>CM076188.1:15838483-17315483 GCA_038277355.1 Encarsia formosa | reverse complement strand
GTAGAACTGGTTTTTCGAAAATAGTATTAATTAGCGACAAAAGGCGGGTTATTGCCACAGTTGGTAATTTTGAAATTAAACTATACTTCAAAACCATCCATAGAAGTTCCTCCGGACTTGCTTTTGCTGGCGTGGATATTTTTTCAGAAATATCAGGAGACTGTAAAAGCTCTTCTACAGTTTGAGGCCTGTAATTAGCCGAAGTAGCATATGCACCATTACTAAGATCGCTTAACAAGTCTTCGGGTAAATAGTAATAATCATTGTAAGTAGATGCATACTCTGTAAAATCCATCTAAAAAATATATTCAGTTTAATAATTTTTAACTTAATACTAAGCCTTGCTTTTCATAAGTATCAATTCTATGTATACTGCGTAATCTTTGATCGAAAACTTTCTGATTTCTAGATAGAAAATTTTATAAGTATTTTTAAGAATAATAAATAAATTAAAAAGCAATAAATTTAAAGTAATTACAAAAGCAAATTAAAACATAAAAATAATTTCAGTTATCGCGGAACATAGATTAATCATATTATTGAGTGAAAAAGCAATTTATTTATAATATAATTAGTTAGTAATTGATATTTTTAATTCATTTCGATAATTGCCGCGAATAAAATAATATTTTGACTTGAGGACTGGAAAAACTTATCGAAAAATGAAAGTTTTTTTTTAAATTTAATACGCACCCCTGGTAAAGTAAAAGGTATTTTTGCTTCGTTACCAACGTGAGAGACTTCGTAGTTAAATGTTTGTACATTTCGTCTCATTTCAATTTGATCAGGATCCAAATCATCTGATAAGACATCGTTTCTTATGTGAGGATCATTGTCAGGTGCAACCAGATCATTATTATAATGGTCACCTAAACTGATGTTTTCGCTCTGGAAGTATGAAAACCGTTAGCTAACTTTTTAAAAATAATGAAGTTAGTCTCGAAGTTAGTAGTGCTTTTCAAAACTGACGATAAAAAGGTATTTTTTTAGATACAACAAATTATATAAAGTAGGTGTACCTAATATGGCCCAGTGCCTAATATGCCCCCCCCCCCCTTTTATTTTGAATATGCTCGAATGCGGCATCTCTACAAGGTAGGAAGAAGTCGAAAACACTGAATTATGAAGTTTCGAGTTGTTTAGAACATTTGAAAATTATTTTTGTGCATGCCTTATAGCTAAAACTCGTTTCGTATAGATTAGTTATTATTTTACATTGTAATTAAATGGTCTACCAAAAGATTTAGACACACCTGACCAAAATTTTCATAAGTAGCTTCAATTCGTTATTGTTTCAGCTTTAAAACGCGATTTTAGTTTTTGTTCAACTCCTTTTCTAACGGGTTTTATTCTTGAATAACTTTTTATTCTGCAATGTACCTAATATGCCCCCCCCCCCCTGAATTAGTAGAAATACAGATATTTCAAAGTGTATTTCCTAAGAGTCCTTAGTTTCATAATATTTATTTTTTAGAAAATCGTATCCTAATGTTATTTAAGAAAAATAAATATAATTTTTTCAAAGCTTTTTATCATTTTATAACTAAAAAAACATTCTAGCTCAAAAAACAAAATTTGATAAAAATTTAAAGTTGAAATTTTTGTACTGGTTGCAAAGCTTGCAAAAAAATTGTAAAATAGGCTAAATTTTTAAATATATAATTTTTAAAATAATGAAAATTTTGAAATTTTAAATCTCATATCCTGATTGATTTAAAAAATAGGAAAAAATCGCAATTAATAAATAATTTCAAGGGGGCCATATTAGGTACACAAATTTTTGGTGTCTTCAAAAAACTTGTTTTGGTAAATCCTCTGGCATTTTAAGCTCATTGATTTAAATCGAACGCGTAAGGTATCATTTTAAAGTTCTCAAATTAACCTTTAAAATGAGACCTTATACGTCAAACAATATTGATTTGTTTCGCCACAGCGTCGATTCTCGCTTGGGGGGGGGGGGGGGGGGTTATACTAGGTACAGGTACCTTATTTTAATACTTTTAGACCTTAAAATATAACTTTGAGAAACATTGAAGAGCTCGGTGCAATAACCAGTTAGGCACAATAGAGTAAATTTTTATGCAGAGTTTTTGGTTAGACATTGCCAATTTTGTGTTTTTAGAAGTTGATTACAAAAATTTGGCAATTTCTAACCTAAAACTTTGAATTAAAAAGTTAAGCATAAAATTGTAGTTAATAAAAGTTCAATTAGCGAAGAAATTTTTTATTAAATTTCGAATAATGATTCTGTACTATTAACGATTATTCTTATGATTACTAAAAAAAAGACACTTTCATTTTATGAGTATCCCAAATTTTCATCCCGGTATGAACATTCAACCCCAAGCCAGATATTTTGCGTATAAATTTCTTAACCGTTCTCAGAAAATTTTACTCGATTCTATGGAGATGATGCCCCAGGTATAAAACGGTGACCTGGTTGGCCAGGTCATCGAAGTCACCCTTAACTATGTAAATAGTAACCAAAGACATTTCTAGAAAGTTTCACTCGATTCTTCGAAGATGATGCCCCAGGTTATACCTTATCATCGGCGACCTGATTGTGCAGGTCATGGAATTGAGGGCCTGGATTCACAAACTGCCTTAGCGCTCGAGGCGTTCGGGATCGGGCTTAGGTAGGCTGATCCGTAACAACAAAAATGATGCCATTTTTTAAGAGCTCGATTTTTTACCTATTTAAGATATCGATTTGAAACTTTACAGAAAACTTCTTCAAGACCTAATGAAAAAATTCCTCGCTTAAAGTTTTTTTTCAGCTCTTTAGTTTTATGCTTACTTTTTTAATTCAAAGTTTTAGTCTTTTTTTTTATTTTTAAAAGTTAATTATAAACCTCTCAAGCACTTTAAAAATATCTGGACTGTACTAAAAGCAGCGAAAAGGGTTTACACGGAGAAGGAGATACACTATGAAACACAATGTGTGCACGGTGTTTTCCAGTGTACGCATTTGACGCATGCTTTTTTCTCGCTTACTCAAGTTCTGCTGAATCTCTAACCTCGAAACTTTAAAATCGTATAAATATAAATATCAAGTTCGAAATCATAATTGAAGTTTATAAATTTGTTAGGAAAGGCAGCAAGAACATTTCAAGGTAAGAATCGTACACAAATTTTAGTGTAAAACTTTGAAAAACTGGTTACGTGAGCGTTCCGAGCGCCGTCGTCTGCTCTATCGAAACTGTCTCTCTAAAAATTTTGCACTGGAAAACACGGTGCGTACACTTGAAAATACGACTGTGACTTGGAATCACGCTGCACCACGCATCATGTAAAACGATGGGGCTGTACACCAAGTTTCATGATGTACCTCTTTCTCCGTGTAATATTGTTGTGCTAAAATTTGATAAAAAAATATTCAGTAGTTTACGAGTTCTTGAGAGTTGAACTCAAAATACGTATATCGAGAAAAATTTAAAATTTTTGTTCAACTCGCAAGAACTCGTAAACTACTGAATATTTTTTTTTATCAAATTTTAGCACAATAATCTTGAACCCTTTTCGTTGCTTTTAGTCCAGTCCAGATATTTTTAAAGTGCTTGAGAGGTTTATAATTAACTTTTAAAAATATAAAATACACTGATTCTAACCTAAAACTTTGAATCAAAAAAGTAAGCATAAAACTAAAGAGCTGAAAAAACTTTAAGCGAGGAAGTTTTTCATTAGGTTTTGAATAAGTATTCTAGAAAGTTTCAAATCGATATCTTGGATAGGTAAACAATGACAGCATTTTTGTTGTTACGGATCAGCCTTGCCTGAGCCCGATCCCGAGCGCCTCGAGCGCTAAGGCAGTTTGTGAATCCAGGCCCTCAATTTGTCTGCCTAGTCGTAGGATGAGTACTTTCAATTAATCCCCAGCTGTAAGCCTCGTCAGCGTCCTTTGAGATAAATGCTTGCTCATTGACGGGTTCACCTCTGGATCGTTCATGGCTTCTTCAACCGAACGCACCGTCGATGAACATGAACAATCATCAGATTTTTGAGTGAACGAGATATTATATGAAAAATTGTTAATGAGGTGGATTTTATCGTGAATCTTTTTCTCCGTGTAGTTTGTAGTTTAGGTTGTTCGGTCGGTGCTAGAGAGAGCGATATGCGTTTGCGAGTAGTCACGGGACCCTCCGTCTCACTCGCACATGTGTAAAACATGGTAGGTACAATAAGATTTTAGCGTTTAAGTATTTTTTTGTTTTATCACTGACATTTTTTTTTTTTCAATCGTTATTTTCGTTTTAACGAATTTTGATAAAAACCGTAAAAATCATTGATTTTCCATATGATTACGTGTTATACTTAATTTGCTAATATCTTTTTTCCTATATGCCCCGGTGATCTAAAAATTTAACTTACTTAATAACTAATGATTATAGCTAAGTTTTGACCAAGTGTCAAGCAAATCGTCTCTTTTATTCGAGTACCGACCCAACAACCTTAAGACTTTAAAAATCAAAGTAACAAGCATTTACTTCAGCACATTTTTGGCTATCAGATATGGTTCAATGTTTTGAATTTATAAAATATTTAAATCATTTTATCTTAATTTATTTTACATTTTATCAATTGTAATTATCACGATTACATAATTAATTGAAAAAAAAACATATGCTTACTTATTAGAGGCATATGTTAAAAAAACAAGATAATATTAAATATAGATTCACATATGATTAACACTGAATTTTCAGAAAAAAATGTTAACGTAATTGTAAGTGGAAAATATTATGAAAAAAATTAATGTTAGATATGGCTTATTTTTTAATGTTTAAATTAAAATTTAATAGCAGGCATTTAAATCTTGAAGTGTTGTAAATTAATTTTTAAATTTATAGCAACAGCAATAATTTTTTTTTCATTTTTAGTATACTACAATTAAATATATGTTCCGTACAATGTAACTATGTTCTTTTATTTCAAATACTTGAAGAAAATCTAACTTTAAAAGATATTTAAACAAGTTAATAGGATTTCGTAGTTTAAACAACTTTTACCTGAGCCCACTGTTTTATTGTTATCCTTTGTGAGCATCTATAAAAAATTAATATTAAATGTGCAGAGAAGGATGATAAAAATACAAATACTTGATTGACAAAGTTTACAAAAACTGCAATAAAAATCATCCTCACTCATAATTTAATTTTATTGTTTCCAATACTGATAATTTTCATTATAATATTTATAAGTACACATTTATTATTTCATACAAACAAAATATGTTGAACAAAAACTGAATACTTTATATACTTCTTATAAACATAGTTTGAGATCTTCAAAACATATTTTGAAAAAAAAAAAAAAAATTAATCAGTTTTAGAAATAATAATTATAGAATACAACTGAAAATCAAAAAGTTAAATTTGAAAAAATGTTCACAAAGTTAGTGAATTTTAATTACAATAAAACATAACATTGGAGCAGAAATAATTTATAATTTGACTGTTGTTGACTAGACTCGCACCTTTAATTTTAAATTATGAAATAAAAAAAAATTTTCTTTGATGATCTGTTTACGCAAGAGATGAGTTTAAAAGTTGTAAGGATATTCTAGATTATATTTATAATCTTGCTTGATAATCGATAATCATACATTTTAACTAATTTGCTATTTGAATATTCATATTTTAATACTAAAATTTTGTTTTAAGACAAATGTTATGTTTATCGTAGTTTCTCAAAGTTTTTTCTCCAGGAAGTAGCATAAACAAAAAGATTTTTAATAAGCTAGAGTCATAAAATTTTGTAAATAATAGACAAACAAGAAATACTCTAAGTATGAAGAGGCAAATTTGAGTAAATTAATTTTACTTACCACCAATTGTGCAGGTTGTTTATGTAAATCTTGATTTAATCTAAGCAGATTTTGAGATTTGGAAATTTTTTTACGCATATATGGGGAGACATCTTCATTGCACCTGCTTTTAAGATATTTTTTTCTGAAAGGTCCAATTTCTCTGATGGCATATGCCATAATACTTGTTAATTTTTAGGTATTTTTAAAATAATGAAATAGTGTATCCTGGTCATAAAACCAACATTAGAGCATGCACTGAATTCTTTGCAGTGAAGTAAATATTAAAAGTCTTGATTTATTTACAGCAGAAAATCTTAATGGATATACCGTAGTCAAAACTTGTAAGTGTTAATATTTATTAACTACGAAGCTATTAGATTCACTGTAGTTTAACTTTCACTTAGTCATAAAACACATATAATAGCTCTAAAGTACAAGAAAAATAATGCTAAAGATGAAATAAATTGAAGTTGAAATCTAAAAATTATATGTTTGTTGAAAAGTATAAACTTTTGTTAGGACACAGTCTACCATTGATTGAAACGGTCACTGAATTCTTCTGCTGATTGAAAATATCGAACGAGATATCGAAAAGATAGTCGGCGTATAGCGTGAGCGTGTTACAGCTAGTGCCGTCTTGTTCTGCGACTTCTATATAGATATACATCCACTGTAGGTGCCTTCCGCAGTACCTAGAAGACGTTTCTCAACGTTTCGCTTCCTTTGTCTTTGAGGTTGCGAGCTTGCAAGACCGGCCGGTATACGTTTAGATCGCAGAATCTAAACCTGCGTCTCGTGAACTCAAAGTTTTAATTACCTACTTGGACTTCGAAATTAAAGTGAATTTTTAATATGGCACCAAGTAAACAGACAGAAAAAGAACCCACTCACGGGTTAATTACGTATAAGAAAACAAAAAAAGTTTGTATTGTCCCCGTAGAAAAGATATTTCGACGTCGAAATAAGAAACTTGTGAACATTAAGGTTTTTGACTTTAAAATTTCAAAGTATGATTGGCATTATGTTTTAACTACTTGTCGGAATAAAAATTGTGCTAACAAATCCAAAAATCATGAACACTCTTATATGGCTTTTCTACACGAGCTGAACAGTAAGTAACACTTTCTTTTTTCCATTGTTTTCAAAATTTCTAATAGTATTTATGAACTTGTTTTAATATTTCTTAATTTAGAACATTTTCTCTTAAAAAAATCATGCCAAAATTGAATTTTTTTCATGCTATTCATAGATAATATTTGATTAAAAAGAAAAGAAAAATTGATATTAAATTTTAAGCTTATAAAATTGTGTTCATCTTACAAACTAGCCTTGTAAACTTTCATGCAAAACAACCATATTAATAGAGTAAAAATTTTTTAACATTTTTAAAACAACTTTAACATTTTTCAAACTTTCCATTTAATTTTTCATAGTAAATTTTGTAAGCGTTAAGAAAGGAACCAAGTTAAAAATATGAGATGAATTAAAAGTTTGTGCTGTATTGATACATTGTTCGGATAATGTTTTTTCATAATTGAACATACATACAAGTAAACAATAAAATAAAAATAACACTAATAGCGCAATGGTTATTTCTTTTAACACATTTTTCTCTGTAAAAGAAGTTGGAATATCAGATTGAACTTTCAATAAATTTAATCATCATTCAACTTCAAGTAGCTAAAATAGTTTTTCTAGAATTTATTTATTTACTTTAAGCTTTTTCTTTTGGATGAAATATTATTTATTCAGAAATTTGGTATGGAATTATCTGTGTATGCTACTATGTTTGTGCTGTTTTATAAAAGAACAATTTTTTATTATTTTTTTGTAAAACTTTAATTTCTTTTTTTTTTGGTAAATATTTATGATAATTTGTAGAAAAAAAATAGCCACCGCAAAATGGACCGCAAAATCATTTAAAAGTTGCGATTTGAGGTTAGAGCGCGTTAAATTACATTTTTTAAATAAATCATTTAAATTTTTTAATAGTTTAAAAAGTATTAACCTTCGAATAAAATATTTTCACAAAGCTAAAAATTTGATAATATACTTGAAAGCAAAAATACTTTATACAAATCTTACTTTATACAGATTTTATAATCTTAGTTTGCGGGCTGCCGAGCCTTCTTTTATTTTCCGATTTTATTTTTAATTTAATATTAAATAATGATTTAACCTCTCATGCCCGACTATGTCTTAAATTTATTCTGGAAAATACATAAATAGGAATCCGAAAAAAATGACTCTGTAGCCCGCAAAATAAGATCACAAGCTTTATTTTGACTCGGAAAAATAAAAATCCGATGAAAATTTCAAGTTTAATAAATTGCTGTTAACTTCAACACCAGTTAATATTATTTTTTGCAAAAAAAGTATTAATTTATTCCAAAATTTTTACCCTATTTAATTAAGAATCACGTTAAATCAGGATAAAAGTCATGCGATTTCAAGAGCGGTATCAGTTTAAATTTAAAAACGTAATAGAAATTTTTCGCACGAACCAGTTATATATAAGGCTTTTTCATCAGCAGACTACGTCTTTCAGCTTGGGGTATACCAAACAATATTTTACAGTTTTATTAAATTTTCCAAACATTGTAAATACTTTTAGTTATTAGTTTTAAATCTTGTGACTTATAAAAATTGTATATTTCTACTTGAAGAACAATTTATTTTTACACTCAAAAGACAATGACAAAATCTTTGTTTTACCCAGACCTTTCGACCCAGAGCTAAAAGTATTTAGTAAATTAAAATGACTTTTCATATTTTTGTATAAATTTTTTTAGATCTTTTTGAAATTTAAAATATAATGAAACAAAAATTTTTAAGCAGATTTGAGATGAAGCCGATAAAATAAGCAGTTTTTTTTAACGGTTTACAAAAGCTGCTTATGTGAAAAGGCCTAAATTAAATGATCTTTCATGTAAGCGAATCTTTGATTACCGAAATAAACTTTGAAAAATTAATGTGTACATGCTGACGATTAAGGTGGTTTTCTACTAAATGTATGACAAAAGAAAATTAGCTCAAATTTTCTGCAGGTGTTTTTTAGATATTAATAAACAATTCTACGATGTCTGATCATAATTGACCATATAGTTTAAGGGGGCTCACGCGACTTTACTCCACGAGTTTAATATTCCTAAAATTTTAAGAAAACATAGTTTCTATATCATAGATTACATTTCTAAAAAAAAATATTTAGGTTAGTGACCTAAAGTTCGAAAAAATTGCAATTGTAAAATTTGGATCTTTCAACTCGTTCTTATGGAAAATCATCAATTTTTTGTTCGCTTTTAAAACTGACAAGGACAATTGTCCTGAAAAAAATAGCACTAATAGTTAATTTTATCCTTAATATTTTGACATAAAAAAAAAACATTGGTTAACTGATTAACTTTCGAGAAAAAAAAATATAAAAAGAAAAATGAGGTGATCTTAACCTAACTTTTTACTTAAAAAATATACTAATTCAGCTTTTATTTTTTTGAATCTATAATTGAAAAAAAAAACATTTGATTTATTTATTTAACTTCTTTTTTCAATACATATAGAAAAAAATATATTCATTATCTTGGGGCCTCTTCACTTGATACGGCCCTGCTCGTGTGAGCCTCCTTAAAAGTTATAGCAAGTTAAAGATTGCATCTTTTTCATTACGCGTATAGCCGGTACGCTGAAAAAGTGTACTAAATTATTGATATTAGTCTTCTTACAATAAAGATTTTTTAGAAAAACCACATAAATATAGTTTTACTATCGAAGAATTCATTTCTTGAAACTGCAAAAAATTGACCTTCTAGGAATTTGAAAATAATTTTACAAAAATAATTTCCTCGTAAATATATTCAACGATGAGGGTAAAAGTAAAAAAAATGTTTTATTGTGATTGTAAATGTTTTTTTGGTAGAAAATAATTTCAGAAGTCATAAGAAATAAAAAAATTAATTGTAATAACCAGTTGTTAGGATTTGGTTTAATAATTTTTTTTTAGTCTTGAATTTGACTAGTTCTAGTAGAAAACCACCGTAGGGCCTCAGTTACCAGAAGGGAATATCCGATAAATGTATAGTTCAAGTTACCTAAAGCTAAATATCAAAAATTAAAGCTGCTAAATTTTCAAGACCTGGGGTGACCTATATTCTAAAATATTGTTAACTTTTGTATCGGCTATTTAACCCACAGTCTTATGGAGAACGCTCATTTTTTGTGAAATTTTTATGCTATGAAGTATCTCCGCACGTTGTAAATTTTTTCACAATATTACAATTTTTTAAGAAATATGTAATTGCAAATTATTTGTACATTCGTGATCTCTTATTATGAATTAAAAGTTATTTATTCGTAGAATGGGTAAAAAAGTGTCTGCTCTTAACGTAATTCTATATCTGTATCTGCGTGAGGCTAATCAAATGTGAGGTTAAAATTGGAACTTGACTACCTGTCTAACTGAGGTCCTACCTTAAAGAGTTATGTTATTTTAAAAATCTGATTTTTTGAAAGGTAATGATCTGATATAAATTTACATGGTAATTCAGTTTTACATGATTTTTCAGTTTTGAGTACATTTTAATACTTTTTAAGGGTTCTTTCATATTTAAATCATATACTTTGAGTCAAACATCAAAATAAGTTATTGTTTTAATATTGCATGTGCAGTACTCGAATTAACTAAAAAATTTGCTCAAGACTTGGCAGAATTTCATACGAATTAAGTACACTATTGTAATAAAATAAATCTGAGTGATGAATAAATATTTAATACACTTTTCTAAGCCTGAATTTGCAATGAATTTCTGTCGTAAGTTAGTTTAAAAAATCACTACAAACAATAAGTTACGGTCGACCATCATATTTTACACGCGAGCTAGAGAGACGAAGAGCTCCGTAACTCCCTCTGCCTTACTCGTACGAGTCTAGCATTCTCTCTCGAACCGAACATGCAATCTTAAAAATAAAATAACTCACTTAAATAATCACGATTGAAAAAATTTTTCTAAGCTTGAAATTTAACCCTTAAATGCCACACCCAAATCCAGAACTGCCACACTGACAGTTATGTGGGGTCATTCTGACCCCGTGTGGCATTTAAGGGTTAATAATACTGTACATGAAAAATATTGTATTCTTTCAAGTTAATATTTTTGATCAGATAACTTGGATCACTTGGAAAAAAATATGAAAAAAAGATTACCCTGCCCCCCTGAATCAAAAATGATCACTGAAAGCAGTTCTGAGGATGATAGTGACGACGAAGTAAGTTTAATGTATAATTTATTTTTATTTAATTTTTTGTTTTTTGTTTTTGTTTTTTTTTTTATTTATTTATTTATTTATTTATTTATATTAGTCTGTATGCATTTGAGATGAATCGTGCAGAAACTCGACTCCTAGTAAGTTTTAAATTGGTACAACAGTTTTGAAATCATTACCGACCTAGCAAACGTTACCGTACGTAGCGTACAAGCTAGTGGATTAATTGAATTTGTTAAATAGAGGGTCATTAAGGTGTGGTAAGGTAAAATACCCAAAAGTGAAACAGAGCGAAAAATACCCCAGAAGTGAAACGGTTTACTAAAACAATAATAATTCAATTAAAAACAATTCTAGACAGCACAAAAAAAATCATATGCAATCTTGAATAGTGTAGCTTCAAGACCTATTAATTTTTTTAAAGAGTCATTCGTTTATATGTTTGTCAAAAATCAAACAAAATTGAGGTTTTTTAACTCTTTGACGGGTTGATTTCATTCCGAAATCTCACAAAACTCACGTTTGAGACTGAGACTTTCAATCGTCTTTATTTATTATTAATTAAACTGCTACTACTTCAAGACTATTTAAAGTGATAGATACAGTTCTTGAGTTGATATTACCACCAAAATTTTACTTCAAAAGTCATAAAATTTATTTTTATTCGTTATTTATAAGGGGTCCAATTGTGAAACAAAATGGACCAAAAGTGAAATATTTTGAATATTTTTGATCTCACTTCTGGGTCCGCAAGAAGTCAAAAAATCTCTACTCGGTCCAGAAGTGAAACACTTTTTAATTAGTTATTTTTCAGTCAAAACTGTCTTAAATTAAAAAGAAAAAAAGTTTGTATCAAACATTTTCAATACTGAGCTACTGATTTTTCAAAAATTTCATGAACTTGTGTGAAAAACGGTGCCTAGAAACAGTGTCAGACTAACCAAACCTCTAAAGTTGTTTATTTCTTTCTCTTGCCAAGTACATGAAAATTTTGTACTCAATCATGATCAACATACTTATTCATTTTAAAAACAGCAATTGAGTAGTAATTTAATATCAATGTTTTTTTCAACTTGAAGTGCAATTTTTAGTATTAATTATATTACTTATATATATATATTTCTGACTATAAATTTTATATTACCTTAAAAATTTAATTTTTTTTACAAAATTTATACATAAATATTTTCTAAATTTATGAATAAGTGAATTAATTATTTAACTTCAATATACTTTATTATATTTAGCCCTGAATGTATTACATTTTAGCTTGATGATTTGTGTACGCACCCATGTTTCACTTTTGAGTACAGTTTGTATTTTTTCATGCATTTGGTACGTTTCACTTTTGGGGTACTTTTCCAAACGTTGTTTCACTTTTGGTCCAAATCAAGGTGTTTTTAATTGTTTATTTATAATTTTTTGGCGCAACTAATCCATATAATATTTATAAAAATAAAAAACTGACATCGTCTGGTTTACGAGAATATTTTTCTTTTTGGGTAAATGTTTACAGTTATTTTGTAAAACTTAAATTACTCCCGATTTCCCCTCGAGCGTTTCACTATTGGGTATTTTAGCTTAGAGCATTTAAATTTAAAATATGTATTGAATAACAATAGCGTGAAGCTATCAAATTGGGCACATTTTTTTATTTATTCTTTTAATTTAAGGGTCGTGAAAACACTGAATTTGAAATGAATCAAGAGTTGATTAAAATTTTTAATCAAGAAAAAAGGAATAATATTAATACTCATCAAGCAAGCATCGATCGAAACAGAGGTTGCCAACCAGCTCAAGATCAACCTGATACCCCATTGTCAGCACTAAGCAATGTTTCTGGACAATTCTCAACTCCGTCCTCGACGCATTCTTCACGACGGTCTCCACGCGATGGTGCGCGTACTCGCCAAAGCGGACGATTGCAATCGCCTTCGCGCCCAGGAAGTATCGATCGATACAGAGGTCGGCAAGCAGCTCAAGATGAACCTGCTACCCCCTTGTCTGCACTGGGAAATGTTTCTGACCATTTCTCAACTCCGTCCTCGACGCATTCTTCTAGACAGTCTCAACGCGTTGGTGCGCGTACTCGCCGAAGCGGACGATTGCAATTACAAATCATGCATGAAAAATCCCCGCAACATCGGCAAAATCTACGTGCGCCTTCCCGCCCACGAAGCATCGGTCGAGATAGAGGTTGGCAAGCAGCTCAAGATGAACCTGCTACCCCATTGTCAACACTAGGCAATGTTTCTGACCATTTCTCAACTCCGTCCTCGACGCATTCTTCAAGACGGTCTCAACGCGTTGGTGCGCGTACTCGCCAAAGCGGACGATTGGAATTACAAAACATCCATGAACAATCCCCGCAACATCGGCAAAATCTACGTGCGCCTCCGCGCCTAGGAGGCATTGATCAAGACAGAGGTCGGCAACCAGCTCAAGATCAACCGGCTACCCCAACAGCACGTGTCCGGAAGATCGATACAAAACTGGGTTATTCCAAAAGACTCATTTCAAAAAGTCGTAAGTATCACGAAAAATATTTTGTTTTAACCATAAAAATTATTTCTAAAACTTAAGGAGGTTCCCTACCACCTACTCAAGTCAAATGTGCATTTGACGAAAGTAGTCGTCTGTTAATTGGCTCAGCCACTTTCTAACCTCTGTATTGTAGCCAATGACATGTCATATTTACAAGAATATAAAATCAATTGCTTATAATTATTACTACAGGCTCCTAATGAAATTTTTGAAAAAAGAATAATCGAAGTCTAATTTTTTTTTATGTTTGCACGAAGTTACATTAAAATCTGCGGGCTAGAAGTTAAGTATTAAGTTTTAGTAAATTTCCCATTAGACTCCATGTAAATTTGTGAAATTGAAAATGCTTATAACTTTTTTCACAAGCTCCGCATGACTTTAAAATTTTAGCTGAGCTATTTTTATACTAAAAACTATGTGTTTATTTAATTTGGTCAAAATCTGTGGGCCAGATCCATTCCGTAGCGATCCTCCTCAATTAGTGTTAATATGGTTTGAAATTTTGAAGGGGATTGAGAATATTAAATTCTTGTCAAACTGCTGGAGCCAAATCAAATTTACTGTAGCGACATGTCACGTCAAATTTTCCTGAACATCCTCATAGAAACGTGGCTAAAAATTAAAAAAAGTACACTTAATTGTTCCATGCATAATGAAAAATTTTTGAAAATATATTTTTTTCATAGTCAAGTTTAAAACTGTTCAGAATCTAATTTTTCTCATCAAAAAGTACATTATCTGCAAATTTTGAGTAAATTTAGCTCTGTAAATAACTAATTTACATGGAATAATCATCAACGAATTTTCGTATTTTAAAGAATAATTTTTTCTTAATTTGATTCTTAACTGGGTTCAAAAATGCAGTCGTAGTGAGGATTAGGTCACGTGGTCCCTACGCTATCTGTCGACTTCAGAAGCAGGGCTCTCGATTCCGTGATAATCCGAAACAAAGTGAAGTTGGCACCGCAAGGTTAGGTCGTGCAGTGTGCGTTCGAACAGCCACGCACAAGAATTGAAATTTTAGATGTGCGAAATGATTAATAACAACGACAGAAATTAATAAAATAATAATAATTGAAAAATAAATAAAACAACAAGTTTATAAACTCATGAACGTGCTCCAAGCTCAGCAACCCAGAAACGCTGGGAACCCAATTTTTTTTATTAAAAAATAGACGAACAAATAAACAAACTCCCAAGATCAACAATCCAAAAACGCTGGGCAGCAGAGTATTATAGAGTTGAATAATTAGGGAAAAATTAATAAACAAATAACCCCCCAAACTCAAACAACCAAACAACGCTGGGCTACTGAGTTTAGATTGAAATAATTAATAAATAAATTAGCCCTCAAGCTCAACAACCAAATATCGAAGGGCACCCGAAGTTTTTTATTTAAAAATTGATAAACAAGTAAACAAACTCCCACGCTCAACAACCCAAAAAAGCTGGGCAGCAGAGTTCAGATTTAAAAAAATAGGATAAATTAATTAACAAATTACCCCCCAAGCTCAAACAACCAAATAACGTTGAGCTACTGAGTATTGATTGAAAAAATTCGGACAAAATTAATAAGTAAATTAGCCCCAAGCTCAAAAAAAAAAAACTTATCGGATATCCCCCAAGCTCTGAATCCCCAAATACCCTGGGAGTCCGAGTTCAACAAAAAAACTTATCGGCTATCCCCCAAGCTCTAAAACCCCAAATACCCTGGGCGTCCGAGTTCAACAAAAAAACTTATCGGCTATCCCCCAAGCTCTGCAATCTCAAATACTCTGGGCGTCCAAGTTCAACAAAAAAAATTATCGGCTATTCCCCAAGCTCTGAACCCTCAAATACCCTGGGCGGCCGAGTTCAACAAAAAGACTCATCGGCTAACCCCCAAGCCGATAAGTTTTAAGGATAGCCGATAAGTTTTTTTGTAAAACTCGGGCATCCAGGGTATTTGGGGGGGATAACTGATCAGTTTTTTTTTTGAACTCGGACGCCCAGGGTATTTGGGGGCTTAGAGCTTGGGGGATAGCCGATAAGTTTTTTTTTTGAACTCGGACGCCCAGGGTATTTGGGGTTTTAGAGCTTGGGGGATAGCCGATAAGTTTTTTTGTTGAACTCGGGCGCTCAGGGTTTTGGGGGTTTAGAGCTTGGGGGATAGCCGATCAGTTTTTTTATTGATCTCGGACGCCCAGGGTATTTGAGGATTCAGAGCTTGGGGGATAGCCGATAAGTTTTTTTGTAAAACTCGATGAGATTCACCACGTGCAATACGCTGTTTTGAAGGTTATAAAAAATTTTTTACCCATTTTAAACGGGTGATTCATAGATTGAAATCGACCGTAAAATAAAATAATTTTTGATAGCTATTTTTTGGGTATTTTTAATTGAATAAACATAACCTATCGCTTTACTATATTAAGAATAGGAGAAAATTGGCAATTAATACCTTTTTTCTTAGACTCAGTTATTGAATATTTTAACTAACCTTTTTCTAGTTTCAGAGCCATTTTTAATATTCGCAATTCCAACAGGGTTTATCAATTTTTAAATAAAAAACCTCGGGTGCCCTTCGTTATTTGGTTGTTGAGCTTGAGGGTTAATTTATTTATTAATTTTTTCAATCTAAACTCAGTAGCCCAGCGTTATTTGGTTGTTTGAGTTTGGGGGTAATTTGTTTATTAATTTTTCCCTAATTTTTCAACTCTATAATACTGTGCTGCCCAGCATTTTTGGGTTGTTGATCTTGGGAGTTTGTTTATTTGTTCGTCTATTTTTTAATAAAAAAAATTGGGTTCCCAGCGTTTCTGGGTTGCTGAGCTTGGGGGGGAATTTGTAAATTAATTTTTTCCTAATTTTTTAAATCAAAACACGGGTGCCTAGCGTTATTGGGTTGTTGAGCTTGTGGGGTAATTTGTTTATTAATTTATCCTATTTTTTCAAATCTGAACTCGGGTGTCCAGCGTTTTTGGGTTGTTGATCTTAGGAGTTTGTTTATTTGCTTGTCTATTTTTTAATAAAAAAACTCGGGTGCCCTTCGTTATTTGGTTGTTGAGCTTGAGGGCTAATTTATTTATTAATTTTTTCAATCTAAACTCAGTAGCCCAGCGTTATTTGGTTGTTTGAGTTTGGGGGGTAATTTGTTTATTAATTTTTCCCTAATTTTTCAACTGTATAATACTCTGCTGCCCAGCGTTTTTGGGTTGTTGATCTTGGGAGTTTGTTTATTTGATCGTCTATTTTTTAATAAAAAAAATTGGGTTCCCAGCGTTTCTGGGTTGCTGAGCTTGGGGGGGAATTTGTAAATTAATTTTGTCCTAATTTTTTAAATCAAAACACGGGTGCCTAGCGTTATCGGGTTGTTGAGCTTGTGGGGTGATTTGTTTATTAATTTATCTTATTTTTTCAAATCTGAACTCGGGTGTCCAGCGTTTTTGGGTTGTTGATCTTAGGAGTTTGTTTATTTGCTTGTCTATTTTTTAATAAAAAAACTCGGGTGCCCTTCGTTATTTGGTTGTTGAGCTTGAGGGCTATTTTATTTATTAATTTTTTCAATCTAAACTCAGTAGCCCAGCGTTATTTGGTTGTTTGAGTTTGGGGTGTAATTTGTTTATTAATTTTTTCCGAATTTTTCAACTCTATAATACTCTGCTGCCCAGCGTTTTTGGGTTGTTGAGCTTGAGAGTTTGTTTATTGTTTATCTATTTTTTAATATTAAAACTCGGGTGCCCAGCGTTATCGGGTTGTTGAGCTTGAGAGGTAACTTGTTTATTAATTTTTTCCTAATTTTTTGATGCCCCGAGTTTTTTAGTTCTCAAGTTTGGCGTCTAAACTTTTCAACCCACGTTCATGAGTTTATAAACTTGTTGTTTTATTTATTTTTCAATTATTATTATTTTATTAATTTCTGTCGTTGTTATTTATCATTTCGCACATCTAAAATTTCAATTCTTGTGCGTGGCTGTTCGAACGCACACTGCACGACCTAACCTTGCGGTGCCAACTTCACTTTGTTTCGGATTATCACGGAATCGAGAGCCCTGTTCAGAAGAGATATCGGTAGTCATGTTGAAAATATATATCTGTCATCTCAGCGGATCTTGCTCGCAAATAGCTATCAGCCCGTAACGACACCCCGCTAAAATGTATTTTTTAATCCAATAGAGAAATATATCAGTAAAAAATAAAATTAAAAAATTTATTTTAAGAGAGAGACGTTTTAAAAATTAAAAATAAAAAAATTATAAGCACTGTTGCTTATAAACAATTTTTATTGATCAAAACAAAAAAGTCTCGGAAACGGGAATTTTAACTTGTGTATTGAAAAAATAGTCTATAAGTTTTTTTTTTTTTATTATTCATTCAACACCTGCTCGAACCTTATGGTCCATACAGCAGGTTTAAATTTATTATTTAGTATGAGTATTTATAATGCATTTTTTTCAATTTAGCCAAGTTACCTCGTAACTTCGACCTTTATCCTCATGGAAAAATGGGTGCTTCTGTACCAGGAGATCCTGATGTAAGTATACATATATACATTATACTAAACAATATTCAAAGATTTTTTGGTTAACAAATTAAAAATAATACTTGCAACACGTATTGTAAAATATGAGGATCGTTTAGAAAAAAAAAATTGTTGAAGGACAAAACCATATTTTTCAAAATTCATATCCCTGGCCTCCTTATTCAATTATTCATAAATAAATAAACGAATTGTTTTCCAAGTTTGTAAGACCAGCAAACTCTTAATACACGTGTTTAATTTATTATTAAACGAATAAACAAATTATCCCTCAAGTTTAGAATATAACTTGTTTATTTATTTATAAATTAATTAAATTGGGAGGATTGCGTCTGCTAGGATCCGACGCTCACTCTCATTAATCGAATTTCGAAATGAAAAGTCTTGGGCACGGGCGTCCGGAGCGGAATTTTTTTCTAACCATCGTCATCATGATCCTACTAAAACTTGGTTCTTAGTACTATAGTATTACTTTAATTTTTTTTCTGAAAAACATTTAAACCGATGCAAATCAGCTTTGAAGTTCGGTAATGCAAGTTTTCGAAAAAACTTCGAAAAAAAATGGAAAACTTTGATATGTGAAAATATGGAGCACGTCGTGTAAAAGTATAATATTAAAAAATTTAAATTTAAGGAGGCTTGGCAGTTTTTTCAAAATCCAAAAGTAAGAACCCAAAAAATTCCTGTAGATTCCTTGAAGTAAGACAAACAACTTTCCTATTTAACACAACAATGGTTGTCGGACTCGTTTTCGAGAAAAAAATCAGTTTAGAATTTTTTTTTTAACATGGGCTCTTATGGAAAAAAACATTTAAAAATTTGGCAAATCATCAAAATCCACAAGTTTACTACGAGCCAGGTGTCATTTTAAAGAAAAAAATTTGAAGATTATTTTAAAATTATAAAAATTTGATATTATCGGACTAATTTACAAGAAAAATAGAAAATTGCGGTACATAACCTTCAAAACATGCAATTTTTCAACGTTTTTAAAAAATTTTTATCTTAAATTTAGTTTTAATATGTTTAAAAATGACAAATAATCACTTACTAATAAATAAAAATAAAAAAAATACTTTTTTTCTTATTTTCAATTTCATGCACCCGCAAGGGCCCCCGCTAGGTACGACCCCTTCGCTGCCAAGCCTCCTTAAGAAAATTTTTCATAAATATGAACAATATAGCATGCCACATGAATATTCAGACCTTTTAATAAAAATGAAGGACCCTTAAATTAGAGCAATAAAAGCACAGTACAGTTACAACAAAGAAATACAAATTGAATATAGTCGAAAGTAGAAACATAAGTTTTTTCTAGTTTACAACTGTACATTTGATTTCATTGCAACCAATTTTGAAATAAAATAATTATAAACATTATCATATAAATACGACTCAAAAATGTACGAACATTTTTTGAGTCGTGAAAAAAATTTTTCAACACCAAATTTCATTTTTAAAGTAGACAAAACATTGCAAGGAAAGGAATATTTGTTTCCAAATTTTCTGGAAACACTGAAAAAAAGGAAATAAATTAAATACTTATAATAATCTTGATTATTAGGATAGGAATTTGACAACAACATAAACTGTTTGGTTGCTCTGTAAACAAAGTTTTTAAGATTTATTATTTACACTATTTACAATTTTTACAATATCATCCTACCTGTAAACAAAGAAACGACAATTAAAGTTTATTATTCACTATTGTCAATTCCTAATTTACACTAATACTATTTCTTTCAATAATTAGTGATAGCACATGTTTTTATAATTTTTACTATTCTGCTGTCTCTCTCTCTCTCTCTCTTATGGCAAAGCCCTCTCTATCGGTCCAGACGGGATCTACCTTAGCCACGGTCGTAAGAGCGTGGGAAATTTGAATTAGGGAAAATATTACCCGTACATTCTTATTTCAGACTGTATACATTGGATTGGACATCTGGGTGGGAAAAGATGTTTGGGATTCATTGTTAGCCGTGAAAAAGCCATCACATTTCATAATCGACATTGCAACCATTATATGGACTCCAACTAAATTAATAAACAGAGCGTATAATATGAAGGCCAAAAATCTGGACTTGAAGGTAAACCCAGTCTCTCCAAGGAAAAAAATTGAGCCTGAAAAGTTGAAGTTACTTCGTGGTAAGTTGATAATCATCTCATCTAGTTAAGATAAATAATCAAATATGTTTTTAAAAAATTAATAATGTTTATGATAATTAATTAATTAATTAAAACAAAGAAAAGTTTGAAAAACGATCTACATTTTTGTTTGTTGGAAAAAAAAAAAAAAAAAATCATTAGTACTAGAATAAATTAATTTGTAATAGCATGCTGTAAATGCAATTTCCCGCTCCAATTTTTTTCCATCAAGGGAACAGAAATATTAGTAAAGTGAAACACCCAATTGTTGATCCCTCTCGGACCGCATTTTTGAGACTTTTGTTAAAACCCGTCAGCCACTTGTTTGACTCGACGGTCCATTAATCGGAGTACCCACGCTTTTTGCATGTCATTTGCATGGTCTGCATGGGGGGGCATCTGTGACACAAGCCTCAAAAGTACGGTCCAAGATCTCTTTTATTGGAAACCACAATTAAGTATTTAACCTTAGAGGTGTGCGAGTAATCGGATTTTCGAATTCAAATAGCTTCGGTGACATCACTCGAGTGACACGTTCAAGAAGTCTTAAGGTTGTTGGGTCGGTACTAAAATAAAAAAGACGATTTGCTCGAGACTTGGCCAAAACGTAGGTAATCAGTAGTTATTAACTCAGTTAAATTTCTAGACCATCGGGAAATATAGAAAAAAAGATACCAACAAATTATGTTTAAGAGTGCTGCCTACCCCCCTCGCGCCATCTGGTGACACATTACTCTGGATGGCAAATCGTATTTTTCGTTTTACGGCTTTAATAATTATCCGATTAAATTAAACAAAATCTTAAAAACTTCTAAAAATCGGCCCTCAAATGTGGTACTATCCAGTTTTTCGATTAGGTCAATGGAAAAATTATAAAAAATGTTTTAATTATTGCGGGTTATAAGGCAGGCGTCCTCCGTCTATCGCAGCGGTGTAGCAGACTGGAATCGAGACTCTCGATATATCGATAGCATCGAGAGCCGTCAGCCGTTCGACGTTATAAAGAAAAAAAAAAAAATAAGTACTTAGAAAGACATATTTATGTTTTTGAGTTCTAAATTGTAATTTTATTATTTTCTTTGGATTTAACTTGATCATATTTGGAAGACAATTTCGTATAACATGTCGTAAACCGCGGTAGCGGTTGAACAGTGAGTTTAATTATAAAAAGTTTTTTCATGCAAATGTATGTGAATATTACAACCCCATAACGCCGAGCTAGCGAGTTTTTTTTATAAATAAATAAATAAATACAGAATCCCCCAAGCTGCTGCAACCCCATAACGCCGAGCTCGCGAGATTTTATAATAAATAAATGAATAAATACGAAATCCCCCAAGCTGCCGCAACCCCATTACGCTGAGCTCGCGAGTTTTTTTTATAAATATATAAATAAATAAATACGTAATCCCCCAAGCTGCTACAACCCATAAGGCCGAGCTCGCGAGTTTTGTATGAATAAATAAATGGAAAAAAAATCTACCGAGATCTTGCGAGTTTTTAAGAGATTAGTAAATGAAAAATAATCCCCAAAGCTGCTACAACCCCATAACGCCGAGTTCGCGAGATTTACGAATAAATAAAAAAACATTCCGAACAAATATTCCGAGCTCCTAGAACCCTATACCGTGGAACCTCCAATTTTTTTTTAATAAACAAATACCGGGCTCTACCAAACTCAGTCTTACGTGGTTGTAGTAGCACATGTGATTTTTTTTACTTATTTATACATAAAAAACGCGCGAGCTTGGCGTTATGGGCTTGTAGCAGCTTGGGGGATTTTGTATTTATTTATTTATTTATTTATTTATTTATTTATTTATAAAAAAAACTCGCTAGCTCGGTGTTATGGGGTTGTAGCAGCATGGGGGATTTTGTATTTATTTATTTATTTATTTATTTATTTATAAAAAAAAATTGCGAGCTTGGCGTTATGGGTTTGTAATATTCACATACATTTGCATGAAATAGTATATTATGCAACGGGTTGCAGTATCGTCGCCAGGGTGGTTTTAAAGGTACCGAGTGCGAAGCGAAGCATAGCATAGCACGAGTAACTTTAAGAAGCCCTCGTGACGTGCTACAACCGTTGTATATACTATTTTATACCACTGGTACGCAGGGCGAGTTTTTAAAGGACCCCGTTGGAATCCTTATGTAAAATGGCTTTCGGTCGAATTTTCTAAAACTTTGGGAAATGGTGGTTTTTAATGAGTAGAAGAAAAGTCTTCACGGGCGCTAAACTCAAAAGTCCATATTTTTCAAGATATTTCAACCTCTAAGTCAAGGGTGCAGTCTTAGAAAAAAAAGGTAAATGTATTGGAATGAAAAAAATTAAATGAATCACTATTGTATGTGAGTTTGAGGAGTTACTATTCGCGAAATTGATAGTCAAGGTATCCTTTACTATTAGTAAGAGGTGCAAATCAGGCTCTAAGGGGTGGATTGGGAAGAGGTGAGGGTAAACAATCGAAAAATTGATAAACATAGCAAGAAGTAACTCTAAATAAGAGTTTTTTGGGTCGCTGATTACGAATTAGATAATCAGAAAGGTCTTCAACCCTTCGTAATCTCTTTCTAAAGCCATGCTATTGCAAATTAGGTCATAAACAAAAGTCGACCAAAAGTCAACTTCTACATGTTGTTCGTAAACCCTATTAATAATACTTACACAATTTCTCCTACGCAGTAGAGTTTGATAGCGAAATTGTCGCATAATCCAGAATCAGCGACCCCAAAAACCATCACATAGAGCTATCAGATTTATTTGAGATGCTTTTTTTAATGTTCACCCCCAAAGCACCCTTAATTTTAACTTTTTAAAGAGAGGTTTGAAGACCTTTTTAATGATCAAATTCGTAATCAACGACCCTAAAAACCCTTAGTTAGAGTTACTTCTTGCTATGTTTATCAATTTTTCGATTTTTTACCCTCACCTCTTGCCAATCCACCCCTTAGAGCCTGATTTGCACCTCTTTGTAAAATAGTAAAGGATACCTTGACTATCAATTTCGCGAATAGTAACTCCTCAAACTCACATACAGTAGTGATTCATTTAATTTTTTTCATTCCAATACATTTACCTTTTTTTTTTCTAAGACTGCACCCTTGACTTAGAGGTTGAAATATCTTGAAAAATATGGACTTTTGAGCTTAGCGCCCGTGAAGACTTTTCTTCTACTCATTGAAAACTACCATTTCCTAAAGTCTTAGAAAATTCGACCGAAAGCCATTTTACATAAGGATTCCAACGGGGTCCTTTCGAAGCGTGCGTAAGATCGAGTATCTACTCACTAATGGTATAAAAACTTATTTATAATTAAAGTCGCTGTTCAACCGCTACCGTGGTTTATGATATGTTATACGAATTTGTCTTCCAAATATGATCAAATTAAATCCAAATAAAGTAATAAAGTTACAATTAAGAACTCAAAAACATAAATATGTCTTTCCAAGTGCTTAATTTATTTTTTTTTTCTTTCTAACGTCGAGCGGCTGACAGCTCTCGATGCTATCGTTATATCGAGAGTCTCGATTTCAGTCAGCTACACCGCAGCGATAGACGGCGGACGCCCGCCTTATAACCCGCAATAATTAAAACATTTTTTATAATTTTTCCATTGACCTAATCGAAATCCTGGATAGTACCACATTTGAGGGGCAATTTTTAGAATTTTTTAAGATTTTTTTTAATTTAATCGGATAATTATTAAAGCTGCAAAACGAAAAATACGATTTGCCATCCAGAGTAATGCATCACCAGATGGCGCGAGAGGGGTAGGCAGCACTCTTAACACGCAATCAAATGAAAAATCACTGAATTTCACGGTTTTTATGAAAATTCATGAAAACGAAAAGAATGATTGTAATAAAAAAAAATGGATGTGATAGGAAAAAAAAAAAATACACGTTTTCCTTCGTTAATTATTCTTGATAGACATATGTAAGTTATAATAAAAAATCAGTGAACGCTACAATCTAAGGTTAGTCGCCATGTTTTACACGAGTGCGAGAGAGACAGAGAGTACCGTTACTACTCGCAAATGTAGGGGAGGTGGGGGCATAAATGGATGATCGGGGAAACTGGCGCGTCAATTTTTTAGACTTTAAATTGAAAATTTGAACCAAAACAATTTATAATATTGTTTTTAATCATATGAACTACAGCTCCTGCAAAAAGATGTTTTGGCACGTATTTATTCTGCTTGAAATTTTTGGCTACGATACCTGTAAATCTTGCTGCCTTATTTAAGTTAAAAATTAATATTGAAAAAAATATACTACAATTCTATGATTCCACTCTATAAACAATTCAAGACTTAAACTTTCAAACGATGTATTTAATATTTATAAAATATATAGTTTTCATATAAATATTGCAAGTTAAAAAAAAAAAATCTGATCGGGGCACAAATGGTGCACTTCAACGGGGTATAAATGGTGCGCCATCTGACCTGTTGTGAATCGTAACCTCAAATTAGGTAGATCAATCTTTGACCGTGGTTTTTGTTGTGATTACATGTATTTATATTGTTTATGATAATTAATCATTGATGAAAATGTTGCGATTTTATTTTGTTTTTGGGTGTAATTTATTCAATACATAGAACGATTTATTATTTATTTCAATATATAGAACGATTATTTTGAATTTATTTAGTATTATTTTACCATTGCTTTCATTTTTATGTACAGTTCATAACTAATTCACAGTTTAATACAAAAATAAAAAATAAAAACTAAAAAAAAAGTTGTGCTAGACCTTTGGTTTTCTGTACATACATCACTTTGTATATCTGTATAGGTGCACCATTTGTGCCTCGTCGACGCGCTGTTATTACCCCTACGGTAAAATAGTCGGGGCATAAACGGAGTGTCAGGTTTTTTTCAAATACATAATTTTTTTATCACAATTTTATTTTTATTTTAGTGTTTATTCATTCAGAATTCTTCTACCTAGAAGTGGGTACTAAAAAATTTGATTTTTGATGAGAAGTTTTTTTACAACAGTGATTTAAAATCAACCGCGCCATTATATCCCTACATCCCCTATAGCGTTCTCTCTCGCACCGACCCAACAACCGTTAGAACGTTTAACTTTGACTACTCAAGTCAAGTCTTCTCGTATGACTATTTTTCCGATTTAGAAACACGCTGACTGGTTGCTCGAGTCTAACGTAACCCCAAAAGCACTTTTTTTTTTCTTTGACCATTCTTTTCTAAAAAACTGTTATTTAAAAAAGTTTTGAAAGAGCTCTGATTACGATAAAACCTATTATTAGTTGAAAAGATATTTTTCATAATGATGTAATACATCTAAACACTCAATAACCCCATGGTGACGACCAAAATTTTTATTCTCCTGTAGCCTGAAAGTACAATTTTTACTCTCCTTGCAGGAAATGAATTTTGTACGTTCAGACTACTAGCGTAAACAATAGTATACACTCCTCGGTATTAAAGAATGAGCAATACCTCTTCTTTCGGGTCGGGTGGCAAATTATGTTTGCTAAGGGCTACCAATTTTTTTTAATCAAAACTTTTTAAGGTTGTTGTGTCGGTCCATGATCTGACAAGTAGATTCTAACAAAAAAGTACTCATTTTGTAGGTAATTGCTTCTTATTGATGCCACTAAATTTTTAATGCAAAAAAATTAACCTTGGGAGAAAAAATATTGCCAAATTTGTTTAACACGTAAGCTTATGGGGATCACTGTTTTCTTGAAAGTTTAATAAGGTAAAACACCCAATAGTGGAACGCCTCCGGCCGAATCGTGAAATTTTCCACTTTAAGAAAAAAACTTCTTGTAGTTTTAGCAAAACTGAAATGTTATTGCTTACTTACACTATTAAAGAGTATATTCCAATCAAAATTTTATCCATTAAATGCTTCAATTATTTATTAAACAATATTTAAAAGAAAATTATAGTAGCCCAAAAGTGGAATGTTTTTCAAAAAAATACACCCAAAAGTGGAATGGAGTATACCAGAAGTGGGACGTGTAAATCAAATGGGGATTGAAAAATCATACCCAAAAGTGGAATGCTCGACAATGCTCGAGAAGCAGTGTATAAAATATATTAAAATTTTCGTAAAATGTCAACATTTAATGCTTTAACATCAGTACAGTCTTCCTTTATTCAGTTATTGACTTTTTTAAATGAAAGGAGAAGTAAATTTTGTTTACCTAGCAAGTAGCAAGCGTACCTACAGATTAAAAACTCTCAAACCTAAAAAGGTTAGGAATTTAGACATGATTCACACGTAGTTTTCATCATCAAATTATAAACAAAACTTTATTTTACATTCAGGGCGTGGCATTTTTTAAGTATTTCTTAATTTTTAATACAGATTTCTGCAACAAATGATACTAATATATCGTTCCACTTCTGGTACGACGTAGTTGCAACTTCAAACTCGACGTGCAATATCCACGGTCCACTATTGGTATATGCATTCCACTTTTAGTCATGACTTTAATGCTTAATTTAAATTAAAAAAAAATGTTATTATTGCCCAGTTTTTACAGGAATATTTTTCTAGAGCTCTATTAATAAGTTTAAAAAAAAATTATGACCGTAAGATATTTTTTTATATTGAATTGAACAATTTAAAAATAGCTGTTGTAAATTTGAATCAGTTCAGCTTTCAGATTGACGCGAGATGTAAATTTTCATTATTTTTGAAGATTTTTTTCGAAGCAACAAAGTCAAAAAACAGTTTTGAAATGATTACTACCTATAGATGAAACATCCAGGATTACCAAATGATTTTTTTTTTTTTAACAAAAATTATTTATAAAAAAGCTATTATAACTTTTATAAACCGTTCCACTATTGGGCTATTTTTGACCCCAGTCCACTATTGGGTGTTTTACCTTAGTCAATCTGACAAGTATATTTTAATAAAAAAATTCAGGGTGAAAGAAAAAATTTTTTGAAACACTTATCAATTAAAAGCAATTAACAGTGGACCTTATGAGCTGAGAAACTCAAACACTACAATCTTTGGTTAGGTGCTATGTTGTGCCACGAGTGTGAGAGAGACAGAGAGTGCCGTGAATCTCTTCGTTCGACTCGCACTAGTATCTCTTTCTCTCTCGCACCGACATAAGCTTAATGCCATGCAGAAATTTAGAATTAATTATCATTCATGATGAGATAAGCAAGAATTTTATAAAATATAAAAAATTATTTTAACGTTCAAATAACATGGTAAATATTGTTCCAGATGCACTTCGATATTACTGCAAATACCATCGAATGAGCGAACAGGAGACCAGAAAAACCATGAATGGTAATATTGACCGGGTTATCCAAAAAAAAATTGGTTCTCTTCGAGAAAAATATGTAAAAAAACGACAAGACGATAACCAATGGTTATTAGCAGAACCTCTTCCTGAGAATAATTAATATAATAATTAAGGTTTTTAAATTAATAAATTATTTTTAAACTAAAATAAGAGTTACACTTGAATTATATACAATGTAAAAAAAAAAAAATTAAAATTAAATAAATATGAGGCGTTGGATGCAACAACGACCTAAATAGATAGGAATTTAGGTTCTAGATAGAAAGTTCTAATAAAAAAAAAAATTATTTTGATGTTTTTTCTTTTCAACCAGTCCTCATATAGACCAATTTAATCACCAATATTTCAATTCTTAAACTTATTCATTATTTTTAAATTGATTAATGATATTGTGTTGCCAAAACATGGTTTTATTGTTTCAGCATCCAAATAATATTTGATGCAAGAAAAATTTTCCGACGAAAAAAAGTTGCTCAAAAAACTATTAACATCAATCAAAGTATTGAGCTTGATTTTTCCATAAAAGTGTAATTTTTTTTTAGGCTGAAAAAATTGATAATATATGTCACTCAATTATAAATAAATCAATAATGCATTAATATGCCTTTATACTTTATGAAAATTAATTAATTAATCAATATTAAAAAAATATAATTAATTTTTATTTGTATTTATTCTTTAGTGGAGACCATGTGGTGTAACCACATGATGGTCTTGGAAGTTTTACATACATATTGAGGACCTCGATGGGTGGCCACCCGTCAGGGAAAACTGGAAAGTCAGGGAATTTGAAAACAGTCAGGGAAAGTCATGGAAAGTCAGGGAATTCGCTCTTTTTTCTGAAATGTCAGGGAAAAACTAAACTTGTTTCTATAAAAAAAAGCGTTCGCAACGATATCTGCACACGGAAATAATAAATCTGGTGCACGCACCGCTGAATTAAGCCGAATGGGCTTTATAGGTATATTCTGCGGTGCAAGCATCGCTCGCGGTGCTTGCACCGCAGAATTTTCGATGAGTGCACCGCTGAACCAGCGGTGGAAAATACCTAAGCTAGCGCGCGGTGGAGTGCCTGCTTTACCGACTCTGGCGACAGCTAAGGCGCTCACTTTTTTCCGTGCAGTATGGGTTTTGACGTTTTTTTTTTTTGTAAAATGTTATTGCACATCGCTAATTATTATTTTAGACAATCATCATCAGTTGATATTTGTCATAGTATAGGTATTGATTAAAAATCTATATAATGTATAGGTAGTATATGTGCGATTGTATACTAATTATTTGTTTTTAACTTGATGCATATAAATTTTATTCGCAGCGATTATTTTATCTTTGTATAAAAAGTTGTAAAATATCGAGTCATCCCAATAAAATGCGCTGCAGCTTTTAATTTAAAAATTCTTTCTAATTTATTATAAAATTATATTTTCATGCTTTTGATGATTCAAAAATTTCTACAAATGTACACACGTCATTTAGTATCATTAAAAAAAACGTCAGGGAATTGAGGTCTCAGCGGCCACCCTGCGAGGTTATTCGGTTGATAATAGTTAAATATATAATAGCATTTAAAATATAATCCGCCTAAATTAGTTGGTATAAATAAGTCAAAATTAAATTTCATTTTACATAGGGTATTATCAGAAGTAATAATAAAATCTATTTTTATAGAGAAGTCTAATTTTCACTTGTAATAATTTTTTAAATATCTTTTTTGGGTTAGGGCTTGAAAGTGTACTGAGCCAGTCTCTTTATTGGCTTCGATAAAAATTAACTTTTCAGAAAATTTAGCTTGTTTTTAATCATAAAAACGGAATAATAATCAAACCCTCTTAAAATTTTTTTCAACGTGTACAATCTTTACCTTATCAATAGCTAATGAACTTTTAAATAAACAAATTGTCAATTTTAGGTTATATTAATGGCCTAATATGCACTATTCCATCTGATAATAACTTTGCCATGTTTAAAATGGCAAAGTTATTATCTTTTTTTTTTTAAAAAACCGAAATCGTTATTTGGACGTCCCTAGGGACATGCTCCGGGACATACTTTTGGACATCATTTTTGACGTCTTTTTGGACAGGATATTTTCGCGAGGGCTACTCCATTTTCGAACCCAATACTAATAATCTAATCTTTTACATTGAAAATTTATTTTAATTCATATAGGATTAATTATTTTTTAGCTTCAACAAAGTTTATTGCCAAGTTTTAAGATAATCAACTATAAAAACAGCGATTTTTTTTTTTTTTTTTTTTTTTTCATACTGGCAGATTAATATTTCCCACTTTAAGGTGGTTTTCTACCAATCCTAGTCAAGTTCAAGACTAAAAAAAAATTATTTCACCAAATTAGTAAAAATTGTTTATTAAAATTTAATTTTTAACTTTTTATGGCTTCTGAAATTACTTTCTACCAAAAAAACATTGATAATCACAACAAAACATTTTTTCAAACTTTTAACCTCACCTTGGAATACCGCAGTTTTGGAGGTTATTCACGTGAAAATTTTTTTTGTAAAACTATTGTAAAATTCCTAGAAGGTCAATTTTTTGCAGTTTCAAGAAATGAATTCTTCGATAGTGAAACTATATGTATGTGGTTTTTCTAAAGGATCTCTATTGTAAGAAGACAAATATCAATAATTTAGTACACTTTTTCAGCGTAGCGTCCATACGCGTAATGAAAAAAATTCAATCTTTAACTTGCTGTAAATTTTAAACTATATGGTCAATTTTGATCAGACTTCCGAAAAATGTTTATTAATATCTAATAAACACCTCCAGAAAATTTGAGCTGATTCTCTATTGTCATGAATTTGGTAGAAAACCACCTTAAACTCTTTTTTTTATATTTGATTTGTTATTATACTTTTTATTTTAGTTTTATTTTAAACTACTTTGATCACCTAAAATATATATGAATTTATTTTAAATTAATTTAGCTAATTCTCCACCCAAAGCGTTGGGTGGAGAAGCATCTGAATAAAAATAAATGTTTACACCCAAATCTAAATTTACACCAGGGTACATTAGCTACTACGATAAGGTCTTAAATTCTTTACAAAAACGTTGTATTTTTTTATTCAAATAGCTATTAGAAATTTTGAAATTCAAGAGCAAAACATACTAGTTCTTGTAAAACATGTAATTTTGAAGCAACTAAAAATTTTATGAAATTTACTCATAATATTAAGTTTCAAAATAACTTTATGTAATTATAAAAAAACCTACATTTATAAAAATAATCAAATTTGTTTTTAAGATTTATTTTTTTTATCAGAAGGGAAAGTTTTTTGTTTATTTACAGGTCTATTTTCTGGTTTCCAAGGCGATCTAATTTTTAAAGACTCTTGAATGTCTTGATCTTTACTCAGAGATTCAGAATTTACCTGCTGAAACTTAGAATTAGCATTAATTGAATTTGAATTTTTGCTGGATATAATTGTTGGGTCAGTAGACTTTTTGTACATTAATTTTTTTTTAAGATCATTTTTAACAATTAAATCTTTAACTAGTTTTAACTTTGGAGGAATCAATGCAGCTGCTGCATAGCGATTCTCAGAATTAAGAAAATTAAATGTTGAGCAGGCTCTAAATACTGGTTGTATTTCAGTTTTGATTCTGTGTTTTTTAAAGAAATCTTTTAAATTCAGTATAAAAGGAGCATTATATGGATATTCATCATCCAATCCTATTATAAGAATATCTAATTTTGGTTCCAGGTTTGTCAGTAATGTAAAAGATTCTTCACTCATATGTAATGATGAAGCAATATTCCAACTTAACATAGTTTTTGGAAAAATTATCATAGGTCCAACTGTCCTTATTCCATTGTTTAATATAAATCCTTGCTAAAAAATAAAAAGTCAGCTATTGAGCATTATAGATGACAGTTTTTAATTAAGTAAAAGAAACATAATAAGGACAATATTTACCTCGCTGACATTGTCTATCATTAAGCCATAATCAAAATTTTTATTTAAAACAGTAACTGTAGTTTTACCCTCTGCTTCATATGAACAGCATAGTTTAGAAGTTTGAAACTCTCTTTGCCAACAGAAGAAATTTATCAAATACAATATCTTACACAATATTTCACAAAGTCAAATAATTTACCTTTTCAAAAACAATTGATGAGATAGTAATTTATGACACATATTTGTCATGATTCTTTGATTTGCCATGATAGTTAAGTCTTATTTATGGTTAATACTTTTAGGGCAATGTTTAGTTATTCATATTCAATTAAAAAAGAAAAAAATATTTTTATCTTTTTTAATTGAATGTTTCTTGACTGTTCTCGACTGTCTTTGGTTGTGTTCTGCTTCTCACTTTTTGAATCAGGAAAGAGATCTTGGCTGAGGGTTGGGTTCTATGCACAGTGCTAGAAAAGACTATGGTTTTTAGTTTTGGGCCGGGACAGAGATAAATGCACAGAATCCTGTGCGCCTGTGCGCCTGCACAGAGCTCTTGTGCAGCTCCACAGACAGCACCTGAGCAGAAGTAAAGGAGCAATGAAATCAAATTAACTTGAATAAATAAATTAAAAATTAATTAATAAACCTTCAGTTTTATGGTCAGGGTGAACTTGCCTGGTGCACTTGCTGATAGTTACGCCGTGGAGATGATTTCCGCAGGAAGTTTTGACTCCGGAGAGGTCAGGAAAGGCAGCTAGTGCATTTAATAATAGTTACGACTTGGAGATGATTTCCTCAGGAAGTTTTGACTCCGGGGCAGTCAGGAAATGCACCTAGAGCGCATGATGGGAGTTACGCTTTGGAGATGATTTCCTCAGGAAGTTTTGACTCCGGAGGGGTCAACTCCAAGGCGTAACTATCACCAAGTGCACTAGGTGCCTACCCTGACTTCTCCGGAGTCAAAATTCCCTGAGGAAATCATCTCCAGGGCGTAACTATCACCAAGTGACTAGGTGCCTGCCCTGACCCCTCCGGAGTTAAAACTTCCTGAGGAAATCATCTCCAAGGCGTAACTATCACCAAGTGCACTAGCTGCCTTTCCTGACCTCTCCGGAGTCAAAACTTCCTGAGGAAATCATCTCCAAGGCGTATTTATCACCAAGTGCACTATGTGCCTTTCCTGACCTCTCTGGAGTCAAAACTTCCTGAGGAGATCCTCTCCAAGGCCTAACTATCACCAAGTAAACTAGGTGCCTTTGCTGACCCCTCCGGAGTCAAAACTTCCTGAGGAAATCATTTCCAAGGCGTAATTATCATCAGATGCTCCAGGTGCCTACCCTGACCACTCCGAAGTCAAAACTTCCTGAGGAAATCATCTCCAAGGCGTAACTATCACCAAGTGCACTAGGTGCCTACCCTGACCTCTCCGGAGTCAAAACTTCCTGAGGAAATCATCTCCAAGGCGTAACTATCACTAAATGCACTAGGTGCCTTTCTTGACCCCTCTGGAGTCAAAACTTCCTGTGGAAATCGTCTACGAAGCGTACCTATCATCAAGTGCACTAGGTGCCTTTCCTGATCCATCCGAAGTCGAAACTTCCTGAGGAAATCGTCTACGAAGCGTACCTATCATCAAGTGCACTAGGTGCCTTTCCTGACCCCTTCGAAGTCAAAACTTCCTGAGGAAATCATCTCCAAGGCGTAACTATCACCAAGTGACTAGGTGCCTACCGTGACCCCTCCGGAGTTAAAACTTCCTGAGGAAATCATCTCCAAATCGTAACTATCACCAAGTGCACTATCTGCCTTTCCTGACCTCTCCGGAGTCAAAACTTCCTGGGGAAATCATCTCCACGGCGTAACTATCAGCAAGTGCACCAGGTGTTCACCCTGACCATAAAACTGAAGGCTTATTAATTAATTTTTAATTTATTTATTCAAGTTAATTTGATTTCATTGCTCCTTTACTTCTGCTCAGGTGCTGTCTGTGGAGCTGCACAAGAGCTCTGTGCAGGCGCACAGGCGCACAGTATTCTGTGCATTTATCTTTGTCCCGGCCCTTAACTTTCTTCGTTGTTTGGCGGGTGCATGCATAACAGCGTCTTAACCAAAAAAAATACCGAAGCAAGAATTAGGATATCAAATAAGAATAATAAACCTTAATTTGAATCTTAATCATGTAATTTAATCTTCATAAGTAAGTCAACATTTATTAATACTTCTTAAATCTAGAAAATATGAGTGAAGTAAAATATTAATTTGATATTAACAGGTGCCCTCTGGAACTTTTTTTATCGTTAAATAAAAATTTGTTAAATTAAAAATATTTAACTGATTTTTTTATCGAGATGCCGAAAGCAGATGAAACTACTAGTGATGTTGGCGAGAATTCCAACGACTCGTCAGCTGAAACATCTTCATCAAGAGGTGGAGATTTCGAGACAAAACTGGAAACCGATCGTAGCAAGCGTTTTGATTTTCTTTTAAAACAAACTGAAATTTTTTCACATTTTATGACCAACACTTCCAAGGATAAAAGTCCTTTAAAAATTAAACCTGGCAGACCAAAAAAAATTGTACCTGCTTCAGATAAACTTCAAGCACCTGAATTTAAGGAAAATACTGAACCTAAAGAAAAAGATGCAGCTGATCATCGTCATAGTAAGACTGAACAAGAAGAAGATGAAGAATTGCTTGCTGCAGATTCAAATGCTGCTACTACTGTTACTAGATTTGAAAGCTCACCACCTTATATTAAATCTGGAGAACTTAGAGATTATCAGGTTCGAGGACTTAATTGGATGATTTCATTATATGAGAATGGAATTAATGGCATTCTTGCTGATGAGATGGGTTTGGGTAAGTTATTTGAAATTAATTTTTTTTACTTTTTTCATTTTAAGTATCTAGCTTGGCAAAAAAGTTGAAAGCATAGAAAAAAGCTATGGAGCTAGTAGGTATTTTCAATTATGGTGTTATTTACTTTGGAGACGATGCAATTGGCTCTTGTGACATATCACTAGAGTAATTGTTAACTGCTCTTGTGACGTCATAGTTGAAATAACCTTATTATTTCTGAAATGTATCCTTAATTACAAAAAACTATTTTTTTTATAATTATATAGCATAAATTATTTATCACTGATTTCTTTAAAAAATAATTTAATTTTATTCAACATTTAATTAACACCATGATAAAATCTTACTTTGGTTTTTTAATTTTTGGGATATTTGTGTTTATTTACAAATATGCATAAAATTGGTCTTGTATGTGACAGTTTTCTTACCTTTATAATCCATCTGTAAAATTTTTGTTAAAATCAAATAATATTAAGATTGATTAAAGTATAGTTTACACTATGATTCTATCACTTAATATTTGTTAAATATGCATATTATAATCAATTTATCGGTCAATCTATTTCAAATTGCTAGCAATTGAAGAAAACTTTTCAATTAATTGTTAATTCTCACACATAACTGTCTCTATAATAAGAGCTCTATGAATATTTATTTTATTCAAAAAGTTAGTCTCAAAAATGGAAGTTGTAATTTTATAAAATAGTATGATTATTTATTTATTATAAGTTCTAAGTTCTTATTTAAGTTAGTATCTCCATTACACAGCTGGTCTAGTTGCAATTTTAACCACACATTTGATTATCTTCACACAGATACAGATATAGAAGTACGTTGAGAGCAGATACTTTTTTTAATCATTTTATTCATAAATAATTTTATTTCTTAGAGTTCATGAATGTAGAAACAATTTACAACTACATTTTTCTTTAATAATTTGTTTGTTGCGAAAAATTTATATCGTTTGGAGATCTTTACATTCTTACATTAACCTTAAGGTTAATTTGAGAAAGAAAAAATTTTAAATTAGATGGGACCCTTTGATTCTTTATGCAAAAAGCTTTGACTCTAACTATCAAGCCCTTTATTGGAAGCCAGACTGATATGTGAGAATTTATTTTAAAAAATTGCCATTTATACCATGGTAATGTACAAGAATCAAGGCTAAATAAATTAACAGCTGAAGAACGGAAACTGAAACAACGAGAGCGTCTAAGTGATGAGCAAAAAAAAGAAATCCGTCTGAAAAAACCTTGTATCAGGAATCCTTTTGCTAACTTGATTTTGCAAAAGTTAGTTGAAATGATTTGTATTAATTTATTGAAAAAATCAATATATATTATGCTTTTAATAAGAAGTCTTCATATTTTCTACTAAAAATGATTTTTAACGTAAAACTTTGGATTTTAAAAAATTTGTTTAAATAATTTGCATTAAGGTAGGACCGCACAAACTAAAAAGAGATGTGTTAAAAATCTAAAACTTTAGGAAGTCGAAGATAAATATTAAAAAATGATGCCACTAAATTTTCAGAACCTGGGGGTTTTTCGTTTTTGAGTAATTGAATATTAATATCGCGTCGATTTAACCCGTAGTCTAATGGGAGGGCACATTTTTTATACAATTTTTACATAATTACATGTGATCAGGTTTTCAGAAAATTTGTCAGTTTAACTAGAATGCACAAGAATCACATAGAATTAATTAAATCATACATTCGATCCCTGTAAGTATTAATAAAAAACAAAAATATGTGTTTTAGGTTAAAAAAGCTTCTGCTGCTAATGCATTTCTATATCTATATACGCGTGAAGCTAGTCAAATGTTTAACCGAAAATGCATCTTGACTAGAGCCGTAGGTGCGGTCCTACCTTAAATTATTGCAAAAACAAACAATTTTTATACTTCTATTAATGTCTTATTAAAAGACTCTATAAAATTATTTTTTATTTCAAATCTTCAATTATGTTGATTTTTCCAAAAGTTGTTTAAAAAATTATTATTTATTAATTAAGATCGCGGCCAATAACATTTTTTACTTCTAAACAATCAGTATAAATGAAGAAAAATACTTTTGTCCATTCACTAGATACTTTTTTTACCAATTTTCTAGCTTACCAAATTGACCAACTTTTTGACTTTTACTCACATATCTTTCCTTCTTTACAATTTGACTTGGATTGATTGATAAATTCATTTGGTATGATAATTTAGTATACTACATAATAGACTAAATAAGTATACCAAATATATTAATAGTTTATATAATTTAAAGTTTAAAAAAAAATACTTAAGTTCAGTATTTTTTATTTTATTTTATTTATTTTTATTTATTTTATTTTATTTACAGGCTTCTAACCCTTTAGTACATAAACTTTTAAATACAATAGTTAGGTGTTTAACATGTCGAGTTGAAAAAATAGAGATATTATTCAATTTATATCGCTAGCTAAATGATATACATAGTTAATATAATAGTACATGTGGATTCTTACAGTTTAAGTAATACTACATAGTTATAAATAGATAAATACAACTAGGTAACAGAAATATATGAGATCAATTATAGAAAGGCTGGCTCGATGACAAGTTCATTCAGAGAAATACCTCAGACTTAGTTCCTTATTAATCGTTGCGAAGTTCGCTAATCTAAGTCCCAGTAAATCCATAGTATCCACGCGCAAGCTCGCGTTCAAGGCATTCAGGCTGAGGGAAGTCCGATCTATTATAGAACGATGGTTTAGATCCCCTTGTTTGAGTTCAATGGTGAAAATGTTTTGATTTTTCCTGAGAATTCTCACTGGACTAAAGAACTTAAGTTTGTTAGTTAAAGGTTGGGAGTCAGTAACGTTTGTGGCTAATTTAAACATAAATAAGTTATCCTGGCTCAGGCGATGAGATTTTAATGAGCTTATTTTGAATTCAGAGTAGAGGTGATCATAGTTATGGTCGAGGTAAGACATTGGTTTATTATTTTTGTAGGATAGATAGCGAAGGAAGCGATGTTGTATTTTTTCCAATGATAGAGATTTATATGAAGTTTGAGGTGACCAGATAACTGATGCATAACAGAGAATAGGACGTACTAATGATAAATATAGGGTTCTTATGGCTTCGATATCTTTCAGAGGCTTTGATGATCTTACTACCATATGCAGGGATTTAGAAGCTTTGTTTTTGATGTAGTTCACATGAGAGTCGAAATTCAATTTGGACTCGAAAATATCTCCTAAGTCCTTCATTTCTGCGCAACGGTGCAAGGATTCACCATTCATAGTATAATCAAACGAAATATGTGTAGTTCGAGTGAACGTAAGAAAAGTGCACTTTTTGAGATTTAATGGGAGTTCGTTTTCAATAGTCCATTGGTGCAAGGAATCAAGGTCAATTTTAAGTTGAATACAATCTGACAGCGATCTAACAATTTTATAAATTTTTGAGTCACCTGCAAAGAGAAGGAAATTCGAAAATTTAATTATCTGCCTGATATCATTGAGAAAGACAAGGAATAGGAGTATAGGAGTGGACCCAGGTGTGACCCCTGGGGCACCCCAGACGTGGCAATAAATTCATATGATAAATGATTCTTTATTTTGACTGTGTGTGGACGGTTTTGAAGGTAAGATTTAAACCACCGAATAAGTGGGCCGGAAATACCGAGAGATTTAAGTTTATCCAGGAGTCGAGCATGGCTCACTGAGTCAAAGGCTTTCTGGAAATCTAAGTATATACAATCTAGTTGGGCTTTCAGTGAGAAAGAATTAATTATTTCTTCAGTAAGTAGTGTAAGATTTGTCTCAATAGAACGGCGTGGCATAAAGCCATGTTGTTCGTCTATAATATGAGGATGAATAAAAGAAGAGAGTTGTTGTTCGACAAGTTTGTCAAATAACTTAGCAAAGAGACACATCTTTGCTATTGGTCTATAGTTGAGTATATCATTTCTAGGGCCTTTCTTATGAACAGGTGTTAAATACACCTCTTTCCATCTCTTTGGAAATTTGCCGTCCCTAAGTGTTTTATTATATAAATAAAATAAAGGTTTAGCTAAGTGGGTGGCACAATTTGTTAAAAAGATGGAATGTATACCGTCGGGACCAGGACTGAGACTAGTTTTTATGTTTTTTAGTTTGGTAAGAATGTCAAAATGAGTAATATGAATTGAAGAGAGAGAACCGGGCAGATCTGTGTCAGGAAATTGAGAATTTATTGTTTCTGAGTTTTTTGCAAGGTCTCCAGAAACTTCCTCTGATATCTCAGGCTTGTTTTTATGTCAAAACAAACCAGAAAACTCTAGTTACAGACTTAACTCTAGAATACAGAGGAGAAATTTTGGGCAAAGAAAGAAACTATATCATCCATTTTGTTTGTTTTGATGTTTTGATAAACCATATTATCGGGATAACCGTGCATGTTCTTACCTTCATTTATAAATCTCCAGAATTTTTTTGGATTCAATTTGAGTTCAGAGGAGGTTTTATTTATGAAGTTATTATAATCTCGAGAAATAAGAGAACTACATAGTGATCTTTGAGCTCTGAAATTAAGATAATGCGGTAGTTCCTCCGTGTCTTTACATTGTTTATATTTTTTATGGAGACATTTTTTTAGTTTAATAGCCTTGATAAGTTCAGAAGTGAACCATGAAGGGTATGTACTTGTCTTGAAATGGGTCTTGTGGACAAATTTTTCAATGATTAAGAAAATATGGTAGTAGAAAGTATCAACACAGTCATCTATATCGTCACTAGTTAGGAGTGAATCCCAATTTATAAGAGACAATTCATTGTTAATTTCGGAATAATTAGCATTTTTAAAGTTAAAGTACACTTCTTCAAGTTTGGCAGGGGATTCAGCACAAAATTCTAATATAATGTCAGTTGGGGGGTGATAACTATCTATGAGACTTATTGGGTCAGGTGCCATGGAGACACAATAATTTTGAAAATTTGTGAAAAACAAGTCTAGTATATTTCCATTACAGTTCAAGAGATTAGATATTTGTTTAAGAGATAAATAGTTAGTGCAGTTTTCAAGAAGTGAAGCAGAATTGGCTATTATTCTAGATGAATGTGAACAAGATGCTTGGTAAATATCTAAATTATAAGACCAAGTTGTGTTTGATATATTGAAATCACCGCACAGAAATAAATTCTCGGTGTATTTATCTGACAGCGAAGTTAGGTAGAGTGTAAAATTATTTAGGTAATAGAAGAAATCATTCCGATCAGTGAAAGAAGTAAAGGGGGGAAGGTAAATAGCGATCAGGTTTGTGGTTAGGTTAAGGTGGTGTAATTGAATAAAAATATACTCAAGTCCATTCTGACTAGAAGAGATGAGACCACATTGTATGGACTCCTTGACATAAATGACTAGGCCACCACCTCTGTCCTTACCAGTGAGATCGAAGTTCCTATCAGACCTGAATGTCTTGAAGCCTTTAATGTAAAGTTCAGAATCTGAGACAGTGTCATCAAGCCAGGTCTCTAAAATAACAAAAACATCATAAGTAATAGTATTTTGTATAATATTTAATTGTAATAATTTATTTTTGATATTTCTGCAGTTTTGGTAGTATATTCTGAGAGTATGAGATCCACAATGACTTAGTTTTTTGATATAGTTTTCTGATTTTTCTTGACTATCTGGGGAATTCCGTTGATATGCTGAGTTTGTAGATTTTTTTCATTGTTCTTTACTCTTTTATCCAGCTCCTTATAAACAGCTCTGTAAAGGTCTCTCTGTTTAGTAGTTTTGTCAGTAGAGAGTTTGACATCTTTGAATTCACCAACCATCAGGTTTTTTTTGTTGTTAAATATCCATTCGACATCACTCTGGTTGAGTAGGCAGACTTTAATAGGTCTAGGATTTAACTTGACTGGATCTAGTGTGCCTAATCTAAAAAGTCTTATATTTGTGGTGTTGATGTGTGTGTTTTTTAGGAATAGGGCTATTTTGTCCAAATCTTCTTGAGGGTTTTTTGTTTCTGGTATTTCTCTAACAATAAAATTTTTGGATCTTCTTTGTCTCTCATGCAATTCAAAAATAACGTCAAGTTCCCATTGTTGTTGACTGGGTGAGAGATCAGTTTTAAAAGATGCAATGTCGTCAGCCTGGGCTTGAAGCGCATTGGAAAGATGAGGTAGCAATTCATCATGCTTTTTTACTTTAGAAGTAAGGGCTGTAACTGACTGAGACAGATTTTTTATATCATTAGAAAAAGTTTCAAATTTATTACTTAAATATGTAATATTTTTACTTATGTTTTCAACCTGTGTCGAATTTTCCTTAAATTGACTTGAATTAAATTCCTTCATTAAGTTAAAAAGTTTTTGATTTTCTAAAGAGAGAGTGGAGACTGATTGTTCAAATGAAAAAATATTAGTATTATCGTCCTCACCAACAAAAGTTTTATTCAAAGGTGAAACTGCAGGTAGAATTTGTGTGCTGGCTGATGTTTCCTGGAGTTTTGATGTTAGAGTTTTGTTACCACAACACTTTTTAAAAAATCCATTTTTAAGTCGCCCAGCACGATCCGGAGCAGAGCAGGATTTATGATAAGGTGTTTCGCAACCGGGGCATTTATATACACTATCAACGGTGATAACCTCCTTGTTGCAGTATCCACATGTAGGCATTTTAGGTTAGAACACGTGGTCGTGTGCTTCGAACGGTCAACGACAGAGAGTAATCACTGAATTTATAGAGTTCATACAAATATCAGAAAGGTAGAATTTTTACAATAAATTTTAACTTAAATTTGGGATTAAAAGATTGTCCTATAATATATAAATGTATTATATTTAGCGGGCGATTTAAGAGAACGTATGCACTTGGCGACACCTAACGGCTTGTATTTTGTTAAAAAATGAGGAACAATAAAGTCTTTTTTGTGTAATATCTATGACAGCTTTTTCATAACCTACTATTTGATGATTAAAAACAAGCGGCCAGATGACTTGCCTGGCTACGGTGTTTTTGCCCAAAATTTTTTTGCGCAGCAAGCCTGGGACATTAAAAAAAATTTTTAGCATAAAAACCTGCGTCCTTGCATCACTACGCTCCGCGCAATGCAAGGTATGCATTGTCATGCTCCGCACAAAGCAAGGTATGCATTGCCATGCTCCGTGCAATGCAAGGTATGCATTGGCATGCTCCGCGCAATGCATAAAAAGCACGACCGACCGACACTTACGCTTCGTGCTCGACAATCTTGTTTTTATTTTATTCTCGGACTAGAACTGTAGAATACCAATATAAATATTTTCTTGTCTACCCCTTTTAATTTTATCCATTAGATCGCGAGAAATTCTGTGCACAATTTTTTAATAGCGCCAGAATGGAGTAAAATGTGACTGTAAAGAGGGTTGTATGCGCCATTTGTACCCATGTGGTCCGATCATACTCAAAATGAAACTGGAACTATGGGACACCAAAACGAACATTTTCCCGTTCACCCCTTCCAATTTTGTCCATTAGGCATTAGGTCGCAAGAAATCCTGTGCACAATTTTGGGTTGCATTTTTTGTTCTGGCGAACTTATAAGGCCTTTCCTGTTAAAAATAGAAATAAGAACGAGTAAATAGTTGTTGAATTTGATCAAGTTTATTTGATTGATTTATTTAGTTGTTTTGTAACTTCTTACCGTTCGGTAGCAAGTCAATCAATACAATAAAAATAGGTTACAATAATAAAAACAAAACAATGAAAAATCGATCTAACAAAGATATATGCACCCTCGCTTCGCAGAATACCTTACAATCGCATTCGAATTCAGTATGTTTACATATTCTTTCATATTAGAACTCAAAGCAGCACGTCATCAAGTAGAATTCACAAAACAATAAAAACCAATAAGTAAATCTCACATTCAGTTTAACAACCTGACTCTCTTTAACCTTAACGGCCATAAGCAAATAAATTTGCTCATGCACGTGGGGACCCTCATTTACCAAAAAAGTTTTTATAACTTCACGGGGTCCTGACAGTCTGAAAGAGCCCAAATGCAAATTTCAACTAGGTTTGACGCCACAAATTGGTCTGCCAATTTGCGCGATGACAATCAGGCTGAAAGACTAAAATTTACCATAAATAAATCCGAACAAAGTCACCAAATCATAATAACAAATTCGAAGTAACAAAAAAATCATACTGCTTTGAGTTTTAACAATCACAATTCTCCACCCCGTACAAAATACGATTTATTTTGTACATCTTCGCTACCGATCAATTTAAAAGTTTTTATAGGTCAAAACCGACAGCAAAAACTTGCCTCCTCAACTAAAAAATCAGCCAACTTCTCAAGTTCTGGCTTTTTTTCCTTGAAAGTTGGGGCGTATTTATTATATGCATATTTCAACACAGACGGTAATTTTTTACCGACATGTTGCTCGATGTCCGGACTGCTCAAATACCCTTTAAGCCTTAACGATTTAAATCCGGACCCAGTGGTTTTCGATTTATTTGCGAATTGTGTAAGTTTAATACTGCCCGAATCGAAACTAGGCAAACGTTTTAAATCATCGACCATCTTCTTAGCGATCGCATGTTTATTTCCAAAATGTAATTCTAACGCCTCCATTATCTCAATCGCGGTAAAATTCGTAGAAAAAAGAGTCTGAACCTCGCCGCGAGCTTTCCCTTTTGAAGCATTAAGGGGGGGGGGGGGTAGGGTCTGAGCGGTCAAAAAATGATGATTTTTCGATGATTTATAGTGAAGCTCCTGTTTATTATAATTTAATAAGAATTTATATACATATCATACAACATTCAAAGAACATTCTGTCAAAATTTCAGATCAAAATATTAAAAATTGAGGCAATGGGAGCCAACCAAACAAGGCGCTTCGAAAAAAAGATGAGTTGCGGTGAAGGCTGTAACTCGCGAACGGTTCATCTGAAATCAAAAAATAAAGTAGATTTAGTTAATATATTAGTTTTTCTCGCCCCCTAGTAGGATCAATTTCATTTTTTTTCAATTTTGAAGTTTTGGCAATTTTGAAGCCAAAACACTGTTTTTTGGTCACCAAAACCGGCCATTTTATGGCTAATACTCGGCCAAAAAAAAAAAAAAAAAAAAAAAAAAAAGTAACTCACTAGGGGGCGGGTTTTTTATGCATTAAAGACGTATGTTTAATTCTAGAAAGATCGGTGCAGTAGTTTTCAAATGAGAACTTTCACCGACTTTGAAAAATAGTGTTTCGAGAAAAACGCGTTTGAAGTTTTCGGTACGAAAAAAGTGAAGAAAAACTATTTGATTTACAACTTACACTGAATCATCTATTCCAGCTCCATAAAGTAAGTCACCAGCAGCTTCAGCAATGTCCAGGGCATCTTTTTGTCCTTGTCGTCGCCGAATTCTACCTTCTTTGGTTTGAGCGGCGCTTTCCGAGTCGGCTTTCATTATGCGAGTTTCGTCCGCCAGCCTCGCGTACTCATGGGCGCTGCATCCAGTACCAACTCCTGCTGATTGAAGAATCATTAATAAAGCTGTATTTCCTTCATTAAAAGTACATGCAGCTATATTTGCTGCAATCTCTACTATGTTGCAGCCAGCAGACGATGTTTTGGGAGCAATTTTCCAAATAAGTTGATTTAAACTCTCGTTGTTATTTTGCGTAAATCCACCAACGCATCTTTCTAAAAGCTCGTCTTTGCTCAGATCTTCGTATATTGGTTTCATTGCATCCAAAACATCAACTGGTAAGGCCTCGTTAGAGTGAGAAAAGTTTTCTAAGGTGTTCAATGCCACAGCTTTCTGGTATTCGCACCAAGAGTCCGCGCCGCTCGGACAATCGTAGTGCTGCGTATCTTCGTTTGTGGATGAGTTATGGGCGTACGTTGCCCAGATAGCCTTTTTCATTTTATTTACAGCATCTTCTTCTCGACAGTTTCTTCTAATCGCCAAACCGTAGTACACAGTAAACTTGTCGATAAGTGCCCCTGTCAATTTTCCTTGCCCCGACAGCGTCGGGCCCCAGACTTAAAACTCTGTAACTTTGTGAGTTTTGCTCTAAACCCTTAGAAATTTTAACACAGCATTCTTGAAATGTTCTACTATAAGAAAAAAAAAAAAATTCGATTTTTCAAAAATTGCCAGACCCTACCCCCCCCCCCCCCTTAAATAAACGCGACACATTTTCATGGTCAGCATAATCACCCTGCCTTGAGGTAGAGTAAAACGTTTCCTTAAAATGGTACCAATCAAGAAGGTCTCCCGAAAATTCAGGCAAAGAATTTGCAGACGTTAAACGATTAACAAGTTTTGAATTTCCTTCATTTAAAGAATTTTCCCGTACGGAGCGTAACGTTGATTCAATTGCATTCGCAAGCTTTGTAATCACATCCGGTATAACCTCGCTTTCTGAACGTGCGTTATTTGTTGTACTGTTTACCAATGCATGGTAGTTGTCCGCAGACAAAACACCGTTCGTATTTACCGGCTTCCGCTCATCTTCGGCATGAACATCAGCAACCACATCAATTCGGTCAAATTCATCATACTCGGTTTGCTGAGATGATGTCGTCCTTGGTAGCGTAGGCACCCGCAGCGCAGAAGTGACTGGCGGTCCAGGCGTCCCAGGTGGTGTGGCTGTCACCGGTGGTGAAGTCGGTGCAGGCGACGCAGGAGGTGCAGTCGGTACAACCTCATCTGCCGGCTCTATTTGCCCCTCAGTATTTTGTTGCCCTCGAATTCTCTTAGGCAATTGAGGGTCATTGCGCCCTTGGTCCGAAGCTGCACGCTTGCCTCGCCCTCGACTTCTGGCCATAACCAAATCAACCTCATATTCGTTGTACCAAAAGTAAAAAAAAAATGCTTTCCAGTTCGATCTAAAAAATCATAGAAAACTAAATAATCATGGTAAAAAAGAATATGAAAAGTTAAAAAGTCATTATTCGTACAAATCTTTTTTATCTTGGGGTATAACTCGTGGTGTATAACAAGAATTTTTTTATCAGCTTTGAAGTTAACTAATTGACTAAGTCGCTAAACTATTGGACTTGATTGTTTCAAAGAAATTGACTGAAAGACTCACTCATACTGTGACTGATTATCAATACAGTTTTCTCAAAATCGACACTTTCCTCTTGGATCTATGTGAAGCGTTTGGCAGGGTTAATATTAAGACATTGTTTGATTGCTATAGGGATAGAAGGTAAATTGTTATCCTGGCGAAACTTATACATAACCCTTTAAGACCTGAAATGACAAATTTTTTTGTCGATTTCCAAATGTAGAATCGTACAAAAAAAATTAAAAAATGTATAAGACAATGCTCTTATCTACTATTTTTGAGCATGCTCTACACGATGGCGTATTTAAATTAATAAAAAAAATTGATGTTTAATTCTTAACTAACAATTAAAAAAAAAAGTGCATTTTTTTTTTTAACTTCGGTAAAAGTGGAAAAAAAAATTATTTTTTGCTATTATAATTTACACGAAACGTGTGTTTGGACCTTAAATTTTAATTCTTTTTTTTAAACGTCTCTCCACGATTTTTTCTCTCAAAATGGCGGCTGTTCAAAGTTTGACAAAATTTTTAGATAACGGTACCGTCAGTTTTTTTTTACGGTTTTTACAGTTTATTGTAACTAGTACCACTCAATTTATTTGTTTTATTTGTTGAGCAGTAAATACTTTAGATAAATTATCTTTTATTTCTTGAATTGTTTCCTTACGAATTGTTTTTCTCATTATAGTTTGATTGTTTTCAAGTTTTGTGTTATCTTTTTTTTAAATTTTGTAACTTTTTCGGTAAGTTTTTTAATTTTTTCTTGCACTTCTTTAATAGATCCCGGTGAGTCATTTGGATAGCCTAAAAAAAATTTTGTAAATGCTTACTGTTTCAAAATATTACATTATAGGTATACATATATCAAAGCTAACTTAAATATATACTTATGGCTCACTGCTTGGCATGTTTACAGTACAATCTGCTTTAGAACCAGCACAAATAAAAATCTGTTGCGATGCATCATTTTCATCATTTTTTCTAGTTTGGTCGTTTCTATTTAGGCTGTAAAATTAAATTTATTAATAATTGAAAAATATTTTAAATTGAAAATTTCCATTAACTCATTGAAAAGTTGTATTATATACGCACTTGCACTGCTGCTCATCAGTATCCACTTGTTCAAGCCCTGGAACATGCATACTATTTTCCCTACTTTAAATTAAAATTTGTTGATTGAATAATGTTGACTACATTATTATGATACTAGTTATAGGTTTTTAAAAAATCAATTGTACTCACAATGTACAGTCAGCGGACATCTTAACTTTCCCGCATTTGAATTTGTCGCGGAAAGAAGATGGCCGCGAGAGTCGATATTTTTGTGGTTTGCCAACCCAGGCTAGGGGAAAAAAAATTTATTATATTCGAGGTGTAAGGCGCAAGTGAGGTTAGAGTTTCCCAGTGTTTACAAATAAATAGAGATTTATGATGAATGAAATCATATTAATCTTTGATTAGTTTCTAGCTATGATGCGGAAAGTATCAGGGTGATTTGTTGTTGTTAATAACTATCACTAAAAAGTTTTAAAGAAAATTTTGAGTTATTGAGAACTAATAAAAATTAGTATCAATTTACCTTTTTGATAACACTCCAACTTCACAATTCTATACACAACGCGGCAAATTCAAATGCGGGAAAGTTAAGATGTCCGCTAACTGTACTCGATTTGAAATTGGCATTTAAACTTTGCCTTGTATTGATACAATCACTAAAAATAAAAAATGTAATAAATTATAAGTTATTTACTGATACAATTACAGTAAACCAACATGATACACTTACTTAAATCTTACATCATCTAAATTCATTTTGACTAAGGGTAGAAAGCTTGATGCCACAGCACTGAAAAATTATTTAAATTACTAATAATAAGGAATAATTAAGCATTTTTATTTAAATTACTATCATTTACACTGCTGAAGAGTTTTCTTTGGCGCTAGTACATAAAGTTTTTTCAACAATTTCTGGTTTGCTGAACTTTCTATTGCTTTGTGAATAGGGTTGGCAACTTTTTGAAATTTGCTGAACTTTCTATTGCTTTGTGAATAGGGTTGGCCACTTTTTGAAATTTATAATATTTTTTTGCTTATTTAGTTAAAATATCGGAAAATAATTGACACGTATTTTTTCTTTTAAAAAAAAAACTAAAATTAAAAGAACTACAAGTGTTTAAATTTTTTAAAATTTCAATATATATAGATATACTTTTAATGGAATTTCGGGTTAATGACGTCATCAACCCGTAGTTTTAAAAACTTTTCTTAATTTTCTTCTTGCTCAATTTTGATTTAAAAATTCTTTAAAAAATGTTAAAATTCATTAAAAATTCTTTAAAAAATGTTAAAATTCATTAAAAATTGAGTACTTTTAAAAAAATATATCTTTAAAGTACCTGTTGCCATTCCTATTTAAGTTGATGCACTTTGATTTGTCTAAACTGAAATAGTTCAAACAAACCATAGCACAATGAATACTAAACACGATTTAAATTTGAAGAACATTTTCTTAAAATACTGACAATCTATTTTCTTTAGATGGCTTTATTGAGTCGATAGGTGAATCTTTCCAGAACAAATTTACACTGGGAGCAGCATCATCTTTTAATTTACGAGTTGATTTGGGTGAATAACTCAACAATGTTTGAATAAATGGCTTTTGAAAGCTATCTGGCGTGAAATGCAGTGAGCAAATTCTTGCTAAAAACAAAAAATTAAGTACTTTTTAGTATAAAAAATAACAATCGACGCTACAATTTATTTGAATTTTTATTTTTCATTATATAATTTGAATAGTAAATGTTACAAACATAATAAATATAAACCAAATTTATCACAACAATACTTTCAAGCTAAATATTTGAATATGATTATTGTAATTTATTTCTTTTTTACATTCATAAATATTTTGGATATTTTTTAATACAAATATAAGATGATTTTTTAAACTAGTTTATCTATTTTTAATGGTATTAACTTACAAGAGAAGTATCCCAGGTGTTCGTCTCCGATCGGGACCGGACCGGGTGCAAAATTTACTTTAAGTTACCCAAGACAAAGTCCGACTGGTCCGACATCCTCGATCTTTGATATTTTTTTTTCCCAAGCCCTAAAAGATTGCGATTTTGGACTTAAAATTGCTTCTTTTTGGCTTTAAATGGTGATACTACTCTTTACTTTCTTTCTCGTGATAAAAATAAATAAACCACCGTATAACCAATAAACCAATAATCCATCTCAAATAACCTTCCTAGGTTTAACCTTAAATCCAATAACCCATAAATTTCTAGAGTACAAATCGTCGCCCCTTCTGCGCAAATCACGCGCAATCCTACCATGTATTTAAAAAAATCAAAATAATCCAAATTTTGACGCGCGCTTTTACCCCACCCGTACAACCCCGCGTTCCCATTCGCCCCAAGACACATTTTTATAGTTGTTTTCGCGTGGATTTTTTTTATTCGTAGAGAATATTAGAAATACACTTTTGGCTACTTGTAGCCATAAGTGTCATGTATATGTTTGGACTTATGTCAACATGTCGCCATAAGTCCAAATATGCTTTGCTTCTAACGAGCGTCCAAGACCTTTTTTTATTTTCATCCCCTAAATTGGATCTTCGGAAATCTGAAATTCTTAAAAACACGGTAAAACACAGTTAAATATCGTACTTTTTTCATCCTCCAAATTCGATCACCTAAATTAGATCTTTGTCAAGTATTCGTTCCCCTATATTGGGTTCCTTTCTATCTCTATAAAATAGGATCGACAACTTTTTAAAATTTGTAATATTTTACTCCTTGGTTGGTTAAAGCATCAAAAAGTTGCCGTCACGTGCTTTTTCTTTTTTCGAAAAAACAAAAACTGAATGAACTGGAAGCGCTTGAATTTTTTAAATTTCAATATATATATATATCTTCCTATATTATATAGTTATATCCAGGAGGAGCTCTTTTTTTTTGGCTCCTCCGGGAGGAGCCCCTTAAAACATGTTAAATATAAGGTTTTTTGAAGGTTTTGAGGTGCTTCTCCGGGAGGAGCTCTTAATTTTAAAAGCTCCTCCCGGAGGAGCCAATTTTAGTAGCTCCTCCCGGAGGAGCACCTTAAAACGTCAAAAACCCTTATATTCAACATGTTTTGAGGGGCTCCTCCCGGAGGATTTGATTTTAAATAATAGGAGCTTCTCCTGTACGAGCACCTTAACTGTCAAAAAACTCCATATTTAACCTCTTTGAAGGGTGCTTTTCCTAGAGGAGTCGTAATTTTAAAAGCCATTTTTAAAGGAGTACTTCAAAACGGTTAAAAAATATAATATTTAACATGTTTCAAGTACTTGAAGTATTTTAACTTACTATTTAATTTTTATAACTATTTTTTTAGACTCACCATAATATAAAATTTTCTTTTTTCAATTTAAATCATATTCAACAATTTTACCTAAACATGTTTGAACTTTTATTCAATACACAAACTCAACTCAAAAAACATGTTAAATATTAACTATCAAAAAACTCCATATTTTATAACTATACTAGGGGGGTACCCCCTAGTATATATATATATATATATATATATATATATAGCTCGCTTTGCTCGCCAACCCCCATAAAAATAGTTATAAAATATGGAGTTTTTTTATAGTTAATATTTAACATGTTTTTTGAGTTGAGTTTGTGTATTGAATAAAAGTTCAAACATGTTTAGGTAAAATTGTTGAATATGATTTAAATTGAAAAAAGAAAATTTTATTATGATGAGTCTAAAAAAATAGTTATAAAAATTAAATAGTAAGTTAAAATACTTCAAGTACTTGAAACATGTTAAATATAATATTTTTTAACCGTTTTGAAGTACTCCTTTAACCCATTAGGTCCCAAGAGTTATGAATTTTTTTTTGTACTTTGAGCTTATAAATCAAAGCGAAAAAGTTGAAAAATAATTTAAAAAATACCCTACCCCCCTATTTTCGGATATGCCCTACACGATGGCATTGTTTAAAATACTCAAAAATAACATTTTAATTTGTTAGTAAACAAATTAAAAAAAAAAATTAAAATTTTTACGTCATTTTTTTGCCATCTCAAAAGTTGTGTTCAATTCGTTACAGGCACACGGGGACGAGCTGTTGTGGATCTCTGGAAGTAAATCCAATACTTTGAACTTTTTTTGATTTTTTACTCGAAAATGACGATTTTTTTCGAAAAACGACCAAGTATACTTTGATCTTGAAATTCTACGTAAAATATGATGATATTTTTTGTTTTTATAAAATCTTAACTTTGAGTATTGGGTCCTATGGTATTGGGCCCAATTCTTACAATTTTGATATTCTGATTTCAGATTCATAATCAGCGACCACAAAAATCTAAAGAGCCACAGTCATTTTTTATAAAAAGTAATTTTTCGGTATTTATTCAACCATGCGCTGCCGTACAATTATTGGCGTTGAAGTTTTTAGTCCGCCATTTTGTTTAAAAAAATCGAAACCAAAAAAATCAAATATGCACGTAAAGTTCAACTAATGTGAACACCCGTGGTCAACTTTTTGAGGGCGAAAATAATTTTTTTGGCATTGTTCACCAGCTTGAAAAAAAAAAATGACGTAAAAATTTTAATTTGTTTATGAACAAATTAAAATGTTATTTTTGAGTATTTTAAACAATGCCATCGTGTAGGGCATATCCGAAAATAGGGGGGTAGGGTATTTTTTAAATTATTTTTCAACTTTTTCGCTTTGATTTATAAGCTCAAAGTACAAAAAAAAATCCATAACTCTTGGGACCTAACGGGTTAAAAAGATCTTTTAAAATTACGACTCTTCTAGGAAAAGCGCCCTTCAAAGAGGTTAAATATGGAGTTTTTTGACAGTTAAGGTTCTCGTACAGGAGAAGCTCCTATAATTTAAAATCAACTCCTCCGGGAGGAGCCCCTTAAAACATGTTGAATATAAGGTTTATTGACGTTTTGAGGTGCTCCTCCGGGAGGAGCTCTGGAAATTACGGCTCCTCCGGAAGGAGCCCCTTAAAACATGTTAAATATAAGGTTTTTTGAAGGTTTTGAGGTGCTCCTCCGGGAGGAGCCCACTTCAAACATAATAAATATAAGGTTTTTTGACGTTTTAAGGGGCTCCTCCGGGAGGAGCTCTGAAAATTACGGCTCCTCCGGGAGGAGCCCCTTAAAACATGTTAAATATAAGGTTTTTTGAAGGTTTTGAGGTGCTCCTCCGGGAGGAGCTCTTTTTTTTTTGGCTCCTCCGGGAGGAGCCCCTTAAAACATGGTAAATATAAGGGTTTTTGACGCTTTAAGGTGCTCCTCCGGGAGGAGCTACTAAAATTGGCTCCTCCGGGAGGAGCTTTTAAAATTAAGAGCTCCTCCCGGAGGAGCACCTCAAAACCTTCAAAAAACCTTATATTCAACATGTTTTAAGGGGCTCCTCCCGGAGGAACCGTAATTTTCAGAGCTCCTCCTGGATATAACTATATAATATAGGAAGATATATATTGATAATAATAATAATTTTGAGATAAATAAATTACTTTTGTATCTAAATACTTTCTTAAAGAGAAAATTTTATTTTTAGGTAAAACTCTACAGACAATCTCACTCTTAGGTTATATGAAGCACTTCAGAAATATTTCCGGACCACACATAGTTGTAGTTCCAAAAACAACGTTGGCAAATTGGATGAATGAGTTTAAAAAATGGTGCCCATCATTAAGAACTGTCTTTCTTATTGGTGATTCTGATACAAGAAATGCTTTTATCAGAGATGTAATGCTACCAGGTGAATGGGATGTATGCGTAACTTCTTATGAAATGGTTTTAAGAGAAAAATGGGTATTTAAAAAATTCAATTGGCGTTATATGGTAGTCGATGAAGCTCACAGATTGAAAAATGAAAAATCCAAGCTATCGGAAATTTTGCGAGAATGTAAAACAGCTAATAGACTTTTATTAACTGGTACTCCTCTACAAAATAATCTTCATGAACTTTGGTCATTACTGAACTTCTTACTGCCAGATGTTTTTAACAGTGCTGATGATTTTGATTCTTGGTTTAATACTAACAATTTTCTTGGAGACAACGCTTTGATTGAAAGATTACATGCTGTATTACGACCATTTTTGTTACGTAGGCTAAAGTCAGAAGTCGAAAAAGGATTAAAACCAAAGAAAGAAATGAAAGTCTATGTAGGTTAGTATGAATACATTTATAATATTTTACTAATATATATGTATGTAAGTTTCAAGCATTTTTTCTTTGAATAAGTATCTTTTAATTTTATATTGATAACGACTCGACGATAGAATTTAAAAAAAAAATATTACTGCACTGGTGCACCATCTTTACTAGGGAGATTTTGAGACACCGAGGGCTGAGCGAAGCGGAACCAGAAGTTTTTGAAGAAGTCATTAAAAAAATATATTACTACGTGGTGTACCGCTGTAGTGTAGCTATGTATTTTCACGCATAATAATCTAAAATAAGGGACAAAGTTCCGATTTTCAGGTTGAAATGCGGAAAAGATTATTAACTAGCACTTATAAAACTCACACTTTATTCCTAACAATTCACTACATGGAAAAAAAAGAAAGGCAAGCTTTTCGGAGTCGTTCGCTAACAATTTTTCTTTAAAAAAGAAGCAACTCCTTTTTTTTAATCTAAGAATGTAAGGTTATCAAATCCTAAGTTTTAAAAGAGAGAACCCAAAAAGAATGTCAGCATTTTATTCGTGATGTGATTGGTTAAAGAACAAAATTTAAAATTTGAATTTTTATTTTTAATTTTTATATTACAATTTAATTAAAACATTTAGAGAATAAAGTTGATAAAAACTATTTATTTAATTGAGTGTTCGAAATTATCCGATTAAACTTGTCAAAATAATAATTATTAATATATAAACCAAACCAATGAATTTATAACCACGAAAGTTAAAATAAACTCTGAACGTAGCAGCAACGGTAAAGGGTATATATAACTTATTGTAGGTTAAGCCCGTTAGTTTAGATAAAGCTTCGACAAAATTTATTTTATAGATTTAGATAATGTAATACAATTGCGCGCGCTTGCGCGCTGAGAGAGACTAGTAATTTAAGACTTCGAATTGTTGAAAATACTTTTCAATTATATGACTGATAATATAATATTATGATTGTGATAACATAACACAATTATGATAAACGTTGTAACAAAATTATTTTTTATTGGTTAACCTTTTATTAAACAAACTTCTTCTTCCACCGAAAAACATCTGAACTTCAACTTGAACTTGTGATGTCTAGCTTGCTGGGACACTAAAAAATATGTTGAGGAACGGCGGCTCGCGATGTAGCATTACCGGCAAGGTTGACAGTGCGGTGGTGAGGTCGGGTCATACGACCTATCAGTTCTGAGTACGGGTGTCCTAAGGCCCGCGACCTAGCTTATTACTCCCTCATCTCAATTTTTTCCGAGCATTTATGGGTTTACACTTCTCATCTATTAAAAAAAAAAAAAATGTCGAGGAAAAATTGAAATGATTTATTGAAAAAAAATATGAAAAGAAAAAAAATGTGAGTAATGTGAGTATCAAAATTCATGAAAACGAATAGAACGATTGTTAGTGGTATCACAGTGGCATGGCAGCTAGTAAAATGTTACAAATTAGTGCCAGGCCCTATGTAACGAATTGGATGCCATGACATTATTGATAGTAGCAACCGATAAGAAAGTAAGACGAATGTTAAAATATCAAAAAGATGCATAATACAAAAACAACTAGAAAAAAAAACTCGAATAAAAAAATTAAATTTGATAAAAAAGAATGCATTGGTTGTGGAAATTAAGCGTGCGCTAAATTTTTTTCTGCGCATTGTGTTGAGGAACTTCTAGAGGATTATTCGCACATATGTATTAGTTGAGCACAGACTAGAGGGTGTCAAAAAATTCGATGAAAAAATTATATATTACAGAATTAAAACTCATTGTTGCATCGTACAGACACACGATGCCGATTTCACCCTAAAAGTCTAATACGAAAAAGATGAATATGCTCAAAAACGTGTGTAGGCAGCCTTGAGCAAAAATATCTAAGAAGAAAAAAAAGTAGGGTGAATTATAAAAAGTGATTATAATTTTGTTCGTATGTTTCTAAAATGTAAATTTCAATTTGGAGATTTTACGAACAGAGATGATTTTTCTACCTAAAATGTAAAGTTGTATATTATGTATCCCTACGGGAAATATCTTGATATAAAACGCATCTGAATGCATGATTTATCGCGATTGTCAATGCGTCATATGGAGATGGATTGAAAAAAATCAAGTTGCATAAGATTTCAGTCGATCGCATTTAACACCGTGGAATTATTTTTTTATTGCATTGCTTAAAAATATATCTGACCAAATTGCAGCGTATTACATTTTAAATAATTACATTGTAGATGATCGCTTTGGATCATGATGTGTCGAATTAGACTGCGTTGTATTATTATTTTAGATTGAATTGAATTACCTGAATACTGTTGAATCGGATCGGGCTTCAGTTCATCACTTTTTATTCATTGCATTGAATTCGATGTACTTGGATCGCATTCAGCTTGAGAGAATCACTTTATTTAATTGTATTTTACTGAATGTTGACTTTAGATTATAATGAACCGTATTCGACCACGCCATACCATTTTGAATTGTACTGAATCCGATTGGATCGGATTGGATCGCATTGGATTGTATTGGATTGGATTGCATCCAATTGGATTGCATTGAATCGCATTGGATCGGATTGGATTAGATCGCATCGCATTGGATTGGATTGAATCGCATCGGATCGCACTGGATTGGGATCGGATCGCATTGGATTGAATCGCATTGGGATCGGATCGCATTGGATTGGGATTGGACCGGATTCGTATTAAATTAATCAACTTTCAACTGGAAAATAATAAGGGGTCGAAGAGGGAACTTAATCCCTCTCCCTTCCTTCTCGACCCCAGCAACAAAAGAAATAAAAGACAAATCTGAGATTAACACCGGCTGTGTATCGATATTGGAAGTACCTAAAAAAAAACTTTCAAGTATTTTAGCAGTGAGGTATTAAGATATTTTCAGTACCTAAAAAATGGAGTACCAAGATTATGAGTACTTTTGCATTAACGACTTTATGATCAAATTATTCAGTAATTGGGGCTACTAGTTCTAAGTCATGTAACCGGTAGAATCTATAAGTCATTTTTCATGGTTTAATTCAAATTTTAGGGATTGACATTGAAAAAGGAACAAAAATGAATAAATGATGAAGTGAACATTTTTGAATTCAGCCCCGAAAAAGTAGAAAAATTTTTTTTTTAAGTGATAAGTTTATTCATATTTCTAGCACTTACACTATATGTATATGTACTTATAAGATATATAGGCTTGGATGTATATTTCCACTTGAATAATCGTACATTGGTAAGTACCTTATTTTCATGTATCTAATTTTGCTACATAATGATTTAAAAAAAAAATACATCATACATGATTCCTTTCTCCTTTTTTTTTTTTTTTTTTTTTTTTTTTTTTTTTTTTTTTTAATCAGGGTCAATTGTGTTTCTACTACATTTTTAAATTACTCGAGACGAGTTTTCAAGTTTTAATTTGACCAATTTACTCAGGGTTAAACATTTAAACATTTTTGTTAAAAATAAGCCTTTAAACAAAGAACTATATTTTTTTAAAGAACAGTAATTGATAAAGTCAGACCGAATTTTAAACTTTTTTTGATGAAGTTATCAGCATTTTATAACACTTGTCCCACTGGTCAAACTAATCTTTGAATTTTTTCTTAAAATTCATTATTATTTTTGAAAAAACAATATCTGGACCCCAAAGAAGAGGATTTGGGCTTGAGCATGCAATTTCTTTATAAATTTTTAGCTCTTAAAAATGAGTACATTTTTCTCTATTGTCGACCGCGAAAAGGCTGTTTTAAAGGCGCAAAGTGCAATATAAGCCCGTCGGGCTGTTTTGCCTTGAGGGTGGTCAAAATCTTTGGAAGTACCCAAAGGGGTGGTCAAAATCTTTGATTATGGCTTATTTCATTTATCTAATAAAGAACACCTGCCTTAATCGAAATAAATTCCGTTACTAATAGATAAAGTAGGAATCACCAACAGGCATCATCGGCCTCTGTAGTCACTCAAAAAATGTTATTAAAGCTCATGAAGGCAACTTTATACATGATGTGATGCATATACTTATCAATAACCAGAAAAAATTTTACTCCAAGATTTTTTTCAAAATATTATTAACGAAAAAAGGAATCTTGTTTGATTTTACATTTTTTCAAAAATCATTATGTAGCAAAATTATGAAATGAACGTACTATGACCAATGTACAATTATTCAAGTGCCAATACACATATAGTGTAAGTGCTATAAATAAAAATAAAAATGTCTCTTAAAAAAATATTTTTTCTACTTTTTCATTATTCATTTTTGTTCCTTTTTCAATGTCAATCCTTAAAATTTGAATTAAACCATGAAAAATGTCCCATAGATTCTACCGGTTACACGAATCCGGTCCGATCCCAATCCAATCCAATCCAATGCGATCCAATACGATTCAATCCGATCCAATGCGATTCAATCCGATCCAATGCGATCCGAGGCGATGCGATCCGATCTAATGAAATCCAATGCGATACGTTCCGATCCAATGCGATGCGATCCCTGATCCGATCCAATCCAATCCAATGCGATGCGATCCAATGCGATCCGAGGCAATTCAATCCGATCCAATCGGATTCAGGACAATTCAAAATGGTATGGCGTGGTCGAATACGATTCATTATAATCCAAAGTCAACATTCAGTCAAATACAATTAAATAAAGTGATTCTCTCAAGCTGAATGCGATCCAAGTACATCGAATTCAATGCAATGAATAAAAAGTGATGAACTGAAGCCCAATCCGATTCAACAGTATTCAGGTAATTCAATTCAATCTAAAATAATAATACAACGCAGTCTAATTCGACACATCATGATCCAAAGCGATCATCTACAATGTAATTATTTAAAATGTAATACGCTGCAATTTGGTCAGATATATTTTTAAGCAATGCAATAAAAAAATAATTCCACGGTGTTAAATGCGATCGACTGTAATCTTATGCAACTTGATTTTTTTCAATCCATCTCCATATGACGCATTGACAATCACGATAAATCATGCATTCAGATGCGTTTTTTATCAAGATATTTCCCGTAGGGATACATAATATACAACTTTACATTTTAGAAACATACGAACAAAATTATAATCACTTTTTATAATTCACCCTACTTTTTTTTCTTCTTAGATATTTTTGCTCGAGGCTGCCTACACACGTTTTTGAGCATATTCATCTTTTTCGTATTAGACTTTTAGGGTAAAATCGGCATCGTGTGACTGTACGATGCAACAATGAGTTTTAATTCTGTAATATATAATATTTTCATCGAATTTTTTGACACCCTATAGTCTGTGCTCAACTAATACATATGTGCGAGTAATCCTCTAGAAGTTCCTCAACACAATGCGCAGAAAAAAATTTAGCGCACGCTTAATTTCCACAACCAATGCATTCTTTTTTATCAAATTTAATTTTTTTATTCGAGTTTTTTTTTCTAGTTGTTTTTGTATTATGCATCTTTTTGATATTTTAACATTCGTCTTACTTTCTTATCGGTTGCTACTATCAATAATGTCATGGCATCCAATTCGTTACAGTGGGCCTGGCACTAATTTGTAACATTTTACTAGCTGCCATGCCACTGTGATACCACTAACAATCGTTCTATTCGTTTTCATGAATTTTGATAAAAACCGTGAAATTCAGTGATTTTTCATTTGATTGTGTGTTAAACCTAATTTGTTTGTATCTTTTTTTCTATGTTCCAATGGTCTAGAAATTTAACTGAGTTAATAACTAATGATTGCCTACGTTTTAGCCAAGTCTCGAGCAAATCGTCTTTTTTATTCTAGTACTGACCCAACTACCTTAAGGTATTTGGAAAAAAATTAAAAAAATAATTCAAATACTAACAGAACAATAATAATTTCTCTTTAGAAATTATTCTCGATTTAACTTTGTTCCGATGCTCGGATACATTAGAAACATCTATCCATAACTTGCGATTATATCATAAAATAACATAAAAAACAAGAATTTAAGAAATTCGCAATCTGTTTTTTCTCGCAGTGAGTCGCTGGGTTCGTCGCAAGGATCCTACCTCGGGACCGCGGGTATCAGCGATTAGGAAAAAAAAATACCGTGACTGCAAGTAGTTTGTATGCTCGCTTCTGGCATGCACGGGATCTTAAGTGAGGGTCCTACCCTATTCTAACTGGCTCATAAGATATGACGTCGGTGATAAGGGCTTGCAGGCGAGGCAAGACAAGGAAAACAAAGGCCAACAAAAATCGGACTTACGGCGTGGTGTCCGTCTTGAATTATGTCGCTCGAACTGGTGGGCAAATGTGGTTTCGGTCGATTGGTCTTACGGTCCTGCACGTTGGCGGGAACTGATATCGCGTCCCAATGCCGGGTATTCGAATTGGTACGACGGTCGCTGTCTGGGTCGGGGATTTCCTGTGGTTCGGCGCGTTGGCAGGAAAACTGTGGACTTCTTCGCTATCGGATCTCCAATAGTTTATTCGGCACGCGACGCGTATGACCGGTTGCTTAAAGTAATACGAAACTAAATTTCTCGACCTGATAGCTCTGAACGAAGTAGTTCTTCAAGCAAAGAAATTTTCAAGTGCCTCTCTGAGCCCGAGAGTGGCTTTATATTCGTTCGGTGGAGAGACGGGGAAGATGCGCGTGGGCCTCTTGCAGTCATGCAAACACATCCATAACGTTAAGGACGTTGCCTCGTGAAATAAAATCCATAAGAATCGTTTGAAAATTATTGCAATCTTTAAGTTTAGGCTTAAGGAATAACTTGTCAAAATTTCAAGAGGATTTACAATACAGTTGTTGAGAAATTTTAATTCAAAGTTGGGCTGAAATCGCTCCAAATCGGGTGATTTAACATAGGCTCTTATCGGAAAACCATGCTGTTTTCATTTTGCTGTAGTTTTCGAACCAGGTTGGCAATCATCTTGAAATTTGGATATGTCATTCCTAGAGCCTTAAAGAACAAATTGCTATGTTTTTGGAAAACTTCTTATGGATTTTTAAACAATTTCGGCATTGTTTTGTGATTAAGAAATCAATAAAAAGTTTGCTGATTTTTCCTTATTTTTAAAAAAGTTTTCTAGACTTTTGATCTTCCGAACGACGAAAAACACCCAATTATCTTGCCAGCCAGAGATCATGTCGTTGAATTGCTGGTCAGTCAAACTCACATCGAAACAAACCACGGAGGGACCACTATGGTACAAAGTTGCTTGTCAAGAAAATACTGGTTGGTCCGAGGCCGAAATCTTATTCGCCAGGTCATTCGTCGTTGTCTGGTCTGCACCAAACACAATGGCAGGACCATGCAGCAGCAGATGGGTAATTTGCCGGCCGTTAGAACAAGGCCCGCTCGCCCGTTTACTTTCACTGGAGTTGACAATGCGGGACCCTTTTGGATCAAGTTTTCTCCAGGGAGAGGTCAGAAATCTGTCAAGGGCTATGTCGCTATCTTTGTATGTATGGTGGTGCGGGCAGTACACATCGAGGTCGTCTCGGACTTGACTTCACTGGCCTTCTTGGCAGCTTTCAGACGTTTCACGGCTCACCGGGGACTTCCTCAGAAGATGTACTCCGATAACGGCATGAACTTCAAGGGCGCTGACGAGTATCTTGCGCAGTTATTCGAAGAAACCTCTCAATTCAGTCGGGAAGTCGCTGCGGCAATTGCGGAGGATTGTGTTGAATGGTCTTACATTCCACCTCGGGCACCCAACTTCGGCGGCTTGTGGGAGGCTAACGTCCGATCCTTCAAGTCTCATTTATGTAAGGTCATCGGCGACAATAAACTCACTTTTGAAGAGTTCGCTACGGTTGCAGCCTCAATCGAAGCGTGCCTAAACTCGCGCCCGTTGAGCCCAATGAGTATGGACGAAGGTGATCTGTCCCCGCTGACTCCCGGGCACTTCTTGATCGGAGCCGCGCTTGTGTCTCCTCCCGAGCCCTTTGTCGACACCAACGAAGCTCGCGCAGTCTGTTCAAGATGGCACCTGCTCACCCTGATGAAGAATCACTTTTGGAAGCGTTGGAGACGCGAGTTTCTCAGCCAGATGCAACAACGCTCAAAGTGGTTGTTTCCAAATCACGAGGCTTCAGTTGGGGACTTAGTCCTCTTCAAGAACAACTTGCTGCCTCCAACAAAGTGGCTACTCGCCCGTATTGTCGGACTTACCTATGCTAAGGATGGACTTGCTCGAGTTGCTCGGATCAAGACCGCAAGTGGTAAGGAATACACCCGTATTCTGAGTAAGCTCATAAAATTGCCTGTTAATGACGCTGCTGATACTCATCTGGCTGCGAATCGTCGGGCCGAAGAAGACGGAGCCTCCCCTGGATACTCGAAGAAGGTCCCTTGAGCACTCAAGATTTCCGTGTTGTTCCAGTATTGTGTACGTCGAACTGATGGGTTTTTGACTTTATGGATAGAGTGAAAGTTCCTTTTTTCTTTTTTTTTATCTGTTAATTATACAATCGTTGCAATGTCGGTATAACTTTGTGAGGGAGAGATTTGTGCCCACGGGTGGAACGATGATTTTGCAATCATTTCTTTTCTTTTACGCGACTCCTCTTCAAGGATTATTTTTTTTCGGTGATGTTAAGCATCCCTTTTTATGTACTACGTTTATCTAGACGTTGATTATGAAACTACTTGTACCGTTTCATGGTGGGCGGAATGTTCGGGCCGTTTTTGTAATCGAATATTTCGCGCGTCTTAGGATTAACTGCGCGCGCCGCCTTGCTCGTGTGAGCGACATGGGATTCGGTTCATCAGTTAGATCAGCCTCCGCGAGCCGAGCTGCACGCCTTGCAGTCTCTCGGCCCGAGCTAAAAATAAAACGCCTAAACTAATTGTACTTGATAAATATTAAAGTTAATTAAAAAACCTAAAGTAAATAAAAAACTGCTGTTTTCGAGCTCATTTACTCCCGCTCTACTTTTCTCATCACCGAGTCAGTGCATTCAAGAGAGTGTGTGCGGCCGGCATCATCAAGTTTACAGTCCACTGCCTACTTAACCCAACCGCGCGCACAGCACGTGTAAATTTTAAAAACTTTGAACTCATTTTCTCAAAATCTAGCCCCGCTTGCCTACTTAAATTTTACGTCATCTTATTCTTTGTTTCAAGTGGAACATTTTAGAATCAATCACAAACGGGGCCGGTCGTGCCTAAAAAACTGGGGTTAGTGCGATTTTCTGAAGAACTACCTTAAGAAGTATATTCCCAAATTTTGAGTATCATATGATTATTTTATCCCTAGGCTGAAATCTCACTGGTGGTGGTGGGGGGGGGGGGGTCTCCTTAATATATAAATAAAGTTAGTATTAGGTTTACATTATTAATTTCATTTCCGTGTATAATTGTGATTCTTACGCAAGACACATGTTAACCCGCTAAGCGACCGCGTAGTAGTAGAGCATCGTTAATCTAGTCCTTCCAAAATAGTAAAAAAATCTGTTTTTTGAATTAAAAATTAAAAAAAAATTTTATTTTACAGAGATTTAATAATTTCTAAAATGAATTAACAAAATGTATTTATTACAAATCAATGTATATGATCATGAGTTGAATTTAGGGAGTTCGCGAGTGGAGCGAGCAGAAGGGAAACCCCCTTATTAATATACATTTATCTTTAATATATAAAATTATTAACTATTCTCATTTCACTTTTTTGATTTTTTTTCTACGTATAAAAACATTTTGATAATTCTTAGTTGGAGTAGTTTTTACTTTTACTCTCGAAATTTTTTCCATCAATAGTCTTTCCGTTAGATTTATTGAAGAAACTAGTGAGTAAATATATATATATATATAATTTTTTTTTTCTAGGTTTGAGTAAGATGCAACGTGAATGGTATACAAAAGTTCTCATGAAAGATATAGATATTGTAAACGGAGCTGGAAAAATTGAAAAAATGCGCCTACAAAATATTCTTATGCAGTTGCGAAAATGTTGTAATCATCCTTACTTGTTTGATGGTGCTGAACCAGGACCTCCCTATACTACAGATGAGCACTTGGTTTACAATTGCGGAAAACTTGTTATTCTTGACAAACTCTTACCAAAATTACAACAGCAACAATCAAGAGTATTGATTTTTAGTCAAATGACGAGAATGTTGGACATTTTAGAAGATTACTGTCACTGGCGCATGTATCAATATTGCCGTTTGGATGGCAATACAGCTCATGAGGATCGACAAAGACAGATTAATGAATTTAATGAGCCAGGAAGTGAAAAATTCATTTTTATGCTATCAACTAGAGCCGGTGGTTTGGGTATTAATTTAGCAACTGCTGATGTTGTAATTATTTATGATTCTGATTGGAATCCACAAATGGATCTTCAAGCGATGGATCGTGCTCATCGTATCGGCCAACAAAAACAAGTAAATAGAGAAACAATTAAGTTTTTTTTTTTTTAAATAATGCTTTAAATAGTTTTTCTTGGTTTTGTAATAGTATATTTATGCAACGGCTGCAGTATTATCGCCAGGGCGGTTTTTAATTCGAGTGTCTACGCACTAGTGGTATAAAATAATAAATGGTTAAAAGACTTTCGATAGTACTCGATAGCTGCGGCGGCAATAGCGCTTGTTTTGCAACTCACAGAACAACTTTTTTTTTCAACTCGCCATTTCTTTGGACCTAAGTAGAGATTCACTTAAAAAATTTGACACAATACTCTTAAAGGTTTTTAGTTTCAAATGGTACTAATAAAAACAACAAATGCACTAAAAAAAAAAAAATATGATAAATCTGAAAAAGATTTTATTAATTTTTAGTTGAAAAATCACTGCGAAAAAATTTTGAAAAACTACTTTCATATACTTCACATTACATATACTACATTCATATACTACACATCAAGATCTTAAAATATGTTTTTAAAATTTTAGAGTAAAATTTAAAAAAGAAAAAATAGCCCGCTGAACACGAATATCGAGGTTAGAAATGTCGAAAGTTGTCAGATAATTTGTTACTAACAAATTTTAACAACAATTAAGTAATCAACTTTTTTTATTAAATAAACAATATTTCCAGATTTTTTGGATAAAAAAAAAAAAAAAAAAAAAAAAAGTTATCAGTTTTAGTACTCCGAGTGCTTTCAAATTCACAGCAACGAAGGAGACAAGTTTGGCAGGTTAAAAATCACGAGCGCGAAGCACGAGTGTTTTTTTCGTCAAACTTGCCCCACGAGTTTCTGTGCAAGAAAAGTTGAGGAAAATTTTCTACAATATTGAAGCACGAGGGGTATTTAGTTGGATTATTTTCCCAAGCTGAATTTCAACCCATAGAAACACAGTATTTTACATTTTTGCGGAACAATAGACTTTTATTTTAAATTCTTTGAATTACAGAGGCTACTTTGTCATTTGTTTACTAATTGACTTATTTGATTGAACTTTTGAGTTAGACTCAGGTCAGTGTGGTATATCTCCCTATATTATATTTCCGTTTTTTATTTTTATCCTCTTAATTGGATCCCCTAAATACAATGCATACAATTACTCATATCCTTGTGCTTAGCCTTGTTGGACGAAGCCTTTTTCGGCGGATTTTCACCAATTTTTGCGAATTTGGTCAAGAGGTTGGCGTTAAAACTAATGTACCGATTTTTATAAAACTTCGAATGGTGCATTTTAGAGATTCAGAGGGTGGCCTGTGTAAGTTTCCAGTCGATATTTGCAGTCATTATAAAGTTATAACAGTTTTTATAAAACTCTTTATTTCAAACAAAGACGCGAATTACGAATGTTGGGTTATTCTTTTAAAAATAAAATAGTATATTGCCATACACTATTTTATGATCTTGAAATAAGATATTTTTTCTTCTAAACTTTTTATTAATAAAAATTTGTCCAACAAAGAAAATAATTTTTTATTTGATAAAGCAAAATTTAAGTGGTTTCTCATGAATACATTTAGAAAGAACAGAGATGTATAAAATTAGGTTGAAATAAAAAACTCAAGTTCAAAATAATTTTTCAATTTGATATGTTCCAAAAATATTAACAGCAAATTGATTTTAATTTTTTATACGTTTTTATTAAATAAAAAACAAAAATTAAACTGCAGCTGAAAAGGACTTTTTTCTCAAAAATAGTGCGTAAAATACATTAATATTCATAGTTAGTTGATTTGATCTAAGGTAAATACCAGTATTTATACATTCACCATTTTAATAACTTTGAGGTTAGCAATCAATAAAAAAATTCATCTCGAAAAAACCAATACGGTAAGTCGCCGCAAGATCAAAGTGCTGCGACAGGCACCGAAAGTAAAAGCAGAATACACGTTCAATTTCGTATACTTGATGCAGTTGTATGTCGTTTCAATAAATAAAATGTGATTATTTTAAAAACTATTCGGATCAGGGTGGTAGGAAAAAAAGTATACAACCTCGTATACAACCCTTGACCGGAAAGTAAAATTTCCGGCCATGGGTTGTAATCTACTATTCTAAAACTGATCTTATGAATTAAATTATGATGAGTAAATATAGATCAAACTGTCCTTTCAGGTCTGATTTTTATTAATTTTGAGAACTTTAGTCTTTTGATTATTTAATAACCAAACACAGAGCTTACCAACTACTACTTTGATCTTGCTTCAAATGTTTGCCGAAAATTATTATTTTCTTATCTTTCAATTAAATGTAGAAGGTTGGCGAGTGGAGCGAGCTGGGGGAATACAAAGTATATGTCTTTCAAGAAGTTACGTGAAAAGAGAACTTTTAACAAAATCACCGACTCCCAAGTAGATTCTAAATTTTCTAGGCTTGAATCTTATAATTTTTTAACTTTTCTTTATAACTATGCCAAAAGTTAAAAAAACAAATTACTTCGAAACTTCTTTTAGAAGTTACCCCTAGTAAGTCTGCATCTTCGAAATATTACACATAAAAATAAATTTCAAAGAAAACTTTGTACCCTTTTATTGAAGGAAGGTATTTACAACCTTATTAAAAATATTATTAAAATACCACTTTATTACATTTTTGTCACAGCCGCTTATTTGGATTGAAGAGCTCGAAACAGGAAAGTAATTAACGGTACGGGTATGATAGAATGTTTTTCTTTCATTCAAAGTGAAGAGATTCATGCAAAAAATCTATAGGTTCGTGGGGTTAGCAGTTGAATCATGAATTTATTTACTTTTATTTTCACCAAGATCCTTAGTGAAACGTCTTGTGTGAACGACCCTTCTCTTCAGATTAATGTACATAAAGTTATAATTCGTGGTAATGATTACGTATGAATCTAAGATGTAATTATAATTTTTTGTACTGTGACTTGAAGAAAAGGGTTGTTTCTTTGAAACATCGCTTGCCAATAATGAATAATGTACTGACTACGTCTAGTAATTACTGTGCTTGAATTATCAATACAAAGTCAACATTCATTGAAGTTTGAAAATCTTCTATGCTTTAACCAGGTATACGATATCCTAGGATTTTTTTTTTTACTAATTTATTTATAGTATCTTCGAAATAATCGAATTATATCTTTCAAAATTCCTTCTTGTTACAAAACCATTATAATTTGTTAGCAGATTTATTAGTACTATTGTAAGTCTTTTTCCCTCTCCTGGTTTTTTTTTTTTCACCAAGACTATGAATTTTTTTAACTTTTCTGAGTCTCGTACCCATTCTTTTTTTAACGTGACTATCGCATTCCATTTTTTTTACAATTAAATCTTTACAAGGTTATTCTTCTAATACACTTTTGAAAACTGAAGAGTTACCGGCTTCTCTTCAAACGGACACAATTTTTTGTTGACTTTTTCTTCGAGTGCGCGAGAAGAAAACAATTTATTTTTACAGTTTTTATTTATTAAAGTATGTAATGCATACTTTTCAATATAGAGAAAATTAATATTAATAAAAATTTATATAATTTCAGGTTCGCGTGTTCAGACTTATTACGGAAAATACTGTTGAAGAAAAAATTGTAGAACGTGCCGAAGTAAAACTTCGTCTAGACAAATTGGTGATTCAGCAAGGCCGACTAATTGATTCAAAACAAAATGCTCTGAACAAAGATGAAATGCTAAACATTATTCGTCATGGCGCTAATGAAGTGTTTGCATCCAAAGATAGCGCCATTACCGATGAAGATATTGATACAATCTTAAAAAAAGGTGAAGCTAAAACTATGGAAATAAAAGAAAAGCTTGAAAGTCTTGGTGAATCATCATTACGCAATTTTACCGTTGATGCGCCCACCGATTCAGTTTATCAGTTTGAAGGCCAAGATTATAGGGAAAAACAAAAAATTTTGGGCGTGGGACATTGGATTGAACCACCAAAACGAGAACGCAAGGCTAACTATGCCGTAGATGCATACTTTCGTGAAGCTTTGCGAGTCTCTGAACCCAAAGCTCCAAAAGCTCCTAGACCACCTAAGCAACCAATCGTTCAAGATTTTCAATTTTTTCCACCAAGGCTTTTTGAACTATTGGATCAAGAAATTTATTATTTTCGACAAACAGTTGGGTATAAAGTACCGAAAAATCCTGAATTAGGTAAGAATTTTTAATTTTTATTTTTCCTATAAACTTTTGAGTAATCTTTGAATTTTTACGCAAATTTGAAAAATGACGTGAACAGCCACTTCGAAGACTTGTAAATTGATCTTAAAATTATCTGTATAACGTTGTTCATCCTGAATAATTGCAAAGTTCGTTGCAGGTACGGGAAAATAATTACAGTTGTTTATCAGACTGGGCCCAACTTTTATGAATTTTTATGAAAAAATAGCGCATATAATTAAAAGTCAAGTAGAGTTTATTCTAAAATTTTACGTGAAAAATAATGGTAAATTTTTTTCAATAACTCCATTTTTACTTCACGGTCCTAATGGTATTATCCCAAGTATTGGCCCTGTATAAATAATGTACTTTTTAAATACTTTTTATGCTTTGGCAGTAAGTAGTTTTGGAGTAGTAGTTTTGAAATTCATTTTTCGATGTTGGTTTTGATTCAAGCAGTTATGCAATAATTTATATCGTAGTTTTTTGGCCACCATTTTGTTTAGAAAAGTCTCAGCAAAAAAATTCAACATGTTTTGAAAACTTGAAACATTTGTTCACTGTTGATCACGTTTTCAAGTGTAGAAAAAAAATTTCTTCTTTATTTTTTGATTTAAAAAAAAATAAATGAAAATACGTGAAAATATTAATTTTTTTTCAAATAAATTAATAAACAATTAAAAATGAAATTTTTTAGTTTTTTAAACTATTCCATCGTGTAGGATTTACTCGAAGATAGGAGGTATGGTATTTTTATATAGATTATCAAAACTTTTTCTGAAGATTTTCCAGCTCAATTATAGGAAAAAAAATTCAAAATCCTGAGACTTCAGGATGATAGGTACTTATGAAAAACTGCATCTATGTCAATTTTGATCGGATCGGTTTATGATTCGCATCAAATTTAAGATTTAATTTTTTGCCTTTAGGTTATGTTTTTGATTTTTTTTTTTTTTTTTTTTTTTTTTTTTAAGCGAAGCTTTTTTTCTCGCATAGGATGAGCAAATTTAAAAATCTGATTTGACCGTCACGTGTGAGATTAGGATGCGCGCGCAGATATTCATAATTATAATATTTTATTCAATAACCAATGTATAAAATTGAAATAATCAATTTCTCTATAATTGAATTAAATTAATTTGTAATCCCAAAATTATATTTTAGTTCAAGTCATAGTTAGTAAGTCATAGTATAAAATTGAAATAATCAATTTTTCTATAATTGAATTAAATTACTTTGTAATCCCAAAATTATATTTTAGTTCAAGTCATAGTTAGAAAATTTTCTTTTAGCTAAGTATAATTAGAATTAAGGTCTAAAAATAATAACGGTGTCGCACTGATAAACATAATGAATCCATGCAATTTTTGTTTTGTAATTAATTATCTTCAGGAATATTGATGATTATTTAAATTTTTCGGTCACAAACCAATTATTGGTGCTTTATTCGTGCTGTTTTTTGACTAAATAATAGGTGTATATGGTCTGCAACTGATACATGAATTGGTACATGAACAACTTTATTAAAATGATGTCTCAGAATATTTTTTCTCAAAAATTCATGAAAAAACAAAAAGAATGCGAGGTTGCAGAATTCCTTTCGTGCAATAGGCTTTGAACAGGAATTTTTGGAAAATTAGCTTGTTTAGATACTTTTAGAGTTTGTTATAGTTTTTAGCTAATTTTCCAAAAATTCCTGTTCAAAGTCTATTGCACGTACTGAATTCTGCAACCTTGCATTCTTTTTGTTTTTTCATGAATTTTTGAGAAAAAATATTCTGAGACATCGTTTTAATAAAGGTGTTTATGTACAATTAAAGTTTAAAAAAGCCAAAAAACACTATAAAACGCTTTTAGATATCCTCTTAGCCCAGGGTCAAACTCATCAAAAGTAAACTGAAGAATATTCTTCCTTGAAAGTAAATGAAAAAACAAAGAGAATGCGAGGTTGCAGAATTCTGCAAGTGCAATAGGCTTTAAAGAGGAATTTTTGAAAAATTAGCTAAAAAACGGAAAAAGTTCTAAAAATGCCATATGAGCTATATAGCAACTCGATATCAAGGCTCCATTAGGCAGAATTATTGATGGATTTCTTCATTTTTTGACATTAGAAAACGATCCCCAAAGTTTCGTAAGGATCGGTGACCCGCAGGGTGTAGCCTCTCCTTGTTAGTGATAGTTATGCCTCGGAGAAGATTTCCCTAGAAAGTTTTGACTTCGGAAGGGTCAGGGTACCTGGTGCCTGGGATGGTGATGACTACATGGAGATGATATCTCCTGGCAATTTATATCTCAATTTGGATATACACGGAAAAAAAAAAAAAAAAATTGGAGTTGCTCCTAAAGTTCGGGGAGCTGCAACAAAAAAAAATATTTCAGATTCTTCAATCTGAAAAAATTGGAGTTTCTCCTATTTTTTATTTTTTTTGGTAGATCTGCAGTTTAAAATTGTGTATTTTGTCGACTAGGTTAAGATTCTCAGAGATAATTCTCGTGCCGGTAAAGAAACTTCGAAACAATTTCTCGGACCCGGGTTAGCAGATCGCTGCCGGTAGTATACCCTGGGGAGCTAACTCAAGGACCATGGCACCAGGTCGCCTATGACGGATACACCTGGAGATCATCTCCAAGAGCTTGGTTCGAATTTTTGTAGAGGTTACTTTGGTGATTGTCTGTGAGCTCTCGGGCATAAATTTAGAATTTGACACCAAGTCGCCGATGACGGGTACACCCGGGGATCATTTCCGAGAGCTTGGTTCGAATTTTTTAGAGGTGACTTTGGTGATCTTCTGTGAGCTCTCAGGCCGATGACGAGTATACCCGGGGATCATCTCCGAGGAATTGAGATCTCTAGGTAAAGAATCATGCTGTTGATCACCAAAGTCACTTTGAAAAAACTTAAGTCTAATAAACATCTCGAAGATGATCTCCGGGTATATGCGTCATCGGCGACCTGGTTGTCTAGGTTGAAGTTCGATCACCAAAGTCACCTTTAAGAAAATTCGAATCAAGCTCTCGGAGATGATCTCCGGGTATACCCGTCATCGGCGACCTGGTTGTCCAGGTTGAAGTTCGATCACCAAAGTCACCTATAAGAAAATTCGAATCAAGCTCTCGGAGATGATCCCCGGGTGTAACCGTCATCAGCGACCTGGTGCAATGGTCTTTTTGTATGCTCCCCAGGGTATACTACCGTCAGCGATCTGCTAACCCGGGTCCGAGAGATTGTTTTAAAGTGTCTATACCGGCACGTGAATCAAATTCTGAGAATCTTAAACTAGTCGACAAAAGATTGATTTACCAAAGAAAAATAGGAGAAACTCCAATTTCCGTTTAGAGATTTACCAAACTGACGGCGTTCACTGCATCTCGAAACTCTAATTGGAGAAACTCCTATTTTTTTTTCCGTGTAATAATGGATACCTGATGCACCTGTCGATCATTACATTCTGTAAATGATTTATTCAAAAAGTTTTGACTCCAGACGTTTCAAATCATCAGGTATACTACGAGTAGATCATCTCCAAGATGTATTTATAACCAGCTACACGAAATACTTACTCTGACCCCACCGGAGTCAAAAATTCCTGGAAAAATCATCTTCAAGGCATACCTATCACCAAGTGCACCAGGTGGTTGCTCTGACCCTTTTGGAGTTAAATTCTCCTCGGGAAATCGTCCCCAAGGCGTAACTATCACCAACTGCACTGGGTTTCCACCTTGACCCCTCCTGGTTCAAAACTTCTTGGAGAAATCGTCCCCAAAGTGTAATTATCACCAAGTGCACCATGTGTCCACCCTGACCCTTCCAGAGTAAAAACTTCCTGGGGAAATCATCTCTGAAGCGTAACTACACCAAGTGCTCCAGATGCCCTTCCTGACCTCTCCTGGGTCAAAACTTCCTGGGGAAATCATCTCCAAGATGTATTTATCAGCGAGTGCACCGGGTGCCCTTCCTGACCTCTCCTGGGTCAAAACTTCTTGGGTAAATCGTCCTCAAAGCGTAACAATCACCAAGAGCACCAGGTATCCCTGGAGGGCAAAAAAAAAGCAAATTTTTCATGATTTTTCTCGAGCAAATGGCAAAAGTTATTGAATTTATTAATAGTGTAAATAATGAAGTAACATTTGAACTACTTGCTGTAATTTTTTTGAATAAAAATGTTAAAAAACAAGCCGATGCCAGTGCTTTTTCGGAGACGCCTTCGCTCGACGATTTTTTCCCGTGGTAAACGCCATTTTGTCCATAAACATCTGAAACAAAAATTTCAGGTAGGTTCTGTTAGAAGATAAGTTTTTCCTGGTAATAACACGAGGATTTTTTTTTTCACTTTTTGACGATTTGGCAAGTGACATTTTTAGTCGAAAAAACGATCTTTGACTTCAAACAGCCGCCAAATCGTCAAAAAGTGAAAAAAAAAAAAATCCTCGTGTTATTACCAGGAAAAACTTATCTTCTAACAGAATCTTCCTGAAATTTTTGTTTCAGATGTTTATGGACAAAATGGCGTTTACCACGGGAAAAAATCGTCGAGCGAAGGCGTCTCCGAAAAAGCACTGACATCGGCTTGTTTTTTAATATTTTTATTCAAAAAAATTACAGAAAGTAGTTCAAATGTTACTTCATTATGTACACTATTAATAAATTAAATAACTTTTGCCGTTTGCTCGAGAAAAATCATGAAAAATATGCTTTTTTTCGCCCTCCAGGGTTTACCCCCCCCCCCCCCCCCCCCCCCAAATTACATAAAAAAACTAGATGAATATGGAATTAAATCCTACAAAAATTTTATTTAAACAGTTAGTTGCAATTCAAATATCTTATTTGGGAGATTTTCAAATACTTGCAATCATGCCTTTTAACCCCTTCAGGGGTAGATGACATGGTGGCACCCAATTATTATTATTATTATTATTATTATTATTTTTTTTTTTTTTTTTTTTTTTTTATAATACTATTGCAAAAAGTTTTAAAATATTTGTTGGAAAATCATATCATAGGAAAAAATTAAACATATTTATTTGGTAATAAACCATTTCAATGACCGAAACCAGTAAAAGATCGATGTCAGCCGCGTGACGTAGAAAAAAAGCCTTTGAATTCTTGCTGTAAAGTGAAGCCCGAACTTTTTCGTTGGCCGTGATTGTACAGGGCCCTTTTCAAACTCATTATTTATTACTCGGTTCAGTTACAGCAACTTTACACCCCCTGCTCGCGACCAGCACTTTCTTCTTACTTTTACCCGGCGCCACTCAAGCGTAAGGGGTGCAAAGTTGCTGTTACTGTACAGGGTAGTTACTAGTAAACCCGAAAAACGCCCTGCGCAGTCACAGCCTTTCAAAAAGCTTGGGTTTAGTTTTACATCAAGCAAACCAAGTTTTTTCCATTCTTTTTTCACGCCTAGCGGTCAAGTTCTTACTTCAAACCGGTGCCAGTCGCGAGCTGGAGATGTAAAATTGCTGTTACTGTACAGGGTAGTTACTAGTAAACCCGAAAAACGCCCTGCGCAGTCACAGCCTTTCAAAAAGCTTGGGTTTAGTTTTACATCAAGCAAACCAAGTTTTTTCCATTCTTTTTTCACGCCTAGCGGTCAAGTTCTTACTTCAAACCGGTGCCAGTCGCGAGCTGGAGATGTAAAATTGCTGTTACTGTACAGGGTAGTTACTAGTAAACCTGAAAAACGCTCTGCGCAGTTACAGCCTTCGAAAAAGCTCGGGCTTCGTTTTACAGCAAGAAAACCATCTCAATTTTCACTTTTAAATTTTTCATCATAATTAATTATTTATTGAATTAAGCCCGTGTAAGGTAAATGTCCAGTATTATTGGACACTAACGCTCCTAGATATTTACGCGTCCCCAAAAAATTTAGGTTCCCAAAAAATTTCTAAATTTAGTTCAGCTATCTTATTTTGCTATCTAAAAAAATCTACTTTAAATTTTTTTCCTTGCGTAAAAAAATGTTTTTATGGTGCCATTTCAAACTTGAAAAATTGGCGTTACGCACCCGTAAAATTCAGCTGCTGTCGCAACGAGAAGGGCTTTTCATTTGACGATCACGTTGCGGCGTTGATGCGTGTGAATGTATTTAGTATACTGTTGTTATTACAATCTTCGTTTTTCTCGGGCGCGCTTACTACAGCCAGTAATTTTGTATGTAGGCGCGTGCGCAAAGCGTGTTGAAGAAAAATCAATACCCGGCTCGATAACTGTAGGACTTGTTTATTTTCGGAGTTGTATTGATTTTAATGTTAATTCACACTGGATTATTTTCCTCTTAACGTCACTGAGTCGTATTATCACAATTGTAATAGTTTTAAGATTTATCTGTTATTAAATTTGTTTAAGGCGGTTCCATACCGAATGGATTTAGCCCACAGATTTTGTCCAAATTAAATGACACACAGTTTTTAGCATAAAAATAGCTCAGCTGAAATTTCAAAGCCCTGAGGAGCTTGTGAAAAAATGATAAACATTTTAAATTTCACAAATTAACATGGGATCTAATGGGAAATTTACTAAAACCGTAATTACTTAATTTCTAGCCCACAGATTTAAATGTAACTTCGCACAAAAATCAGACTTTGACTATTCTTTTTTCAATACATTCATTAGGAGCCTGTAGCAATAATTATAAACAATTGATTTTTTATTCTTGTAAAAATGACTTCTCATTGGCTACAATATAGAGGTTAGAAAGTGGCTTAGCCAATGAGCAGACGACCACTTTCGTCACATGCACATTTGACTTACGTAGATGGTAGGAAACCTCCTTAAATAATTCTTCTTGAATCTTTTTATTCAGTTTACCGGTGTTCCCGCGCTCGATCCTATTAGCTAGCGCCCACTACCGAAAACAATGAACAGTGGTGCTCCCCAAGGTTAAGTGAATCGATTAGGGATTTATTGACGCAATCGGGATTTTGAGAAAAATTTTTGGCTGGTAGCCGACTGCTGCGATAGCTTATAGACTAGAATTGATAAGACGACGAGACATCGTGGGTTTTTTCAAAAAGTGTTTGAATTGTGTGCAATTTGCATGTGTTTTCCCATGTGCTATAATTGAAAAATTGTTAACTTTACGTATATTGGAGGTGATTCAACAATAATATGATCATCTTTTAGAAGAGAAATTATTTTTAAATAATAAGTAATTCGGCCTCTAGTCGTCCGTAATAAATTTTTTGATTTCACTTCTTTCATTAATTCATTTTCAAAAAAAGATTATTATATTTAGCGTATACCTTTTTATTTAGACTCCTTTTAAAAAAACCAATCGCCGTAAATATTACTTTTTTAAAAGTATTTTTTAAAGATCATACTTAGCGTATAATTTTTTATTTAGATTCCTTTCTAAAAAACCAATCGCCGTAAATATTACTTTTTTTAAAGTATTTTTTAAAGATTTTATTGCGTAAATTCGGTAAATATTTAAATGTATTTCCTTTTTGTCCACAAGTTCAAAAAACTAACAAGTTCAACACTCCATAAATAAATCATTAATATTGTTGAAATATGTCTTAATAAATTATTTCACGAACTTAACAAATTCTAAATAATTTAACAATAACTAAGATATATTCAATTATTCTGATGTAAAACCACGACATAAACCAGAACCTTTAAAAGTCCTAGGAAAATCAATTTTATATGTAAAAAAAAAAAAAAATTCAATTTAGTACCTATTTTTTAAATGTACATTGCATAACTTTATTTTAATGTAAATTTACATTGAAATGTAGCAAATACTCATTTGGAACCTTAAAATGCTTTAAAAAAAAGATAAAAATTTTCAATGATTGGTTCATGTTAAGTTAGATATATCTAGTTCTTCTGTTTAAAATTACTTTTATATAATTTTATCATTATCCAGAACCCATAAAAATCATAGACATAATTTATTGTTATGAACTACTTTTGAATTCGTTTTGACTACATAATAGATGGACAAACTAAATCCACTTTAAAAATAATGGAGCAAATGCTCATCCGTACTTTAAAAATGCATGCCAAATAGAATTCATAATTTTTGGTCCACTGGATACCTAGACCCAAAACTATCTATTTCTATTGTACTTTTTAATTCTTGTAAAAAAAAATTAACCAATTTTAAAATTTAAAATCACTTTGGCCGCATAACTTAAGCTTGCTTACAGAAAACAAAAAAGATAAAAATTTTCAATGATTGGTTCATGTTAACTTAGATATATCTAGTTCTTCTTTTTAAAATTACTTTTATATAATTTTATCATTATCCAGAACCCATAAAAATCATAGACATAATTTATTGTTATGAACTACTTTGGAATTCGTTTTGCATACATAATAGAGGGACAAACTAAATCCGCTTTAAAAATAATGGAGCAAATGCTCATCCGTACTTTAAAAATCCATGCCAAATAGAATTCATAATTTCTGGTCCACTGGATACCTAGACCCAAAACTATCTATTCTTTTGTACTTCTTAATTAACCAATTTTTAAATGTAAAATAACTTTGGCCGCATAACTTAAGCTTGCATACAGACAACAAAAAAGATAAAAATTTTTAATAATTGATTCATGTTGACTTAAATATACTTATCATTAACACCCTGAGTGAATGTAACAGTTACAATCAAAATTAAAATTCATTGTCAGACATCAAGTTTATTTTAGAAAAAAGGTGGGATTACAAAACTTTCAGACATCAAGTTTATTTTTGAAAAAAGGTAGGATGACAAAACTTTAACAGTTCAAGTGTATTGGCTCAGAGCATATACATTTCTATGATGATTCTATGAAATTAAGCGATAATGCGTATGACAATGACATTATGTGCTGCAATTGCACCTTTTGCAATTTGCAAGTTGGATGGATTATAAAAAAGTAATTTGCAAGTTCAACCTGACACACACACACACACACACACACTCATTCAGAAACAACTTTATTTTTAATATTGCCAATATGCACCTCCAGCCATCAGGTCCCCAACACAACCACAGCACAATTATTATCAACTCACAGGGCACACCACAATAATTGAAAAATCTTTGATGATGATGATCATAGAAAGACTGTAGAGATTATTTATTTCATACTTTTTTATTGAAATTAAACAAATTAATAATTATAAATTCTACCACTTATCTCCCTATATTATATTTCCGTTTTTGATTCTGATCCCCTAAATTGGATCTTCGAAAATCTGAAATTCTTAAAAACACGGTCAAAACACAGTTAAATATCGCACTTTTCTGATCCCCTAAATTGGATCTTCGTCGAAAGTATTGGATCCCCTCAGTTGGATCCCCTTTTTTTCAAAAATCCCCTTTTCAAAGATCCCTTTTAATTCTTCGTTGAAAGTATAATATAATTTAAAATCCAATAATTATTTATATATATTTATATACCGATTTAAGATCAACGAACGATTGGATTTTAATTTATATTATATATATTAATTACTAATTTATATTATTTATATTAATTTATATAACCCATACCTAACTTAATACCAATGTTTACTTTTTGATAAAAAACATTTACTTAGGAATAAAAATTTGTGCGGAACTAGAAATTTTTACGGGTAATCAAGGGACACTTAAGTGGGCAGATTTACGCAATCCCAAGCCAGCTGGTTAGATAAGCGATATACGTTAGTTTAGTGAGAGCTAATAATTTAAGTCGATTCAGGTTAGTAAGGTAGATAAGGTTGGTTAGGCGGAGGTTATGCGGGAGGAGGGTGGAAGGGGAGATGAGGTGAGGAAGGGTTTGTTATTTTACTTAAAAATATTAATGAGGTTTTTCAAAATTTAAAGTACTTCAACAAAACTTTAAAGTTAGTGACTGAGTTGATGAATACGGTGAGTAGGATTCGTTGGTAGATTGGGTGAAATAAGTTTGGGAGATCCCTACCCCTTAAATCCAGCTGGACTTCAAAAAAAAATTTTTTGGTTAATATCGCTTAAAATCAAGTTATTGTTCATTTTTCAATTTGTCCAGCTAGATTTCTAGCTGGACAGATCCGGCTGGAAAATTAAAAAAAAAAAAACTAAGATAAATTTTTTCAAAATCATTGAAAAATGAATAATAACTAGATTTCAAGCAATAATGATTTTCACCAAAAAATTTCTTTTTTGAAATCCAGCTGGAAATCCAGCCGTCATATTGAAACCGAAACCCAGCTGGATAGCCAGCTGGAAATCCTGCTGGAAATCCAGCTGGATTTTAGGGGTAGGGATAAAATACGGTATTTGAAGTAAATTAAATTAGTGAGGTCAGTAATGTGGCTAAGATTAAACTAGGTCATGTAGTTGAAGATAAAAAAATTCGAAGTCTTAAGGGGAGTTGCAGAATTTGCGAAAAAATCATTTAAAATCAAACAAAAATGAAAATAAAAAAACTTCCTAAAGATTCAATCAATATAGATGTATAGCAAATGCTATTAAGATACAAAAATTTACAAAACTGTTTCCCATATTCTGACGTTAATTTTGATCCGATTTTGATGGGGTTGGGCTTAAAAGATATATTAAGATAGTAGCTCCAGCGCTACAGAGCCCTTTTTTCATTTTCATTTTTAATTTTACTGAATCTTCAATTTTTTGTTAAAATGACCCTTCTGACTTCGCCTTAATATGGGTGAGAATAGTAAAGAGACTTAGATGGGGTGAGTGATGGTTGTGTGGTTGTGGGCTGGTATAGACACATTAAAATTATAACTTTGGCTCCAATGAAAATTTTTATATAAAATTATGTATGATAAAAAAGGGCTTGAGCTCAGCTTTCTAATTATGTCATTCAAATTTTTATTAATTAGTAGATTACTACAATCGGCTGCGCCTCGGCCAAAAGTTACATGTGATCTGAGTTATTTCTTATTTTCGTGGCCACGTGTGGTATACATACTACTATTTTTCTGCTCGACGCATTTTCTAACCTCTGAGCGCGCCAGTCTTTGCTACTTCCCGGCCGGAGTGCAGAAAATACTTTTTGTTGTCATGACTCTCATGAGAGGGTGCTGAACAAAGCCGTTTATCAATTAGTCGGTTCAAACGTAACTTAGCAAGCTCTTACTATAAAGGAAATACGTTCATCTCATGAAGAATCTGTAAAATAATTTTGAAGAAAATCAAGGTTCGTTTGTACGATATTGCGAAATTTGAAAAAAATCTTGATTTTTTTTTATCATTCGGCAAATTACTAGAGTAGTTTTCAGGATGGGGAGTATAAGCTAGAGATCTAAGATGAGTCAGATCAAGAATGAATAAGGTGAGTAGGGTTTGTTGGTAGAGTGAGTGAGAAATGAGTTGGGAATTATTTACGGTATTTGAAGTAAGTAAAATTAGTAAGGTCAGTAATGGGGTTAAGATTAAAATAGGTCAGGTGGTTAAAGATGAAAGATTAAGTAAGGTTAGTAGGGTTCTCCAAATGGGTGAGATAGTGAAGTAGGTTAGATAGTTAATGTGATTAGGTGAGTGACACTTGTGGACCGGCAAATATAATAAAGTTTGTAATATCGATCTGAAATGAATCTATTTAATATGCCCGCCATAAGCAAAAGAAGCTCTAAAAAATATTTTTGTGTGTGTAAGATCTAATGAAATGGTTCAAAATACCAGTGGGCTTACTAAAATATTCCTTATGAGTCATCAAAAATTTATGTATGTACCTTACATGAACACTCTAACTTGCAACGGTGTACCTGGGGGACAAGGCCACGCAAAGCCAGCCCCGAGGTCCCGTCGGCCACCGCCCAAGAACCTAAAAAAAATGAAAGAAAACCTACACTCGGGAACGGGCCAGTATTTCCGATGCGCCCTGATTCCCGTCCCGGCTAGCTCGAAAATTATAATTGCGGGCTGGAGAACTGCCTGCGAGAGGCCTGCTGCACTGCTGCCCCGCTGCTGCTGCTTCGCCGTCCTCGGCCGCGACTCGCCGCGGTCGATCAGCCCTAATAGGCCGCGCCCTAAGGGAAGAATAGAGAAAAAAGCACAGGAAAGAGAGTAAAGTTTACGGAGAGAGAGGTCGAAACGTACAATTAAATAAGAGAAAGAATATGTCGATTTAATTAATTTATTTAAGTGCCTACATGGGCGAGTCGACAAATGCCGACGCGAGGCCCAAGAACGCCAGCCCGTAGGCCACACACCGGCCGGATCCGCTGATCCGAGCCTTACACACGCACGCGGAGGGAGCACCGGGAAGGAATTAGAAACTACCTTACAGCAGAAGGCCGATGATCCTCGTCTAGTCGATCCCTTGTCGAAACCGATGGCTCGTGGCGGAGAAACCCGATGACTCGTGGCTCAGGTCACTGGTACAGCCCTCCAAGCTCGCTAGCTCAGGTCACCGGTATAGCACTCCAAGGACTCGCTAAGGAGGAGGAAAAAAGTTCTCGACTCCCGGACGCTGGTGATAACTTCTCGGCTTGGTAACTTTCCGCGGGTATTCGCTAAGCGTGACGAACAAAGACTGCCTCGCGAGGCTCGGTCGCTGGCGGTCGCCGCCAGCGCCACTCAGCTGAGCAGGGGAGGGGAGGGGAATCAGGCTCCCGGCCGTCTCTCTCCTCGTTTCGCTGCACGCTCGGGTTTAGCTCCGGCCGATCGCCACGATCCGCTCGGAGCCCAGCTGACGAGAGAGAGAATGCCGGGAGCTTGTGCTCAAGCTCCCGATCTCCCCGTAGCAAACTATTTTAAAATTGATTTATATCTTCCTTTGTCAATTTTAGATCTATTTTAGCCCTGGATAGATTTTGACTAAAAATTATTATAAAAAGAAATAAAATTCTATACCTCATGATTTTGCCTAAATAATTAAAAACTTTTCTCTATGAGTCTGATTTTATGAATCAAGTTATGATGAGTAAGTAAAGTTCAAACTGAAATCTCGTGTCTAATTTTTATTGATTTTGAGCGCTTTAGTCTTTTGATTATTTTACCAAACATAGTGCTTACGTATTGTTTCGATTAATTTTTATATTCATCAATTATAATTAGGGGGTTGGCGAGCGGAGCGAGCAGGGGGGTACCCCCCCCCCTAGTTTAATATATAATGAAAATAAGGATCTTCAGTACTGTTTTTTCTATGACAATCAATTATTTTTAAAAAAGTTATTGCTCATAACACATTACAAGCTGCTCTGCTCAGCGGCTCCGCAGTCAGCTGTAGTCAGCTCACGAGTCAGCTGTAGGGAGCTGCTAATTGATACAGCGCCACCAGTCGCCTCATGGCTACAGGCTCGGGCCTACATGCCCCCGTCTCCGTCTGCCGCTGTAGGTAAGCAGTAAGAGTGAGACAGCAAAAATAGACACGCCCACCGCATACGTCACGTCCGGTTAAGTGTACAGAGAGCGCAGGCAGAGAGACCGGATGCTCGAAACTGAAATCGAATTCCCCTGACTACCGTGAGCCAAAGGAAATCAGCGTTTCGAAAAATGAAACGTTCATAACTTTTCAATGCGGGCTTTGTTCGGGATAATTTTTTTTTTAATTACTCAGGGGATCATCAGCTACGCGCGGGATGTATAATATAAATGAAATAATCATCCTAAAATAGTTTTTCTTTGAAGCGTCGTAACCTAAAACCAAAAATCAAAGTATATAAAGCCCTGCAGGCTTTCACGGCAGTCAGTTTAAAAAAAACCAAATCGCCGTTAAAGCTCGATTGGGCTTTAGGATCACGGATGAATTTTTTAGTGAACTGGTGCTGATATGCATGCTTTATAAAGAAACACGCTCCGCACAAACACACACACGCACACTCAAATGTAGCGAGCTTTACTTATTACTTAAAATATTGAACTAAATAAACAGACTCTTCTTCTAATTTTCGATGACAATATATAAATTTCATCTTTCTATATATATATAAATTTTTTTTTTTTTCATTGATTTACAAGCAGATATCTAGCTTAAGATTAAGCCGGCAAAGTTTATTTTTACGATATCTCTTGTCTCTTCATATAAACTTACAAATACATCTTCCTCGTCTTTGAGTTCAGTTTAATCATGAAACAACGTTACTCATTTTTGCTGTTGTTATTTTTACAATTTAACGGGGTTAATAATAAAATTCAGGGGAATTCAGAGGAATTTGATTATTAAAAATAATCATTAAATTTGATCATTAAAAATTTACCAGTGGAAACACCGTAAGTCATATAGGTCCTGGAGGCCTCCAACTCCGAAACGTAAAGGACATTCCTCCCAGAATGACCTGATCTATTTTGGAGATGGACCCTGCGGTTCTGCGATCTATGTGAACCATTGATGAAAAAATCCAAGAAAGGTCCAAAGGATGCTGTCAGAAAAATACCTGCGTGCAAGACAGCACAAACTTCGATTTGAAAATAATATGATAATGCAAGTCTTCTCAAACAAAAAAATGCTCCTTCAAAGAACTATATTTTTAAAACATGAATTTTGAACGAGTTTCACAGAAACTTATTTCGTATAAAATACTACAAAATTAAAATTTTTTATAGAATAAGAATAAAAATCACGTGATTTAGTGTGATCCTTTTGTAGTAGTTGAGTTTTTTTTTTAATTTATTTTTTTTATTTTTTTTTTTTTTAACTAACTTTAAATTTAAATTTAAACTTATTTTATTCTTAAACGATCTTATTTACGTAAAAAGTTTAAAGATTTGTTAATATTGAATTTCAGGTTCGGATGCAGCCAGGTTGCAAAAAGATGAACAAAGAAAAATTGATGATGCTCAACCTTTGTCTGACGAAGAAATTGTTGAAAAAGAAAAACTTCTTACTCAAGGTTTCACCAATTGGACAAAGCGAGATTTCAATCAATTTATCAAAGCAAATGAAAAATATGGTAGAGATGATATTGAAAATATTGCAAAGGAAGTTGAAGGTAAAACTCCAGAAGAAGTGATGGAATATTCTGCTGTTTTTTGGGAACGATGTCATGAACTCCAAGACATTGATCGTGTAATGGCACAAATAGAACGCGGAGAAGCTAAAATTCAACGTCGTGCAGGAATTAAAAAAGCATTAGATGCAAAGATGGCTAGATATCGAGCACCTTTCCATCAACTCAGAATTGCGTATGGAACTAATAAGGGCAAAAATTATACCGAAGAAGAGGACAGATTTTTAGTTTGCATGTTGCATAAGCTGGGTATGTTCTTTTCTTTTACGAGTCTCAATCAGCGCGCAAGTACGCTCAAATTTTAATACGCCATCAAATTTTTAATCTTGAAAGTAAATAAATGATAATTTTCACTTTCAATTTAAAAAAGGAAATTAAAAAAAAAAAATTCCCAAGTGTTTTCTCAATTAACCTGTGATTAATGATAATAACACTTAATTAATCATGTATAGTTTGCAACTAACTTCTGTTCGATATTTTTGTGGTTCTAGTTTTTAGGTCATGCTCCTATTGAAAAAAGAATGTACCTATTTTAGAGTTTATGAACAGCTCGTCGCTAGCTGCGATCTTTTATTGCAGTTTAAAAATGGTGATAGTTTTATTTTATTTTTTTTTTTATTGTTCATTCTCGTTAAATATTGTATTTCGCTTAGGGTTATTAGGTTATTGGGTTATTGGGTTAATTTTTTTTAGTTGACTCATCTTATTTAAGTAATAAAAAGTATTCTTATCTAAAAGTCGTTTTTGAATAATGAGTAGATAAGGGTAATTATTGAACTTTGTTTTGTTGACAGTTATAATGAGATGTTCTTACATTAATTGATTTTGATTCACATAGTTTTCACACATATTTCAAAAAAAATAAAAAAAAGCCAAACAATCTGGAGGTTTGAAGTTACAAATAATTCAAGGTAAAGATCCCAATTATGAAACACTAAAACCAATACTTTTCAGCATTTTTAATTTTATTGAAAAATATTAGAGTAAATGTTTTTATACAAACTTAATTTTAATATTTTTAAGAACTTAAAAATTTTTTTTTTTTTTTCATGAAAATTTTATTTATTTATCGAATAATTAATGTTTAAAGTCAAGACCTTTTGACCACAATTTATAAAAAAAATTTTTACCTGTCCCCAGCTTATGAAACACTTTTACACGTGAAATCCTGACTGTGGCCCGGGAACTTATGTTGGAAAAATTCGGAAAAAGCGGAAAATTTTACGATTTTTATTACTATATTTTTTGCAAAAAATTTTGAGCCCCTATAAGGCCCATCTATATCTGGGAGCACTATTTCTAAAAAAAAAGCATTTTTTTGTGTAGCACATGCATAGAGAAAGTTTCTTAGATTGAAATTTCCAACAAAATGGGCCTCAAAAAATTGAGACCGGGGCCTCATATCGGGCCTCACAGACCTAAAGTCCGTTTAAAAAAAGCTACAAATAAATACTTTTTTCTTATAATTAATGCTCCCAGAAATAAATGGGCCTTATCAGGTCTAAAAAAATTTTTTGAAATACTTAAAAATCGTAAAATTTTTCGATTTATCAGAATCCGGGGTCAAAAATAGGGAATCCTATCTAAATAACGTACTTTAAGTCCATGGGGCCCAACATAAGGCCCTGGGCCCAAATTTGAGTTTACCATTTAATTAACCCTCCAATCCGAACAATTTTTATATCTGAAAAACTTTTTCATATGTGGCTTTGTTTTCAAGATGATGGCACCGGAAGATTAATTTACTGTATATTTACATATCTGACCATAAACTACCACTTCTGAGCGATTATTTCTGTTACGGACGTTACACTGTATGGCTCTAATAAGCTCTAAAATCAACTAAAAATTCTAAAAATTGATCCTAGAAAGACGTTATTCAATGAATAGTTTTCGAAAAAATAAGATGATACCTGATTTATTTATATATTTGTGATGCACGACTCAAAAATGAGGTGTTACGGACGTTACCAAAAAGCGTCTCATTCTGACAACCTAAATTTCTGTTTGACTCTTAAGTAGAGATCTTATTAGATTTAAATTTCAAGGTCGAAAAGTTCAAAAATATTCCCGACTATAAGAAAAGCTTTATTCCTGATAAGAAGTTTTTATAATTTTTTAATGAAACTAACGATTTACGGAACCAACTGGCGTTAAAAACGTTACGCTACGAACGTTAAAAAAAAGAATATTATTTAAATATTATTTTGAATAAGCAAGTATGCTGGAAATAATTTTAATCAGGTACAGTACCTGCTCATCATTAGAACACATTATTTTTTAGATTTAAACATTTATTTTTATGTTGAGTCAAGAGCTTCGTCAGTATCTTCTGAATCTGAGTAAATTTGATCATACATTGATTGTTTCTTTGGCTTCGTAGTTTTGATTTCTTTGATTTGATTATTGCTTAGTTAGAGAATTGAGATTTTGCAGTCAATGCAACAGAAACTTGAGACTTGTCAAATATTTCAAAATGGTGATAGCCTTGCAATCCTTTGATTTCTAGGGCATTTTCACATCTTTGATCCAATAAATCCAAACAATCTTTGACTTCAGAACTAAGAACATAGAGCACATTAATTTTATCAGCCTTAGCTGCAGCACACTGGTAAAATTGATGAGCGTTATTAGCTATTGCCTTTTTTGCTTTAACAGCAAGCCAGACCAGTAGTTTTCACAGTACCACCAATTGCATCAACCGAACATTTTCTATGACCTGATGCAAATGTATTCCATAAAACTTTTTTGAATCCAAAATCATCAGCTAAGTAACAAATATTGGCCGTTGTGAATTGGCTTTTAAACTGAGATGAACAGTTATCTGAGAAAATATGTTGACGATTTAGATTTGTCTTTCCATTTTTAAACTCAGAGAGAATAGTTTTTAGGAAAACCCAGAACGCATATTTAGAGTAACTGTAGCACATGTAAACACTGTAGTTTGTCCGTAGCGCCAATGAACACTCTGAATTTTATCTTGTGAAATTAATGAAGCATTTTCTGCATAGTCGAATTGACAAACAACGACCGATTCTTCCAACAACACGTATTCAAAATGAGCATCTTGTATAACTTTTATGAACGAATGACGTTTAAAATGAATGAAACTTCATTAAACTACTTCCTTCAACTCATCCATACCAAATGACATAGTTAATGTAAGCCGTAGTTAATGTACAAAATAAACCTCTCCAAATTACATAGAGGTTTATTTTGAACTTTTTCGGTTCAAAACTTTGTCGGTTAAAGAAAACGTTGAAAACTTATGAGCCTGCGTTGAAAAACTATGTAAATCAAGAAAAATATTTGCGACCCTAAAAGTTTTTGATTGATAGTTTACGGTAAGGTTTTTATAAGACAAAAACCTATTTTTAATTTTTTAATTTCATTGTTAGAATAATAGTACTTTTCATAAAAGTTCCATAAAAACAAAAAAATTCGCTTTGTGAGCTCGCTCGCCACTATAACCATCTGCTGCTGAACTCTACTTCTACCCGTTTTTAAATGGAACTTTCATGAACAATATTTTTTTTGCAACTAACTGCTCATAGGATCTTTTTACAGTTATGTCAACAACATCTCCAAAGTGTGATTTATAGACACTTAAGCTATAAAAAAAAATTATTTCTCTTATCGGAATCACGAGCGGCAGCGGTGAGCGCTCGCATAGAAATCACGAGCGCGCGCGCATAGCTATATTCAAGGGTAGTTCCGAGTTTCGTCACTTATGGGATTATTTACAAGTTAAAAATTGGTGCTGGTCAAAGTTTCGAAATAATTTTCATTTACTGCAACTTGCAGTATAAGAACGTCCTACACTGCCACTAGACAAGCTGTGAAAAGAGCCATTGAGCGATTAGTTGCATAAAAAAAATGTTTAATCTTTTTTTTTAAAGAAGACCTTCGATTTTGGTTTAAAATTGTGTAGCATGGTAGAATTTGAAAGATATTTGTTAATTTGTTGTTAAAACTCTTTGTTAATTGCTAATTCGTTAGGTGAAAAAAATTTTAGGTCACTGGCCATTTTTTAGTTATGACAAATTGAAAATTGTCACTTAACATAGGTACTTAAGGAATGATGTTGTTTATTTATGACTACTTTTAGATAAAATTGTTAAAAATTCTCATAAAATCCTGAAAGATAGATTATTTTTCAACGATCAAAATGATATAAAAAAATGACTAGTACCCGGACTAACTTTTGAGAAAAAAATGATATAGACTAAAATCGGCTTAACCTAACCTATACCGCATTTAAAAAAATTATATTAACACAATTTTATTGACATAAAATAGCGTTTTAATCATTATTACATAAAAATTTGTTAATTTTAGTATGAATAATGTTTGTTTTTCCTTATTCTAAGATGAAAACCTTTGGGGGCCCCCTAAGCTCCCCACAATTGATACGGTACCAAATGAATGAGCCTGACAGACTATTTCCAGATTCATGTGGACTCGCACTATTACTTTCTTCAAATCAATTAGATTTTAAGTATGTTGAACTACTTTGAAAAATATTCGGTTCGTATTTTTTATTTTTTCGAGTGGGTCAAAATTGCATCCTATAATAACATTTAAACCAAAGTTATGGATTGTTAAAAATAGCCCTGTAAACTAAAAACGTACAAAGAGATTCAAACTGTTTGGATAATTTTTTAAAAAATTCATCTTCCGAGCTTATTGCTCTTTTAAAGTTCTTAAGACACTCATTTTCTTTGTTCTTTTGTAAATTTTAAAAGAAAAATATTATTTATGCCTAGTTCGATTTTTTCGACTATGTACGATCACACTTCCAAAAGAACTTTTTAGCTCATTTTTGTTGTTAATATAATCACTTATTTCATACCGACGTTATGGGGTAGCGGAGAATCCTTGCCTCGGTCGATCTACGAAGTTAAAGGCGATGGCACGAACTCGCGGGAACTCCCGTGTCCTGCGTTTTGCTTTCATAACAAAGACGCAAGACGCGGGACGCAGGATTTCCCGCATCCCGCGAGTTCGTGCCATCGCCATAAGCAACGCTGCGTACGGTTAGATCTGGATGGGTGACTGACTGCGCTCGGCGATTGCCGCTTCGGGGATCAATTAGGTGGTTTTTTCCGTTTCAACATGTCGAACGGTAGGTGTGAACAATACAATTTCGGTATTTATGCATACGAAATGTGACGTAAATACCAAATCAGAATTGCTCAATCACTGGGCCCAATAGAGGCTGTAGAGGGTAATGAGAGAAAAAAAAAAAAAAAAAAAACACTTATTTCACTCTGACTTAAATTATACTTTTTTTTTCCTGATCGTTTAAAAAAAAAATGTAAACTCCTATATGAATTAAAAGATAGGTACTCTGAATCTGTTTAAGAAGTAAAAATTTCAAAGAAAAAATGCTTTTTCCTAGATAAATTCATTTTTTGTTTTTTCGTTTTATAAGGGTATCTTTTTTAAAAAGTAAAGTTTTTCAAAAAATTTTTGATCAATTTATAAAGCATCACTTGCTCTACAAAATAAACTTTCAACTTTTAGATTTTCTCAAAAACCTATAATTTTGGAGCTATTTCAAAAAATTTAATTTTCAAATTTGCTTAAAAACAATTTTTTTTTTTTTTTTTTTTTTTTAATGTGAATATAGGATGCAATTTTGGCCCACTCGAAAATATAAAAAATACATATCGAATATTTTTCAAAGTAGCCTAACATATTTCCAATTGATTTGGTGAAAGTGACTCTGTGAGTCTGCACGAATCTAGAAATAGTCGGTCACTTCCTTAAAGCATATTTATTAAAGAATAAAAAAATTTGAATATTAATGCAAAAAGAACAAATAATTATTCTGCTTTTATTTTCGTAGGATTCGACAAAGAAAATGTTTACGAGGAATTAAGAGCGACTGTACGTACTGCACCGCAATTTCGCTTTGACTGGTTTCTTAAATCACGAACAGCACTTGAATTACAACGCAGATGTAATACACTTATTACTCTAATTGAAAGAGAAAATCAAGAACTGGAAGAACGAGAAAGACAAGAACGGAAAAAAAAAGGAAATAGTAACACAAATTCCAAATCAGTATCTAAACGTAAAGTTGAAAATCTTCCTGCTCCTCCACCCAGAAAAAAAAAGAAGTAAAATAAATTTTTTGTGAATTTACTCAAATTATACATCAATAAAGTGTATATTTTCTTTTATTTAATTTTTTTTTAAATGTTCTAAGTGAGTCAATAAAATGAAATTCTGATATCTAAATAGCAGTAAGCATAACAATCATCATTTTTTACCCCTCTCTACAAACTAAAGCATTCATGAGATTCTCAAGCCCCTTCTCTCTCTCCTGCTTGGGATGCTCCTCTCGATTTCAATATGTGGTACCACTACCTTGGGAGACTCCCGGTCGTGCAGGAGTTGTGGCTCGTTCCCTGGATGGCCGGAGTTTCCCTCGTTCGCGCAGTCTCGTTCTTGCTGGTGGGTTTATATTATAAACGAAAAAAAAAGTAGCGAAATATTCGTGCTGGCAAAGTGTAATGTGCCTGCTGGTGACAGCGTAAACATATTATAAAAAAAATATTGGTTAAATAAAAGAAAAAAAAAAAGATATATAAAAAGAAGGTAAACAAGATAAGGTTTGATTTTTAATTATAAATCAATAAGGATGTCCGGTCCTGGTCATCCCTTCGTTGAACTTCTCGCTTCCTAAATTAATGGAAATGAAACGGTATAGATATCGGGAGAAAGTCAAAGTTCAGTTATATAAACTATTTTTAAATGTAACAATATTTATTCACTTTACGTTTGATAAATAAAAATTATTTGAGATTTTTTTTTAATGTATAAAAACAATGTAAAATTGAGACATTTTAAATGAAAAAATGACGAAAAATATCTTAATTTTACATGGTCTAATACATAAAAAAAAAATCTCAAATAATTTTTTCCAGAAAGTACTTGGAAAGACGAAAAAAATGCGAGGTTCCAGATTTCTGTAAGTGTAATAGGGTCTGAGAAATATTTTTTTGAAAATCAGGTCAAAAACAGCTTTTTATTGAAAAATGCTGATAAAATGCTGATTTTTTAGCATGGGGTGTATGGTATGGTATGGTATTTGTGGGAGGGGTACGCGGTCCCTACCCGGGAACATGCGACCCCAGCACTCAGGTATACATCCATTGTGCTGATTTCCCTGCCTTACTCAATCCCTGTTCAAGGCCACTTCGATGTGGCCTATTGCCGTCGTGATTGCCGAAACACTTGCCTCCCTTAGATCCAATGGATCTATAATGGGTCCGCCAAGCCTTCTAGTCCGGAGTGTGGCCCAAGCGGGACATTCACAGAGAAGATGTCCCGTCGTTTCGGCCGATTCTCCGCACCACCTGCAGTTTGAGACATCGCTGAGTCCTATCCTTGATAGGTGATGTCTCACCATCCAGTGGCCCGTAAGCCAGCCGATGATCATCCTGAATTTTGTTCTGCTAGTCCTTCTCAGGTCTCGCAGCCATGTTTCAGGCGGCTTGTCACCGATGAGGCTCTTTGCCTGCCTCAGCCCCTGGTGATCATTCCATCTTCGGTCAGCTACACCTGTCATCCAGCGTTCCATGGCTTCTTGCATTGAGCAATCGGGCATTCCAACGTTGCATTGGTCCGCCCTGATGCCCAAGGCGCCCCGGTTCGCCAGCCTGTCTGCCTTTTCGTTGCCCAGGATCATCGAGTGTCCTGGCACCCATAATAGGGTGACACAGTGGTTCAACGCCATGTTAGCCTCTTTGCAGAGAGCCACTTCCCTCGAGCTTGTGGCCCAGTCCTTGAGCGCCAAAAGCGCCGCTTTGCTGTCGGAGCAAATCGTGACTGGGCATCTCCTGTTAACCTCTCTCAGCGTGGCCCTTGCACACTCCGTGATCGCCCTTACCTCAGCCTGAAAGACTGTGGCAAAGTCGTCAAGGTGTAGCGTTATCTCCCTGGAACAGCCCTGTCTCCAGGCTCCGGCGCCCACGCCTTCCTTTCTTTTCGAGCCATCTGTGAACCAGACAACTCCCTGACCTGTATACTTGTGCCGTCCTCCTTGCCAGTCGGCCCGGCTGCCCGTTTCGACTCTAAACGGCTTGTTGAAACTGATGTTCCTCGCCGTATGATCGAGCTTGGGCAGCTTCTCCAGATTTAGTTCTCTGGTTATCTGCCGGTCTGCTAGGTGGTCAACCTTCGCTTTGCCATCGTAGCGCCACACGGCCTTGAAGGCCGCTCTTCTAACCACGAGGTCGAGCGGAAGGGTTCCCGTCAGACGTTCCATCGCAACCAGTGGTGTGGTGCTCATGCATCCCGTAAGGCCTCTCAAGACGTGGGCCTGTACGCGATCCAAAATTGACTTGGCGCCCTTTACCGTCGCCACCCGGGGAGCCCATATGACTGCCCCGTGTAGTAGCTTGGGTTTCAACACCGCTGTGTATAGCCAGTGTATCTTTTCGGGCTCCAGTCCCCATGTCCTGCCAACAGCCCTTCTGCATGCCCAGAAGGACTGAATCACCTTTGCGGAGGTGATATCGAGATGCCTTTTCCAACTGAGTTTGGAGTCGAATGTGACTCCCAGATACTTAATCTCACTGGTCAGGTCTAGTGCCCTTCCCATGAGATGTAGGCCCTTGACAGGGCCCACCTTGTATCTGGTTGTAAAGCACGTGACTCCAACTTTGCTCGGGTTCACCGTCAAGTGGACCCCCTTACACCATTTCTCGACGATTCCCAGTGCTAGTTGCATTAGGCCCGCCGCCACATCCAGATCGTCGGCCCTAACGAGAATGAAGACGTCGTCAGCATATGCCAAGGCAAAAATGCCGGCTTCATCCAACAATCTCAGTAGGGTATCGACTACCAGGCACCACATAGTGGGAGACAAAACTCCCCCCTGTGGGCATCCCTTACCGACTCTACCCTTGCGGATACGGTCGCCCCATGTGGCCAGCAGGCTCCTGGTGCTTAACATGTGGCACATCCATCTCACCAGGGTGGGCGGTATGGCATGATTCTCTGCACCCTTGCGGATGCTATCCACCCGGGTGTGATTGAATGCGCCTTCTATGTCAAGCAGGGCTGCTAGTACATAACCTTTATTCTTCATCCCGTTTCTGATCCAGGATTCCGCCTCTATAAGAGCTGTATCTACAGACTTCCCTGCCTGGTAGGCATGCTGTCTGCAGTGCAGCGGTCTGTCGACCAAAGACGTCTCCTTGAGATACCTATCCACGAGCCTTTCAAGTGCTTTCAGTACGAAGGACGACAGACATATAGGTCTGTGGTCCTTCGCGCTGGTAACCACTCTGCCTGGCTTCGGTATAAATACCACTTTCGCCGTCCTCCAGCAGGTCGGGACATACCCCAGGGCCAAGCACGCCCTAAAGAGTTTGACCAGAGGGCTTAACAGTACCTCCAGCCCTTTTTGTATGAGGGCCGGGAAGATACCGTCCGGTCCGGCAGCTTTGAACGGGTCAAAGGTGCCGATTGCCCATCTGACTCTCTCCGGTGTCGTTATGGTCCTGGCCAGTTCCCAGTCCTGTCTGCCGGCTGTCGCTTCTTGCGTGCCTTGGTGTACTTCGCCTTCCCTGAAGTCGGGGAAGTGGGTCTCCAGTAGTGCGTTGAGGCAGTCCGCACCATTTTCGGCCCATTGCCCCGAGTTCAGCCTCATTACACCTGGTGTCTGGTTTGGGCCACTGCGCAGAATGCGACTGAGCCTGGATGTCGCTGCGACATCCTTTTGCTCTGTGCAGTAGTTCTGCCAGCCCAGAGTGGGCGCCCTCTCCAGCTCCTTCTTGTATAGTCGTTGCGCCAGTCGATAGTTCGTCCTCCCTCTTTTTAGTCTTGTACGACCTGTTGTAGAGTCTCCTTACTTCCTTCCTCGAGGCTGTAAGTTCGGGTGTCCACCACTGACATCCCTGACTCTTACCTCTCTTACTAACCCGGCAGTTGTTCTCGAAAGCCGTCACCAGAGTCTCCTGCAGGGACTCTGCGCAGTGTTCGATCTCCACCGGGGTGCCGTATCCCCCAGGAAAATTGGAAATTCTCCTGGCAAGATCGGCTCTGTAACCTTCCCAGTTTGTGTTTCTGGGATTTCTCCAGTAAGGCCTATCGGTAGTTCTGCCCACCAACGAAAAGGTGATGTGTTCGTGGTCTGACATGGAGGGCTCGTCCGAGACTCTCCAGTCCTCCACGGACGCCGCCAGATCGATCGTGGCCAGAGTGATATCGATGACCTCCTCACGCCTTACATCCCGAAAGGTGGGCTTGCCACCTTTATTCAGGATCTCCAAATTGGTACCCGCCAGGAAGCTCAAAAGTGCGTCCCCTCTGTTATTGCAATCCGAGCTGCCCCACACCGTGTGATGTGAGTTGGCGTCGCACGCAAGTAAGAGGTCCAAGCCTTTCAGTTCGCAGGTCCTAACAAGATCCCTAACCCTTTGTGGGGGTGGATCCTCCTCATCGTATGGAAAATAGGCCGAGGCAACTACGAGTTGCCTTTCAGTGCCTTTCTCATCCTTGTATTTCACGGTCGCTGTCGCAATGTCTCTGTCACAGAAGGATCCCCAGGCTTCAGCAGCAAGCCCTTTAATTATCAGGGCAGCCCTGGCTGAGTCTCCGTTCCAACTGAAACGGTTGCCGCAACCGTTTAGACCTGTGATTTTACCCGCCCTTATCCAGGGTTCCTGAATAAAGGCTATGCCTGTATGCACCTCTGCCATGCGTTTGACTAGGACAGCCGAAGCGCTTTTGCAATGGTGCAAGTTGATCTGGGTGCACGAAATAGCATGGGGTGTAGAGGGAACATGACTTTAAAAGACCTATTCAGAGAAACTGACACTTGGAGGTTTCTTTTTGGCATATTTGGAGCCCATATACCAAGTTTGAGCCAAATCCATGACCCAAAGGCCTGGTCCACTCCTTGTCAGTTTATTATAAAGTACTCAACTCTGGGATAGTGATCCCTACACACGCGTTAGCCTTGGCGGCCATACTCGAACTGCCCTTTGCGGGCTGGGGACTTACCGAGCGCCTGCCGCGCAGGCGCTCTGAGTCTCCTGCTGCTGCTGCAGCATAAGAGCTGTTGACGGTGTTGGATAACAAATCCACTGCCAACATTAAGTAACGCAACGAAATACGATGGATCGGGAAAAAGGGCCCGGGAACCCAAATGTAGTACAGTAGATGAAGCAGTTACCATTTGGCTAACAAACAACCGCGCCGTTGCCGCGCTTACGCCGTGTCTTGCGAAGATTCAATAGGTGGGCGGTCGATAAATTCTATCACGCAGAATGTCAGAGAGGCAGTTATGAAGCTGAGGTGGCACGGCGGTGAGACCGTAAAGATCAGCACGGGTTATCCAGCCATCACAATCTCTTTTGAACAATTCTCTCTTGAGTGCACTCTTGTAAGCGTTGTGCGTGGTAAATTCGAGAAGGAGATCGCGGAAGCGATTGATTGAGATGCTGGACTGGTTTATAAACGAGCCGTATAATTGAGAATCGGTAATGGTTGAGAGAATAAGGGGCGGACGTACTAAATGTCGTGGTGAGCGCCAGAGAAACTCTGGGCCGGGGCTTATCTGAAAACGCTCGTAGATATAGGCAGGAGTACGAGTGTCGATGATTGAGACGGCCAATTTGTTCACGAGATATTCTCTACGAGAGCTTGCAGAGAGCCAGCCCAGTGCGATCCTGAATGGCGTCACGTTGGCCCTGCATGGAACCTCACCGTGAGCAAACCTGACACAAGCATTGTGTAAGTTTAATGTATATATAAGCTGGTCAGTTGAATTAATTACATCTAAAATTTGTAATTACTGAGCCCAGCATTTTTGGGACTTAAGGCTTTCCCGGGTAGCTATTTATTTATAACTTTAAAAGTTTGTTTGTTACTTCGCCCAGCGTTTTTGGGGCCAAAAGTTGGTCGGTTGATTAAAAATTTGTAATTACTGACCCCAGGGTTATTGGGGCTTAAATCCATGTTGAGATTTGTTTATAAACTTAAAAATTAATTTGTTACTTCGCCTAGGGTTTTGGGAGCTTCAAGCTTGTCGGGTAACTTTTTAAAAATAATTTTATTAAAATGTTTTTTGTTACGTCCAGCGTTATGGGGTTTTAAAGCTTGTCGGTTCATTAATTACTTATGCTTTTAATAAATTTATATTCCTTTCGCCCAGCGTTATGGGGTTGTTGCAGCTTGGGGGATTTTGTATTTATTTATTTAAAAAAAAATCTCGCGAGCTTGGCGTTATGGGGTTGTAGCAGCTTGGGGGATTTTGTATTTATTTATTTATTTAAAAAAAAATCTCGCGAGCTCGGCGTTATGGGGTTGTAGCAGCTTGGGGGATTTTGTATTTATTTATTTATTAAAAAAAAAAACTCGCGAGCTCGGCGTTATGGGGTTGTAGCAGCTTGGGGGATAGTTGTTTCATTAAAATATTATGGATCGCTGAGCCCAGGGTTATTGGGGCTTGAAACTCATCGGTTGGTTTTTTTTATTACCCCGCCGTCGAACCAGATTTCAAATTGCAGCGCGACTGCCGACCGCTGCACTGGTGTAGAGTTCCAACTACTTTCGGCATCCCTGGTTAGGTGTTAGGCCGAGTTAGGTACCTAACCTAACTCCTAACCTACTTTAACATACCTGCGCGTCATACTCGTCTAGTGTAGCTGCACCCTCAGCGTCGGTATCGATATTCTGCTCAGGGGACTAAGCTATGTTCAGGGCATACTTTACGACCAAGCATTAGTTTCAGATTGTTTGGCGGGCTAGTACAGGAATCCCACAAGCTTGACAATCCAATAACGCTGGGTACTGTAACAGCTAACGCGTTGATTAAATTCGAATTCGGCGCTAACTGTTATGGAACGCAAATACGGATCGGTAAGTCAGGTGATGACGAGATCTACCGATCAGCATTACTCTAATTTCAGCGCTTGGCGCGATCACACGTGTGTCAGAGAGCGAATATACTTATTTACTTTTTTGTGTTGTTCGATAACTTTATCGAGGTTGTGTTAGATAAAGTTATCAGTGAGAAGTTGTGTAGATTTTCCTGTTATCCAGTTGTCATTGGATCGGAGCGGGGAAGGCGAACATTTCACGGAAAGTCAGCGTGCGGCCTTGGAAGGCATTGTCGTCTTGTGTGAAGCCAATCGGGCTGGTAGTAATTACCATTATTATTGTTTAATCAAGCGAAGGTGCACCTGCTAGAAAAGTAATGCCTCGTCTACACCGGCGGCTTAACCGCGTCTCGGTTTAACTTTGTTTAAAGAATTTTGCAATGTTCCCGGATGGTTAAAGGATTAATTTGTACTTTAAAAATAGGAAATAATTTATACGATTAAGATAGTTACATCTTGAACTTCGATTCCAATGGCAACATTGCAAAATTCTTTAAACAAAGTTAAGCCGAGACGCGGTTTAACCGCCAGTGTAGACGAGGCATAAGTCCGCGTAGCGGTTAATCATTGAGTATTTGTTCGTGCGATAGTTAGAGTCGGCGTGTGAGTGTGAAGTACAGTAAGTACTTAGATTTTGTATCGGAGTTAGTCCACGCCTTTGTTCTTTTGGCGCGCTGCAGCAAGTAGACGAGCGCGAGAGTGTGTGTGTGCGTCGGTGTGTTAGTAGCGACCACAACACAGACGCCGAACTTTATTTTTGTAAAATCAATTTTCGTCGACTTAAGACTTTGAGTCATTCGGGTTTACTTGTTTGTAAACAATCGGGTAGAATCAATTTGAGATATCATGTAACTTTTGATTATTTTTATTTTTATTGTTGATTAAAATTATTAAAATTTACATTTGATCATTAATTTAATTAACCCGTGTTCCTGAGATCGGTCCACGTAAACTCACGCCACTACTGACGAAGGAGAGCAGCCGCGCCGCGTAATAATAACATTAGTTCGCGTACGCGTCTTCCCCCCAGTTTTCAGGATTGAAGAAAAATCGACGGATTGTCGTGTGCACAGAACGTGCATTTTGTCAGCAGGTCAGAGGAGTGCGGACGACGATCGCCGCGGGTTCTCGTGATTAACCACGATCCTCTGAAGGATTAAAATCCTTAATTCGAGCCCTGTGACAGTACAGCGATAAATAAATTATTTTTTATAAACAAATAACTAACCGACAAGCTTTAAACCCCCTTAACGCTGGAAAATAGATAAATAAATTATTTTTTAAAAACAAATAACAAACCAGCAACCTTGAAACCCCTGTAACTCTTAGAGCTTGTCGGTTGAATTAATTGTTTATAAAAAATTATTCATTTATCACTTTCCCAAGCGTTATTGGGGCTTAGAGCTTGGCGGTTGATTTAATTGTATATAAAAAATAATAACGCTGGAAAAATAGATAGATAAATATTTTTTTATAAACAATTAAATGAACCGCGAAGCCCTAAGCCGCAATGACGCTGGAAAAAGCGATTAATGAATTATTTTTTACAAACAATTAAATAAACTGCCAAGCTCTAAGCCCACATAACGTTGGAAAAATAGATAAATAAATTATTATTTATAAGCAAATAATTAAACCTCCAAGCTCTAAACCCCCATAACGCTGGGGAGAGCGATAAATGAATAATTTTTTATAAACAATTAAATAAACCGACAAGCTCTGAACCCCCATAACGCTGAGCAGAGCGACAAATAAATAATTTTTTATAAACAATTAATTAAACCACCAAGCTCTAAGCCCCCATAACGTTGGGGAGAGCGATAAATAAATAATTTTTTATAAACAATTAAACAAACCGACAAGCTCTGAGCCCCCATAACGCTGGGGAGAGCGATAAATAAATTATTATTTATCAACAATTAATTAAACCGCCAAGCTTTAAACCCCCAGAACAATGCGGAGAGCGAAAAATAAATTATTTTTTATAAACAATTAAATAAACCGACAAGCTCTAAACCCTCATAACGCTGGAGAGAGCGATCAATAAATAATTTTTTATAAACAATTAATTCAACCGATAAGCTCTAAACCCTCATAACGCTGGAGAGAGCGATCAATAAATAATTTTTTATAAACAATTAATTCAACCGATAAGCTCTAAACCCTCATAAGGCAGGGCGCCCGAGTTCAACAAAAAGCTGATAGGCTACCCCCCAAGCTCTAAGCTCCCGAAACCCTGGGAGCCTGAGTTCAACAAAAAAGCTGATAGGCTATCCCCCAAGCTCTAAGCTCCCGAAACCCTGGGTGCCCGAGTTCAACAAAAAGCTGATTGGCTACCCCCCAAACTCTAAGCCCCCTAGACCCTGGGCGCCGGAGTTCAACAAAAAAACTGATCGGCTACCCCCCAAGCTCTAAGCCCCCAAGACCCTGGGTGCCTTAGTTCAATAAAAAAAACTGATCATTTGGGGGTTTAGAGCTTGGGAGATAGCCGATCAGCTCATTTGTTGAACTCGGGCGCCCGGGGTTTTGGAAGCTTAGAGCTTGGGGGGTAGCCAATATCTTCTTTGTTGAACTCGCGCGCCCAGGGTTTCGGGGGCTAGCCAATCAGCTTCATTGTTAAATTCGTGTGGCCAGGGTTTAGGGGCTTGGAGCTTGAGGGGTAGCCTATCAGCTTTTTGTTGAACTCGGGCGCCCAGGGTTTTGGGAGCTTAGAGCTTGGGGGGTAGCCTATCAGTTTTTTTGTTGAACTCAGGCTCCCAGGGTTTTGGAAGCTTGGAGCTTGGGGGGTAGCCAATCAGCTTTTTTGTTGAACTCGGGTGCCCTGCCTTATGAGGGTTTAGAGCTGGACGGTTGAATTAATTGTTTATAAAAAAATATTCATTTATCGCTTTCCCAAGCGTTATTGGGGCTTAGAGCTTGGCGGTTTTATTTGATTGTTTATAAAAAATAATTTATTTTTCGCTCTCCCCAGCGTTCTGGGGGCTTAGAGCTTGGTGGTTTAGTTAATTGTTTATAAAAAATTTTTTATTTATCGCTCTCCCCAGCGTTATTGGGGCTTAGAGCATGGCAGTTTAGTTAATTGTTTATAAAAAATAATTTATTTATCACTCTCCCCAGCGTTATGGGGGTTTAGAGCTTGTCGGTTTATTTAATTGTTTATAAAAAATTATTAATTAATCGCACTCCCCAGCGTTTTATGGGGGTTTAAAGTTTGTCGGTTACTTATTTATTCATAAAAAATATTTCATTTATCTATCATTCCAGCCTACAGGGGTTTAAAGTTTGTCAGTTAATTATTTGTTTAAAAAAAATCATTTATTCATCTATTTCTCCAGCGTTATAGGGGTTTTAAGCTTGCTGGTTAGTTATTTGTTTATAAAAAATAATTTATATATATTATTTTTCAGCGTTATGGGAGTTTCAAGCTTGCTGGTTAGTTATTTGTTTATGAAAAATATTTAATTATCTTTTTTTGCAGCGTTATACGAGTTTTTAACTTGTTCCCTGCGGTTAAGTTTTTGATGATAAAAAAATATTTATTTATCTATTTTCCAGCGTTATGGGGGTTTAAAGTTTGTCGGTTGATTATTTGTTTATAAAAAAAATTTCATTTATCCATTATTCCAGCGTTACAGGGATTTAAAGTTTGTCGTTTAATTATTTGTTTAAAAAAAAAAAAATTTTTTATCTATTTTTTCAGCGTTATGGGGGTTTAAAGCTTGTCGGTTAATTATTTGTTTATAAAAAAATAGTTATTTATCTTTTTTTCCAGCGTTACGGGGTTTTGAAGCTTGCTGGTTAGTTATTTGTTTATAAAAAATAATTTATTTATCGCTGTACCCAGCGTTATTGGGTTGTCAAGCTTGTGGGATTCTTGTACTAGCCTGCCAAACAACCTGAACCTAATGCTTGGTCGAAAAGTATGCCCTGAACATATAGCTTAGTTCCCTGAGCAGAATATCGATACCAACGCTGACTGCACCCTCAGTATGTAGTATCATAGTTGTACTTTTATGTTTCGTGTAAAATCTGATATTTTGTTTATGTGTTTTGTTTTTTATTTGATGATGATTAAAATATGTTGGAAATAAATTTTCTATTGAATTCTTGAACTTATCAATTGACTCAATTAATGAAACGTCAGAATAAGTAATCAGACAAAAAGAAGTGATTAAAACCTAAATTGAAACACTGTATATTCTACTATAAGATGACTGATGGATTCGAAAAAAAAGTTAGTTCATTATAAAAGTAAAAGTTTAAAATTTTATTGAAATTCTAAAAAATTTTCATTCATTTTTTGACAGGTATGACAGAAATAGACACTGGAAAAAAAAATACCAACCAAAAAATACTGCTTCTACAACTCCAACACAAAATTTACCCAAACAAAAAAATGGTAAATTGATTAATTTGTTGGAGGAAAACTCTGATGAAGAGTTTGAATTAAAGCAACCTTTACCAAAAAATGGTTGGTTTCCAGAATATGATTCATCTTCAAGTGATTCTGAAAATTTTGAGTCCTTAGAAAATATAAAACAGCTTAATTCAAAACAATGCATTGAAAGTACCAATTTGTGTAGTAAAAAACATGATGAAAATTGGTTTGATCAAGAACTTGACGTAAGTTTAAATTAATTTACTCTTATCAGTGTGAAAAAATTATTAAATTCTCTTTTATTTTTACAGAATATTCAATATAATATTGACATTGCCATAAGTGAAGAAGATAAAAAATTAAAAGAAAAAGTAGTTAAATCTTTAAAAGTTTTGGACAAAAATATTGCTAAAAGCTATAATGATTTCAACTCAAAGTTAAAAAAAAATATAAAAAGTTGTCACAATAAAAATGAGTATATTCCAGAAAATGACGAAGATGAGTTGGATTTTTTATTATCTTTAAAAGAACCAGTGCATACTGGTCCAGTCAATATCAATAAGAATTTTAAAAATGGTTTGTATTAACTCTGAAATTTTTATATTTTTACTTAAAACTATTGTACACATTTTAATGAAATCAATTATATGAATTCAGAAAGAAGTTTAGCAGCAGTTAATGGTTGTTCTTCAGAAAAACCAATTAAATCTATAGATTTAGAAAAGTGGTTGGATTCTGTGTTGGATGTTTAATGGCTTAAAATTTTTCTAGAAAATATGAAATATTTGCAGGTAATTGTGAGTATTTACAATCATTTAATTATTTTATATGTACATTTTTAGATTCTGCAGAATACAGTTGTATAATTTTTTAGAACTTAAAAACACTGTTTATTTATATAATATTGACACAAGATATTCATGCATATAGTCATAAACTACTAGCATAATAGCACCTCCTGGACCAAGCCTCACCACTTTTGGCAAAAGCCCTTTGTAAAGTGCTTTGAACCTGAAAAAAAAAAAAAATATAGTTAAAAAATTTTTTTTTTTAATTTTGCTGTAATCAATTTTGTATACCCTTCTGTTTTGTAAACTATTGATATAGTCTGCAATGTTCCATTGTATTTATGACCTTCTGGCCCTTGTATTCGGCTTTTAGCAACATCAAAGGGAATATTTAAACAAGATGCAAAACTCCCAGAAAGAAATCCAATGCAAATCTTTAAAATAATTATAAGTATATATACAAAATTTTGTTTTAGTTTAAATTAATTTAAAAGAGTATTTTAAACCTTTATCATAAAGTCTATTGTAGGATCTTTGTTTTGTGGCAAATAAGACTTTACAGAATGGTAAAAACCAAAATAAAATCCATTAAAAATACCATTTCTCATTAGAGTTGCAGTTAAACCTTTATTTAAGCCTCTAACTCCAAAACCTTGTTTTTGTATTATATCTTTCGTGATTCTTATTGTAGATGGACTATTTTTCATATGTTGACGATCTGATTGAAGGCGTACTTTGATTACTTCAAATGGATTTACTAAAAATCCTTCTGTTAGTCCAGCACAGAATCCAGCGCATGAAAACGTCTAATAAGATATCATACTAATTTAGCAATTCACAATTTTTTTATCTTTTTCTTTGAATTAAATTATTTTACATTTAGCTTACCAATGGCGTGGGTGTTGTAGTTCCAAATAAAAAAAGCTCTTTGTACTGCTCAAATGTAAAAAACTAAAAGTAAAAAAATTTTACTTTTGAAAATTTTTTATAAATAATTTTTTTTTATCCATAAAATAACTTACTTTGACTGCTCTTTTAGGAGTTTCGACCAAAATTGGTGGCACAATTCCTTTCCAGTAAGCTAGGAAACCTTCGTTTTTATACATTTTTTTTAAACAGTCCCAAATACCTATAAAATAGTATTACTTTTAAATTCATAACTAATAGCAGTTGCTGGTAATCGATATAAACTATATATTAAAAAAACAATTTGAATGTTTTCTAATTATTTAATCAAACCTGTATAGTATGTAGGATCTAATTCTTTCGTTTTCACTTGCAGTTGAAAACGTGTCTTCACTAAATCCATTGGATGCATTATACAAACTTCAACAAATCCAGCAGATCCACCTGATCCAATTTGAATAGCTGCTTCTTTGATCCAATTTTTTTTCTCAGCCATATCTTTTTCTTTGATCGATATAAGAATCGTTTAAAAACTTTTAAGGCGTGTTTCTTTTTTAAAGGTCAAGTTTCGTTGTTTTCAAGCTTTATGGTTTTTCAACTCAATAAACTTCAAATAATTTAACTACAGTACAATTTTTTTTTTTTTTTTTTTTTTAAATAAAAAATTAAAATACTAATTAATGTAAAATCAACAAATTTATTTTTGAAGACATTATAATAGTACAAAAAACTTTCATTGAAACTAAGATATTAATTTGGTTTGATCACGACTTCGCATAATTATGAGCTGTTCATGGATATTGAGTTGTCAAATCTGAAAAAAAAAGGATTTTTTAAAATGAGTTTGATAATATTTTTTAATCAATCAAAACATCAATTTAGTTATTCTAATTTATAAGCCAGTAAAATATTCCTAAAAGTTACAATTACTAACAGCAAATATGTTAAATTTTTGGTACGAATAAACGAAATTTTTACACGTTATTATTTGTAGGGTGTTTTTTTAGCATGTAAACAAAATAAAAAAATTAACCTGAGAGTTTGAGTAAAACTCGAGATTTATCATTTCTAGAAAATTCTTTGTGCTGGGTTTCAACACACATATAAGCCCAGCTTTTCGTGTAAAATTTTTCAGTTTGAATCTTACTATGTGTGGTACACTATCTTACTATGTATAGTAAACTTACGCACACTAAAAGAAAATTTATTCATTTTTGTAAGTATTATTTCATCTAGCTGATGAGTTTTGAAGAGAGAAACTGCTGTTGTGAGTTGACTTTTTGTGAGTGTATTTTTTAAATTAAATAGTTTTTCAATCTTTCATAGTTTTTTTTCACATCGCGATGATTATTCAGGGGTACAAATTTTGTTGTATTTTTATTTGTGAAACTGCTTTATGCTTGTGTTGTTTTATTAATATTAAAATTAAAAGATTTTGGGTAATATTCTTGTCATATAGCGGTGCACACCACATTTTTGTGCACACAGTTGTCATAAAAAATTAATTATCCACTATTTTAAACATTAAACCTATTGACTTCAATTGCTTATGAAGATAAAACAATTTTGAAGGCGTAAACAGCGGAATGGGTAAGGTGAACGAAGTAAGAGCGGTGTGTAAAGAGGGGCGAGCTGGTACAGGATGGTGGGGTGGTTGAGGTTGATCGGACAGGCAAAAACAGGAGTTAAAGTTGGTAAAGAGGGGAGGGGGGTTTTCACTGTCAAATAATAGATTCAGTAAAAATTACCTCACTCATCTATGTAAATTAATCAATTGTCGTGAATTTACAACAGTGAGATAGCCTATGTTATTTTACTTAGATCGATAAATTTACACTGCTCAATGATGTAAAAAATAGAAACGTCATTGGTCACAATTTTGAAGGTTAGAATACTTCTCAATGAGGTAAATTTGCAAATTTTACGTAAACTTACTGTGCAGGTCGTGGCATCATTAAGCGATGCAATTTTTAAATTGATGAGCAGTGTAATTTTATTGAAACTACTTTTTACAGTGTAGGGTTGCTGGAGTCTAAGGTTGATAGAGCGGCAGTGAGTAGGATGTGGAGGCTTGTAGGCTAGGGGAGGTTTTTTCAAATTTACTTTGTAAAATATGATTATACTTGAAAATTTCATGTAAACTCTAACATAAATTCATATTTTAATATTTTTTAAAAAATTTTAATGTATATATGCTGCCAAAAATTGAATATTTCAAAATATTTGTTTTACTTTCAAAATTCTAGCCAACAATTTTTATTTATAACAATATTTTGTTAATTAAATTCGACGGTTCAATTTAATAAAGTCAATCGTTACTTGCTAATGCAATAAGGTACGCTACTGAATCGCTAGTGCAATAAGGTATACAGTCAGCGGACATCTTAACATTCAGTCGTTTGAATTTGCCGGAAAAAACATGGCCGCCATAGTCGAAATTTGTATGGTCTGCCAACTCGGCAAAGGAAAAATCGAGGGGCTATTCACTGTGGTCTAAGGTGACAAAATGATTACAGATTTCATAAAATTTGAAATGATTTCAGATGATTTCAACTGATTTCATAAAATTATAAATTTCACTTCAATAACCTTTTTGGAATTGATTTCGAATGATTTCATAAATATTCTAATGATTTCAAGCGATTTCGGTAATTATTTAAAATAAAAAATTGGTGAGAGAATTTGTTAACTCTCAAATCTAAGATCCATAGAACCCCAACTCCTCAAAATCCCTCGCAAAATCCTGAATGATTAGGGCTTTACGATATCCAATAAACACAGGCGCGCAACAACGGGGGGAGGGGGGGAGGGTCTGGACACCCCGTGGGCTAGTAGACGACACCCTCTACAGTTTCTTGGGGGTGTCCACGGAATTTAAAATCTCAAGCCTTAAACCCCCGAGACCCTGGGTGCCCGAGTTCAACAAAAAAACTGGTCGGCTATCCCCCAAGCTCTAAACCCCCAAAACCCTGGGAGTCCGAGTTCAACAAAAAAACTGGTCGGCTATCCCCCAAGCTCTAAACCCTTAAATACCCTGAGCGCCCAAGTTCAACAAGAAATCTGGTTGGCTATCCCCCAAGCTCTAAGCCCCCAAATACCCTGGGCGCCCGAGTTTAACAAAAAAACTTATCGGCTATCCCCCAAGTTCTAAACCCCCTTGGGAGCCCGAGTTAAATTATTTAAATAACCTTGGGAGCCCGAGTTAAATTATTCCAAAAATATGAGTACATTTTAGTTAATGAAATAAATAATTTTGTAACGATACTTAATTACGCTGAGCGGTCGTTGGGTCAGTGCTCGCTTCTGAAATAACGTCGTTCTTTGGGGTCTTGGGTTCGATTCTCCGCGCAACTAACTTGGAATTATTTTCTTCGTTCGTTGCGTCGGTTATGTCGATCCCTACGTTCACCCCGACTGCTTTGGAGTCGGTTTTACCGGGGGCCATCATTTCAGCGCTGGTCGTAAGTTTATCTCGACCGGGGACAATATTTGGGGCATAATTTCCCAATGAGCTAAACTCGCTTCGGCACTGGTCTAATCCAAGACTATCTGATTGGGGGCGATATGTAGGATAATAAGTCCCAATGAGCCTGCCGGTTCAGCGCTGGTCTTACGATTAACTCGAATGACTCACATACCCTGGCTTTCCCGTACTCCACATGGTCCATATGGGCCATGGGATAATGCGAAGCAGTGTAGGGACAAAGTCGTCAATAAGCCCATACGGAGCATAAAAAGTCGCGACTATAAATAAGTATTAAAAAAAAAAAAACTTAATTACGCTGCACTAGTGCAATTATGCCATAAAGTTGTAAATCTGAAATTTTTAACTCCAAAATGGCGTGGTTGATTAGGAAAACGCTATAAGTTTTTACACATTGTTTAACTCTTTGTTTGCAACATTAACAACAAATTTTTTTTTTATAACTATAAATTAAATGCTTCTAAGAATGAGACACATTTCGAGAAAAGTGTAAAAATTTTCGTTTGTTTCTTAGTTAATTATTTATTATTATTATTTTTTTTATTATTTTGTAATATTTTCAAGTGATGTAAATAAAAGTACAAAAACAGTTTTTTATGGACTTGATATTCAAATATAAAGTACGCTTAACTTCTAAGATTATTCCACTCGGTAACCAGAGTCTTGGGAGGTTTAGAGCTTGGGGGATAACTGATCAGTTTTTTCGTTGACCTCGGGCGCCCAGGATTTTGGGGGTTCACGGCTTGGGGGATAACTGATCAGTTTTTTCATTGACCTCGGGCGCCCAGGATTTTGGGGGTTCAAGGATTGTGGGATAGCTGATCGGTTTATTTGTTGAACTCGGACGCCCAGGGTTTTGGGGGTTCACGGCTTGGGGGATAACTGATCAGTTTTTTCATTGACCTCGGGCGCCCAGGATTTTGGGGGTTCAAGGCTTGTGGGATAGCTGATCGGTTTATTTATTGAACTCTACGCCCAGGGTTTTGAGGGTTTAAAGCTTGGGGGATAGCTGATCAGTTTTTTCGTTGACCTCGGGCGCCCAGGGTTTTGGGGTTTAGAGCTTGGGGGATAGCTGATCGGTTTATTTATTGAACTCTACGCCCAGGGTTTTGAGGGTTTAAAGCTTGGGGGATAGCTGATCAGTTTTTTCGTTGACCTTGGGCGCCCAGGGTTTTGGGGTTTAGAGCTTGGGGGATAGCTGATCAGTTTTTTTGTTGAACTCGGACGCCCAGGGTTTTGAGGGTTCACGGCTTGGGGGATAACTGATCAGAAATTTCATTGACCTCGGGCGCCCAGGATTTTGGGGGTTCAAGGCTTGTGGAATAGCTGATCGGTTTATTTATTGAACTCTACGCCCAGGGTTTTGAGGGTTTAAAGCTTGGGGGATAGCTGATCAGTTTTTTCGTTGACCTCGGGCGCCCAGGGTATTGGGGTTTAGAGCTTGGGGGATAGCTGATCAGTTTTTTAGTAGAATAGGTAGATTTTTTTTTTTTTAATTTTTATTAAATAAAAAAAATGTGATTTTATGATTTTGAATGATTTCAAGTGATTTCAGTGATTTCAGATGATTTCAACGTATTTCATCTGCGACTTTTAGATTCTATAAATTCAATTGATTTCATGATTTCATAACGATTTCATGTGATTTCACGCTGATTACAGATTAAACTGGTCAGTGATTTCACTCAGTGAATAGCCCCTCGGGAAAAATAAAAATTCATCAACTGAGGCAAAAGTGAGCTTAATGAATACAATTTTTAATAAAGATGTTTATCAATTATAAAATGCTACTTATTTAATTAATTTATACCGCATTATACATTTTACAGTTGAGTGAGTTGATGAAATTTATCAAAATGTGATGTTTGGTTGTAGTAAAAACAGAGTGGACAGGAGCGGATGTTAATGCTTAATGCTGAGGTTATATTTTTCAAACATTTCGATATCCTCCTTAAGAGCTTTAATTAACTATAAGAATATAATTCATTTTATTATATTATAATGAAACTGAAAATTATAATATGTATACAATAACGTTCGTTATATTCACATTAACATCGACTCTTTTAAATTATTCACAATTTTATTCTTATATTATTAAATTATAACTCTTAAAAGGTATCATATTACATATATCGAAATGTTGGAGAAATCTGACGATCAACATTATAAGCATTAACATCCTCTCCTAGGTCCACTCTGTTTTTACTATTGCCAAATATCACAATTCACTCAACTGTAAAATGTATAATGCGGCATTAATTTATTAAATAAGTAGCATTTTAGAATTGATAAATATTTTTATTAAATCTTGTATTCATTAACCTCACTTTTGCCTCAGTTGATGAAAAATTTCGACCATGGCGGCCATGTTTTTTCTCCGGAAAATTCAAACGAAAACAAAACTATCTTAACGACTTTTTTTTGGACAAGTTTTAAGTTTAACAATTTAATGAAAACTAGGACCCTTCAGCGCGCTGCAAGCGTGCATAGGAAAAAAACAACAATTGTATTGTAACCTTAAATTGCACTTTTCGAATATTTTAAAAAACCTTCTCCACCAATCAGCTCACGAATAAAAAGTTTACGCAATATGGCGCTAGCTCTTATTTAATAGTGGAAACTTTAACTAAAGTCGTTGACATGAGTTTTATTTTGGTCAAATTTGTCAAAAAAAAAAAAAAAAACAACAACAACAACAAGATAAAAATTAAAAGATCTCTTTTTTAAAGTGTACCTATATATAAATTTCAAGCAATTAAAACTCTATGTAAGTGATCTCGAGTTGCTGATGCTCTCGGTTCCAGATAGCTCGCTATCGCTCGCTATATAGATATCTTACGCCTCGAGTATCAACAACTCTCGATGTAAATGTACAACTTCACACACAAGTTGAGTAACATATCATTATTTCCACGTTGTCCTTAGAACGACTTTTTATCACGCTCCGCAACCAATCAGCGTTATAAACATCAAAATAGTTGCACGCATCATCAATCAATTATTGTATTCTTAATTTTAATCAATTATTGTATTCTTTGCGATCGATAAAATAAAAGTGCATCTTTTGATGATAATTCGAGATTTTCCTGGGGGTGCCAAACAACTTTTGTAGGTTTTGATGGGCTCACTTGGAAGTGATTTTTAAGCTAGTTTTAAGGTTATAATCCAAGTTTTTGTTATACTACAGTAAAGTTTAGTGGTTCAACTAAATTTAGAATATTTTTTCAGGTTCTACACTGTGATTTTATAATAAATGAGAGGGGGTGCTACTGTGGTGGTCCACTGGTGGACATTTACGGTACTGTCCAATAATCCTGGACATTTCTCTTATTTTATTAAAAAATGTTTTTATCGTACCAGGAAATTTCAGGGTTACTTCTAGATAGTTCAAATATTTATTAAAAAAAAAAAAAAAAAAGATGAAATTTTTAATTGTTGTTTTTTATTTACTAGCTGTCAAAGTCATAGGTACAACTCAAATTCGCACAAGCGCCCCTACTTACCCTATTCTCATAAAAAAAATTGATTTGATGAAAAACAGTGAAGTTATCGATTTATTTCATTAAATTTTGATCGTTTTTAAGAGGAGTATTCACAGAAATAGGCGGTGTTATGTTCTTTAAACGTTGAAATCGGCTTGCGTAATATTTGTTAAATATTAACAGATCATGCCCGCAAAGGTCGTTTATCAGCTATTTTGAATTGATTCATAACGAGTGTTGAAATTAATGATGAATTTTTTAACTTTTGGATATACTTCTTAAATAATGTTTTAAAATAATTTTAGAAATGTTATATTTAATTTTTAAATTAAAAAAAAATGTTTTAAATAAAATTTTTAAACTTAGAACCTTGTATAGATTATTTAAAAAACACTTTTTAATTCATATTGTAAAGACAGATATTGAATTTGCAATTGTTACTTATATTAACATACATCAATAAATACAATTTTATGTTATGATCACTTGGACAGAAAATTCAATGATCCCCACAATGCACATTTTAAGTTAAAATAGTAGTTAATGCAGTATTTCTATATAAATCAAAAAATATTAAGCTTCTTAAGAAGAAACAAAAGCTGTTGAATTTAATTAAATAAAGTTAACTTAAAAAATAGTTAAAAAGACCTGTAATTATAACTAGATTAAAAATAAAATATTGATTTTCGAAAAGTCTTAGCCTCTTTGGTTCCCTAAACACTAATTGAAAATATCCTGAAAAGTTTAAATTAACTAGTAAAAAAATTAATTTTTTCAAGTTATTATTTAATAAAGAATAGTCAATTTTAAGTTTCGATGAGACGTTACAAAATAAAAAAGACCTGACGTTTCTTCCAGTGTTGGAGAAGACAACAATGGCAACCTTGTTTGCTAAAACGTCACAAAAAGATTTTTTTTTTTTTTTAATAACACCTCATTGCTCTTGACTCAAAAAGATTGATTAAGGTTGCATAAAAAATTTTTATTAATAGCGCTGTCACATTACAAATCTTAGCTTTAATTGTCAAATTTTTAAAAATACTACATTTATTTAAAAAAACTCTAATATTAGAAAAATTAGAATAAAATTTTATAACTTTTTGAAAAGTGGTTTGTACAACTCAGTTTATAATTTTTTAATGGATTTCACACCTGTGTGTATGTACATTTGCTAAATTTGAATACGTTATCGCCTGTATTAAAATATCTTACAGTCAAACTATATATCAATCGATAAATGAAGATATTAAATGAACGAAATGAGATTATTTTCGGTTGAAAATTCAAGTAGTATAAGAGAATAAACATTAATATGATGTAGGAGGATAAAGCTGCAGCAGTAAGGTACGGTAAAAGAACGCGAAGAACCTTGAAAAAGCTAGTTTATCTATTAACGGCGAGTCACGATGACACGGAGAAAACTTTGTGCGTAGTGCGTTGTGTAATTTTAGTGATATATATATAAATTCAATTATTTATTTACGTAAACATAAAATTATAAATTTAATAATAATCCATTGAAAAAAATTTTTTTTAACTTTTTAAAAATTATTGAAATAAAATGTATTACTGTTGTATTGCTTCATCAAACTTATCGGTTTCATACAAGAATTTTTTAATTAATAAAAACTCGAAAAAATATTATGATAAGTATGTACAAAATTAGAGTTTTTGTTCAATTCTGTAATCTGTATTTATGAAATTTTTATACGCGAATTATACGATTAACTAATAAAAGGTATTGCCTTTTTTAAAGCACATTCATATAAAGTCAATTTTGTTTTAATGAAAGGTACTCACTGTTGAAGATAAAAAATCAGCTTTGAATATATATTCATTAAACTATTTGAAATTCACATTAGTCAAAACTTCCTCGATCTAAAAGCGGTAATTATGAGCATTTAGGCATCTATTTGGTCAACCAGAAAAATTTTGAAAATAATTTTAAATAATATTTTTCAATTATGTTAAAAAAATTTTTTAACTTAAATTTTATGAATGATTTGTGACAAAATTTAATTAATATTTACAAGACTTTCCAAGAATTAAAATTATGATAGCTACTAATTTAATCGTTACCTGAGTTTAGAGTAAAAGTTTTTCAGGTTAGTTTGGTTAATAAATAAAATAAATATTTATCTTTTTTATTTCTACCATAAATTACGTATTTATTGATGTAAATTTAAAAACGAAATTTCTCGAGTTGAATAGAATTAGTTTTTATTGCTTATGCAATCGACAGATTTTTCAGATCACAGTTATTTTTGGTAATATGTTTTATGACTGAGTTATGGCAGAAATAAAATCGGTTAAAAAATTGAGTTTGATTTTAGATTAATGTGTATTTTCATAATGATTTCCAACATTTATAAAAAATTTTTTTTTATTATTTTTAAATCTGAATGGTCGATTAAAATTACCCAAATAGTCAATGCTCAGTACTGACATGAAAGAGGATAATGTTCGAAGCAGAAATTAAAGATTGAGATGTAGATAAAAAAAGATGATTATATAAAGATAAATGTGAAGTAGAGTCTGCAGAAGTAACATCTTTATCTAAAAGATAATTTACTGTAAGCTGAATGGAATAGCGGGAGTCATTTTAGGCGCGTTACTGTAAGCTAGTAGAGAAACTTATGAACGAGTTGATGCTACGGAATTGTAAGGTTGTCGATAAAAAAATTTAATTTAGTGAGTAAATAGTGGCTACTCAATCATGAACACAAGAAAGAGACAGGTTAGCAATAACAAAAATTATTTAATATTTCTGACCAATAATTGTTTTTTTTCTTTATTTTATTTTTTTATATGTAATCCAGTTACCGTTTATATATTTGAACAGCATCCATCAATGTCAATATGATCTTTTATAATTTAGTTACAAAATTTTTTTTTCAAATTCTATTTAATAAAATTGTTATTTATTTATTTTTTTATTTTTTTTTTTGGACTTATTTTCTTTAAGCCTTCTGGGAATTTTTTACGCTTATTTGATAGTTACTTTAGCTTATTTCTGAATTTTAGTAGTATGCACACGCAATACTTTCTTTGGGTGACATCTTCAGCAGAATTCAAGGCAAAGTCAAGCTCAAGATCAAACTCCTGACAGGTTCTGCTGTAGATGTCCCTTATGGTGACTATGAATTTTTTTATCACGATAAGAAAAAAGAACAAAGTCTTGTTTGTCAGCGGTTAGAAAATCTGCTCTTTCATATCAAAAAGATAACGGAAAAAAAATTAATTATTATTTTAAATTTTTAAAGTGGAAAAAAAATCGAGACACCAAGAATGATTAAAGAAAAGTTATTGCTATCTGGATGTATATGTGCGTGAATGATCGTTTAAAATATCTTAATTCTATCTCTAGTAATAAACTAAGAATAATGAGATTTTGAGTACTTGTCAAATACAAAAATAATTATTTCAGGTTAAAATTGTTTTTTAAACTTTAGAGTTTGTAATAGTTTTAAATTGTATGTAAAATTTTAACAAATTTTTAATGTTTTTCAGGTACAAAAAAATGAAATTCAAAAAAGTGCTTCAAACTTGGATGTAAAGAGATCAGTTTCTGATAAAGCAATAATAATGTCGAGGCGACGATCTTGGCCAAATTTTGGCGTTATCGCCATTTTGACATTATTATTTTTAATTTATTTTGGACTTTGGTACAATGCGAAACCTCTTCAATTTGGTAGTACAGCTATTGACAAGTTAGCAGTATCACTGAATTTGCATAAACCATTTTATACAGTCATCATCGATGCCGGATCAACCGCTTCAAGAGTTATTGCCTTTACATTTCATTTTTCTGTGTTAAACAGTCAGCTTATTTTGGACGATGAACTTTTTTACGAAACAAAACCGGGTTTGAGTTCATTTGCTCAAAATCCTAAAGATGTAAAAAAGTCTTTAGAAATTTTATTGTTGAAAGCAAAATCTAAAATTCCGGAAACAGAATGGTCACATACTCCGTTAACTATGAAGGCCACTGCAGGTTTAAGACTTCTTCCAGGAGATAAAGCATCTGAAATAATACAAGAATGCAAGAGGGTGTTTGATTCTTCTGGCTTTAAAGTATCGGATGATTCAGTCGCAATCATGGATGGATCAGATGAAGGAATTTTCTCGTGGTTTTCAGCTAATTTTTTATTTGACAGATTTTCATTAGAAAACAGTATTAATTTTTCAACCAATACCATTGCTGCCTTAGATCTTGGAGGAGGCTCAACTCAAGTAACTTTTGCCGTAAAAACTGATAATGAGGCCAGAAAATCTTTAAATGACAAGAAAAATATTTATGATATAAAAGCTTTTGATCAAAACATGAGTGTATTCACAAACAGTTATTTAGGAATGGGCCTGAATGCAGCTCGAAAAACTATTCTTACTCATTCTGATAATCATAATAATGTAAATAATAAGCCAAATATTGATAAGTTATCTTCTTATGATATTGAAGTGCACTCTGAGTGTATAAATCCAATCATATCCAGTGAAGAGTGGAATTACGGTGGGAAAAAATATTTAATTAATGGAGCGTTCAATGGTTCACGCAAAAAAGTCAAATCGTCAAACTTTATTCAAACGGATGAAGAAATACCTATAGTGCGATTTTTCACATGTCTTGAAATTATCAAGAAAGTTGTTAAAAATTCAATTCCCGAGCAGCCTCCAAATCTTGCTGACCGAGAAATATGTGCATTTTCTTACTACTTTGAGCGAGCAGTAGAAGTAAGACTTTTTGTTGATACAATAACATTCTTATAAATTTTTTAAAATGTTTACATCCAATATATATATATACATATCTATTAATTTATTTATTTATTTAGGCAGACTTAATAGATCCGTTTACTGGAGGAACTGTTTCAGTCAAATCTTTTTATGATGCTGCTCGAAAAATATGTGAATACCCAAACACAGATCAACCATTTATGTGCCTAGATATAACATTTATTTATGTTCTGTTGCATGACGGTTTTGGTTTAGATGACGAAGCAAAAATTATCGTAAGCGAAATATGTTTTAAAGCTATCGTTTTAAGGACTACAATGAATATAATTCAAAAAAATTTTTTTAGTTGCGAAAGAAAATCAATGGTCATGAATTGAACTGGGCCTTGGGTGCAGCATTCAACATTTTGCAAAGCACTTCATGATATTTTTTTATACCAATAGACGATATTAGTTTGATTGCAGTTCTCTTTTGATGTGATAATTAATTATCTGCAATTTTACGTGTACATGATAGTTATTGTGATACTCGGAAATTCAAGTTATAATTTTTTCTAGATTAATTTTTTTGTTTGAATTCAATATTAATTTTTTTACATTGAATTATTTGTATAAATTGACGTTTTAAAGAAATGCGAATTTTTGAAAAAAAAAATCTCAAATAACGTTGTAAAAACTAATTTTTTTTTTTTTTTTTTATTTGAGAATTGAGAAGAATCAAAATTGTCGCTTTCCTGGAAAAAAAAGTCTCAGATCATATAAGCCATTACGGCTTCGACACAGCCAACAAATTATATATGGTCTGACACATTTCTTATTTTACTAGCTAAGGCATTATATATTTTAATTTATATTTATAATCACTAAAAAGTTTATGACTACAAAGATAATTAAATATATTAGCACAATTTCATGTACAAAAAATAAGTTAATTATTTTGTCTGTTTCTTTTTCTCTATTATTGAGATTACTTAAGTAATTAGATACAACTGAATTTGATATAAAATTGATCATTTAATCTAAATGTAAACAGATTTTATCAAATCAAATCAAAGAATGTTATTAGTTTTGATTGTAAAACAGATTTGATGGTATTTCAAGCGCTTGAGTTTCCATTGATTATTAATAATTAAGATTGTTGTTATAAACATACAATTTATTTTATAAAGATATCGAATCTGTATCAAGAGTGAAAATTGAAACAGAAGATTTTCTAGTATTGACTTTGTATATAAAAGTTAAACTTTAAGAGAAAAAAAAATTGATTATTCAATTAATTAACTTATTTATTTATTGTATATAAAATTTAATTATTTTTATATTTTACACTGAATTAAATTTTAAAAGCAACGTTGTTTTTACGACCCTGTTTATCACATATTAAATATTTTTTAGTTCAGGTACTCAAACACTCATTTTGTAACCCACTGTTTGAGTAACTTACCTTTTTTATACAAAGGTTATCTCTAAAATATTCTCTGAGGAAACAACCATAAATAATATTATGAAAGCAAGCAGTCATAACTGAAATAAATCTACAAATTTAATAAAATTATTTTTGATTGCTATTCACTTATTTCAGTGAAGCAGCAACGAACTGCAGTAATTATTGCTATCATTCTCTGTAAATATCGTCTGAGTGCCTTTTGAAAAGCGAGTCATGAATTATATTATTATACCTAAGATTTCGATTAAACTGAAAATAGTTGTTTATTTTAGTGGTTTACATCTTTTTCGGGACTTGCCAGAGTTCTTCGGTAGCCCCGGAGGCTATGTATCAAACCGAAAAAATGATTTATTTCAAGTCCTGAAGGAGCTACCCGGGATCAAGAAAGCTTGAAGGACACTAAATGTATTTATTTAACATTTAAGTTTATTAATTAACAGAGAAATATTTTATATTGTCATGTAATAAATATTTTTATCGTTGGAAACAAAAATAATTTTTGAACGAACTACGTAGCTTTGATAATCTGCTGTTAACATAAATGTTAAACATAAATGTTAAATTATAAATAAAATTATTATAAGATTTTAACTTTTTTTATTGAACAGTTTTTTAAGTCCTCATAAAATTTTTAAAATACATTTTTTGTAGCAAATGCTTTGTTCAAACTTAAAAATATAATTCCAGAAAATCTGCGATAATTTTGTTTATTTATGTAAGAAGGATGTTTCCTTCCTCAAAATTAAAAAAGCTTGTCATTTTGCTCAAGACAACCTTTGTTTTTACTACAAAGTATCTACAATTTTTTAATTTTTATAAATGAGAGAGTTTTAAAAAAACACTAAAATTTAATTTTAATCTCTTTAACATTTGTCAATTGCTTTGGCATTGAAACTAACTAATAAATTTGGTACGATAAGAGTTTTACAGAAAACAAAACTACTCGGTTTTTTTTTCTAAATTAAATGAAATCAGTATCTACAAATTAATTTAGTTTTCTTGAATGATTATCTATACGCCAAGTTATAATTAACTAAATTCATTTAAAAACCACGTTGAATATATAATATTCATGTACTTATCTGTAAGGAGCAAGCCGCTAAAATGAAAGAAAACTCGTATTTAGTTAAACTAATGATTTCCGTAAAATTGCATTCGAAAGCTATAATTTCGTTTCAAAAAGAATACTAAAAAATTACTTTTTCAAAAAAAAAAAATTCCGTACATAAAAGCGCGAGGAACAAGCTGTGAGCTGTATTTCTTTAACTAGTTTTTTTTAGAGCGCGATGTTTTTGTAACTTTCAGAAAATATTTACTACAGCAAATATTTGCAGTCAAGTTTTTTTTTTACTTTTAATTTAGTTTGAGTCTCAAACTTTGAGATATTTCTAATTACACAACTTATATTTGCTACTTAACAAATTTAATTGTTTATCGTATAATCATAATTTTGAATTAATTTGTTTATGATAAAATTAATAAAATAATGAATTTTTCATAACTTTTACGAATACTTTTGTTAGGTATCATTAAATTTTTTTTTTTTATTTACAGAAGCGTATGCATTTGTAACGGTCTTCTGTTCGAACAGACATTTCGAATCGACACGATCATGCATGGAAGCTCTCAAAAATTAATGAATATAATAATTGAATCACATGAAATTTTGTCTTATTAAAGTTAAATTTTCAAATCAGAGAATCAAGTGTCGATTGTCGAGATATGAATATATGACTTGTAAAAAAACTTCAAGAATATTTATCGGCAGAGCAATCAATGTTTTACCGGCTAGGCGGCCCTCGTGCAGCACCATATATAGATATACAGTATACTGTCTTCATCGATAACGAACGTCTGCTATTATTAAATTGTAGGTATTAGGCACGTTGAATGATCGGCTAATTTTGATATCGCGTACCTACCAAAAGTATCTTATACTTTGGTGGAAAAAAATTGCGTTTACAAATTCAGTACTGCAAAAAGCAACTTTAATTGTGAGGTCGTAATGGTTAACTGATTACTAAATTCTTAGTATAGTAAAAAATAAAAGCATATCTACCTAACAAAGGCCAAGATTTTAAATCAAAATCATAGTTTGCTGTCGAAGTGTTTGCCGAGGGTAAAATTAATTTGACATTTTGATTAAAAAATATATTGCTTGATTTCTAATTAATATATTGTATTACTCTTCTTAATTTACTTTCATCATATACCCAACAGTTTCAAGATTTGAAAATTTAAACTTCTTAAAATGGATTTGTTTGTCTAGTATACACTTATAAAGAGGTTTACCAAAAGTGTAAAAAAAAAAACAAAATGTTACAGCTTCAATAAGTGGAAACGACAAAGACATTCTCAGCCTCCAGATTTTATTCAACGATTCATTTTCTTAAATAGAAATCACTCAGTCTTAACGCGATGTTTTAGTTTGGATTTTTCTTCGATTCCTTATATGCCTCACGCTGAATTTAGGCCGATTAAAATCCGCGTTTAAATCTAGTTTTTCAGTTTTAAATGAAGAACTTTGACTATTATGTTAAAACAGTTAGTTCTGCTCTCATCTTTTTTATATGTTTTTAATTTTTTCGTAAGTGCTATTAATTGTAACACAGATATTCAGAAAGAAAGAGAGGAGTAGGAAGTATTGTGATAAATTGAAAAATCAAATTTAAAAGGAACAAAGAGTATCTTAATCAAAGGAATTTTTTAGAATATCTAAACCGATTTGAATAAATGAATCAAAGCAAAAAGTTCTTGGCAGCTGCCTCTCTAGCTATAAGTGCTTTTTATCCAAAGGTTCATTTGCAAGCGAAACCTCAACATCATTTGAATGTATGCTTTGTCTTTCTCTTTTTCTTTCTTTAATTTGATCAAACTTAAATTTCTTTACACTTCCAAAATTTTTAAAGCTCAAATCTAAATTAACTAAAATATATTAATTATGACAGATTTTTGCAAAAGCATTATTACTTGGTCCAAAGTATTGCTCAAAAACTAATAAAAAAAGTACTGCATTCATGGATAATTTAGACTGTGAAGTTTCATCAAAAAATTTAGATGATAAAACAAAAAATGAAGAAGAAATCAAATGCGCTCTACAAAATATGCATCTTTCTGAAATTGTTGATGAGAATGTAAATAACCTGGGTGTTAATCTTAATGACGGTCATAATGAAACAGTAAAAAGAAGATATTTAATTGAAAAAAATAAATACAAAGAAATAAGAAAATGGAAAAAGATAATTTCAGGTAAAATTCATAAGTTTAACCACAGTGAATAAATTAGTCATTTTAAAGATTTTCATAACAATTTCACATGAATCAACTTGTGCTAAAGTAACTTAAAAAAAAAATTTCAAGCTTCAAAAACAGAAAATTTGAAACTCAGTTACTTTTTTTTTCCAACATACTTAATATACACAATTTTTTTACATTTCTAAAGAATCTTGTATCTAATTTTATTGTACTATCTTAATAATATAGTACTTTTTAAAAAAAAAGTTCTGTACACAGATATACAACAATAAATGATATTTCTATTTATTAAGATAGATAATATTGTATTGATAAGGTTTAAATTCAACTATTTGAACTTGTAAAAATTATTTTCATTTTCAGATACAAATACTGATGATTCATTTATTTTGAAGTTAATTTCTTTCAATATTCTGGCTCAAGATTTACTTGATGGACATCAATATTTATATAAAAATCATGATAAACTGACATTAGATTGGGAAAAAAGAAAACCACTTATAATCCAAGAAATACTAGAATCCAAAGCTCAAGTGAGAAAAAAAAATTTTTGTTATAAATCAGTTAAACATGTTTTATTTAAAGCAAAAATTTACCATTTCTACATCTTAATACTTATCTTTTTTACTAGTAATATATTATAGTTGCACATGGCAAAATTAGTTTCAATATTTTACATGTTTCAAGTGCTGTTTGATGTAATTTACAGTTTTATCAAAATTTTATTTCAGATTATTTGTCTTCAAGAAATGCAAGAAAGTCATTTAGAAGATTTTTTAAAACCTTTTCAAGAAGATAAATTCAATTACTTGTATAAGAAACGTACAAATAATAAGACAGATGGTTTACTTCTTTTGTACAAGGAAGACACACTTGATTTACTAGAATTTTCAAAAGTTGAGTTGTACCAAGCTGGTACAGAACTATTAAATCGAGATAATGTTGGTTTGATAGCTAAATTTTCTCTAAAACAAAATCCAGAAACTAAATTTTTGATTGCAACTACTCATTTACTTTTCAATCCAAGAAGAAATGACGTCCGGTTGGGACAAGTTCAATTATTATTTGCAGAAATCGAGCGATTGTCTTTTATTGAAAATACTCCGTGAGTACATAGTCAACATGTTCAACACAACATTGTCTTATAATCAGTATAGACTGAATTTTAATAATTACTCAACAGAGTAGGGCCACGATATCTTCCTATTGTGTTATCAGGTGATTTCAATCTTACTCCTTACACAGGCGTCTACAAATTTGTAACTGAGGGAGCTATAGAATTTGTAGGCAAAGGAAGAAACTTGGAGAAATATGACTACCGATTTTTATCAAATTCTTTGATACCTCCACATTTATATGTTACAGATGAATGTCAACATTTTCATGTGCTTTCAAAAAGATTGTCTGGTAATGGCGATGGAAGAGTTATGGTAAAATAATTGTTTTTAATTTATATATTTCAGAGAATTTTATTATTATAAATAGTAAAAAAAAAAAATTATTTATTTTATTAAGTTTTTCCTCATAATTTATTTGATTTTAATTCAAAATATTAACCTAACTCACCTAATTATCTAAAAGTGTGCCAGAAATTAAAGTTAAAAAATTGTTTTCATTTTTTCAGTTAAGAAATACAGAAAATTTCACTCCATCAAAGTTTGAAGATGTTACCTCAAAATTAGTTGATGCTGAAACAACTACTTACCAAAAAGTAGAAATAGCTAATGGTCATTATGTCACATTTTCTTCAGGTCTCTTAACTCATCCATTTCAATTTAAAAGTGTATATAGTCATTCAGACAATAAGGGACACTATGAAGCAACCACATTTCAAGATCAGTGGGTAACTGTTGATTATATATTTTACAGTAATTTGCAACCAATAGAGAAATATGTACTGCCTACAACAGAAGATTGCAGAAAATCTCTTCCAACAATACCAAATTCAATTGTTGGAAGTGATCACTTTTGCTTAGGAGCCACCTTCCGACTGAATAAAAGATAAAGAGATTTTTCTCAATAATACTTGATTTCTTATGATTTTGACTTTTTTTGTAAATACTTAAAAATTAATCCTATGTACAATAATTTTTTAGTATTAACTTACTTTTTCAATAAAAAATAAATAAAAAAGGTATGCTTTAATTACTTAAACTAAAAGTTACTAATATCAATAAATTGTTTTGATATTTTCTGAAGGTTCTGTGCAAAATTTTACTATAAACTGTAGTAAAATTTTATTTTGTTTAGGATGCGTTATCTTAATAATTTATCCACAACTGTTTGTTAGTTAATTTTGTAAACGTCAAATTAAACTATGCTATAATTTATAGTTTAGATAATTTTTCTATAAATAAATTTTATGTAAAAAGGCCTCATGACCTGCTAATTTAAATAAATAAATAAATAAATAATATTTTAGCTCACTGTCAATTAGAAATTTTCATTTTTCAACAAGTATTTCAATTAAAGTATTAATTTAAAAATCTAGTCAGTAGTTTTGATTAAAAAATTTTTTTTTTTTAAAGTTAATTATTTATTGAAGATGCAAATAATATATTTTACCTCAATGGAAAAATAATATTTGATTACAATGATTCTGCTATCATTTGAACTAATTCATTTTTATTTTTGTAACTATAGATTAATTAATTTACTTGAACTATCTAAAAAATTAATTACAATAATATTAAATATATCTTTCAAACAATTTTTCGATATATTAAACAATAATAAGTAAAAGCAATTACCTAGAATAATAAACAAAATAATTACTTATGAAATCGAGATTCGAGGGATTATTCACAGCAGTTGGTTAAGATACTTTGACAGCAGAGTGCCGACACTCCCTCAGAAGTTACAATGCCGTGTAATACATAAATAATTAGATCATAACTTAAATATAATTACGAGAATATTAATAAAAACGAGAAAGTGCGTAACTTGACCTAAGCTGAGTTTAGTATAAAATACCGCTGAATTTCATTTAAAATTATTTTTTATCTAATTTGAGAATTTTTCAGCGAGAGATAAATTTGTGGAGCTGCGCTGCGATGAATAATTAAGATAAACGGACAATTTTTTTTAAGGTTTCATTTTTGATACTGTGCATACAAAGCGAAAATATCAAGTTTAGTCATATAATATATATAATTTAAAAACAGTTATTTTTTAAACTAGCTTGGGTTTAAATTTATATATATGAAAAAAAAAAAAAAAAAAAAAAAAAAAAAACATTACCATAATAGTATGGTTGTTTGAGATCAGCAGCAGAAAATGTACCTATGTGCGCGCAAGAAACAATAACAAGAATCACGTAAAAAGTATCTATTCTTTAATATATGTTAATAGATTCCCGGCTAACATCATCTGTCCTCTCGGCGCACTCGGCAGGTACGAAATCCGAACTTAAAAACACCGCACCAAAAAGTCACTTCTCGTTCTCGATTCTCTTATTCCTCACTCATTGCTCACTGACTGATGAAAAATTCCAAAACGAGTTAAAAAACAAACCGGCATTTCGCAGTTTGCTACATCAGCACCGCACTGCACCACCAGCAAACAGAGAAGGCGTCGTCGTCGTCGTCGTCGAACTTGGTGTTTTAATTAAATGTACTGCGAAAATTTTTTAGATAATAAATTAAGCAATTTACTATCATTTAATCAGAATTGCCCTCAATCATTGGTAAAAGTTTACTAAGTAATCGAATAGCAGGAATGAAGTATAAACAAGCACACACGTGCGTTTGTCGAAGCTATTGTAAAAAAAACGAACATAAAAACGAACGCACTGTAATAATATGTATTTTGTAAGGTATTTACAAAGTTCTTGAGAACAGCTTCGACTGTTCAAACGTATTTTCTTTACTACAGCGATAAGTATCTTGCTCGAGGACTGGGCCGTAAAAAAAAATGCAAGAGATCTGCGAAAATCTGCGCAGAGCAATCGAGCACGGACGTACCGACATCGTCAGGTCGATTTTAGATGCGTGTGAGTAATTTAATAAGTATTTTTTATAGTTTAAATAATAAATTATTTCTAATTTTACTAAAACTACGTGAATGATAATCTTTTTTGGTTGTCTTCAGATTCTGAAGAAGTGCTTACAATTACATATAGACTCGCTGTTACCCATTATTTACTTTTCAAGGCTTATAACCTCACTGTAACTTTTTTTTCACATAATTAACATGTTTTGTTGTAACTTATTTAAATAAATTTTCTAACATTGTGTGCTGACACATTCTCTTAGTTACTATTTGTTTACTGATTTGTTAAAAGCTTGATGTCACATTTGAATGTTTGAAATTATTATTAATTTTTAATAAATTTTGACTATACTTCCTATTTTGTAATTCAATCATAGGTAGTTCTTAAAGGACCAGTATTAACTTTTTCTATTTATTTTAATTTTTTATAATAAAATAATTTCTTGTTTATAATCAAGAAAATATTTATATCCATAGATAAGTTTATATCATTATGATTTGATATTTTCAGGTGATGAAAATGATGTGGTTGAAGGAATTACACGAGATAAAGTTATAAATAAACCAATTTTTGAAGAGGGTACTCCTTTATTGTATGCTTCAGCAGTGAGTCTTAGCTTTAGTTTTATATTCAAATTATATACCCTTTGCTGTTTTATTTATATTATATATCAAATTTTGTTAGCACAATCAGGTTGATTTAGTAAGAACTTTATTAAACTGTGGAGCAGATCCCACAGCTACAGATATACAAGGACGCAATGCTTTGGAACTTTCTGTAAATGATAAAATTAGACAAATTTATATTGAAGAATTATTAAGAGCTACTGCAGCTTCTGAGTAAGTAAATAAGCTTATTCTAAGGTTTTAGCATGTATTATTATTATCTAATAATTTCAAAAAACTGTATTAGAATTGACAGAGTGCAAAGAATAATATCTGCTGGCATAAATGTAAATTCTTGGGACTCTGATGTCAGCAGAAATACTCCTTTACATTGGGCAGCATGTTACAGTAACAATGACATGGTCCAATATTTAACAGGTAATAGTTTTAAAGAATTTAAAAAATTTAAAAAGTTTTTTGAAAAATTTTCTTAACATTATTTTTTATAACTTGACTCTTTTACCTTTCCTTAGAATAAATTAAGATGTTGCAATAAAAACTATGTTTTTTACAAAGCTAGTCTAGTTGAGTTGATTACCATTTTGTTGCCTGTTGATTACCCCAGTTCAGAAACATGCTAACTCAAATTTTGCAAGTGAAACGTGTTAGCTTAGTTCACGTTTATAAAAACGCTATCTCAGGTTAGATACCTTTTGCAATGTTGAAGTCAGTGTAAAATTAGAAAAAAAAAAAAAAAAAAAAAAAAGGAATCTAGCCTGCGATAGCACTTTTCTAACCAAATCTGAGTTAGCACATTTTTGCTACGGCTCTAAGCTAGCATGTTTCTGAAGCAACTGTAGCACATTATAGCACATTTTTTGTCTATGTATTATTGCACAAATTTAGTAATTGGTGCTTCACAATCAAATTGACAATCAATGAACTTATATTTCAAAAAACTTTAATATTAATGATGATTTTCTATAAATTTGTTACATATGAAATTTATTACCAGTAAACAACACATTTTTTAAATATTTTGTTTTTGTTAACTTGGATTAAACAAGATAAACAAATTTTTTTCTCAAACTTGGTATCAATTTTTCAAACTTTTTAGTTTGTGATGTGCAAAAGGAAAATTAAAAAAAATCCCATTGTAAATTTTATATCTGTATATTTTTGCAAGTATAAAACAAACATTTTTTTTTTTGTTTCAAATATTTCTTATTTTTAAGAAAAGTTTTAAAAAATAATAGAATTCAGTTTCCAAGTTTTTTTAAAGATATTTTTTTTATTTGTACATAAAAAAAATAAGCAGTTTTAAATATTTGAAAGTAGTTGTATTTACTTAGTGAAAATCCATCATAAATTTGAATAATCAAAAACACTTGTTTTTATAATTTTAACTATAAAGTAAAAATATCTTTATTAATTGTGCTTTTATTCATTAAATATGTTGTCATTAATTAAATTATTCACTGTAAACTTAGTTATAAATTAGCAAAAATACAAAAAAGTTAAAACTATAATGACTATTATAAACTTTTGCAGAAGCATCTATAAAGTTGTAACATAAAAATTTTAAAAAAATTCATACCTTGTGCTACGATGGAAAATTAATTACTCATTTTATAATTTAGAAAAAGGAGTAAATGTAAATGCAGAAAATGGTTGTGGTGCAACTCCATTACATGAAGCTGTTAACCGTGGTGAAACTGAAATTTGTAAAATTTTGTTGAACTCTGGAGCAAATCCTCTTATCCGAGCTACAAAAGGGTAAATTTTGAAAGTTATAGTTAATTGATTAAAGTTATTGAAGCCCTCCATTATTAATAAAATTTTGGAAAGTTATCTTTGGGGGTAAGGCCAAAGTTGTAATAAAACAACAAATGTTTTTTGGTGACGTTCTGTCTAACTATGTAGACCTCTTGCGACCAACGAATTTTTGTATTTTTGAGACGTCCATCTCATTCAAAGACTAATATGAAAGTGACATAATAATTTTATACTTATGTATATCATGAAATATTGAATATCTACAAGTCTTTTAGCTTATTCATTTCATACAAAAACAAGATGAAAATTAACTTTTTTTATTAAAATGCTATTTTAAAGTTATATTTCTGGCACATAATTGGAAAGTCTTTATAATATTTTAGTATTAGCTTAGAGGTACATAGTTAAACTTATTAAATGCTGCAAAAATAACTACTCATTTTTTTAACCATAAGATTCAATTTAAAGACATTTATAATCATAAGTTTAAAAATCTGTATTTAAATGTTTCTTTCCAATTAAAAAATCCAATTTGGAGGGATCAGCATAATCCATAGAAATTTGAAAAATTGTGTTGCTAAAACGAAATTATGAAATTAAAGTAAAATTATACTACAATACTTTTGGGTCTTAAATTTTTCCACTTAGAAAAATAATAATGTAGATTTTTAGATATAAAAATTTTTCTGCTTACCTGTAAATTATTTTTGGTTTTATAATTTATTTTATTTTATATGGAATTATTTACTATTATTATTATTATTATTATTATTATTATTTTTTTTTTTTTTTTTTTTATTTTTTTTTTTAATTGAATAATTAATATTTATTAAAAATATGTTACTTTTTTATAGAACATTTGCGGGAAAAACTTCTTACGATCTTTCTGTCGGCAATAATTTGTTGCAGTGCTTAATAGAAAAATATTTAGGAGAAATGCCGTCAAAAGACATTGAAAGTATACATGCTCCTCTGGAATCGTTAGAAAATACCAATTTTGTTTCAAAAAATATTCTTGTTGATACTCATCAAACACATTCAGCAGACTCTGTAAAATCATTAGAAAATAGTTTTGAAGGAGCTGTGGCTATTGGGAATTCAAGAGATTCAAATAATGGAAGCCCATCAAGAAGTAGACAAACAATTAAAAATTCTGGAATTTTTGAATTGCTTTGGCCTGAACCAAAATGCATCATTGAACTAGGACATATTTCACCACCTTTTATAGTCAGCAAAGAACTTTTTATCTCCATAATTCAGGTGAGATATTATAAGACCAAATCAAAATCCTCTTCTCAGGATTTTTTGAAATTTTAGGACATAATTTTGACAATCATATTATTGAGCATTCGTTTAAGTGCATCCTGTAAATATTTTAACCAAATCTTTGTTGTAATTTAAAAGTCACTACAGTTGTACTGAAATTTTATATATCATACACAATTAATTTTAGGTTTTTTTTTTTTTTTAATTAAAATTTTATCATGAAAAAAAGAATAATATTAAATTTTTTAAATTAAATAATATAATAATTATAGTAAAACAAAACTCTATATTTTGTCTTACTATAATTATTTTATTATGAATCTTCATCAAGTAGATGCCAACTCAATCCAATATTAAATAATATATTTTTAACTAAATTTTTTTTTTTTTAATTTAGGGTAGTGAATCCATTCACAACATTTTAGATGTTTGGGAAATTAGTAGAACTCATCTTTTAGAATTAGGATGTGATGTAAAAATAGGTGAACTGCAACCAGGATCTGGAAGATTTACCTGTGATAAAAGAATTGAATGTATTGTGAATCGAAAGTTGTTTAATTGTTCTGAAGGATATCAATTACACATTTCGCAAAATTCAATCAAAATCAGCGCTGCTAGCTTAGCAGGATTGCATTATGCTGTATGCACTTTTGTTCAAATTTTAAGATTAAGTAAACAACGTTCGGGAAATACAGAAATTTGTGAAATTGAAGCAGTATTAATTAAAGATGAACCAAGATTTGGCCACAGAAGTGTACTTTTAGATATCTCAATCAGGGGTCGAGCACCAACATTAGATTACTTATTACATGCCATTGATATTTGGTCATCAATTAAATTGTCACATCTACATCTTTATGCTCGCTTAACTCCGAGCTGTGACTGGCAGCTTTGTTATTCCAGATCAGAAATGGTTACACTTGATAGATACTGCCGGTAAATTTATTGTTTTACTTAAATTAAAATCGCAACTTAATTATTTTACGTCCTCCTAAAGGAAGTCCAAAAAACCAGAAAAAAAAATTTATAATCCATAAGAGAATTTATACTCCTTGTAGAAAATCTCCTCCGGGACTCCATAAGAAGCTGAGGGCGAGCTTCGCATCCCTTAGCAAAGCCCCGGAGAAGATATAAACCAGTAGAATAAATAATTATTATTGGTAATTGAATTACTTGTTTGAATTTTTTCCAGAGATCGACATTTAGAACTTGTACCAGCACTTGATGTAGATTCTAATGTAAGTTTACGGCATTTATCGCAAATGTGGCCGCTCTTTCAAGAACTGCTAGCTACTTTTCCAAATCTGAATTATGTACATGTTGGTCCAAGGTTAGCCAGTCTTTTAGTGCAACCAAGCAATTTCGATTGTTCTGTATCAGTTGATGAAACTATAGAAACAGATATGTCAGAAGTACTTGAATCGTACTCAAGTCTTCAACAACTTTGGCATATTCTAAATTTAAGTGCAGACACTACAGTATTATTGTGTTCTAACGGTTTACATTCAAAAGCTGAATTTCGAAGTATACCTAACAACGTTATACTTGTTGAATATGGTTTTCAAGTAAGTTTTTTTAATTGTCTTAAAGTAAAACTTGTTTTCCTTCGTTACGTAGATTTGGGGTCGGAGTAAAATTTTTCGTTCTCAAAATGAGAGCTACGTGAATAAGTTACGCTAATGATGAGAAGACGGACACGGAAAAAGCACCCACACGTTTCGGCCTTCGAGTCTCTGCAGCCGCGGCCGCATTTTTTTGTTTAATAACAAAAAAATGCTGATATTGTTTGAGGACTTTCTTTCATTGTTGGTGGGGAGGAAAGCCTGATAGGTTACCCGAGTAAGCACGGGAACAGCTGACACGCGCTTCATATCTCCTCGTCCGCTTGATAAAATTATTTTATTTTCAATTATTTAAAACTCCATACTGAATTGCCGAAACTCTTTCAAATTTTTACACAATAATACTGAACACATCTTCTTTTCAACAGTGTAAATCAGAAGTCCAGAAAACTTTTTTAAAAATTAAGAAAAATCAGCAAGCTTTTTACTGATTTTTTGATAGCAAAATAACGCTGAAATTGTTTAAAAATCCATAAGAATTTTTCCAACAACATAGCAATTTATTCCTTAAGGTAGGACCGGACAAACTAGAAAGAGATGTGTTAAAAATCTAAAACTTTAGGAAGTTAAAGATAAATATTAAAAAATGATGCCACTAAATTTTCAGAACCAGGGGGTTTTTCGTTTTTGAGTAATTGAATATTAAGATCGCGTCGATTTAACCCGTAGTCTTATGGGAGACCACATTTTTTATAAAATTTTTACATAATTACATGTGATCAGGTTTTCAGAATATTTGTCAGTTTAACTAGAATGCACAAGAATCACATAGAATTAATTAAATCATCCATTCGGTTCCTCTAAGTATTGATAAAAAACAAAAATATGTGTTTTAGGTTAAAAAAGCTTCTGCTGCTAATGCACTTCTATATCTATATACGCGTGAAGCAAGTCAAATGTTTAACCGAAAATGCATCTTGACTAGAGCCGTAGGTGCGGTCCTACCTTATAAGGCTTAAGAAAAAACATATCCAAATTTCAAGATTATACTTGCAACCTGGTTCAAAAACTCCAGCGAAATGAAAATGGCATGGTTTTTCTATAAGAGCCTGCGTTAAACCACCCGATTTTAAGCAATTTTAGCCCAACTTTGAATTGAAATATGTTCTTGAAAAACCGCGTTGCAATTTAGCAAATTTTTTTTTTTAAATTCGGACACGCTATTTCTTGAACCTAGACTTAAGATTTCAATAGTTTTCAATTCGATTCTTATGGGTTTTTTTAACGCGAAAGAACGTCCTCAAAAACCCACATGAATTGATTACAAATTATTTCAACTTGGTTTAAAAAGTTTTAGGAACCAAATTTCAAGATGATTCACAATCCGGCTCAAAAACTACAGCGATATGAAACCGGAATTTCGTACTAGAATCTGGGTTACTATACTATTCAAATTAGAGCGATTTTAACTTTAAATTAATACATTCAAAAACCATGTAGTAAATTTTTCTGAAATTTGAACACGTTATTCCTTTCCCCATCAAGTCCTAGGATTCTGAATTTTTTTTTTCTCTGTTAGAGCTAGAAAATCTTGAAGAAAACTTGGGAAAATTCATGTATAAATACCGTACCCCTTTTTTTTCAAGTGTTCCCTACACGATGGAATAGTTTTACAAACTCAAAAATTCGATTTTCTGTTGTTGATTAAGAATTTAATAAAAAAAATCAAAATTGTTTATGCATTTTTTTTTAAATTGAAAAATAAATTGGGGAAATTTTTTTCCACACCGTTCATTGCATTTTCAATATGTCGTGAACCAAATGTTTTGAGTTTTTTAAACTTTTTGAATTTTTGTGTTGCGATTTTTTTAAATGAAATGGCGGCCAGAAACTTCGGCATAAGTATTCACATATAGCAGCCGAAGGCGAAACCAAAGTCGAAAAATAAATTTTGCTTAAAACTCTTTATCGCCAAAGCATGAAAAGTATTTAAAAAGTTAGATATTTTTTTTTTTTTTTTTTTTTTGTCATTCAAATTTCCAAATTCCAAAAGTAAAAATCGAGTTATTGAAAAATAAAAAACACTATTTTTTTTTACGTAAAATTTTAGGAATGAAATATACTTAGGCGTTTGGTGTTTTTTTAATTAGATGCACCGTTTTTGCTTAAAAATGATTGAAGTTGGGCCCACCAAGAGTGAACTGTGAATTAATTTTTATGGTGCCAAACGTTTCCTTTTTTCATGTCCTTTCGAATAATATATGAGCCGTTCTCAGCAATAACTCCTTAAGTCGACTTAGAGGGTTTTTTCGGAGAACTCATAAATGGATAGAATAGGTTCTCAAAAGTTTTCCCACCAAATTTTATAAAAAAATATTGAAAATTGAAGTCTTGGTGAACATTTGAATATGCCGTGTGGCGTGAGTATCAGAGTAGCCGCGCTGCCTTGCAAACTGCAATGTGCATTCCAGACATCTAGTAATTATTTATGAACCTTATGTAATTTTGTAATATTCTTTTGTTTAATTTTAATCTATTTAAAGTGTTTAATTGTCATGAGTTGAGTTTATTTATTGCAAGAATCATTAAAGCGAAGCCAAAGGGGTCGTTTTAACAAAAAATTGAAGATTCAGTAAAATTAAAAATGAAAATGAAAAAAAAGGGCTCTGTAGCGCTCAAGCTACTACCTTAATCTATCTTTTAAGCCCTACAGAGCCCTTTTTTTCATTTTCGTTTTAGTTTAATTTCAACTGATTTTTTACACAAATTCTGAAACTCGCCTATGACTTCGCCTTAAATGACAGACGTGTAAAATCGTATTATTTTATTTGAATTATCTTTAAAAATGCTTATTTAAATAAAAAACATAATAAACTTCTTACTTTAAAGATTAAGTAGTAAAACTTTTCTGATATTTTATTTCTGCGTTTATTTATTTATAAATTATACACGAATTTAATTCATTTTTAGTCGTTCTCCGTAAAATCCCCTTAAGTAAATTTTTATTTATAATGTTTATTTATTATTAAAATATTGAAAATTCAATAGTTTAATTATTGATATTTATTGTTCAATAGTGCTGAGTTTACTTTTTAAATATTTATCTCGTACTTTAAATTAACACACTTTTTAAACTTTAACTCATGTTTACTCGATATCCTTGCAGAGAACGGCTCATATATAAGTATAAAAATATTTTGCATACTTGACCTAGATTGAATATAACTAATTTTTAGAATTTTTTTAGTGTTGAACACGGTCGAACTGGTCTTGTTAGAGATCTTAAAAAATTTTCGACGTTGGTTTCACCACAGGTTGACTTGAAATTATTTATGCTGAAGTTTTTTTGGCCACAATTTTGTTTAGAAAAATCGCAGCACAAATATTCAAAAAGTTTTAAGAATTCCAAACATTTTGTTCATTGATCATCGTATTTTCAAGTGTATGGAAAAAATGCATGAAAAATCTTGATTTTTAAAAATAATTTTTTTAAATTAACAATTGAAAATTAAATTTTTGAGTTTTTTAAACTATTCCATCGTGTGGGACCAGTTACAAATAGAGGGGTATGGTAATTATATAAATAAATTTTCCGAAGTTTTCCTCAAGATTTCCTAGCTCAAACACAGAAAAACAAAATCTAAATCTTGAGAACTAATTGGTTATACCAAAACAAAAAGATTTCAATAATTTTCTAACCAATGTTAAGACTTTCTTAACAAACAATTCACATCCAACATACCGGTTTTTTTCTTTTTAATATTTAAAACTCAAAAATCTAATTTATGCACTTTTTAAAATTAATTTTAGGCAGATTATGAGTTTTCTGATTGGACTGAAGCGTTCAGAGTGGCAGGGGCAAATGTTTTACCAAGTTCCGGCACAGCAAGCTATAATAGCTTAGCAGGCTGTCCTGCCTCAACTTACGAAAATACTAAAAACGCCTTAAAAACTGCAATAGAGCAAGATTCTATTGGAATAGTCGTTGCTCATTGGTCTGGTAGTCACCACCTAACATCTCATACATTTGCATGGGTTGGTTATTTAATAGCTGCTGGTTTATCTTGGAATTCTTCAACAGAAATAGAGATCAATCCTTCCATTGACTTTTATGATATTCATGAATCACCTGGAATCAGTCCTAAAAAGTATAAATTTTTTATTTTTCAGTGGTAACTAGTAAAAACATACGCTTTGATACATTTTTTTAATAAATAATTCTATTTATTATACTAGATCTATTTCTAAGCTACTTGACATGCATGTCTTTCAAGACTTACAGTGCAAAATTGGCAGTGCAATTTTAGAACTTGGACGAGTTGACACTTTAGTTTTGACATTAAGTAAAAATCAAGGAATTAATGATCTTCATCAGATACCTGATAATCGTGGGTCAACTTTATATAGACTACTAACGGATCCAGATAATGTTAATCTCGAATATCTTTCGACAGATTTATTCATGGTAAATGAAAGCTTAACATAAATTCAAAGTATGGTTAAAGCCTCTCTTAAAAGCTACTTAAAAAAAATTTTGTTAAAAAGAACATAAAAATGAAAATGAAATTATTTATTTACTGATAGATCTACAAAGAGGCTTTGACTGCACGTAAAATAAAAACATTTTTAAAGATTCGTCAATCAATGTATGGTTATAGAGTGAAATACTTTTATTAAACTAAAATTTTCAAGATAATGTACTATTTAGATAAAGAATATTATTTTTTTCAGAAAACAACAAAACAAATAAAACGAGTTTCCCATGCTCTATATGATGCGCATCCAACAGCAAAGTTTGCTTCCATGGATATCCAAGAGTTACAACTTACTGCAGACTTAATGCTAACTGCATGCAAAATTGGCCGAACTCTTATCGGTGTTGGAATAAATCCTAATTCAAATATGGGATTAGCTGTAATAAATTTAGGTGTTAGTAATTTACCACCAACTTTCCGAACCGATATTGCCAACAAAATGCTAGCTCACATTGAGCAATATAAAGGAGCATGGCTTCAGAGGCATCTGCCACAAGGGCTTCAAAGTTCATTGCTCATATTGACCAGTGCTTTGCACAGATTTGTGCCTGAATCTTAAACCTAAAATTGTGATATTTTTTTTATATTTATAGTTTTTATTTAAAAAACTACTGCAATAATAGTAACTCACGTTACGTTTGTTAAAAGTGCTAGGCACTGAAAAAATCAAAGTTTGAAAATTAAGTATTTTTATATCATCCTAATGCAGGCATGATAAAGATTTAAATTAATCATATGTATAGTTTACATGACGATTTATTTAAACTTATTTAATAAGTAAAAAACGATGCATAGAATTTACCATTTTTCAAAATCGCACGGCTCATAGGCTGAATGTTACTCTTGCGTCATGAATTTTTTTTTTATTCATGATCCATAGCTGGATTAAGAAACAGTTTAAAAGTAAAAATTTAAGTTTGCTACTGGTGCGTTAGGTTTAACTCTACGCCTTGTAACAAAAATATTTTATAAAAATTATATATTTTTAATCTTACTTCTGTGGTGAATTATTTCTGTAATGGTAGATTTCGATACCGGTGCAACATCATCACTGAGGTGGTTTGAAGGCATCGAGAGTGAAGCGAAGCGGAGCCTCCTTCAAAAATCCCAGGAGACGATTCCGAAAAAAAAAAATTTTTAAGCAAGTAAATTTAAATTATAAAGTAAACTTTAAACTTCTTATAGTATATACAGGGTGGTCCATTTTAAACATCGCACCCATATAACTCGTTTGGAAAGGCCTAAATCGAAAAAAATGTAGAGACCAAAGTTTCATAATTTTTTGGGGCTAGTTCGACGAGCCTAAAAAAATTGGGCCCGGGGCCTTAGGTTGGGCCATACGGACCCAAAGTTGGTTTTTTTTTTTTATATAAAGCATTTATTTATCCTTTCAGAATATTATGCTACAATAAATTTAATAACAAAAAAAAATTAAAAATATATATATATATATATAATAGATGTATATATCGAACAATTTATACATCTTTACAAAGATTATGACAATTATAATTCCAGATTACATTCTTTCAAAAATTTAACAAAGATTTCTCATTTTATTGAAGTCGGTTCAAATAAGAAAATGGTGTCTATAAAGGGAGGAAATATTCGAATCTCCTTCAGTTTTTTCACTAAATTACATCTCTGTTCATCAAAGAGAGGACACTGCCACAGAATGTGGTTCAAGTCCTGCTCTCCAAGTCCGCACTGACAATTCGGATCCTCTATAACTTTGATTTTGACCAATGAGGCCGCCAAGTTGTGGTGCCCTACCCTGGCTCTAGAAATAGTTGTTATAGTTTTCCTGTCAAGATTCAAATTTTCAAACCAGGGCTTTCTGCTGGCGTTCAGATAAGTCTCAACATAGTGAATCCCCTTGTTCTCTCCCTCACAAATTATATGACTAAGTGTGTTAAAAAAGGCATTTGATTTGCCCGACGCGTATAAATCAGTAAATGGGATCAGCCTCGACTTATCTGACTCCCTCTTAGCAGCCTCATTTGCCAAACTATCTGCTTTCTCATTTCCTACAATTCCTTTGTGCGCTGGGACCCAGTAAAATCTAACGCAATGACCCGTCTCTAAAAAGAATTTAAAAGCTAACCGTTTAATTTCCAAAATATAATAATTCATTCTAATCCCAAAGTCTCTAGATTTAAGGGCTAGCAGCGCACTTTGAGAATCGGAGCAAATGATCAAGTCTCTATCCCGAATTCGAGTACCCATTTCGACAGCGTCTAACAAGGCAATGCTTTCCGCCGTGAAAATGGACGCTCTGTAGTCTAGACTTCTAGAAATTTCAATATCTAGGCCTGGGGAGTGACACGCACACCCAACCCCGTGATTGTCAGACTTACTTCCATCTGTAAACCAGACGCAGCAATCGCCCTGGAGAAGTTTGTCTTCAAGTAAGCCGTTTGGGTCCGGTGAGCTCTGGAGCTCAACGCCCAGCTCAGTGTCAACAGAGACTTCAAAAAAAAGAGCTTTGTAGTCCAATAAGAAAGGACCAAAATTATCGGACACTATGACCCCCTCCATGGCGGCCGCTGCCTCTCGTAGGCAGGTAAACAAGATTCTCCTATTAAATTTGTTTCTGTACTCTCTCAGCCTCATTTTCTTTCTCACTCTATCAACAATTCCAAATATAAATAAATTAGAGTTGGACATAATTTTCACCATGTATTTGTTGCCTAAGAACACGACTCTCTCAGACAGTTTTTCCAGCTTTGATTCGGCAAGGAGGAGGTTTAATGGGGTGCTAATCCGAAAGCCTAAGGCCATTCTGATGGCTGCGTTCTGAATTGATTCCAAAATTCTCTGATCTTTCTTCCTAACTGGATAATAGACTACTGAACCGTAATCAATAATAGACCTAACTAGGCTCTTATATAAAATAATTAAGGTTTTCGGATCTGCACCCCACCAGGTACCTCTTACAAATTTAATTATATTCAAAGCTTTCGAACATCTTGCTTGTATTTTCTTTACGTGAGTGTCAAAATTAAGTCTATAGTCGAAGAAAATCCCCAGGAACTTGACCATCTCACTGTTCGGGATCATCTTGCCAAAGACATCTACCGAGATTTCTCCCGGTCGTATACCCAGTCGGTTAAAGTAAACTATCACCGTCTTAGACGGATTAAGCTGCATTCCTATCTCGATCAAATTCTCGTAGATGATACTAATAGCTTGACTTAAGAGTCTCCTGCAATTTTCCAAAGAACCGCGTCTCGTGTAGACAGCAATGTCATCCGCGAATTGTGAGATAATCACACCCCTGGGAAGCCGTTTCCTGATACCGATGACGAATAAAATGAAAAAAATTGTACTAAGTACTCCTCCCTGAGGCACCCCCTTGTATAAGAATCTAAAGTCGTCCCCAAGAGTCTCATTGTAAATCCTTCTTTTGAAGGTAGAAAACTTGACATATTTAAGTATACTACCCGGAATGCCCAGTTCGGCAAGACGGTGAATAAGTTTCACGGGCTCGACGCTTGGAAAAGCATTATCCACGTCGAGGAAGGCCCCCAGTAGACCCTTTCCGTCACTGAACGCCTCCTCGATGTTTATAGTAAGACCCATAAGACTGTCAGTTGTCGAATTGCCTTTTCTAAACCCAGTCTGGAAGTTCGGTAGCAACTTGTTATGTTCTACCCACCACTGCAATCTATTCTTCAAAATTGTCTCAAAAATCTTGCAAATGCAACTGATAAGGCTTATAGGTCTTACCCCAACTCCATCCGACTTACCGATAAAGTGGATATAAGACTTGTCCCAATCGTCAGGGTAGCAGCCGGTACTGTATAATTCATTGAATATGTCCACAAGAATCAATTTGTATTTGATTGGCAGTCTTTTCACTACACTGTAATCTATCCCATCTATACCGCAGGCAGACCCATCGTTTTTGCTCTCCAGTGCTACGTTGAATTCCAAAAAACTGAAGGCTGAACTCAAGAATTCATCCTCACGGCTAAGGGGCAGCGACTCCGGGTCTACCCTTGGCTCTACAAACGGTGGACATAATTTATCAAGAGCTTCCTGAATTTTTTTATCATTTTGATGATTCTCAGATGAGTGAGAGGGCTTTGCATTGACCCACCTGTTCTTAAGGATCTTACACGTGTTCCATACATACTTAGCGCCTTTATCAAATGAAATGGTACTCGCGAATTTTCTAAAATTTTCCCTCTTTTTCTTTCGGTAGACTTTCTTAGCCAAAGCTGACTGCTTTTTAAATTCAATAAAATTGGATAACGATCTACGATATTTAAATTTTTTATAGGCGGCTTTTTTCAGACGTTTAGCCCTCTCACAGTCTGAGTCCCACCATGGGGCCGGGTTTCTGTGCCTCCCGGGGCCAAAGATTTTCCTTTCCGGGGTACTCGCCCGCAAAGCGCTCAATATTAAAGAAATAAAAAAGATGTATTTGCCACAGGGTGTGGCTTCTGAAAATTCCTGTCCTAAAAGTTTTGCATAATCACGCTCTAATTCTACATCAAATTTCGACCAATCAGTACGCTTCGATCTAAGGTTAAAGGATTTCTTTCTATATATAAATTTTGACACCGCGAGATCGATATGAATAGGGTAGTGGTCAGAGTCATGGATTTCGTCCATGACCTTTACATCAATGAGGCCAGCTAGATTCTGGGACGAAAAAATTAGGTCAATATTTGACTCTTTAAAGTTACTGGTATTTAAACGTGTTTTAGTCTCACAATTATGTAGAAACAGATTGAACTTGTCCATCGAGCAAAGAAGCCGTTCCCCATTGATGTCGGATCTGTCACAGTTCCAATTTGGATGGTGCGCATTAAAATCACCCACTAACAAGGTGTGGCTGTTAACATTCACATTCTCAAAGAAACCATCCCATTGCAACTGTGACAGATTATGACCCGGTACCCTGTAGAAGCATAAAATATCAACCTGAGGTGAGATATTCGTTATCTTGATTGCAGCTGATTCCACTGTGTCGGCCGGTAGATTGATGCTCGAAATTTCCTGAAAGGCTAAGTAGTTCCTTAATAAAAGGAGGATTCCGCCGCCTCTTCCTTCTTCTCTATCTTTCCTGAAGGTTTTGAAGCCCGGAAAGTGGAAACTGTCTTTTTCCTTCAGCCAAGATTCGACACATATGAAAACGTCCGTGTCCTTTAGTAGAAGGCTTACTTCTTCTTTTTTTTTTTACCACACTCTGACTGTTCCAAAAAACTATTTTTAGGTCACTTGTTATAACTTCACTTGCATTATGTTGATTAAATGCTTGATTGCTTGTTGGCTGTGAGTTAGCCTGCTTATCTTTGGTCATTTTTAATGTAAGTAACAAAGTAACGGTTTCACTCAATTTTAATTTTAACGAGATTAATTTGATTTTAGTAACTATTTAAAATTTGTAAAGGGGAGGTGAAAGACCTTCCCGCTCACAGCTCTTCGTTTAATTAGGCACTCATGAAATCAGACTCCGAAGTTTGTGAACTTTCGGAGTCTGATTCTTTCCTGATGTCGTTCTCTATGGCATTTATAAGTCTCTTGATTTGAGTTTTGACTCCTTTACCTGGAACTATACTTTTAATATTGTTCAACATTTCGGCAAGTTCAGAGAGATTATGGGTGTAAGTTAAAGTTAGTGGTCTTCTCTCACAAGGCTTGGACAAGGCAGAACTAACCAATAAATCAACTGTTTTATCAAAACTGAGTTTATGTTTGATTTCAGTCACTTCGATGGCGGACCTAGCTGTTTCGAGCGCGGAACTGTACGAGAATTTTCTCTCTTCCTTGCTTCTTTGATTCTTGGTTTTGCTTTCAGTTTTTAGTTTTTTAGAATTAGATTCCTTAGGATCTTTTTTGTTTACTCGTTGCGGTCTAAGAGATATATCCGGTGTTTTGAATGCGCTCGTTTCGTCCTGATCTGCCTCGTTGGAGACTTGAGAAGTTACACTTGATGAGCTGGAGAAGGCTCTTTTAAATCTAGTATTGTTGTCCTTGAGAGCGTCCGTGTAACTTTTTGGTGTAAAATCCATTTTTTCGTCCAAAGAATTCTCTTGCACGGGGAGAACAGAGTTATTAACCAAAACTTTGTTTATGTTTTGACTATTCTCATCGGCTTGCGATATGTTGACATTATTTTCTTTGTTTACATCTTTTGTTGGCTCTTCTAGATTCTTTTCCTTCGTTTTAGCAGAATCTTGCGCTTGAGGACAGGAATTTTTAAAATGATCCGTATTACCGCACAAAAAACATTTAGGACTATCAACCTCAAAAAAGACGTTGAAGCCAATGGTGTCCGTAAAGAACTTGACCGGTCCTTTTGGAAGTTTTTCTACATCATCGGGATGAATCCAGACTACTCTTCGAAAGCACTTCGAATTTTTAAATGTTTTGCCCTCCGGGTCTAGATTAGCTTTTAAAAAAGATACGCTTGAAGAAGTTCTAATTTTACGATCCTTGGTTAAATATTTTTTCAGAGCCGAATTTGAAATGTTGTGACCGACGTTGGAAATAAATACCTTCACCGATTTGGCTATGAGAAATTTGATCGGAATGTTGTTATTGTTTATGTTTATACTGCCCACTTCTTCTACCAGCAGTCTAGCTTGCTCAGCTGTTTCAAGGACAACGCATAGACGGTCTCCGGATACACGCGAAACAAACAAGAAGGAGTCTTCGTTTTTAATGTGCTCATTTAATTTCTCTATGTACACTATATTTGGTATCTCTTTGTTGATTTGCAGAGTTATCACTTGATCGTCTTTGGGAAGATATTCGTTAGGATCGTTGTAGAGAGAAAGATTGACAGAGTTAACAGCTTGTGAAGCCATGTTGAATTCCGAAGGGCCGGCTAACGACGGACCCAGGCAGGGGATTCAAAAAGAAAAAAAAAAAAAAAACAGTCGACGCTCTTACAAGCGCAGACTGTAAAAATTAATCTAAATCACTTATTTAAGCGGCCAAGAGGCCTGAACGAAACACTGTCCTACTGAAGTATACGGTACACGTGTTGACGCGGAGCGAAAATAAACACGTCCATCTCCTTTGACGGCGACGGCCGAACTGGCAAAGTTGGTTTTTTAAAAAATGGGAACCCCTATTTTTGACTCCGGATTCGAAAAGAGCGGGAAATTTTACGATTTTTAGGAATTTTTTGAAATTTTTTTGGGCCTGTATTGCAAGTACAGTTTACACATTTTTCTTTAAAATAATTTTCTAATTTTTGTAGGTCTTTCTTCATCATAATCACTACTACTACTCATGTTATTATAAACAATGGAGTCTTCGCACTCGCTATTGCTCTCATTCTCATTAGTATCTGTCTCATTCTCATTTGCGTCAGTCTCGCTTTCATAAACAAAATTTTCGTCCTCGTCACTGAAAGTACCAACACTTTCATCCAAATTTTCTTCGCATACTATAAGGTCATTATTAATATTTAAGAATATTTGGAAGCAGGTTATGAGAAATAAAAAAAAAGAATTGAGTTTGAAAAATTAAGATACATTTATTGCTCAAAAAAAATAGAGCACGTCCTCCTCGTAAGAGTGTCGGGCATCGACTGACGGCGACACATGTAGCAGGCTAAACCATTCATACCCTGACTAACGTACTCAGGAATGTTATCATCATCCTGTTTAGCTTTAGCCTTAGTGATATAGTAATTCCTCAAAAAGCAATAAAACTCCGAAACTCAATCCTGCTCGCCAGAGTACAAAAGTTCAGCCGCTACATGAGTGTAAATGTGCGTCGTCATTCAATCCTCTCATATCAGAGATTTTATAATTAATTTTTGCCTATAACCAACACTCCCACTCAAAAATTAATTTGTTTCATTCGAAAGAAAAACGTGCTCCAATCGGGAAGTACATTTTGGTCCAACATCTGTTGCTGTGGATTGAGGAAACCCGTTAAACTCAATCAGACCATTATTGTGAATTGTCATGATTTCATTAATACATTGAATTATGATTTTTATTTATTTATCTTTGTTATTATTATCCTTTCTTTCCTTTCATTTACATATGAAGTTTTTAAATTTTAAATATATTTAAATATCATCAATTTGAGATAGTTTGATTCAAAATAGGCCAATCTGTTTGCGGATGTATTCAAACTGCGTTGCAGGCAATGATTTTGTAAAACCATCCGCCAGTTGTTCACCTGTTGGAATATAATTAACCTTTAGCTGGCATGCTTCTGTGGTGTAACATAGCTGTCAGTGTCACCATGGGGTGCTATAGTACCCCACGGACAAAAGTTGAAAAAAATAGAGGTTACATGCATTATTTGAACTAAAAAAAATTCAGACATGATCTTTAGAGGTTCTATCAAAGAGTGTAATAGTTTAAATAACGATAACCTAAAGTCGGTCCTAAAAAAAAATCCAACAAGTTGAAAAAAATAGAAAAAAAACCGTTTTTATTCAAAAAATCATAACTTTTTTGTTTTTTCATAAAAAGGTCTAAAATTTTAGCTGGGTTATCTCCAAGTAGTGGACTATAAAGGAAAAATAATAGTTTATATGGGTTATTTAAAAAAGGTATTTACTCTCAGAAATTACCATCTGAGGTTTACGAAAAAAAAAACCATTAGGTATTTTTAGAAAATTTAATGTTATTCAATTTTTTTATTTAATTCATACAAAAAAACTGTACATTTTAATAAAATATTACATGAAGAAGTTAAAAACTGTAAAAAAAACATTTTATTCAAGTGCCAGCGCAGTCTTGGCAAATTAAAAATCTACGGTCCGGGCAAATCGGACGCGAACAAACGCCACAGGCTTTATCAGTTTTTTTGTCTTTTCCCCTAGTGCAAAAACTACATCTTTTTTTAATTACAAGATTAACTTGAGTTATAGAGCGTACCGATGTTTCAGATATTTTTAGAATAGATCGGATTCCAAACTTTAGCTCTTTTGAAAGTTTTAAAATTGAAAGTCGCTGCTCCAAAAGCGGCTTTATTAAATAAAAAGAAAGAGTTTCCAAGCAAGAAATAGCAGTGATTTTTTCAATATTTTCACTCTGTTCTTCTTTGCAAGCTAATAAAATTCTCGCATAAACGATCGCTTGATCCAAGATCCCATAAAAATATCGAACAGGCCACCTATTAGATCTTTTACGCACACTGTAGGAATGGCATAACTTGTCGAAAGTATCCGTTCCTCCTTTATTTTTGTTATAATGTAGGACAATATTCGATTTGTCACCTGTCATTTCTTCAGTTTTCAAAAGTGACGAAGCAATTAGAACTATCTTATCAGATTTTTTTTTCTTTGGCGCATAAGTTAAAAGCGTAATGTTTTCAGTATGACAAAATTTAGTCATGGGACGATCTTTTTTGGGAACTTTGACCACGAAATCAACTGGTATTTCTCGTTTATTTTTTCGGATAGTACCCGCAATTTTCAAATTATACGGATCCTTCAGCATTCTGTGAAGTAAGGGAATCGAGGTGTACCAATTATCGCAAGTCACTTCACGGTTAGTGCTGTAAATTGGCACAGTTACCAGTCTAAAATAGTATTCAGGAACACTTTCATTATCTTCCAAGATTTCAGTATTCTTTCCTAAGTAAGGAATAGCATTAATTAAGACGGTTCATCCTGACCATCGCTTTCAACTTCTTCATCATTGTTGTCAACTTCTAGTAAGTGCTCTCGCAAAAGTCGTGGCCGCAAATTATACGCCATGCTGAGAATATACATAAAACGTCGTAGGACTCATGGCATCGAGAAAAAAAAATTTTTAGTGACTGATTTAATAGTTACTTACCTTTCAAACGTGTTTTAACGCATTAATAAAAGAAAAAAAAAATGCTCCAATTTTACTTGTATCAACGTTGATGGCACCGTGGGGTCCTGCAGTACCCCAAACCGCTTTCGACAACTGCTACGTGCAGACTAACGGTTATGGAGCTTAGATAAGCTCCATACTAACGGTCATCGAGCACTAATTATGGCGGTAAAGGAAAGCCTCATCTCTCAAGTGTAGGTAGATGTCGCTATAAACCCGGTTTACGAAATTTTAGATACCGAAGATGAGTAAAGAAGACAGTGGGGTACTATAGTACCCCACGGTGCCAGCTAAAGGTTAATAATTATAACTTTCTCCTCTACCTTTTCTCTAGAAAAATGATATTTTATATCGATGTGCTTGGTTCTCTTGTGATCGGTTGGGTTATTTGCTATTGCAATACAACCATTATTATCTTCAAAAATAATAACTGGTTCATTTTTTAAAATTTTTATCTCGGAAACTAATTGTTTTAACCAGCAAGCTTCTCTAACACCTTCATACAGAGCCATATATTCAGCTTCTGTTGATGAAATTGCGACAGTTTTCTGTTTCCTGCTATTCCAGCTAATTGTACAATTGTCAAAACATTTAAATAAATAGCCACTTGTACTTTTACGATCTTTTTCATCGTTTGTCCAATCTGAGTCCACAAAACCAACAAGCACATTCTTATAATCAGTTCTTTTATAAGTTAATTTTAAATCCAAAGTACCCTTTAAGTATCTTAATACTCTTTTCAAAAGCGACCAGAGTCCTTTATTATTTTTGACCTGATATCAAGTTAATAAATTAATCGATATGCATAAGTCAGGGCGGGTGCAAAGCATAGCATACATAAAACAGCCAATCAGATTCCTGCAAGGAGCATAATAATATTCATCTGGATTCAACTCCTCGTAATTTAATTTCAAAGGCAACGGTGTACTTATACTATTACAATCTGTCATGTTAAATTTATCAAGAATCTTTTGCAAATAAGCACCCTGACTTAGCATGATCGTGTCCTCTGATCTTTCAACTTTTATACCCAAGAAAAATTTCAATTCGTACATATCAACCATAGAAAATTGCCTCATTAAATAGCTTTTAAAAATTTTCATAGTGTTATCATCATAAGTGACTATCACTACGTCATCTACATAAAGTAAGACATAAATATTTCTAGCAATATGGTTTCTATTTAACCCGTTAACCCCCCACCTCTCAAAAATCACGTAAACCCCACCCATGGGTCCAGCGGACCCGAGCCCGAAAAACGTTCATAAATTATTTATTTATGCATATAATGACTTCAAAATTTTTTTGCATACAGTTCGAACATTGTTTAAGAGGGTAACATGATTGTTATTATCAATTTATTTTTTTTAATATACGAAAAAAATCGCTGAAAAAAAAAACGAGAAAAAACCGATTTTTTTTCAAAAAAATATAACTTTTTAAATTTTTAATATTTTGACTTGAAATTTTCACTGAAAACGTATTTACTGTCATAGTTTACGAAAAAAATAGTCTCGTAAGGGTTGCCCAAAAAAAGTATATTTATTCCGAAGATTGAAGTGAAGAAAATTAGGTAAAAATGAAAATTTTATCAGTCACAGTAAGCGTCATTTATTTATTAATAAAATATTATAAAAATTACAAAAAAATACATTTAAGAATTATTTATGGTAGAATAATGTAATAAAACAAAATTTTTCCAAGAAAATTTATTTTTACCCTTCTAAAGATTCGCCAACACATTCAGCGCATCTCATAACGCGGTGCTGGTCACAAATCGTACGGTGACAAACTACACATAAATTTTTTGTTTTTCTATCTTTTCCGCTAAGGCAGAATGAACACCTTTTCTTTACGGCTGCTTCAACTCTTTCAGGTTCAACTGGTTTTGGGATTCTTAAAAGTTCAGCGATACCAAGCCTCAAACTAAGCCTCAGTGTTACATTGGAGTAACGTTTTAGTAAATGAGGTTTTGCTAGGTACATGGAGAGGCTCTCCAAGCAGGTTTTTGCCGATGCGATTTTTTTGTTGTTTTTAATATTTTTCAAGTTAAATAAAATTCGAGAATTAACAGCTGCAATGTCTAACATCCCTAAAAAAACTCGCATCGGCCACCGCCTGGTTTTTTTTGCTACTGTCCGAGAGTGGCAGAGCCAATCAAAACAATCAGTACCACCTTTGGTTTTATTGTAATGCTTAACAATAACAGGCTTACTTTCTTCTATTGCAGTTGTGTGTTTATCAGTCGTGATAACCAGTACAATTTTATTTTTTTTTGGAGAGTAAGAGACAACCGTCAAGTCTTTCGTGTGACAAAACTTGGAAACAGGAGGTTTTTTCGCAGCAACACGCATCTCAGCTGGGACTTCTTTTTTATTTTTTCGTAGAGTTCCTGTCATTTTTAACCCTTAAAGTTCACACGTCAAAAAATTTACGTAAAGTTCACACGGGGTATAATTCACCCCAGCGTATAAAACTCTCTATTTTTCGTCAAAATTAATTTATTTGACCATAAAAATTTTTTTATGTGCATGCAAGCACCTCTTTTAAGTGACGGTACAATTTATTCTACCAAATTTAATATTTAAACCAAAAAAAAAAATTCGAGTTTGATAAAAAGCTGAAAAAATTTAATTTTTTACTTAAAAATATGTAACTTTTTTAGTTTTTTATATTTTCAAATAAAATTTTAGGTACAAACACCTGAAGTAGTATGCTATTCAGTAAAAATAATTTCAATAGCGTCCTTTTCAAAAAGTATAATTATTTTGCTGATCAAAGAGGTCGAAATGAGGGTAAAATGAAAAAATAAATACGGGCTTATTTAACTTATTTATTTATTATAAAAAATTATAAAAAATGTTTTTATGACAGAATATGACAGAATAAAGATAAATTTAATGAAAAATGTTCATATTTTATCACTTTTAAGTTTTAACTTCAGTCGCCTCCTGCACATTCAATACATAAATAAACTCGGTGGTCGTTGCACATAATTCTTTGGCAAGAGGGACACATCATTTTACTTTTTTTATCATTCAATCGAGGACATAATTGGCATCTAAGTGGAACGGCAGTTGTTGGCCTTTGTTCTTCGGTTTGAGGTGTATCTGTGCCTAGAATAACTTTGATTCCTGTTCGAATTGCGATTCGAACATTAGGATTATTGACACGCGATTCCAACCATGGTTTTATCAAGTGCAATGCTAATCCTCTCAAGCAGCTGCTAGTTTCAATTTTTTTTCATTGCCAATATTTCTGAAAGCGCATTGCAGTAAAATTCGAGCGTTTACTGCTTGGTCGAGTATATTATAGAAAAATCGCATAGACCAACGGTTTGATTTTCTTGATACCGTGAACGCGTGACACAATTGATCAAAAGTATCAGTACCTCCTTTTGTTTGATTATAATGAAGTATTATTTGTGGTTTACCCTCGACAACTTCAGTAGATTTTGAAAAGCTTGAGACTAAAAGGACAATTTTATGTTTTTTTGGAGTATGTGAAAGTAATGTCATATTAGGACTGAAACAAAATTTTGTATCTGGAATAGTTTTTGATGCCACCTTCATCTCAGCTGGTATTTCTTTTTTGTTTTTTCGAATAGTTCCGGTGATTGTTAGTTTATACGGCTCTTTCGAAAAACGTTCGATCAAGGGTATACTTGTAAACCAGTTGCCACATGTAACCGTGCGCGGTGTGTTATGAATGGGAGCTGTCACGACTCGAAAAAAATACTCAGATTTTGTTTCACCAGGTAGCAGTTCCACTATTTTTACCTAAATATGGAATTCCGTAATAAAGATAGGCCGTTCGTGCATCATTCAAAGTGACAACTTTCATTCCGTATTTGTCTGGCTTACTTTTCATGTACATGCGAAATTTACAGTTACCACGAAAACCTATCAGCTGCTCGTCAACAGTAGCTTCATTCGACATAGTGTAACAATTTTGACAATAACTTATAAATTTATCCCAAAGTTCTTCAATTGGAGAAAAAACATTTGCATTATCTCTGGTACTTTTGTCATCAAAACGAGTGCATAAAAGAAGAAATTTATATCTAAGTAAAGACATAGTGCATCGGTATATACCTAAGCCAGACTCCTTGCTCCAAAGGTCAGTGAGATTGACATTGGATGATTTCCAAGATGCGGAATAATATAACAATCCAACGAATGCTTTCATCTCAACTTTATCGGTATAACTATGATAAGTCTGCTGCTGTACATTTTCCTCAATCATTTTCAGCCACTCGTTTTCCATTTGCATTTATAGTCTATGCTCCGTGGTGGCAACGGTCAACTAATAGAAGATGGCGCTATAGAGTCGATTTGAGCAGGAAAAATTAAAATATTTTCACTCCAAAGTTGCCTGGGGTATTATTCACCCCGTGTGAACTTTAAGGGTTAAAAAATATGGTTCGTCTTTCATTCGCAGTAACAAAGGAACAGATGTAAACCAGTTATCGCTCGTTTTGAACCTTGAATCGGTTCAATACTTTTACGAAAGTAATATTCTGACAAGCTTTCTCCTTCGAGCAAATCACTAATAACAATTTTTCCTAAATAAGGAACCGCATGGATTAAATATGACGTTTGAGGGTCATTTAGGGAAAAAAATTTAAGGCCGTACTTGTCAGGCTTTGACTTGATGTACATGCGAAATTTACATCAACAGAATTTCGTCTACTGTGCAGTCTCGTCCTGGTGTATAACACGCTGCACAATTTTTTATTAAAATTTCCCAAATTTCGCGTACAGAAGCAAATCTATCATCAACGTTTCGCGTACCTTTATAATCAAAACGCAAACAACAGCTTATAAATTCAAAACGATTCATTGACATTGCATATCTATAAAACCCAATTCTGATGCTTTACAAATCCTTACATGATACTCCAGAAGATTTCCACTCGGTGACACAAGATAGCTATGTATGCACGAAGTTCTTCGAGAGTTATCTCAGTGTGGTAAGTTTGAAGTTCCTGATCGTTTTCTGATAATTCGGAGCAATAAATGAGTATTTGGTTATTGGTTTGGTCAACAATTATTTTTAAAATGTCGTCTGAAAAAAGGGCCTCCCACAATTGCTCCATGGACTCCAGATTTACGGCTGGTCCAGCTGGACCAGGCTAAAAAGTTGGTTCAACATCACTGAGGCGATCTAAAAAAAGAAGAAAAAGGGGGGGATTATGGCTAAGTTTCGTTATATTTATAAGCGTCTTATTTTTATTTTTTTTTTGCTCATTACTTTCAGCAGGCAAAAGTTTAATACGTTAGCCCCACCAACACAATGCACATTTTATTTTTAATTTTTTTATTTCTTTTTGTTTGTTTTTTTATTTATTATTTATTCATAACCTTTGAATTATTTACCTGATCGACGATCACACATTTTCGTAGCCCAAATTTAATTTTTATAAAATAAGTAACTATATTGATTCTCTAAATAGTTTTACTGAACTCCTAAAACACAAAAGTTAAAAAAAAGGTAGTTTAATACAATTAAAATTTTTTTTTTTACAAGCATTGATAGGTGTCCGTGAAGACACCCGCCCGCTCCTATTTTTAGCAGGCCCGGGAAGGAGGGAAAATTTACCCGGGGCTCCAGCCCTCCCAACGTGTGACGACGGGAAAACTCTTAATCTCTAAACTTGGTCGTTATTATTAATGGGTTAAGCTAAAATCCTTTTTTTCTTTTCTTACCTTGTATCCGGTCTTCCTTACTTAAGGCTGCAAAGCTGCTGGGGCCAAGGGGGGAAAAGAAAAAGGTCGAAGATATTTTCTCTTCTTAAGTCAACTCTTTATTCGGGTTATTTATCTTTTTGGTCACAATTCTTTTATATTATATCCTTTTTTGGTCAAACAATGAAGTCACTCTAACTACAATCAAATCAAATATTCAATCTACGGTACTTAGACAAAGATAAAAAAATTTAGCACGCCGTGCTCTTAATTGATTCAAAATTCTAACTAACTTCCCTTCCTCCTGCACTTGCTAGTTGCTCCTCGCGGAGCCTCGCTGTCCCCTCCACCTTGACTTTTTCTCGTCAAGACGCTGATTAGGCAGCCAGGCTCCATGGGAACGGGTGCTGGTCGTGCATTTTTGCACATTTAATTCATACACTTACTTAATTAACTATTTTTAACTTTATATTATAACTGTCGCGTAACACATTAGTGACTATTAACTTGATTTTTTAAGGCCTAAAACGCGCACGTGTGCGTTATTGTATGTGTGAAAGAGAGAAAGAAAGAAAAAATAAAAACAATCTTATTATTTTGAGTTATAAATTTTTTATAATAAAAAAAATTAATTCAATTTAATTATAACCAAGTTAGGTTGATATTTTATAAGTCAATAAGGCTTTATAATAAGCAGGCAATATTCAATAACTTTTTATTTGCTGAAAATAAAAAATAGCTGTTTTTGTGAGTTTTATTGAGAAAATGGTTAAATTTAATTTATTTATTAAATCTTAAAAATTATAAAAATCTAAATTTTTTCATAAAAAATTAAAACACAAATTTAAAAGCCTAAACGAGTTGCATATTTTTTTAGCTAGGGGTAAAGTGCGGGGAGCCAACAAAGATTTTTGCAATTAGAGTGATAACAAAATTTTCCTTCAATAAAGCAGCTGGAACAACATAATAATTATGTACTTCCAGCTTATTGAAGGAAAATTTTGATTATAATATTAAATAAATCTATAAAATACCGTTTTGCGCACGCACCGTTGAATAGACGTCGTCTGCTTGCTAAAAGGCCTTTACTATCATTTGATAAATCTACTTTATGGCTGAAATTTTTCACTGGTTGCATACAAATCGGTTGACTATTTCAAAAATATTTTTAATGAAAATTTTTTATAAACATCTGTATAAATTAATTGTTTTTGACAGAGGTTAGTTTCATGATCTAAACTTCTCTTTTAAAAAGTTATAAAGTAAAACAAAAATCTGTTTTTAAAGTAATTTTTATACCAATAATTTTTTTTCAATCATCAGATCGAAAAAAATCTTTTCTACCTTAAATATTAAGTTAGAGGAAAGTAAAACAAAAATCTGTTTTTAAAGTAATTTTTATACCAAGAATTTTTTTTTTCAATTATCAGATCGAAAAAAATCTTTTCTACCTTAAATATTAAATTAGAGAAAATTTAAAGTTCCTAATCATTGTTATTCCAATTTTTTAAGTTTTGCAAGATCAAAATCGTAACATTTGTTTTTAAATAATCATAAAATACACCGATAAAAACTACATACCTTAAAAATGCACTTTGTATCAAATTAATGATATGTTACCCAACTTGTGTGTGAAGTTGTACATTTACATCGAGAGCATCAGCAACTCGAGATGTAAGTGTATAACTTCGGACACAAACTGAGTATCATATTTTACTCAACACGATCATGTAATTTGGTACTTTTATAAAAATGCGGCTGTAAATGTGCTCTATTATTCAACGCTGCGGTGAAAATAAATCAAGATATAAAAGTATCAATTCTACCGCGTACACGTTGAAAAGTACCGATTACATGATTGAGTTGAATAAAATTAATTTCTTAACTCCTCAAGACTCATTCGAGTAGACATCGTTCAGAACAGACAGGTCAAATCACCCTAAAATTATTTTTCTCGAATTTTTTAAATTGAAGTTAAAAAAATTATTTTCGGTTTTTTCTTCTCATATTTATTTATTATTATTATTATTATTTTAAGTATATTTTTTTGGAAGGTCTAAAAAACCGTTTTTTCTGTTCAAGGTAGACTATTAAAAAATTTCACACTCAATTCTATATAAATGAAAATATCATTCAAGAATAAAAGAATCGATAAACTACGGTTTTTACATTTTAAAAGTATTTAGAGGGGTTCAATCATAAAGCTGATCATTTTTGTAAAATTAGTTAAAATTTTACGGGAATGAAATATTGAACCGTGGAGCGAATAGTAATTAATCATCGATTTCTGGCAATATAAAATGAATTATCTAAAAACTACAGAAAAATTACCTGGTTTGAAGTAAAAAAAATTTAATAAAAAACTTAGTAATAAATACTGAAAAATAAATATTTTTTCCTCAAATTAAACACAGAATTCTAAAAAAAATAAAAAAATAAAATCATAAAATCTTTGAGAAGCAAAAAATTGAGCACGAAAAAAATAATTTCTAGTTGATCCTAAATACCGGCCTGAACAGTTTTCTAGAAATATCATACAATAATTCTTAAGCTATTATAATACTTAAAATATGTTATAAAACATTATTTTCAACAGAATATACAACTACTCTGTAAAGTTTACAGAAATTTTTATTTCAAACAATTAGTTTATAGAAACTTAGACAATATTATTTCTTTAAATTTAATTTAAAAGCCTAATTTTTTTTATAAATTATAGAAACAGTAGTCAAAGACCACGTTTACATATTTGAGTCATTTTCACTAAAATTATCATCGCTGATTACGAGATAAATAAGATACTACATAAGCTATACAAAATAAAATTTTGATGGAAATTAAATCGTGTGCATTTGAAGAATTGGTGCACTTGGAGTTGGTACATTTGAGTGGAAAGAAATGAGAATTGGAGTACACTTTTCGGTCTGCTAATGGCTGCACTGGTCGAAAATTGTGTGTCAGTTTCTCACCTTCTGAACCTCGAATATTTCGAAACGCTGCAATCTGTGAAAAAATAGTTTATTAAAATTTATGAATTAAAAAAATGTAATTTTTAGAAAACTTTAGAAATATATTAACTGTATCTTCTATAACTTGATGCGCTAACGCTTGCTCGGTTAAGGATTTGATTATTTTTATTTTATTTTTAAATTAAAAAAAAAGTTTAAAAATATTGTATTTTAAGGTCGTAGTTCGCCACACACTGAGAAAAATTTTTTCAATTTATATAGCACATACATGGAAAAACGCATGTAATCAGCACACAACTCAAACACTTTTTGAAAATAAAATATGTTGTAAATAAACACCTGAGTTTTCAAAATATAGTTTTCGAAATACAGGTATCCATGCTTTTTTTCGAGACAATTCGAGACAACGAGTTCAAAGAATGTTAAACTTTACAGGTTAACTATAACTATATACTGTGATTTAGTTGATTTCTAACTCAACTATCTCAAAAAAAGCACATGGATACCTATTTTTTTAAAGTGATATTTTGAAATATTGGGTATTTGTTTACAACATATTTTAATTTCAGAATTAGTTTGAGTTGTGCACTGAGGCGGAACTACTACCTTAAGGAGGCTTGGCAGTTTTTTCAAAATCCAAAAGTAAGAACCCAAAAAATTCCTGTAGATTCCTTGAAGTAAGACAAACAACTTTCCTATTTAACCCAACAATGGTTGTCGGACTCGTTTTCGAGAAAAAAATCAGTTTAGAATTTTTTTTTTGACATGGGCTCTTATGGAAAAAAACATTTAAAAATTTGGCAAATCATCAAAATCCACAAGTTTACTACGAGTCAGGTGTCATTTTAAATATAAAAATTTTAAGATTATTTTAAAATTATAAAAATTTAAGATTATCGGACTAATTTACAAGAAAAATAGAAAATTGCGGTACATAACCTTCAAAACATGCAATTTTTCAACGTTTTTAAAAATTTTTTATCTTAAATTTTGTTTTAATATGTTTAAAAATGATAAATAATCACTTACTAATAAAAATAAATAAAAAAAATACTTTTTTTCTTATTTTCAATTTCATGCACCCGCAAGGGCCCCCGCTAGGTACGACCCCTACGCTGCCAAGCCTCCTTAACTATCTAAAATAATACTCGAAAATAAAATGCATACTAAAAATAATTTATACAGAAATATATTAAATTTTAAAATTTTTATAAGAAATATTGTATTATTTATCAGCAACCCCAAAAACCCTCGTACACGATATTTAAAAAAAAAATTCTATTAAGAATAGATTTTTACCTTAACTATGTAGCCCTTGCGTAGGCCAATTTTAAAAATGAAGGTCAGATTCATAATCAGCTACCCCAAAAACCCCCGATTACTCAATTTCTAATAAATCATAGACGTTGAAATCTGAAAAGAGCCTTGGAAAAAATAAATTTTAACCTTGAATGAGTAAACCTCAAAGTCAAATTTAAGAGTGCTCAGGACCCCGGAGAGACAAGCGATTCGACTATTGCGCCACGAGTTTTGCAGACGGCGAAAATAGTAACTAAGCGCTCTGTAATGTCGATAACCAGGGCCGTCGCTACTTTCTGAAAATAAAGGGCCCGCAAAAAATATCGGGATTTGCGATTATCAATAAAAAATTGTACCTAATAGATAACTTTTTAAAAATTAAAAAATAAATTGTCAGTTACACTCGTGCGCGCACGAAAAGGTACGACAAAACCCATATTTTTATCATGACAAAAAAAAATTCATTCAACATTTCATAATTTTCAGTAAATAACAAAAATAAAAAAGTGAATCAATAAATCTAACAAATATATATAACAACAATCAATGTGGCCTGCATCGACTAAGATTGTTGTATTATATATTATAAGGTGTAGGTGCGAGTCGCGGCGTTGACACCGCGGCCCACGGGCCGCGGCCGGCGAGTTAGGCGTCAGCTGAGAGCGAACCACGTGGTTCGCTCGGGCTTCGGATGTCGTCGGTCGATTGCAGCACGACAGGCCAACTTCTATAATCAGCCTGCAGCTTGACTCGCCGACGGCTGCACTTCAAAAGTGATTTGGCTTGGTCGCACGACTCTCCGTCAGATTCCTAATCACGATACGGACTGATAATTATTAGATTCAAATTTAGGTTTTATTGCGTTAGTTTACTTATTTATTTTGTATACTACAGATCTTTTTTTTTTTTTTTTTTTTTTTAATAAAAATAAACAATCGATCCCCCAAGCTCTACAACCCAAAAGCGCTGTGCGTCTCGGGTTTTTTGATAAATAAATCATAAAATAAATAAACGAATAATCCCCAAACTTTACATCTCAATAACGCTGAGCCTCCAGGCTTTTATTTATTTTTTTTCTGAAATGATAAATAAATAAACAACCACCCCCAAGCTCTACAACTCAATAACGTCGAGCGTCCGGGGCTTTTTTTTCTCTCAAATAATGAATAAATAAACAACCTACCCTCCAAGCTCTACAACTCAATAACTCTTTGCATCCTGGGTTTTTCTTTTTCCTAAAACGTTGAATAAATTAACATTCGATTCCTCAAACTTTACACCCCAAAAGTGCTTTGGATCTCGGTTTTTTTGATAAATAAATCATACAATAAACAAACAATTCATCCCCAAACTCTAGAACCTAACGCTGGGCATCTGGGTATTTTTTTTTTTTTCCTTGAATGATAAACAAATAAAAAATCGATCTCTAAGCTCTACAACTCAATAACGCTGGGCAACCAGGCTTTTTTTCTCAAATGATAAATAAATAAACAACCTACCCCTCAAGCTCTACAACCAGGGATGTATAGGTATCTTACCTATGTATCCGATACGTAAGTTACCAGTACGGAACCTGGGTATATACTTTAAAAAGTTGGCAGCGACTCTCGACCGACAAGCTCTAAGCCCCTATAACGCTGGAGAGAGCGATAAATAAATAATTTTTTATAAACAATTAAATAAACCACCAAGCTCTAAACCCTAGAAACACTGGGGAGAGCGATTAATAAATTATTTTTTATAAACAATTAAATAAACCGACCAGCTCTAAACCCACATAACGCTGGGGAGAGCGATTAATAAATTATTTTTTATAAACAATTAAATAAACCGACCAGCTCTAAACCCACATAACGCTGGGGAGAGCGATAAATGGATAATTTTTTATAAACAATTAAATAAACAGCCGAGCTCAAAGCCCCAATAACGCTGGGGAGAGCGATAAATAAATTATTTTTTATAAACAATTAATTAAACCGACAAGCTCTAAACCCACATAACGCTGGGAAGAGCGATAAATAAAAAATTTTTTATAAACAATTAAATAAACAGACGAGCTCTAAGCCCCAATAACGCTGGAGAGAGCGATAAATGAGTTATTTTTTATAAACAATTAAATAAACCATCAAGCTCTAAGCCCCAACAACGCTGGGGAGAACGATTAATGAATAATTTTTTATAAAAAATTAAATAAACCCACAAGCTCTAAACCCCCATAAAGCTGGGGAGAGCAATAAATAAGTAATTTTTTATAAACAATTAAATAAGACACCAAGCTCTAAACCCCTATAAAGCTGGGGAGAGCGATAAATAAATGATTTTTTATAAACAATTAAATAAACAGCCGAGCTTTAGGCCCCAATAACGCTGGGGAGAGCGATAAATGAGTTATTTTTTTTAAACAATTAAATAAATCATCAAACTCTAAACCCACATAATGCTGGGGAGAGCACTAAATAAATTATTTTTTATAAACAATTAAATAAACCGACAAGCTCTAAACCCCCATAACGCTGGGGAGAGCGATAAATAAATAATTTTTATAAACAATTAAATAAACAGCCGAGCTCTAAGCCCCAATAACGCTGGGGAGAGCGATAAATAAATAATTTTTATAAACAATTAAATAAACAGCCGAGCTCTAAGCCCCAATAACGCTGGGGAGAGCGATAAATAAATAATTTTTATAAACAATTAAATAAACAGCCAAGCTCTAAGCCCCAATAACGCTGGGGAGAGCGATAAATGAATTATTTTTTATAAAGCTTGATGGTTTATTTAATTGTTTATAAAAGATAAAGAACTCGTCGGTTTATTTAATTGTTTATAAAAAATAATTTATTTATCGCTCTCCCCAGCTTTATAGGGGTTTAGAGCTTGGTGGTTTATTTAATTGTTTATCAAAAATTACTTATTTATTGCTCTCCCCAGCGTTATGGGGGTTTAGAGCTTGTCGGTTTATTCAATTGTTTATAAAAAATTATTCATTAATCGCTCTCCCCAGCGTTATTGGGGCTTAGAGCTTGGTGGTTTATTTAATTGTTTATAAAAAATTATTTATTTATCGCTCTCTCCAGCGTTATGGGGGCTTAGAGCTTGTCGGTTGAGTGTCGCTGCCAACTTTTTAAAGTACCTAGGTTCCGTACTGGTAACTTACGTATCGGATACATAGGTAAGATACCTATACATCCCTGTCTACAACCCAATGATGCCGATCGTACGCGGGTTTTTTTTTCTCTAAAATGAAAAATAAATAAACAATCTACCTCCCAAGCTCTACAACCCAATAATGCTGGGCATCCAGGGATTTTTTTTGAAATGATAAATAAATAAACAATCTACCTCCCAAGCTCTACAACCCAATAACGCTGGGCGTCTGGGCTTTTTTTTCTGAAATGATAAATAAATAAACAACTCGCCCTCAAGCTCTACAACTCCAATAACGTCGAGCGTCCAGGCTTTTTTTGTTCTCAAATAATAAATAAATAAACAATCTACCCCCCAAGTTATACAACCCAATAACGCTGTGCTTCCTGGGTTTTTTTCTGAAATGATAAATAAATAAACAACCTGCCCTCAAGCTCTACAACTCAATAACGTCGAGCGTCGGGGCTTTTTTGCTCTCAAATAATAAATAAATAAACAATCTACCCCTCAAGCTCTACAACCCAATAACTCTGTGCGTCCTGGGTTTTTCTTTTTCCTCAAACGTTGAATAAATTAACATTCGATTCCTCAAGCTTTATACCCCAAAAGCGCTTTGCGTCTCGGTTTTTTTGATAAATAAATCATACAATAAACAAACAATTCATCCCCAAACTCTAGAACCCAATAACGCTGGGCATCTGGGTATTTTTTTTTCTTCCTTGAATGATAAACAAATAAAAAATTGATCCCTAAGCTCTACAACTCAATAACGCTGGGCAACAAGGCTTTTTTTTCTGAAATGATAAATAAATAAACAATCAACCACCCAAGCTATACAACCCAATAACGCTGGACGTCCGGGTGTTTTTTTTTTATTTCGTGAATAATAATTAATATATAAATGAAAAATCGATCCCCAAACTCTATAACCCAATAACGCTGGACATCCCGGCTTTTTTTTTTGAAATGATAAATAAATAAATAACCTATCCCTGAAGCTCTACAACCCAATAACGTCGAGCTTCGAAGGCTTTTTTTTCTTTCAAATAATAAAAAAATAAACAATCACCCTCCAAGCTCTAAAACCCAACAACGCTAGGCACCATGGTTTTTTTTCATGAAAAAATCATAAAATAAATAAACGAATAATCCCCCAAACTTTACATCTCAATAACGCTGGGCCTCCAGGCTTTACAAGAGGGTTTAGTTGTTTATTTATTTAGTTTTTTTAGTTATTTTAGTTGTTTATTTATTTTATAGCTGTTTTATCAAAGAAACCAAGATACACAACGCTTTCAGGTTTGAGATCTTTAGGGATCGTTTGTATATTTATTAATCATTTAAGAAAAAAATAATAATAGCCCTGACTCCCAGAGTTATTGGGTTGTAGAGCTTGGGGGGTTAATTCATTTATTTATCATTTCAGAAAAAAAGCCTAAACGCCCAGCGTTTTTTGATTCTAGAGTTTGGGGGATGAATTGTTTGCTTATTTTATGATTTATTTATCAAAAAAAGCGAGACGCAAAGCGCTTTTGGGGTGTGAAGCTTAAGGAGTCAATTGTTAATTTATTCAACGTTTGAGGAAAAAAAACCTGGACGCCCAGCGTTATTGGGTTGTACAGCTTGAAAAACTGGTCAGCTATCCCCCAAGCTCTAAACCCCCAAATAGCTTAGGTGCCGGAGTTCAACAAAAAAACTGGTAGGCTATCCCCCAAGCTCTAAACCCTCAAGACCCTGGGCACCGAGTTTAACAAAAAAACTGGTTGGCTATCCCCCAAGCTCTAGACCTCTGAATACCCTGGGCGCTCGAGCTCAACAAAAAAACTGGTCGGCTATCCCCCAAGCTCTAAACCCTCAAGACCCTGGGTGCCGGAGTTTAACAAAAAAACTGATCAGCTATCCCCCAAGCTCTAAACCCCCAGATACCCTGGGTGGCCGAGTTAAAAAAAAAAAAAAAAAAAAAAAAAAAACTAGTCGGCTATCCCCCAAGCTCTAAACTTCCAAATCCCTGGGCGCCTGAGTTCAACAAAAAAACTGGTCGGCTATCCCCCAAGCTCTAAACCCTCAAGACCCTGGGCACCGAGTTTAACAAAAAAACTGGTTGGCTATCCCCCAAGCTCTAGACCTCTGAATACCCTGGGCGCTCGAGCTCAACAAAAAAACTGATCAGATATCACCCAAGCTCTAAACCCAAAGACCCTGTGCGCCCAAGTTCAACAAAAAAACTGGTCGGCTATCCCCCAAGCTCTAAACCCTCAAGACCCTGGGTGCCGGAGTTTAACAAAAAAACTGATCAGCTATCCCCCAAGCTCTAAACCCCCAGATACCCGGGGTGGCCGAGTTGAAAAAAAAAAAAAAAAACTAGTCGGCTATCCCCCAAGCTCTAAACTTCCAAATCCCTGGGCGCCCGAGTTCAACAAAAAAACTGATCAGCTATATCCCAAGCTCTAAACCCCCAAATACCCTGGGCACCCGAGTTCAACAAAAAAACCGGTCGGCGGGGGTTTACAGTTCGGGGGATAGCTGATCAATTTATCCATTGAATTCTACGCCCAGGGTTTTGAGGGTTTAGAGCTTGGGGGATAGCTGATCAGATTATTCATTGAATTCTACGCCCAGGGTTTTGGGGGGATTAGAGCTTGGGGGATAGCTGATCAGATTATTTATTGAATTTTACGCCCAGGGTTTTGGGGGGATTAGAGCTTGGGGGATAGCTGATCAGATTATTTATTGAATTTTACGCCCAGGATTTTGAGGGTTTACAGCTTGGGGGATATCTGGTCAGTTTTTTTGTTGAATTCGGGCGCCCAAAATATTTGGGGGTTTACAGCTCGGGGGATTATCAACCAGTCTATTTATTAAACTGATCTTTTTTTTTTTTTTTTAAGACGTCAGTTTCATTGGGGGTGGGGGGGGGGTGGACCTCAGCTACCCCCTAGCTGGAAGGAGTTGTTGCGCCCCTGTTCAAGTAAAAAAAAAAAAAAAAAAACCTGTACGCTTTGCGTTATTGGGTTGCAGAGCTTGGGGATCGATTTTTTATTTATTAAACATTCAAGAAAAAAAAGAAAACCCTGGACGCCTAGCATTATTGGGTTGTAGAGCTTGGAGGGTTGATTCTTCATTTATTTTTCATTTTATAGAAAAAAAAAACCCCGTACGCTCGGCGTTATTGAGTTGTAGAGCTTGGGGATCGATTTTTCATTTATTTATTATTCACAAAATAAAAAAAAACACCCGGTCATCCAGCGTTATTGGGTAGTAGAGCTTGGGGGGTGAATTGTTTGTTTACTTTATGATTTATTTATCAAAAAAACCGAGACGCGAAGCACTTTTGAGTTGTAGAGCTTGAAGAATCGCTTGTTACTATATTCATCGTTTGAGAAAAAAAAAACCTGGACGCCCAGCGTAATTGGGGTGTAGAGCTTGGGGATCGATTTTTTATTTATTTATCATTCAAGAAAAAAAAGAAAACCCAGGATGCCTAGCATTATTGGGTTGTAGAGCTTGGGGGGTAGATTGTTTATTTATTTTTTATTTTAGAGAAAAAAAAGCCCTCGTACGCTCGGCGCTATTGAGTTGAGCTTGGGGATCGATTTTTCATTTATTTATTATTCACGAAATAAAAAAAAAAACCCGGTCATCCAGCGTTATTGGGTAGTAGAGCTTGGGGGGTGAATTGTTTGTTTACTTTATGATTTATTTATCAAAAAAACCGAGACGCAAAGCTCTTTTGAGTTGCAGAGCTTGACGAATCGTTTGTTACTATATTCATCGTTTGAGAAAAAAAAAACCTGGATGCCCAGCGTTATTGGGGTGTAGAGCTTGGGGATCGATTTTGTATTTATTTATCATTCAAGAAAAAATAAATAAATACCTGGACGCCCAGCGTTATTGGGTTGTAGAGCTTGGGAGGTAGATTGTTTATTTATCTTTTATTTTAGAGAAAAAAAAACCCTCGTGCGCTCGGCGTTATTGAGTTGTAGAACTTGGGGATCGATTTTTCATTTATTTATTATTCACGAAATAAAAAAAAAACAACCGGTCGTCCAGGGTTATTGGGTTGTAGAGCTTAGAGGGTGAGTTGTTTGTTTACTTTATGATTTATTTATCAATAAAACCAAGATGCGACGCACTTTTGGGTTGTAGAGATTGAAGAATCGCTTGTTACTATATTCATCGTTTGAGAAAAAAAAACCTGGACGCCCAGCGTAATTGGGGTGTAGAGCTTGGGCATCGATTTTGTATTTATTTATCATTCAAGAAAAAATAAATAAATACCTGGACGCCCAGCGTTATTTGGTTGTAGAGATTGGGGCGTAGATATTGTTTATTTATTTTTTATTTTAGAGAAAAAAAAAACCCTCGTGCGCTCGGCGTTATTGGGTTGTAGAGCTTGGGGATCGATTCTTCATTTATTTATTATTCACAAAATAAAAAAAAAACTCTCGGACGCCCAGCGTTATTGGGTTGTAGAGCTTGGGGGATTAATTATTTATTTATTTGATTATTAAAAAAATAAAAAAGATACAATCTGGTACAATATTGATGCGTTTATTGACCTAAATTATCACCGGTATTTGTAACGTAATTTGATTTATTAATTTTATCTATACAATAATTAGTCAATTTTAAAATTTAATTTAATTCCAGTTCCCACTCGCAGTTGTAAACTTTTTATTCTTTCAAGTTCCTCTCGATTATTACAGTTTCACATCAACGATTTATATTTTAATTTTGACTAAATTTTAGTCCCTAGCGTTACGGAGCTTATGAGCATTTAATATTTATGAATATTTTCGCTTTTTATAAAGATTCAAGTCAACCGAGGTATTTCACCGTTTTTAATTTAATTTTTTTTTTTCTTGAGTGCCTTAAAACGAAAAACTTCATTCAAAAAGTTCTTGTTTCTTTAAAAAAAAAATACTTTTTCGTTTAAAAAATATTACTATTTTAACAAAACAGTGATACTATTGCTACTTTTTTGTACTAAAATATTAGCTTGCATCCCTGTGAGATTACTTTTTTACTTATCGTTCCCTTATAGTTATTAAAAAAATTTAATCAACAATTTTTTAATTAAACTTTACCAATTAATTATTCAAGTACTGTTTTATAATTTAAGCTGTCAGTAAAAATTATGACTATTTAAGTCTCAAGTGACTTAAAAATTTGAATAAAAAGAAAAAATTAAAAAATAAACTTATGTTAGTTGTTAAATTGTGTTTTGTTAATGTGTTCTTTTTTCAAGAATTTTCCAAATTTTTTTCCTTTCCGTACCTATTAAAAATACTTCCTTTCGCAATAAATTAATATATAGATATGTACCTATAATTAAAATCTCCAGTATCTACAATTTTATCACGGACGATTTTGCCCGAACACCGAAAAGTCCAAACCGACGGCGAGCGTGAGGAAAGACCGTGGGCCCGTGCCGCAGTCAGAGCTGCCGAAACCACGTGACCTTGGGCGCTCAGTTGACAGTCGCCGCTCTCGTGGATGAACGAAAATCACGGCCAGCTGCGCTCGCTCGTCTATCGATGAGTAACTATGGGGCGGGCCCCTCTTTTTTGTGAAAAATATCTACGTCCCTGCAATTCGACATCAGCGCCACTACATTTGACCCGCTAGACTAAATTTTTGCTCTGCATTACCACGCTTGTAGAGCCAACCGATTGAAATCGTATATTCCAAACTACGGCTGCTAGAAACCACGGATGATTGTGAAAAAAATACCAAAAAATTTGTGAAAGTGGCCTACAAGTGTGTTACTATCTCGATTTTTGATCAGGTCACGCAATAATTTGCAGTGAATAAGAAACTGTGATCAGCATCAACACGTGTTGCAGACGACGATTTTAGTGATATTTTTGATTAACTTTTTTTACTATTTAGAAACACTTTTTGCAAAAAACAGATAGTGACACACTTGTAGAGTGATTTCAACTATTTTTTAAGATTTTTTTCAGAGTGATTATTTTTATTTTGTGGCCGTAGTTTGGTAGAAACTTTTTTTACGCGCCCATAATACAACGTTAGGTGGCGCTCTCCGCGGGGTCCTGAGCACTCTTAAAAACTAATGTTGGATTCGCAATTAGCAGCCCCGAAAACCCCTGAGTACCAAATTTTTAATTGATTTGAGACGTCTAAGTCACTGTTTTGAAAAAGAAAGTCGACGACGACGACGAAAATAATCTTCTTAATATAATAGAGAATGCTTCGACATAAGTTGGTGAAGCAAATAAAGTTGTGTATTTCTAAAACTTAATAAGAATTTTATTTTGTTTTCCTTTATTTAATTATAAATTAAATAATCTAATTTTAAAATATATAAATTTTTCTTAAAACTATACATGAAAACCCTTATTTGAAAAAAAACCATCTCAATCCGATGAACCGTTTGAGAGTTATAAATTTTTGAAAATAATAGTCCCCAAAACGCTCCGAGGGATGTAACTTCGAAGAGGTTGAAATACATGGACATACACTTAATCTTACTTTTAGATTTCATTATTAAAAGTAACATGGAGTAAATATTATTGTTTATTTCTGTTAATTGAAAAAATTTCAAATGAAACAATATTTTAAAAAAGATAAATGAAATGACTTATGCAGTTTACCCTGCTCTATAGCCACTGTGTGCCACAGGTAATGTTTAAACAATAATTTTTTTTCTGTTCTAAACATTTTGATGAAATAATATTAAAATTAACAAATTATAAATATAACACTATTACAATTTTCTCATAAGTACATAAACTTAGATATAAGTTTTTGAGTGCCCCGTGTCGACCCCTGGCGCACCCGGTCGGATTCTCATGAAACTTTTCCTAGATTCGGCCCGGGGTAACCGATATCTTCTTCTAGGTTCCAAGCATCGGTTACGAGAAAAAGTTCCAGAAGAAGTCAACTGAGTGTACCAGAAGTCGACCCGGAGCACTCGGTGTTTTAATTCTGAGTCCCGGGCATGGGTTACGAGAAAAAGTTCCAGCAGGACTCGACCAAGTGCACCAGGAGTTATTTTTAAGTACATTTACCTAGAGAAAATTGTAATTGTGAAATACAATACACATGCGTATACTAGGAGGTACCCCCTGCTTGCTTCTCTCGCCAACCCCTAAAGGTAAATAAAGAATTCGACGTATAATGAGGGATATCTGTATGTTAAAAATATCGCAGGGAAAAAGTACTTCTTCATGTGAAGCTTTTGAAACTACGGCTTTTTTGAGCCAGGAAGGAGCAGCAGGAGGAGTTTGGCTCAGCGGGAGGAGCGCCCTTAAACTATGTTGAATATAAGGTTTTTCAATTGTTTTGAGGTGCTTCTCCCGGAGGAGCTATTCTTTAAAAAAAAATTCGTACGTATAAAAATTTGTATTATATAATTATAAAATAAAAAAAATGTTAGTAGGCAAGCTAATTTAAAAAAAATAAATAAATAAATGTAAAGTAGGGTAATTTTTACCACAACTTTGACTGAAAAAACATATAATACGAAAGCAATTTCCATTAATTAGATTTCGAAAAAGCTTTAAAAAAAAAAAAAAAAAATTGCAAACCTGACTGTGCGATAGATAAAGAGGTTGTTTAAAGTCAATCCACGTGACAACCTCAGAGCAGGGAGGTGTTGTCAATGATCCAATGTAAGTATAATAGTTTTGCAAAGAATCAGATGAAAAATTTGGATTTAACAGATCTTTCAGATGATAACTATCTGCTAATTTAATCTTTGATCCTTGTCTTTCTATGTTTGGTAGCAGTTCTACAATAGCGTGGAAGTTTGGATGAGCCTTATTGTTTGGATCAGCCTATAAATAAATAAACGAAATATGTTAAATTACATTTCTTTTTTTTTTTACAATATAAAATTGGAATATTTATCAATGATTTAGGTATCGGTTACAAACAATGTATTTTTTACTCTTATTCTTTGACATATATATGAGTGTGTAATGATTATCCTTATGGTAGTTTTAGATATATTTTATTGAATAACATAAAAAAGAAATAAACGAAAAATTTTTTTTTGTACAACTTATACATTGAAGTGGCTCTTATTTTGGATGTCTGTTTGGTTACTTTACTGTAATTGTAAAGATAACTGAGAAAAATAAAAATGTTTTTTTATGCTAATCTTGTAAGAAATTACTTTTACTACTTAAGCCTGTTCCATTGTTTTATCAAAAAAAACTTTTTTTTTTGAAATCATTGCAAATGAATCAAAATTCTGCCATACAACTTTTACGAATAACCTCTCAAGTACATAATTAAAAAATTCAGTAAATTTTGCACGCTGGTATGAATAAAAAAAAAAAAAAAAAAAAAGAAAAAAGTTGAATAGAGAAAAATAATGAAATAATTAAAAAACAGTGCATGCAGCAAAAGTAATAGCAGTGCACGCGGAAGAGAAACATTGAAAGGTTAACGCATAAAATTTGAATTAGCTGCATTCACCACTGGTGCTGCAGCTGCAAAGTTTATCTTAAAAACATTTTTCATTATGCACCAGCAGATTCGTTAACATCACGGCTGAACATTTGAAATACAGATTTTTACGAGGTTGTCTGTTTCAGCTCTTTTTGATCTCAAGGATCTTGATGACGATGCTGGTCCTGACTTGAGTTTCACTTTTTAATAGTTTTGATTATTGGTTTTTCCTATCCGTATATTATCTACCAATTGATGAATTTTAATTAGAGTCTTTGCTTTCATCAAATATTTTTATTCAATTCGTATAAAGTAATAATCTGATCAGTTATATATAAATTATTGTACTCTTTATGCCATTAGTTTAGATTCATGCAAGGAAATCGACCCGTATTTTTCTTTAAAAAAAAAAAAAAATGAAAATTGAAGGATTTTATATAGATTTTGGAAGTTTCCGAAATAATCATACGTACAAACGTCTAATGTAAAATGGTACTGATGAAGTCACGAGTACCAATTTTCAAAAAATTAAATCTCATAGAAAAATTATCAAAAAAATCTTAAAATTCATTAAAAATCGAGAACTTTCAGAAAAAAATATAATTAGAAAGTGTACATATTCCTAATTGTTAGTACCTAGGAAAAGATTCAACTTTTGAATCCTAAAGTAATGTTTTTTTATTATTCTCAAGCTGCCTAACTTTCCTGACTAGGCTAAACTGCTGTAAAACGTCGATAGTTCAAAGTTAAAGTGTAGTATTTTTAATTTTAAATTATCAATTTCACTCTATGTATTTCTTTTTACCTCTAAAATTTTGCTTACAATTGACTATTTTTTGATAGGTAATGACTAATGACTAAATTTTTTTGGTATTGTGAAAGAACAGTTTTCTTTTCTTTTTTTTTTTCTTTTTTAATAAAATTATCTAATTGATTATCTAAGTAAAAAATGTATAGCTAGTATAATAAAAAATTTCACCTCAAAAAAAAATGAAAGTACAGCTAAACCATCGGGATGGCTGGTGGCTTCGAGCAAAGATTGATAGTGATTGTTATAGAAAACCGCATGCATTTCCATGGCGAAGGAGTGATTGTTTATGAGATCCTCGGAGCCTTCACGATCGTTTTGGCCCCAGTGAAAGTGAAGCTGCATAAAAATGTAGCTACTATTGAGCGGACCTCCCTCTATATACGCTTGCTCCGAACTATTGGTTTGAAGCATAACTGAAATTATATTCATTATCATTTTTATTTCTAATAATTTATATTTTATATAATAATATGTTTTATTTTATATATCTACCTATTAATTTTTTTTTCTGAGTCGTTGGTAAATAAAAATTAAATTGAAACATCCCATAATAAAAGTTATTAAAAAAACAATTTCATCTTTTTTCTTACTCCTTTTTAAACCGACTTCATCCGACGCTTGAGAAACTAATTGGATCCGTTTTTATAGTTCTATAAAGATTTCATTATATGTATAAGGATAAAAAAAAAATTGTAAAATTCATTATGCAAGCGTCTCTCGCTATTCGCTATGGTTTATTGGTTCTGAAGATGTGTCACGAATATCGAAACGTTAGTCCTATGGGGGGGGGGGGGGGGGGGCGGACTTTGGTTCCAAAGGGTAAAAAATAAGGTCAGGTTTCCATCGTTTCGAAATAATTAAATCATATTTTAAGTAGTTAATAATGACATATACTTGATGTTACTCGTAGTTTTGATTCTATTAATTTTTTTTTGATGTTAAGAGTCAGCTATCATTGCAGAAGCGTAAGTCAGCCATTGCTAAATTTTTGCTTAGTTTGGAAATTAAAGACGTTAATTACCGAGTATTTCACCTACAAAGACCTTTGAAGGGACTTGACAAAAAAATACGAGACTCGAAGCTGGACGCACAAACGATGTTTACTTTTTTTGACTTTACTGCATGCAAGTCTGATAAAAAATTTTTTTTAATTTCCGATAAAATTTAGGATAACGTTTATTAATTTTAACTTTAATTTAGTAAAGTAGATTTTGAATTTGAACTCCATTTACAAAAATATTTCCCGTCTACTCCGATGAATCCTGTAGTTTAAACTTTTTTCTCCCCCCTTTTTTTCCTGATTTCTATTTTAACTACTCATTGACCTTCACACGGACTCCACCACACTGAACCTGCTCTTGTTCTCGTTTACGACTTTTTCCCGAATTTGACGCTGCTTGAAAAACATGAGGCCCACGTGTTCAGAGTGCAAGCGTTGGTCATGCGTTTTTCACTTGCACCCTCGCCTCGCTCACCGTGAAGCTGCGGGGGAGGAGCAGTCTGTTTTAAACCGGTGAACCAGGATTGCGCCCAAACATGTGTTTTGTATAAGGATTGCGCCCAAACTCCTCCCCTTCAACTTTCACTGAAAATGGGCGCAATCCTTACAAAAACTACTCCCATGTTGCCAAGTTTTTTTCGTCAGAACTTTTGATTTTGAACAGTGAATTAATACAAACGTGAGAAAAAAATTGATTTTTAATAAAACACTAACGGGTTATTTTTTAAAACAATGCGCGCCGTGGGGCCCGAAGGGCCCCCGCAGAGGCGCGCCATAAAATTTAGTTCCAACCAAAATCTAGTTCGAATAAATTTTTTTTTTTTTTTTCTCTGTTATAAGGGATGTTTGTAAGAGTTATTTTAGTTCTTATGGTATATATTAGTTGGGGTGAAAAAGAGGGATGATTATTACTCTAGCAGGGTAAAAAAGCGTTAATTTTTGATAAACTGCAACACGAATGAAGTAAAATTTTTCGTCTTAAAATTGTCCTACTCAGTGTTTAAAGCAATCATAGTATACATCTTCAACTGTAATAATGATAAAACTGTAAAGAAATGAGTTTGGGGTGTAGTCCTAACAGTTCAGTGCAAGGATTGCGCCCCAAAATCGGTATATCCTCGAAAAAGCGGCAACGCTGCACAAAATTTTGGCGCAATCCTACTATTTTTTTTGGGGCGCAATCCTGGCAAAATTCTTGTTTATTTTAGGGATTTGGGCGCAATCCTAGATCAGCCGTTTTAAACACTCTTGCTGTTCACTCCGTTGTGCTACATAGTTTTTCAAAAATACATTGATTGAATTTGTAATTGACTTTAGTCAATTGTAAGTTTAATTAATGTAAATGCGCTTTTTGAGTTTTTGCGAACGTGACTTCTTGCAGGTGCATCATTGCAGTTTTTACCTTTCTTTGTGCATTTTGAAGTTTTGACAGAATTTAGTGACTGAACTGTGTGTGCAGTGTGTTGAATTTTTTTTTTTACCGAAACTGTGAGACTGACTTGTGACTGTATTTAATTCGCCACACGATTGACGACTTCTTTTTGCATTGGCGATTTACACTGCACCTTCAATGATACTGTACATCTCATTTTTATTATAAGTAAGTTGAGGTTGATGTTTGTATAACTTAGACTGTTAAGGTTTTATTCAAGTTTGTAAACTAATTGTGAATTTTGTTTTTGTTCAATAAAGTCCTCCTGAAGAGGTCGGCAAACCCTGGCCGACGAAACGTCGAGGAATTCAGATTATAGATTTGTTTTTGAAAAATTCTTTTTGCAAACACACCTCCTGCCTTCAACCGATCCATACGCCCTATTGGGTGATTACTCAAACATTTGTAAGTAGTATTTATTTTTCTTTTCTTAGTAGATCACAATGCAGTTCTTCATATGGTTATGGATTAATTATTAGTTCACAATCTTGCTCCATTTTCTAACTTCTGACCATTATAGAATCAGCTTCGCAAGCCTATTCAGTGGGTGTATAAAATGATTGAAGAATTTTAAAAACTTTAGACAATTTAAGAATTTGTTATTTTTTTGTAGTCTCGACTGACTCTTCCTCATTTTCTTTCGAAAGCACTAAAGGTTTTTGATTTCTTTCGCTATTATTATTTTGCTCTTGTTAATATACGATCTCTAAAATCTGTAATTTTTTAGTCAAAGTCATCACTTCCGTTTCTCGTTTTGACCTTTTCATGATATACATTACTACGCCCTTGATAAATCATTTCTATTTTTAAATTTTGGAATTTAACTAAAAATTACTTTAAAAAATTTTTTCAAATAGAGTGCAAATAGCAACCAAAACCGCGAAAAGGCGAATCTCATCCTTAAATACTGAGAGATGATTGCATTACGGTAACTGCGAGTAAATGAAACCGTCAATAGCGAGTACCGCAACTAGCGAGGGACGCCTTTAACTGAATTTAACGTCACAACTGTTCAAATAGAATTAAAATTAAAAATTTGAAGAAATAAAAAAATTTTGACTGCAACCGAGGTTTGAAAACAGGACCTCTCGTCCTCCGGGTGATTGCTATTTTTATTTAACCAAGATACCGCAACCACAAACTCGCTCACTGTTAAAAACATCCTAACTTTATTTTCCAAATTTTTAAAGAACCTTCGAAATTTTTATGTCGTAGCTCAATTCGATAAAAAAAGTTGTTTAATTTTACTAATTAGTAAAAAAAAATTGTAAATTTTAGGTAGTTCAGATTAATAATTTCGAGAAAGAAATGAAAAAGCACTTTGAATTTGAGGTGGCCGAAATTAGATAGAAAATTTTTTTATTGTTTAAAAAGTAAGTTTCAGTACTGCTAATCAAGTTAAGATATTAAACTGGTGAGCTACAGCATCGATTTTTGCTTAAATGGCTAAAATAAGGTTCTGTTCTCTCACTAGAAAATTTCTCCAAATTTGAAAACAATTTGAAGTAACCAGTAAAATTTTGGGCTTTACAATTTGAAATTCTTGATCTTTTCTGTCGCAGAGTCTGTAAATTCAAAATGGGGGAAGGCGCAGCACTTTCGGTCTAGTGGGCATTTAAGGAACAGTTACTTAATTGATAACCCGAATGAAAAATATGTATCTCTAAAAGAATTCAAACTAAATTTTTAATCTAATTATAGAGCCCTTGCTTTTTTTACATTATTTTTTAAAACTTTAATAAGGTCTTCAAATCGCTTTGATGCTGTACCAGTGCAGTCAAAATCATTTCAGCTTTTGAAATTTTATCAATTTTTTAAATTAAACTCATACAGTCTGGTTATATTCTGAATAAAAAAGAGAATGACTCAAATAACATGAACAAAATATATAATATTATTCATGAATTATTCCAAAACAATTTTATTAAGAGCAAATTTATTTAATCATGAAAAGAAACGCTAGCCGTAGAAAAAAAATATTTAATTGTTAGAAAGTTATTTAAAATTTAATAAAAAAAATGCAGTTTTTAAATTCGAGTTTTTTTAAATATTTGAAGTCTGTCGATTTTTTGGGCTAATCTTATAGCCTATATTAATTCTAAATTAATTTGAAAGATCATAGCGAAAACCGTATTGAAATATATGCATTTGTTGTTGATCCTACCTCGAATAAATACGCAGAAAATCCAAGCGATATATATATAGGTAATATTTTTTTTGAATAAGTAATAGCTGTTTTTTCTTTAAGATAAATGAGTAATTATTTGAGTTTGAGGCCTGTTACCTGTATGTCCATTGTTAATTAATAATAAATCTCTTGGAAATTTTAAGCCATAGAATGATAAAAGAGGTAATGTCACATTTTCAACGTCGTGTTCTTCGATGTTTATGGGTGACTGATGTTTTCCTACGCAGGTATCGTACTTTTCTCCCCAATGGCTGGGACCTGTGCAATGAAAAATAGTTAAAATTAATACTTTCAACTTGTACACACTTCATGGGTCAATTTCATGAAATTGTTTTTTTTTTTTTTTTTTAGTTAAAAATTGTGATAGAGGAAATGTTTTCTAATTGTGCATTTTTCAATTGTTCAGTAAAAATAAAAATATTTCCTCTAGTTACCGGTTCTTGAATCCTTTTTTATTCGTTTTTAATTAGTTCATCAATTACTGTATTAAGCTTCTTGGAGTTAATAGTAAGACAAAGACTCTTGATACGTTTTCTTAAAAACTTTCAAATAGCATAAATCCAAATAGGAGAGCGTATTTACCTTGTAGATATTTGGAAAAATAACTTATGTTCTAACTACAAAGTTCTATTCATATACATAAAACTCAAATCTTATTTAACCGTTTGATAGTTGAGAATAAATGTAATTTATAATAAATAGAATCATTCGATAATTTTTTTTTTTTTTTCTGTCGGCAACCTCGTTTGTAGGTAAAGACCCATTACAAAGGGGGTATCAACCACATGTGCATGAGGGACCCACGAGGGTCGTACTTTAGGATGTTTTTAAAATTTATGCTTTTTAACGTGGTTTCTGTCCAATTCTCATTTCTGCCTCCACTTTAAGACCACCTTAAAGAAGCCCAAATTGAGCGAAGCTTGCATATGGTGTTTTGTGGACTCAGTCGACCCTACTAGCCGCAAGCGCATCGGGATACTCAAGCTCAACTCGTAGGAAAAGTATAGCCAGCCTCACACACTTTACTTTTTACAATCTGATATCGGTCGACTTTATTCCTCTGGATCGGACCCACTACCCAAAGTCACAGTATCAGAGAGAATTTAGCCGGCCTTGAGGAGCATACCTGAGTTGAAATAAGTGATGTAAGGCATCCTATACCTAACCTAAGCTGCAGTGGATTTAATCCCGACAATTTTAACGCGTGAAAAAACACTCACCATAATTGCCGAACCCACGACCACAACCCCAGTATTGAGAGTCGAGTGCTCTAAGCCCTAAACCATACCGCTGCTATTATCATTTGATACATTATCAATTATAAAACTTTTCTCAGTTTTTACTTTTTCAAACCAATTTCGAAAATTCATATTAATACAAATTGTAATTTGCTATTTTTTTTTTAAATTAGAATCAAATGTCATAGCTCTATTTGAAAAAATTAAACTAAAAATTGGAACCAAAAACTCTGATGTTTAAACTTAACTTAAAATATTAAACTATGTATTTCAAAATTTTCTAAGCTAAGTAAAAATCAATAATTTTGATTTTTTTAATCACATTTTATGTTGTAAAAAAATTTTATAAACATTTCGAAAGAATCATCTTGATTCTGGAGCCAACATAAACTTGCTACATTTTTGTTCTTAGTAAAGTCTAATAAGTACCATATTTTGGATTAAGACCTATGTCTGGTTCCAGGATTCGCTTACTCATTTTAAATCAACTCAATATTTTACAAAGCCCTAATTTTACAAATCAAAGTTTTTGAAAGAAAACTTTATTTATTTTTTGCGTTGTACTTGGTTTTCATGACTGTATTCTGTATTGAATAAAATCAAAGGATTTTTTGAAAATAAAACTAATAAAGTTTCGTATGTTTTTGTGTAGACCGAATCTATCTCAAATCACTCTTGTCGATTGGCGGTCTATCTTTGATCGTCTGAAAAACTATCGTCTTGACAATTTTCGCTGTGAGCTAACTTTAAGGAGGGTCATACGAGCAGGGCCATATCAAATGAAGGGGTCCCAGGATGACTTTTTTTCATAAGCCCATGGTTTTTAACTATGCTGCACATGGCATTTTATCAATTGGCTCATTGCTCTGTAGGGTCGACCGGAGCTCTTGATTAGGTCGAGGAGCTGTACACTCCAGGTTGTGTGAATCGTGAGAACAGGTAAGTACAGGTAAATATGATCTTTATTATTTTAATAGTTTCACGCCGACAACGCGCAGAGCGTGGCTGTAGCTCGATGCAGCGAGCAGTGCTTACAGCTTGAATGCTTCATACGAACGCTTGGTTCGTCAAGGCCGAGCCCACATATCTTATGGAAGAGCCCACAATTTCGCCGGTAGCGACCGCTTAAACTTAAAATTGCTCCATAAGAATTAACATGGTAAGAGCCAATAAATCGAGGGCACAACGGTCGTGTTACACGCCAATATTTCTAAAATTTGGTACGAGAATCGCCCCGTTTCTCCTGTAGTACTACTAAATTAAAAAGAGGCCCGTTTTCGTTTAGTTTTTATCGCAACGTTTCTCGTATGCTGAGTATTCAAGTTACAAAGCGAGCCATTTCAAATAATAACTGACTCAATATTATATTATTTTTAAATCGGTCATCAGAGTTGAAAAAGCAATCGCTGACAAATCATAGAACGGCGTTCTCTCTCCTTCGTACCAGAATTATTCTGTACTATAATTTGTCTCCAAAACCTCCAACTCTCTGACGACCAATACTGTTTCCATACTTGGTCAATAATATGCTATTTTCCTTCCTACCACCTGTAGCTCTTATCCCTACAGCTTATTTATAGATGTCTTCTCCTCCTGTTCTTGCGCACCTTCGAGTCTCAATACATTAGCTGCTGATATCTAAGTAAGCCAGGAGAAGAAAGAGAAAAAAAAGAATGGATTTGATTTACCATCAACTGATAGCACCCGATCATTCAAACATTGTTTCTTTATCCAAATTTAAAAAATTTTTTATTATAAAAATGCAGGAAAAAATCCTAGTTTTAGTTCTACCATGCTGCCGCCTAATGTGAAAAGGTAGTTAACTGCATAAACGTTCGATTCTTTTCGAATTTCCTTAGCTAAAAGCCATAAAAGATTTAAATTTAAAAAAAATTAATAAATATTCAAAGTTTACCTCATAACTTTGACAGTACATATAACTTAAATTTTTTTTCGTTATATTTCAACAAGAGAATATGCCATTTTTAAGTAAATTTTATTAAAATTAAATTAAAAATGTACAACAAATTAATTATTTACTCATGTTTATTTTCGCTATTTCCTTTTTATGATGATTTATAGTAGTGAAAAACTAACAAAATCCAAAACTTTGAATTCAAAATACTCGGAAAGTGACAGCTTGCAGTGACTGACCTTCTTGCTTCAGGCGGCATCATAGGTCTTGAAAACCATGCACTGTTTTTATACTACAAAATAATTATAAATTTTTCGTCAAAAACAACTCCAAGAAAGCTTAATTGACCAGAAATAACTTTTAAAACATTTTTGAGAATCCTGTCGTACAAGTCGCGTTAATAAAAAATAAATATTAAAACAAAATCTCAGCTCATGAAATAGAGCGTGCTTTCTAACCATAACTAATTTAAGTTAAAATGTTTAGTAAATACACGTGATTTTCTAAAAAGGATTTCAATTTTTATGCTGTCTTCAAACATACCCTCGGAGCCAGAGTATCCAAAATCCGCTCTCACTTCTACAGCAACTGAAAATAAAATTTGTTAAATATTATTGAGATTAAATGAAAAAAAATTACTTATTAATAAACCAATAAAAAATGGATACAATTGCGATAACTTCAAAATTTTATTTTATACTTTTAATCTTGACAAGAATAATTATTTTAAACACGTCTAGTTCTGAAATACTGCAATACTTAAAATTAATTTTTATTTTTTATTTTTTAATTGCCTACCAAAGTTTTTCAGGTCATACAGCAAAATTACCGATAACTTTATCACTTGTTGTAACAAATAAAGCGCACACGTAGGGTGCTAAATTAAATATGGGGTTTAGTACATCAGATTGTATAAAATAATAATAACAGAAGTCATTAAACAATTAAAATTTCTATCTTTAAATCAGGACATACCAACTATAATTTTCAGTGTCACACAGGAAGTTATTATTATGCTTCAATAAATTACCATGTTGCGTAGCTTAAGAACTTTACAAACAGGTCTTTTTATATTAATATAACAGGATTTCATAATTTGTGATTATAACAAATAGGATTAAAAACATAAGTTTTTTTATTTTAACTTGTAAAATTAAAAACCTTCAAAAAAAATGTTCCGAAGGTTTAAAAGTTTTTGATAATTTCTTGCACAGTACTTCTAAGTATTACGTATTAAAAATAAAATAAAAAATTCTAATTACTCTTGTAACGTGCAAGAGCAAGTTTTTAAAATAACTCAACGAGTAAGGTGTCAATGCGGAACCATACAGCTTTCTTTTTAGTTATCACGTTCGATCCTTTCTTTTTTACTAACCAGTCCTGTCAATCAAGAAAGATCGTGAAATTTTTGTAATTAAAAAGTGTTTTCTTTTGATAATTAGAGCTCGCATTATACTCATTTTTGCACGTACTTAAATATTGACAGTTTCTAAAAATATTGATTCTATTTAAAGTAAAGCAGTGGCATTAAAAGTTACGCCAATCGATTAATGATCAAAGAGATATTTTATGCTGCGATTCAGTCACGCTTTCCAAGCTGTAATTCGGCGTTTATAAACATTATAGTGTTATTTAGTAAGCTATAAATGCTCTCGTGAGCAAGATTCATGATCATTTTTGGTAATAGGGTTGGCAACTTTTTGAAGTTTATAATATTTTTTTGCTTATTTAGTTAAAATATCTTTTAATGGAATTTCGGGTTAATGACGTCATCAACCCATAGTTTTAAAAACTTTTCTTAATTTTCTTCTTGCTCAATTTTGATTTAAATATTCTAAAAAAAATGTTAAAATTCATTAAAAATCGAGTACTTTTTAAAAAATATATTTTTAAAGTACCGGTTGCCAACCCTATTATTGAAAAAAACCTGAAGGAATACTTTAATGAATGTTTTCAAAGGAGAAAAAATATTTAGGCTTATGGGTTTGAAATCAGCGTGAAAAAATAATAATTTTATAATTGTTTAAAATAATAATGGCGCTAAAAATTTAGTTTTTTACATGTTTAGTGTATTAAATAATTTAGTTCCGAAATTTTACAAAATGCACAAACGGTTTTTTAACATAAATTTTTCTTATTTGTTCATTCATTTATTGAAATTGTAAATATACGTTAATAAAAGTTTATATTTGATTTTTTCCTCGAATGACATTTAGAATATTTGCAAGGTCACTTAAGAGTATCAAATTTTTATAAAAATTATTTAATACGCATCAAATGTATTGAGCTCATAAGAGTATGGCATTCATTAATTTTTTTAAGTCATAGAAATTTTTTTTTTAAAACGAAAATTTGAAAACACGCTAATGACTTAGTTAATAAATTTACTTCTTGTTTTGGTGAAGATTTAATTCATAAATCTTCTCCAAAATTCATAATTGTCATAAATCATGTCATCCCTGTGTAAAGACTTTTTACGATTCAATCTCTTGAAAATTTGAATACTCTAAACAATTCTAAACTTTTGGTTGATTTTTTTACATTTCTTTTTAATATTTCTCACGATAATTGGTGTTCAATGATAATGAACATCAATTATCTTCAATCTCATTCAAAATTATTTCGTTTATGTTGATATATCCAATCAAAATAATAGTTGATGAGCCCTAATTTTCATTACTTTCTTTCCAAGATCTAATTTTATATCAAACTACTCTTTAAAAAAAAACCAATAGATCACTTTTGCACCTTTTAGTAAAATTATTTTTAAATTAAACGACATTGCGAGAAATGTTTTAATTAGTGATAAAATAAGAACTTTTAAAACAACCCTGTAAGAAATGTGAATTAGGTTATCTATTAAATAGCTATAAAATCGCTAGTTACTAGCAAAATAACAGGTTAACTATTAAAAATAGCTAGTAAATTGGTATTTAATGGGTAACCTAATTCACACTTCTTACAGGGAAAGGTGGACTTTATATTGGGAAAATATTAAAACCATTACTTCTACTTGCAAAAAAGTTTCTTTACTAATTGCTGAAGACCGCATTAATGATCATTTTATGAGTTTTATTTAGTTTATCTTGAAAGAGTGACCGAAAAAATCGACAAATTTTCGTCCACTCTCTAAATCTCAATAAGTGAAATATTCACTTATTTCGTAAGTGAAGTAAGATATCACATTTAAAAAAGTGGAAAACCACTTATTTCATGAGTGAATCAAAAGGATCACATTTAAAAAAGTGGAAAACCACTTATTTCATGAGTGAATCAAAAGGATCACTTTTGAAAAAGTGACTATCTGTGAACATAACCTTAAATGAAGTTGGATTACGAAAAAAATATTGTATTTCATCGTTAAAGTCATTACAATTTAATTTTAACAGAAAAACATAAACAATAAGTGATTATTAACGAAATAAAAATTCAAAATTGGTATTTTTTTCTGTATTTTTTACAAGGATAATTTCTAGTTAAAATTTCAATTATGTTACTAGGATATATGAAAATTCTTTTAAAATAAAGTAGTAATAAAATATAACTCGACAAATAGATAAAAATAACATTTAAGTAATTAAAAATTGAAAATTTTATATTTTCTAGATCATAAACAATGAATAATCTGCAGTTAAATGTAAATTATAAAAATAATAATAGAGTTCAAAAACAAAATGAAAAAAATGTCATACAAATATTAAAAAAAAAAAGGATTTTGAACTAAAAAATAAATTAATAAATCGCCAAGTTTTACGAAAAAAAATGAAGCTATTTTGTTTATTTTAAAAAGCAGTACATTAACGATTTTTGTGAAAAAAATTATTAAACCTCTTTTTTTCGTGATAGAACGTAACAAAATTGGCTTTTTACAAAAAAAAAAAAATTACTACTAAATTTTTCATCCTTTACGTTTTTTACAAAAAAGTAATTTTTTTACTTTGTTTCTTTTTTTTTTTTTTCCTGAGCTGTATCAAAATAAAATAAATAAACCACTTGTGAATAATGTTAAAATACTTGGTAGTAATCAAGATTATTAGATGTATTAAATACCTCCACTTTTATATTATTTTGAAACTTATTTATTTATTTATTTAAAAATCGCTTAAATAATAATTAATGATTGAGTTATTCATTTGTTTAGAAAAAATTGGGAACGGAAATGATTATTCAATTAGTTACTTATTACCTAAATATTAATTTTTATAATCAAGCTTTCTTGGGGAAACAGTTTTTATAGGCGCTTAAACACTACTATTGACATGAGAACAAATGGTTGAGAGGGTTAAATGTCATGACCCTCGTCGTATTTCTTATTTTGCAATTTTTTTCCACTTGAAGGATCCAGGTTCAAATCCTAGTCGATCAAATTTTTTTTTTTTTTTTTTAATCTAATTATTAAAAACTTAATTATTTAATTGATAAAATAATAATTTTTCATGTGTAGAAGCATTAATAATTTAATTAATAAGAAATGAACATTTGGTTGCGTAATTCGATTTTTCACTTATTCATGAGTTATGTTTTACTATTTGAAAAAGGGAATAGTCACTTTTTCTACGTGGACGACAATTTACGCATTGAATAAGTGACTATTCACTTCCAATAAGTGAAATTTCACTTATTGAGATTTAGAGAGCATTGGGTAGAATCGTGAATTTCAATGAATTTTCACGCAAAATTGGTGATATAAATCCAAAAAACACCAATTATATTTTCTTCTTAGAATTTCACTCAGAATATGATGGCATTTTTTGTTTTCTAAAAATTAAACTTTTTAAAATTACCCCTGTCAACGTCCGTATAAATATATACCTTTAACCGGTTTATCTCTGCAATAAAAAAGTTTCCCTTCTTGAAACTTTTCAGGTATTTTTCTGTGATCATAAACTATGGCTGTAAACGCAGACCCAAAATAATATTGAATTTTATGAGCTCCCAAATAGGGGATCTTTTCGGTGACTCTTTTGGCCAACAGATTTTCATCAAGACTAGCTTTTCTTACAGATTTACAATTTTTATCTCAGTAAAATACTTCAATATTCCACAAAAAATCATGAACTATTGCATAAATATTAATTCACTGAACAAAATACAAATGTATAGCTGTATAAGCTAAAATAATTGCATAAAAATTTTCTTTCTGTGCTCTTAAGTTAAAAAATTAAGAAATTACTAAGCCATGCTGAAAAATTTTTTTCATCCAAAAATCTGTATAGATGCTGATTTATACTAATTTCAATTCAGTTCGTCTAAAAGCTTTGTTTATTATTATTATTATTTTTTTTTTGTTATTATCAAAAAGGGAAATTTTTTTAAAATTAATTTTGTTTTTTTAATTTATTTATTAATTATTCATGATTATTGAGAAAATGTAAGTATTACGAAAGTTATCTACGAAGTTTTTCTGACAGAAATTCTTAACTAATAAAAAATTAAGTTAAACATAAAGAAAAAACTTTCAACATAATGACCACGCTAATTAACAATGATGAACGGTTAAAAAAAAAAAAAGTAAGTAACTGTTCTTTCTCTTATTTTCTTTAAAAATAAAATGTCAAATCGCAATAAGACCAAAGTTTGTGCGTGTGTGCGCGCGCGCGCGTGTGTGTGTGTGCCTGTGATTTCCTTTCCTTGAAATAGAAAGATCAAATAATTAAAAAAAAAATTTATAAATTTGACTATTGACATTAAAAAAAATTTTAAAAAAGAAACAAAAAAAATTAAAAATTTCAAACAATTACAAAAAAAAAAAAATGCGATTTAAGAAATAAAAATACTCCTATAAAGATAAAACGTAAAAAGTTTACGACCAGTCCATTGTTTTGTCAGTTAAAAAATCAACTGCAATGTCCGATCTTGAGTAAAAGTACATACGTGTTACCACAAAAGTCAAGTACCATTGTGCCTTCCTTGAAACAGAATAATCGTTATTGCGCAAAGTGTTTTACAGTAGATAGAGTGGTGGTCACATGCGTGATCGACAAAGTAATTTCTTGTTTTGATGTGAGCTTGTTTTTATTTTCAAAAACTAGTTTTTATCCTTTTTTTTACTCTGTCAAAAGGACACAATCGCTTCAAAATATTCAAGGTAAGTTTTTTTCATTAAAAGACTTTTATCAAAATTATTATTTATTTATAATAAAAATTTTTTCTAAAATTATTTAATGAAAAGCCAGACGTGTAATGATACTAAATTTTTTCTTGGTTACAAACCACCATTTTCTTATCTTCCAAAATTTTCAAGACCTTAAGTAATTTTACTTTTAGAATAATAAAAAGTTTTTTTGATTTATAGCTTCGAGAATTTTTTATTTTATATTTATTCATCATGAAATAAAAAAAAAAATTTATGAATCATGTATACTTACTCATAAAGCTAAAATTTTTTTTTTAATTATGATGATTTACTTACGGTTTATTATCTGGTAAAAAGTATGGAGATTATTAAATTATACGTTGTCATTTTTCAAGATTAAAATTTGATTTTCTACAAGTGAATATTGTATTTTTCTATTTTTAAGTTATAGTCAACATTTTTGGTGTGTATACAACCACGAAATTAAATCTAATTATTTTAAAGGACGTCCTACAAATAAATGCTTTGAATTTAAAATTATTATCACCAATTTGGCCTTTCATAATGCCAAAATATGAATATACGGCAACGTGAAAATAATTTTTTATATATAATTACATATAAAAGAACCGCTTGGATGTATGTTACGATTTAATAATTTAAAATATATTGTAAAATATTTTCTGTTAATATTATGATAATTAAATGAAAAAATACAAAACCGAAAAATTTCAGAATAAATGCTACATTAATTTTATATAATTTAACAAAACGCTAATACTTAATGTCTATAATTATAAGTGGTTGCATAAAATTTTCCGACTTCAGAAGAAGCCTTATGTGAGAGATTTTCAGATAAAACTAATTTCTCAGGAAATCCCGTGAACACTCCCATTTTTCATTGGACCGAAAAAATGTGGAAACTATAAGTGTTAAATAATCGTTTTTTTAGTAAAAAAAGTTTATTTCAACAGGAGGATGTATTGTAATTTTTTTAAAGTGGAGGAGTGAAAAAAAAAAGATATGAGGAAAATAAAAAACTTGATTTCGAATCACATTACAAAAACTCCAAAAGAAAATTTTTGCTGCCAAATTTCCTTCCATGCATCGTTTTAAACGTAAATTGATCTTGAAAATTTTAACACTTATAATTGTAGCTGAGTTATAGTAAGCAGCTCTACAACGCGCACGCATGAATCATTACGAACTGTTGCTGCAGCCTACTCTTGATGCATTTGGGGGCCAGATGCTTTGATCGCTGCATTGTCAGCTTCATTCAGACTAATTAAACTTTTTTGCTTTTTTTATTATTACTACTTGTTGGGTTGAAATAAAATTTGTGTATGCGCACGAGCATTTGATTGAATCGCTTCGTCATGTGTCAATTATGAGGATTAAAGAGTTTATCGACCGATTCATATATCTACGCTATTTCGATAATATAAATATTTATATAATCTACTAATAATAATTTCATTTAGAACTCTTACACAACTCTTGCAGTTAATTTTTTTTCACAAATTAAAACTTCATTTTACTTTTAATCTCTTTGATTAAATGTGCTGCTGGTATCTTCTAAATTTTTTCAACTTTCCTAAATATAAGTATTCAAGAAATTTTTGTTAAATTTGGGAAACCTTGAAATTATATGAAAATTCAATTTAATTAGTGGAGTTCTCGTTAAAAAAAAAAAAAAAAAAAAATTTCAAAAATGACGTATCTTGAATTTTTTAATTTTATGGAGTCGTAGAATGATTTTTAATCCAGTTTTCTTTCTAATGACTCATAAATATGTTAAATTCCTAGTTAAAAGTTTTATCAGCAAAAGTAGTTGAATTGAAAGAACGCTGTCTTGTCCGACATTTTTTTTTCTTTTTTCGATATGAATCAACCAATGTATGTACGAAAACTTATGATTTTAAAAGTGAGTTCAAGTAATAAAGGACAATATTTATAAATTATTTTGAGTTGATAAATGAAACCAGTTCAAAATTTATAAATGCAACGAGCTTTTTAAAAGACTCTAATCACGGGCAAATTGCCAATAATTTATGAGTCAATGGCTCAGAACTGTCTGTATAAAAATTAAATTAACATCATTTAGATACATTCCTCAGTAAGTTTCAAAGAATCTTTTTAAACAAAGTGACACAAATGAACATTTCAGATAATATCTGTAATAAGTGACAGTTTTTTAAAAGTAGAAGTAGAGATATCCAAACTAAACTTTTATGACCTTATAACCATTAAAGGTTGGGATACACCAAAATAAATAAGAAAAATGGATTTTCTAGTTGTTTTTTAGTTGATCCATAATTATAAATAATTTTGATCGATTCTAACCAAATAAACTTTTTAATCGAAGCAAAATTGCAAATGAAAAATATTTTTATTCTGTTTTTTCAAATTTTTAAATTCAACCAACAAATGAAAAATAATATAAGAAAAAATTTTTATGTTATCCACAAATTTTAAAAATTATTTTTTTCTATTTCAATCCAACGTTTAGAAAGAAGTAAGCGCTTTTGAATTTGGAGTTTATAAATGCAATAAATTTTATATATTACTTTTTTATAGTTTTTTCACAATTTCTCAAGACAAACCTATAATTTTCAAACGTAAAATTCAACAACATACTTTTATTCTTAGAAATGTTCGCCTCCATAAATACTAAGCATTCGTTTTCACTGCCTACGATAACAATTGTAACATGAATATAGTTTGCTTTTTGACAAATTATAACAAAACTTTACAAAATCATTATTTCCCACGGTGTGTCAAAAAAATATTAAATTTTTTCTAAATTATGTAAAGCATGCTCATTATGTATATTATCTCAAATGTCCACTATGAAATTTTTTAAATTATTAGTGCTAAATTATTTTTATGTGTTATTATGATGTTTTATAAAAATATATATGTATATATTTCTAGAAAAGTGAAAAAATGCTGAAAAGTCAGAAGATCATTAAATGTTAACTTGTCAATGCTTAATAAGATTTATGATGCACTAAAGTATAAGTTTCGATCAAAATTAGATTTTTGAATGCGATCCAAAATTTTATTAACAAGCGTAAATAAAACTGAAATTCGAAGTAAATGTCCTCTAAACATTGTTAATTCTTACGATTTTATCACGGAAAATGCGAATATAATCTATAAATTATTTTTCAAAGTAGAAATTTTTTTTCAAAGATTTTTAAAAATTACAATTATGAAGAAAAATTTTCAAATTTTTTCTAAGAACTTGTTAGTTCATAGTTACATGAAAACAATGCATAATTCTTATATAAGCCGGAAAGAGAAAGACAAAAAAAATATAATGTCCAGCGACACGAAGCTTTATTTAAATATTACGTTACTTATTTTTTAAGTAAGTGCTGTAGTAAGTACTACAGCTTTAACAAGAATAAAAAATTTCTACCTATCAGATTTTGTTCATCAAATCTGAAACTTTTTCACCTAAAGTAACCTTCGAATTTTTACAGCAATTTTGAAGTAAGATAAATTCAATTTAAATTTGGTGAATGGAACAAATGATTGGAATAATCATATTGCAATACCTTTTATTAAAAAAACAAAATCAAAACGATTTATAAGTTAAATTGTTTTAACTAATGATAAAAATAATTTTTGCAAATAAGTATTAATTTAATAAAAATGTATTCTCAGTGTTGTCGGGAAAACCTGCACACATTCAAAAAATTAATTAATAATATTTATTAATTATTTATTGATATTTTTTTATTAAAATACATCAAAAGTTCAACAAAGTAAATTAAATCTTAATTTTTTGTTAAAGTAATCTTCAGTTATATCTCACCGATTAGTTGAGTATAGATTTTTTATCGATGCAGTTAAATTTTGTTTTAAATAACGAATAAAATTTTCTTAGCCTTAATTTTGGAAAAAGCTAGTTTTTTCCTGTTTCTGAGCATGTATTGTGATAATTTTCAAAAGATGTTTTAGCCGATGCAACGAAACTGTTCATCAATTCCTTTCAAAAAATGACAGGAATTTAAAGCGTTAAAAATAATTTATGCATTAACTTTTAATCTTACAGTCTAATTTACTCTAAAACTGTGAATAGTATAATACAAAGACTGAGGACACTAATTTAAATTAATAAAATGCATACAACTTATTAAAATTAAATATATTTCACAATTAGTTAAAGACAAATACAAGGCGAGTACATAAAAATTCTATAGTCCAAGTTTTCAGTTTCAAATTGTGAAAATAATTTTACATCGCCTTATATGGCCATAAATATTTTGGACCTGGATATGGGATTTAGGTTTTACCGTGCTTCGAAAACATTTGATCCCTCATTAAAAATTCGCTTATGCAGACTTTAATGAAATGTCAATTGTTTTTGTACTTCCTAACTTTTTTAACTAGAACGAAAATTTTAATTTTTAACTATCACGAACAATAAATTAATATTTTATTAAAAGTTAATCAAATAGCACAAAAAAATTTAGTAATTTTTAAGGGAAAAAAAATTTGTTATAACTCTAGAAAAATGTGAAATTTTTATACTATTAAATAAAAATTTAAACACTATTATAGCATCAAATTACATAACCACAAAGAAAGAAAAAAGTTAAGAAATAAAATAAATAAAATCAATCAAAAATAAATCTTAATTAAATTTACTTACCATTGAGAAACATTAGTACTAAGAAGGGCAAGAGAGTGACGCGTCTTAGAGATCGGTGGCAGAGATCGGCGGGTCTACCCCCGTCGTGCAGGATCAAACGAGCCATATTAGAGAAAGTTTGAGACCAAACGAAACAGCTAGTGGATCACCAAGATTATATTGTTCAATTATAAATGAATAGTTTTTGTTGTTGTTTTTTTTTTTTTTTTTTTATGCAACTTTTAAAAAATTCAAGTCAAAAACTGGTAATTTAGATTTTTTTTAAAGTGAGTTTGAGTTAAAAATTTAATGAGGGAAAGGAACTGCACAATCAATAGTAACAACAATAATAATGCGAATGGTGGTGGGAAGTTGTAAATATAATGGTGATTAGAAGGGAATAGAAATATAAATGGTGAAAGCGGGCAACTCGTGTAAAAGTGCATGAGTAGCGACAGCGACGTGCCCCAGCTACGCTTGGATAGCCGGTCGCAACGAGACTGCCGCTCGGCACCCGCGCGCGGACGCCCCGACCATTTTAAATTATACTTAGGTTGAAGGTATAGGTAGCTGGTAGACTGTACTGCTGTGTTGCAGCTCGGCTCGGCGGTTGGCGCCTACACACATATCTACAGTCTCTGCTCCGCGTCTCCGTTCACCGCTGATGCTGTCGATCATCGCCGCTACCACCGCGTCGTCATTCCTACATATAGCTACCTACCTGCCTACTTTCCTTTACTACCTTCTTTCAAGTTCGTCACGTCGCTACCACGTCAGACCCCGGGGTAGTTGGCATTCGTCGAAAGCTGGCCTTCTCATCGTTAATTCTTTCTCCTCCTTCTTCTTCCTCTTCTTTTTCTCCTTCTTCTTGGCTCTTTATCTCGATCTTTCTAATTGATCTTCACCGATGCCTTTCGTTCATTCAGGATTTTTTATTTGGACCTGTACCCAACTCGCAAATATTTCCTTAACTGCTACCAGCTCTCGCGGCAAAAGTATGTTGTGACACTCGAATCTAGACCTTCTTAAGCAGTCAGTTATGTTTTTAATTCTTATTTTTTATCATATCTAATACCAAAACTTTCAACAATATATTTCCATCGACAAAATCTTAAAATCTTTTTAAAATGATGGATTTAATTCTATGTAATATCCATTGAACGTTTGAAAATATCATGGTATTTATTATAGTAAGGTAGGTGTATCTAATCAGGCTACCACAAGAGCTTTCAAATGACATCCTTACTCGATTAAATCTGATGAGTTGAATGAGTTTAAAATGGGAGTAAATTTAATAAAACGTACTTTTTTAAGACACCAACAGTGTGCATTCCTATCGCGGCCATTTATAAGTCCGCTTAGTCATTTACATTGAACGATGGGTCCATTTTAGGTCCAGTAGTTAATTTTTAAGTACCCAAACAGCTTTAGACCTCGCTTTAGACTTAATTATTCAATACTTTTGACGTATTATTAGCCTGCAAAATGGCCGTGGCATGCGTTATCAGAATACCAGGGATAACCATATCAGGTAAACCTAACTTAAGTACTCTGTTTCTCAGAACATAACCTTGTACCCTTTTTTCAGAGTGTTATTGACTCCCCCCTCCCTTCTCATAGCCAAGTGAAGTTTTTTTTATGACCTCCTCTGACCTCCCTCCCAGCCAGACCGTAGTTTTTTCAGATTTTTTGACCTCAGACACTATGTCGAAGGGATCAGAGAGCCTATGAATTCGGCAGAATAAAAAATGCAACCCACTGGAATCGAATATTTAGGTCACAAAACAACTTTTGAACATATCCATAGGTCGATCTAAGCAATATTAAGAATAGCCACTTTTTCACACTCATGTATTCCTACAAGTTAAACAAGACAATAAAGTTGTGCACAATATTTCTCAAGACCCAATGGACAAAATTGAACCGGGTAAAATGAAAAAATGTTCGTTTTGGTGTCCCATGATTTCAGTCTCATTTTGAGCATGATCGATCACATGGGTACAAATGGCGCACACCAAAACTTTTTACAATCACGTTTCATCCAATTTTAGCGCTATTGCAAAATTGTACACAACATTTTTCGTGAGTTAATGAACAAATGAACCCGGTAAACAGAAGAATGTTCGTGTTGGTGTCTCATAGTACTAATTTCATTTTGAGCATGATCGAATTAGCGTTTACCAAAACTTTTGAAGCGTAGCTTCTATACTTGGCTAATTGGCTTATTACGTCTATCATACTATACCTTCTATGCCCTACCTGTAATTTTCACGCAAGCATCCATGCTAGAAGTGAAATGAAAAAAGTGAGCGTTACGCCGCGAGTGCAACCACGTCACGAAAATCCAGTTGCGAGCATCTGCACTGGACAAGTGCAGAACTGCAGGGAGAATGATTAATCCTGCAAGAAACTGTTGTGTATCTCTCTTTCTCTTTCTCTCTCTCTCTCTACAATTATATACATGTATCGAAGGTGTCAACATTGACCTGGTATACCCGGGTGCACCAGGTCGATAAACTCATCGGCGACGACTTTCCCAGGAAATTTGACTTAAATTCGATGTTTTCCAATCGAACACCAGTATCCGAGGAGGTATCGACATCGACCCGGGAGCATCAGGTCGAAAAACCCATCAGCGACGACTTCCCCAGGAAGTTTGATTTAAAATCGATTTTTAGCAATTAAACACACGTATCCGAGGTGGTCCGGACGTCGACCTGGTCCAGTGGTCGACAAACTAAAATTTGAGTGTGCTTTTTTTTATAATCACATTTTACTCGATTTTAGAGCTTTTATAAAATTATGTACAGGATTTCTCGCGATCTAATGGACAAAACTGAACGTGATAAGCGGGAAAAAGTTCGTTTTAGTGTTCTATAGGTCCAGTTCTATTTTGAACATAATCAGATCGCCCTGTTAGTAGCTCAATTTTAAAAGACACGTTACCACAAAAATTAAAAAATTTTAGTAATAAAACACACGACAAAATTATTATGTGCTTGGTCAATTTTCACTTTATTATACATACACAAAGGTCGTAAAAATTGTTTCACTACACTGTAGCTTCATCAGACGACGTTCATCGACAGCTACAGTGTAGCAAAACAATTGTTACGACCTTTGTGTATGTATAATAAAGTGAAAATTAATTGAGCACATAATAAATTTGTCGTGTGTTTTATTACTAAAATTTGAACATGAATTTTCATCAAGTAACGATCGAATCAATCAATCAAAATTAAAAAATCTTGAATAAAAATGAATAACTTATATAACTGTGGCATAAGACAAGAAACGATTGTGAAGGTAGAAAGAATATTTTTACTTGTAACAAGCTTGTATAAAACTGTTTGAAGTAGAAATAATCAGAAATTTCTGTCAAATATACGCTTTTCAATTGAGGTAGGTGTGCCTAATATACTCTCTAAATCTCAATAAGTGAAATATTCACTTATTTCGTAAGTGAAGTAGGATATCACATTTAAAAAAGTGGAAAACCACTTATTTCATGAGTGAATCTAAAGGATCACTTTTGAAAAAGTGAATATCTGTGAACATAACCCTAAATGAAGTTGGATTACGAAAAAAATATTGCATTTCATCGTTAAAGTCATTACAATTTAATTTTAACAGAAAAACATAAACAATAAGTGATTATTAACGAAATAAAAATTCAAAATTGGTATTTTTTTCTGCATTTTTTACAAGGATAATTTCTAGTTAAAATTTCAATTATGTTACTAGGATATATGAAAATTCTTTTAAAATAAAGTAGTAATAAAATATAACTCGACAAATAGATAAAAATAACATTTAAGTAATTAAAAATTGAAAATTTTATATTTTCTAGATCATAAACAATGAATAATCTGCAGTTAAATGTAAATTATAAAAATAATAATAGAGTTCAAAAACAAAATGAAAAAAATGTCATACAAATATTAAAAAAAAAAAAGGATTTTGAACTAAAAAATAAATTAATAAATCGCCAAGTTTTACGAAAAAAAATGAAGCTATTTTGTTTATTTTAAAAAGCAGTACATTAACGATTTTTGTGAAAAAAATTATTAAACCTCTTTTTTTCGTGATAGAACGTAACAAAATTGGCTTTTTACAAAAAAAAAAAAAAATTACTACTAAATTTTTCATCCTTTACGTCTTTTACAAAAAAGTAATTTTTTTACTTTGTTTTTTTTTTTTTTTTCCTGAGCTGTATCAAAATAAAATAAATAAACCACTTGTGAATAATGTTAAAATACTTGGTAGTAATCAAGATTATTAGATGTATTAAATACCTCCACTTTTATATTATTTTGAAACTTATTTATTTATTTATTTAAAAATCGCTTAAATAATAATTAATGATTGAGTTATTCATTTGTTTAGAAAAAATTGGGAACGGAAATGATTATTCAATTAGTTAATTATTACCTAAATATTAATTTTTATAATCAAGCTTTCTTGGGGAAACAGTTTTTATAGGCGTTTAAACACTACTATTGACATGAGAACAAATGGTCGAGAGGGTTAAATGTCATGACCCTCGTCGTACCTTTTATTTTGCAATTTTTTTCCACTTGAAGGATCCTGGTTCAAATCCTAGTCGATCAAATTTTTTTTTTTTTTTTTTTTTTTTTATCTAATTATTAAAAACTTAATTATTTAATTGATAAAATAATAATTTTTCATGTGTAGAAGCATTAATAATTTAATTAATAAGAAATAAACATTTGGTTGCGTAATTCGATTTTTCACTTATTCATGAGTTATGTTTCACTAATTGAAAAAGGGAATAGTCACTTTTTCTACGTGGACGACAATTTACGCATTGAATAAGTGACTATTCACTTCCAATAAGTGAAATTTCACTTATTGAGATTTAGAGAGTAACCATGCTTGGCGAAAATGGATGCTGTGGCTTAGCATATTAATATGTTCAAGGTCTCATTAAAGCTTGATTCAAGAGCTTTCAAATTAAAACTTGACCGTTTAATTTTAAACAATTTGGTCAAAGTACCATTGAATTTACTGGAACGTAACAACTTAGGATTATGTATCACGAGACGATTTAGGATTATGCAATACCATGAGGATTATGTATGCGAAAAAGTAACTTTTGAGAAATTTTGCTTACTCGAAAAATGTCTTACTTTCGGTAATTTTTTTCTGATTTTTGCGTAGGCGATCCTGTGCCCCTAGATACATCGTAAAAAACGCATCAACTTTATTGATTATCAAGGAAAGTGTACCTAATATGGTCCACCGAATCAATATTTTTTAACAAGTAAGGTCTCATTTTTGACACAAGAGCTTTCAAGTGAACCGTTTTGATTTTAAACATATATGCCAAAGTACCATTGAATTTACTAAAACGTAATTTTTTAGGTATCAAAAATTGGTGCCTAGTGTGGCCTCTGCTAGGTCGTTTATTTTTATCTATTAGTTTTAGTTTAGTTTATTCATATATTTCGAGTATAGGGCAAGCCCTATGATACTCGTCAGGATACAGAGTAGATATACAAGGTGTTGTAATTAATTATAAATTATAAATTGAGTAATAAGATGTAAAATTAATGTAATATAAACTTAATAAATTGGTGACAGTATAAGTATATACATAGGTAGTATCACTTGTAGTCATTGACTAACATTTCAGTTGTCTTGCTGATAGTATGCGTGTCTCTGTCTGTTGTACATCTATTGGTTCATCTTAGACCCTGGAATAATTTTTAGTAAAAATTAATGAAAAAAGACAAAATTTCTGTGACTAAATACTTTATCATCACTTGTCCGAAGCAATTAAAAATTTTTATCAGTAACTTAAACAAAAAAAAGTTATAAAATTAAAATGGGGTACATTTTTTTGAAAACGATTGAAAATTGGCTATTAAGCTTTATTTCTTGTTAATTTATATTTCTCGAGTAATTCTGATAATTTAGTACCAATATACCGAGTATACAGCTCAAATTAAAGAAGGTGTCCATATTAGGTACATTAGGATTTATGTAAAGTTAACATTTTTACAATAGCGTGAAATTTGATAAAAAATTCGTTAGTCAAAAAGTAACGAACTTTCAACTTTCAAACTCAAGTTTCAAAGTTGTAAGGATAAGGAATCGAGCTGATTAATTATTATTTTGATTAAGTGTATTGGTTAAGCGTTAAAATGTATTGATTTTTACCGAGAAAAATAAAAACAGAGGTGTTAATATAGGCTGGGGACACGAGGGTGCTTTTACACGTAGTCTTATGGGATCTGATGTTCTAACTCTAGTGGCCGACACTAGAACTTAGTTCGATACATAAGAATTAACATACAGATGAGGTGCGATTGGAGGGCGCTACAGGTCATGCTCTTGGCCTAAAAGACATTTTTTAATTTTTTCTTTGATCGAATATTGGCTCACTCGGAAGATAACAGGGGATGGCCACTGTTGGGTGGACCATTGTTCATCAAAAAAATTGTTCTGATCACAGCTGATAAGGTAAAAAGACATTTCACCCATTATCGTTCACCATCATCAAGAACTTATGGAACTTGGCCAGCCTCTTCGCCTTACCAGACTTAATAATGTATTGTAATGTACCAAACTCTGTTTAAATGAATCTCTGTGTAGAGATTCAAAATTTATAAAAAAAAAAAGAATATTCACGATTTAATTTGTTTAAATTTGTACTGCACTGGGAAAAAGCTGGGCCTCAGCTGTTCCAAAAATGAGAGTGTTGCTTCTCAACCATGTGGGGAATATTTTGCTCACAGACGAGAGTAACGAAGTTAAAACAAGTTGTCAAGTCGGCTTTAAGCGGCGCTGCACCTCAATTTAGGAGAAATATTTCACGCGATAGGCAATATATTGCCAGATAAATAGCACGGTTTAGCATATTAAAAGTGCTGTTCCATCTTGTTACAACATCTATGATTGACTTTAAAAATTTAATTTCGGAAATTTTGCAGTAACTTTCTAATTTTAGAGTCAATACTTCTGATCCTCGAATTTTTTTAAAGATGCATCTTATATTATTTACCACAATGTTCCATCGAACTTCGCTACCATTTATCACGTCACTACTATAAGTTTCTTCAAAACCACAGCAACATTCTTCAGTCATGCAAAAGTAATCATTTTGCTCAAGTGACTTCAAATCAATTTCAGTAGTATCCACTATTTCTACATTCAGTAACTTAAGAATGTCTTGCACCGCTATATTAAGTGCATGTGCTATGCACCGAAAATGTTTATAATCACTGTAAATAAAAAATTTTCTGTTCTTTTCATTATTTTGCTTAATTTTTGCTTGCAAACTGTATTAGCAGTTGGATTATCCAAAGTTACATCTTCTACTTTATTTTCAATCTCAAAACTTTTCACAGAATTGAAAAAAAAATTTGCTATCAACTCCTTTATGTTTACCATCAGAAGCAACAATCATATATGCAATGCATATATGCAATCAATAGTTTCAGATTTTTTTGGATATATCCCACTCATCATTTATGAAATGAGCTGTGATACCGTAATAAGATTTGTAATTTCTTGCACTGTAAGCATCTAATGTGTAGGATGTCTTTGTACTGTTTGTGATCAAAATATTTTTCAATTTTTGTTGCATTAATAAAAACTCTTCTTGAGTTGTTTTTGTCAGAGCACTACGTTTTAAAAAATTATAATATTGCGCTACTGGGTTACTTTGAACAAGTTTAAACAAATTTTGCGTTTCTTCATCATCAAAAAAATTGAAAGGTAATGTTTTCAAAGAAAACCAACATACGACCGTTCTGTTCATATCAGCTGTAGTCATTTCCTAAAAATAGTTATTGAAATTAAATATATTTCTGTAAATTAAATAATTCTCATGTTCAATTAAATTTATTTACATGTTTCAACATATTTTTCAAGCTTAATTGGTTTTTGTCAGAAGATTTTGTATCTGGTGGGCCGAACATCTTAATGAATAATTCTTTATATTTTTCTAAGTGTTTTTTAACTCCAATGGTATTTCCATCTTTTATACTTATTGTTGTTGAGATGGGTTTTTGGCACATTCCTTACATTTCCCAACTTTATTATCTTTTTCATCATAGTAAATTAAATAAGCTTTATCGTAAATGGATGATACCACTAGTTTTTTTCTTTTTTGAGGAGAATCTATTTTGTCTTCTGCGGCTCGTTTTATTATTAAAACTTGAATAAATAATTTGAAAATATTTATGAAGAGTGTAAAAGTTACAACCACTTTACTCGATATCTAATAATGGACTGAAATTTGAGGGAGCCTTTGATCTTAGTAATGTGGAAAACGACGACGCTAGTGTAAACAACAACAAGCACTTACAAGTAAGTCTCGTCGAGACGAGGCCGAGACGAGGTCGGGGATTTTATTTTTTCACGAGACTCGAGACGAAACTATCAAAAGTCATGCCTCGTCTCGTCTCGTGGCAGCCCTACTCATCACAGGCGTTCCATTCATCCCATTTCGCCAAACCTTTAACTCGTTCAGGAGTCTATTTATTTTTTATTTTTTATTTTTTGTATTGTTAAGGGAATGATAATTTTTAGCCACGACCGACTCCGAAGGGGTCATGGAGGCCTTATAAGTTCGCCAGAACAAAAAATGTAACCCAAAATTGTTCACAGTATTTCTCGCGACTTAATGGACAAAATTAAACGGGGTAAGAGGAAAATGTTCGTGTCAGTTGGTCGTTCCTTTTATGCATTGTGCGGAGCGATAGTGGAGCATGGCAATGCATACCTTTATCGCGCGGAGCGGTCGCAAAGCGTAGCGATGCAAGGGTAGAGGTATTTTTGCACACATTTTTTTTAAAGTCTTTTGCGCAGCAAGCCTGGGACTTTAAAAAAATTTTGGGCAAAAACACCGTAGTTAGGCAAGTCATCTGGCCGCTTGAGCGTATTGAAAGGGCCAGAGAGTGGGAAAGTTTTTTTTACTTATTCAGGAAGTTCCTCTCTATGTTATAATTAATAAAAAAAAAAAATTTCAATCATCAAGTTTTTCTATGCAAATGCTTTCGATTCACCCCATACAAGACGTTTTATTCAGGAAATTTGAAAAATGGCTTCCATAATGGCGAAAAGTTGAAAAAAGATTGAAGGTGCACACTCAAAGATGCCGTCGACGAACCATACGTCGCTTTTATATAAATTTTCAGCAGTTGCATGGATGAATATTCTACCATATTCGTCATCTTCATCCATATCGAATGAATCATACAACAAAAAATTTTCTCCAGCAAGACTATTCCGAAAATCGGTAGGTATTTCGCCCAAATCTTTAATGTGGATTTGATGGTACGTTCTGCAATTTAACTCGCCCGATGCCTTTTCTCAGATTCAATTTTTCAGCTGGTTGCGCTATTGCACCTATGGATAGAAATACAATTAATCAAAGAAAATCTAGACAGTTTGTAACAACGGCAATGATACTTGCGGTCATCAACTTTTCTTAATGAATTTTGTAAAATGTGACTTGATGGTGCTTCAGGATGTTTTGTAGCTTTACGTTTCATTGAGCCGACTATTTTTTCAGCCTGTACCTTGCCCGGATTCAGAGCATGCCTATGATGATCATCTACTGTATCCTTTTTTATTATTAAATTATTAGCATCACCGAAGGTCGAGGGGCTACGCACTCTGGAATCACGAATAATTTTTTTTTTTTTTTTTTATCTTTTGTTAGATGTGGCAATATTTATGAGCAGATAAAAATTATTTTTGCAAATTATAATAAATTTAAATGTAAAAAAATATATCGATAACTTACAGGAATCACGATTAATCTAGAAAAATGTTTTGACTCATTGATAAAGCCTCTTATACACAATTAATTAAAATTTTATTTCGAAGGTACGTGTACATAATTTAGGTCAATTAAGTATATGGAATATGCGTATGACGCAGCACTTTCGCAAAGTTTGAAAAGATCGAAACTTTGAAAACATAAAGTTTAGAGTAACTTTCGATTTTCAAAATCACTTCCATGTAAAGGATGTAGCTTTAGGTAATTTTAGACTACCCTATTTTTTTTATTTTTTAAATGATTGGTCAAAAAAAATAAATATGGAAAAATTCGCTGGAAAAAGTAAAATTGTGGATTGTATCCCTTGCTGTCAGGGCCGGATTTAAGTTTTTAGGGCCGCGGGGCACCATAGGTGTGGGGGCCCCTAGCAAGGTGGCTAAACTTGGGAATTCTTGTACCTCATAACAGAGCATATTTTAAGAAATTTTTAGAAGTTTCCGACTCATAAATTTTCACAAAATGACCCGAAAAGAGACTTTACATATGTCAAAATAGTTTGCATGACTAAGCGCCCTGGGCACCTGAGTTCAACAAAAAAACTAATCAGTTATCCCCCAAGCTCTGAATCCCCAAATACCCTGGGCGCCCGAGTTCAACAAAAAACTGATCGGCTATCCCCCAAGCTCTGAACCCCCAAATACCCTGAGCGCCCGAGTTCAACGAAAAACTGATCGGCTATCCCCCAAGCTCTGAACCCCCAAATACCCTGAGCGCCCGAGTTCAACGAAAAACTGATCGGCTATCCCCCAAGCTCTGAACCCCCAAATACCCTGAGCGCCCGAGTTCAACGAAAAACTGATCGGCTATCCCTTCAGCTCTAAATCTCCCAAAACTCTGGTTACCGAGTGGAATAATTTTACAAGGCGTACTTTATATTTGTATATCAAGTCGATAATAAAGTGTTTTTAATTTTTCTTTTTTTGTTCCTCAAAAAGGTTGTGGTATACTTTTATTTACATCACTTGAAAATATTACAAAATAATAAAAAAAATATATATATAAAATAAACAAAATTAATAACGAATAAAAAAAGGACAATTTTTACACTTTTCTCAAAATGTGTCTCATTTGCAAAAGCATTTAATTTATAGTTAAAAAAAAAATTTGTTGATAATGTTGCAAACAAAGAGTTAAACGAGAAGTAAAAACTTATATCGTTTTCCTAATAAACCACGCCATTTTGGAGTTAAAAATTTCAGATTTACAATTTTATGATATAATTGCACCAGTGCAGCGTAATTTGGTATAGTTAGAAAATTATTTATTACATGCTTAGGTTAACTAAAATGCTCCCATATTTTTTGAATAATTCAACTCGGGCTCCCAAGGATTTTGAGGGGTTCAGAGCTTGGGGGAAAGCCGATAAGTTTTTTTTGTTGAACTCGGGCGCCTAGGGTATTTGAGGATTCAGAGCTTGGGGGATAGCCGATAAGTTTTTTTGTTGAACTCAGACGCCCAGGGTATTTGGGGGTTCAGAGCTTGGGGGATAGCCGATAAGTTTTTTTGTAAAACTCGGGCACCCAGGGTTTTGGGGGTTCAGAGGCATATCCATAGTATCGTTCCCAGAGTCAGGGCGGGGATCAAAATGATTGAGACTGCAGCTGGGTTTAATTGGGGTGTTCATCCCCAGACGCTTAGAACAATTTATTTGACTCTTGTTAGACCCAAACTTGATTGGGGTTCCTTTCTCTTTCACAAGGCTTCTGGGAGGCTGTTAGGCAAACTTGATGTCTTGCAGAACGCAGCTCTACATAAATGTCTATGCTGTATATCGACTACTACTATCAACGCTCTTCATCATACGACATACCATACATGGATTACTTTCTTTCTGCTCAAGTTGATTTGTCTATTTCGGATTATATTGGTAGGTTTGACAATAGGGCAGTTGCATTCGAGTCTCTTATTACTGATTATGCGGAGTTTTCGACTATTTTTACTGAATGATCTAAGGGAGAAGGTTATGCTGGTTTTGGTGTATATTGGTCCGAGCGGGATTTCTCTTGGTCATTCAGGTTAAGTCAGGAGTCCTCTGTCCTTGCCAGCGAGGCATTTGCTATAATCCAGGCACTTTGTTTGATTAATTACGTCGACAGCGGTTATCATAAGTTTGTAGTTTTCTCTGATTCCCTCGAAATTATCTATCTTCTTCGGTCTGATGGTCTCAACTCTACTTCGCACTCTTTTGTTTTACAGGTTAGATCTATCGTCTTTTTACTACAATCTAAAGGTATTGATATCATTATTTCCTGGATTCTTTCTCGGGCTGGGGTTACTGGTCATTGTAACGCTGATGAGGCTGCTAGGTTTTCGCAATGTCTTGTTAATATTGATTTTTCGGGCGTCTGGTATAGAGATTGGGACCCTATGGTTGACCGGTGGGCTAGGGCTGACGCTTTCCGATATTGTTTGGATTATTCATTGCGGAACAAGGGGGTTAAATACTTTGGGCTGCATTCTGATTTCCCTGGGAAACCTTGGTTTTTCGGGTACGATTTTGACAGGGCTATGTTATGCATGCTTAACAGGATTAGGAGTGATCATACCAGAATCAGAGCACACTTATAGAGGAAGAATATTTTGTTGGACAACCAGTGTGATTGTGGTATCGGTGCACAGTCACTTGAGCGTTTTTTCTGGGAATGTCCTGGATGTGCGATTGGCAGGGAGGATACAGTTGGTAGGTTGAGTGGTTTTGGGGTTGTGCACATTGCAGGGCTCTGACTTGTGCACTGTGGTTAATTCTAGCCATATTCACACAGGCAGAGCTGTAGCCGATTTCTTTAAAGCCAATAATTGTATTATTTGATTCTATTATTCATGATTTGTATAATTATGTAATTTATGACATACCTTACAGGCAATTTTGACATCGTATTGGACGCTTTTACCTAATTAGTTTATGTTGCATTGCAGAGTACATACCAAGACACCAGCCCGGTCCCTCAGTACTCTAATCTCGGTACTATTGGTGTGAGGTACGGGTACATCTCCTAACGGAGGATAACTTGTGAAAAAAGAGTAAAAAAAAAAAAAAAAAAAAACATGTCCTGCGACTCCACTTCAAATCCCAATTTTGATTCAAATGGTAGTTTGGTATTTTTTTCCTACAGGCGAGAGAGTTCGATTTGGCCACCCGACAGGTTTGCGACCCGAGCTGAAGGCGAGGGTTGCAACGAGGTGGCCAAGGAACTACTCTCGCCTAAGGGGTGAAGTTCCAATTTTGAGTTTAGAAGGGCGAAAATGGTATATTCGAGAGTTTGATGTGCTGGCAGGGCCGGATTACCCTATACGCCAGATACGCCATGGCGTAGGGGCGGCATCTTCGAAATTTATTTATTAATTTTTTTAAGTTTTAATTACGATTGGTATTATGAATGATATTTTCAAATGAATAATCTGGAAAGCTTACAACCCCCAATAACGCAGCACACTGCTGCACGAGGCGTAGAGGCACATAAAACTCTCGACGGCCATGTAGAACTTCTCACTCATGTTGGGAAATATACCATTTCTGGCTCCGAATAAAAATAGTATACACACCTCGGACAGCAATAAGAAAGCCTCAGAACACGTTTGACAATTACATGTGTTCTGAGAGATTTATTATTTTACTAGCCTAGGTATATAATCTACTAATTAATACTTTGTATGAATTTCATCAAAACAAAATAAAATCAGAATTTGAAAATTTTGTTAAAAATATTTTTTTATTTTCACTCATACATAATTATTGTTGATCAAAATACTAGAACTTTATTTTATTTGTGAATAACGAAGAAATCATATTTTGACTAAACTAATTTATATATTTTTTTTATTTTTAATGTGACTACTGTATCTATATATAATCGAGTTTATGTCATTGAAATGAATCATCATTTACACTTCATAAAATTAAGACGTATGTATATTAAACAAATCATTACATCCATTGATAAGAAATATTTTTTTAAATTACAATAATTACACAACAAATAATTGAAAATATATTGAAAACTTTTTAAATTCAATAAATTAGAATTATTAAGAGAATTTAATCTTAGCACTAGTTTAATAAAGACAAAGCATTCAAATGATGTTAACCCTATATCTATGAGAGTAGTCTAAACGAATAAAATATCAAACTGCAGATTTGAAAACAAATAAATTCCTAGTATAACACTGCAAAATTTACAATGTGAAATGATATAAACATTAAACTAAAAATATAAAAGCTTGGAATCAAAAAATATGTACCAAGCTTATTTTGCTACTATTATTTATTTTAATATTTTTATTTACGATAAATTAAAAAAAGCATCGTCGAAATGACTTTTTACATTCATATAGAATTTTTAACCAACAAAGCATTTCACATATTTTGACTATGCACATGTATATTGATAGATTTTTAAATTTTCTAATAAGGATCTTTAATTTTTAGTTATTATCATTAATACCATCGTGAAATTTCTAACTATAGTTTATACTCTAACAAGTTCATTCATTTGACAATATTTCTAATATTATTTTTTCATTAATTACATACGATTGTTTACACTTACACTTCGACTTATTCGCATTCAACCCCGGGTATACTTAAATAGACACGAAAAATCACATACTCGACAATTATTCATTATCCAATGGATGTCTAGCTTTTCTTTAGAATTTTTGTCGAACAATGTTTCTCTGTTTGAGATTTCAGAAATGAAAAAAATTTTCATTTCATTTTACTTTTTTCCCATCGCTTTGACTTTTTACTTTAAATTTTGCTAGCAAGTGCCACACTTATGCAGGTACAGAGCGTATGTATATATATATATATATATATTTATTCATTTATTTATTTATGTATATGTGTGATTGTGTGTCTATTAATGAAATTAAATATAATAAAATAAAAATTAGATTACTGTACAAAACTGTTCTCCTATTCCAAATTAATCATCGTTTTACTGATTTTATTAACCAGAAATGAAAAAAGTATCAAACTAATCTTTAAATTCATTGAATTAAGTTAATGCAGTGAACTGCAATTTTACAGTACCTACAATTTTTTTACAATTATTGCAAAAGAACCTGAAGAAAATTTTTTTTCAATAATTTATTGTTAAAATAAAAAACATCATCAAAAATCATAATTATTAAATGGCTTTGATTTTACAAATAAAAAATCATTTCTAAAATAATTTAAAATCACAAAAAATAAACAATTAGCTGAGTTAAGTGCACTCAAAATGAAGCTTTTAATTTTATGAAATATTTTCTAAAAATTTTAACCTGAAACGATTAAATATACAATCATCTTTAAATTTATATGCAAAAGCATATTTTCCATGATTAGTTTATCGTTACTGATCAATTTTTGTTTAAAATAAATTAAAAAATTTAATTTTACATTTAATTTTTTTAAATTCATTAATAATTTAACCTTAGTAAACTAAGTAGCATCATTTAAAATAAATTTTAACTTACATATGCATTTGTCAGCATAATTGTTAAAAAAATAATATTATTAATTAAATAAAAATAAAATAACAATTAAGATCTTCATGAAATATGAAGTTCTATTCTACGACATCAATATACAAATTATCTTATCTTATTATCCAATTTTTATAATTTTTACTAATCTCAAATACGTTCTGTACAAGCATATTTGCAAACTGCTTAAGTATAAAACAAATTTTCATGTACGAGGTACAACTTCGATCGGGAAAGAATTTTGTACTTTGATTATATCGTCTTTTCATTGCCATAATTAAAAAAAAAAAAAACAAAAAAAAACAAAATTACTAAAGGATATGGTTAAAAAATGTAAGTAGAGATCTTGAATTGAAGTCTGCCAAAAGTATTATGAAAATGGGGTTAAGAAAATATAAGGGCAAAATTGATAAAAAATAATAAAAATAAATTCATGTTCAGTATGAATATGAGTATAGAAATTCACGGAAGAAAAGGTTATTGGTTGAACCTGTAGTACAATTCTGAACAATCCCAATGTTAAGACAGAGGTGAAAATTCTACCCTTAGCCTGGTTGAATCTTTCCAGTAACGGTATTAATTTCAACGTCTCTTTTAACGCATTACGACGGCCAAATGCACTAAGGCTACATGCATTAGAATTTAATTCTGTCGCCACATGAAAAAAAAATGTAGCGTTCGACCAGTGCTATTCTCCACGAGATAGATCTAACGCTGCGAGTGTCAAATCCATGCGGAACGCACGGAACAATCCATTCCCGTCCCGGGAATATCCCGTGCAGCTGATGGTATTTGACTAATACACTTTTGAATGGAATAATAGAATGCGATCTTAAGGCGAAGTCAAAAGGGTCATTTTAATAAAAAATTGAAGATTCAGTAAAATTAAAAATGAAAATGAAAAAATGGCTCTGTAGAGCTCAAGCTACTACCATAATATATCTTTTAAGCCCAACCCCATCAAAATTGGATCAAAATTAGCGTCAGAGTATGGGAAAAACTTTCTAAAGATTCAATAAATATAAATATATAGCAAATGCTATTAAGATACAAAAATTTACAAAACTTTTTCCCATATTCTGACGTTAATTTTGATCCGATTTTGATGGGATCAGGCTTAAAATATAGTTGAAGGTAGCATCTTAGGCGCTACAGAGCCCTTTTTTTATTTTCGTTTTAGTTTAATTTTAAATCATTTTTTTCGCAAATTCTGCAACTCCCCTTATGACTTCGCCTTAAAAACGGCGTCATGCAGCGCGAGCGAAAATCAAAGCGGCAGCGTTTTGTTTTATTAATCCTATCACACCACGGAATCACCCAAAGGTATGATGGGATTGTTATACTAGCATTAGTCTAATTCTACATTTTTTTTCGTACAGGCAGGTTCAATGAGGATAAGGGATGCCACTCTGCCTAGCATAGGTTCGTTCCACTCCACTGTATCACGGTTCAACCAGTAAACTTTTTTCCGTTTAAGAATGCAAATGCTAAGCAATAAAGGATAAGGCGATAATTCGTGATTGAAAAGAAAAAAAAAAAAAAAAAAAAGAAACAATAGTTGATTCACAGAATTTCTTAAACTTTCGTTCGCTTCGCTTGACGAGCTTTGTGAGCACGTCGCGGTTTCTTCGCAGAATTTTCATCTACATTAAAAGAGCTTGCTTTTCTTTTTGAAGAGAGTAAAGGTAAAGAAGATATTTGCGAGACGGAAAGAGATGGAGGTGCTTTTGGAGGGGCCATTGGTTCTACAAGAGGAGTATAATTAATATTACAATTACTAGAGCCACCGCCACTAGTACTGGTGCTACTACTGCCACTGGTACTACCGCTGCTACTGCTGCTATGCGGTTGATTCTGTTGTTGCAGCGGAGGGATTCCTAACATGTCATCTATTTCTCGTTCAGTCGGGCTGTGCACTTCCATATCAGGAATGGGAATAAAATCAAGTCCTTCATTTACGCTAGCTTCAACGTTTGATAATACGCCCTGATTAGCCAAAGCTTGAAGGTCTTCTGTTGGTACAGGTATCGATTGTCCGCAACCAAAGCAAACTGGTATTGCAGGTGATTTTGATCGCCAGTATTGCAATTCTGTTTTGCACTTATTCAATTCCTGCAAGCATTATTATCATTATAAACAAAAATATTCAAGTTTTTATAACTTATAGTTTAAATTAAAGTTTTTAAATCTCCAAAATTTAAAAGGTCTTCACTTTTTTTTTTTTTTTTTTATCCGGTATACCTCAATATAATTATGATCATTCTCTATCACTTAAACGATTCGTTTCATTGTCCTTTTTCAAGATTAATAAACACGAATCTTTTATTCTAAGGGACATTTTAAAACTACCGTAACTTAGTTTTACGAGCTAAAAAAAGGGTCATCTAATACTAGGCCATCACAATATACGATAAATATATCGATATTGTCTCTATACGATACGATAAACAATACGATATATGATTCAAAGTGACGATAAAAAATACTATAATATCGGCGATATGATCGTAACGCGATATTTTGCCGGGGGTAATATTAAAAATATCGTATCGACAATTTTTTTTTTTTTTTTTTTTTCAAATTTTTAATTTTGCCTACATTTACTTTTGAACGTAAGTAAAGTCGATTTCTCCTATTCTGCAAGAATATTCGTCGGTTTAGAGTAAGAACCTGCTATCTCAGCAGCAGGCCAGAGCAAGAACCTGCTATCTCAGGGGCCGGACTCACCGGAGTTAAAAGCTACTATTTTACGGGCCCATTTAAACAATGGTGCCCAAATTTTTTTTTCTTTTTTTAAGCGTAGCAGAGTTATAACGTAAGTATAGAAGCTACGCTTCAAAAAAGAAAAAAAAAATTGGAAACCGACGATATTCTCCGCAAAAATCACATCCTGTGAGACCTGCATGTATGAATAAATAAATAAATAAATAAATAAATGTATAATTTTTAAAAAATCCAACAGTTTTATTTTCTTGAACCATTTTTTTCACGATAAATTCGACTTCGATACGATATCGATGAAATCAAATTTAAATATCGCGATACGATATGAATCTATTCGTGATGCCCTATTTAATATCAAACATTTATTTATTAATATTATGAAACTGAGAAATAAGATTAGTTCACCCAACAAAATTTGATTGCATGAACCAAATTTGAACAACTTTTCTCTCAGTGTACTTATTTGTGTATTTATTTATTGATAAATATTTACCTACTATGTGTATGTTTTAGTAAGAACTAATTTTAAAAGCATCGCTGTTTCTCTCTTTCGCATATTCATTCTCAAAATTAAAACAACTAGGTAGAAACCAAAAAAATACGGACAGGTAGTTTTTTTTTTTTTTTTTTTAATTATTTTTTCTCATATGAATTTGTTTGAAAAATTAATTAAGAAAATTCATCTTTTTAATTCATCTTATTTAAAGGGTACCTTAAAATAAGATTTGATAAACGCTTCGTTTGAACGCCATTAGTGCCCAATGACGTATGAATTATGCATAATACTATAGCACCTAACAGTTAAGTAAGTAACTCATCTAAAATTTAGATTTCAAGATTGTTTAGTCCTTTCAGGAACATAAATAGATATTATTTTCAGGGTAACTCTGACTTTTTGTTTAGAGAAATAAATAAATTTAATTATTTTGAGTTTAATAATAATTATAGTGTTAGTTAAAGTGCAACTTTGTATTGATAATCCAAACATTAATGTTAATAACTAATTTTCTCTCTTTAGAAGCATAGCTCCTCAAACGCGAGAAAAATTCTAAAATCGTTAGAATTTAAGGATGTTTGGTACTTACAAAAAAATGCAGCCATTCTGTCAATTTTAATCGAATCTTCTAATAATTTATATAAAAATAATCGTTGGAGTTTTTCCCTATTTTTGTCCGTCTTAGTTTTTAGAAAAATCTAATAATTTGTTTAAACAATTGAAGAGGTGGTCTAAAAAAAATCAAGCATTTTTTTTCTTTATCACTTGTAACTCTCTCAAAAATTCAGAGACAGTTGAAAAAACTGTGAGGTAGTTTCGGTGACACTTCAAAGAAAATTTTAATATTTTTTAAAATATTGAATTTAAAATTTTTTTTATTAAATAAAAAAAATGCTTAATTTTCATAAGATTACGTGTTCAATTATTTAAACAACTATTTCAATTTTTGAAAAACCAAAACGGAGAAAAATAGGAGAAAAATCCAACGTTTATTTTAATATAAATTATTAGAAGATTCAATTAAAATTGCAAAAATGGCTGCATTTTTTTGTAAGTACCAAACATCCTTAAATCAATTGAATTTGAATTAATCTAAATAAATACCCACTCTCAAATAAATAAATTGAGGAAGATAAAATTTTTTTAGTTTAATAAGGGTGAGTATTTATTTAAATTAATTAAAATTCATTTTATTTAAAATTTAAAGTTTTAAGAATTTTTCTCGCGTTTGGGGAGCTGTGCTTCTAAAGTCGAAATGTTCGTTACTAACAATGTCTGGTTTATCAATACAAAGTCGCATTTAACTAATAGTTATTTACGCTAGGCAATACAAAGTTGAAAGTAAAAATAATTAAAGTGGTTCAATTTTATTAGAATATTTTTAAAAGACAGGTTTTCTAGTATAGAAAGATGTGAGTGACCATGAGGAACAAAGAAAAATATAGCATTGGTGTATTATCTTCTGAGATAACGAATCAAAAACAATGAAAAACGTGTCAATTCAAAGGGATTTGGATCATTGGCGGCGAGTGGGGGCAACGATAACCATAGGGAATCACCTTAAATTTTAAAAACCCTATCACTTTAACAATTTTTACCACAATGTGGCTCCTTTCGGTAGATTAATTCATTACATATAAACTATTTAAAAATCAAATTAGAAATAATATTCATCACTGACCAGTTTGTCGTTATTGTGACTCATCAGACTGGAGCAAATGTTAAATTAGAGTCGCAATAACGACGAAACCGGTCAAGTATACATTTCGCTCAAGTCCGAATACGTTTTCGTCTCATGTTATCAACAATACTTTTTGTTGTAGTAGCCCTCACGAGACCTTCTTCAGGTCGATTTTCGATAAAGATTCACTTTCTGTCACACTGCGTCAGTAGGAAGATCAGCAGCGGAAAACACTTGATCTCTTACTGTCGCAGTGCGACAGAAAGTGAGTTTTTCGAAGAGAAGTCGTTATGACAAAATTCAAGAAGATTTCGATTAATGATAAATTTGTTTAGACTCAATTGCGACGAGAGGGTTTTTTTACATTTTAATTAGAAAAACAGAATGGCAGATTGTTTTTTTTTTTTTTTTTTTTTTTTTTTTATTTTTTTACTCCATAATTTCGCAACCGATTATTTCTTCAAAATTGTGTGTTTTGAAGAAGTAATCAAGCTGTAACCGCGACTAGTCTAAGCGATAATTTTTAATAAGTAAAGGCTCATTTTAAAGCTTTAGGTCGAGGGCTTTCAAACATGAGACCGAAGACGTTAAATTTTGATCATTTGGTTCGTAGTATGAAAATGTTCTTTTATGACAAGGTGAAAAATTGTGCCATATGGTTTAACTAAAAAATTGTTTAACCTTTTATTCACAAAAACGTAAGAAAATTACTTTAAACTCATAGTCAATATTTATTTTCACGTAGGCGGAAACTAGACAGTCAAACTAAGTTATAAAAATTAAAAAAAAAAAAAAAAAAAAGAGTTTTTGGAATAAGCTGTAGGTGTATCTCAGCGCGGCTTTATCGACTCCGAGACATAAAAATAAAAAAGTTGTACGTTTAGGTCTATTTTTTCAAATGAGAGGAACCGCGTTAAAATTGATACATTCTTTTCAAAATGGCAGCGAAATCAGTGAAAAAAGTAATTAGTTTTCATTCAATAAAACATTATAAAGTTGTTTTACCCGTAAAAGACCCATAGAATTTTTGAGGACCTGAAAATTTGAGAAGCTTAACTTTTTAGAACTTTAACACGCATATTTATTTATGTACCAGTCGAAGTACATGCAACTTTATTATTTCCCTTTTCTCCTAATTTTAAATGATTTTTTGAGTAAATCTTTTAATACTTTCTATGGACAATTAGCTCAAACCAGAGCCGTCTGTAACAGGGTTAACGTAAGAAGTGGGGTAAGATTTAGGAAGAATCAATAATATGTAAAAAAAAATAAACTTATGTGCAATGCAATTCAAATTAAAGGAATCTCGTGATTAAAAAGGCATGCCAGATAAAAATGATACCTTAGTAAATACCTGTAGAAGCGTGCTGAACTTTCTAGAAGTTTCCTCATTCTTTTTATCATTATCGTCAAGTCTCGTGGCATACTCAATGATCTGTTTTTGTTGCTCTGCAATCTTGGCCTTGCAGTTTCTGAGATCTCGCCGCATAAAAGTCAGCTGGCTGTTGTAACGCTTCATGCCTTGTTTGATTTTGCGTATACGCTTACGTAGAACCATATTTGATTGAGGAGGAGAAGATGGTGGTACAACATTGATGTCCAAGCTACTGCTACCAGCCTCATCGTTTCCAGATCGAGATGGTGAGCCTTCACCTCCACGCGTTTTTCCTTCCGTTACGTTCAAAGGCGCTATTAACAAATGAACACAAAATCTAAGTATAAAATAATAATTATTATTATTATAATAATAATCTCGATTTAACAGTAGGGTGTCAAGTTTTCCCAAATACTAGCATAAAAAAAGCCCCTGCAGCTTACCATCGATTGTAAATGTAGAATAAGGTTTTAAACATTCTGAAAACTTAAAAAAATATATAATTTTTTTTTCAACAAGATTGAACCACCTAAAATAGGATTTATTGGGCTGCTTATACATGAGTGTATACGGTATTTATCCTTTAATATGAACAAGTAAATTTATTTTTGCCACCAACATTTCTAAAGCTTCTGCTTGATAAAGATGTTTTGCAAAAATTGAAAATTTCACAAATTTAGTTTTTTGGCTATCATTGCACAAAATAAGTATATTGAAACTGAAATTTTTTTTTAAAAGGTAATTTATGATTATTTTTGATGATAAGGAAATATCGTTTTTTTCTTTGTGAAAACGTTGTTGCTGAAATAATTTTAGAAAAGAACCTACAAACAATGGCGTTAATTTAATCTGTTTGTTAATAAATAATTCAAAATAAATTTTTAGTACATGTATTATATATATATATAGAAATCTCAAAGTTGATAAATTTATTTCCACTACAACAGTATGTTTGTATCACCAATATAAATCTTAAATTGTAAAAAGCCACAATTTTTTTTTTCATTTTGCATGTATGAACCTTTAAGTATATTAAATAAACTATAAAGTTTCAAATTTGGATAATAATTAATTCTTAAGAGAAGCTTCAATATTAATAGTTTTATGAAAATACATAATTTCTTTTATAAATCTGTCACAATTTTTTTTTGTTTTATTTTATTTTATTTTTCTAATTTTGAGTTAAAAATTTGGGAAGGTTAAGAAATTTAGTGTAATCATTATGAAAGAGTAAAAAAATTTCGAGTTCAGGTCTTTGTTTCAGTATAGGCATGTTTTGGACTAACAATCTTCAGTATAACATGTTTTGAACAGTGGAAAAAATTTTTTTATAAAATTTTCACATGAATAAAAAGAAAAAATATGAAATTCATGATTTTAGCATGAGTTATTGAACATTTTTTCTTAACTGATTAAAACTAAAGATCTGTAAAATAAACAGAAAAAAAAAATTAAATTTTACACTTACACGAAAATGTTCCAGCTAGATCAAGGAATTCAGCACCAAAATAAGGTATTTCTGGAAGTGTTGGTTCTATGCATTCCTTAAAGTACTCCATTGCCATTGTACTTAAATCAAAAAGTTCATCTGTAACTTTGTAGGGTCGAGCGAGCTTGGCCGTCGTTTTAATATAATTTAAAATGCGAAACACTTCATCCAATATCTGAAATTTGAAATTTTACAATTATTAGTAGGCTTGTTGAAATAATCATCAATAAACTTGATTGAGATTATTTTATTTAATTTTTACCTCGCCAGGAAAGAAGCAACAATGTTTCCTTTCAATATGTTTTCCAAAACTCATTTGAAGAAGTGTTAGTCGCATGTGCAAAGTTTCAATAATGTCAGATTCACAAGCTAATGGATGATTTCGCCTAGCTGATTCTCTTCTAGGCATTTGTGCTTTTATTGCTTGAAAGCGACTTAGCATTCGTGTTTGTAAGCGTTGAAATGTTGAATTTAAAATAGAACCGCAAATTTTATCCATTTGATGACAAACCTACGATAAAAATTTTATTAAATAATTATATATTAAATTTTAAAATATTGGCACATGATACTAACTGGACGTAAATGAGCAATATTATTGTAATTCAAGTATCCTAAAATTTTTTGAATGATTTCCACTGGTAGATCCATCAAACCTACATATGAGTTTGATTCTTCTGTAGCTGCTGCTGTACTTGACGACAGACCAGAATGCTGTTGATTTTTCTTTGATGGAACTAAAGATCCTGCTTCATAAGATTTATTTATCTCAACTAATGAAGAGACATCTGTGTTAGTACTACTATTACTTGATTGTCTTGTGGAAACCATTTTGATACTATGTGTTTAACTGAATGGAGATCTGAAAAATTTATAATCAGTTAATAAATCTTACATGAATAATATGAAAAAATAGGTTATTAGTTAATTTTTGCATTGCAATATTTAAAAAAGACTATTGCTTTTTATATAAAATGTTTTATTATGTTACAACATCAATTCAAAAATAAAAAAATTGCAATAGAAGCAAAGTTTTAAATAAAATAAGAAGCAGTCTAAATGAGAACTTTTTAAATTTTTAGTTGAAATACAAAATTTTAGGTAAAAAAGATTCATCACATTAATTTTATATTATAGTGGTATAAATTAGTCAATGGATCTTTAAAAATAACAGAAACAAATTACAAAATAATTATAATTGACAAAAGTATTATAAAGTATATTATAAATAAAAAAAGAAAGAAAAGTTTATTCACACACAAAGTTTACAATTGATTAATTCAAGCCAAAGAGAAGAAAACTTACCAGTAATAAAAGCAGATCAAATAAAAAAGAAGGAAAATTAGAGAAAAAAGTGTCAACTCATTATTTGATTGAACTCAAAAATCATCATCTAATTGGTCTCAGTTTAAAACCAAGATATGTTTGCAGTGATGCAGCTTATTTTTCAAATATAAAAATGTCTACGGAAAACAGAGATAAAGATATACTCGTCGTCATTAAACAATAAGTTCCTGGATGAGAACCACCGAAGAAAAGAAAGACTTGTGTGGGTACCGTGTGGAGCAAAGATAATACCAATGGTGTGGAGTGTGGAGAGAATAGTCAAGACGAAGAGAGAAAGACTTCCAAAGAAGTCCGCGCGCACAGAGCGAGAGGAAAGCAGGTGAGGTAAATAAGATGAAAAAAATATCTATCGGAGGTGAAGACGACGATATGGAATCGCTGTGTACTAGCGCGATTGATTATTTTAAGCTTTTCAAGCTGAAAAAAGTAATGGAGCTTGCTCAAGCGGAAGAGACGCTACTGCTGTTGCTGACTGGTTTTCTCTCTCTTTCTCTCTTACGCTCTCTCTTTCTGTGTGCAATGCTACTGTTACCGCTCCTGCTGCTGCTGCCGCATGAAAGAGAAGCGAGACTGCACACGGGTAAGCAACATATACATACAGTACTTGGACATCATCGTCGTCGTTCTTTTGAGCAATAATGCAAACGAAATTTTTTTTTTTTTATATTAAGCCTACCCTGCAGGACCAAAAGGTCCATGTAAAGCACAATACAAGACGCTAGTTTTGTACAGAGATATGAGATAATCAATTTGACAGCACTGAATCGGCTGGTTCACTGGAAGTTATCTAATTGCATTTAGTAGAAATAATCAGGCATCAGCTCTGTTCAGCAAGCATCCTGGTAAAACCGGCCTTAAAGCAGTCGGGTGAACGTAGGGATCGATATTACCGACAAAACAAACGAAAAAAAAATTCCAAGTTGGTTGCATACTTGCATCGAGGATCGAAACCCAAAATCTTCTACGATCATCTATGTTTCTGAGGCTAGCATGCTAACTAGTGAACCATCGCCGCTCTTCTAGTAACGAAAATTTTTATTTATTCTTTACGATCTGTGGACAAAACTTGAAGCTTGGGTGATAGTAAGGAGTTCGAGCTCAAAATTTAGAGAAAAAATTATATCTTTAATTTGTAAAAGTATAAAAAATATTAATATTAGTAAAAATTAAATAAATAGAAATTGTATAAAATAATAGCCTTAGTACTCAAGGAAAAAGCTGAAAATTTTTCATAAAAAACTGTATTTTATTGCTTATTTGTGATTTCAACTTTTTGTGCATGCACAGCTAAGGTATGTAATTTAACCTTAGTCCTTTACTCCACCCTCAGAAACATAAGATCTAACTTGATTTTTTCAGACATAAAATGCAAAAAAAAAAAATCTCACGTAGCAATTTGTACAACAAACAAAACAAAAGTAAAATAAGAGTACACAATAACCAATTATAAAATAAAATGCACATCAGATATGAAATATACAGGTATAGCGCCACCCCTGCAGCCGCTCTGTTGCAGCATCATGTAACCTAACTAGAAACAATTTTTTTTTTTAGTACTTACTATGAAATCAAAAAGTATCAGTAGCTCTTCTGTACAGGTAAAACCAAGTGGGAGTGCAGAAGTGACAATTAAAAACCACCGCCTAATTTGCTATCCCAAATAACAAATTAAAGTGCACTGTACTAACTCACTTTGATTTTGCTTCGTTAGACAAAACCCATTAAAATGAAGACGAAGATGATGATTATTTGGTTATCCACAAATCATGCTGGTGCTTCTGTGGTCTCGGTAACAATGACATGTTTGGCTTCTTCTTCCCGGCCAAAAGTGCTTACGTACCACAGTCTTTAAAACTCTTGGAAACGTCTCAGTTTTTTGATCTCCACTATAATATGTACACTTATATCTGTTCACCACGTTCTCTTCTCTTTTATCTTCGTACAGGAGCGCGCACTAGACCCCTTTAAATGCTCAAAAAGAGCACAAAAAGGTGGAATTTTGCAAACACTTAGGTGAGCAAATTTTTCGTCATAAGATCGTACCTGATACGGAGATATATTGCACTTAAACACCCGCACTGCACTCAGCGATGTTTGAACTGACTTGCTCAGTGCTCCGCGAACAAAGAGCTTACTATAGCTGACCTGGATTATGAAGCGGCTGCAGTCTGCACTAATGCTTGGCTAGTTCTATAGCCGATTAGGTACCTACCAAATTGGTAATACGGCACTGTGATCCGTAGGTAATGGTAGTATGGTCCATATTATAGTACACTGCTGCAGATTTGCAGATACCTCGACCGCGGGCCTTGACGCGCTCGCCCCAATTTTTGTGTAGTTATTTACTTTACCCATTGCGGGCTGCGGCCAGCTGCAGCGCTCAGGCGCTCAGCAGGTAACTGAACATTTATTGGAGTGATTGACAGATGGCGACTCTTTTTTATTATATCCAAGAAATATAATTGTTTATTAATAATTTCGTTTTTTTTTTTATTGCTAAAAATCTGGAATTTGCAATAGTTAAGTACAGTTAAAAATCTACAGATAACATTTTTGTTAAATTATCCAGCGACAAAAAAATGTGATGATAAGCGTTTAATTAAGTTAATCAAAATTTTGTAATATAATAAATATAATTAAATATTAAACGGTGAGAGATTACAATTGAGTAAAATATTTTTCAACTCGCATTCACATTAAAATTATTTTTAATCAACTATACGTTTTAATTATTATACTAGGACAGAGTGAACTTTTTAGGTACACAATTTTTTCATTAGACGAAAAAATTAAATTTTATTGAGTCAGCTGGGGATCATTTTAAAGCTCTGGCTAAACATTCAAAAACTTTGATTTGGTCACCTGCAGTAATAATTTTCACTTAGGAGGAGGCGCCTATCATAATAAACATCGAAATCGGACGCTCAAGTGGTCTCATATTCAAGCTCTTGCTTTGATCTTTAAAATGACACCTCTGACTTCAACATTCAAAGACATTGATTTGGCCACCCACTAATTGTTTTTTCGCTTAGGGGAAGGGCACTTTAGTAAAAATTATAACCATACTTAATTAGGTAATGATATGTTACTCATTTATAGTGTGAACTCTCAGCTGCAGGTAAGCACGCAGAACACGCTTATCTTACGCCCCGAGTATCAACTCGAGACATTTTACAATTTTGGACATTAATTGAGTATAGTATTTTATTGAGCAGGATCATATAATATGGTACATACTTTGAGAAAAATCGGCCTAAATGTTTCCATTATTCAACGCTGTGGAGTAGTGTGGTTAAAAGTAATTAAGTATTACTTCTACGTCGAATTTTACATGTTGATAGGTACCTATCACATGGTCCAGTTGAATAAAAACAATTAATTTTAGGTGATTGTTCATAACGAATATAATTTATCAATCGTTATAAGGACCGATGTATAATCCGATTGACATTAGAAAGACAACTCAAAAATAATGATTGCTGCCAGCTGCACATTGTCCAAGTGACCTGACAACTTCCTCCACTTAGGCCAGTAAATGAACAAACCGTAGTCGATTGCCGATCTAACAAAACTTTTATACAAGTTGAGGAGTGTGCCCGGATGAGCACCCCACCACGTACCGGAGAGGAGTTTCATGACATTGAGGATATTTCTGGTTTTCCTCACAATCTTCTTCACCTGATGCTCAAAAGATAGTCTATGGTCGAAAAGAATTCCCAAGAATCTGGCTTGCTCGACAGACTTGATGCTAGTATTATCAACCTCGACCTCAATGTTACCAGGGTCGACTCCTCTATTGTTAAAGTGTATTACTTTGGTTTTCATGATGTTAAGCTCCAATCCCAGTCTTCTCAAGTTGTCTTGGACTATTGTACAGGCATCTTGGAGTTTTTGAATACAGAGATCTGTTTCATCAGCTCGAAAGTAGAAAGCTACGTCATCCGCAAACTGCGATGCTTCAATTAATTCCTGCTGCAACATTCCTAACATATATATTAAAGAGAATTGGGCTAAGCACTCCTCCCTGCGGAGCTTCTTTTGTAACCATCCTCGGTTGGTTAATATTTACAACACTAGTGATGTACCTCACTAAAGACAAGTGGGCGACGAAATTGATAAAGCACTGCGAGCAGCCAATTTCTGCCAATTCTTGAAGTAGAATAATCGGGATAACATTGTCAAAGACGCTCTTGATGTCAAGGAATACAGCTACAGTATCCTGATTTCTACGAAAACCATCCTGCACATAGAGAGACAAATTCAACAAATTATTGACACAGGAGCGGTTCTTTCGAAATCCACTTTGGTTTGACGAGATGATTTCCTTGGTTTCACACCACCATTGAAGTCTGTTCTTCATCATGATTTCCATCACCTTACAAAAACACTGAGTCATGGTTATTGGTCGTAGTCCGCTACCATCGATCTGGTTTCTTGATGAGGTGAACAAACGAATTTTTCCACTCTTCCGGGAAATCACTTTTCAAATGCATCTCATTGTATATGTCCAGCAGAATGAGCCTATACTTGAGAGGTAATTTAGTTATTGTGTAATAATCAATACCGTCAGTTCCTGAACCAGAACTTGTGTTTCTTGAAGCAATCACGAAGTTGAGTTCAGCAAAAGAGAAAGGACTGTCGAATGTGGGATTGGACGAGGCGTGAATTTCTGCAGAGGGATAAATAATGCTAGGAGGATTTGTGAGCCTATTAATTACTTCGTCAGCCATGACCTTAAAATTTTTATTCTGTTTACCATCAGATCCATGATTTACTTTTTGCCACTTGTTCTTGAATATCTTCCTCTTGTCCCATACGTAACCTGGATTTCTATTTAAGTCAATGGATTCTGTAAATTGAACGTAGCATGATCTTTTCTTGGCTCTGATAGTTTTTCGCATAACTGCACAGCTCCTCTTGTATATTATCTTATGTTCCAATTTTTTGGTGAATCTCCACCTTTTGAAGGTTGCCCTTCTCAACCTTTTCAGTTTATCACACTCCTGGTCCCACCATTCAACTGGATTTCTGTGGATTCTGTCATCCAGGACTTTATTCTTCGGCGTATTATTTACAATAGATGACTTGACTATGTCGCGGCCAAAGCCTGTCTCCTAATTTTTAAAGGAACTATAGCTGCAAGGTGGTGGAGAACGTTGATTGGAGTCGTGGCAGAATGTCCAACTTACTCAGTAATTTTGAAGAAGCATCATGGTATGAAAAAGAACCCCAGTCCAACTTAGGTCTCACTAGGGCAAGGTAAATGGTCCTCAGGATGGTAGGGTGAACTCCCCACTTAAAATCAACAACCGAACTTATCATATTAACTCCCGCCCTGACTTTTGGCAAGATACTCAAAATTTGTTTGGACCAATCTCTACCTTGGTCAAAGTGGACACCGAGATATTTGAATGAATCTGAGTTTATTAATGTCGATTCTCCAAAAGATATTGAGTATTCCCCAACAGGGAGTGTTATGGAACCGAAGATGACGAAACTGCATTTCTAAAAAGCAATAGATAAATCAAGGTCGGACAGAAATAGACTAATTCTCCGGAGGGTTTCTGCCAGAAGCGAAGGAATTACGGTCATGAATGCCTGCGACATTCCTGTCACACATGACATTGAAGACAAATCTAACATTGTATCCAGGAACACCCAAAGATGTCAGGATGCATACAAAAGATTCGAGGTTAACATTGTCATAGGCACTGGCAATGTCCAGAGAAAAGACAAGTAAATGCTCTATCTTCAACTCAGCCATACGAATTTCAGCATCCAGATTGGCAAGACAGTCCTGGCAAGATTTGTCTCGCCTTAACCCGTAGAAGGATGATGGAATAATAGGTTTGGACTCCACCCACCATGGCAGTCTATGGTTAACGATTTTTTCCAATATTTTTAACTAGAAGGGTCATTTGTGGATTTTGATTTATTGGGAGGGGTTTAAAATATGTTTTTGTATCGTTTGAAAAAGGTGAAGTTTTCCCTAACTGGCTTGGATTGGTTTAAAGTCGAAACCTTTGCTCTGAACGAAGATCTACCTCCCTTTGCCAGGACCTTAGAGCTAGCTTTCTTTGCCGCTAGATATAACCTCTCATTCTCTTAGGATGTCTCACGTTTAAAATTGTCAAAGGCCTCAGCCCTCAGTTGCATAGCCTTAGTTTACTCCTCATTCCACGCGTTAGCAGGACAACGCCTGGACTTTCATAATAATTTTCGTGTTTTGTTAGAAGATTACGTACGTCGTCGCTTGTATCTATCAGTAGAAAATAGCAAGGACTTGATGGATTAAGAGTATCGGCTTTTTTATTACAGTTTTCACAAATCACTCCCTCCTTATCACTTAATTCATTATATGTGCTTGAATATAGTTCGCATGTTGGGCAAACGGCGTGTAGCGAATAATTTTTTGCACCATTCGTAAATTTGTCTAATACATACTCCGTTTCAGGTAAAATTTTATCGCCACAAAAAACGTTTAAAAATTTTAATAACTCTACTAATGCCGTTTTCGATAATTTATTTTTAACTGCATATTTGAGAGGTATTAGAAGTTATTCTGATGTATTTTGTTTGATGTTAACATCTATCAAGTTGAAAAATTCATTTCCATTTAATTGATCGGACTCAAAATGTTTTTTTTTCCTTCAAAGTTTCAAAAAACTCTTCGTCTTATTCGACTTGTTCTCTTCGACATGTTTTGTTTTATTTTGAACTTGTAATGTTACTTTTTCTTATAATAATTCTAAATATTTTAATCGACTCCCCAGATCTTTATTTTTCCTAGCTGCGACTATCAGTTCGATACACCTAAAGTACGAAATAAAAAACTAGCATCAAATTAAACCTGGGATGGGTTATTTAGGATTGTTATTAATTATTTTGTTATTATTATTTAGGATTTTTATTAATTATTTGCTTTGTTATTAATTATTTTCCCATATAACAGGCTTTTAGCAATAGAGGTTAGAATTGAACTTTCAGTCGAAATCGAGCACTCGACCGAGTAGGGCATGTTTGTGAACATAGCCTCGTCTGCTTGTGCCTTTGAGTGCAAACTCAGCTCGAGCCTCGAATCATTTGCGCGCGCGCGTGCGCGCGCGTGTGTGTGTGTGTAAAAGAGAGATGGTAATTATTTTGATCGCATAAGCGCTAATAGCGCATCTGATTTAGTGCACTAAATCAATTAATAATTAATTTAATGCGTACCACAACAATGAAGTCTGGACTCCATAAAAATGCAGAAACGAGTGAAGTTATTTCGGAAACCTCTTCTTCTACCTCAATCTACTGGTGTAGCTGATGTTTTAAATCAACTTCCTCAGCCTCCTTGAAACAACACGTTAGTGTACTCCAAAGTCATGCAATTGGATAAGTATCCCTCAAAACAACAAGCTGTAGTTATGGACGTACTTGAAAAAAACGTTTATTCGTGAATATACTATTGCGATTGAGAGTATAATTGGTCCCAAGAATTTATTATCTATTTCCAGGATTTACAACAACAGAGTGTGCGTGTGTGTAAAAAGTATAGAATTCGCTAAGCATTTACAACGTGACGAAACAAGTGTTTGTCAACAACATTCCCGTAAGCATTAAATCCTTGGTAAAAATCGACCGATATCAAAAAGGTTTATTATTTCCAACGTCTGTCCATTTATTACGAATGAAATTATCATCGAGGCAATTAAAAATCGTGAAATGAGAATTCACGATTGAAAACGTTAACTATAACTTTTATTTGTCATCTGAGAAAATCAAGTGCGGTAACTGTGGTGTTGAAGGTCACATTAGGTAGGTTTGCCATGAATTTTTAACAGTTAGAATCTAAATTATCTCTTTTGTCAATTATTTATCTCAATCTGTAAATTTATTTGTATGTTATAAATTTTTCATTTTTATATAGCTACATGGATCAGAAATGATCTGGGACGGCTTCAAATTAATTGAATAAAAAAAAAAAAAAAAAAAAAAAATTGTCGTACATGTACACATGACCAATGAACAGATTGTCGGTAATTTTTGGTAATTTAAGTTAGTTTAAGTCATTTGAAAGCGATGTCTATGATCCAAATAAGTATAATTTTACTCAACGATTATTTAACACATGACGGGCTTTTAGCCACAGCCAATTTTTTTCTGATTTTCGCGTATGAAACTCTGTACCCTTATAAGCTTATCAACTTTATTGATTATTAAAGTAGGTGTACCTAATATCGGCTCACCAATAACCGAATCAATATTTTTTAACAAGCAATGTCTCATTTTAAAACTTGATCCGAGAGCTTTGAAACTAAGACCTTACTAGTCCAATTATGATGAACAGGCTTGAAATGCCAGTTTATTTACTTAAACTTTGTTTTTGAAACACCAAAACTAAATAATTTATCATCAGCTGTACAAAGTAATTAAAAATTTTTATCAGTAAATCAAGTAAAAAAACGTTATGAAATTAACTGTATGGGATACATTTTTCCGCAAACGATCAAAAATTTGCTAATAGCTTTATTTCTTGTTTATTTACAGTACTTAAGCTATCCCGATAATTTAGCAAAAATATACCGAGTATACAGCTCAAATTAAAGGTGGCCTTATTAAGTACATTAGGGTTAATGTAAATTTAAAATTTTTACTATAGTGTGAAATTTGATAGAAAATGCGTTAGCCAATAAGTAAACTCGATTAATTATTATATCAATCGAGTGCATTGTGTTTGATTGGTTAAGCATTAAATGTATTGATTTTCACAGAGAAAAATAAAAAAGGTGTTAAAAACCAATATTTGCCATAGGAGCAACGCGAAAAACATTTTCTAATGTTCTAAACTACTCATAACTTCATAATTTATCGTTTTTTACTTCTTCTTACTTTAGTAACTAGAAGACACTAGTATTTCTGAGCGATTAATAATTAATAAATAATTATTATTACATATTTTAATAAATTAACACATTGTTGAGATTCGCTCCAGTCAACAAATTGTTTTCATCTGTTTTACACGTTCAGTTATTAATCCCATTTTGCAATCATATTTTAGTTCTCAACCTTTGTTTCGATTATGCAACAAATGATTGAAACTCTTTCATTCAAAAGTATATTATTTAACTATTTTGCAGTTGTTTAACAAGTATTCATATGTAAATTGGTAATCGAGTAATCGACTATCGGAAATACCAAGAAAATTTAATTTAAAGATCATTATCATTATGAAAATCAACCATTCTTACCTTAAATAGTTAAAAAATTTATACTCCATTGTGTATTACAATTTATAATCTTTTGAAGTCATCAATTGTAACAGTATTGTATAAAATTTCATAATTTATATTTCAGTCAATAATTAACATTGTAAGCTTGTATAGAAGTCCATAAATGAAAATAAAAAGTAACTCTTGGATGTTTCATTCAAAAAGTTAGATAAATACATTTTTAAACTATATAAACAATTACAGTAAGTTACAAATTTTCGATGACTGTTGACATGCTTTCTGGTTGTTGAGAAAAATCACTGAATGTAGTTTCATCAATATTATTAATGCACTTTATGTGAGGGCTGAAATCAACTAAACAAACAATGTTGTTTTATTCCATAAAAATTTATCGTAATTAAAAAAGAAGGTTCCTGTGTTCGGCACTGATCAATACTCAAGGATGTTTGGTACTAACGAAAAAATGTACGCTTGACATCAGACGCTCTTGTCTTCTCTCAGAACAAAAAAACCGTTTTATTTTTCAATTGATCTTTTGGCTATAGGCATCTTGCACGAGGAGAGGGGGAATGAAAGCGCTTTTACACACAATCTTATGGAAGAGCCCACAAATATTCACTGGTAGCGACCGCTCAGCTAAAAATAAGAATTAACTAGGCAATAACCTAGAAATAGAGGTCTAGCTAAAACTAAGCTCGAGCTAAACGCCAAAAGGATAAACCGTCGTAGAAGGCCCATTGGCTAGAGATATTGGTAATTCGGTTAATCATTTGCCATAACGTGGCATTCTTGGCGATAACGAGCTAACAAATAACAAATACATTTTAAAGAGCGTTGTTCGGTGAAATGAAATAAGCCTTAAAATAATCTAGAAGTCCTAAAATCTCTAACAAAATTAGATGTAAAATTTCCTGAACCATTAAGCATTTAAAATGGTAAATAAGTCATACAATCGAGTCAGCCAATTTCGTACAAAATTTTATTGAATCAGACATTTTTCAACTGTTTATCAAAGAATGATTGGTGGAATGATGGAATGATCAAAGAAAAAGGTATCAAAGAGGTATGCTTGGTTGCTAAGAAGGATATATTCATTTTGGGTATGGTAGAGTTGGTTGAAGCTTATTTTAGCGTTTACGAGCTAACAAATGCGTTTTAGAGGGTCTTTTTTGACGAAATTAAATTATCCTAAAAATAATCTAGATGTCGTAAAATCTCTAACAAAATTAAAGGTAAAATTTTCCTAACATAAGTTGAAAATTCACCCAATTCAACTTTCATCAGTTAAAAATGGTAAATAAGTCATACAATTGAGTCTACGAATATCTTGAGAAATTTTATTGAATCGGACATTTTTCGAATGTTTATCAAAAATTGATGGTATATTATACCTTGTCACTTCAGAAAGAGTTTAAGAAAGAGCTCTCAAAGATGTAAACTTCGTTGCTAAGAAGGATATATTCATTCTAGGCGTAATAGAGTTGGTTGAAACTTGTTTTAGCGTTTACGAGCTAACAAATGCGTTTTAGAGGGTCTTTTCTTGACCAAACTAAATTATCCTAAAAATAATCTAGTACCTAAAATCTCTAACAAAATTAAATGTAAAATTTTTCTGATACTTTCATCAGTTAAAAATGGTAAATAAGTCATACAATCGAGTCAGCCAATTTCGTACGAAATTTTATTGAATCAGACATTTTTCGGCTGTTTATCAAAGAATGATTGTATATTCTACCTTGTCACTTCAGAAAGAGTTTAAGAAAGAGCTTTCAAAGATGTATGCTTGGTTGCTGAGAAGGATATGTTTATTTTGGGCATAGTAGAGCTGGTTCAAACTTGTTTTAGCGTTTATTAGCTAACAAATGCGTTTAAGAGGGTCTTTTTTGACGGAATGAAATTAGCCTGAAAATAATCTACATGTCCTAAAATCTCTAACAAAATTAAAAGTAAAATTAACTAGCTATCTTTATCGTGGATATTAAGTAATTACTGATCAGTGCCGAAACCCTGGTGAACTTCCCTTGTTAGAATTTGAATAGTTACTTTACAAGTTGATTATCGATTGTCTCAAATTTGTCTTTCAAATGTACAAATAAAATTTAAAATTCTAACTGGGAATTGCTGTTCTAGCTAGAGCCTGGCCCGTACGGGTCATTTCCGAGCTGCATCTCAAAAACCACAAAAATGGAACGTGGTGATTACCTGTAAAAAATTCCCCTCGAGTGACCAGTGTTTTTAAAAAATTAAGTTTCATTTTTTAACTGGTAATATTTATCATTTGCTTTGTAAGATTAATGTTTTGATATTGTTTAATTTTTTTTTTTTTAGCATTGTTTACGTGAGCGTACCTGTAGTTTATTTATTTTTTTGATTTCTTATGATAATTTGACTCGAAAAAACTTTTTTCCGTCCCAAATAAGGTTCTAGAATTGCTCTTTATTTTTTCTTATCTAAAAAAGCAAGACAACAAGGTTTAAAAAAAAGCAAACCCAACATGGTTTGAAAAAAAAAACGAACCCAACAAGGCTAGTAGGGCGCCCGTACGGTTCCCCGATCCAGCTTGGACGACATTGTCGAAAATGTGGGAGCTACATAAACCAATACGTGGCAAATATTTGTGTTTATTTCTATTAATTATATCATTTTATAATTTAACATACATATTTGAAAAAAGATGCATAAAATGAATCATGCAGTTTGCAGAGGTTATAAGCACCTCAGTGTCTTACTGTGTTTATAAATGGATTTGTTTTTCAAACCCAGTTGTTTCGTTTTTTAAGATAAAAAAATTAAAAGCAATTCCTAGACTTTTATTCATGGAAAATGTTTTTTGAAGTAAAATTATTATATAAAATCAGAAAAATAATTAAAGAGTTAAAGTATTAGCCGACCTAAAGATCCGCAGAGTCGATTCTGCACACATTACATATACGCGTCTACAGAGGCGTTATTACATTTTGGGCCCAGGTCTGGATAAAGTTCGACCCCCCCCCCCTCCCCCAAACTAATCTTAATATTTTTCAACTCTGAACAGTTCAGTACCTAATTTATAAAAAAAAAAAAACTCAAACCTTGAACCCCCCACAACCCTCGGCGCGGGAGTTCAACAAAAAAAAACTGATCAGCTATCCCCCAAGCTCTAAGCCCCCAAAACCCTGGGCGTCAAGTTCAATGAATAAACTGATCAGCTATCCCCCAAGCTCTAAGCCCCCAAATACCCTGGGCGCCCGAGTTCAACAAAAAAACTGATCAGCTATCCCCCAAGCTCTAAACCCCCAAAACCCTGGGCGTCAAGCTCAATAAATAAAATAATTAGCTATCCCCCAAGCTCTAAACCCCCGAAACCCTGGGTGCCCAAGTTCAACAAAAAAACTGGTTGGCTATTCCCCAAGCTCCAAACCCCCAAATACCCTAGGTGCCCGAGTTCAACAAAACGACTGGTCGGCTATCCCCCAAGCTCTAAACCCCCAAAACCCTGGGTGTCCAAGTTCTCCAAAAAAACTGGTTGGCTATCTCCCAAGCTCTAAACCCCCAAAACTCTGGGCGTCAAGTTCAATGAATAAACTGATCAGCTATCCCCCAAGCTCTAAGCCCCCAAATACCCTGGGCGCCCGAGTTCAACAAAAAAACTGATCAGCTATCCCCCAAGCTCTAAACCCCCAAAACCCTGGGCGTCAAGCTCAATAAATAAAATAATTAGCTATCCCCCAAGCTCTAAACCCCCAAAACCCTGGGTGCCCAAGTTCAACAAAAAAACTGGTTGGCTATTCCCCAAGCTCCAAACCCCCAAATACCCTAGGTGCCCGAGTTCAACAAAACGACTGGTCGGCTATCCCCCAAGCTCTAAACCCCAAAATACCCTGGGTGTCCAAGTTCACCAAAAAAACTGGTTGGCTATCTCCCAAGCTCTAAACCCTCTAAACCCTGAGTGCCCGAGTTCAATGAATAAACTGATCAGCTATCCCCCAAGCTCTAAGCCCCCAAATACCCTGGGCGCCCGAGTTCAACAAAAAAACTGATCAGCTATCCCCCAAGCTCTAAACCCCCAAATACCCTGGGCGCCCGAGTTCAACAAAAAAACTGATCAGCTATCCCCCTAGCTGTAAACCCCCAAATACCCTGGGCACCCTAAGACAACGAAAAAACTGATCAGCTATCCCCCAAGCTCTAAACCTCCCAAAACTCTGGTTACCGAATAAGGTTGTGGATTTTATTTTCTAGTTATAAAAAAAAAAAAAAAAATCGTTGATAGCTTTTTTTGTTGAACTCGGGCACCCAGGGTTTTGAGGGTTTAGAGTTTGGGGGGTAGCCAATCAGTTTTTTTATTGAACTCGGGCGCCCAGGGTATTTGGGGGCTTAGAGCTTGGAGGATAGCCGATAAGTTTTTTTTGTTAAACTCGGGTGCCCAGGGTATTTGGGGGTTTAAAGTTTGGGGGGTAGCCGATCAGTTTTTTATTGAACTCGGGTGCCTAGGGTATTTGGGGGCTTACAGCTTGGGGGATAGCTGATCAGTTTTTTTGTTGAACTCGGCGCCCAGGGTACTTGGGGATTTAGAGCTTGGGGGATAGCTGATCAGTTTATTCATTGAACTTGACGCCCAGGGTTTTGCGGGTTTAGAGCTTGGGGGATAGCTGATCAGTTTTTTTATTGAACTCGGGCGCCCAGGGTACTTGAGGGTTTACAGCTTGGGGGATAGCTGATAAGTTTTTTTATTGAACTCGGGCGCCCAGGGTATTTGGGGGCTTAAGGCTTGGGGAATGACCGATCGATCATTTATCGAACTTGGCGCACAGGATTTGGGGGGTTTCAGGCTTGAGGGATAACTGATCAATGGTTGGTTGAACGCGCCCGGGTCTGGATTTCCAGACCTGGAATTTCCCAGGTCTGGATGAATCCAGACCCACTATAAGGGAAATAACGCCCCTGCGCGTCTATATCTATTCATTATAGTAGCAAACCTGAGAGACCGTAATGGGCCAGGCCATCGCCGCGTTTCCTTTCAGCCCAGAACCGCCTCTTACGGGTAACTCTCCTCTCCGTACGGGCCCAACTCGTACAGCAATTCCTATTTGGTCACATTTAAGTCACCGATCTTACTGAAACTTTGGGGATAGTTTTCTAGTACCAAATGATGAGCGAAATCATCAATATTTTTTCTCAATGAGCCTTTGAACTAGTTTAACATGCAAAATTTAATTTTTAACATTTTAGGAAGGTGTTGTTTGCATAATTTTAGCATTTTTGAATTTTTTAGCTCATTTTATAAAAAATTTGTTTTCGAAGCCTACTGTACTTACAGAGATGCGGAATCTCGTATTTTTTCGACTTTTCGTGAACTTAAGGGAAAAATGTTTTCAAATCTTCACTCAAAAAATTCAAACGTGAATAATTTATGTTTCTAGAAGTGCACTTTAGAATTTTTTGAGTTTCGAAGTGAAAATTATTAATGGTCCAATTATTTAAGTAGAGATTTAAAAATATTTTTGCTCAAAATTTCATTAAAAAAAAACCGGAAAAAATCCTTCATCACTGTGAGTGCAATAGACTTTAAGGTGGTTTTCTACCAAATGCATGACAATAGAGAATCAGCTCAAATTTTCTGGAGGTGCTTATTAGATATTAATAAACATTTTTACGAAGTCTGATCAAGATTGACCATATATGTAGTTTCAAAGTTACAGCAAGTTAAAGATTGAATTTTTTTCATTACGCGTATGACCGCTACGCTGAAAAAGTGTACTATAGTATATTACACATCTAGGGGCGAAGGTGCACTAATGCCGCCCGCGCGTGGTTGCAGCCCGAGGCGTAGCCGAGGGCAGCAGCGGAGTTCGCGGCGGCGGTAGTGCGCATGCGCCCCAAGATGTGTACTGTATTTTTCATACCTCCGGGACGAAAACACCAAATTCCCTCCCCGACTCGGAGCGGGACTTTGGGTTTTCCTCCCGTCGTTATGAAAAAAACATTACACACGACACTGGAAAAGTATTAGCAAATCCCTAGCAAACCCTTAACACCCTCGCCTTCGGCTCGGGCGTCAATTTGGGTTTGCTAGGGCTTGCTAATACTTTCCAGCGCCCGGTGTGTAATATACTATTTCATCCATAAGCATGCGCCGAAAGATAGTTCCTTCGTCCCGAGGTTCCGGCCCCTGCTCCGAGGGGCTAGGAACGAACTTTCGGCGCGCGTATGATGAAAAATTATTGATACTTGTCTTCTGACAATAGAGATCCTTTAGAAAAACCACATACATATAGTTTCACTATCGAAGAATTCATTTCTTGAAACTGCAAAAAATGGACCTTTTTCAAATTTTACAATAATTTTACAAAAATAATTTTCACGTAAATAACCTCCAAAACTGCGGTATTCAAAGGTGAGGTTAAAACTTTTAAAAAATGTTTTGTTGTTATTGTAAATTTTTTTTTGGTAGAAAATAATTTCAGAAGCCATAAAAAGTTAAAAAATAAATTTTAATAACAAATTGTTAGTAATTTGGTGAAATAATTTTTTTTTTTAGTCTTGAACTTGACTAGCTCTGGTAGAAAACTACCGTAAACACGAGTTTTTTGAAAATTAACTACATAGAGAGAAAACATTGACTCTTTCGCTTATCATTCGATACCGGAAAACGATTCCCAAAATTTCAGTCCGATCGGTGACTCAAATGTAAGAATTTAAATTATTTATTCTGATTGAAAAATGTGAACTTACGTATATATACTTAAAAATACTTTTTCATTCTTCGGACATACATAGACAAAAGTACACGTGTAGAATTGATTGAATTTCAGATATCAAAAAATTAAACGATGAAAAAACATGACGATTACTTACGTTTATTTCGAGTTTTCAGATTTGTTGATGTCATTACAAATTTTTCAGATTTAGCAGATTGAGACGGACAACAAATATCTTTTATAATCCATGTATAACTAGCTAATATAGCTATCGCACTTAAAATTGCAAAAGCCATCAAAATAATTTCAATGTAAAAAGATATATCTTCAGGAACCATGTTTCTAAAAAATAAAATCGCATATGAAAGTTAGGCTCATTAACTTTTTCTGAATTTGGTTTGAAATAATTCTATATTTTCATGAAAATGCAAATTACCGATCAACTTTAGATAGTTTTTTGAAAAGAAATAACCCGGTTTAATTAATAGGAAAATTATTATCAATGTGCAAATTTTATAAAAAAAAATTGTTTTTGTTGGACGTCAATTAAAAAAATGGTTCTTATTTTTTTCGATCGAATTTCTTGAATTGAAAGAATTTCATATAAATTAATTGTTTGACTATGTTGCTTGTAACATAAAACTATTATCACGTAACTAAATTCTTTCTAAAGCAGACTTTATTAAATAAAACATTGGCATAATCCACTGAGCATTTGAAAAAAAATTTTTTATGTACTTTAGATTATTAATACCAAAATAACATAAATTTGTTACATTAAAAATATTGAAAAGATATTTATTTTTTATAGTAATCATACTAACACCTTCTGTAAACGATTGATGATCTTTTTTACAACCTTTTTCCTTGTAGTCGCAGAAATATTGTCGAATCAAATAATCACTTAATAACAGTTTTTTCGAATTAGATAAAATAAATAAATAACAACAATTTAGTTACTATTTAAAATTTCCACTTTTACCAATTAATTAGTAGTATTCTAATAAAATTAGAATTACTTGGTTATCTCTGCATTTCTTAATTTTAATAACTAAAATTTAATGACTAGTGCAAAAATGCAAAAAACTGAATTTATTAATTGGAAAGTTCAGCTCTAAATAAACTTAATAATTCAATGATTCCCGTTTTAGTACAGCGATCGTGCTTTTATAAGTACGTTTTTCAAATTCTATTTTTGAGTTTACTTTGCAGTTTGCGCATGAGTTATTTGTTTTAGCTTATATGTACCCTCTAACAAACCAATCAAATCCATGAGATTACATGAATTACACGTGCGACAAGTTTTGTAAAAAGCTGAAAGACCATTGAAATTGATAATTTCGTTATGATTATATGATTATTGAAGAAGTTAATATGATTCAAGTAAAATCATCATTTTCTTAATTTTTGTTTTTTTAAAACAATTTAATGTAATTAAAAAAAAATAAAAAACAGAGTATTTCAATTTAAAAAAAAAAAAAAAATGTAAAATTATTTTCAAATGTAATTTTTCTTTTTCACGAATACTCATCTGTCGTGAAAAACTACCTGATCTTTTGAACTCTCTGTTACATTTAAAATTTATTCGTGAAGAACCTTGACTGGAGAAAATTTTGTCACAATTAGAACAAGTTTTTTTAAAATAAACTTTTCTAAAGAGCTCAAGTGCCATTAACGGATTAAAAATATTTATCAGGGTAGAAACACTGTACAGAGTACAAACCATATAAGTATCAACTTCAAGCAAAAAAAAAAAAAAAAAAACGAATTTCTTATAGGTAAAACGGAAAAAAACCGATGAATTCCTTAACCTAAACCCCATGACTCATGGGCCATGAGACAGTGTAAGAAATTCCGAGAAATGATTTTTCCATCAAAAAGTAATCGTAGATTATAAAAAAAACTAGTTTCATAACGATTTGAAAGGTTAAGCTGAACGATATGTATTGTTAATGTCTTATGGAATTAACAGCGCTATCATAGAACTACCCTTGTCAACTACCCTCTCCTTTCTACTGGATTTTCTCACGAGGAGCCCTGCCTCTGCATTGTGGAATGTTGCTTTTTAGACTCCTTCTCCCAATCTGTTTCTCTCTGTACTACTTCTACTTTCACCAGAGTTCAAAAAAATATTAAATAATATGCGAGGGTGCGATAAATCAATGCTGCGATTTTCAGAGGACGTATACTGCACACTACAGAAAATACCTTCAAATTCTTGCAATTTTGAAGCCTGTACCACCAGGGAGCGGGGGGGGGGGGCGTCTCAACCTTGCTTTTTTTCAAATCCAGCCAGCTTTGATTTCTCTGCAACTGTGCTTGACGATTCTCGCCGATTGTGAATTTCAAGTATTCGTTTTCGGCAAGACTTCTTGTGGGTTGAAAGAAATTGGCAAATTCAGAGCGATGCCGTTTTTAGTCCCCTCCGGAATTCTCATTGTGACTCATTGGGGAGCTTTTTTCATGACAGACACTGTCCAACGACGATTATAAACTTTGATGTATTACCCAATTTTAAAATAGTCAAATATTAATTTTAAAATAAGTTTTGATTAGTCATTGTTTCCAGCTTCCTAGTTTAGAGTAGCTCTGGTTGATGATCTATAGCTGGCAGTGTAAACACCCCTTTCAAGATCTTCATCACCTTGTTTGGAAGTGTCAGTAGTTTAATCTTTTTATTCAAAATGATATAAAAAACAGTATAAAATTATACGTGAATTTAAATTAATTTTTTAAATTCAAATTTTTCAAATTTTTTCGTCCAACTTTTAAATACTATTGAAATTTTGTTGTAAAACCAGAGGGATAGTATTACTGTGGCGCCGTCAGTTAAGGATGGCGCAGTCTGTCGTTTCGAAATTTATATTGTTAAACCGCTATACTTTAAAGTTTTTTGAGACACTAAAATACAGCGGTGAGGTGTATTATTAACTTGGAAGTTTGTTTTTATCTCGTACTACGCGGTCTGCGAAAAGGATTTAATGATTCGTCATAAATCTTTGCAAAAAATGTTCCAAAGTTTTTTTTTTTATAGTATAGAAAGAAAAATCTTAAAGTTTTAAAATTATAAAATTTAAAATTCAAGAGACCAGGTTTGTTGTTTCATCCTAGTCAGCTTCGCTTTTGATGAGTAAGTTGCGTTTTAAATGAATCAATTTGAAGTCCTTTAATCAACTTGATTTAATTTCATTTGTTTTACTTATTTATTTTATTGTGTTATATTTTTATTTGTTTATTCTTGATCTTTACAAAAACGAATTTTCCATTTTTGGTACAGTAGTTCTACTAATTACTTGTTTTAAACTGATGGTTTTTCATTGAAAGTGAGGTGAATAAAATCTCAAGTTGGTTTATGACAGCTTTTATTTGTTTCATAATAAATAAATAAAAGAAATTGCAAATAATTTATCCCACATATGTGGCACGTTTATGGTAAACGTTATATTCTCGCCTATGTTTAGTTCTTCAAAACAACTAATTTCTATCTGATTATTGCTTTAAGTCTTACTACTATATTTTTTCTTCATCAAATTATTCTTTTAAATGAGATGAGACCTTCAACGTTAAAAAATATAAAATTGTTGAGCCTCATCTATTCTCGCCTAGAGTGGACACATTAGGTATGTATACACTGGCCGGACACCATATCGTTCCGAGGTTTGAATTGGCGCTCGAAATGTGACCGTCAGAATCAATTTTTTTTAATGCCAACCTTCGTCCCACGCGCGCAATAGTATTTTTCATAACAGGTCGGGGAAGGGTTTATTTGGCCTCTGAGAGGTTTGTGACCCGAGCCGAAGGCGAGGGGTGCAACGAGGTGGCCAAAGAACCCTTCTCGACCATGTTTTGAAAAATATTTTTCCTCCAGAGATACCGAAAACAAGGGGTGAAGGTCCGATTTTGAGGTTAGAAGGAGGAAAAAAAATTTCTCTCATCTGATGAGGTTAAGTTCACTAACGTTTTGCGCGGTTGGGACGAAGGTTGGTACCATTGGTACAAAAAAAAATTGGTTCTGACGGTCACATTTTGAGCGCCAATTCGAACCTCGAAACGATATGGTGTCCGGCCAGTGTTCATACCATTTACATATTTATACATGAATCTATTAAATTTTTAGATTTTTTGTTTATGTACTTAACTAAAAAAATTGCGTAGCATTTGTATTTAATTCACACTACATTTGTATAATCCTTTGTTTATGCTCAAGTGAGTATGATAGAACTTAGCTCTAAGCTCGGAAATAAAGAAATAAATAGTCATGGCTAGGAGTCAACTGTGAAATATCGCTACAGTTAATTTCTTAGTCCCTTTTTCAATAAATAAATATATAAAAAAAGGTTTTCACAAAGCGAAAGGTTGATTCTACACAATTCTGGGTGAATATGACGAGGATAACTTCGAACAACTTTGAAAGCCAATCACAGGGAGAAAAAGAAGAGATCAGTGAAAGAGTTCTGTCGGTTCTCAAGAAACAGCAGCGGCATCACCAGTTCACCACTAGTGTCTTCGTGAGAGAAACGTCTGATGTACTTGTATACTCTTGCTAACTCGAAGCATTTTTTTCTTGCACCTTATTCTTCTCCTCTCTTTCACTCTCTCACGGCCATTTTTGCTCGAACCGTCAACAGTAAGTAGTACTCTGGTGGTGTTCAGCAGACCGGACGAGTACGAGTAAAAAGAAGCTAAGACAATGGACTTGGTAAACACGTACGTTAGCATCGCCCGGATTGACCGTGCGATGCAATATTTTTTCTACGTTCGCGACGACCCTGCTGCAATTGTTTGTTAAATGAATAAATTATACTGAAAAATAAACTGATGTTCTCAGTTATATACAGCGTACCGGCTACGGTAATTGGCCGTAATGCTGGAATTATTATAGGTTCAAATCCTGCATGAAGACATTTTTTTTAATTTTTACTAAATAATTAAATACTAAACAATTTTTTTTAAATTTGTCCGTTGGAATATTACAAAAAATTTTAATTGTTAAATTAGAATGATATAAGGCTTATTTGTAATTTTTGATACACTTATTGTAAATAAATAATTATATTATAATTAGATTTTAATTTGGTAGTATTGGGTTGATTAGATTTTTATTTGGAAGGAAAAACGATGAATGGGTTTATTGGAATTTTAGGGAAAATGTGAGTTTGGTAAAACAGAAAAGGATATATTATTGCTTAAGTCAAGTGCTTGATTAAAGCATTAGTTATTTTATTAGATTCTGGTGAATAAGAAAGGGTTGCTAAATTAATCGTAAAATAAAATTAATCCCAACCGAAGGTAATTTATTTAGTTTTACTAGCAAGGACAATCCGAGCGATGCTAATAATGTACTTACGTCTTGTTTACCGCTACCGTTTACAGGAGGGAAAGATATACCCTGGTATGCGCCGGAGACGATAACTATTTCCTACATTCAATGGTGTAAAAACATTGAGTCGCCTATAAAGAAACACACGTATGTACAGATTTTACAATTTTTTTTGACTGAATAATGACTGTGTATTATTTACTAACGATTTGTGAAATTAAAACTGCAGTTTGTGTTTGAACTTGCGATCTTAATCAACACCGTATGCTAATCCCAGAACGAGTACACGTAAGCTTTAATTTTAAAATTAATATTAGTACCGATACCGAGAGAAATCGTAATCATATTTTTGCTAACTTCGATAGTTTTTTTTTTTTTTTGTAATTTATCTTTTAAAAAATTAAACTAATTAAAAATAATAAAACATCCATTATAAATTATAAATCATCCGAATGTTGGTATATTAAAAGCTAGCTGCGTTAACGCTTGCGAGATAGAAAATTATTTTGAATTTCTATTTCAAATTTTAAATTTACAAAAAAATTAAATTTTAAGTTAATTTAAAGCGTATATACATATAATTAAGAATATATTTATTGAGGCATTGTATGAAAAACCACTTGACTAATCATTTTACAATGAAATCTGTCGTAAGACGGAAAGCTAGTGCAGATTTTCATCAATTGAGGAGAGTCAACAGAAAAAATGAATAAAATAATATTTTTATTTAAAAAAAATAATAATAAATTTATGTTTTTACTAATATATTTAAGGGTGACCATATTAATATTTTTAAACGTGAACTTTGAAATGAGACCTTATTTGGTCATTTCAGATAGGCTAGTTGGATATGTCTGTTGACTTAATAAAATTTAGTGTTTCAAGAAATAAAATGATTTTGTACCTAAAGTTTCCCTCCCCCCATCCTACTTACACGAAAAAAGTATTCTAATGGGTCTAAAGTGAATTTTATCTTAAAATTTAAGAAGAAATAAAGAAAATCTATGGTTTTAAACTCTGGTGAGTTGACTAAAAATGACTTTTGCATATTTTCAACAATACTATTTTAATAAGCAATTTAAAATGTATTTACGAGGAAAAACTTACATGTGGATCAAAGTAGCCTCTTACTTACTAAATTTTCGATTAGTTTGATTTTTTTGACTATTTCACATTGATCAATGGTTGATAATTATGAAAAAAACGACAAAAAAGGGGGGGGGGAAGATTTATAACACATTATCTATATTCAAACTAATTACTTTTAGAATAATTCAAAGCTAGAATAATTTTTTATTTATTAAAAATGCATATTTAAAAAAAGTTATTGAATACATTAAATAGTTCTTAAAATTATTTTATAATAAAAAAAATTTCCAGTAAGAAATTTCTAGTACTGAATTTATCTAAAAAAGCACGATTTTAATCAAAGGAATTAGTTTGAAATAGTGAAAGTTATTCCCCTGCGTCCTGCTACGGGACGGTCCTGGTAGCGAATGCCACCCAGAACCGTGCGCGTGCGCGCTCACTGTGTGGCCCACTCGACGAAATATGCCGAGCGCATCCGAACGATGCCGAAGCGTGTGCCACTGGGCCACCCCGGTAGAGTGCGCGCGTGCCGCGTCCCGTGTGGTCCAGACGGTCCTGTTCACAGCAACTGCGGGCGAAACTTAAAGCTGCTATAAGTATACTTGCCTCGCAACTCGCGAGTCGCAGCTACCACTCTCTCGTTTACTTTTTCTCTTTCTTTCGTACTTCTGCTTTTTACTTTTACCTGTCTGTACGGGTTGGCTGATATTTGTCCTACCTTTGCCCCGTATTTACTCAATACTTTTTACCTTTTTTTTTTCTTCGTTTCTTTTCTGTTTTTTCAAACTTTATATTCATTTTTTATTATGTATTTCTTTCTGTTTGACATTATTTTAATTTTATCTAAACTGGAGGAAGGGTTTATTTTAAAGGTACTTAAAGTATCTAAAAGGTAGTGCTCAAATTATGCAAAAGTACAAATGCTCATTTTGAGTGGTTACAAAATCATTAAAAAAATAATTTTTTGAACAAAAATTTAAATTGTGTATTATGTAAAGTGTAGTTATTCATCTATGTCGTTTATTTATGAAGTAAATATGATGAACATTTATTGAATGATAAACGGAATTTACATGATCTTTAAACCGTTACTACCATAAACCAAGTCCGTATCAAAACATGCAGAACATGGAACAAGGACTGGTCTACAATTATTATCATCTCAGGAACCATATAAAATTGCTGTATTTTAAAATGAAATGGTTATTTATGTATCTGGGGGGGATTAAGCCGCGTTTAAACCCGAAAGACAACAATCAAGTTTTCCAAGGGTTGCTCGAGAGTGAGACACTTGGTCCTCACAGGTACATAAATGATTTTATTCACCGAAATCACTTAAAAAATATGCAGTATATACGTGACGATTCCGATGTTAATATTCACCGGAAAATAAAAGAGCATGGCGCTTGTTCAAATGTATGAAAAACCGATTCACCACTAGGAGTTGAGTCCAGTGGGAAATAAAGGATGTGTTTATTAGCCTCAAGAGTAGCATTTAAACGCACCGTTTAAGTAAAAAAATGAAAAGGCACGTATTTTCACGAGCTTTTTCTCGATTTTTCTATCATTTTTTGTAAAATCCAACCTGCCAAGATATTTAAAGTTGTGTTCAGATGACCCACAGGTCTGAAAGTTTGTACAGACTATTGACAATAAAATAACTTCATTGAATTGAAATAAAATCATACCCGAGGAATAATGAGCAGTTCCTTACAATAAGGGGACACGCGCTCGAAATGCTCGAGATTGGACTCAGGCATTCCGATCGGCTGTTTCAAAAACGTTTTTATTTTTTACCTATTCAGTACATCGGTTTGAAACTTTCCAGAAATATTCATCAAAGTTCAATGATAAACTTCTACGCGATAAATTTTTTCAGCTCTTAATTTTTATGCTTTTTTTTTTTTTAATCCAAAGTTTTATGTTAGAAACTGATATGTTTTTAATTTTAATAGTTCCTTACTCGGGTTATAAATATTTTTAAATTATCTGAACCGTTCTGTTGGCAGCAGAGGGTTTAAGAATATGCTGATAAAATTTCATTAAATAATATTCCGTAGTTTCCGAGTTCTTACGAGCTCAATAATAAATGAGTTTTGGCGAGAAAATTAAAATTTTTTTTATTCAATTCGCAAGAACTCGAAAACTACGGAATATTTTTTAATGAAATTTTATCAGCATATTCCTAAACCCTTTCTGCTATGGTCCAGATATTTTTAAAATGTTTAAAACGCGAGTAATGAACTATTAAAAATAAAAATTAATAGTTTTTAACCTTGAACTTTGGATTTAAAAAAAAACGCATAGAAATCAAGAGCTGAAAAAACTTCTCGCGAAGTTGTTTTTCATTGAAGAAAACATTCATTTTAATTCGATCATTGTGCATCATATACTGATAATTGAAAACCAAAAAAACATTTTATAAAAACATGTTTTTCTTATGATTATATTATAAAAGACCGTCACACTTGTTTTAAAAAGAGGAAAATAATATCTAAAAACTCTGTGAATTTTGAGTAAGGAATGCGTACCAAACATTAATTTATGTTTAATAAGGGCAGTGGGCACCACGGTACTTCTCGTGTTTCCAATGCTTCGACTCAGAGGCATCTCTGTAGGGTCACAAACTGTTAAAAACTTTAAATTGGAAAGTTTTGAGCAGTACTGAATATTCAGAAGTTATTTTTACGCTTGTTTAAAAGAAAAATTAATATGGTATATAAAAATAAAAAGAATTAGATGCTAAATTTTAAAGAGTCGCTCAATGGTAAAATAAAATGATGGAACAGGGTCATGTTATACATAAACATGTAAAAGTATAAAATAAGAAGATAATATGACGCTGTTAGTTACTAAGTGTGTGCAGTGGATTCACCTAATAGATTTAAACGCGCGGGCGTCGATTTAGTGAAGAGCAACAGAAAGAAAGACGGGAACAGAGAAGAAGAGGAGGCGAAAGCGAGAGAACGGAGGTTTCTCGGTAAGAACAGCGGGCAAATTTATTTGATATTTTCTAGACCTTTCACAATATTTAGCTGTATATACTAGCGGCAGCACCAGTTTGGTATCCACCGCCACCTTTAACATCGTTTGCTGCCTTCTCACGTGATGGATGGTCTTCTTCTTGCTGACCATTTTCTCTCTCCTTCTTGCTGCTGTGCAGCGGTGTCATTTAAAAGGGAAGCGAGAGAGAGAGAGAGAAAGAAGACTTGGAAAAATTCTTTGATGATTTGGACTCTGCTGCTGCTAGGTTGTTCTTCTCGCTTGTTCTCTCTTCTGAACCTCCGCATTCCTTGGCGCGTCGACGCCTTCTCTCCTCTTTCACCCTGATGCTGCTACCACACAGCAGTGGCCATAACCTGCCCATTGCACCACAGACGTCCTATCGTACATGTAGAAGTAATTTACGCATACCAACATACATATAACACCACCGCGGCTGTTTCATACCACATAAATTTTGTGAAGCTCTTTTTCTTCCACTGCTGCCACTGCGAAGATCTCACGTACGAGTATACACGATTAATTTTACCGCTGCTTATTCTTTTCGGTACAGCAAGCTAGATTGATTGTTTTAAGTTGCTCCTGCTCCTTCATTAGACCGCGATCTAAGCCTAGCAATCGTAAGCATCTTATAACTTTTATCTTCTTGCCTACTGTGCACCATGTTTTTTAATTTTGCATTTGCGGTTTTTTCTGAAAATCTTCAACCTACCTTTCAAATCATTTTAATTCTGTAATGTTAGTTTTAGAAAAATTACAAAACGATTTTTTGAAATTCCCTGTAAAATTTTGCGCTGAATTAAAACAAAAAAAAATCCAGGAAAAATTAATCGTTATAACGCAAAAACCCATTTTTTACTGATTATCAAACTTTTAAAATACATTATCGTAGATTACTAAATGAAAGAACTTCCTGAAATCATATATTTTTAGTCAGTGTATCAATTAAATGGTTCGTAAGTCTGAGATACTTTCAGAATGGCATATTTTGACCAAAAATTTTAAATAAATCGTTTTCTTTCTGACTAAAAGATAAAATTTGTTAAATATAAGTTTTATCTGCAAACATCAAGAACATTACAACAATTTATAATTTGTATAAAATAATGATAGTAGTTGATTCGTAAAAACAATACAAAATTTTATGCTCCACAGCTATAAATAAAAAGATGGAAAGAATCTCAAAAAATATATAAAAAAACTCGAGGCTACGCACTCTGAAATCACCAAAAAAATCAGAAAAATATTGGTCATCCCATTTGAGATTAAAAAAAAATTTGGTGCCAATCATAGATTATGGTCAGATATGAAGCTCTGGCGTGGAGCGCGCTTATCTTACGTTTTAAACTATTAACAACTCGAGATGTAATTATGTAAAACTTCTCACACTAATTGAGTAACATATTATTTTGAACCAAGGGCACAAAATTTTTCATTGCGATCGATTCACAGCCGGTTTCAAAAAAATTTACAAGAATGGAGAACTAGAAAATGTAAATTAAAACCTAAAATTATAATCAAGTAATAGGTATGAACAGTGAATCGATAAAAATGCAGTTAAAAATATCAAAAATACAATAAAAGTTTTGTTACCGGAACGATTCGAAAAAATATCTTTCGAAATAATAACATAGCTGAACCTAATATGGCCATTTACCTATTATGCCCACCCCTTATATTTTGAATGTTCTCAAGCCTCGTCATCTCCACATGATAGGAAGAAGTAAAAAATTATAAATTTTGAAATTTTGAGTAGTTGGAACGGTTAAGGTTAACTCTGTGAAAAATCCTATCTTCTTAAATTTTTTTAAAACTTATACTAAAATGTTCATTTTAATTCAAGAAGTCAAATGATATTAAATTTAGGTGTGCAAGTGGGGTTTAATTTTGAGAAAAAAACTTCAAAGTTTTTAAATTTTCATGGCCGAGATAGAAATCAAGTGAGAATCTGGTACTTTTTTTTACGATTTTGTAAAGCTTTGATTTTTCGAGATTCAATAGTTAAACTTGAATAAATTTTAAACAACTTCCTTGTTTACTGAATGCCCTGATCATTTTTATTACATTTTAATCTAAAGTTGAAAAATACTCCTTTTCACGTGTAATTTTGGTTATGGAACATTTTGTTATACATGAACAGAAAGAGGGCGAGTATGTGCGCAAGCTTTTGGAAATGACTTCATAGTCACGGAACTAACTCAAAAAGGACTGTTGCGTTCGCCCCTTAACAAAAAAGTGATTTTTAACACTTCTGTTCTCATTTTTATCGGTGAAAATCAATTATAATACTTTTACCAATAAAATAGGATGCATCCGATCGAAATAATAATAAACAGGCTCGATTTTTTAACCTTCTACTTTTCAAACCAGTGTTTACTTTTTAGCCAACGCATTTTCTATCAAATTAAGGTAAAGATGCCAATTATGATCACAAAAATCGCTACTTTTCAGCATTTTGAATTTTGTTGAAAAAACAAAGCATGTTAGAGTAAATCTTTTTTTACATACTTAAATTTTAGGGTCTTATGAACTTAAATAAATTTTTTTTATATGTAAATTGTATTTATTTATTGAATAATTAATGTTTAAAGACAAGACCTTTTGACCCCAGTTTATGAGACAACTTCAGCTTTGGCCCCAGTTTATGAAACACTTTTACACGTAAAATTCAGTCTGTGATTTACATACCCCAGTTGATGGAACGGTTTATCTAATTTTCATGTTAGATTTTTAATTTGTTCGTGTTTGAGAGTGATGAAACCCTCGAATTTTGACGATTCCGTTCCATCAACTGGGGCACTTAAGTCACAGACGGGATTTCACGTGTAAAAGTGTTCCATAAACTGGGGCCAAAGCTGAAGTTGTCTAATAAACTGGGGCCTTGACTTTAAACGGAGGCATAAAAGGTCTTGACTTTAAACATTAATTATTCAATAAATAAATACAATTATCATATAAAAAAAATTTATTTAAGTTCCTAAGAACCTAAAATTTAAGTATGTAAAAAAAGATTTAGTCTAATATGCTTTGTTTTTTCAATAAAATTCAAAATGCTGAAAAGTAGCGATTTTTGTAATCATAATTGGCATCTTTACCTTACACACTGTTTGCTCCGTGCACGAGCGGCGAGCGCTCGCGACAACACTTACAGAAAAATCCGGCTGTAAATTCGAGGTGGCGCTGCGAACGTGCACATAGCGAATAGTAAAAAATTTTACTTTACACCAACCTCAGTGGTATGGCTACCTTCTTTTTTTTTAACTGTATACTCGGCATGCTGTTACTAAATGATCGTAATGGCTCGAGAACTTTGAATTATCAAGAAATAAAGCTTGAGAGCACATTTTGGGATACGTTCGGCTAAATTTAATCCATAAAGTTAATTTTACAACGTTTTTTACATTGTTTTTCTGAAAAATTTTTTTTTAATTAGTTGGGACAGCTCATAAAAAAATATTAATCACAGAAATTTTGTCTATTTTCATAAATTTTTAGTCAAAATTATTTCAGGGAATGAAACAATATAGATCAAAATAAAAGCCATAGCGGAGAAGATGACTATATCAGGCACACAAATTTTTGGTATCTCAAGGAGAGAAATTAATTGTAGTGTCAACACAAAAGGTGGGAAATGTCTACAATTTTCAAGTTGCAGATTCTTCAATTTTAAATTGTAGAGGAGTTATCGGTAAAATTGAGAAAAGCACAACTAAAAATTGTGGAAACTCCAATTTTTGGTCACATTATTAGGTACATCCTTTTATAGATATTAGTAAAGTTTCTAAATGTAAAACTATTTTTTTGTTGTCAATGCACATCCGTTCAACGTTAAAAATTCTTTAATTTTAATCCAAATAACAAATTAACGAGTTACAAGCATATAAGGGAGAAATCCTGTAAATAAATTTTATTAAAAATGTATTATATTTAATGAACACTACGATGAAAATCGAAATGACATGATAAATATCCTGTTTGAAATTGCAATACATAAAATTCAGATAAAGGAAAAAGAAGCCATTCGCAAGAAGAGGTTGTCCTTTATATGAAAATTTGAATACCATTTCTTCCTCGATTTCTGAAAGTTGGTGCTAGCGCTGTATACAATGAGCTAACTAGCTGGTAGGTGCATAATAATCGCGCGTTATATATGATTCGATGTTGATTCATCACTCGTCTGGTCTTGCAGCAAGTAGTACGTAACATTTTTAATAATATCAGACGAAGGTGACGTAGGTGTCGAGACGCACTGACGTCCGGGCGCGGCGCGCGCTCTTCTTGTTCTTTTATCCGACAACAAACATAACTCTCTACTTCCCTTGTGAAGCCTAAAAACTGCTTCCTCATGACCGCACGAGACTCTGTTCGCTTATCGAACAGGCTGTTCTTTTTTGGGGCACCAGCACGATACACTGGAACCCTAATTTCAAAAGAGAATTGCACTTGTGTAGCTTCTCTGTATCGTTCATTGATTTTTTATCATTCATTTCGATCTCATATCAACAATTTTTACTTTAAACATGATACCTTCATTCGATAAGATCAGCCCTATCCGTACAGTGTAAGATAATGCTTGTATGTAATAAACTATACTGAGAAAAAAAAAACGATAACTATTAACACATCACACAGTAATGAGAGAGCAAAATTTTACATCATCATTTACCAAGTGCGAACTAACAATTACTGAATATTCGTTGTTACATTTATTTTTCCACGGGCCTAAACTTGATCTCATTTTTATCCTTGATCGGTGAATTTACTATATATATACTCCAAAATTCGGTTACTATAAACGAGTCTTCTTTCGACCTCCTGTCGAAAGAGTAACTGTAACCGTTCCATTTTTCTCAGGGTAGTTATTGAACGGACTTCTGGAATTTCATTTCAGAACTATTTCCGTCGTTTATTTAAATTTTCACAACTTTTTATGAAAATAGTGGGGTCAACTTTACTGAGATACTTATAGAGGTAGTTTAATCTTTTTACGAAACAATTTGTTGGTAAAAAATTAAGTCTCCTCGATTTTTGAGAATAAATAAATCCAAATTGCGTAGGGCTAAAATTATTAAAGTGGATCAAATAACATTTTTTCTACAAATTCACGAAAAAAACTTTACAAAACTTTTCGAGTACAATAGACTTCGAGCATAAACTTTTAAAAAATTGAATAAATAACTGAAAAATACTTAAAATGCCATTTGAATTATTTGGTAAGAAGCGACTAAAGACCAAGTGGTGTGTTTTTTTTTTTTTTTTTTTTTTTTTTTTTACATATGTATAAGTGTATGAAAACGATACTTTAACTTTCGTTTACTTCGGCGTCCTGTCAGGTGTGAACTTTCCTTGTTAGTATGAGGTAACTTAACCTAATTTTGACTACCTAAGCGCAAATCGATGCTGTAGCTCACCAGTTTTATATTTTTCAACTGTACTTACCGGAGGGAAATGACATAAAATTTACAAGCTTTTAAATCATTTCTTACGAAATTTATTAGAAAACTATACAACTTTACATTTTTTTCAAATGTTTGACAATTCAAAAGTCATTAATTAAAATTTTACTAATTTTAAAAAAAAAGCTCAACACTTTTTTTGTCATCCATGGTATAAAACACGATCCATGTCACGCATCTTATAAGTTTTCTGACGGTTTAAATCTCAAGCAACCGTATTTTGCGCAATATTTTTGAAATTATCAATAAGTGTCCTTCAATTGGGTACAATGGAATTAAATTAGTAAATTAACCGTCAAATCGATCAAAAAGGATTTAGAAAAAAAAAACATTTTGAAGCTTAAATAATAAGAAAAATATGACTCACATATTACTTTTTCCATCGAATGTTTCCAAATTTAGATTAATCCATCTACTTGGCCCCAAAAAATTATGAAACTTTGGTCTTTACATTTTTTTCGATTTAGGCTTTCGCAAGTGAGTTATTTGATTGCATCATTTAAAATATGCCATAGAAAATTAAAAAGGAAGATTAAAATTAAATACTAAAGATAAGGTAAATGTATAAAAAATGAAAAAAAGTAATAACAATAATAAGTAATTAGTAATAGGTTGGTAAAAGTAGTTGCACTTTGGATTCATTTTTTCAAAGATTTGATGTTACACTTCAGAGCTTTAAGTTGTAGAGGTAATTAGTTGGTAATTATTTTTTCCTGAATATTCTTTTCTGAATATTCTTGATTGGCAGTAGTTTACTTCAAGTTGTACTTTTGTGTGCAAGGTATGAAAGCTTAAGTTGATATTAAACATTTAAGCACATGACATTGGTTAATAGAGAATGGCATATTAGCGAGACAAGAAAGCGCATTGCATTTTGATAAGTACCACCGCATGTTACAATATTATTACTGGTAATACATTTGGGAAAACTGTCCTACAATCGATTGACAGTATCAAAACCCTTCCAAGATTAATAAAAGCAGCTGAAATGCAGTTGCTATTATTTATTCATTCAAAATGTAGACAGTGACTTGAGACAGCATCGTTCGTACTACGATGCTCTGTGTTAGTATGCATTTAGCGAAAGTATAAAATATTTTACTTAAATTGTAAGTCTCTGAAGATAATCACTCACAATTCGTTATTTAGGACCTGGATTTTCATGAAACTTTGCACATAGCTTTCATTCATCATAAAAAAGCCCTTCAGTGTTCTTTTTCCAGAATGGGCCCTTTTTCACCTACTTCCCATATAAAAAGTAGACTGATTCTAATAAAAGGCCGTTTTTGACCTCATTTTTGAAAAATGCCTACTTGAACCGTATTGTACTTAGGAATATCTAGAATCTTGCATTTTTTTCGTTTTTTCAAGTACTTTTGGAAAAAAATTATTACAATTTTTTTTTGAATAATTTTGTCCATATAAAATTAAGGTTTCTAAAGCCAGTTTTTAGTCTGTTTGGGTTACCATATATACGGACAAAAGCATTAAAAAAAAAATTTGTAATAATTTTATTCCAAAAGTACTTGATCAGTGAAGATTAATTATAGAATGAATTTTAATTAAGATTAGAGATTTTTTCTTCAGCGGGCGAAAAGAAGCCCGCAAGGTTTTCAACCACTCTCAGGGTAAAAATAAGCCCAGCGGGCGCGATATTGCACTTTGCGCCCTTGTAACAACCTTTTTGTGGTCGCGAAAAAGAGTTTTTCGCCCTGAATGCATTATAATATTAATGGTCTCCAGGTGTGATGGCCTCGGGGGTTTTGTTTCGGGTTTTGCGCCCAAAGGCCATAATGTTTTTTGTGACCTTAACAGTGCACCGCGATAAACAAAACTGGCAAAAAAGCGCAGAAGGTCGTTAAAAATTATAATGAATTAATATTTCATTTGAAAAATTAAATTTCTTTTTTTCAATTTAAAAAATATTAAATAACGTAGGTGTGCCTAATATGGCCACCCCTGGTATTTTTGATTGTGTGTGTTCCCTGGCCACTTTATAAGAGTAAAAAGAAGTTAAAAACAATAAATTATGAAGATTTGAATAGTTATATAAACATTTAAAAATGACTTTTTCGTTCGTCTCATGGCAAAAAGTAGTTATAGTATGTTCTTATTTGTATCGGTGAAAATTAATTACATTAATTACACTTATGTATAATATATTTAATGCTTTACCAATAAAACAGGATGCATATCCTATCGAAAAAATAACACACGGGTTCGATTTTTTAACCGTCTAATTTTCAAACCCGTGTTCACTTTTTGGCCTAGTCATTTTCTATCAAATTATATACTACTTACAGTAAAAAATTTTACTTGACATCAACTCTAGTGCACCGGGTATGGCTACCCCCTTTAATTTGAACTATATACCCGGTATGATGGTAAATGATCTAATTTTGGGCCACGTTCTGCAAAATTTATTCCATAAAGTTAATTATAACGTTCTTTTACTTTTTTTTATGAATATAATATGAAAAAAATCTTTTGTTAGTTGCTACAACTCATTAGAAATTATATAGTCTCAGGATTTTTTCACTAACTTAGTAGTATAAATTATTCCAGGGCCTGAAATGAACCAATAGATCAAAATAAAAGACATAGCTGAGTAGGTGGCCGTATTAGGAACACTAATTTTTGGTGTCTCAAAAAATTATATTTTTGTAAATGGTACTTTGGCCCAACTGATTGAAATCAAACAGTCATAGTTTCGTTTGAAAGCTCTTGAACCAAACTTTAAAATAAGACCTTGAACGTTAAAAAATATTAATTTGGTGAGACACAACAACCATTCTTAGCATGGCCATATTTTGCACACCTCGCTTATAAATTTAATTTAAGTAGAAGCGAGGGCTTGTGCGCACTCCTGAATCACTGATGATACTTTTTGATTCTTTGGAGAAATTTAATCTGTTTTGAGCCTTGCAATAATCTTTGATTGAAATATCGTTAAAATAATATTTTTTAAAGATTTTGACTCGAAATGAAGGTGATTATTGATTAATTGAATTGATTTCAATATGTGATTCTGAAGTGCATAACCCCTTTAGTAGAACATGAGATCTTGACAGTAATCAATTTAAGCAATGGCGATTGAATTATTAATCTGCTACACAGGAAGCACTCTAACGTAAAATTCCACAAAAATGGGATAAAAAATTAATTTTTACCTCAAACAAGTAATGCAGTACCTTAGGTATAGGATCCTCTTCTAAAAAAGAGAACCGATACCAGTGAAGCCGACTTTGTATTGGTTGAGTCAAGTCTAAGAATTCATGCTATTAGTTTGATTATCGCAAATAGTACAAGTTAAACGAGAGTTAAAAAATGGATACCTAAAAAATCTGTTCCAATCAAAATTACTCTATGCTATTTTTTACCTACATTTTCAATCCTCGAGAAACGAGAACAAAATTAACAAAAAATTTATGAAAAGAAAGAGTTTCTACTTAATCAAGTAGGCTTCACATAAGTCAAGTACAAAAATTGAGTCTTATTCCTAATCAACATCTTCAAAAACTTTCATTCGCAGAGTTAAAAAAAAATCTTTCAGAAAGAATGTGTGGTATTATCTAGTCAAATTAAAAAATGAAGGCTTTATTTGTAATCAGGATCTTCTAAAACTTTTGAATATCAGCTTTGAAATAGTTGCAATGAGTCAGAGACGCTTATTTAAAATAAAAAAATTTAAAAAAGTTGAGCACTATACTTGAAGTAAGTTGAACAGCGCCCCCAAAGACGGCTGTATACGAAATTTTAAATGAATCCGAGACCGATTTGTTTCAAGTAAAGATGAACGACTACGAAAAATGAAAAAAAATATTAATAATAATAAAAAACTTTTTGATGTGATAAAAAAACAATGAAAAAAAGAGGTTACAACAGCCACAAAAATTTGCCAAAGGATCTGTACACCAGCAGCAGAGCGAGCGCAGTCAGCGCGTGAAGCCAGAATGAAAGAAGAAGATTGGTCTCTGCTGGCTGTCTGCGAGAGTACAGCGGGCGAGGCCCCCTCTTCCCTCCTCCCTTCCCCCGGAGCACCTGTCCTTGCAGTTGGATCCGCCCTCCGACCAATCGGCTTCCAGCGATCCCACCCCCCCAAGTAATCTCGAACGACTGGTAGGGGAAAAGCAGAGATGCCACCGTCGGCGAAGGATTTCCCACCTCTGGAAAAGCTTTCGCACGTTCCTCTCGCTTAACTACAGCAACAGCTGCAGCTAAACCCGTGCAATAGGTTTCTCTCTCTCGGGCTGGTCTTTCTTTTTGTCTCTCTCGCTCTCGAGGGAGAGAGACGAGCGCTCGATCGCGTGGCCGACGACCTTGTCTCAGTCGTCGTTCCGTAGCCGGCGCATCGACATACATTCGGCAGTTTAAACTCTGAGCACCATTTGATTTGATCTTTCGAAGAATAATAATGAATAAATAAACAAGTAAATAGTTTAAAATATAAATCGCGAGTGTGACGGTGCTGTAGGCCCGAAATACCAGATAAAGGTTTTAACAAATTATACGGTGAAGTGAAATTGTGTTGTTAATGTTGCTGTTTTTGTTATTGTTGTTTTTGTTATTTGTTGTTATTGTAATCGGTGATGACAGGTGAATAGTTCGCGATAGATAAAGGGGTAGTTTTAGGGTGCCCTCGGTCAGCACTAATCCGATTAGAGTATTGTCAAAACCGTGTAAAAGCTGCGCTGTTTATTGGGATTAGTGGTGATGCTGAGCCGGTGGCGATCATGCTGCTCGGCCGGTGCTAGATCTACGGCTGGTGCAGCGGCGGCGGCGGCCTCGGGTGCGCTGCGGCTCCAGGAGTTTGCGGAAGAGGAGGACAATACGAGATGCCAACCACCCGCACCGCACCAGTGGTGCTAGCTCACAGACCAGGGCTCGTGCTGCCGCGGCTGGTGGTGTTTGCCCTGGTTATCGGACTCGCTCACGGCTGCGGACCAGGTCGGGGTGGCGGTCGCCGGCCGATGTTCCGCAAGCTCACGCCCCTTGTTTTCAAGCAGCACGTGCCCAACGTCAGCGAGAACACCGTTACCGCGAGTGGTCTCATCGAGGGACGCGTGTCCAGGACCGACAAAAAGTTCCGGGACCTCGTGCCCAACTACAACGTGGACATCATTTTCAAGGACGACGAGGGCACCGGTGCCGATCGACTCATGTCCAAGGTCAGTCTATTTCTTTTTTTCTTTTTTTTTCGTTTCTTCCCCAGTCTCGTTAATTTATTTTAACGAAAGCCTACCCGAAGCTTAGACAATGACTGATCATGAAACTTTACGATGCAATAAACAGAAAAGCCATTTATGAACTTTCGATAGACACGCGGCTCGCTTTCGATAATAAATCCGTCGCGCGTCCGACGGAAAGGGTTTTCAAACAAGCTGCTGCTCTCCCGGCTGTCATGTAATTTTTTAAATTTCTTACCGCTCATTAACTCAAAAATTTTTTGAGATCCTCTCTCATTTTTCTTTTAAACACACTAATACGAGGCTTATTGCGATATAAACTTTCATGTTTACGAGGAAGTATTTATCGAAGGCTGCGTTGTTTACGGATTATTGCAGGAGGTGTCGACCGAAGTTCTCAAAAATTTTCTGGTAGTAACGAAATTAATAGAAGAAGAAAAAAAAAAATTATCCACGGGTGGGATTTATTCTTCGTTCACACAATTTTGCACTTCGATTTTCGAAAACTGTTTATCGTTATTTGTAAAAGACTAGTTGAGACTAAAACTTTTATCATTGGACACGACGATTTCAAATAAACTTTGCGTTTTTTTTTTTTTTCAAACTAAACCCTGTTAAAATTAAAATTATATACACTGAAATTGTAAAAGGAAAAAAAAAAACAACCGCATTCAGTCGCGACTTATAACATATTACAAAGAAATGAGTAATAAATATATACATGAACTGTAAAGAAGTAAACTGAAAAAAATCTGAGCTACATCCTTGCCAAAGTACGCCTAATATTCTCGTTTAATTTCAAATTGTCGGTTGATGCTTGATGCTCAAAATGTGGTTCGTCTTTAATTTTCGATGTTTTAATACTGTATGTATAAGCGAATGAAAATGTGGCCTTAATATCTAAAAAGATTCAAAGATTCTTGAGTACGCAGAAATGAAGGTATTTGGTACAATTTCACGAAGAGGCGCCAGTCAAAGCTATTGCTGTTATAACTATAAGTAAATACCCGAGCGTTATCTCGGTGCGCCGTATCAAATCCCTCGGAAGCGCTTGACTTTGAGATTTACAAGGACGCAATTATTTATGAATATACCTTAATTGATTTGCACCAGAGCTGCACTTTTAATTTAAGAGCGTTGTTTTTCCGAACCTTTTGTTACTTTCAAAAAGTCTACTATACATTTTTTGAATGCTTACCTCTTTTGGAAAGTCAACAATAAATCATACAAAAACTAGATATGCTAGATTTAAAACCTGTTAATGACTGGTGAGATTTTTTTTTTCTCTGACTCATTTATAAAAAAAAAAAAAAAAAAACAGTTTTGATAGCCGAGATATAAAAGTTCTCGATGAGCAGCAGCTACTTAGGGCGAAGAGGTTGAGAGGAGAGAAGACTATTAAGGTGTTGGTAGTATTTTGAAGTGTGGTTGGTATACGAAAAATTATTAGTCAAAAGCTCTTATTAAATCAGACGTCAGATTGTGAGGGAGCTGGTTACAAATTACGGTTTGGAAATCTAAAATTTGAGTGTCAAAACAAGATGATGATCACTCACGTGAGTAAGTAACCGTGCAAGTGATGGTATATGGCTAATTACTTGTGAAACTACGTCAATCGAATTTAGTGTTCTGCAGCGTTCTCTAAATTTCGAAAAGTTTCAAACATCTCTTTAATGATTTCTCATCGAATAAATTGTCTATATATAGTCAGTGAACAATAAAGATCAACAATCTGGTAAAATAATAACAATAGAAGATGAAGCATTCGCGAACAAACGGGGCAACTTGAAAAAAAAAAGAAAAAAAAAAAAAAGGAAAGAAGGAGGATGGAAAGGGACGTGCGGTCCTCTAGGTAAGTGATTGTGGGTAAGTTTATAGTGGCCATAACTCCCTGAGCAGACCGTCTCGGTGTTTGGTTTGGTTTGGTTTTGTTCGCAGCAGGTAAAGCTCCTACTCCAGTTACGGCTAATATAAAGCCCACCTAATGACGATAATATTACGTTGCCACCACCTCCTGACGCCAACTTCCAAACGCCCGTTCCACGACCCGTCAATAAAATTCTTGATTTGTCGTTTCGTGCACCTTGTGTTTCTTATCTTTCCAACTGCTGCACCTATCTTTAAAATCGATTCAAGCTGCTTTTTATTGATAGCGGCTTTTTACCCTGATACACTGTACATACAATTATATTGATTTTCCTTTCAAACAAAGGATAATCTTAAAACCACTAACAAGCGTTATCAAGTACAACAGCAGCAAATACTATAATAAATAATTTCAATTCGTTATTAATTTTAGATCACGAAAAACTGCATTACAGGAATTAATAATTATCAACAGTTACCGTCAACTATATCAGCTTCTGTAACTTATTGCATTCATACAGGGGGCTATGCAAATGCCTATGCAATATACAAAACGCTGGAGCAACAGGTACCTGCAAATGGAATGGTATTGTACCGGAGTAACCTCCCTACATTAAGTGTTTCAAAAATCTCCATATAATACAATCTGCGTACGACTAAGTCGAAAAGCGTGCGGCGACAATCATCGCAGGTGCTCTACCGAGAAATTAAACGATGATATCTGTATGTTGCAGCTTTAGACTCCTACGAAAAGTGTCATCAGCATAGACGATAACAACTCGCGCTATGCAGATAAACGTTGCTGAGTTGTGCGTCTTCTTTTATCGTGAGCAATATGATACAGACCCGCTCGATGGGCCCACGTGGTGGCTCGGTACGATTAAATTTTTTCAAAATTATGGTACCGAATTTGGTCTGTGATATCGTTGCCTCCGAATGGTGCGCAGCGTTGGTAATGCGATACCGGTGCACGTGGCGCTGCAGAGCGTTTATTTACGTAACCGAGGCGGTGACGCGACGTAAGTTAAGTGTCAGGTGCGATGCACTCGCTAATCGATTGGGGCCGCTCGGCCTAGACAACTCGATGCAGCGCACGTGAGACATTTTATTATATATTCCATATATACCCGACGCGCTCCGTGCGATGTCATCATAACTGCGCGCACTTTTTTTTTTTTATCACGACGCGTCAATCGCCGCGTCGTCGATTCACGTGCTGTGCGCGTCATTCAAGACTTAACACCCAGCTCGTGTCTTGTACCTACATAATTATACGTTTGCTATAATTGCGTGTTTTCGGTAAACAAACCCATGTACGATCAATCTTGATATCTGAAATTTCGAAAACAAAGTAATCCTCGTTAAGAAGAACAAGCTATGAAAAATTTATCTCGTGAAAACGAAAATAAAATGAAATTATCAAGACTTTAAACAGTCAATAAAGACGTAACAGACAGGTGTCGGGTAGCGACGTATGCATCAGCGTTATGCTCTGCAGTAGGCTCGGTAGCAGTGCTATGGGCCAGTCAATGCAGATCATAAAAAATATGTGTATGCATAATACTGCTAGGCACTGCATACTTTTATAATGAGTGGACCTGGAAGAAACGTAAGTCGTACGAATTTTGACTGCAAGTTCTTATTTCATCGCTGTATTTTAAATAAAAGAATATAAAACAATGATTTTTTTAAAAACATTTTCTAATAAAAACTGTTAGTTTAGGGTTGAACAACCTATAGAGCTTTAAAGCTCAATAATATGAAAAAAAAGGTGTAAAATTAGTGAAACAGAAAAGTGGGTGAGTTAAAAACCATAAACATGAGACCATAAACGAATGAACGAATCATTTTTCTCTCGAGCTAATCGTTATGAGCCGTTTTTTTCAAAGCCTCGTATACTGCAGCAGCAGCAGCAGCTTGTTGAGTCTGTAGCAGTGCCGTCGTGGTCTCTCCGGCGTACCGTGCAGTGTAGCTGGTAATGTAACTGCAAAACAAAAAAGTTCATCGCCCCTCGGGCTAAATTTCTTTTTTTTTTCTTCTTCCTCTTCTTTTTTTTCCTCCTCTGCAATCGACCCGTCACAAAGACTTCGGACCATAGTTACCAAATAAAGTAATCGGTGGTTGGCTTATCAATTACACTGAGAAAAATAGTTTGATCGTCAAGAGTATTTTTTGAATTATACAGAGTAAAAGATTTAAATGCTAAACCACGCTCAATGCACGCGAATGGCTGAATTAATACGAATAAGCAGCTTCTAAATCACGGTACCGAGTGCTCAAGCATGATAATTTAAAGAGAGGTGGGGGGGGGGGGGTTATATTGTATATAAATCCTACTTATGCACCAGTAAAGTTAACAGTATGCATTGCAGCGGCAAAATACCCTCTCGGCTCGTCGGCTCTGATTCTCACGGCGCGCCGCGGCGTGGAGTGGTGGTTGTGAAGGTACAGCGATAAATCGTGCTCGGCCGCTCTTATAAGTAGCTTGATTTAGCTGGAGGAAAAAAAAAAAAAAAAAAAAAAAGAAGGAAATCAACAGCTTTAGCCCGGAGATAAGAGTTGGAAGATGATCGTAAAATAGGTGCGCGGTGGGTAACCGAGAGTCAAAGTATAGATAGATCCTAGGCCACGGGAGAAACACGTTTACGTGCAGCGAGCGGAAAAGGTGAAAAAAACGGCGCACCAATGGCCGCTACGCTTTGTACAACTCGGCTATGTACATTTCGTTGCACATAAAACAATGCCGCAGCATGTGCACCGGGGTCAAACTACAGGCTTTAACACACCAGAAGAGGTCAAAGGGGGAGTAGCTACCTACCTATGTCTGCATAAACCGAGGTTTTTTATCACTTTTTTAATACTCAGTTTTGACATTGTAAAAGCCTATTGGAATTGAAATAAAAAGTTTTCAGTTATTAGTTTTAAAAGAATTTAGTTGCGCAACGTGCGGGTTATTTTTGGTGAGAAAAGCCGCTTGGTAGCGGATGACGGACCCGGGACAGAGACTCGAGGTGAAAGGTGATTGTGGTGCACCGTCGTACCAATCACCTTGGTCCCACTGATGCGGCTCTCGGTTAATATTCGTTTCTTTCAAGCTCCTCCTTCATATATTCATCAACTCCCGACCTTTTTTTTTTTAAAATCTCCATTGCTGTTCATTTCAAAGCCATATCTGAAAATTAAAAATTCATTCTAGACAAAAAGTGACCTGGAAAATAAACTCTTATTTTTTACAAGCGCTCATTAAGTCTTGAATAGAATATTCCATTAGAATATTAGCTTATGTTTACAGTTTAAACATGGTATCAGGATCTGCGCAGGCAAACAATACTAAACTGTGCGTAAAGTATGGATAAAGCTGAAAGCCTTTAGACTTCTTTGACCAAGAAGAAATGAAAAATTAAAAAAGTGCAGGTACTGCTTTGAAGAAGAGGGTAAAAGTTGATCTTCGATGAGCTGCGGGAGGATGTAAGCCCCCCTTGACGCATACCGCGTAAAGTGATATCGAAGAGCAAACGAACGTCAGACAAGGCCAGACCTGGTGCAGCAACCACTTCCTTCCTACTTTCCGGGGATCCGATGACCAACTCTCTCTCTCTCTTTTTCTTCTGCAGGCTGAGGTCAAAGAGAAGAAGAAGAAGAAGAAGCATCGGCAGCAGCACTACCACCACCACCAAAAGAGGAGGAGGAGGAGGAGGATGAGGAGGGAGAAGAAGAAGAATGAGTAAGAGCCAGCGACGTGGGAAAGGATTCTCCCGGTGCTGGTACTCGCGCCATGATACTTTCCTCCTCCTTCCTCTCCCCCATCCTCCTTGCTGCTGCTCGCTCATCGCTTTGGTGCAGGATGCTGCAGGATCTATAATATCAGGATCTATAATGCACTCGTATGCGGCGTCTAACCTCTTTCACTGTAAACGCGTTACCTGCAGGTCTACAGCTTTACTTGATATTACAAAGACTACGAGAAGACGAAACAAAAAGTATCTTAACGAGTAGAGTATTATTATTTGACTTCTTTTCTACACCGTGAGACACCCAAAGGTCTGCTAAAATCAAAAATGTCAAAGAAATATGCGCGATGACGCTGTCTCCAGCTCTTCTCTCTTATAATTTATTTCTTCCCTTATCTAGCGAGAGTTGGGCCGGCCGAGGTTGCCATTAATTATGACCACGAGAGAAGAATGAAGGACCGAGGGAGGGAAGAGAAAAATACATAGATACTTCGTGGTTGTGCGTCATCATAATTGTGCTCGTGATGGGCATTGTGTGCATCACCAAACCGTGAAAACTGCTTCTTTTTTTTTTCTTTCTCAATCGTAATTTGTTTTAACCATACTGTGGTTATACTAATAGCATTTTTCATAGTCGTTAAGTTGAGCGAGAAGAAATTATTCGAGCGAAAGTTCAAGTTTTGGCGAACCAAATATTAATTTTCATTTATGAGTTGAAAATATTGATATATTTTTCACAAAGCGTGCTCAAGTATACTCACACAATCGTATCAACTTCATTTATACTGATTTTTTTTATCGTGTTACCAGTTTAATTTCAAGGATTTATTGTTCTACAAATAATTTTATAAAATTACTATATTTAAATTTTTTCATTCTGTAAACATGATTCGCTTTTTGTTTAAAACGAATTAAAAATTTTTTTAAATCAATATTTTAAAATAATTATCAGATGTTTGTACAACATCTTGTTTGTCTAATTCACAGGTTTAAAATTTAAACATTGTTGCTACTTGTAGCTTTTATGGTTTAAAAATTAGTCATTAATTTGATCAATTTAAAAAAAAAAAAATTCAGTTTATTATTTATTTTACTGACTTAAATAAAAAGTCTCAAACAGTACCATACTCTTACTTTGTGAAAAAATAACAAAATTTTTCTCTCTTAAATTGGTAAAATTTTTTAAAGAAAATTTTTTTATGAAAAGGATTTTAGCCGGTTGAATCTGAAACGTTACCTCTGGCTCAGCCAAGTTATAGTTATTATCTGACTGGGTCTTATGTTAAGCTCGCGCCAGCTAAATAAATAATTGATCTGATCGCGTGGTTGTGTACATAAGTTATTGTGTCTATCCATTGTCATCGCACCCCTTTTATTGTCTACGCATATTTTTCATGTATGCCGTTTCGCATTCGCTATTATACTATAATCAAAAAGAAGCAGCAGCAGTTTATTCTAGTCTGCTTAGAAGGGTCTATTGCACGGGCGTGACATCGTACATTGACTTTTTTGAGAGCATTTTTTTTTATCATATAAAGATCGGAGAGATACACGCTGTTACTAATTAGGTAATTTGTTGCACTTGCCTTTTAAACGAGATCAATTTTTACATCACACACCGCCCATACTCTATCGTGTATTTTTATCTTGCTCTCATGATTTTTCTTTTTTTTTTTAGTCAACAAGGGCAACAGCGTTAACCGGGGATGTGTTCTTGTCACTTTGCGGCGCTTTTTATATCAATCTTTCTTCGCTTGATTAGAAGATTTTTAGTACGCGAATGACTGCTACTACTGATGCTGTAGTTTATTACTTTAGCGCAATCTCTTATTAATTTATTTATATGAGAATAATCAAGCGCTCTAAAATGAACATTTTTCATAAATAACCATCATTATATTTTATTTTTTTAGCCAATTAAAGATCATAAACGCCCACCTTCAGGCTTCAGCTCAAGTCTTAACTATAAATAATTTTGGTTATGATGATCATAAAGCGCAATCATTCTAGTCAAGGCTTTAACGTTTTTTGGGTCGATCTGATCATTGAAAAAATAACTACTAATTAAACATTATTTGACATAAAAGAGCTTCGTTTAACCAGTGGCAGTACTTGAATCCATTACAGTGTTTATTTATAATAAACCAACTAATAGTACTATTCGTCTGACTATACGTTATAAAAAGACTGTAAACATCAATCAACACACAGAACAATAACTTTATTTTAATCATCATCATGATCGTCTTTCATCCTCAAACTAATTTATTGGTCTCTTCAAGCAACCTTCTCAGTTTAGCCTGTAACTAATACCTTCCTGTATCTATTTATACATCTACGTTTGTGTCATAGCTAATCAGATGAAAGAAAATAAACAATAGTCAAGTGGACCATTGAAATTTGGAACCTCAACATGATTTACATGATTCAAAGATTAATCACGATGCGCATCTATTAAGAAGCACGATGAGATTACGATGATAGATAACCTAATGTACCGAGCATGATGGAAAAAAGTATTTACTCAGTTAGACTAGCCATAAGTATAAGCGTATAGATGAAAGCATTGTTCCTTCGTATCCGATTGAATATCGTTAATTGGGTCAGAACGACAAAGTTTGAAAGAAAAAAAAAAATAATGTAAATCAATCTCTCGTGTTTAGACCGGAGGACCACTCAAATGAATCACACGTCTCATGAGCGTCAGAAAGGCGGGTGAGCATGCAGGCGTGAGAGAAAAAGAATGAATGAATGAATGAATGAATGCATGTATGCTTGAATGGATGGTCGGAAAGAAAGAAAAAAAAAGGCAGGCTCGTAAAGGCACACTGCTGCGAACAAGGATCAGCTTATTCAAACAAACTTGCCTACAACAGCGTCAAATTAAATTCTATAATAAGCGGGACGGTGTGAGAGGCGCTTGAGAATCTCGATGGTACCTTATCACGGGGTGGTAAAAGTTTTTGGAGCAATTTATGGACCGCGAGAGAAGTTTTTGCGCTCCGAATTGCAGGCTGGAGGGGGAGATTTTTTTTGAGCTTTGCGCGATGTAAACTACCTCAACATATTTGACGTGTGATTCACGCTTCCAGCGCATTCTTTCCACAGCCTCGAAGGAGCCTAATAGCGACAAAGTTTGGGTCTAAGTATGCGTAGTGTCTTCTCATTTGGGTGAATAAATTTAATCTCTCTCCCCCGGACGGGGGAATTCGACTAGGTAGGCCGGATAATAAATATTAAATGAATGGGAAAAAAAGGAAGAAGAAGAAGAAGAAGAATGTCAAAAAGGCGATCGATCGGTGGTGAAATCCGATCGATCGATATATCGTAACAGAGGAGGAAGGTGAGAGCGCAGCTTATTATGGGGACGAAAGAAAGAGGATTCTCATATCCACGATCCAGAGTATTACACTTACGTGTATCGACAGGAGGCAGCTAGCCGGCGTCGCTGCCTGACGGAGGAATGTTCGGCTCTCCTTCGTCTCCCTCGTCTTCTTCCTCTTGTTGGTCTCGATCTCGTTAATTTCCATCAAAACTTTGGACCCCAAAGCTCGTTTGCTTGATGGAGAAGGACCCCCGTATCATTATCCCTTCGGCTCAGCATAAAGTGTCGAGTAACAGACAGCCGAGGTCCAGGATCCTAACCAACGTGTACCGACTGTAGCCTACTTAACTACTCACTTATCCTTTCTCATCTCTTTCTTCACGCGCTTCTGCCAACTTATCTCATTATATATTCATCATGGCTATCGTAGAAGATGTATCATTGATAGCCGCTGTCGTATTTGGACAAGATTATTTTTTCAACCAAATCGCTGGAGATGTGATTGTTTTGACGTTGAAATAAATTTCAGGTTGTCTCAATCTTGGGAGTTTTTGAGACGAGGTGTTAGCTTTGGAGAAAAGATTAGCAAGAGAGTGGAAATCTCAGGAGATTAGCAACCGAGTTCAAACGAATGATAAATGATAAATTTTAAAAAACAAGGAGTTCGAGGAAAGCCCACGGCGAAGTAGGTTATTGGTCCTGGAATAGAAGCCGGGTAAAAAGACGAAATCCGATCCGTGGGTTGAGCACCTAATTAACGGGGCGGTGGTGCCCATAATACTTCTCATCCTTGGCGATAGGATCTTTCCCTCGTCAGTGCAACAAAACCGCTCATGTAGAAAACGATGACGTGGACCTTTTCGTCGCTTATTGCAGCCACCTGCGTACCACATGCGCTCGGACGGCACGATTGGTGTAACTTACTTCCGTGTCCCATTTACGATACAAAGGCTGCCAAATAAATAAACGAAATTAACGAGTCAAAAGTTTAAAAGAAAGAAAAAAATTAAAAATTCCATGGTTAATAATTCGGAGGGCGAAGAGGACGATTGTTAAAACGAAAAAAGATAAAGATAAATGAAGTGGGCAGCAGCTTCGAGTGGATAACCGAGGACGAGCGCGCAAGGAAAATAAGGAAAGAAAAAAGATCATCGGCAGCTCGGGGTATCAAAAAACGACAGCCACGCAAGCCGCAAGCAGGCAGCCAGCCAGGACGAAGCAAAAGGAAACTTGTCACGCGACGCAGCCAGTACCAGAAGCCGTATTAAACGTTCCGGCGATGGTGCCCGACGACCGGGGAATTCTCGTCCTGGCGCACCGACAACCAAAAAAAGCCAAGCCGACACTTGTCGAATTTTCATGTCCTCCCACGACGATTTTAAATAAATCAGTAATTGCCAAAGCTGATTAAATTAATTGGTGGTGCACGCCGGTCACGTAACGCCGATATTTTTTCGCGGCATGAGCGACCGAGGGTCCGAAAGGGAGTATCGAGGGTTTAAAAAAAACGGCGGCTCGCTTATTTGTCGAGAATGCCGGTAGATGCATGCCGCGGACGCGACGACGGCGATTCCTGCGGTTAGAATGCGCGAAAGGACCGCGGTGGAGGCGCTTCCCACCGTCATCGCGAACGGCGCAGGCGGTAATTAATTTAACTTTTTGCTCCCCTCGAGCTTTCGTACTACCTGTACTTGGTCGCGCGCCTTCATCTTTTTTTTTTCTTTTTTTTCAATTCAAAAGTTTCACTATATTTTGTACCCTCTGTCGCAGTACCGAGAAAATGTCAATGCCATTAAAAATTTCAAGTTTTTTAAAATATGACTTGCATCGTGTGTCTCGTTAACCCGTAACTCGATTATAATCTCGATTAGAGTCAATCTCGCGTCAGGACTGCGCGTCGCAGAAAAATGAGCTCGGTCAGCTAAGTGACTTTTGCTGTTTCCTCGCAGAATCGTTCCTCGCCTTAAGATGAATAAGTAAGTGGATGTATTTCTACACCAATTTTTACCTATATACGTAAACTTTGTAAATAAAACATGAATAATAGCAATAAATAAAACAACGTCAACCAACGTATATGCATTAAAATTTGTACCAAATCGATTGATACTGACTGTGTGTCTCAACGTAATACACCGACAAATGGTTTATTCAAATTATAAGCTGCCAGCGAAATTCTTGCTTGCGTCGACGACTGCTGCACTGTACGAAAGTTTCTTTGACGAGAAATTTTATCGGTTCATGCTGCAGTAGTACGCGCGCAAGTCTCACTTTTATAATGTGTAGCCTCGGCATGATTAAACGTGTAATCTTTTATCCTACGGCAGCAGCTCAAGATTATTCGAGGCTGCTTATTTGAAATTAAGTACTGATTTTCTCTTTGATTTACGCATCGCGTATTTACAACTTTCGAGAATTGATTACAATATTTGTTAATAATATGTGGAGATTTTCGTTGACGAAAAGCGAGAAAAAAAAAAGGTTAAATCGAGTGAAGTTACATTGCGCAATAAGGTCTGCACCTAACGGAGTTGCAGCAGTCCTTCGGTCTCAACGGGTCGAACGGAAAGCCCGTGTAAACGAGACCGACGAACGATGGTCGGTGGACGAATATCGTGAAACCTAATATTCATGAGTAAAAGTGTATTCAAGGGAAAATTTTAACGACATTTTAAACGTGTTACTAACGAATTCCTGTTTTACTTCATACCGTGTTTCTTCAAACTACTAATACCGAACATCATTCACCTGCTGCCTGGATTTTTTTTTTTTCTTTTATTTGAACTTTCTTGATGAGAGATTTTTCTCACACACGTCATTGTAACTGCGGTACCGACGATGGCGCCACGCCGCGCTGGTTTGTGTATCGTCAAAATATTTCTTTTTTTTCAAACAAAATTCAAAGACTTGTGATATATTGTAGACTTCCTGTAAAACAAATGACTTGACCGAAAAAAAAAAAAAAAAAAAGGTAAAACAGCGTTTTAGTGTGAGCGCAAAGTTAAAACTGAATTTATTACGAAACATAATGGTACACGCAGAAATGAAAACGATTTTAATGGGTTTTAACATGAAAAGGCTCTTAAATGAATATTTGGTACCTACTGTTATTTACACGGGGTTGAAAGTCAAACATCGTCTTGGTCCAAGGTTTCTCGCAATAATTTGCTCTTTCCGAAAAATTTAAGCTTAAATCTTGTCCTCTTAGTCGGGTAACTAATCAAACATTGAAAATCATCTGAATGGGAAGAAGGTTAAAGAAGTTGTAAAACTATCAAATAAGCTCTTAGATAATAAATGAATGTTCTACGAAAAGGTTTTGATAATAATTAAGATCGAGAGCATAGATTAACAAGCATAAAAAAAGGTGAAATGGTTTCATGTTTTATGGGTTTTGAAGTTGAATTGGTCAAAGGCAATTAAAGCCCAAATAAAGGCTCGCTGCAGCTCTCAAAATGATCAACACTTACGGCATTAAGTGTTTGTTTATTCCGTCGAGCGAGAGCCGGCAGGCAAGTAATAACGCATTGAGCACCAATGCTAAATGCCAATGTGCAATAAAAATCGTTCGCTGAATTGGATCGAGAAGCTCGTAAAGTCGCAGGTTACGCGGAGTCGATTGCCTTGAAATTCGGCGCTTCATCTTCAAAGCTACGCCTAAAGTTGGCTGTACCCGAACAAACGCGCCGCCCGGGTATTGACTCTAGGGTATTTAGGATTTTTCCAGGTAGATCGGAGCGCAGGCGCCATGTGTCAGTTGTGTCACCCGGTTCTGCTTTCGTCGCCTGCTTTTGAGCTCCTCAAAGAAAAAACCTTGACGCGTGCAGTGGCCGGGCCGCCCATTGTGGTTTGTTTCGGAAAGCTTCCGACTTTTGGCCTCCACTCCCCGCATTGCAGCGGCTCTCGGACTCTATTGTCCCATGAGCAAACGGGCCCCCCTCCGATCAGCTGCCGTTTTAAGGTCTGGAGAGTAGGCGCGCGCAACTAAATCAAAGAGACTGTTTGCCCAACAGCAGCTTCGTGGAAAATCGGGGATGCTCTCTCCAATTATCCGCGAGCGGGTTTTTAGTTTGTCTACACTGCGAGCCTTTTATCTAGTCTGATTTATTGCCTCGAGCCTGTTACATTGATTCATTGTACAATGAGCCACTAGTCAAATCCTTTTATACATTTTTTTATTTATTGCTCGACCGATTCCTGCAGTTTATTTTTATTAACGGCTCAATTGTCTCAACGTCTTAATTACCGTTTGACAATTGAACCATTAGTTGCTTACGATTAATCAAAAATTTTGGATTTTAAAATAGTTTAGACTCGCGTAAGTTTGAGCAAAAGAGTCAAATTTCATCGGAGAAAAGGCCAAGTCCTACTTTTGGGATGGGGAGACAGGAAGGGAAAGGGGGAGCCTGCCACTCATAAAGTTTTATTGGGTCATTAAGAGGTGAGCGTCTCGAAACGTGTCAGGAGCAAATTAGTCAAAAGATACGAATATCAGATCGAGCGGACTTAAAAAGCCAATTGGAACAAACTCTCACTTACAACTAAAAAAAAAAAAAAAAAAAAAAAGTCGCAAAAGTGAGGTCCCGAAATACATTGTCGTATTTTGTTTGTTTTTTTTTTTTTTTTTCGGGAAATCTTGGAAGTACGCGTCAACCTGGGAGCTGCCGTTTAGAGACAAAGAGTCGGTGAGGGCTGAAGAAAGGAAGAATAAGGTGAAAAAAAGAGCCGCCGTCAGTCAAGCAATATTTTCTACCCCGGGGGCCCAAGACTAACTAATGTGGCTGCAGTACAAGGACATAATGGCGGGCCACCTTTATTCACCCTGTGCAGCAGCGGGACTAATCGACAGTCCTACAACAGTTTTCTTATCTCCCTAGCTCTCCACGGAGCATCCATTCGGTGCGTTTGAACCCGAAGCGACGACTTCTCACACAACAAATACTTCTTCTTACCCGGTACCCGCCGATTCCAAAGATTTACGGTGCCAACATTCACTTTTTCTTCCTATTCTTCTTTTAACACGCTTTCTGGAATATTTTCCGCTTTTCCGGTTGATTTTTTTTCTCGTAGCCCAGCAGTTCAACCTGTCAAAATATCATTCGACCTGCCTACTTTTATGGCGCAATTTCCCGCGTCTTGTTTACGGATAAAGCCTTGAAATTCTTCTTTTTTTTTTTTTTCACATCCCATTTTTCTCGCGAGCCTCCACCGGGTGACTCTCCGCAGACACAAATGATTTTTTACATCAAAGATCGTATCGTACTGCACAGGACGATAAAACAATTTTTTGTTTGTCTTAAAAAAAAAAAAACGAGTTATAAAATGGGAAGAAAAAAAAAAAAAGTTGTGCATAGTGAAAATATGAAGGAACTTTTGGAGAGCGATTTATAACGGTCATTTAAATTTTATAGCCTCGTAAATTTTTCTAAAAACTTTAAATGAAATTACTTGGTTAAAAAAAAAAAAAAAAAAATTAAATAGTAATTTTAATCAATTTTTTAAACGAGCCATGCTCGAGGTATAAAATACTACTCCTGTGAATAAAAGGTAGCTTAGACGAGCGTGTACGCCGCAGCAGGCACAAGATCGATGATTGAAAACCATGCGAGCGCGCGTCAGCGATTAAACTAAACGCTGCTGTTGCAGGACGGGTGCATCTCAAATTTCTCTGGACATCTGATTTGAATAAGATTTCTCGTTTTGAGAGATGACGTTGGTAGTTTTTTTTTTTTTTTTTATCTCCTCTTCTTTATTATGCTTGTATACGAACATTCGCACGCTGCCGTTAAGTTGGGATATTATTCTTTCTGTACGCGCTCGATCTTCAAAATGCCATTCCGTCTGTCCCACGCGAATTATTTGGAAAAATTAATGATTACCTACCTATCATTAAAAGTATATACTTTTGTTTGAATTTGAGTTCTGGATATAAAACTCGGAGTTTAAAAGTGGCGCCAGTGGTATAGGTTAAGTAAATTTACTCGGCAAGTATAGACTGTTTAGGAACGGAAGGCGGGTGAATACGAATGAATCTATAGGTATGTAGCGTTTATTTACCCGTGGGCGTCAAATATTTGTATATTGGGTTTCCCGAGAAGTGGACTTTCCGTAAATGACTGGTGCATTTCTCTTTCTTTTCCCTCCCATTTTCCCCGCCTTCTACGACTCGTCGTAACAATAGAGAAAGAAACTCCTTTGGGAGGGAAATACATTTTATTTTCACTTTGTCGGCAAGTTACGGTGGCAATAAATTTTCTTTTCCGTCCAAAAACCGCAGCCGAAAAATCTTGAACGATGTTTTCAAATATTTGTACAGAAAAAATGGTTTTTAGCTTTTGAAGAACAATGCGAGCGTGTAGGTAGGTAGCGGGTGAGCGGGTGAGCGGGAGAGGCAGAAGAAGTAGGAATCCGGGTAAGAAAAAATAGAAGGAACATAGGGAGCGTCAGAAGCAGATCCTGTTCCGCGATAAAAAGGCTTGGTGCACGTGCAGTCCGAATCCCCGGTCGCGCGGCGCGCTGATCTTAAAGCGCCGGCTCCACACACCTGTTTAAACTCGGCCCCGAGTCCTGTAGCTCGAGCGATGGACGGGGCCCACACACCAAGAAAGACTAATAGCCGCGCCACGCTCGGGCGCGCGACCAGATAACGTTCTTAAACACTTTGACCGGCCAATGCTTCTTCTTCTTCCCTCCACTCTTCTCGTACGCGCATACTCCAAAGCAAGAAAGAGTTGCGAGCTGCTGCTTTTTTCTTCGAATCATCATCATCATCCTCCTCCTCCTCCTCCTCATCGAGCACCAGCACCAGCAGCAGCCTCTTGCGAGTTTTGTTCTTCCAAAGAGCCTTCCTTCGACGATTTATTTACTTTTTGACCCCGGCTTTTTCTTTTACCGTACACTCAGAGAAATATTTGATTGGACCAATTTAATATTCTTTGTTCCCTCAATAGTCTAAATATTGTAGCAGTTACAATACGTATGGTAAGGATAATAATACATATCGTTGCGACTAGCAAAGCAAATATTCAATAATCTAACCTAACCTAGCTATTTTTTTAAATCTCAATTGAAGTCATTATTTCTTAAATATTGTGATTTTTATATTCATTTGTATATTTTTTAAGATTAAAACTATTCATTAAATACATTAATTATACCAAAATAACAAAAAAGAAATTTTTTTAAATTAAATTGTGCTATACCAGTGTTATTAGAAACATGTTAACCCTTAATACGCATTTAGTCAGCGCTACCATGATATTGTTTCTGCTACAATGTGCATCATTGTCTCTATATCAACTATGGCATCTTAGATGTTACAATATATTGTTGACCCAATCAAACCTTTCTCTGAGTGTACTCGTCACTAGCTATATACCTATCTTACACTTTTTTTCGATTTTTATTATTGCTAATACCTTTTTTTCACCTAATTTTAATTCTGGAACCTGGTGCCACATCCTACAACAGCGTTCAATAATTTAATTCAATATCGCTTCTATTTTGACATTTGAATGAACATTAATGCAGTTATCATCTTGTTCATTGACACTGAAAATTTAATCGATACTTTGACTCAATTAAAATTACAAATTTAGTTTAATCATGAAAAATCCTTTTTTCAAATCATTGGATTTATAAAATGTAAAAAAAAAAAGTCGAATCGTTCGGTTAAATTGAGATGAATACGTAATATGCCACGTAAAGAGATTAACAACCATCGGCAATTACGCGCGTGTTGTAAAATCAAGTCTGAAAGTTTTTTATTTTATTTTTTTTCAACCAGTGGAAAGAAAATCTCATCGCGTCAACGGTGCGAGTCGAAACGCGAAGTAATTTGTCAAGCTAATAAACGCGTCGCGCGATGAAGCTGCGAAAAGTTTGCTGATAACCGGAAGCGAGCGTGAATTGACTTCAGAGAAATGTGATTGCCACAAGATCTAATACAGCAATCTTGACCGATCTAATTAAACGCGACGGCGTATCCACGTGTGAAGTAATTATCCTTTTTAAAACGAAATCTTGACGTTGCTCGATGAAGTGAATGCGAACGAGAAAATCTGGTGTGCTGCAATGGTATAGCACCAACATGAGGTACTGCGGTAGTTAAATATGTATAAAAAAGCCGATATGTGCTGTGACAAGCTATCAAGGCGTACGGTTACCGACCGAAGTAATTAAGCTTTTACAAACTTGCGAACAAGTGCCCAAGAGGTGACAAGATATATGTACGAGTATAAGTCATGCGTCTAACGTCGTATAACGTCGTGACTCAATTGCAATGTTTGTTATCTCAATTGTAATGTACAGGCACATTTAAAAAATGAAAAGTTATTTTAAGAGTTTTTATAAAAAAAAAGGAGCGTTAAAATCGTAAAGGGTTGAATGAAAATGGCGACAAAAAGTCGACTGGCCGGCTGTGAGGATATAAGCAAGGTGCTGAAAATGAAGGCGCGAATAAGAAGGGAACGAGATAAAGAATAAGAGAGAAAGGTGGAGAATGCACGGTGTATCTAATCTGCAGGCACTTTGTGGTCTGGAGGCTGGAGAGAGAGAGAGAGAGGGGGGGGGGGAAGGGAAGAAGAGAGTAGCCATGTTTTGGCCGGGGATCGTGTTAAGGGGATTTACATTCATTTCGATCCTAATAACCCGATCCTTGATCCTGACCGCTGAGATTTGGAATACGATATCCTACCGCTCCAGCCATCCAACTTTTTCACATTCTCTCTCTTTTTTTCTCTTCCTCTCTTTCTTTCTTTGATCCGTCCGTTCACGCTCTTGCAAACGCACGCTCCCACTGCACCTTGTTTAAAAAACCACCCAGCAGAAGCAGAATCCTTATCGCTGGGATTTCATCGGCTGCTGCTGCTGATGCACAGCCGATCGAATCTTAACGTATACCAAATCTGAACAATAGAAAGAGAGAGAAACCAGTGAGAGGAGTTTAGCTTTGCTCGTTTACCTGCGTCACCTTCTTTTTTTTCGTACAAACGTTTAAACAACAATAATTATAATTGATATTTCTTATTTTATCGCTATGGAAACTACTTCCGCTGTAGAGGTGCTTCAAAGACAACCTCAGAAAAAGAGAGCAGATTTTTGTTGAAAGCGCGTAGGGTATTTGTAATCATAAAAGCATTATATTAGTCAGTTTTCTGACTCTCTAAATACATAATAATAAAATAATAATAATTAGTAGAAGAAGTCTATAGCCACCACTATAAAAAATAATTAGATCAAATGGAGAGCTTAGCAAGTTGGAGGATAACCAGGTTGCCGCTGCAAAGACATGGTTGACAAATTGTGTTTTTGATTCGGTATGACAGGTTGTTTGGATTTTATTGTCGCCGGAGGTATTGACGTGGGAAAAAGATTCGGTTCTTTCTCTCTTCTTCTTTTTTATTTTATTTTGATCTTGTAGCCACAGCTCGACGTTTTTTTTTTTTTTTTTTCGTGCTAAAAAAAAGAGGCGCGCCACGCGATTTAATACACGGTGGTAGTTTTCGCGCGCCAGCTGCTGGCGCATAGGGTTTTATTGCAGCACCTCTTTTTCGCCAAATTGATTAACTTTTGGACGAGCGCAACTCGTTTATCCTGCCGTAAAAATCTCTTTCTCTCTCTCTCTTTTTTGTCGGGCGGACGGTTATTTCTTTTATTTGCGCCTTTTTTTCTCGGTTTTTACTTTATGTAACCTTCGAGACCGCTGATAATGTAATTTTTTTTTCTCTCTTTTTTTACGAGAGGAAGCAGGACTTTTGTTGAGCTCGTTTATAAGTAGACAATACGATCTTTGAACGCGGCTAGACTTGAGGAAATTTTCTGCAAATTATCATTTCACGGTTGTAAATCAAGCTGTAAAACAATTAATTAAGGCGCGGCTTTTTATAAAAACGTCTCTCTTTCCATTCCCATAATCTGACGCGCCGCTTTATTGACTTCAGCAGTGTAAATAATGAAGAAAAAGAAGAGGAAAAAAATCTCTCTTGTTTCTATAAAGAACTTTTTTTATTTATTATATTTTTAAATTATATAATTTAGTATACAGATATAGGGTAAAATTAATCGGCTGCAATTTTAGTTCCAAACAAGCGTGGGATATTTTTATTTTGATTTGCATAACAAGGAGAAAAAAAAAAGTTGATCTCCCACATTAGCATAACCCGCATCCATCACCTTTATAAAAGTATGTGCTTTGTTCCAAGAATAAACATATTGGGCTGATGAAAAAAAGTTTAGGATGGTCGCTAATTAAGTTTATGAAATAAGTAAATATTATATAAGTGGGTAATTTGAAATTTCACTCGAGATAGTAAGGAGATAAGAAAAAAGGGGCAAGCCAAGCTTTAGAGAAAATCTACATTCCACATATTTTGAGAATAATCCAGGGTTCACCAAAGGGGGAGGAGGAGACACCAAAAGGAAAGGAAAGGAGCAGCGGGATAATCATTGGTGCGAAATAATCGACTTTCGCGGTGTTATTCACCTGAGGATCGTGCCTCCAAAGGTTCGCGTACGTCAAACTCAAGAGACATCCAGCACCTGCAACCAAAAGCGAACTGACAAATTGACATTTGACAGTTGTCATATGTAGCTGTTTTGAATGATCCTTGCAGTTCATACTTACTTGAAAGTCCATGAAAAGTCTAAAATTATCGAAGGACCGACCGAAAGCTTCAAGCGTATCTCTTTCCGGGCCTCGACTGCGGCGCGGTGGCTCGGCGTCAGGTGTATGCATAATAAGGATGTAATCCGAGCCGATGTCGTCGTCGACGTTGTTCTTTCCTGCCGCTGACATTCTATCAGCGTAGACTCCGGTACCGGAGAATTCATTTAATCTGTCGGGACTGAGATTATTAACCGTCCAATTATCACAATGCAGCTGGTAGACTTGAATCCTCAACCCATTTAAATAATTATAACAATCTTGTCATTTTTGGTGTGCTTGTAAATTTCTTTACTTTTTTAAAACAACGATACACAAACGTTTTATTAAGAGATGAAAGCTTGCTTTTCTCACACAGTCTCACATTGCAGAGGTCGTTGAGACCGTTTGACGGACGGGCGGGAAGCTTTGGGCAGTCAAGCAGCGGCAACAGCAGCACGGAAGTTATAGGAATAATAATCAGCAGCGTATTTCGTGCTCGAGAGCTTGGCAAACAGAATCAAGAGGCATTGGCGCGCGCTCAGGGTTTTGTTGCCCCGTCATCGCTGTAAGAGCTGCTGGCTGTTGCTGCACCATAATTCGAATTTCACCTGAGCCTTTTCTTTATGTATACTTACTAATGGAATTGAAGTATTATTACACATCATGCTTATGTCCCTGGAACTCGCTACTGGCTTGGCTGCTACCACTGCTATATCGTTTGCTCTTTTTAAATTTTCAAACATTGCTTTAGTAAAGTCAGAAATATATAAAAATTGTAAAAAAAAAATTGAAATGTTTACATTGGTTAAGTGGTAGGAGTTAAATTTTTAAATTAAATCCCGAGACATGATTGATCGAATGTAAGCGATACTCAATGAAATAATTAGCCTAATAGCCGTAGTACAAGATGATGACATAGTGTAAAACCAACTACAAATTGGCTCGAGTTAGTGAACGGGAAATAATTACTCAACCGACACAAAGTGAAAAGATGTAATCAAGGAAAGGTGCGTGTCGCTACTTGTTGTAATTAAAAACATGATAAATTATAGAAATAAAGGGCGTCTAGTAAGAGTCTAGCGAGAGTCTGCATGTGGGGGCCATAGACAGCAGCAGCCATAGGCCGAATATAATAGTGATATAAAGAAAAGTAGGAGGGATGCGGAGAGGAGACATAGCTCTGGAAGGAGCTGCAGAAGAGAGTGGGAATGGGAGGGACTACAGAAGGAAAGAGCAAGAGAGAAGGAGAGAGAGAAGGCGGAGCCCCCCGACTCACTCCCCGCTCGAGCTGCTGCAGCTCACCGTCGCCTTGGGAAGCTTCGGCCGCCGACGCCGCGTGGGATGCTGCACCGGCCTAATAACCCAGCGCTGGGTGCCTACCTGGAGCTTCGAAAGCTGGTTAACCCAATGTACTTGGTACCCGTTCGGGTATAATGCGCTCCGAGGAATTAGCTGCGAAATCTCTCGCTTGATCTCCGGCTTCCGACGTTCTTAAAACAGTCTTTATGCCTACGTCCGGAACAGTTTTGGCTGATTTTCACCTTATTCGGATACAACGGCTTTATAAAACATGAAACTTATTTTACCAAAATGCTTTTTCGACTTTTTCTTTGAATTTTTCTTTATTTTTGTAATTTAATCAAATCCGTACTTTAAAAACAGGTAATTTTAGTCTCGTGAACTTAATATTGACGTTTAATATTTCTGTAAAAGCAGCTGCGCTTATAAAAAAAAAAAAAATAATAATAACTGAGTACGAAAATGACTCTTTTATGATTTAGAGAAATTCAAAGTATTGTACGACAGGTAAAGGTGGTAAAAAAGATAATAACGAAATTGGTAAAAACAATTTGTAATGGCTTAGTACAATAGTGCAGTATATAATAATGTAAGCTCCGGTCTTTGGAGTCTCATTCATCCCGCGTCATCTCTCGCCATTTGTCATTGAGCCTGCTCCCTTTTATTCTTCTTCCTCTCCCTCCGGTGCTGCTGGCGGTGCCAAAATATTAGTAAACAGAGGTAATCCCGAGGGGACGTCCTACTGGGGTGGTCATACTACTCCCCATCGCGCGAGCTGACTATATTTTCTTGTGTTCCTCTTTTTATTCATCTCTTTTGGTTAGAAAAACTACGTGTTGCGCCTTTGTCCGAGTCTTGATATTTACAACCTCGACGATCAGTCGATTATTCTCTTAAATGCTTAAATCAAATTTTTCGTCATTCTTGTACACATTTTTTTAAGCTTTACTCAGCCTTCTCAAACTACATATTCGCAATATGTACCTTATATATCTACGCTAACCAAACTCTCATCCTCCTTTCTTTCTCACATTATACTGAGTTTTTGCGTGCATTCACATGGTAATTTTTCTGTTTTCAAAATTCTTCTTGATTTAAATATTTTGACATAACTTTAGGGTTTTTTTCTTTTTTTCTCTACTCTCTCACTCTCACACACACTTTTTTCTATACACTCATTTCTTGCCTGCTTTTCTCTTCATTTTGACAAGAATTTGAATAAATCAATTTTTATTTGTGTAAGTCAATTTTTAAGTTTATATTATTTATTCCATTGTAGCATTTTGAGTAGAGTTTCAAAGTTCTTCGCACTTTATAAATTAGAAATTAAGAAACGAATAAAAATATATATCATTTTACAAAAATGTTTGAGCATTTAAACTTAATACTGATTTGACAGAATAGTTAAAAAGACATTTTCGGCCATGTGTTTGCTGACATTTAAATTTATGGAATATTTTCGGCTTTCTTCAAGCCACGTATGGTTACTCATGCGTGCATAACTGTTTTTTCATACCTTGCTTGAAATTTCACGCGCGCAAGTAATTTAATGAATGTTCACGCACAGTCCGATTTCACATTCAAACTTACCACCAAACTTTGTAAAGCGCATGATTAATATTTTTAAAATTGAGCTATTTAATAAAACTTAAATTTTTATGCACTTTTGTTAAAAAAATTACAGATAGTTTAATTAATAAGATGTTGTAATTTTTTACACATGGTACAATAAATTATGTACCTTGTAGTATAATAAAAATATAACAAAAAATAAATCAAAATAATAATAAAACTGGCTTAGGAGATGAATTGATCATAATAAAAAAAATTATGAAAAATATGACCACGAAATGGTTCAGTGAAGCTCAAATCGGTCGTAAAATTGACTTGTACAGTAAAGCCACGCGTACTCGAATAAAAAACCGCCTCAAAGATTAAGTGTACACAAAAGTTAAAAATCCCATGAAGATTTACGTAGGACCACCGTACATCCCCTGTAAACATACCACCCCGAAGAAGAAAATGAAAAGAACGAGGAAGAGGAAAAGAAGAGGCATTCAGGGGTGAAGGAAATTCTTTGACTACACATTGAACGTCAATTACATACTGCAGGCGAGGCGGTAGATAAAAGGCAAAAAGCCACAGAGCCGAAATACCTATTTTTCATTGAATTTATACAGAGTGTAAGAAGAATATGAAAAAAGGAAGCCATCAATCGTGAAAGAAGATCCCTGGAGAAAAAAAAAAAAAAAAATTGTAGCCGAACAGGAAGAGTCAACTACGGTTGTGCTTTTTAAATTGGGATCGGAATTGGTCACAATGACGTTGTTTTTCCAAAAGGTTCAAGGCTCCGGTAATAATGCAATAATGCGCGGATGGTCCCATTCGAGCTGGTTTTAAGCTGGTCCCCGAGATAATCCCCTCGAGGGATCCCGCAAAAGCCACCGAGGTTTTGATCCTTCTCCTCCGATCCGGGCTCTTTTGGGTAAAGCCGCGGACGGCGATCGGCCACTTGGGGATGTCCTCCCTCTTGTTTTTCGAGGGAACGGCTTTTACGGAAAGCCGGAAAGTCGCTCTTTTTCTTTTTTTTTTTTATTTACTTGACCGCTCGCTGCCCCGTCATGGACCGGGAAGCTAGTTACACAGATCCCTGCCCGAAAAATCCTTTCGAGTGTCATTGGCCTTGTTCGCTCCTAGTAAGAAGCGGCGTTTTCTCTTTCATTCTTTATTCCTATCCCCGTGTCTCAGAGATCCTTTGTGCACAGGGGGAATGTTTTGACTTTCGAAGAAGAAGAAAAAGACAACCAAGAAGAAGAAGAACAAGAAGAAGAAGAAGAAGAAGGCTGCTATGCCTCCCGTATATACACACAAACACACTCGCACGTTTATATACATATACAGCTCGCTTGCTTTGACCAAATTGCATGTAGCTGTGGTTTTCTTTTTTTTATATTCTACTCTTCTCATCTCTGCTGCAGGTTTCTGCATGGCCGCCGCCGCCGACCGGCCGGCCCTTTGACCGACCCGCAAAGCGACGATTCTTTAAATCAACTAGAGGATAATATACGAACACCCAACTTTATCTAGTCTTCATCATCAAATCAGTTACTTAAACTCAAAAATACATTTTTTTGCGATTACAGCATTGTTTAAAAGAAAAATATCTAAAGCTCAAGCGCAAAGAGGATTATCGAAATTCCTTTTGTGCCTGCAAACAACAGTTAAGTAAACATATTTCAAACGGCGAGGAGCTAGGGAATAAATTTGTATGCCCATGGGATAAGAATTTGTTCAAAGATAGTTGGTTACATGGTCAACAAAAAAAGTTGAACGAGATGACGAAGATGAGGAAAGAGAAAAATCAATGGTTTACGTTTCCCACACCTCATGGTCATACAAGATTGTTTTATAAAACTTTGAAACAAGCGGACCGACCATGGAAAATCAGAAAAAAATTTCGTTTTTTTTTTTTTTTCTTCGAAGCGGCAAGTTCTAAGTACCTTTGTGACAGCGAAAATCGAGAAAAAAGTAAAAAGAAGAAGAAGAAGACTTGAAAAACCACCCGAAAAATTCCCCGGACAGATAGAAAGTTTAGCGTGGAATTTGACGATTGGCGGGCGGCGCTTCCGCTTCGCAAGTATACACGCAAATACCTAAATGGCAAAAAGGACGGGCTTTAAAAGGTGCGACAACAAATAGGCGCGCGCGAACGGGCGACATTTGAATATGAATGGCTTCCAATTACAGTTGCGGCATCTCTCTGGAATTATTAACCCCTCGTGAATGGAGATTCTATAATTTAAGAATTCGAAATTTTAAATTTCTCGTGTCAAACCGGGTTACTTATACTGACCCAACTTTATATTGACTGTAACTTTACGATTATTTGATGCTGATTTGCCATATCAATGATTTAATTGACTCAACTTGAATAAGTGTACAATGAATCATTGTGCATTACCCACTTGAGTTTTACGTAGTATTTATTAGAAGTGCATCTCATCAGAAACTTGTAATTTTATCGGTTTTATTTTTTTATCAATTGAAACTGTACTTTACCAACCACTTGATCGAATTTAAAAAATTGTCTTTTTCATCCAGCTCAGCGATGATCGTATCAATGTCACTGATAAAATCAACCACTGATGGAATTAACTTTTCAATTTTTCAAATAACTCAGCGATGACTGTAGCACTAATGTAAACCTATTTGAATTTCAGAGGTGTAAGGACAAGCTCAACACACTGGCGATTTCGGTAATGAACCAGTGGCCAGGAGTTAAGCTGCGAGTGGTAGAAGGCTGGGACGAGGAAGGAAAGCACATCCAGGACTCGCTGCACTACGAAGGCCGAGCCGTCGACGTTACGACGAGCGACCGGGACCGGGCCAAGTACGGTATGCTCGCCCGGCTCGCCGTCGAGGCTGGCTTCGACTGGGTATATTACGAATCGAGATCACACATACACTGTTCCGTAAAGTCTGGTAAGTAACCTTCATCTGTACTTAATCAATCCTTTGAATACTCGTAAATAACTAGTGATTTTTTTTTATTGTTGTTTTTTCAAATCGTTATCTTAAATTTTCCGATAGTCGTGAGTAGAAATTAAAAAAAATATAGTAAGATATCCTAGAGATTTACACTGATAAAATCGGTGTTACCGCACAGTGTGAACTACCATGACGTACCGAGATTTAATCAAACGAACGTCATATATTATACTAATCATTGCATGATTTTTAATTAAACATAGGTTTTAAAATTTAAATAATTTAATTTTGAATTGCAGAATCGATGACAGCGCACAAGTCGGGAGGTTGCTTCCCCGGTTCGAGTCTTGTGCGGACGGCCGATGGACACACGAAGAGGCTGGACCAGCTGCGGATGGGCGATCGGGTCGCGGCTCTGGATCAGTCGAGCGGCGAGGTCGTCTACAGCGAAGTGATAGCCTTTTTGGATCGCATCACATCGGAGAAACGTCAGTTTGTAAAGTTAAGGACAAAGTCGGGTAACGTTATCGAGTTGACGCCGACGCATTTGGTACCCGTGGAGGGCAAGTCGATAGAGTTCGCCTCGCGAGTCCAGCCCGGCGATCGGGTTCTCGTCAGGCACGAGCTCGACTCCGAGAACGAAATCTCCAGGACCGAGGAACAGCTCAAACAGGAAGAGAAGCTGGCCCTCAGGTGGGACGAGGTCGTCGAGGTTACGCTGGTTCTCGAGCAGGGCGCGTACGCTCCCCTCACTTACGAGGGTACGGTTCTGGTGAACGACGTCGTCGCCTCCTGTTACGCCGTCTTGTCCAATCACCGGCTCGCGCATTACGCCTTTCTGCCTCTGAGGCTCTGGGCGACGCTGGAGTCGAGCTTGGCTAAGCTCGGCAATATGCTCGGGAACCTCGGATCCAGCTCGAGCCGGGAAATCTCCAGGACGACGCGACAAACGAACCTTGCGATGCCGGCTGCGACTGGTACCGAGGAAACGAGCGAAGGCATTCACTGGTATGCCAGGCTTCTGCAACACATTTCCTTTGTTCTACCTGACAGTATGTTCTTTGACTGGAAGTAAACTACTCGTTTATTATATTTTACTTTATTCGCGTTTCTGTGGCTAATTTATTATTTTATATTTATTATGGACATGTAATTTTTTAAATTTATGCTGCCATACCAACCCAAGGGTAAGAATATTAAATTGAATATCAAAAATAATATCGTTTTGAGTCTAAAACAATTCTTTCAATTTTTTTCAAACTCTTTCTAAAACGTTAGGTGATTTTATTGTTGTTATTTTATTTATTACGCTTATCCTTGAATGAAATGGATTTTTTTAATTAGCCTCAGATTTATCAAATACTTGTAATTTTTAAAATGTTTAAAAATTATTGGTTTTGGCCAGTGCGTCCTCACGCGAGGATTTTTGTCTTACTTAATATCATTTGTACTTAAACTTTTCTTCGAGTTTATTTTACAAAAATACCCAATAACGCGCATATATCGTTTAAAAATATCAAATATTAGCGCTTACCTAGAGAATGTTATTTTAAAATTATATAAGTTAATTTAGTTTAAAAAATGGCAAAAATCAATATAATTGTATGATATTTATTTTAGTAACAACTTAGGACAAAGTTACAAATGCGAAATAGACTGTAATTTGTGAGTCATATTCTGAGAGATTTTTAAAAAATTAACATGTGCTGGTAAACACTTGTTACTCGCATTTGAAATGTTTATTTATAGGAAATTAATAGTTTTATAAGAGAACAAGAAGTTTGATTTTGTACCAAACGATGATTTGAGCATTAATTTAGAGTAACTTTTTTAAAAATTAGTTATACTTTGTAAGTCGTATTAGTTTATAGAAAGAACCACTTTCATCAAGAGTTTGAGGCTGACTATCTTTAGAGTAAACTAATTTGCCACTATAAAAATTTATCACGTACTTACTATGTATTACTAGAGCCATACGTAAATATTATAAGGAAAATATAATATAATCATACGAAAGTAGCGTTTAAAGTGGTTCTTACTATTTTATTTGAAAATTACAGTGAATAAATTTTGCAACATAAGTGTAAAGATGATCAAATAAATGCTTTTTAAAATCATCTTTGGTAAAATTACATGCTCTATCCGAAGATCTAGTGTAAAAAATAATTACGTGTAAAAATATATAAATATATATTTATAAAGAAAAAAAATAGCTCACAGTATCGTTAGGAAAAAAGTTTGAAAATTTTGTTTATATTAAAATTTGGAAAATCTATCAATTCTTTAAAAATGTTTTTGTAGCCATGTATAAAGTTCTAAATTCGTAATTTTTTTTCAAGAGATACAATATTTTACAATAAACCTTTGGGTCAGCATGTTTCATGAAGTTTATAGTAATGTATAGAATATTTACTTTTTTTTTCATCCAGGCTTAGTGATGAAAATAAGAATTAGGAATAAAACGAATCATAAGACTCTTAATTAATTACAGGGCGCGAAAATAACCCTTTAAAAGCTTTGTCAAAGCATTACTCAGCGTTTGTTTTAGGTGCACGATGTATTATACAATTTCGAGCGCTTATTCAATATGTGTAGTCATAAACATTCCGTATATGTATATATAGAGACCGATCGAGTGTATTAAAAAATATAGTCCATGACCAATCTAATCATCGTAATATACAATTGCATTCAGAGCAGATTTTTTAAATTCAATTTTGTTTTTTGATTTTTTTACTTGATTTACCATAGCAATTATTTTTCTTTTTCTTTTTTTTTTTTTAACTATTTTTTAATGATATGTAGGTAAAAAAAGTTTTTTCTTAAAAAAGTTTTAATGATTAAACATTTGCATAACTAAAAAAGATAAAGTTCGACCAATCTGAAATAGACTTTTTCGAAAAAGATGGCAATAATTATATTATCTGTATTTTAAAGAGTTATAGTCTCTATTTGAGATAGCTTTTGATCGAACGATAGAATCGCTTGATTAGCATTCGTGACGTTTTTGTTGTACATATATTATAAATTACATACTTATATATACATATATCGGACTTGTATGAATGCAGAATGCAAAATTTAGATATAATATATTATTTTTTATAATTTAAATTTTGATCAACACACAATGAAAATAAAAAAATTTTAAAAGATCTTTATATAAAATATAACTTTAGAAAATTGTAACAGTTTTATGCGAAGCACATTCAGTAATTGAACTCTCGTATAAAAAAACTTTAAACTATCGAAGTCTCATTCAGATCATACTTATTTGACTCAATATCTAAAAGTCTATAAGCAAGACTACGATAAGACACATTTTCATAAATGCCGGTGATCGTTATAATTTTAATCAATTTTCTACATCTACTTTTTTCAAAGATAATTGTAAATAAGTTTTACGTATCAACATACATATAATCTCAAGTTAATAAGCTAATATTTTCAATGGTGCATTTGAAAAACTTCAAAATTACTCTTTGATTTTCCTCATTTATGCGTTCATTGTAAATGAAGGTAATAATCACAATCGATTTTGAACAAATAAACGACCAATTTATCTCTTAATTGAAACGATTAATTGTGCAATCAAATTATGTTGCGATTTAACTTAACACTACACTTCGTTTTTTGAAGCCTTGGCACATTTTATTTATTCAACAAAATGGTCAGTTTGTGCATGCTTGTTCATGAAGTATAAATATTTCGTCAATTGTACATGCAAGCAGACGGAGAATCATCCAATCATTGTGCAAAGGCACGCGCAATACTATAAATGTCAAATCTCATTATAATTATTATTATAATTATTATATAGTAGATAGTATTATTTGTACGTAGAAGAAGAGAATATATGAATTATGTATATATGTTAGCAAATCATAACAATTAAATTGAAATTTTCGAGAGTTAAAAAGGTCTTAATCTTTATTTCTGGAACCCTTCAAAAATTTTTATGTACTGTGAAATATAAATCTTATAAACGCAAAAGCTAATTTGGAAAAATTAATAAATTAAAAAAAAATTTGATAACGATGATAATTTTTTAATAGAAACTAATACAGGTCAGCAATAAATTTTACCAGACAATAATGCACTCATAAGTACCATAGTTATTTTGAAAACAAGTTGGCTATATCCACTTAATTTTTAAAAGAATTTTGTTAGAAATATTATGCATTTTGGAAATACTAACATTTTACCGTTACGCGGCGGCTCGTAAAATCCTTGGTAAAGTCAGCTCATAAATAAAATTAAACGGTCAGAATTACATAGCCCTGAGTAAATATAGTGTATATAGAAGAGGAAAATACTTTCCCACAGTCAAATTTTATAATTTAATTAACTAATCAATGATAAATCCGCGTCAGTGCACAACTCAAACAAATTTTGAAATTTTCAATAAATATCTGCACTTTCAAAATATAAGTTTCCGTTTTTTTCTCGAGATAATAAAGTTAGTAATTAATGAAATCATCATGAAGTAATAATTTACATTTTATTTTTCAATCTTTGGAATTGACTATCTTAGAAAAAAAAAAACATTGAAGCTCATAAAGTGATATATTCTTAATAATACAATATTTATGTTGTAGAATCAACTTTGTATTGCATAGGAATATATTGAATAGGTAAAGCAACTTTATATTTTCGTCAATTTAAAGTCGTTTTATCTATTAATACAGTATTTAATTACAACAAATTTTAAATTTGCAAAAAGTTAAAGTTCCGCGCTGTTGCATATGATTGTCCATATGCGTGCTATAAATGGTGGAACCTTACATGGTTCGGCATGGTTTAGCAACTGTTAATAAAGGAATCACAAAGTTTGGCTGAGTTTGGCAACGTTTTTACGATTGTTAAGAAAATTTATTTTCAATCGGCGTTTATTAAGTATTTATTTAAGTAAATAAAAAAGATACATAAATTACGTATACTTGCTCATTAGAAAACCTGTCTTAAAATATATAAATATTCCGGAAATTCCTAATTGATTATTATTTTTTTTTCAAAAATATTGTATTACAATAATTTATTCGTATTATTAAAAAATCTGCAACGTTACCTTTCAAAGATGTTGTTATTCTCTGAATTACCGATCGAAGATAAATCTCATCAAATCGCGCGCACCCGCCGCGTCGATCACGTGGATATTTATCGGTAATATATCAGTTACAAAATTTCTATCTATGCAGCAATACTTTTTTTTAATTTGAGATATGATATGATGTTATTTTATTGATATCGAATTTGCGATGTTGTAAACCGCAGCCAATACTTATTCAAAATGTTTATAATCCAAAAACTATAAACTTGAATGATAATAAAATATATGAAAAATCAAGCATGAATTGATAAGTAGCAAAATTTATCTCAGATACAAACAGCTGTTGCCTTCCTAAAATAAGGGCTTAGGACTGCTACAGCTTTTCGAGATGAAAGCATTCAAGCGAATTCTGATACATATAATTATCAAAATAAAGGCTATTCAATAGTCAGTGAGCGTTCAGCATTTTCAAAACTTACATTTTTTTTTAAATGACTTAAAGAACTTATTATGACTGCGTGCGATAGGCCCGCACACCCTAATTCATTACATAAAATCATGTTCTATACACAAGTGATAAAAAATCGATCAAGAATTGGCGTATTGTCAGCCTTGGTCACGTCGGGCGCTAAACCACGCAATTTACGGTTTGCTTATATGTATTTATCGCACTTCTATCGAAGTCTAAAGTCGTTTCACTTGTATTTAGGGCTTTTACAATATTTGAGATTTCCTTAGTCTTGTCTTGTCTTGAATTTCATTACAATATTCCAGACAAGATTAACTTATTATTTTCAAAACAATTCCAAGACGAGAGCTACAAGTTTTAAAAATCTTTTCAATCTTGTATATTTTGGTTGAAAAATTGTTTTTCTTAATAAGAACAAAAGATTAATCAATAATTTTTTTTTTTGTGCATTTAATTTTGATTTAATATAATTAAATATAATTAAAATAGAGTTTTGTTCTCACTAATTTTTGGTTATTAGATTTTTCTTTTCTAAACAATGATAAATTTTTGTAAAGATATATTTTGATTTTTCGAAAGCTCGAAATATAAAATTGTAGCATGTTAGAAAAACTTACTGCTATAAAATACACTCTTAAAATTGAGAAAGCGATTTCGATTTTTATTTCAATAATAATTTTTTAATCTTCAAGTTGTCTTTTGAATTAACTAGATCAAAATACAGCTATCAGAACAGCTGTTTATTTACGTTCGTTAAAATCAACTGACAAATCAATTACCTATTATTAGACTACGAACAACCAACAAATTCAATATTTGAATTCGAAATGAAAAAAAAGAATTTGATGATTTTTATATAATTTTACGTAAAACAAAAAATGTGTGTGATTGAGTTTATTTAAAATTAGTGATTTATGATTGTCAATTTAAATAAACCATAAATTAATTAAATCTTGAAATAACTCAAGCCTTTACTCCAAAAACCCTTACACCTTCGTCGGCAAAATCGTCGACAATAAGATGGCACTTCGAAATTATACCCAAGCTATGAAACCCAAAAACGTCAAACCAATAAATATATAACAATAAAACACCAGAATTTTTCATGTCAAAGTGATCATATCTCTATTACGCCAGACTCTTACACTCCTATCTCTTCTCCTCCGTGCACGCTTTTATAGAAAGTATGGTATGCCAACCGTCCCATGACGGGTGTGATTTTTTAATTTTTCAGTAAAGTCAAATGCCAATTTTCTGATTTCTGTACCAGACAGCCCTTGCAATTTTTTAAAAGCGTGGTCGATCTAAGTAGCAAGAACTTTTTCTTAATCATCCGTGAAATTTCTCTTGGCACTAGAAGCTGAAGGTCAAATGAAAAAACTCGTGATTTCAATTCCAGTTTGAAATTATTAAATAGTTTATTTTTTATTTCGGAGGGTAGGTCTTGGGATTCCAAAAGCTATTGCGACACTTGAATTAAATGAGTTTGTTAAATTCATTAAAAAAAATTCTGTTGAAAAATTCAATGGTTTACATTTACAAAAAATATTTTATTATTATTTTTTATCATTAAAAAAATGTTACATACAGTTAAGTAAGTTGCAATTGAGTTAATTTCTTTGCAGTTTTTACACTTTGTATATTTTGTAAACTTGTACATATTTAACAAAATTTTATTTACTACAGCTATTTGACTGACTAATCTAATTATTTTTAAAATATATTTATCATTTATATAAACTAGTCACAAATTCTAAATTTTATCAACTTCTGTGGCCAGATTTAGTTGGCTTGAAATTTAGAATGTATCTAAGAAAGTAGTAATAAAAAGGTAAATGAAAAAAAATTGAGTTTATTTAAAAAAAATAAAACGTTTATACTTATTGCCGAATCTTAAGTTAATAAATACAAAGTTTTATGAAAAATTTTTAACAAAAAAGTTAAAAAGATGTAGAAAAATATTTCAAGACATTTTTTTTTCTAATGACATAAGTTTAGTAAAAAAATATTAAGCTAAAAAGAGAGATGTACTATTTTTATTATTTTTATTTTTTAGTACTCGATTTCTTTTTTGGTTTTTCTGCTGCTTTTGAATATTTTTCAATAAGACTATCGAAGAAGTTATTTGATTCTGCAGCTCTGTTTTTGTTCTTCCCTAGTATTGCCAAGGCTAGATCATCGTGGGAATTAGAATCTTTTTTCTGCTTGGCTTGTTTTTTCTCAAATTTCTCTACTTCTTTGGCCTCTTTTTCCCACTGAAAACATATAAAGTATTTATTGTTTGTTTATTGTGTTCGCTATAGAATTTATTACTAAATAAGTGTCAAATCAAAGAGTGTAAAATCAAAATCGATTTTTAAAAAATATGCTAATTAGACCAGTGGACTAAGGTTAGCTTTAACGCTGCTTTAAGCGACCATAAGCTTGCCATAAGGCAGTAAAAACTTTATGGCATTTATTCATGTGGAGGCCTTTAGTATTCACTTCAAAAGCGGCGTTTGAATTTTGAGTCGCTAATAATTGTTCAGTTTTTTGAGGGAGGTAGGGGGGAGGGGTTAAAGCCTTTTTATTAAATGGTATATAACGTCAAGCTGCCTTTTATTTATACAGACCATTTAATTATAGGTTCGGTGGTTCAGCGGCTGAGTACGCGACAAATAAGGTCCCAGGTTCGAGTCCAGGTCGAGCAAAAGAGTGAGACCAAAAAAGCCACAAAAATTAGCCGGTTTGGTTGAATCGTCAATTTTTATAAATTTTTACGCAAAATCGATGGGTTCAATTAAAAAAAAAAAAAAAAAAAAAACACCAAGTATAATTTTGTCTTGGAATTTCACGATAAATACTGTAGTATTTTTTGTTTCCTAAAAATCAAACTTTTTAGAATTGTCCCTTTAAACGTCTATATAAAAATACTACTTTGATCTTTGATAACTCAGAAATAAAAAATGTTCTTCATTTTGTAACTTGGCAGGGTTTCACATCTGACCATAAACATTTCTCAAATCGATGGCTCAAAAATGGGCTAACTTTGGTTTCACTCTTTCACTTGGATTTTTTACGTGAGCACTATTATCATTTTTTTATTATAAAAGTAAAATGAGAGCGCACTATGCTAACATTTAAATAAAAAAAGTTTATTTTGTTTTTTCATCATTTTTATTTATTTAATGAACGGAATTACTTTAATTAATTTTACCTCAAAAGAAATTCATTTTCTCGCTAAAGGATTTTTCTAGAAAAGGATCAGTCAACTTAAAAAATAGGAAAAATATAGTAAATAGATTGAACATGATAAGACTTTGACTTAAAAAATAAATTTTTAAAATTAAGATTTTTCAAATTAAATGATGGTATAAAATTATGGACGAGTATTCAAATAAAATTTGACAGTCTTGTTTAAGAGGTAATAAAACAAACTACCAGAGTCTTATATCGCATTCTAAGAAGTCTTTAGGAAATGCATCAAACCTATTTTTAAAGGAATCATAAATCTTAGTTTATTGGAATGCCGCTGTTTGGGATCGTTTAAAATTTTTTAATAGAAGTTTTCTAGAACATAAATTTTTGGATACTTTAGGTAATTACATTCAGCAGAGGAATTTCATTGTTGATTCTATGCTAATGAATAGTTTCGAAAAATATTTTAAGACTTTTATTTGTATTATAGGTCATAGGCATATCTTTCTGAAGTCTATTTCGGATCATTTGGCGAGGTTCATGCGAGTACATGTTTTTACTCGCAGCCAACCAGATTATTGAAGCATCAGTCCGACACGTCTGTTTCACTCCTTGTTGACTCATCATTCACCGGAAAAGTAAGAAAAATATAAATGAAATTTTTGACAAACTAAAATAAACCTTATAAACTGTAGCATATATTTAATAAAATAATGAATAAATGCTTTGAATATAAACATAACCATCTGAACTAAAGATTTAGATCAGCGATTAAGTAATATATATATTCCAAATTTAAAAAAATATTATCTAGTTAGGTCGTTGTTGCATCCAACGCCTCATATATGAGTTTACAATTTCAAAAATTTATAAAAACACGGTCAAAAGACAAGTAATAAAAACGTTACTTGTAAGTCCACAAAGTTGAGTCTATGACGGTAAAGTTGAGTCAACAAATTTTAGTCCTCCATTTAGTATATTACCGTACATATTTTGACTAGGGATCGAAAAAAAATTTTAACTTATTAAAAACTCTAAAAAAACCCATAAATAAAAATTAAATTCACTAAATAAAATCAAATAATCATTTTTATTCCACTCACTATTAATATTTCAAGTACTCTAAGAGGCAGGTTTTCAAAGGTAATTTTACACGTTAACGCATACGTCACTTGTTACGTTTGTAAGAAGTTGATAAAAATGATAAGTCCTCCAGTTCCAATCAATAGTATATTACACCATGAGGGACTAAAGCTTGATTTTGCCTGCCACGATGTGGAGTTTCTGCCCGAATGAAGCTTAATTAATCTTTGACTAAAAATTTTTTTATTCGGAAAAGATTAGTTTATACCAATTTTCAAAGTATATTTTTTAAATCTTTCAAAATTGGCAACTTTTCCTTATTTTAGATACAGCTGTTTTTTTCACTTTAAAATATAATTTTTTTTTTTTTCAATCTCGTTTCTTGGTTTTACGTTTTTTTCCATAGATCTGAATTTTGAGCTCACTTAAGGTGGCTTGTAAGTATTTTAAAAAAACACTAATAAGTTTCGAAAAAAATCAGGTAGATTCCTTGAAGTGAGACCAACAACTTTCCTAGAGGACACTAGGAAGGTCATCGGACTTATTTTCGAGAAAAAAATCATTAAAAATTTTTTTTTTTAACATGGACTCTTATGGGAAAAAACATTTAAAAATTCCCCAAATTGTCTAAATACACTAGTTTGCTACGAGTCAGGTATCATTTTAAAGGTAAAAGTTGAAGATCATTTTAAAATTATAACAATATGGGGTTATCGGATTAATTTTTAAGAAATATAAAAAATTGCGGTACATAACCTCTAAAACATGAAATTTTGCACTGTTTTTTATGTTTTTTATCTCAGGTTTTGTTTTAAAATGAATTATAACGATCATAATAAATAGTAATAATCATTAAAAATAGGAAAAATTACTTTTTTTTCTTGTTTAAAATTTTTGTAAACTTATGCACCCGCAAGGGCCCCTGCTAGATACGAGGCAGCACTTACAAGCCACCTTAAGGCGATCACAGAAACTTTGCGTCGTCGCAGCATCGCACGACGCTCAACTGACCAAAAGTTTTGATAAAATTTTTATTTAACTGGTATTAAATCTTCTGCGAGGCAATTCAAAGGCTAAAGGGATGTAGCAAGCATATAATGAATACAAGTTTAACAACATATTTAGGTTACAATAACAGAAACAATAGATTTTGAGGTTGGCGTAGTCGGCGATTGTCGCAGCATCGCAAATCGCACTCGCCTGTCTGCTCAGAATATATAGATATACAAACCGCCGTGGCGATGTGCGATTCTGCGACGACGCAAAGTTTCTGTGATCGCCTTTAGGGTGCAGCTACACTAGACACGTATGATGCGTGCGTATGATGCGTATGGCTCGAATCCAACAGATTACAGAATAATCCAAAGAGAATCTCTACAAACACGCGATTGGAGGATTCCGATAGATTCGAGCCATACGCATCATACGCACGCGTTATACGCACGCATCATAGGCGTCTAGTGAGCTGCACCCTTAGACCCATAGTGCTTTGTGTAAAGCTAGATTTGCAAAGCGTACAAAATTCTCTACTGATGCGATTTTTTACATTCAGCCACTCAATAAAAATCACAAGCAAAACGTGTATTAATGGTTGGAAGCTGCGTTCAATTTTACTAACTTTATTAGTTAAGGTTGTTGGGTCGGTGCGAGAGAGAACGCTATACATTTGCGAGTAGTAACGGTACTCTCTGTCTCTCTCGCACTCGTGTAAAACATGGCGACTAACCTAAGATTTTAGCCAATTTTAGCGTTCACTGATTTTTTATTATAACTTACATATGTCTATCAAGAATAATTAACGAAGGAAAACGTGTATTATTTTTTGTTCTATCACTTACATTTTTTTTTTATTACGATCGTTCTTTTCGTTTTCATGAATTTTGATAAAAACCGTGAAATTTAGTGATTTTTCATTTGATTCCGTGTTAAACCTAATTTGTTTGTATCTTTTTTTCTATATTTCCTGATGGTCTATAAATTTAACTGAGTTAATAACTAATGATTACCTACGTTTTGGCCAAGTCTCGAGCAAATCGTCTTTTTTATTCTAGTACCGATCCAACAACCTTAAGAACATTTCGAATGTTAAAAATTTCTTGTTGCACTCAGAGAAAGGTTTGATTGGGTCAACAATATATTGTAACATCTAAGATGCCATAGTTGATATAGAGACAATGATGCACATTGTAGCAGTAACAATATCATGGCAGCGCTGACTAAATGCGTATTAAGGGTTAACATGTTTCTAGTAACACTGGTATAGCACAACTTAATTTTAAAAAATTTCTTTTTTGTGATTTTGGTATAATTAATGTATTTAATGAATAGTTTTAATCTTAAAAAATATAAAAATGATTATAAAAATCACAATATTTAAGAAATAATGACTTCAATTGAGATTTTTAAAAATAGCTAGCTTAGGTTAGATTTTTGAATATTTGCTTTGCTAGTCGCAACGATATGTATTATTATCCTTACCATACGTATTGTAACTGCTACAATATTTAGACTATTGAGGGAACAAAGAATATTTAATTGGTCCAATCAAATCTTTCTCTGAGTGTGGTTACAATCTAAATTCATTTTTGATAATTTTATCGCTATTTGGTAAGGCTCTTAACAGGGTTGTACATTGAGAAATTAATATAAGTTTTAATTAAAATGAGGTTGCAATGACAATCGAAATTTGTTAATTTAAGTTGTTTTATATTCTGAACTTACCCGAATTTAACCACGAGTATAATCGCCTAATAAAAGAGTGAACTCGAAAGAATATCAGCGTTTCATTCGTATTATTAAATTGGTTAACATGTTGAGCTTTGAATGAAAGTGAATGTTATTGTTTACTTAAATTAAAAAATCGATATTTTGATAGTATATAAAAAAGTATGTGCGCTGGCGCGCAGACAGAGGCTATAGTCTCTTTAAAAGATAAAAGACTAAATTAGTTAACATGGTGTGTTTAAAAGCGGGTGGTTGCGTAGAGTACGAAAATTTTACAAGCTCAACGTCGACGATAGATCGGTCGTCCGGTATTTATAAATTTTTGGCAAACCCGCCGATGAGACGGGGATGAGAATCTGACTAGTTGTTGCACAATTCTAAAACATAGCTATAAGATTCTTTAGCGCAATTTAACTTCTGCTTCTGCTCGCGTTGGCTACTGTAAACTGACGTGATTTCGAGTTATTAAGATCGAGAGAGTTATAGCAAATCATTATGGATGCACTATTTTATTACCGGCTATCTGATTTAGTCTCAGAGAAGGTGTTTTCATACGCGGCATTGGGCCGATTGATTCAAGATTTTCCCAAGGATCTATACCGATTTAATTGAATTTTATTTTCGTTGATTCCATCATGCAAATTCTTCTACTCGAAAAATTTACTTTTTAATCAGAGTTTTACATAAATCATCTCTCAAATCAATGTAACCTTGATAAGTTTCTACTACGAGTGTTATTCTAAATTTACGTTTGTCTTCTGTTATCTATACTAATTATTTTCAACAAAAAAAGTGCTAAAAAAAATAATAAAAAATTAATAACTTTTTTTTAATGTTTCGGCAAACAAAAGGGACCTTTTCATTCTTCATTTTTATTTCTGAAAAATTATTACTTATATATTTGTTGTTGCAAATTTCTGTAATACTAGTCTCTTATAGTTCCTGTAAAATCAATATTGTGTAAAAAACCTAATGGAAGAATTAAATTTTTAAATTATCTCATCTACAATCAATATATAATATTTTATTATTGTGGTATAAAAATTTCAAACCTTTAAGAATCAAAGTTACATATTTTTGTAAAAGGCTTATACATAACATAGATTAAGATTTTATATATCACTTCTAGCCATGTAAGTAAAAATAATACCTCATTTACTAACTCAGTACATTTATTAAAACTTAAAATTTACTTAAATTTCATGTTTTTAAAAAATATTTTTTAACAAAGTTATCACCGTTTTCGTTATTGGAGTGAAAACTACAAGTACAAAATGCAATCATTGAACACTGATAAATATTTCTTCATGAATTCAAAAAAAATTATCACTTAAATTTTTTCTTTAAATATTACTTTGATAAAGGTTATCACTTAAATAAAACTTACAGAAAGTTAATCTGGTGTTCAATCGAAATAAAAATTTTTGAAATTTTAAAATAGAAAGCAATTGTGAAAACAATTTTTTTTATGAATAACTATATAATTTTAAGTTTTTGACTGTTTTATTGTATTTGGAAAAAGTTTTCATCAATTAACATGAAATTAAAAAAAAAAATTGAATTAAAGATTGATATTGGCTTAAGAAAATAAATCTTGCATAGAAATCTAGGCTAGAATACATACTGATTCTAGAAATAAAAAATGTTTGTGTTAGAAGTAAACCTAACTCGGTTGCGTGGGTGACGCTTTGAAGTCCACACATTGGAAGGCCGCCGTTACTCAAAAAGAAAATTATCTTTGTACCAATTATAGACAAATTGACTTGTCTCATTGAACGAAATCATGAATTAATTTAAATATTATCATAAAAAATATGATAATAATAATAGCTGATAAATAGCTTGTTTGTTTTCATGAAAATTTTTGGTTACAAGATAATTTAATTCAAAACTTTTCAAAGTCCGTAGTTCAATCAAACTTTTAAAAAAGCTCAAGTAAAATTTATCCATCTATAAAAGAGAGCTATCGACATTTTGGTGAGATTTTCAATGTAAGATTTTATTCGTGAGCTGATTGGTGGAACAGTTTTTAAAATATTCGAAAAGTGCCTTTTAATGTTACAATCATTGTTTTTTTCCTATGCGCGCTTGCAGCGCGCTGAGTGTTACTAGTAATATTAAAAAACCTGAAAGAAATCTTAAAAATTCAGCCAAAATTTCTAGATTAAGAAAAGATTGTTTAAGTTGGTCTTAATTTTCTGATTGATATGAAAGAAAGAAGCGGCTAGAGGCAAAGAGCTAAATTGAAGAGCCCAAAGAGGGTGCAGCAGGAGATAGAAACCGCAAGTACCGGTCATGTTCGCGCAGAGTAAAAGTGACATTGTCATAGCTCGCATGCACAAGTACGCACCGCGATAGCGTACGCGAGAGGAATGTTTGTACCAGTGCAATAAATGCAGCTGGCAATTGTCGCAGCAGACACGCAATCCGCGAAGTTCATCGTTCGAGGCGAGGCGCCCGCCGTGGTCGATCGATTTATTATTATGCAACTATTTGCCCTTACGTCGTGCGTTCGACTGAGAAGGAAAATAAAAGACGATGCACCAGCATCAGTAACCAGCGCCAGCGTTATAGACATACGTCATTGTTCAAGAATTCACGCGCGGCTAATTATCACACGCGCCCCTTTCAATATTACTGGTTTCATCCTAGATGCTTTTAATAATAATCTAACTTTTTTTTAAATTATTTAATTTTAATTCTATTTCTGCGTTATTTTAGCAAATATTTTATAACTGCGTCATTTCCCACGTGTCGACTGCTGTTTTTTCTTTTTTACAATTGTAATTGAATGAAAGCTATTATTTATTATTTTAGAGCTTTGGATATTTGACATACTTGCGTAGTTCAAAAACACTGACTGGAGAACCAAAAATTCATGATTTTTAAATTTATTTTCAACGCGATTACCGCAGAGCTTGCAACGATTTTCCAAGTCCCCAAAAGGGTTTTTTTAAGTGCGCTGTTGTATAAAAATTGTTATTTTTCTGTCCTAAAAGCAGACATAAACCATTTTTCTTCATATATCTCGAAAAAAAATTTATATTTCACAACAGTGCCTGAGGCGGTATCACATTACCGGAGCTTCTTGAAAAATATTCAAGTACTTGCGTTATTATTGTGCTTTCGTTGCACATTTTGCACGGTCAATGCGAGAGAGAACGCTATACTTGGGCGAGTAATGAAGGAACTGTTCATCTCTCGCACTCAGGTAAAATGGCCGCTAAACGAAAATTTTAGAGTTTTATGAATTTTTTAACCAACTTTATTTGTGTCCCCGAAAGTTCATTCAGCCTGGCTAACCGATTGCTCGTATGTACGAGGAAAAACCTTAGCCCGAAATCTGACACGAATTAAGTAACAACAGGCGTACTTTTGCGACCAATAAAATATATCTAAAAAACTTTATTTATTATTTTAACTTTTGGAGGTTGGTAGAAAATGACTATTTCTATCAATCCAATGACATATTAAAATAAAAAAACATTTCCAACACAGTTGCTTGAAAACCATCACGCTCTATTGGTATGTACAAGCGTAAAGCTCGCAAGATTAATACTTTGCTAACGATAGGTCGACTCTAAAGATCTCGTCACTTCCAAAACGTTCACACTTTAATATTACAGATGATGAGTCTCATTTTGTACCAATCAAATATTTTAAATTATAAACATACACACAATAGTTATTGAAAAAAATATATATATATAAATAAAGGAAAAGTATTGTAAAAGTTGTCATCAACATGATGTGGAATAATTAATTCAATGCATTGTGAAAATTAAATTTTGAAACAATTTTGGTTAAATTACAAAAAGTCTTGACAAATTATTGACAATTTTTCTCATCTAGTTTTTTTTTTTTTACTGAATCTTTAGAAAAAGTTAATTCAATTTCCTGCACTGACTTAATAATCACCGATCTTATTTTTTCTGTATTAATTTCGACTGAAAAGAAGATGACCTGTAGGCATGCGGGTTACACAACTTAACAAAACTTTGAGATTGTTTTTTAATGAAAGAAGATAAAAATAGCTACCAATAATTCTAACGAATGGGCCTCTTATCGGTATTTGTGGTTTTCATACCATTTTTGACACTTTTATGGTTATTACTTTATTTTTGAAATATTCTTGAAGGAAACCCATCGTAGCTATGGAGAACTCTCGATCCTCGCATTTTTTTTTTTTTTTTTACACAAAATATCAATTCAGTCGCCCGCAGTAACAGTTTTTGTTTCAGCGAAGCGGCGAAAATTTTAACTAAACTTTCTTCATTTACTATTTTTTTATTAATTAATTTAAACAGCCCTGCAGCATAATCTTTTGGATGAAAAAATTAATTAATGTAAATACTATAACGCTACTAGCGTAAATTAAAAAATAGCTTGATACAGTTATGAAAGTTAAAAAACTTACAATAAGGTCATAAATTTTTAAATGATTCAAAGCTTTGAAATAATGAATAAATGCAAATGTACCTAGAATAGTCACAGCAGTAGAGCACTTGTCAGAATTCACTTCGCGTATTCAAACATACCAAGAAAAAAAGTCAAGAAAACCACATCTCAGAAGCTCGTTTAATGACTCATTCTGAATCTATGTGAAAGAGGTCTAAATAGATAATACCCGGCAACTTGCGTCTCCTCATTTTTCTTCAAATGTATACATTAATTCCAGAAAACTTTGCGTATTAAAAAATAATTTGTAGTAAATTAACGATAATTTGTATTGAAAATTATTTTGTGTAAGCTTCTAGTAAAAACGATAGTATCAGATTATTTTTTACTGGCTTTAAATGGATAAAGTTCTCTTATTCAAAAAATATCGAATACTTAAGGAAAAGCATATTTTTAAGATACCCAAAGAATCGGATAGGTAGTTTCAAAACCCAAACGGGAAGTACAGACGTTCATTTTAAGGGGTTACAGATTTATTAAAAATGAGCTTTATGAGCTTTTTTTTTAGCTCATAATGCCTGCTCGAATAGTTATAAAATTACACTTACAATAATCCCTGTCTAAAAAAAAGTTTTTAGCCACACAATTGGCAAACAAATTTTTTTGTTTGGTTTTCATGATTTTGAATAAATATATTACCTACTTGATTTTTTAATAAAAATCTAGGTTGTATAAAAAATAGTTTCTTTTAGTCGATTGTCTGAAAAATGTGCATTGCACGTGTCGCATAAGGTCAATAGATGTCTACCTCGTTAACGAGCCAAGCGTCAAACGTTAAAAAAAGAAAACAAATTTTTTGAAATATAAAACCATTCTCAACAGAGTTCAAAATTTAAAATTTTAAAATTGAGTTTAAAAAATTTCATCTTATACCGTTGTTAAATTTGTAACAACAAACTAATATTTGAATTCAACAACATGTTTGAACAAAACCAATGTTAAGATGTAGGCCGTAGGCGCGTAAGACGGTTTAATAGCATTTTATTACTTTTTGCTCCGGTTAATTTAAACACATTTCAAACTACCAGTTTATGCTAAGGCACATTCAAAATTTGAATGAATCAAACAAGTTAACGCGATTTGAACATACATCAGTAGATATTTTTTAAGATAACTTTGATGAAAAAAAAATTAAATTGATAGTGAAATTGGTCTGTAGAAAGCAGGAACTATCTTCTACACTGATTTTACTATTTAATTTTGAACATTATGGAAAGTGATAAAACACAAATTCAACAAAATTAAAGCCTAGACTTTTAAAATATTAAATATGACGAGGTAACTTGCTTAATAGTTCTAGAATTTGTAAAAAAAAAATTTAATAACTCAATATTCATTTCAAAAATACTTAGCAACACCATTTCGTAAAGTTTATGAATGAATCTTTTATACTGGATGATTTAACAAATTGAAATTTTATAGCAAACGTGCATATTTTTACGATCGTTTTCAAAGCATCTTTTGTTACTATTAGTCATAAATACCTTGGAATTTATAACTTCATAATTTAAAACATATTTACTCCGCACTCAATGAAATAAATGTACAACAGATGGCTTAATCTGGGAGGAAAAAAATATTCAAGTTTCCTATAGACTTGAAAAATAGTAATAAAAATTTTATGTTGACCCACTTTTTTATCTGAATTTTATAATTTTTATCCTTATTCTATTGGTTCTCAGTCATGTATTTTAATGTTATGAATTATTATATTTATAACAGTATGTGATTAAAATCAAACTAGGTGAAGTTTCAAGATCTTTTATTACACCCAATTGATTACTCATCATAATAATTAGTCGCAAAAACTTTTTTTTTTTTTATTAATTTGATTACAACTCTCATATAATTAGAATTGCATAATTCGTAAAAGCGCAAATGAAGAAAGAAAAAAAAACCCAACATTAACAAAAAGAATTAGAAATAATGCGTTGTCGTTCCATGCTCATCTATGATATTAAGCATTTAAATAAATTACTGGCACACTTCATTGATTTTCTTGATTATTCTGTTTATTCATGCAAATAGATAATATGCTTTGAACTTTAATTTGAAATTAACCTTCAAGGTTAAATTTGTATAAATAATTTTCGCATACAAAATCAATTTTTTTTTTTTTTTTTTTTTAATTATTGAAAAATATAATCTTTACAAAGGATATTTCCGTTGCGCGCGTAAAAATAAACCATGGATCAAAATAAAATTTTAACTGCAATATTAGTTTGAATAACGAAAGGTCACTATTTCCTTGCATTTTTGAAAAATAATGTAATTAAAAAAGAAGACACGAAAAATAGGGATTTATAGCCACCGCAGTACGCACAAAGCTTATCTCTCGGTCATGTAAACATATCCGAAATTAGAAAAGAGCCGTCGACAAGGTTTTAAATAAAGCAATGACTTATAGTGAAAGATAAAAAAAAGTAGGCGCACTTAGAAGCCTCGGAGGGGCTGGAGAAAAAGACGGTAGGCTTTGCGTCTTTCAGCAGAAAACCCAAAAATTCAATGTGTGGCTTAATTTCTACAATCGAACAATTTGTCTCTCATCTGTGCGCCCGGACGCGTAAACGAAATTCCATAGTTTTACAAGCGGTACGGGCATGTTTTCCGAGGAGCTGTTCTGGCTCAGCTTACGTACGAGATCTCCACGGGAGAGCCGCCCGCGCCTTGAATCAATACCCGTGATTATTTCTTTTATACATACATCCAACTTGATTTTTCTTGGTATTTCATTTTCTTTTTTTTCCTACAAGTTCTAGAAGTAGACATTCAAAGGAAAATCATTTTATTTAGATAATTTTATTTAGAATTTCCCAGTCATTAAGTAAATTTTAAAACTGTATGCTTGGGAAATCTGAGCTATCTGACTTTTAAAATCAAACTTTCATCAATATTTCATGACTTTCAATGCGTGCACATGTCGATGCTTAGGGAACTCACACAGTGATTTGAAAAAAAATTGAAGAAAATGAATGATCTATCACGAAAATTCTCAATCTGTGACATGCTTTCTAACTGAGTAAGTTTTTGGACGTTATGGAGTATGAACATGGATCTTGAAAATTCATTTAAATTAAAGGGTTTTGAAAAAAAATACTTAAGAGATAATTTTAAAATTAATATTTTATACGACAAATTTTTCAGATGATTCTGGAGTGAGATCGCTCCATCGCACGCAATTTGCTGCTCGATTTCGCAACGATTATAGCCTCACTCCTTAGATTTTAAAATTGCCTGGAGGAAGTTAATGGAGTAAGTGAACACCTTATACCATTTCCGTGGTAAGTATCAATCTTATTTCTTCAAATTTCAAAGGAAATCGTTTTAAACTCATGTGATTCTACTTTCTTTTTTCTATCTATTCGCTTTCTCGCATTGCAAAGTGAGCTTACTTCCAACGTGGGCGTCTCGCCTCTTTGTTATGCAAACTCTGGATAAATCTGTGTCAATGGATTATGCTATACAATAATAATGTAACTAAAAAAAAAAAAAAACAAATAATGATTCTTGTTTGTACTTGATTAAAAGTGGAGTTTACTTGATTTTGAGTGGCAGTGTAGTGTTGTTTCAGAGAAATAAACTTTTTAAAGTTATTGTATTGCACCACTTACGCGTTATTCGCGTTCAGTTTAATAAATCTAAGGCGCTCTAAAGTTTAAATTTCTATTGATGATTTACTTTAAACTAGTCTAACTTTCAACATACTTATAAATTATTGAATAAAAAAAATTGACAAATTTTACAACTTTATTTTATTTTTTTCTATTTCTGGCATCTGTTCAACTATTTACTGCTACTCTCGATGTCAGTGGTTTCAAGTTGAGTTAAAAATGTAAAAAAAAAAATAAAATTCACGAGTTTCGTGGACCTAATACTTTTTCCCTCTCGTAAACTGTGCAAGACATTTTATTTAGTTTTTTACGGCAGCATGAATGGTTAAAAAATATATTCAAGGTTATTTGAAAATTATTAAATAAAATGCCTAAAATATTTTATAGATGATTTATTTTCTGAATTTAACATTTTTACATGAAAAAAAAAAGGTTAAAGTTCTCTTTATAGGTCTTTAACTTGGCTAGTAGATTCTTGATTAATACTTGGAAAAATTGCCAAGTTATAGGTTTTGTGAGTTGAATAATCTTCATTGTAATGATCTTTCTTTATTAGCATATCTAACTATTTATGATGATTAGAAACATTTTTTTTTTTTTTTCTCGCGATTATATAGATACATTTTCAAAACAAAAGTAGTGTTTTCATTATTTTATACAACAAATCAAAATAAATATAAGTAATAGAATAAAATTCGAGCTAGCATCAATTTTGAATGTTCGATTAAAAAACGTGTAATTATATTTTGTTCAAAACACAGTTAAGTACAATGAAAAAATTCGTTTTAAATTAGTTGCTTGTATTTTAAATCAAAGGATTTTATGCTTACTTAATACATGTATGATATAAGGTTAAGATAATAAAATGCGTGAGTAAGATAATTTTTTTTTTTTTTTTTTTTTTTTTTTTTTTTTTTTTTTGCTGTATACAGCTGACACTTTGGTTCAGCGTATTCAATGTCAAAGTTTTGTCTTTATACACTGGAGGTGATTACGTAGTTCATTTTACTTTTTAAATAATGGATATACCCAGACTGGTCTCAAGAACGCTGCACTTAAAATGACAATTTAAACTTATTAAGATAAGATTTTGTGATACAACTTGTAATAGTTAACATATTGTGCGGAAGTTCTTGAAAATGAATCACAGTTTTAAAATTGAATCTATCTACATTTTTGAATTGCAACTCTATAATTTTAATTTACATTATTTTCGTTAGAAATATTATTTAATACGCTTCATAAAAATAAGTAAAATTTTAAAAAATATTGAGTACACAGCCAATCGAATGCGTAAGTTTCTTAGTAAAAAATTTACTTTTGTGCATTAACGAGTAGAAAAGTCAAAGTAAGAAATAAATAAATTTCGAGAGTGCATGAAAAATTAAATGGAAATATTAACTGCGTTATTTAGTTAATCATTACTAGCACATATGGCTCGCTCTTGATTAGTCATTTTTTCTAATTTAATCTTAAACAAGTACAATACAACCTTGCTATCGTATTAGTTTAGTGTCAAGTTAAAAAATGGATATTAAAATACCGATCTCTGCCGTCTAGAACCTCTAATTACCAAATTCCTAACGAATTAGATTCATAAAAGTGACATTTTTAAAAAAAGAAAGGTCAACGTACGACAGTTACGACGAAAAAAAAAAAAAAAACTTATTAAATAATAGTAGGACTTGAGATCTGATTAAAATATCGAGATATAACAAGTTTTTTAATTTAATTGATATCATTAACGAATTAATCTTTAACAAATTATTTTTAAGTATAGATTATTTTTTTGTACTTTAAAATTAACTGTTTAAGAAAATAACGAAAATTTGAATTTGGAGATTAATAGTGTAAAATTAAAAAAGACATTTATTTTCAGATAGAGAGATACTAGTTTTCGTGTTAACTAACTCGTAATTAAGTTTTTGAAAATGACTGGTCCGTAAAATTATTTATAAAGTTGCTCAGTGAATTTTGGCATCTACTTTCAAAGCTGAAATTTGAAAATTTTAGAAGTCACTAGCTTTTTTAATACTAAGCTACTATTTGAAATGATTCAAAAGCCAATCTCCATAGATGCAAAGTCAGAATCATTGATAAATCCAAATCGTTTTAGATTTAGAATAGTCAAAATCATGAGCAAAATAATATTTGAAATTGGATTAAATATTAGAATGAAAAATATATACTTTTTTTCAGTGTATTCATAATGAAATGATTTGCACACATTAATGTTTCAGTAAAAATGACCTACAATACCATGAAAGGAGAAAAATAGTTTACGACAAAAAAACTAAACTGAGTTTCTAAAAATATTCGCTTAATAAACAGCCGTGAAACAAATATTTTATTTGTAAGTAATAATAATTTGCAGCAGTAATATTTATTAGTTCATCAATGAGTATTTTTTTTTTTTTTTTTTTTTTTTTTTCTAGTTATAAATTATTAAATATCTGGAATAAATTACTTTGTTTGTATATGTTGACGATTTTATAAAATTCAACAGTATAGGTCTCATTAAAAAATAATAATTAACAAAGAAGCTATTATAAGATTTATTTTCGTTCGAACGATCGAAATAACGTTGAGCGGGGATTTTACGTGCACTAAACCTTGCAACTTCTATTTCAATCAACATTTATATTTTCCTAGTTTCAGTTTCAATACAAGGGTCCTTCCTTGCCAGGTAATTTATCGAAACGAAAAAACATTGCGATGAAATTTTTAAGTAACGGTGCACCCAGAAATTCTCTGAGCTTGAGTATAATCCCGTTATGTGTAAATTAAAGCTCGGTATGATGCTGTGCAGAGCGTAAAGCTTCAATGTTTGTTAACGAGAAAGATTGTACTCGATAAAAAGTAAAAGAAAAAAAAAAAGCGAGAGCAGGTATAAGTAATGGGGAAAGTGTACCCGGGTACAGTTACCGCTGCTCTTGGCAAAGCTTAACCGAACTTGTAAGCTTGCAGCGATCAGAGCTTGGCACTTGGCCGCGAAGGTCGTTACGTAACAATACTGTCGTAATCATAATGGGAGCACGGATTATTACGTCGACTATATACTCGTATTTTACTCTGTCATGTTGCAGAGTGACGTTTTCTTATTTCGCGCTCGTGTGTCCTCGCCCAGCGTTTATTAATCTTCCTCTTCCCCTCGTACTGGGACCATCCGTCCGTTCATTCGAGTCGATCGTGGACGTGTATTGTCTTGTTTGCTGCGTGTTTAACTAAACACGTTACACTTATGGCACGAGCCGATGAATTAACTAACAGTGTATGCGCTTTTTGTTTGCTTGGTTTTTTTCTTCGATCTTTAATACATCATAATTCAAGATTATAATATTAATGAATCAACTATCGATACATTTTTTAATTAGTAGGATATGCAAGGCTCCGGTAATAACATAATGTTTTATTACTTTTGTTATGTTATGATTTTGCTATCGTAAAATAAAAAAATTGACTTTTGATATTATACTTTACAAACAAAAAAACATTTTGTTGCTTTTGGCATGCCGTTTATGGTGGCTCCTTTGATTTTTGGATAATTCCCGAGGTTTGAACAATGCGAGAGGTCCTAGTGTAATACTTTTAACCAACGCAACTCGCTAAATTTTTAAGTTAAGGATCTTTTGAGAATAATTTTTATTGAAATATTGTCAAAAAGTATTTTTTTTCATTGGGAGTGTACAAATAACCACCCATTATTGGAATCGAATTGTTATCGAAAAATATTTAAACTAAAATTTATAAAACATTTTAAAGTTGTCAACATGTTTCATTAAGGCATATGTTATTGTTTGAATTAAAATTTATTTAATAATGGGTTTCATTGCAAAAATGAAAAAATAATTGGTGAGGTGTTTAATGTATAAAAATAGTGCTTACGACAAATAACTTTAAAGAAAGGTTTTTATTTTATTTTATATTTTAACAGTTTGTTAATGACAATATAACGTTGATATATTTATAAGACATTTCTTATAAAAATTGATTTAAAAAATTTTGATTTTATTTTTCTACAATTATTTGTGACTAGTACCAAATACAAATATGAAAAAATGTTTTATCTATGTACTAATCATGCAAAAAAATTTCAAAGCCTTTAAAAATAGCAAGAAAATTTTTTTTTTTTTTAATAATGGGATTTTTTTTTTTTTTTATCGACAAAGTTTTCACGAGTGTTAAAAACTGTTCTGGTTAAAAAATTTTTTTCTTTTATTTTATGATAAAAGAACTAGGTCAAAAACAGTTTTAAAGTTGTAAAACTTTTTGTAACAGTACTGAAAGTTTTAAAACTAATTACAATACAATACTATTCTAATGTAGAAAGTACTTTTAAAAAACTTAAAAATTTTTTGCATAATCTTCGGACGAGACTGACAAAACAAGTCAGCAAAACATTGAAATGTATTAATGGATAAAAACTACAGTTGAGTTATCCATTGGACTTATTACAATTTTTAAAGAAACTTATTAAAATAATTTTGTAATCAGGTGATTTGTTTTGTAAAAAAGTTCTTAAGTTTTAAACATTTACCTACAAAAAAAAATAATAACACTGACGATAATAATGATAATACGGCTTTGAGCAAATAATTAATACGTTATAGTTACTACATTAAAAAAAGCATTTGATTTCAAAATTATTTTAAAATTAAAAAATTTATTTTGACGATTTTCGGAGTAAAATTCTGTACAAGTATACACTAAAAATACATGTAAAGGGCTCATTAGTCAAAATTGAACATAAAAAAATACGAGACAAAAAAAAAAAAAAAAAGTTAAGAATAAAATGTGGCCAAGTATTATACACGTATAAGATACAGAAGAAACAAAAATTAGTTAGACCCATCGACTTATTAACATCGTATATTTGAACTAATTTGTCCTATTTGCATATTTATAAGTGGCGATTGCACGAAAATATAGCCTTTTACGAGTATAATTATTTAAAATACTAAAAATTAAATGAAAGAAATATCAAATATGTATAATATATAAGCAATGCACGAATATTTAGACGACGAAAGTTGAGGACTTTTAACAAGAAGAAAGAGAATGATGAAGATACTCAGAGGCGCTAATACTCGCACTCATCCTCTTTTTATTAGAAAAAAGCCAACAGAAACAGCAGCAGTCAATTAAATCGCGGCTGCAGAAAAGCTCACTCCTGCCACTTTTTCAAGCCGTCGTCAATCGCTTCGCGCTGTACATGTTGCGTCTTAGTTGCTCGTTCTTCCTCTCTCTTTCCTCATTTGTATAATGTGAGCCATCAAGGCGGCAATTATACTCAACCATGTTTTTTAAAATACATATATATATATGTACGTTTAAAGAAAGAGAGAAAAAAATGTGTACACTGCTAAATGCTTTTAAAGCGCATTCATTCGCACAATTCGTACAAAAATATATATATACTTTATTTATTGTATAAAAATAATTTTTTTTTCATCAACCTCATAAGTTTTTCATGTGTTTTACAATATTTACACTCGAAGTAGCATACGTTTGTTTTAAAATTTCATTTGAAAACTAAATTATTGAGGTTTACTGATCTTTCACAATATGTTTTGAAATTTAATAATAACACAATTAAAATTAAGTATTAATACCTGTTCAAAATTTGAGCGTTGCTGATTTACAGAAAATCTATTTCAATGTACCTTCCATATTCATAACAATAAAATTTGCATTAAGCTCTGACAACGCTTTCGATGAACTCTTAATTTAACCTACTTACAATAAGAAATTTGTTTATTTTTTAAATGGTTAGTTACTTTATAAATTGAGAATTTTATATTTTTATTTTGAATATCTGAGCTATAGAGTGAAAAAAAAAAAAAAAAAACTAAAATTTATCAAATTTTTCAATCTCTTACAATTTGAAAACTTTGAAAAAATGAAATAATCATCGAATTGTTAGAGGTTATTCAAACTTGAAATATAAAAATAAAATCTGTTTTTAAAAATAATTCGAATTTTTTAAATAAAGACACCAATGACGCAAGCTGTTAGTTGAACGTCATAACGAACGCTAAAATTGTTTAAATTGAAAAATCGAAGGTTAAAAATCGTGTATAATTGACGAAACTGTAATTTACTGCAAGTCTTTGTAGTGCTTTCATTTAATTAATTTTAGAACACTTCAAAAAATCTACTCTTACTATATTGTAGCATTTAAAAGACCAAGACATTCATTAAAACTATAACATTAGTCACATCAAATCAGTAAGATTACTAATACATCGATATATTTGGTTCAAAATTAAGATTGAATTTTAAATACAAAACACTTAAAGCAAAGTTAAAATTGTCGATACGCGAAGGTTTGACATTGATAAAAGGCAGTCGTTAATTCGTCGTCCGCGGTCTTGATACAGGACTTAAAAAAAAAAAAAAAAAACCTAAAAACTGATTGATCACAATCGTTGATGATACTTTACTTCACTTGGTTCACCAAATCTCACAAAATCATACAAGAAAAAAAAAAAAAAAAAAAATGAAGATGTTGTAGATGCAGTTGCTGTCCGTTCAAAGCTGCACAGCCTAGAATCGGTTAATTTAGCTAGCGCTGCACCAAGACCACGACGACGTTGAATTATCTTGATTTACACTCGAGTCGCACGATCTGCAATTGTAACTACAAAGTTCTTACTCTCGTTACGAGTTCCGGCCACTGTCAGGGCGCCACGAGTCGTAAAACACCAACAGATACATTTCACAACAATCGAACTGCACCTTTCGAAAGACAAATAACGACAGTTGGCTACGGCTGCACGATCACCAAGTGTTGAGCGTCTGCAAGCCGAGCGACATGAACAATATCAGTCCGCCACCGAGGATCGCGCCGCCGCGATTCGGACACTCGGTGCTCGTGGTGACGGGGAGTTGCTGCCCGGCCACCAGGATCGTCGGGGTCGTCGAGTTTGTTTCGTTCCTCTGGTAGTACTGATGGGTGCTCCTGTAGTTGTCGAGCTGCTGCTGTCGGCTCGACCCGGACGAGTAGTGCGGCGTCTGGAACGGGAACTCGTTCGGCACCGAGGAGGGTATCTCCTCTGGGACGTAGGGCCTCCGGTGGTGGTGGTAGCTCGTCGGCGGGGCGGAGGTCGTGGGGTACCACAGATTCGGATCGCGAGGGTTGCTCGGAGGCACCTGGGGGTACAGGGGCTCGGGCTCGCTCGTCTGGACCCGGTCGTGGCTCGCGCTCTCCCACTCGGGGTCGGCCGCGTACGTGATCTTGCGCTCCTTCAGGAACCTCTTGACGGCGTTGGGGCAGCCGAAGTTTGGATTGTCGTTGAGGTATATCTGCTTGAGCCCCTTCAGCTTCGACAGTGCCTCCAGATCGAGGCAGATCAGTTGGTTGCCGGAGAGCCGCAGGTCTATGAGTTCGCGGGCGTTGCGGAAGACGTCCCCGTCGACGCGCTCGATGTTGTTGTAGGTGAAATCTAGATAGGTGAGGAAGTCGAGCCCCCGGAACCACGAGCCCTTGACCTCGCTAAGTTTGTTGTTGGTGAGGCTGAGCTGCTGGAGGTTCACGAGATTGCGGAAGGCATCGTCGTCGATGTCGGTGATCTCGCACTCGGAGCACGTGAGAACCGCGAGGTTGTTGGCGAAGCGCGAGAAGTGACCACTGGTGAGCCGACCCAGGGGCATCTTCGATATGCGTATCTTCTCGGCGGTATCGGGAATACTCTTGAGGTCCTCGACACTTCCACCCTCGCAACTGTAGGTCACGAGGTCCTGGCCCGAATTACCGGGCTCGTTAACGCACGCGGCTTCCGCGGCCTTCGGCAGGATCGCGGTTAACGCCAACATTGCCACAGCGAGCCGCGTGCCAGGGGAGAAGCTGCTCGCGTGTCGCCCCATTGTTATAAACATTGCAGTAGGATTTGTTTATTTATTATCGGCGGGGTGCGTACGGTAACGCGCGCGGGCGAGCCGGCGGTCGGGTCGAGGCAAAAGTTAATCTAGCACTGAAGCCGCGATCTGGCTTAGCCGGTTATTTATTTACTTGGTCCCCCTTCTCTCGCGACTCCCGCCAGCAGCCTCTGATGCACCAGTAGCGCACCCGCCCGCATTGCGATCTCAAAATGCTCAACACGATCGTTTTCTCTCCGTCTATCTCTCGCATACTCTTTGCTCTTTTCCTTGCAGACCTTCATCATCTGGAGGCTCGCTGTGATTTTCGCGCTAAAGGCGATAAATTTTGTATTTTGCGATTTCGAGACCTTGGGCACTTTTGATTAGCAAGCGAGTATGAAAAAGCTTTTTTTTATATAATAATCCTTCCGAGACAACGCGCTATTTTTTCAAATTAATTTAGCCGGGTTTTAAAATCATCATTTTAGTTTATAAGTGTTGAATCTATCTATGTAGAATATTTAATCCTAATTGTTTAAAAATTTTAAACTCTACTGAAGAGTCTCAAATTTTGAACCGTGTATTGTATTGGGATTTTTTTTAGATTTCATACTACTTTTTTCTTCTCATTGTAAATTTTAAACAAGGCATGGAAAAAATATATTAAACGCTGTAATTTCATTACTGCTATAAGTTCTTTTGAAATTTTTTAAAAGATTCATAGGCTAACACAATTATACACTTATTTGCAAAACTTTATACTACATGAAAACCGTACTATTCACCAAAATGAAATTATTTTTATGAATTCTTATTTCAAAATTTGCAACTTTAGAATTAAATTTTATAACTGAAGTATCTACTAAAGAATTGGAAAAAAATTTCCTCGAGTATTTAACTTGATACTCTATAAATTGTCACAAAAACATTTTTTTAAAATTTGTTTACTCAATTATATATTTAAATAAAGTTAATCAATACGGGAGAGGGGGTAGGCTTGCATAGGGGGAAGGTTGGCATGTTCTGATTAACTTGCATTTAAATCAAGTCAACTTTATCTACTCTAAACTAATTTAATTCGATTTCATCATCCACACGTTTCGATCATTGAAGACTTGAGCTGGGTCGATTCATCTTTACAAAAATCAAATTTATCATTTTTCGTATATTAGGTAACAGTAATTTTTAACCCTTGAAAAAAATGAAAATTTTTGTTAACGAAGTTAAAATAACTTTAATTATTGCATTTTATTCAAGGGCATTCACTATTTGTTTCAGATAAAAATTTCATAGGTAAATTTACATTAATAGCAAAAAAAAAAAAAAATTCCATGCTTCTAGGAGCAAGTTGGCACCTTTTCATTTTTTGGCAAATAAGTTGACCCAACCAAACCAATGAATACTTGTTATGTTTTATTTACAGTTTTTGAATTCATTTTTTCCAAAACTCTTTCATTTTTTCAATTGAGTGCTTGATTTTATCAAAATTAGCTTATTTATATTGGTCAAATTTCTTGTTAATAATTTTTTTTAATGGTTTATGAATAAAATTTTTTTGAATAAACCATATTTTAAAGGCTTTCCAAGTTTACACTTATAAATTGGTAAATATAAAGTTCCGAGACATTTGAGGCCAATCTGCCCTGGGCATGGGGCAGATTGGCACACAAAAAAATCGAAAAAAATTCAATATATTTAAGTGACTGTAATCTAATAACAGTAGGCAAATAATCTTTGAATGCTCTAGTTTTGAATGACATAATTAGGTTTAGATTAAAAAAATATATTTTGCTATTTTTATCATAGATTTAGAAAAAGTGATCAAAAGAAAAAATCGTACTCGAAAATATTTTAATTACTTACAAATTCAATTTTTGAAACTTTGTTACTATTCATTTTTCTTGACATATATAATATTATTTACTCTTTGATCTGCCAATAATTATAACATCTATGCAAAATAATAAATTAAGCACTCCATAAAAAAATTTACTTTTATAATATTACTATAACTGTTTCAGATACTTTGCTACTTTAAAATATGTCAAATGTGTTATTTATTATTAAGTTTATTGTATGATTTAAAATTCTTAAAGTATTCTTCATTATCTAATAAAAGTTCAATAAAAAAGAAAATAAAATAAACATCAAGAAAATAATATAAACATTTTGATTGGAACAAAATTTGACACCTAAAATACCTTTGAACAATAATTTTGAACTTTAAACAACTTTAAAATTTTACCAATTAATAAATTTGTGATCTTGGTACAAACAAAATTTTTAATATTGAAATTTTACTCATGTTTCACATATTAAATTCAATTTTTATTCTAATCATATATATATGGTATAAAAATTTGATATAAATATTTATTGCTTACCTTTCGTTTTCTGCGAAGCTTTTTTTGTTCACTTTCTTCGGTAAAAGCTTTGTATTCAGGAACTTCACCCTTATCAATAAGATCTTCAATAATACTGTGAATTCTTGGTTCTTCTTCACAATTGGTAAATGGAACTGATTCAATTATATGATCCATGTTTCCCTTACCTAAAAATATAAAAGTTATTATACTTATTTTACTTTTATAAAAATTACTAGAGTTCACTTCAGTTCAGTAATTACAACATACTGTTTATATAAGCTCGTTTCAAATCATTAATTTCCATCGCTGAACCTTTGTAACTCTTCTCATAATTATTAATATCTTCCACTGTAACTTCTTTGAAAAGAGATCGCCAATAATCAGACCAATTACGCATAGATACTTCATCAGTTTCATCATCAAATTGACCAGTTTCATCATAAATTTTTCGTTTGTCATTGTCATTCAAAACTGAATGAATCAAACCCAAAACTTTAAATTTTTCTGTAGCTTCAGTTTTTAATTCTTCAGGGACACGGTCAGGATGAACAAGTAATGACAACTTGTGATAAGCTTTTTTAACTAAAAAAAAAAAAAAAATTAAAGTAATTAATATATAAATAAGGAAAATAGAAAATTCTTTCATAACAACCATTAATTAATAAATAAGTTGTTACTTTTTATAAAATTATAAATCACTTTGCTAATACAACTTAAAATTGTAAATCAGATTAAACTATTACATATACCTTTAGATCCTTTTAAAGAAAGATAAATTAGATCTCGGAAGTCTTCAAAAAATATTTTTTTTAAGTTGAAGATAAGACTAAAATTTTTTAATATCTTAAAGCTATTGATGATTTCTTAGGGTTTGGGTAGATTTTGAGTAAATTAAAAAAATATATTTATGACTATTACTTTGATCACTTCACCTCAAGTTATCAACTGATATACAAGAGCTTTTCAAAAATTTGAATAGTAATAATCTTTAATTTAGTAAATTAGTATTTAATAGTCAGACAAAATTTCTTTATAAATAAATTTTATTACAAAATAAAAAGATTTATCAAAAAATGAAAAAGTATATGAAATTATTATCTAAATTTATTACTATGATGTTTATTTAGTAAGGGTTATTAGCATAGGTTATGGTCGTTAACCTTCTTTGCTGCTTGAAGTTTTCGGAATTGCAAAAATCTCATAGAAATCACGAGCTCCAAAATATTTTTCACATAAGTCCAAAAATTTAACAGCCATTTTTAATAAACTATCTGTAAATCAAACAACAAAAATATTTACAAATTAAACAAAAATTTAGTCTCTAGTATTGTGCAAAAAATTTTAGTTTATAGTACCTACTGTTAAATTCAGTGTTCAAAACTTGAGAATTGAAAGAATTTTCGGTCTTATCACGGTTAATTTTTAATTCCAAACAACAATACTAATAGTTGATTGTTACTTATTTTATTATAATTTCATACCTCAAAGATGCACCTCATAAAATAGACCTATATGAGATTTCACTCATGTTTCGGTTTCCCGCCTTTGCTAAATGCGGGAAAACATGAATTCAATTAAACTTCAAGAATTCTAAGATTTTGACAAGAATGAATTACAAGTTTAAACAATATTTATCGCTTGTTAAACGATTAAAATAATGTAATTAAAGTTTGGAAAGCTATTTTTTCATCAGTAACAAAAAATGTAATATATTTTAGGTAGTTATACACATTTATTTCTAGTAAATTTCCAAACAACAATTTTATTTAAATAAAATACTCAGCTATGATTTTTTTCTACATACATACATAAATTTTTTTATAGTACTCCTGGTCACTCTAACCTCAAAATCAAATCTTTGATGCGTGTTTTCGGTTACTCGTACTATAAAATAGTATATAGCACTGGTGCAGCACGTCACCAGGGCTCTTTAAGGACCTCGTGCTCCGCTTCGCTACGCACTCGGGTCCTTAAAACCGCCCCGGTGACGATGCTGCACCCGTACTATAATATACTATTTTTTATATGTCCCGGAATGCACAGTAAAATTTTTGATTAATCGATTAATCGAGAAAAAAATACGTACAAAAATATACTGATCTTTGATCGGTGAAGTTATCTACATTACCGACCTGTGCAGCTTCCTTGCTAGGCGCTAGCAGATCATGAGATCACGCAGGTCCACCTCTGCCTATTCTCAACTTAATCTTTTTTTAATTATAATTAAAGAGTAGTTTAAATAAATAAAAAAGTTATGTAAATGGTAAAGTTAAAAAACAACGCAGTGAAGTACATAAGTTTAAAATAAAGCAGGTATACATATTGTTAGAAAAAAGTAGGAAATTGAGTAAAAGCAGCCGGTGGAGGAGGAAACTGCTTTAAGTACTCGTTGGTAGAACTGCCGTAGCCTGCAACAGCCGCCGCCATATTGTAATTACAGAGTGGAGCAGCATCAGCATTCAGTAAACGATTAGCTGGCGTTGTGGGCGGCGAGTGCGTCGTCTAGAAAGGCCTCCACACAGTGCAGAGCAGTCAGCAGAGCTGCCGAACCGAATCAAGCAAGAACAGTAGGTAGATCCCTGCAGCAGTGTACCTACGCAAGCTGGCCAGGGTGCAGTAGTGTGCGAGGTAGATTCCGTTGTGAGTGACCGAGTACGCGGTGCACGAGCGCGCGGCAAAAGCCCCTACGAGGAGTATCATTAGCAATCATAAGATCAATAAACAAGCTTCGCACCAGTGTTTATTTACATTTTTACTTTATTTTTTTATTTTTTTTTTTATTAATTTTGGAGTTTTTACGTATACTTTGGGGTCCAATCAAACGGCTTAAAGCTGGATTCTAAAGGAAGCATGAAGACTTATGTTAGGAGGAGGAAAGGCGAAAGCCCGAGCAACGTTATTCTACACCTAAACGAGCTCTGCCGGCTGTGCCTTGCTAAGGATGATGAGATGGTACCGATTTACGATGAGGACACTGTACCTTTACCACTAAGAATAATGTCTTGTGTCAATCTCGAGGTTTGTTGGTTTCTTTTTATTATTTTTACTTTTTACTTACTTGATTTTTCCGCTATACCTCTCCCTTTATTTATCTGCCAACTCTTTTTATATACTTTTAATCTTTTAGTCTAGTTTGCTCTATGAAAAAGCCTTATTAGTGAATTAGAGCCCCGACTCTTTGTAGAAACTGCAGTTGATGGTTTTTTTTTTTGTTTTGATTGATCACGCAATGTTTTCAAGAAACATACGAGTGGGTAATAATCGGCTCGTCAAAAATTAGGAACCTAGTTTATCTCCCTCTTATTCGTTTAAAACGGGAACAATCAACTTTCCCGGTTTATTATATTTCAAGCAGTGATTCAACTGTTTAGATTTAAAAGCTGCTGCTAGTAAATTTTTTCTCTTCGCTCATTGATCAAGTTAGGTGATTTTCATATGCTTTAGCAACTAGGAGCTGAATATGAGAAAGTATAAACCAATAAAGTGAGAGACGTAACTTACTTGCATGAGAACATCATCATCATTTTCATTATCTCAGCATCTTAAAACATGCTATAATTATTAGTTTAAATTTTTCATTGAATGCATTTTTTATTTCAAGTTCAAGTATTTGTAGTTTAATACAATTTTTATTAATTTGAACAATTTAAATAAGATCCAGACCAAATCAATATTTGAATTTAGAATTTTTATTTACTGCGTATTTACTATCATCTATATTTTTTCCTTTTTTTTTTCTTTTCTTTTTAACCAATGAAATCATTTAATTTAAAACTTTTTCAGGTTTATGAAGAAGATGGTCTCCCAAATATGATTTGTCATCCTTGTAAATATCAACTGGAGAAATCTTATCAATTTAAAAAAAAATGTGAAGCAGCTGATGCAAAATTACGAAAACACGTGAAACTCATTCAACAATTAAGTGGCCCAGAGGATGGTGAGATACAAAGTCAAGATGATAATGAACAGCAACAAGGTAGTGGTAAATCAAGAAGAGTAAAACAATTACTAGCTGATTTAGTCTCAACAAAAGGAGATGTTAGTGGCAGTCAATTGGAAGGTGATCCAATAGAAGTAACCGAAGAAGAATTAGTTGGAGGATATATTTTAGGAGTGGGTGCAGATAATGCAGAAATGGAAGACAATCTTTCTGAAGATCCAGAGCACATAACTTTAGGACCTGCTGAAGAAAAATCAGCAAAAGCTCGTTGTACAATAAGAGGTACTAGAATTAAACAAGAACAAGAATCAGATGAAGAAGGGGATGAAATTCAAAGAGGAATGTCAGCAGGTGACACAAAAATGTATATTATGGATCTACAGAATCAGTCTCAAAATCAACAATCATTGCAACAACACCCAGCCATAAGTAAGAATTTTAAAAGCTTTTTATTTTTTGAATTTCATGTTCATGATAAGTTATCATTTTTAAGTAGAAAAATTATTTTGTTTTTAAATTTTCAATTTATTTATTACTTTATCTTTTACATACATTTATGTAGTAATAATCCTTAATATTCATATTACTTTGATTTCAGTTGAAAGCGGAGAAGAACTCAAAGTTTTCCAATGTGACAAGTGCCCTAAAGCTTTTACACGAAGAATCATGCTCAAAAGTCATCAGTCAGTACATAGTACTCAGAGAGGCTTTACTTGTCAAGCTTGTGAAAAGTGGTTCCCTACACGATCAGCATTAGTAAGACATGAGCGCACTCATACTGGAGAAAAACCATTTGGTTGCAACATTTGTCATCGTGCTTTTGCTCAGAAAGAAATTTTGCTGCGCCATCTTATGACTCATTCTGGTCAAAAACCTTTCCAATGTCAACATTGTGAAAAAAGTTTTACCCAAAGAGAAGCTTTGAAAGTTCATATGAGACGTCATCAAAAACTTAATCCAAATGATATCCAATTACATCATTGCCAACTGTGTCCAAAAGCATTCTGCCATGCTTCAGGTCTTAGCAGACATCTTGTGACACATACTGGTAGAACATACAAGTGTGTTGAGTGCGAAAAATCTTTCACTGACAAAAGTTCCCTTTTACGACACAGTCGTATTCATGCTCCCAAAAAAATTATAACTAATGCGGTTTAATTATAGTATTCTTGAAAAAATTCATTTTACATATTTAAGATGATTGTTTTTTATGAAGAGTTTAATACTGAATCTAATGAAAATCATGGAATTATATAATAATTTTTTTGTCTGTAGTAATGTAGTACAAAGAAATTAAGGGAATTCCCTTAATTCTTTTGTTTGATATCATTAAATTTACTGCAATTTACAATTGAAATTATGTTAATAATTAAACCAAATTCAAAATGTATATAATTTATACAATGATTAAGAAAATTAATCTTCAAACAAAGCATTCACAATCGATAATAAACCTCTTTTCAGAACAATCGCTGAAAAAAGAAGTTTTTATTCAACAAACTTAAAGTTATTTTACTCGTAACATTTTAATTTCAACTGATAACAAACTTTTGCAAGTAATCTTTGATCTCTAAGAATGTTTTTTTTTTTTTTTTTTTTCATTACTAATTGTACAGTATATTTTACAATCTTAAACATTATACTTGCAGAGATACTTTAACAGGTGTAAAATAATTAATGAAAGCAGTTTTTTATCAATATGTAAATGCTTTAAAATTGAAACAAAGAAAAATCATGAATATTAATAGATTTTGGTCATCATTCAAATCAATTTGTCATCATTAACTATAAAAATAAACTAAAACAAAAATTCAAACTAATTTCAATTGTATCTAAAATTTAAATTAATGAATTTGAATTTGAATTTTAATGCACATGTATGAAAAACTTTATAAAACTTTGTATATACTATATTTATAAATATATTTTAACTGAAAAAACATTTTCACATGATTATTTGATTTGAAAAAAATTCATCAATAAAATTATATATATATTATTTTGAGGAAAAATATAAAAATAAAATAAAACAAACGACTTTTATTAAAAAATCTTGCTTTTTATTATATTTTATCTTGCATATACTATTTATGTTGCCGGTCATTGTGCATCTTAGTGTGCACAGTCAGCCATAACTGCGAAGGCAATATTTAATTACATGCCGTCGATTCGCCTGTACCAATTTTACATTTAGTTTTTAACACAGTTTGATTAAGATATATGTATATTACAATCATTTCATCAGATATAATGCATGGTTCGACGCGCGATAAATGCTGGTCTAATTAAAAAGATACTGTTTTTTGTTACTACATTGTATTTATTTTTTAAAATTATTTTAAAAGCGACAGTCATTTTATTTAATGAATATATCTTTGATGCTTGTCGTATCTAAAAAAAAATAATAATAATAATAATTGCATCAAGTATCGCGCGTATATAATCATTGATTCATCAAAAAAGAGTTGATGTTATTTATATGCACGATTTTAATTTAGTTTTTTTTTCACACTTAAGTTTTATTTTCGCTTTGGTAGGCTGGGCAGGAGGGGAGCGAGGTGAACGAGAAATGCGCAAATGCGTTTTTTTTTTTTCTTTTTTCTTTTTTTTAATCCTTAAAATCTAAAAGATAAATGTCACTTTTACAATAACTACTAAATTTCTACTTCAAAACTATGAGTGTCGCGTCCCTCAAGCCGTGCCTTTTTAAAATTTTTGTGAGTACACATTCTTAGATGTGCTAAGCACCTCTAAATTAACAGTCGTATACGCACGACAGCGCGACTTACATTTTTCCAACACATATATTATATACACACAGACGTATAATTAAATGATGTATGTAACTCAAAATTATGTACCGGAAATGAATTATACTTAAATTTATTTTTTTATAATTTTGAATTGAAAAAGTAAGAGTGGGAAATATTTTTACGATAATGCTTAGCAGCATTGTTCAAAATTTGTTTTCGCGTTCTTGTCACTCTTTAAACAGTCATGACGCACATTGAATCTTGAATAATTTTTATATCGTAGCACACAAGAAAACGTTGAAATTTGTACTAAATCTTGACTACATATATCTGATATATTTAAAATCGCGAACACGTGGAAAAATACAGTGCATCACTCACAGGCCAAACTAACGAAGATTTTATACCTTCATTAAGCGTGTTCGGTGGCAGGGAGTTTTTGAGGTAGGAAAGTCTTTAACAACACTTACGACTTGTACGCACTTACGGAAGGGTTCGTAAAGAATTTAAAAAGTAATAATAATAATATTTTAAGAAAATTGGAATTGGACAAATGGATACAAGAGGCCTTTCAAGTTTAAAACGTCAAACATTTTAGAGACGAGTTTCTCATCAATCGAGAATTAGGGGCTTAGGTTGTTCCCAACTAAAACAGTCCCTTCCAAAATGTCCATATGTACTGGTTTGTTGGTAAATTGGGTTTCGAAGATTAAGTTCCCTAAAAAAAGAAAAAATTTAATTAAAAATCGAAATTTTAATACAGGTTCAATAAAAAATACATAGATGAATGTAATAACATCAAATTCTAAAACAAGTGAGTCAATCAAGACACTAACAAATTTATTATAAGAATTAGTCAAAAAAACTAATTGCTTACTTGACGATCTTTCCAGGTCTAAGATCAAAGTTTTTATTTACAATGTCTAAAAGTTGATTTTGAGAGAGTTTTGATGTACCATAGTCAAAAACAGTGATTGATAATGGTTCCGCAACACCAATTGCATAAGATACCTTAAAAATCAATAATAAGAGTGAATAAAACTTAAATTTCAAAGAAATTTTTTAATATGGTAATGCCTCTTCTACACTGGCGGATCATCCGAGGGCCGTATTAACTTTACAATTGTTATATCGCGTTTTCATATTTGTTAATTATACTAATTTTTGTGATTATGGGTAGAGAATATTGATTTTTAATGTAATTTCGAAAAACAGTGCTGTATATCTACTTAAATAATCCTCGGTAATGCGCCAGTGTAGAAGAGGCATAAGAACTCAAATTAAAAAATAGAGTCTTTGAGGCTTAAAACTTTGGGACCTTAAAGAAATTAAGCTCATAAAGTATCGATTTTTGGATTTTAAAAGACTTAAACTTTGGGACTCAGAAGTCTTGACTTTGAATTTTAGAAATCAAATTTTCAAACTCGAGTCTTTGTAAAGGTCCCAAGATTCGGGCTCGAGCTTGTATTGGTTAGTTTTTCCCAATTTCGTTTTTTAAATAATCAAAAAGATGTATGACGTACTTGCACCAAACAGCGCCTGCAAAGACCAGCTTTTACTAATGATTTGGCAACCCATCTTGCAGCGTATGCTGCTGATCTGTCTACTTTGGTAAAATCTTTTCCAGAAAAAGCTCCACCGCCATGGGCACCCCAACCTCCATAAGTGTCCACAATAATTTTTCTTCCGGTAAGACCTGCGTCACTCTAGAATATTTTTTTTAATTTATCAATAACCAAATAAAAATAATCATGTAAAATAATATTATTAATATGAAAAAATGATCATTCTCAGTACATATGTTTCACATCATGGCCTTCAAGAGTAGCAAATACATCAAGAACATCATGGAGTGACCAATTTTAAGTTAAAATATATTTTATAAATTTTATCTATTTGGAAGATTTATATAATTTTACCTGAGGTCCACCAATGATAAAAAGTCCGCATGGATTAACGTGGAAAACTGTTCTTTCATCCAAATACCGTGCAGGAATAACTTCTTTAATAACCTTTTCCATAATCGTTTTGCGCAAATCCTCAAGTGAAACTTTCTCACTATGTTGTAACGATACTACCACTGTATGAACTCTGATTGGAACACAAGCTCCATGATCCATTATGTATTCACAAGTAACCTAAAATATATTTTTTATTTGTGAAATGTATTTGACAGCATGGCAAGATTTGGAGTTTAAAATTGTTACAGTTATTTTCAGAAATATATGTAACATCATAGCACTCAAGAGTAGCAAATACATAAAAACATCATAGTTATTTCATAAATAATTCAAGTTCCTAAAGTCACGTCGAAGATAAAAATTACCTGTGTTTTTGAATCTGGTCGTGCCCACCACAAATCCCCGCTTCGTCTCAATTCAGCAATTTTTTGATTCAATCTATGAGCAAGAACCACTGTGAGGGGCATAAACTCTTCTGTTTCATCAGTGGCATATCCAAACATTAAACCCTACAGGAATAACAAAATTTTAGTAAATTAGTAATAAATTTTATTGATTAATAGAAAAATAAATAAATTTGTGAAATTCAAACTAAAATACTGAATGAAAAAACCAATTCTGTTTTTGCATTCAATGTAAATAAAAAAATTATGTAAAAAATGATATTTATTTCTTTGACTTTTGATATAAATCGTTGAATTTATTTATATTTAAGTATTTAAGTGGTTGATAAAATATAAAAATAAAAAGCACACAGATTACTTTAAGTACGCAAAATTTCTAAAAAATCATTATTTTGTCACTTTGCCTATCCTTTGTATATCCAAATATGAAACAGTCAAAGAAATAAATTTGGTTTTGAAGAAGCAGAAATTAGGGCCTTACAGAGCAGATTAGAAAAAATAAGAAACAATATATTTACAATAGAATATAAATGAATAGAAAAAAAGAAAAAGAAAACATTGACCTTGAATGTGCGCACCTAATCTAACTTTAATTCTACAAGGTGCTGAAAAATAAAAATATGTATACATGCATGTAACTAAAAGGAACTAAAAGAAAAAAGTAGTCGACAATTGTTTGCATGATTTATACTAATTTCCAATCACCAGTAAATACAGTTTGAAAAATATGACAAAGGTAGAAGTTTATACAACATGAATAATAACTACTAATAATGAGAAATTGAAAAAGTTTGTTCTAAAGAATTATTAGGTGCTGACAATAAATATTAGACACAAAAGAAAAGAAAATTAAAAGTTAAAACAAAGATAATTCTGAATTCTTTTCAATTTAAAGTAACCTGATCGCCAGCACCAACTTCTTCATCACTACGATTTTCATGTACGCCAGCTGCAATATTTGGTGATTGAGCATCTAATGCCAATATAACGCTGCACAACTTGTAGTCAAAACCTGCAGATACCAAAGTCAATCGGTGTCAAAATTTTTTACTTCTTGAAATTTTTGTTCCTTTATTATTTTACAGTTAACAATGTTGTTAAATTTTTTTTTTTTTTTTTTTTTTTTTTTTTTTTCAAAACGTTTCAAGCTGTTGCATTAACATATTTAACTGTATTAAATTTGTTTAAATTTTTTATATTTGCCATCTAGTTTAAGTTAAAATTTTCTTTCAAACTGAAATTAACTTATTTTACCTAACATTATATAGAATATTCATTGAATAAATTCTATTTCAAACACCTAGATCTAAATTTCAAAAATTTAGCGCACAAAATCCTATTGGTGGTCATTTCAAAAATTTAAGAACCGTTATTTATTTAATTTTTTTTTTTTTTTTTTTTTTTTTTTTTTTAAAGTTTTCTCATAACTTTGCTGCTCTGTGGCACCGGCTGCGAATGGATTATGTACCTGATCACCCGCACCCACGTCCTGTTCGTCTCTGGCGATGTGCACACCATCCGCGATATTTGGAGATTGTTGCTCGATCGCCACCAACAGATTCAACGTACGCCAATCAAATCCTGCCACCACCATATGCTTATACATTAAATTTTTCGACAACTCAAAGTGACCACGTTATTTAGTTTAATCATTTTATTTATTTTTACTATTCTCAACTATTGTAGTTTTCAAGTAACACAGCTAAATCAACTTTTGAATTTACACAATAAGTTAGTAGCTTGATTGAGTTATTTTAATTTTTTCCACTAATTAAAATATGATAGATTTTAAATATTAACAAAGAGATGATTTTTTTTAATATTGTCAATGCATAATTAATATTCTGCCCGATTTTTAAAACTTAATTTTGATTTTAAAATCATAATTCAATGCAATTTTCAACAGTTTTTAAATGATTAATAACATAATATTTATAAATTGCAAAGGTAGTTTTCAATAATTCTAATGTGAGATAATACATTTTTTTTAAATTAATACTACTTTCCATGATAATTTAACCATTTCGTTGCTCCAATTCAGAAACATGCTAACTCAAACTCAGATCACGTTACAAAAATGCTATCTCAGGTTAGATTCCTTTTGCAATGTTAAAGTCGGTACTCGGTGTAAAATAAAAATAATAATAACTATTATAATCTAGTCTGAGATAGATCTCTTCCAACCAAATCTGAGTTTGCGCGTTTCTGAACTGGTTCCGAGCTGACGGCTGTAAGTTAGCACGTTTCACACTCGAAATCAGAATTAGCATGTTTCTGAATTGGCGTAACGATCTAATCAAGCAACAGCATTGGTTATTGCTATAAATTTAATGATGACAACTTCCTGTCATCATTAAATCATAAATTTAATGATGACAAATAAATTGATACTTTCATCAAAATGTCATGAGGAAAAATTTACTTTCTTTTGTAAATGGAAAAAAATAAAAAAATAAAAAAAATAAAATTAATGATACTCAAAAATTTTCTCCTGAAAAAACTTTATCAATTTTTTTTCTGACCATGAAACTTAAAAGTTTACCTTTTGATGAATCATCATAGCCAATGTGTTTTACAGTATCGCGAACAATTTTTTGATAGTCGACAACAGCCTTTGATGTGATTTCCCCGCATAATAGTACCATTCCAGTCTTTGTCACAGTTTCTAAAAATTAAAATAAATATTTTAATTAAATAATCAATTTATATTCTCATCACTAAATGATTAACCCTTGACTAAAAATAAGTTTCCCTACTATTTAGAGGTTTTTCTCTCACAAGTGTGATAAATTATTGTCCAATCAGTACTGTTTATCTTTAAATTATCAAAATCATGTGGAAAAATTTGCTTTAAACAAAGTTAAAAAATTCCATATTTTTGCACCAAAATTTCTGCCTTCTTAAACATTGAGAAACACTCGCACCAATACATTCAGATACTACTGATGTTTCATTCAAGATTTGACAAAAATTAAAACTGTACTCAAGATAAAGATCAACTCAAGAAAGCTTAATGATTGAATTGCATTAAAATTTGATTAATATTTTTTAGTAACTTTTATAATTTAATTTGTAACATATTAAGTTTTTTTTGCTGCTTCATAGAAACTGTATCGAAAATAATTTTTACATTTATCAGTCGATTCAGTTTTTCTCTAATTATTTAATAATAAATATATATTAACATAAAATTATTAATGTATTATATATATTTTAAAGGACAGAGATTGATATGAACTTAGATTTTATAATTAAAAATTATCAATTTGAAATTTAATTCTGGAATAAAAATAAGAAATTTATAAAATCAACAAAACATTAAATGGAGTGGAGCATATGATAGTTTAAACTTACCACAAGCAACTTTTGCATCAGGGTCTTGTTTGAGGTGAGCATCTAAAATAGCATCACTGATTTGATCACACATTTTATCTGTAAAAAAAAAGAAAATGTTCTGGTAAAACAACTAAAAAATTTATATTATTTCATGATTATTTTAATAATAATTAAGAAAAGTTATGTGATGAAAATAATTAAAACTCTTAAATTTTTGAAACCATCCTTGGTATTACCTCAATTTATGTATTACAGAAATATTTAAAATTTTGTTGAATGATCATGTCAACTAATTTAATTTTTAATTTTTTATTATTTTATTTTATTTTTTTATCTTAATTTCCTATAAATTTTTATTGAAAAACATTAAATTAACATAATAAATCACAAGATATTTATATTGGTCTTACAGTCTAACCATATAACGTTAATTAAAATGATGATAGTGAAAAAATATGTGAAAAATAGTTGAGGATTTTTTTTTTTTTAATTAAATTTTAAAAAATTTTAAATTAAACAATTTTTTAAGTCATTTTCAGAAATATATGTATCATCATGGCATTCAAGAGTAGCAAATACAAGTAAAACATCATAAAATGACTATTAAATTGTAAATAGAAAACTAATTTCAACTGTTACATAAAATTTTTAATCAAATAAAAAGAAAAACATCATGAATATCATCAAATAGTAAAATGATATTAATAGTTTATTTTTTCAACTGTAAATTTTTTTTCTTCAAAAAGTATTTAAACATGAAATTTTTTAATTTTTTGAATTTCTGATCGTAAATTTTGAAGTCAGCAAAACCTTTTTTTTAAGGTACTTACAAAATTTTATTTTTGTATTGGCAAATGAATTTATAATTGAATTTTTGTATTTATTATGAAAGTTAAAGGAATAATAAAAATAATATTATTTTTTTCTTAGCTTTAAAAAATTCAAGTGAAAAAAGGAAAATTAACTCAAAATAATGTGTTAAATTATTATCAAGGAATAAGTTAAGTTATTACATTTGAATAAAATTGTAATCATTGATGATGACTATCATAAAGTAAGGGAAAAAAATTGTTTACTACCACTAGAAAGAGTAGATAAGAAAAACCCAAAATACATTTGTATCCCAGATAAAAAGTAAACAAAAAAAAAAAAAAAAAGCACACAAAGAAAATGTGTAAAGTACGAAACAGTAATAAGTAAAGTGGCATCAGCAGCACAGATGGTATACTTGTATACTTTGGGGAAAAAAAAAAAAAGCCATGACGATATAAAGCTGCTGAGTGTGAGTGTAAGGAGATATCAAAGTCTTTGTCGACGTCGGCTCAAGAGCCCTATCGCTGCTGATTTGGCGAGGAAATTACTTGGAAGCTAATCACTCTTTCTCTGGTTTCTCATGCTGGTGCAATAGCCAGCACCAGCAGCACCTTAATATATATATATATATATATATATATATATATATATATACGCCGAGTTAGAGGCGGAGAGAGCACATGGCAACGCATGTACATAACTCGTGTAATATAAATGCGCGGCGACCGCGGTAGCGGCAAGTATGAGGTCAAATCTCAACGTCAACGTGCTCCGAAAAGAGAGCTAATCTTAAAAGGAGACTCGGTACCGCTGAATAAGCAAAAAGAAAAAAGACGAGACGGTCAACGCTGCAAATTTGGCCGGAGGGCCGCATTCTGCCATACGTAATTTAAGGTATGCGAGAGTACTTTTATGTTGGGTACTGATGCGCTGAAGCAGAAACACACTAGCTAAGAAAGAAAGAAAGAGATGGAAGATGTGGGCATGTGCGCGTAAGAGAGAAAAACGTAAGCCCCCTCATGGCGACGCGCGTTCTTTTTTCCTACACGTAACGTGCACGCTGCGAGCCACGATGATTAACTCTATAACATTATCTTGCCTTCTTACTGTCTCTAGAACACCCTGTCCGAAATCTCATAATCGTTTTGAAGAAATTTTTTAATTAATCGGCACGTACCGAGACTGGTTTTAATATGGGAGGTACAAATATATTTAGAATTAGGGCCTGACAAATCCTAAAATACGCGGGCAGAAAAAAAACGTGTTTCCGTGACGAAGAAACGCCTGTGGAGCTAAATGAATTCCAAATTAATAAACGTTACAGATTGAATGAGTAACAATCATAACTGCTCTAAACAGTTCGAAATAAATGAAAAACGATGTTGCACGAGGTGCAATTGAGACGAAGGCTAGGTAATTTGTAGACACGTTTTGGAGGCGTAAGGGAGAATGATCGAGAGATGAAAGTTCAAAGAAGTATGCCGGGATAAGTTACCTGGATGTCCCTCGCCGACGGATTCCGAAGTGAAGAGAAAACTCGTGTCCTGTTGTAGCTCGGGCGGCGTGTGCCCGTTGGCATAGCCATTCATGTGGTGCGCGTTCTCCGGCATGTCGTCCAAATGATCACCAGCTGACTCCTCGTGGTCGTCGTCTTCGCGGCGCCTCTTCCTAGTGACCGTGGAAGTGGTGGTACTCGTGGTTGTCGTCGCCGTAGTCGTGGTTGTTTTTTTTTTTTTTTTTCTAGAAGGGTTGTGACTAAGAAGCTGTGCTGCCTTAATGTGCGCGCGACGTTTCAACCGAGCAGTAGATAGTTGCAGTCTGCAGGACTGTACACGGGTCTGATGCACGAGCACGACTACACGAACAACGATTACTGGTCGACTTTAAAAGGGGTAGATAACAATGTGGCAAGTTGTGGCCAGCAGCCCCCCAAGGAAGAAGAAACAGCAGTTGTAGAAGTAGCAGCAGCAGCAGCAGCAAGTGACTTAAATTTTCGACGCGACTGAACTAAAGCGCGCACGGCGGTCAAGTGCGACACCGCTGTTCTACTGCTAGCCGAAATGGAAGCGCTCACTATCGGGACAGCCGTCAGAGGACGCTTTGCTACACGGAAGAAAAAAAAAACGTGTGCCCCGCGCGCACCCGATGCGCGCGCACTACCGGCCCTCGTTATTTATAAACTGAAAACTCTTGCTCGCGGCAACAGCGTTTATTGCGCATGAGCGCGAATAGGAAGGAAATAAGGAATTCCAGCGTTGGTATCGATATTCTGCTCAGGGGACTAAGCTATAAGTTCAGGGCATACTTTTCGACTAAGCATTAGGTTCAGGTTGTTCGGTGGGCTAGTACAGGAATCCCACAAGTTTGACAACCCAATAACGCTGGGTACAGCGATAAATAAATTATTTTTTATAAACAAATAACTAACCAGCAAGCTTCAAACCCCCGTAACGCTGGAAAAAGGATAAATGAATAATTTTTTGTAAACAAATAATTAACCGACGAGCTTTAAACCCCCATAACGCTGGAAAAATTGATAAATAAATTATTTTTTATAAACAAATAACTAACCAGCAAGCTTTAAACCCCCATAACGCTGAAAAATAAGATAAATAAAATATTTTTTTTAAACAAATAACTAACCAGCATGGTTGAAACCCCTGTAACGCTGGGATATAGATAAATAAATAGTTTTTATAAACAAATAAGTAACCAGCAATCTTGAAACTGCTGTAACGCTGGAAAAATAGATAAATAAATATTTTTTTATAAACAATTAAATAAACCGACAAGCTCTAAACCCCGTAACGCTGGGGAGAGCGATAAATACATAATTTTTTATAAACAATTAAATAAACCAACAAGCTCTCAAACCCCAAAACGCTGGGGAGAGCGATACATAAATTATTTTTTATAAACAATTAAATAAACCGCCAAGCTCTAGACCCCCAAAACGCTGGGGAGAGCGATAAATAAATTATTCTTTATAAACAATTAAATAAACCACCAAGCTCTAAACCCCCAAAACGCTGGGGAAAGCGATAAATTAATTATTTTTTATAATAATATTTGATAAATTAATATTTTTAGAGCTTGGTGGTTTATTTAATTGTTTATAAGAAATAATTTATTTATCGCTTTCCCCAGCATTATGGGAGTTTAGAGCTTGTCGGTTTATTTGATTGTTTATAAAAAATTATGTATTTATCGCTCTTTCCAGCGTTATGGGGGTTTAGAGCTTGGCAGTTTAATTAATTGTTTATAAAAAATTATGTATTTATCGCTCTCCCCATTGTTTTGGGGGCTGAGAGCTTGGCGGTTTATTTAATTATTTAAAAAAAATAATTTATTTATCGCTCTCCCCAGCGTTATATGGGTTTAAAGCTTGGCGGTTTATTAAATTGTTTATAAAAAATTATGTATTTATCTCTCTCCCCAGCGTTATTGGGTTTAGAGCTTGTCAGTTTATTTAATTGTTTATAAAAAATAATGTATTTACCTCCCTCCCCAGCGTTATGGGGGTTTAGAGCTTGGCGGTTTAATCAATTGTTTATAAAAAATTATGTATTTATCGCTCTCCCCAGCGTTATTGGGGCTTAAAGCTTGGCGGTTTATTTAATTGTTTATAAAAAATTATGTACACGGAGGGAACAGATGCGAGAATCTGCCGTGTGGAGGAACACGGTAAAGTTTCATGTTAAGGTAGCCTGTAAAGTTACTGTAAGCGTCACGTCAGAATACCGTGTGTTTGCAATAGCGTAGAATTACCGTGAGCCTTATGAAAAAACTTTGAGGCGCTACGGTACCGCCAAATTAAGCTCCGCCCACTTTCTCGCATTGAGTTTACGATACGCGGAATGAAAATTAATGAAAATTTTAAGCGTCCTTAATGAAATTATTCAAAAGATTACAATTTTTAATTAGACTAATAAGTTTATGATAAAGCGCAGAGCCGGCCTTAGGCTCGTTAGCGCCCCTGGGAAAAAAGATTTTTGGCGCCCCTAATAAAAATTAAGTTTGCAGTTTTTTGGTAGTTAATAATTGATTTTGTCAGACTTTAATTGAAAACGAAATTCATTTTATTTAAAATATTTACATTTTTTCTACGTAAAAAAATACAAATTATATTTATTATAATCAATCGTTGATCCACAGGTGTAAAAAAACAGATCGGCTATTCCCCAAGCTCTAAACCCCCAAAACCCTGGGTGCCCGAGTTCAACAAAAAAACAGATCGGCTATTCCCCAAGCTCTAAACCCCCAAAACCCTGGGCGCCCGAGGTCAATAAATGAACTGATCAGCTATCCCCCAAGCTCTGAACCCCCAAGACCCTGGGCGCCCTGGTCAACGAAAAAACTGATCAGTTATCCTCCAAGCTCCAAATCTCCAAGACCCTGGGCGCCTTGGTCAACAAAAAAACAGATCGGCTATCCCCCAAGCTCTAAACCCCCGAATCCCTGGGTGCCCGAGTTCAACAAAAAAACTTATGGGCTGTCCCCCAAGCTCTAAACTCCCAAAACCCTGGGTGCCCGAGTTCCAAAAATATGAGTGCATTTTAGTTAACGAAATAAATAATTTTGTAACGATACCTAATTATGCTGCACTGGTGCAATCATATCATAAAGTTGTAAATCAGAAACTTTTAACTCCAAAATAGCGTGGTTAATTAGAAAAACGCTATAAGTTTTTACTTATTGTTTAACTCTTCATTTGCAACATTATCAACAAATTTTTTTTTCTTAGATATAAATGAAATGCTTGTAAGAATGAGACACATTTCGAGAAAAGTGTAAAAATTTTCGTTTGTTTATTGGTTATTTATTTTTTCTTATCATTTTGTAATATTTTCAAGTATTGTAAATAAAAGTACACCACAACCTTTGTGTGGAACAAAAATAAAAAACATTTTTTTATGGACTTGATATTCAAATATAAAGTACGCTTAACTTCAAAAATTATTCCACTCGGTAACCAGAGTTTGATGAGGTTTAGAGCTTGGGAGATAACTTATCAGTTTTTTCGTTGACCTAGGGCGCCCAAGGTTTTGGGGGTTCAGAGCTTGGGGGATGGCTGATCAGTTCATTTATTGAACGCGACACCCAAGGTTTTGGGGGTTCAGAGCTTGAGGGATAGCTGATCAGTTCATTTAAATTTCAAAAAATTTTTTTTATCACTGACCCTTGAACGGCGCCCCTGGGCTTCGCCCAGGTTCGCTCCCCCCTAAGGCCGGCTCTGATAAAGCGTAATGGATCACACCGTAGTAGCTTGGATGCACTTGAGTTAAGGGAGTGTAGGTTTTGGGTTCATTTTCACAATCATCCATTTTTATTGCAACTTATAGTTATTAATATTAAAAAGCAAAAACATGCAGCTGTAGAAAATAAATTAGTATTGTTATCAAGTTTCTAACCTATAAATCATCATTTAATCAATTACAATCACATTACTTTAACTGCTAATATAATTTATAAAACTAACCTTTTCACGAAGTCCTTGTTTTTATGACACTGAGATTTCTTTCAATCACGCAATAAACACATGGATTTTTACAAAAATTTACTTGATAAAGGGTACGTGTAAAGTTTTAATGAAAAATTCGACCACGTGCAAAAGTGGGCGGAGCCTAATTTGGCGGTACCGTGGCGCCTCAAAGTTTTTTCGTAAGGCTCACGGTAATTCTACGCTATTGCAAATACACGGTATTCTGACGTGACGCTAACAGTAACTTTACGCGCAACCTTAACACGAAACTTTGCCGTGTCCCTCCACACGGCAGATGCTCGCATCTGTTCCCTCCGTGTATTTATCTCTCTCCCCAGCGTTACACTATAGACGAAAATGCTGATTTTTCGGCAAAAATAAGCTGACGAAGACGATCGCACGAACAGGAAAATGTAATATATCAATTTTTTCTTCATGTAATTATCTACAAGAATAGAGGTACATACCATTAAAAAGTGACGATTAAATCCTTGTTTTTTAAGCCAAAAGTTGAAAAAAATGAAAAAAAACGAGTTTTTTCAAGTTTTTGCTAGTATTTTAAAACGAGCTCGCACTTTTTTGACTTTTTTAGATGTACCAGGATTGTGTATTTTTTTATTACGAACACGAATCTGGGATTTAAATTACGAAAAAATCCATTAGTACCCCTTAAAAATTGAAAAAACCAAAATTTTTACCCAAATTGAGATGTTTTTTTTACTTTATCGAACATTTTAGAAACTACACAAACTTTTTTAATTTTCTAGATGTACCAGGATTGTGTATTTTTTTATCACAAACACGAATCTGGGATTTAAATTACGAAAAAATCCATTAGTACCCCTTAAAAATTGAAAAAAACCAAAATTTTTACCCAAATTTTGATGTTTTTTTTACTTTATCGATCATTTTAGAAACTACACAAACTTTTTTAATTTTTTAGATGTACCAGGATTGTGTATTTTTTTATCACAAACACGAATCCGGGATTCAAATTACGAAAAAATCCATTAGTACCCCTTAAAAATTGATTGAAATTCGTGGAATTGTATGGTTAACGCGGTATAGCAAACATATCCCGCGGGGCGACTATCGAGGTGTAGATTTCTTATACTTTGTGTTATTCTTCACGTTCGATTTACGTATTTTCGGTTAAGAACTTTTAGTTCTGGCAAGATATTTTTTCTTATGTTTAGCGAACATATTTTTATACCTCATATTTAAAAAATTTATTTTAACTAAAATTTTTTTTTATTTTGCTCATTAAGAGGTATTACTTTAAACGAAATGTTGAATTCAAAGGGGTACTTATAGATTTTTTCGTAATTTAAATCCCGGATTCGTGTTCGTGATAAAAAAATACACAATCCTGGTACTTCGAAAAAGTTAAAAAAGTTTGTGTAGTTATTAAAATAATCGTTAAAGTAAAAAAAAAAACATCAAAATTTGGGTAAAAATTTTGGTTTTTTCAATTTTTAAGGGGTACTAATGGATTTTTTCGTAATTTAAATCCCAGATTCGTGTTTGTGATGAAAAAATACACAATCCTGGTACATCGAAAAAGTTAAAAAAGTTTGTGTAGTTTTTAAAATAATCGATAAAGTAAAAAAAAACATCAAAATTTGGGTAAAAATTTTGGTTTTTTCAATTTTTAAGGGGTACTAATGGATTTTTTCGTAATTTAAATCCCGGATTCACGTTCGTGATAAAAAAATACACAATCCTGGTACATCTAAAAAATTAAAAAAGTTTGTGTAGTTTCTAAAATGATCGATAAAGTAAAAAAACATCAAAATTTGGGTAAAAATTTTGGTTTTTTCAATTTTCAAGGGGTACTAATGGATTTTTTCGTAATTTAAATCCCAGATTCGTGTTCGTGATAAAAAAATACACAATCCTGGTGCATCTTAAAACGTCAAAAAAGTGCGAGCTCATTTTAAAATACTAGCAAAAACTTGAAAAAACTCGTTTTTTTCATTTTTTTCAACTTTCGGCTGAAAAAACAAGGATTTAATCGTCACTTTTTCATGGTTTGTACCTCTATTCATGTAGATAATCACATGAAGAAAAAATTGATACATTACATTTTCCTGTTCGTGCGATCGTCTTCGTCAGCTTATTTTTGCCGAAAAATCAGCATTTTCGTCTATAGTGCGTTATGGGGGTTTAGAGCTTGGCAGTTTAATTAATTGTTTGAAAAAAAAAATTTATTTATAGCTCTCCCCAGCGTTATTGGGGTTTAAAGCTTGGCGGTTTATTAAATTGTTTATAAAAAATTATGTATTTATCTCTCTCCCCAGTGTAATTGGGTTTAGAGCTTGTCAGTTTATTTAATTGTTTATAAAAAATAATGTATTTATCTCTCTCCCCAGCATTATGGGGGTTGAGAGCTTGGCGGTTTAATTAATTGTTTATAAAAAATTATGTATTTATCTCTCTCCCCAGCGTTATGGGGGTTGAGAGCTTGGTGGTTTAATTAATTGTTTATAAAAAATTATGTATTTATCTCTCTCCCGAGCGTTATTGGGGTTTAGAGCTTGTCAGTTTATTTAATTGTTTATAAAAAATTATGTATTTATCGCTCTCCCCAGCATCATGGGGGTTTAGAGCTTGGCGGCTTAATTAATTGTTTATAAAAAATTATGTATTTTTCGCTCTCCCCATTGTTTTGGGGGCTTAGAGCTTGGCGGTTTATTTAATTATTTAAAAAAAAAAATTTATTTATCGCTCTCCCCAGCGTTATTGGGGTTTAAAGCTTGGCGGTTTATTAAATTGTTTATAAGAAATTATGTATTTATCTCTCCCCAGCGTTATTGGGTTTCGAGCTTGTCAGTTTATTTAATTGTTTATAAAAAATAATGTATTTATCTCTCTCCCCAGCGTTATGGGGGTTTAGAGCTTGGCGGTTTAATTAATTGATTATAAAAAATTATGTATTTATCGCTCTCCCCAGCGTTATTGGGGCTTAAAGCTTGGCGGTTTATTTCATTGTTTATAAAAAATTATGTACTTATCTCTCTCCCCAGCGTTATTGGGGTTTAGAGCTTGTCAGTTTATTTAATTGTTTATAAAAAATTATGTATTCATCGCTCTCCTAATTGTTTTGGGGGCTTAGAGCTTGGCGGTTTATTTAATTATTTAAAAAAAATAATTTATTTATCGCTCTCCCCAGCGTTATTGGGGTTTAAAGCTTGGCAGTTTATTAAATTGTTTATAAAAAATTATGTATTTATCTCTCTCCCCAGCGTTATTGGGTTTAGAGCTTGTCAGTTTATTTAATTGTTTATAAAAAATAATGTATTTATCTCTCTCCCCAGCGTTATGGGGGTTGAGAGCTTGGCGGTTTAATTAATTGTTTATAAAAAATTATGTATTTTTCTCTCTCCCCAGCGTTATGGGGGTTGAGAGCTTGGCGATTTAATTAATTGTTTATAAAAAATTATGTATTTATCTCTCTCCCGAGCGTTATTGGGGTTTAGAGCTTGTCAGTTTATTTAATTGTTTATAAAAAATTATGTATTTATCGCTCTCCCCAGCGTTATTGGGGCTTAAAGCTTGGCGGCTTAATTAATTGTTTATAAAAAATTATGTATTTTTCGCTCTCCCCATTGTTTTGGGGGCTTAGAGCTTGGCGGTTTATTTAATTATTTAAAAAAAAAAATTTATTTATCGCTCTCCCCAGCGTTACTGGGGTTCAAAGCTTGGCGGTTTATTAAATTGTTTATAAGAAATTATGTATTTATCTCTCCCCAGCGTTATTGGGTTTAGAGCTTGTCAGTTTATTTAATTGTTTATAAAAAATAATGTTTTTATCTCTCTCCCCAGCGTTATGGGGGTTTAGAGCTTGGCGGTTTAATTAATTGTTTATAAAAAATTATGTATTTATCGCTCTCCCCAGCGTTATTGGGGCTTAAAGCTTGGCGGTTTATTTAATTGTTTATAAAAAATTATGTACTTATCTCTCTCCCCAGCGTTATTGGGGTTTAGAGCTTGTCAGTTTATTTAATTGTTTATAAAAAATTATGTATTCATCGCTCTCCCAATTGTTTTGGGGGCTTAGAGCTTGGCGGTTTATTTAATTATTTAAAAAAAATAATTTATTTATCGCTCTCCCCAGCGTTATTGGGGTTTAAAGCTTGGCAGTTTATTAAATTGTTTATAAAAAATTATGTATTTATCTCTCTCCCCAGCGTTATTGGGTTTAGAGCTTGTCAGTTTATTTAATTGTTTATAAAAAATAATGTATTTATCTCTCTCCCCAGCGTTATGGGGGTTGAGAGCTTGGCGGTTTAATTAATTGTTTATAAAAAATTATGTATTTATCTCTCTCCCCAGCGTTATGGGGGTTGAGAGCTTGGCGGTTTAATTAATTGTTTATAAAAAATTATGTATTTATCTCTCTCCCGAACGTTATTGGGGTTTAGAGCTTGTCAGTTTATTTAAATGTTTATAAAAAATTATGTATTTATCGCTCTCCCCAGCGTTATTGGGGCTTAAAGCTTGGCGGCTTAATTAATTGTTTATAAAAAATTATGTATTTTTCGCTCTCCCCATTGTTTTGGGGGCTTAGAGCTTGGCGGTTTATTTAATTATTTAAAAAAAAAAATTTATTTATCGCTCTCCCCAGCGTTACTGGGGTTCAAAGCTTGGCGGTTTATTAAATTGTTTATAAGAAATTATGTATTTATCTCTCCCCAGCGTTATTGGGTTTAGAGCTTGTCAGTTTATTTAATTGTTTATAAAAAATAATGTTTTTATCTCTCTCCCCAGCGTTATTGGGGCTTAAAGCTTGGCGGCTTAATTAATTGTTTATAAAAAATTATGTATTTTTCGCTCTCCCCATTGTTTTGGGGGCTTAGAGCTTGGCGGTTTATTTAATTATTTAAAAAAAAAAATTTATTTATCGCTCTCCCCAGCGTTACTGGGGTTTAAAGCTTGGCGGTTTATTAAATTGTTTATAAGAAATTATGTATTTATCTCTCCCCAGCGTTATTGGGTTTAGAGCTTGTCAGTTTATTTAATTGTTTATAAAAAATAATGTTTTTATCTCTCTCCCCAGCGTTATGGGGGTTTAGAGCTTGGCGGTTTAATTAATTGTTTATAAAAAATTATGTATTTATCTCTCTCCCGAGCGTTATTGGGGTTTAGAGCTTGTCAGTTTATTTAATTGTTTATAAAAAATTATGTATTTATCGCTCTCCCCAGCGTTATTGGGGCTTAAAGCTTGGCGGCTTAATTAATTGTTTATAAAAAATTATGTATTTTTCGCTCTCCCCATTGTTTTGGGGGCTTAGAGCTTGGCGGTTTATTTAATTATTTAAAAAAAAAAATTTATTTATCGCTCTCCCCAGCGTTACTGGGGTTTAAAGCTTGGCGGTTTATTAAATTGTTTATAAGAAATTATGTATTTATCTCTCCCCAGCGTTATTGGGTTTAGAGCTTGTCAGTTTATTTAATTGTTTATAAAAAATAATGTTTTTATCTCTCTCCCCAGCGTTATGGGGGTTTAGAGCTTGGCGGTTTAATTAATTGTTTATAAAAAATTATGTATTTATCGCTCTCCCCAGCGTTATTGGGGCTTAAAGCTTGGCGGTTTATTTAATTGTTTATAAAAAATTATGTACTTATCTCTCTCCCCAGCGTTATTGGGGTTTAGAGCTTGTCAGTTTATTTAATTGTTTATAAAAAATTATGTATTCATCGCTCTCCCAATTGTTTTGGGGGCTTAGAGCTTGGCGGTTTATTTAATTATTTAAAAAAAATAATTTATTTATCGCTCTCCCCAGCGTTATTGGGGTTTAAAGCTTGGCAGTTTATTAAATTGTTTATAAAAAATTATGTATTTATCTCTCTCCCCAGCGTTATTGGGTTTAGAGCTTGTCAGTTTATTTAATTGTTTATAAAAAATAATGTATTTATCTCTCTCCCCAGCGTTATGGGGGTTGAGAGCTTGGCGGTTTAATTAATTGTTTATAAAAAATTATGTATTTATCTCTCTCCCCAGCGTTATGGGGGTTGAGAGCTTGGCGGTTTAATTAATTGTTTATAAAAAATTATGTATTTATCTCTCTCCCGAGCGTTATTGGGGTTTAGAGCTTGTCAGTTTATTTAAATGTTTATAAAAAATTATGTATTTATCGCTCTCACCAGCGTTATTGGGGCTTAAAGCTTGGCGGCTTAATTAATTGTTTATAAAAAATTATGTATTTTTCGCTCTCCCCATTGTTTTGGGGGCTTAGAGCTTGGCGGTTTATTTAATTATTTAAAAAAAAAAATTTATTTATCGCTCTCCCCAGCGTTACTGGGGTTCAAAGCTTGGCGGTTTATTAAATTGTTTATAAGAAATTATGTATTTATCTCTCCCCAGCGTTATTGGGTTTAGAGCTTGTCAGTTTATTTAATTGTTTATAAAAAATAATGTTTTTATCTCTCTCCCCAGCGTTATTGGGGCTTAAAGCTTGGCGGCTTAATTAATTGTTTATAAAAAATTATGTATTTTTCGCTCTCCCCATTGTTTTGGGGGCTTAGAGCTTGGCGGTTTATTTAATTATTTAAAAAAAAAAATTTATTTATCGCTCTCCCCAGCGTTACTGGGGTTTAAAGCTTGGCGGTTTATTAAATTGTTTATAAGAAATTATGTATTTATCTCTCCCCAGCGTTATTGGGTTTAGAGCTTGTCAGTTTATTTAATTGTTTATAAAAAATAATGTTTTTATCTCTCTCCCCAGCGTTATGGGGGTTTAGAGCTTGGCGGTTTAATTAATTGTTTATAAAAAATTATGTATTTATCTCTCTCCCGAGCGTTATTGGGGTTTAGAGCTTGTCAGTTTATTTAATTGTTTATAAAAAATTATGTATTTATCGCTCTCCCCAGCGTTATTGGGGCTTAAAGCTTGGCGGCTTAATTAATTGTTTATAAAAAATTATGTATTTTTCGCTCTCCCCATTGTTTTGGGGGCTTAGAGCTTGGCGGTTTATTTAATTATTTAAAAAAAAAAATTTATTTATCGCTCTCCCCAGCGTTACTGGGGTTTAAAGCTTGGCGGTTTATTAAATTGTTTATAAGAAATTATGTATTTATCTCTCCCCAGCGTTATTGGGTTTAGAGCTTGTCAGTTTATTTAATTGTTTATAAAAAATAATGTTTTTATCTCTCTCCCCAGCGTTATGGGGGTTTAGAGCTTGGCGGTTTAATTAATTGTTTATAAAAAATTATGTATTTATCGCTCTCCCCAGCGTTATTGGGGCTTAAAGCTTGGCGGTTTATTTAATTGTTTATAAAAAATTATGTACTTATCTCTCTCCCCAGCGTTATTGGGGTTTAGAGCTTGTCAGTTTATTTAATTGTTTATAAAAAATTATGTATTCATCGCTCTCCCAATTGTTTTGGGGGCTTAGAGCTTGGCGGTTTATTTAATTATTTAAAAAAAATAATTTATTTATCGCTCTCCCCAGCGTTATTGGGGTTTAAAGCTTGGCAGTTTATTAAATTGTTTATAAAAAATTATGTATTTATCTCTCTCCCCAGCGTTATTGGGTTTAGAGCTTGTCAGTTTATTTAATTGTTTATAAAAAATAATGTATTTATCTCTCTCCCCAGCGTTATGGGGGTTGAGAGCTTGGCGGTTTAATTAATTGTTTATAAAAAATTATGTATTTATCTCTCTCCCCAGCGTTATGGGGGTTGAGAGCTTGGCGGTTTAATTAATTGTTTATAAAAAATTATGTATTTATCTCTCTCCCGAGCGTTATTGGGGTTTAGAGCTTGTCAGTTTATTTAAATGTTTATAAAAAATTATGTATTTATCGCTCTCCCCAGCGTTATTGGGGCTTAAAGCTTGGCGGCTTAATTAATTGTTTATAAAAAATTATGTATTTTTCGCTCTCCCCATTGTTTTGGGGGCTTAGAGCTTGGCGGTTTATTTAATTATTTAAAAAAAAAAATTTATTTATCGCTCTCCCCAGCGTTACTGGGGTTCAAAGCTTGGCGGTTTATTAAATTGTTTATAAGAAATTATGTATTTATCTCTCCCCAGCGTTATTGGGTTTAGAGCTTGTCAGTTTATTTAATTGTTTATAAAAAATAATGTTTTTATCTCTCTCCCCAGCGTTATGGGGGTTTAGAGCTTGGCGGTTTAATTAATTGTTTATAAAAAATTATGTATTTATCGCTCTCCCCAGCGTTATTGGGGCTTAAAGCTTGGCGGTTTATTTAATTGTTTATAAAAAATTATGTATTTATCGCTCTCCCCAGCGTCATGGGGGTTTAGAGCTTGGCGGCTTAATTAATTGTTTATAAAAAATTATGTATTTTTCGCTCTCCCCATTGTTTTGGGGGCTTAGAGCTTGGCGGTTTATTTAATTATTTAAAAAAAAAAATTTATTTATCGCTCTCCCCAGCGTTATTGGGGTTTAAAGCTTGGCGGTTTATTAAATTGTTTATAAGAAATTATGTATTTATCTCTCCCCAGCGTTATTGGGTTTCGAGCTTGTCAGTTTATTTAATTGTTTATAAAAAATTATGTATTTATCGCTCTTTCCAGCGTTATGGGGGTTTAGAGCTTGGCAGTTTAATTAATTGTTTATAAAAAATTATGTATTCATCGCTCTCCTAATTGTTTTGGGGGCTTAGAGCTTGGCGGTTTATTTAATTATTTAAAAAAAATAATTTATTTATCGCTCTCCCCAGCGTTATTGGGGTTTAAAGCTTGGCAGTTTATTAAATTGTTTATAAAAAATTATGTATTTATCTCTCTCCCCAGCGTTATTGGGTTTAGAGCTTGTCAGTTTATTTAATTGTTTATAAAAAATAATGTATTTATCTCTCTCCCCAGCGTTATGGGGGTTGAGAGCTTGGCGGTTTAATTAATTGTTTATAAAAAATTATGTATTTTTCTCTCTCCCCAGCGTTATGGGGGTTGAGAGCTTGGCGGTTTAATTAATTGTTTATAAAAAATTATGTATTTATCTCTCTCCCGAGCGTTATTGGGGTTTAGAGCTTGTCAGTTTATTTAAATGTTTATAAAAAATTATGTATTTATCGCTCTCCCCAGCGTTATTGGGGCTTAAAGCTTGGCGGCTTAATTAATTGTTTATAAAAAATTATGTATTTTTCGCTCTCCCCATTGTTTTGGGGGCTTAGAGCTTGACGGTTTATTTAATTATTTAAAAAAAAAAATTTATTTATCGCTCTCCCCAGCGTTACTGGGGTTCAAAGCTTGGCGGTTTATTAAATTGTTTATAAGAAATTATGTATTTATCTCTCCCCAGCGTTATTGGGTTTAGAGCTTGTCAGTTTATTTAATTGTTTATAAAAAATAATGTTTTTATCTCTCTCCCCAGCGTTATGGGGGTTTAGAGCTTGGCGGTTTAATTAATTGTTTATAAGAAATTATGTATTTATCTCTCCCCAGCGTTATTGGGTTTCGAGCTTGTCAGTTTATTTAATTGTTTATAAAAAATTATGTATTTATCGCTCTCCCCAGCGTTATTGGGGCTTAAAGCTTGGCGGCTTAATTAATTGTTTATAAAAAATTATGTATTTTTCGCTCTCCCCATTGTTTTGGGGGCTTAGAGCTTGGCGGTTTATTTAATTATTTAAAAAAAAAAATTTATTTATCGCTCTCCCCAGCGTTACTGGGGTTTAAAGCTTGGCGGTTTATTAAATTGTTTATAAGAAATTATGTATTTATCTCTCCCCAGCGTTATTGGGTTTAGAGCTTGTCAGTTTATTTAATTGTTTATAAAAAATAATGTTTTTATCTCTCTCCCCAGCGTTATGGGGGTTTAGAGCTTGGCGGTTTAATTAATTGTTTATAAAAAATTATGTATTTATCGCTCTCCCCAGTGTTATTGGGGCTTAAAGCTTGGCGGTTTATTTAATTGTTTATAAAAAATTATGTACTTATCTCTCTCCCCAGCGTTATTGGGGTTTAGAGCTTGTCAGTTTATTTAATTGTTTATAAAAAATTATGTATTCATCGCTCTCCCAATTGTTTTGGGGGCTTAGAGCTTGGCGGTTTATTTAATTATTTAAAAAAAATAATTTATTTATCGCTCTCCCCAGCGTTATTGGGGTTTAAAGCTTGGCAGTTTATTAAATTGTTTATAAAAAATTATGTATTTATCTCTCTCCCCAGCGTTATTGGGTTTAGAGCTTGTCAGTTTATTTAATTGTTTATAAAAAATAATGTATTTATCTCTCTCCCCAGCGTTATGGGGGTTGAGAGCTTGGCGGTTTAATTAATTGTTTATAAAAAATTATGTATTTATCTCTCTCCCCAGCGTTATGGGGGTTGAGAGCTTGGCGGTTTAATTAATTGTTTATAAAAAATTATGTATTTATCTCTCTCCCGAGCGTTATTGGGGTTTAGAGCTTGTCAGTTTATTTAAATGTTTATAAAAAATTATGTATTTATCGCTCTCCCCAGCGTTATTGGGGCTTAAAGCTTGGCGGCTTAATTAATTGTTTATAAAAAATTATGTATTTTTCGCTCTCCCCATTGTTTTGGGGGCTTAGAGCTTGGCGGTTTATTTAATTATTTAAAAAAAAAAATTTATTTATCGCTCTCCCCAGCGTTACTGGGGTTCAAAGCTTGGCGGTTTATTAAATTGTTTATAAGAAATTATGTATTTATCTCTCCCCAGCGTTATTGGGTTTAGAGCTTGTCAGTTTATTTAATTGTTTATAAAAAATAATGTTTTTATCTCTCTCCCCAGCGTTATGGGGGTTTAGAGCTTGGCGGTTTAATTAATTGTTTATAAAAAATTATGTATTTATCGCTCTCCCCAGCGTTATTGGGGCTTAAAGCTTGGCGGTTTATTTAATTGTTTATAAAAAATTATGTACTTATCTCTCTCCCCAGCGTTATTGGGGTTTAGAGCTTGTCAGTTTATTTAATTGTTTATAAAAATTTATGTATTCATCGCTCTCCCAATTGTTTTGGGGGCTTAGAGCTTGGCGGTTTATTTAATTGTTTATAAAAAATTATGTACTTATCTCTCTCCCCAGCGTTATTGGGGCTTAGAGCTTGTTAGTTTATTTAATTGTTTATAAAAAATTATGTATTCATCGCTCTCCGCAGCGTTATGGGGGTTTAGAGCTTGGCGGTCTAATTAATTGTTTATAAAAAATTATGTATTTATCACTCTCCCCAGTGTTATTGGGGCTTCAAGCTTGGCGGTTTATTTAATTGTTTATAAAAAATTATTTATTTATCGCTCTCCCCAGCGTTATTGGGTTTAGAGCTTGTCAGTTTATATAATTGTTTATAAAAAATAATGTAGTTATCTCTCTCCCCAGCGCTATTGGGGTTTAGAGCTTGTCAGTTTATTTAATTGTTTATAAAAAAATTTGTATTTATCGCTCTCCCCAGCGTTATGGGGGTTTAGAGCTAGGCGGTATAATTAATTGTTTATAAAAAATTATGTATTTATCTCTCTCCCCAGCGTTATGGGGGTTTAGAGCTAGGCTGTATAATTAATTGTTTATAAAAAATTATGTATTTATCGCTCTCCCCAGCGTTATTGGGGCTTAAAGCTTGGCGGTTTATTTAATTGTTTATAAAAAATTATGTACTTATCTCTCTCCCCAGCGTTATTGGGGTTTAGAGCTTGTCAGTTTATTTAATTGTTTATAAAAAATTATGTACTTATCTCTCTCCCCAGCGTTATGGGGGTTTAGAGCTTGGCGGTCTAATTAATTGTTTATAAAAAATTATGTATTTATCACTCTCCCCAGTGTTATTGGAGCTTAAAGCTTGGCGGCTTAATTAATTGTTTATAAAAAATTATGTATTTTTCGCTCTCCCCATTGTTTTGGGGGCTTAGAGCTTGGCGGTTTATTTAATTATTTAAAAAAAATAATTTATTTATCGCTCTCCCCAGCGTTATTGGGGTTTAAAGCTTGGCGGTTTATTAAATTGTTTATAAAAAATTATGTATTTATCTCTCTCCCCAGCGTTATTGGGTTTAGAGCTTGTCAGTTTATTTAATTGTTTATAAAAAATAATGTTTTTATCTCTCTCCCCAGCGTTATGGGGGTTTAGAGCTTGGCGGTTTAATTAATTGTTTATAAGAAATTATGTATTTATCTCTCCCCAGCGTTATTGGGTTTCGAGCTTGTCAGTTTATTTAATTGTTTATAAAAAATTATGTATTTATCGCTCTTTCCAGCGTTATGGGGGTTTAGAGCTTGGCAGTTTAATTAATTGTTTATAAAAAATTATGTATTCATCGCTCTCCTAATTGTTTTGGGGGCTTAGAGCTTGGCGGTTTATTTAATTATTTAAAAAAAATTATGTATTTATCTCTCTCCCGAGCGTTATTGGGGTTTAGAGCTTGTCAGTTTATTTAAATGTTTATAAAAAATTATGTATTTATCGCTCTCCCCAGCGTTATTGGGGCTTAAAGCTTGGCGGCTTAATTAATTGTTTATAAAAAATTATGTATTTTTCGCTCTCCCCATTGTTTTGGGGGCTTAGAGCTTGGCGGTTTATTTAATTATTTAAAAAAAAAAATTTATTTATCGCTCTCCCCAGCGTTACTGGGGTTCAAAGCTTGGCGGTTTATTAAATTGTTTATAAGAAATTATGTATTTATCTCTCCCCAGCGTTATTGGGTTTAGAGCTTGTCAGTTTATTTAATTGTTTATAAAAAATAATGTTTTTATCTCTCTCCCCAGCGTTATGGGGGTTTAGAGCTTGGCGGTTTAATTAATTGTTTATAAAAAATTATGTATTTATCGCTCTCCCCAGCGTTATTGGGGCTTAAAGCTTGGCGGTTTATTTAATTGTTTATAAAAAATTATGTACTTATCTCTCTCCCCAGCGTTATTGGGGTTTAGAGCTTGTCAGTTTATTTAATTGTTTATAAAAATTTATGTATTCATCGCTCTCCCAATTGTTTTGGGGGCTTAGAGCTTGGCGGTTTATTTAATTGTTTATAAAAAATTATGTACTTATCTCTCTCCCCAGCGTTATTGGGGCTTAGAGCTTGTTAGTTTATTTAATTGTTTATAAAAAATTATGTATTCATCGCTCTCCGCAGCGTTATGGGGGTTTAGAGCTTGGCGGTCTAATTAATTGTTTATAAAAAATTATGTATTTATCACTCTCCCCAGTGTTATTGGGGCTTCAAGCTTGGCGGTTTATTTAATTGTTTATAAAAAATTATTTATTTATCGCTCTCCCCAGCGTTATTGGGTTTAGAGCTTGTCAGTTTATATAATTGTTTATAAAAAATAATGTAGTTATCTCTCTCCCCAGCGCTATTGGGGTTTAGAGCTTGTCAGTTTATTTAATTGTTTATAAAAAAATTTGTATTTATCGCTCTCCCCAGCGTTATGGGGGTTTAGAGCTAGGCGGTATAATTAATTGTTTATAAAAAATTATGTATTTATCTCTCTCCCCAGCGTTATGGGGGTTTAGAGCTAGGCTGTATAATTAATTGTTTATAAAAAATTATGTATTTATCGCTCTCCCCAGCGTTATTGGGGCTTAAAGCTTGGCGGTTTATTTAATTGTTTATAAAAAATTATGTACTTATCTCTCTCCCCAGCGTTATTGGGGTTTAGAGCTTGTCAGTTTATTTAATTGTTTATAAAAAATTATGTACTTATCTCTCTCCCCAGCGTTATGGGGGTTTAGAGCTTGGCGGTCTAATTAATTGTTTATAAAAAATTATGTATTTATCACTCTCCCCAGTGTTATTGGAGCTTAAAGCTTGGCGGCTTAATTAATTGTTTATAAAAAATTATGTATTTTTCGCTCTCCCCATTGTTTTGGGGGCTTAGAGCTTGGCGGTTTATTTAATTATTTAAAAAAAATAATTTATTTATCGCTCTCCCCAGCGTTATTGGGGTTTAAAGCTTGGCGGTTTATTAAATTGTTTATAAAAAATTATGTATTTATCTCTCTCCCCAGCGTTATTGGGTTTAGAGCTTGTCAGTTTATTTAATTGTTTATAAAAAATAATGTTTTTATCTCTCTCCCCAGCGTTATGGGGGTTTAGAGCTTGGCGGTTTAATTAATTGTTTATAAGAAATTATGTATTTATCTCTCCCCAGCGTTATTGGGTTTCGAGCTTGTCAGTTTATTTAATTGTTTATAAAAAATTATGTATTTATCGCTCTTTCCAGCGTTATGGGGGTTTAGAGCTTGGCAGTTTAATTAATTGTTTATAAAAAATTATGTATTCATCGCTCTCCTAATTGTTTTGGGGGCTTAGAGCTTGGCGGTTTATTTAATTATTTAAAAAAAATTATGTATTTATCTCTCTCCCGAGCGTTATTGGGGTCTAGAGCTTGTCAGTTTATTTAATTGTTTATAAAAAATTATGTATTTATCGCTCTCCCCAGCGTTATTGGGGCTTAAAGCTTGGCGGCTTAATTAATTGTTTATAAAAAATTATGTATTTTTCGCTCTCCCCATTGTTTTGGGGGCTTAGAGCTTGGCGGTTTATTTAATTATTTAAAAAAAAAAATTTATTTATCGCTCTCCCCAGCGTTACTGGGGTTTAAAGCTTGGCGGTTTATTAAATTGTTTATAAGAAATTATGTATTTATCTCTCCCCAGCGTTATTGGGTTTAGAGCTTGTCAGTTTATTTAATTGTTTATAAAAAATAATGTTTTTATCTCTCTCCCCAGCGTTATGGGGGTTTAGAGCTTGGCGGTTTAATTAATTGTTTATAAAAAATTATGTATTTATCGCTCTCCCCAGCGTTATTGGGGCTTAAAGCTTGGCGGTTTATTTAATTGTTTATAAAAAATTATGTACTTATCTCTCTCCCCAGCGTTATTGGGGTTTAGAGCTTGTCAGTTTATTTAATTGTTTATAAAAAATTATGTATTCATCGCTCTCCCAATTGTTTTGGGGGCTTAGAGCTTGGCGGTTTATTTAATTATTTAAAAAAAATAATTTATTTATCGCTCTCCCCAGCGTTATTGGGGTTTAAAGCTTGGCAGTTTATTAAATTGTTTATAAAAAATTATGTATTTATCTCTCTCCCCAGCGTTATTGGGTTTAGAGCTTGTCAGTTTATTTAATTGTTTATAAAAAATAATGTATTTATCTCTCTCCCCAGCGTTATGGGGGTTGAGAGCTTGGCGGTTTAATTAATTGTTTATAAAAAATTATGTATTTATCTCTCTCCCCAGCGTTATGGGGGTTGAGAGCTTGGCGGTTTAATTAATTGTTTATAAAAAATTATGTATTTATCTCTCTCCCGAGCGTTATTGGGGTTTAGAGCTTGTCAGTTTATTTAAATGTTTATAAAAAATTATGTATTTATCGCTCTCCCCAGCGTTATTGGGGCTTAAAGCTTGGCGGCTTAATTAATTGTTTATAAAAAATTATGTATTTTTCGCTCTCCCCATTGTTTTGGGGGCTTAGAGCTTGGCGGTTTATTTAATTATTTAAAAAAAAAAATTTATTTATCGCTCTCCCCAGCGTTACTGGGGTTCAAAGCTTGGCGGTTTATTAAATTGTTTATAAGAAATTATGTATTTATCTCTCCCCAGCGTTATTGGGTTTAGAGCTTGTCAGTTTATTTAATTGTTTATAAAAAATAATGTTTTTATCTCTCTCCCCAGCGTTATGGGGGTTTAGAGCTTGGCGGTTTAATTAATTGTTTATAAAAAATTATGTATTTATCGCTCTCCCCAGCGTTATTGGGGCTTAAAGCTTGGCGGTTTATTTAATTGTTTATAAAAAATTATGTACTTATCTCTCTCCCCAGCGTTATTGGGGTTTAGAGCTTGTCAGTTTATTTAACTGTTTATAAAAATTTATGTATTCATCGCTCTCCCAATTGTTTTGGGGGCTTAGAGCTTGGCGGTTTATTTAATTGTTTATAAAAAATTATGTACTTATCTCTCTCCCCAGCGTTATTGGGGCTTAGAGCTTGTTAGTTTATTTAATTGTTTATAAAAAATTATGTATTCATCGCTCTCCGCAGCGTTATGGGGGTTTAGAGCTTGGCGGTCTAATTAATTGTTTATAAAAAATTATGTATTTATCACTCTCCCCAGTGTTATTGGGGCTTCAAGCTTGGCGGTTTATTTAATTGTTTATAAAAAATTATTTATTTATCGCTCTCCCCAGCGTTATTGGGTTTAGAGCTTGTCAGTTTATATAATTGTTTATAAAAAATAATGTAGTTATCTCTCTCCCCAGCGCTATTGGGGTTTAGAGCTTGTCAGTTTATTTAATTGTTTATAAAAAAATTTGTATTTATCGCTCTCCCCAGCGTTATGGGGGTTTAGAGCTAGGCGGTATAATTAATTGTTTATAAAAAATTATGTATTTATCTCTCTCCCCAGCGTTATGGGGGTTTAGAGCTAGGCGGTATAATTAATTGTTTATAAAAAATTATGTATTTATCGCTCTCCCCAGCGTTATTGGGGCTTAAAGCTTGGCGGTTTATTTAATTGTTTATAAAAAATTATGTACTTATCTCTCTCCCCAGCGTTATTGGGGTTTAGAGCTTGTCAGTTTATTTAATTGTTTATAAAAAATTATGTACTTATCTCTCTCCCCAGCGTTATGGGGGTTTAGAGCTTGGCGGTCTAATTAATTGTTTATAAAAAATTATGTATTTATCACTCTCCCCAGTGTTATTGGAGCTTAAAGCTTGGCGGTTTATTTAATTGTTTATAAAAAATTATGTATTTATCGCTCTCCCAATTGTTTTGGGGGCTTAGAGCTTGGCGGTCTAATTAATTGTTTATAAAAAATTATGTATTTATCACTCTCCCCAGTGTTATTGGGGTTTAAAGCTTGGCGGTTTATTAAATTGTTTATAAAAAATTATGTATTTATCTCTCTCCCCAGCGTTATTGGGTTTAGAGCTTGTCAGTTTATATAATTGTTTATAAAAAAAAATGTATTTATCTCGCTCCCCAGCGCTATTGGGGTTTAGAGCTTGTCAGTTTATTTAATTGTTTATAAAAAAATTTGTATTTATCGCTCTCCCCAGCGTTATTGGGGCTTAAAGCTTGGCGGCTTAATTAATTGTTTATAAAAAATTATGTATTTTTCGCTCTCCCCATTGTTTTGGGGGCTTAGAGCTTGGCGGTTTATTTAATTATTTAAAAAAAAAAATTTATTTATCGCTCTCCCCAGCGTTACTGGGGTTCAAAGCTTGGCGGTTTATTAAATTGTTTATAAGAAATTATGTATTTATCTCTCCCCAGCGTTATTGGGTTTAGAGCTTGTCAGTTTATTTAATTGTTTATAAAAAATAATGTTTTTATCTCTCTCCCCAGCGTTATGGGGGTTTAGAGCTTGGCGGTTTAATTAATTGTTTATAAGAAATTATGTATTTATCTCTCCCCAGCGTTATTGGGTTTCGAGCTTGTCAGTTTATTTAATTGTTTATAAAAAATTATGTATTTATCGCTCTTTCCAGCGTTATGGGGGTTTAGAGCTTGGCAGTTTAATTAATTGTTTATAAAAAATTATGTATTCATCGCTCTCCTAATTGTTTTGGGGGCTTAGAGCTTGGCGGTTTATTTAATTATTTAAAAAAAATTATGTATTTATCTCTCTCCCGAGCGTTATTGGGGTTTAGAGCTTGTCAGTTTATTTAATTGTTTATAAAAAATTATGTATTTATCGCTCTCCCCAGCGTTATTGGGGCTTAAAGCTTGGCGGCTTAATTAATTGTTTATAAAAAATTATGTATTTTTCGCTCTCCCCATTGTTTTGGGGGCTTAGAGCTTGGCGGTTTATTTAATTATTTAAAAAAAAAAATTTATTTATCGCTCTCCCCAGCGTTACTGGGGTTTAAAGCTTGGCGGTTTATTAAATTGTTTATAAGAAATTATGTATTTATCTCTCCCCAGCGTTATTGGGTTTAGAGCTTGTCAGTTTATTTAATTGTTTATAAAAAATAATGTTTTTATCTCTCTCCCCAGCGTTATGGGGGTTTAGAGCTGGGCGGTTTAATTAATTGTTTATAAAAAATTATGTATTTATCGCTCTCCCCAGCGTTATTGGGGCTTAAAGCTTGGCGGTTTATTTAATTGTTTATAAAAAATTATGTACTTATCTCTCTCCCCAGCGTTATTGGGGTTTAGAGCTTGTCAGTTTATTTAATTGTTTATAAAAAATTATGTATTCATCGCTCTCCCAATTGTTTTGGGGGCTTAGAGCTTGGCGGTTTATTTAATTATTTAAAAAAAATAATTTATTTATCGCTCTCCCCAGCGTTATTGGGGTTTAAAGCTTGGCAGTTTATTAAATTGTTTATAAAAAATTATGTATTTATCTCTCTCCCCAGCGTTATTGGGTTTAGAGCTTGTCAGTTTATTTAATTGTTTATAAAAAATAATGTATTTATCTCTCTCCCCAGCGTTATGGGGGTTGAGAGCTTGGCGGTTTAATTAATTGTTTATAAAAAATTATGTATTTATCTCTCTCCCCAGCGTTATGGGGGTTGAGAGCTTGGCGGTTTAATTAATTGTTTATAAAAAATTATGTATTTATCTCTCTCCCGAGCGTTATTGGGGTTTAGAGCTTGTCAGTTTATTTAAATGTTTATAAAAAATTATGTATTTATCGCTCTCCCCAGCGTTATTGGGGCTTAAAGCTTGGCGGCTTAATTAATTGTTTATAAAAAATTATGTATTTTTCGCTCTCCCCATTGTTTTGGGGGCTTAGAGCTTGGCGGTTTATTTAATTATTTAAAAAAAAAAATTTATTTATCGCTCTCCCCAGCGTTACTGGGGTTCAAAGCTTGGCGGTTTATTAAATTTTTTATAAGAAATTATGTATTTATCTCTCCCCAGCGTTATTGGGTTTAGAGCTTGTCAGTTTATTTAATTGTTTATAAAAAATAATGTTTTTATCTCTCTCCCCAGCGTTATGGGGGTTTAGAGCTTGGCGGTTTAATTAATTGTTTATAAAAAATTATGTATTTATCGCTCTCCCCAGCGTTATTGGGGCTTAAAGCTTGGCGGTTTATTTAATTGTTTATAAAAAATTATGTACTTATCTCTCTCCCCAGCGTTATTGGGGTTTAGAGCTTGTCAGTTTATTTAACTGTTTATAAAAATTTATGTATTCATCGCTCTCCCAATTGTTTTGGGGGCTTAGAGCTTGGCGGTTTATTTAATTGTTTATAAAAAATTATGTACTTATCTCTCTCCCCAGCGTTATTGGGGCTTAGAGCTTGTTAGTTTATTTAATTGTTTATAAAAAATTATGTATTCATCGCTCTCCGCAGCGTTATGGGGGTTTAGAGCTTGGCGGTCTAATTAATTGTTTATAAAAAATTATGTATTTATCACTCTCCCCAGTGTTATTGGGGCTTCAAGCTTGGCGGTTTATTTAATTGTTTATAAAAAATTATTTATTTATCGCTCTCCCCAGCGTTATTGGGTTTAGAGCTTGTCAGTTTATATAATTGTTTATAAAAAATAATGTAGTTATCTCTCTCCCCAGCGCTATTGGGGTTTAGAGCTTGTCAGTTTATTTAATTGTTTATAAAAAAATTTGTATTTATCGCTCTCCCCAGCGTTATGGGGGTTTAGAGCTTGGCGGTTTATTTAATTATTTAAAAAAAATAATTTATTTATCATTCTCCCCAGCGTTATCGAGTTTAGAGCTTGTCAGTTTATTAAATTGCTTATAAAAAATTATGTATTTATCTCTCTCCCCAGCGTTATGGGGGTTTAGAGCTAGGCGGTATAATTAATTGTTTATAAAAAATTATGTATTTATCGCTCTCCCCAGCGTTATTGGGGCTTAAAGCTTGGCGGTTTATTTAATTGTTTATAAAAAATTATGTACTTATCTCTCTCCCCAGCGTTATTGGGGTTTAGAGCTTGTCAGTTTATTTAATTGTTTATAAAAAATTATGTACTTATCTCTCTCCCCAGCGTTATGGGGGTTTAGAGCTTGGCGGTCTAATTAATTGTTTATAAAAAATTATGTATTTATCACTCTCCCCAGTGTTATTGGGGCTTAAAGCTTGGCGGTTTATTTAATTGTTTATAAAAAATTATGTATTTATCGCTCTCCCAATTGTTTTGGGGGCTTAGAGCTTGGCGGTTTATTTAATTATTTAAAAAAAATAATTTATTTATCGCTCTCCCCAGCGTTATTGGGGTTTAAAGCTTGGCGGTTTATTAAATTGTTTATAAAAAATTATGTATTTATCTCTCTCCCCAGCGTTATTGGGTTTAGAGCTTGTCAGTTTATATAATTGTTTATAAAAAAAAATGTATTTATCTCGCTCCCCAGCGCTATTGGGGTTTAGAGCTTGTCAGTTTATTTAATTGTTTATAAAAAAATTTGTATTTATCGCTCTCCCCAGCGTTATTGGGGCTTAAAGCTTGGCGGCTTAATTAATTGTTTATAAAAAATTATGTATTTTTCGCTCTCCCCATTGTTTTGGGGGCTTAGAGCTTGGCGGTTTATTTAATTATTTAAAAAAAAAAATTTATTTATCGCTCTCCCCAGCGTTACTGGGGTTCAAAGCTTGGCGGTTTATTAAATTGTTTATAAGAAATTATGTATTTATCTCTCCCCAGCGTTATTGGGTTTAGAGCTTGTCAGTTTATTTAATTGTTTATAAAAAATAATGTTTTTATCTCTCTCCCCAGCGTTATGGGGGTTTAGAGCTTGGCGGTTTAATTAATTGTTTATAAGAAATTATGTATTTATCTCTCCCCAGCGTTATTGGGTTTCGAGCTTGTCAGTTTATTTAATTGTTTATAAAAAATTATGTATTTATCGCTCTTTCCAGCGTTATGGGGGTTTAGAGCTTGGCAGTTTAATTAATTGTTTATAAAAAATTATGTATTCATCGCTCTCCTAATTGTTTTGGGGGCTTAGAGCTTGGCGGTTTATTTAATTATTTAAAAAAAATTATGTATTTATCTCTCTCCCGAGCGTTATTCGGGTTTAGAGCTTGTCAGTTTATTTAATTGTTTATAAAAAATTATGTATTTATCGCTCTCCCCAGCGTTATTGGGGCTTAAAGCTTGGCGGCTTAATTAATTGTTTATAAAAAATTATGTATTTTTCGCTCTCCCCATTGTTTTGGGGGCTTAGAGCTTGGCGGTTTATTTAATTATTTAAAAAAAAAAATTTATTTATCGCTCTCCCCAGCGTTACTGGGGTTTAAAGCTTGGCGGTTTATTAAATTGTTTATAAGAAATTATGTATTTATCTCTCCCCAGCGTTATTGGGTTTAGAGCTTGTCAGTTTATTTAATTGTTTATAAAAAATAATGTTTTTATCTCTCTCCCCAGCGTTATGGGGGTTTAGAGCTTGGCGGTTTAATTAATTGTTTATAAAAAATTATGTATTTATCGCTCTCCCCAGCGTTATTGGGGCTGAAAGCTTGGCGGTTTATTTAATTGTTTATAAAAAATTATGTACTTATCTCTCTCCCCAGCGTTATTGGGGTTTAGAGCTTGTCAGTTTATTTAATTGTTTATAAAAAATTATGTATTCATCGCTCTCCCAATTGTTTTGGGGGCTTAGAGCTTGGCGGTTTATTTAATTATTTAAAAAAAATAATTTATTTATCGCTCTCCCCAGCGTTATTGGGGTTTAAAGCTTGGCAGTTTATTAAATTGTTTATAAAAAATTATGTATTTATCTCTCTCCCCAGCGTTATTGGGTTTAGAGCTTGTCAGTTTATTTAATTGTTTATAAAAAATAATGTATTTATCTCTCTCCCCAGCGTTATGGGGGTTGAGAGCTTGGCGGTTTAATTAATTGTTTATAAAAAATTATGTATTTATCTCTCTCCCCAGCGTTATGGGGGTTGAGAGCTTGGCGGTTTAATTAATTGTTTATAAAAAATTATGTATTTATCTCTCTCCCGAGCGTTATTGGGGTTTAGAGCTTGTCAGTTTATTTAAATGTTTATAAAAAATTATGTATTTATCGCTCTCCCCAGCGTTATTGGGGCTTAAAGCTTGGCGGCTTAATTAATTGTTTATAAAAAATTATGTATTTTTCGCTCTCCCCATTGTTTTGGGGGCTTAGAGCTTGGCGGTTTATTTAATTATTTAAAAAAAAAAATTTATTTATCGCTCTCCCCAGCGTTACTGGGGTTCAAAGCTTGGCGGTTTATTAAATTGTTTATAAGAAATTATGTATTTATCTCTCCCCAGCGTTATTGGGTTTAGAGCTTGTCAGTTTATTTAATTGTTTATAAAAAATAATGTTTTTATCTCTCTCCCCAGCGTTATGGGGGTTTAGAGCTTGGCGGTTTAATTAATTGTTTATAAAAAATTATGTATTTATCGCTCTCCCCAGCGTTATTGGGGCTTAAAGCTTGGCGGTTTATTTAATTGTTTATAAAAAATTATGTACTTATCTCTCTCCCCAGCGTTATTGGGGTTTAGAGCTTGTCAGTTTATTTAATTGTTTATAAAAATTTATGTATTCATCGCTCTCCCAATTGTTTTGGGGGCTTAGAGCTTGGCGGTTTATTTAATTGTTTATAAAAAATTATGTATTTATCTCTCTCCCCAGCGTTATTGGGGCTTAGAGCTTGTTAGTTTATTTAATTGTTTATAAAAAATTATGTATTCATCGCTCTCCGCAGCGTTATGGGGGTTTAGAGCTTGGCGGTCTAATTAATTGTTTATAAAAAATTATGTATTTATCACTCTCCCCAGTGTTATTGGGGCTTCAAGCTTGGCGGTTTATTTAATTGTTTATAAAAAATTATTTATTTATCGCTCTCCCCAGCGTTATTGGGTTTAGAGCTTGTCAGTTTATATAATTGTTTATAAAAAATAATGTAGTTATCTCTCTCCCCAGCGCTATTGGGGTTTAGAGCTTGTCAGTTTATTTAATTGTTTATAAAAAAATTTGTATTTATCGCTCTCCCCAGCGTTATGGGGGTTTAGAGCTTGGCGGTTTATTTAATTATTTAAAAAAAATAATTTATTTATCATTCTCCCCAGCGTTATCGAGTTTAGAGCTTGTCAGTTTATTAAATTGCTTATAAAAAATTATGTATTTATCTCTCTCCCCAGCGTTATGGGGGTTTAGAGCTAGGCGGTATAATTAATTGTTTATAAAAAATTATGTATTTATCGCTCTCCCCAGCGTTATTGGGGCTTAAAGCTTGGCGGTTTATTTAATTGTTTATAAAAAATTATGTACTTATCTCTCTCCCCAGCGTTATTGGGGTTTAGAGCTTGTCAGTTTATTTAATTGTTTATAAAAAATTATGTACTTATCTCTCTCCCCAGCGTTATGGGGGTTTAGAGCTTGGCGGTCTAATTAATTGTTTATAAAAAATTATGTATTTATCACTCTCCCCAGTGTTATTGGGGCTTAAAGCTTGGCGGTTTATTTAATTGTTTATAAAAAATTATGTATTTATCGCTCTCCCAATTGTTTTGGGGGCTTAGAGCTTGGCGGTTTATTTAATTATTTAAAAAAAATAATTTATTTATCGCTCTCCCCAGCGTTATTGGGGTTTAAAGCTTGGCGGTTTATTAAATTGTTTATAAAAAATTATGTATTTATCTCTCTCCCCAGCGTTATTGGGTTTAGAGCTTGTCAGTTTATATAATTGTTTATAAAAAAAAATGTATTTATCTCGCTCCCCAGCGCTATTGGGGTTTAGAGCTTGTCAGTTTATTTAATTGTTTATAAAAAAATTTGTATTTATCGCTCTCCCCAGCGTTATGGGGGTTTAGAGCTTGGCGGTTTAATTAATTGTTTATAAAAAATTATGTATTTATCGCTCTCCCCATTGTTTTGGGGGCTTAGAGCTTGGCGGTTTTTTTTAATTATTTAAAAAAAATAATTTATTTATCGCTCTCCCCAGCGTTATTGGGGTTTAAAGCTTGGCGGTTTAAAAAAATTGTTTATAAGAAATTAGGTATTTATCTCTCTCTCCAGCGTTATTGAGTTTAGAGCTTGTCAGTTTATTTAATTGTTTATAAAAAATAATGTATTTATCTCTCTCCCCAGCGTTATGGGGGTTTGAAGCTTGGTGGTTTAATTAATTGTTTATAAAAAATTATGTATTTATCGCTGTCCCTAGCGTTATTTGGGCTTAAAGCTTGGCGGTTTATTTAATTGTTTATAAAAAATTATGTACTTATCTCTCTCCCCAGCGTTATTGGGGTTTAAAGCTTGGCGGTCCATTTAATTGTTTATAAAAAATTATGTACTAATCGCTCTCCCCAGCGTCATTGGGGCTTAGAGCTTGTCAGTTTATTTAATTGTTTATAAAAAATTATGTATTTATCGCTCTCCCCAGCGTTATGGGGCTTAGAGCTAGCGGTTTATTCAATTGTTTATAAAAAATAATTTATTTATCGCTCTCCCCAGCTTTATGGGGGTTTAGAGCTTGTCGGTTTATTTAATTGTTTATAAAAAATTATTTATTCATCGCTCTCCCCAGCGTTATGGGGGCTTAGAGCTTGTCGGTTTATTTAATTGTTTATAAAAAATAATTTATTAATCGCTTTTTCCAGCGTCATTGGGGCTTAGAGCTTGGCGGTTTTTTTAATTGTTTATAAAAAAATATTTATTTATCTATTTTTCTAGCGTTACAGGGGTTGCAAGCTTGCTGATTACTTATTTGTTCATAAAAAATAATTTATTTATCTATTTTTCTAGTGTTATGGGGGTTTAAAGCTCGTCGGTTAATTATTTATTTATAAAAAAATATTTATTTATCCTTCTTTCCAGAGTTACGGGGGTTTGAAGCTTGCTGGTTAGTTATTTGGTTATAAAAAATAATTTATTTATCGCTGTACCCAGCGTTATTGTCAAACTTGTGGGATTCCTGTACTAGCCAACCGAACAACCTGAACCTAATGCTTGGTCGAAAAGTATGCCCTGAACATATAGCTTAGTCCCCTGAGCAGAATATCGATACCAACGCTGAGGAATTCGGTTGGTCCATTCATGCCGTCGAAGGAGAGACGAAGACGGACTGCTGCTGTTTGACGCATTAGTTTATACTAATTGCTGATTTTACCTCAAAAAGTACGAGATCGGTTGTCATCAATTTTTCTTTACTTCTCATCTCGTTTTCGTAACGAATCTTATTCACAATAAAAAATAGTTTTAAATCAAAATAATCATTGCAATAAAATTAATTATATAAAAATAATAGACAACGCTTTTTCAAAAGCGTTTTTTCGCGGTAATTTAGCACGTGTGTTGTGCTTAGAATCATTAAACGCTATGTACGATATGATTATGATAGCTTATCTACTACATTTTAACGGTGGTAAAGTTTATGCTAAACTCAAAACCTAAAAAATACCCTTTAAATAAAACACAACTGATTATTATGATCATTAATATTTTGTGTTAAAATAAATCAAAAATTAATATTAATTCAAAACAGAAACAAAAAAATTCATTTGAAAAGTATAAAAAATTTTACACCACCAAGACAGAATTTTTCATAGAAAATAACAGATCTTGCGTTTTATAGTAAATTAATTGCGATGAAATTCTACCTTTCACTTTCTCTGTAATAAGTTTTTTAAACTAAATTTTTGACGTTTTTTTACAAAAAAAAAGTCAAGAAATCAAGGTTTTTGTACTAGATCTACATAAGCTTTAGGATTGTATGCATCAGCGATAATATTGAATTATTTCCAGCCATCATTTGAAAAAAATATGCTTGTGGATCATCAGTGTAATGTGTAATGTTTTTTTTTTTTTTTTTTTTTTTTATGTATTGATCGAGATTATCAAAGTACAATAAGACTTTAAATAGTTATATTCGAATTGCGGAAAATACTATCAAGACAAGCGCTAGCGCAGACCGCCTGGATTTGACTGACATGAGGAGATACTTTTTTGGAGTAGCTGGGGGTCAGTTGATTTATAAATATTATTCATCCCACGCCAAGCTTATCGAAACTGCCACAGAGGATTTATTAGGCAATGCCGATGTTGGATAATTTTTTTTTTCCAATTAATAAAATTTCCCGATTAATAAAACTTTCGACAATCAATAACTATCTGACACAAAAATTTTTATTCGAATTTCATTTTTAAATCTAGGTATAAAAACTATGTTTTTTTCATAATTTTAAGAATATTGACCTCGTGGAAAAAAGTCGCGTGAACCTCCTTAAATGTCACACGGGATCAATTTGACCCCAGGGTGTTTTTAAAATTATTTCAAAGTTGCGCGATAAATGAATTTTACATTGCCACTCAACAATAGTTGAATCTTGAAACAAGTCGTTATACCATAATAGTTAGGTCAGTTGTGTGTCATCTCTCATATAGGAAATACGTCAAAAAAAAAAAAAAAAATGGGGTCAATTTGATCTTATGTATCATAAACGTTGATTTAGAGCAATTCAGAACAAAAATTTCGGCCAGTTTTTTGGGTCTTAATTGTTGAATTCAAATTTAAGTATAACTGTGGATGAAAAAAATTTACACACCGTATGAAGTTTACTAAATTATTTTGATGTGTGACGTTGAAGGATTAAGGGCTCAAACCCGTACGACCTCAAAGTTGGAAATCGAGCGTCCTGATTCCTGAACCACCGCAGTGTTATTTATTAATAATTTAATATAACCCTTAGAATGAGACTATCAGTATTGAAAAATTTTTTTTTTCAAAAGGAAATTTTTAGTTTACGAAAAAAAAAAAAAAAAAAAAAAATTTCAATTTGTGTTTGTACACCAAGCGGACAACTTAACATTTTGCTGTTTGAATTTGCCACTCAGAGAAGATGGCCGACGACCCCCAAATTTTTATGGGGTGCCAACCGTGCTAGAGGAAAAAAAATACATATTGTGATTTAGGTTGTCTCTACCTAGCTCTGTATGCTACTACAACACTACTAAATAATCCATCCTCAAGCCGTAATTATCATTACCTATCAACCGTACTTGAATCACGACTCGCAAATTTTTAATATGTATTTTTTTTCCTCTAGCACGGTTGGCACCCCATAAAAATTTGAGGGTCATCGGCCATCTTATTTGTGTGGCAAATTCAAACAGCGAAATGTTAAGTTGTCCACTTGGTGTACAACAAGCCAACAAAAATTAAAAACTCAATAATGAAAAAGTTATTTGATTCTTATCAGATAAAATTAACAAATAAACAGTGAATGGACAAATGAATTATCGCCTAAATGATTTTTCTAATCCTAAAAAATTTGGTTGATATTTTTCTAAAAAAGTTAACTTTTTATTACAATTAAAAAAAAAAATAATAATAATCTTTTTAACTGGTTGAAAAATATATAGTTAATATTTTTATTATAGTTCAAAAAACACATGATTTTTAAATTGGTTGCAATATAACTTTTCATAATTGGAATAATCTTGCTTGTGCCGGTTTGATAAATAACGTACAAACATTGCAAAAATATTTATGAAACCAGAAAAATTCAGATAAATGCTTCTTAAACTGGAAAGATCCGGTTAATTTTTCGGATAATGTGATGATACTCATAGCCCTAACGAATCGATGTCTTCTACAAAAAAAAAAATTGATCAGTATATGTACACACACGTATGTAATTAAATTTTTTCTTTATTTTTAATTTCGATACTGCTATACGGATGTCATAAAACTGCTTCTGTATATATGTATCCATTTACATCATATTTTAAGTAACTGTTGAACTCGTGGCTCGCTTAAAAAAAAAGTATACAGCTTGTTTCTACAACACAAAATTGGCTCTTAAGCATATTTTAAACCGTACTTATCTTAAGAGCACGTTTAAGTTATATTAGTTTATGTGTCCAAAACGAAAGAAGATTTTTTTTGTTACAAGATAGGTGTAGGAACTCATGACTGATAGTTTCAGTGGTAAGGTGGTGGACCCCATTTGGGATCACTCGGTACCAACTGCACGGGTGATGCAAGTATATAGTTATACAAATCCGTGACTGATCCCAAATGGGGTCCACCACCTTATATGAAAAACTTTTATAGCACCTCAACCGGATGTTCAATCCTAATTTTTCGGCTGTCATACTATAAAATAGAGCATATCACTGGTGCAACTCGTTACCAGGGCTCTTAACGTAGCTCATTACTAAGCACTGGTGATGATGCTACACCCACATGGCGTATATTATAAAATTTTATTTTTGCAAAATCATAGCCTTTCGAAAAAAAAAAATTTTCTTTCAAGATTCAAATGATGTTTTTCTTTTTGATCAATTAAGGAATTAATTTTACTTACGTTTTGCACCATTTCATCTTTGTTTAAAGAATTTGTTTAATTAAATCAACACGTCGTTTTAATAAGAATCAAATAATTTTTTCTTTTCTTACCTTCTGTTCTATAAAAATGCCGAATCAATAACCAAATTAAAACAAAAATTTCAAGCTTTTTATCGACTATTTTGAGAATGTAGCTAAAAAAGTATGCAGCGATGTAATTTCTTAATTACCTGCAAGTAACCATGGTTCCCGTGAGACTACGAGTTAACTTATTTAAAAAATGTCTTCGCTTTCAAAAAAATTATATGATGATTCGATCAAAATTGTCGCTGTATTTTTTCCAAAACTATTAAACATCTTGAAAGTTGGTAGTTTTTCATGGAGGTATAAGCAAGAAAAAAGATGATGTTTTCCGTAATAATCATAAAATTTTTTTAAAAACTTCTTAAATCAATAAAAAATGATTTTTTTTTTTACGTTCTTTTCTTAATTCAAAATTCATCTGTCTTTATGATTTTTGAATATCCAAGCAATAGATTTCATGATCCTCATTACTACAAGTTTAATATTAACGGTAAATCATATTATTATTTGGCGCATAGTAGCAATAAATCATATTCATAAAACAGTTACCGGTAAAGCGAAAAAGTACATTCATATTTTTAATTTTGTAAAAATATGTTCATGCAACAAAAAAACATTCGATTTTAAAGATTGTTCAAACATGAAAAAGCGTGGATAAGATATTAACCGGATTTCCATTTGAAAAAATTTCTTATTTTTAACTCTCACGTAAAAAAATTTAAATATGAATTGTCACAATAGCATTTCAAAAATACACTTTTGATGAGTATGAAAAATTTGTAAGTATGTGTTAAAATAAAATAGCCATAATATTCTCGTGGAACGATACGATACTTTTTCAAAGATCTTATATTTAATTAATATTTTAAGTGAATCTAAAATCTTTTGAAACAACAACGAATATGCTTTTAAACATGATATTTATATATTTCTCGTAATTCCCGAGGTAATTCCTGACCTAGAACAAATTACTATATTAATTAATTTCATGTATGGATGAAGTTCAAATGTGGCTGCTCAATAATAAATAAAAAACATTCAAAAAGAAAAAAAAAAAATCAAATTGTATTCATTTTTTACCTAAACCTCGTTCACAAAAACACAAAAATATTAGTAGCCACATCAAAAATTTTATTTATATATTTTTTGTAGCTGTTTATACCTTTTTGAGACTAATTAGCTTATTATATTACAGTACCAATAAACAACAGTCATTAATTATCAATGACACCCTTCAAAGAAAAAAAAAAAAAAAAAACAAAGATTTTCGCTGACTCGAACCAAAAAATGCATAAAAGTAAAAAACAGCCTCACGATGGTGGTTCAGGAGTCTTATTAGGTGGTTCAACATCCGTTGTCAGTTTCTCGACATAGATCTTTCGAATAACTCCTTCATATCGGTATGTTATTTAAATCCTGAATAAGACCTCGACCATCATGGCTCATAAATGCGTGGGGAGGAAGTCATCTTGTACTTGCGTTTTTTCAATGTCGAGCTATTCTCGAGAGCAATTGAATTTTCGAGACTGAGGCGTATGTAGGCCAACGACAGCCACGATCACAAATTAATAATTACTTATTTAAACAATTTTTTTTTCGCTTAAAAATAATTATTTCAACTTCAACTTAAGTTGAATTAATCAATAAAATAAATTTAATCAACAGTGAAATTTTGATAAATTTTGAGCTTCACGCATAGAAATTAAAAATAAAATCTCCGAGATTATAAATAGGATAATTTTATTGAAGAATCAAAAACTGTTTTAAAATATAATAGGGCTGTTCGAGACGAGACGAGACGAGATTTTTATCCGCTCGGTAGCGGTTTCAAAGTCTCTGTATCGGTCGTTATAATTTTATTAATCTGAAAGCTAAACTAAAATTTTTTTAAAATAAATAAATAACTGTTTTTATTAAACTAGTGTCAGTCAGCGCGCAAGCATGCTGAATTTTTAATAAGCGCCATCAAATTTTTAATCTATCGAAAGTAAATAAACGATAATTTTTATTTTTAGTTCAAAAAAAGGAAGTTCTCATATGCTCAGAAAATTTTAATTGCAATTGACCTGTAAACAATAACAACACTAGACTTATTCGATTCAACTTTCGGAACTGCCCCGAGGTAACTCGAGTTAACCCGAGCTAACCCAAAAGTTGAATCGAACGCGCGTTTGATTGGTTTGGGGCAGCTCGGGGTTAACTCAAAGCAAAACTACTCGGAACGAACGCGCGTTCGATTTGCTTGTGGGTTAACCCGAGTTACCTCGGGGCAGTTCCGAAAGTTGAATCGAATAAGTCTACTGAATTCATCACATATCTTTTTCAACCAACAACTAAGTTCTGTTCAATATTTTTTTTGTTTGAACCCTCATTTTATTTTATAGAATCCTACAAAGAAATTTTATGTATTCATTGAAACAAAGTATTCAATTGTTAAAAAAAGATTGCAAAAAAATTCTTAATAACAAACTATTCAACATTTCAACTTAAACAGTTATTCAAATTTAGAACACTTTCGACTAATCACATCAGTGATATTGTTTCTGATAATATTTCCAAGAACGAATGTTGCTGTTCTGAGAAAGGTTTTTATTAAAACTGATATTACTAGCCGAGACCGAGACTCTCCGCTGCTCAGTCTCGTCTCGGTATCGAGACCGAGAAAAATCTCGAGTCTCGAACAGCCCTAAAAATATAAAAAAGTCGATGTAAAAAATGTTGTTTGGATAGTGTAAGAGCCAATGCCGAAGAGACATCACTCATTTTATGCAATATTTTGGTCAAAGTTAAGCCCAGAATAAAAAGTTGATTTTTATTATAATTAATAGAAAAACATTAGTCATTATTTTTAAACAGTGCTCCATCCAAGGTGCTGTGCAGAATGGAAATTTTCGCTTAGTAGGACTGACCAAAACCACTTTTTGCTACGTCGTGCCCACAACTGTAATTTCAAAGTTTTGAACTACCGAAGTATACACATGGGATTATAGAAAATAATAATTTTTTAATCATTTCGATTGAGAGAGCATGATACAATAGGTATACTTGCTTTTACAAACTAAAACTTAAAAAAAAAAAATTTGTTAAAAGTTTTAGTTTAAAAAATTAGTTATTATGAATAAAAATTATTTTTAGAAAAGAAATTTTTTTAAAAAATGCTTCCCTTCAAATTAAATATGAGATAGCATAAAATATCATGATCGATAAAATCGCTCATTTAAAAAAAAAAAAAAAAAAGATAAAATAGTATATTACAGTCCTGAGGGAGTCAAAAATGAGTTAGCCTTTAGCAAACCCAAATTGATGTCCGAGCCGAAGGCGAGGTCATCAAAGGTTTGCTAAAGGTTAGCTCATTTTTGCACTCCCAAGGGCTGTATACTATTTTTCACGCTAGTAGTCAGAAAGTACAATATTCGTTTCCGGTACGAGCCCGAAAATTGTACTTTCGGGCTACTAGCGTGAAAATAATTATTTCTGGTTCATAAACAAATGATCTTCATTTGAGAGATCGGAGTATTTTAAACAGTGACTTTTTAGTAATCAGGGGTACCTACTAATTATAATAATAATTGTTTTTTTAGTTATCGCTGACGCGAATTGAAAAATGATTTGAATCAGACTGAACATTAATATTCTGTACATTTCTAGTCAGCGCATATTCTCAATTGAAAATTAACTAACTAGTTAGGATAAAATTTGATAAATAACTTTATGATAACATGATACCAAGGAACATAAATTATTATTTCGATCGAGTGCATCCTGTTTTATAGGTAAAGCATTGAGTGTATTGATTTTAACCAACAAAAATAAGAACAGAGATGTTAAAAAACACTTTTTTTCCATGGCACGAACGCAATGGTCATTTTTAAATGTTCAAAACTACTCAAAACTTCACAACGTATTGTTTTTCACCTTTTATTACCCTGTAGAGTGACATCGGAACGCACATCGGCATATTAGGCAAGTGGCCATATTAGGTACACTTATCTTAATAAAATAAAATGAAAAACAAATATATTGTTGGACGATAAATTAAAAAAATAAAATAAAAGACCCGATAAAAATTTTTAAAAAAGTTATAAATTAGTCGATCTTTGATAGTGTAAGCGCCCGTAATGAGTATTTGTACACGAGGCAACAGCGTTTTGAAATCACTTGTATAGTTTGTGTAGTCGCGCACATCAAAATGTCCTTGACCTCACCAGCTCTTTCTTACTTGCTTTTTAACTCTATCGAATCCCCACCAAATGTTTTATAAAATTTTTAAGCGCGTGCGGCCAATTCACCTATCGTGAAAATATCAAGACGATCGTTCGCGCTTGTGTTTAAAATGTTATAAAAAGCTAAATTGAATAAGTTTTATTAGGATATCACATCAAATAGTCACTCTCGTTGGTTTCATTTTATTACATATTCAGCAAAGAGCTTTTGGATCACAGCTTGGCTATCTCTTCTTTTTTTTTTCTCCGTTTTTTTGTAATTTAACCACGCGAATTCAGTATCAAATTAAAATGAAACTTTATTCTACCGATTTATCATTTTCAGCTACCTCAGACAATGAAATTTAAGTTTGAAAGAAAAATAATCAATATAGGTTTTAGATTGTCAACAATGTCATAAAACCAAAATTCTTCTTTTAAGACGTACCTTAAAAATAAACTCTCTCTAATGTAAAGCAAAAAAAAAAAAAAATACATATAGATCTCAATAATAAAATTTTTCAAAAATGAAAATCAAGAATTTTTTATATTAAGCACTCGAAACTTTGAAAACAAAAAATGATTTCCCCATCCGCACTCTAACCATGAGTTTAGGTAGGGGTAACTAATATTTTGAAAATATGAGTGATTAAAAATAAATAATTAAAATATTAAAAATAAATGATCAATGATAAATTAAATAAAAATAATTTGTTTGAAATTGGCTGCTCTTTAAGGTAAAATTATTTAATTCAGTCAAAATAATTTATGTGTTTTTCTTTTGAAATTTGAAAATTGAATATTTTAGTAGAAATTTATAAGAGTTTCGAACAGCTGACTGTCTCGTATTATTTACCAATTTAAAATAAAAAACATAAAATTTTGTAAACTTTGTATTAAAAATTTGGCAAAATATCTTTGAAAAAATAAATAGCTCTTGTGGGGTTCAAAAATATTTTTGCTTTTTTATTATTATTGATATTAAAAATTATCTTATCATATATTAATGTATCATAAGATGATTGAAAATTTTTTTCCTTTTTCTCAGTATAACCAAAATTTTAAAGATTAAAGAATTAAATATACATAATCAATTCAAAAAATCACTTAAAAAGTTGGTTCGATTAAAAAATTGTAAAGATAAAAATCTCTAACTTAAAATCACTGGACATAATTTTTTTCCAAGAATCATATTTATACTGATTACTGAACTATTTTTCAATACTTCTAAAACTTTTGTTGTACGCGATTAGTAAACTGCAGTCATGCTTTACGAAATTATCAATTCTCCTTTTTTCATGAATATTTAATATGTTTCAATTACTATAATGGTTTATAACATAAAAATACCATCAAAAAACAAAAAAATAAATAAATAATAATAAGAGTGTTTTCAGTTTGTGAAATAAGATATTAAGAAAAATATTGTATGTCATCAACAATGACATTGCTAAATTGATATAAATTATGAAAAGCATGCTGAATCTGATAATTATTTTAAACGATAAAAATTTTACTCTTCTTCGAATGGTTTTCATTCAAGAGTCGTAATGCACAAAAGTGAAATAATAAAAATCAATCAGTCAATAAATCTACAAATTTAGGAAATATTAATTCAGGTAACCAAAAAATTATTTATTAATTTCCATCCCAAGAGGAATTGAGAAATTTTCGTTACTAGCGATTAGGTTGAAATTAATTGATATTTTAGAGGTATGCTTAAAAATGTGATTTTCTAACTAAAGTAATAGCGTCTGTGAATGTCACCGAGAAAGCATCTAATCTAATCAATAAAAGTGTCAAGGCACGTGATGGCCAACGCGGATTCCCCGTGTAATCAAGAATTAAAACAATGACAAGCTTTTTTTGCCTGAGATAAAACAATATAATACTACCTAGGTATCACTGAAGAATGATTAGGAGACCAAATTTCTTATGGGAAATCTTTTTGTTTTTTTCGATTGCTTTATTGATTAGTATTATCTGATCACAAAAAAAAACGGGAAAGTTATAAATGAAAAATTATCAAATCTTTTCAAATTTTTAAATCGTTGTATTTTTTTTTTAAGTCAAAATTTTCCCACTTTAGGAAAGTTTTTTTTTTCAATATCATCGCTTTAAATTTAAATTTGTTTAACAAAAATCAGCCGCGCAATGCAACTTTGACGATTTGAACATAGAAATTAATGAAAATACTCACTTATATTTTCGGAAAATTATAAGAGAAACTGAACAAAAAAGCACTGAAAATAAAAATATTAGCTTATCTTCCGCTCATTCTGTTTCGCTATTTTGATGTTCCTGTGCATTGCAGAAAACATAACCCAATAGCAAAAATCTTCAGCTCAGCCGATTAAAAAACTTTTTGAAAAATTGTTGTTTCGTCGACTTTAAGTTTTGAGTTAAATTAGACCTAACATTGATATGAAACTCCCCAATTGCGTGAATATGCTGGAATACTTGCGTTTTTCCGATTAATTTTAAGAACAAAAAATTGAACCATGAAACCAAAAAAAGATCAAAAGTTTTATTTTAAAAACTTTGAGAGAGCCAATTTTGAATTCAAGGGCTTTAACAGTCATTGAAAGTAGTAAAAGAGGATTAAATATGAACGAATTTTTTTTATCATTTTTTTCTGTGGAGTAAAAACTTCCAGTTGAAACTGTTAAAGTAAGTTTACCTATTTTCATCAAACATAAATGAATGAAAGTGTTGTATTCAATTGTAAATTATCTGGTTTAAAAGTTGGGTCTATACATTATTCATTAAAATATAATTTTTGTTCCATTGACCTTTATGTTTTCCTGGAAGTCGTATGTTAGATTTGAATATAAAACTGAAGTTAACTACCTACTGAGAATCTTAATAATAAAATAAAATTTTTTGAGAAAATTCAAAGTATAAAGTTTTTATGTATTTTAAATATGACTGAGGTGGCTGAAAAACGAAAAAAAAACATTGTAAAATATTTTTAAAAGTGTACAGACGCGTTAGTCGGATAAAATCGTCTATAATAGTTAAGGTCGAGTTCTACGGGGATGACTTCGGGCGGGGTATTATAGAGTAATTTATGAAACAGTTGAACCTGGACATCCCGGTTGCTGGGGATCCGTCTTTGGAGATGACTTCAGGAAAAGTTCTGTCGGGTGTCTAATTTTGTAGGTGTCGAAATACTATTTCAAGACAATTCAAATAATAAAATACGATTTTTCATAAATTTTAGTTATTGATTTAGATTCGTTCATAGATCCCAAAATTACAAAAAACCTTTGGTAAATTATCGAGGTAACGTCTGACAATTAGCAACACTTTGACTACACGATCAGCTAATGAGCGAGCATTGCACATTGCAGCGCAGCAACTGCCGCATTGCGCGTGGGTGCTCTAAACTGTGGGGTGACATGCTGATTTTTACGACCCTTTGAATTTTTATAAAAATAATTTATATAAGATAAATACATTAAACGTAAAAATAATTTTAATAAAACTGCATCGCCTGATAAAAATAAATAAATATATAAAATAATAAAAGTTATTAAAAAAAAAAAAAATGAAATAATGAAAAAGAGTGTAATTTTATTGTATTTGAGTAAATTGTAAAAAAAAATTATAAAGAAATAATAGTTAATAAGGGTGCAGTAAGAAAGAAAAAAAGTCCATAATTTTCAAGCGATATTTATTATAGGTTATTTTTCAGCTATTTTATTATTTAAACAATGAAAACTATTAATCAATAGTTGTTACAATCGGTAGTAATGGTAACACTTTTTTACATTATTCCTAGGCAAAGATTGCAGAAATGAACTAAATTATTAATAAAAAGTATTTTGAACTTATATTACTAACTATTGTACGAGCCACAAAAGAAAGTACTGCACTTAAAAATTATTCAACAATATTATATACCGGTAGCTATTGTACAGTTAAATAATTACCTAAGTTATGTAAAAAATTGATAAATTTGTATGTAAAAATTAAATTTTCCGCACTCCGGCTGGGAAGCGCTACTTCCCTGCCGCTGCCGCTACAGTCAGTAGCGCTTCCCGGCGCCGTCGTGCGGAAAAATAGCATACTCAACTAGGCACCTGAATGGGAAGGTCTCAGATCACATGTTTGTCACACTCGGCTACGCCTCGGACGACAATTTCATGCGATCTGAGACGTTTCCCATTCATACTGCCTAGTTAAGTAATATACTATTTTTCTTATCTGTTCTTATGATTATCGTTTTCTATGATTAATTACTTAATTTTTTGTATAGGAAATATATGTAACAGTCTTATATTCTTACTAATACTGAAAAATATTTTCTAATTTTTTACTGTGTAAAACTTTTCATAAAAACCTTTCAAATTTACTCATAAAATTAATAAATATAAATACATAATCTGATTGAATCATTCAGTTATTTGTTAAATAAACATTGTAATTATCTAAACGGTCTTAGATTAAACAGAAACTTGAACTATTACTTCAAATTATAAATTTCTTAAGTATACAGTTTTAAATTAATTTTGATAAAATTTTTCATTCTCAACACTACGTTTTCTACATTCAAATTCTTAAATCAACACTTAAAATACATTATAATGAAAACTTGGAAACTAAAAAATTACAAGTTCCTATGTCTTCTCTTAAGAGATGAAACAACGAATTAGAACTTTAACAAATACATAAATATTTATATAAATCTTTTAAATCAAATATGTCTTTTGTAAATTTACAAACTTTGGTAAGTATCATTCTATTATAAAATATGTATTTTTCTTTAATAGTTTTTAAGTTAAAAAAATAAACTCTTGAAAAATAAAAAAATGTAAATGGAAGGCACTGTTTACTGCAAATAACTATATTCTTCAAGGTACTCCTCTTCAAACTTTTCTGAGTTTTCCGTGTCGTTGCATTCTTCGTTAGTCTTCATAGGTGATTCCTGCCCAAGCATAAAACTGAGAGATTCGTTCTCTTTATCGTCGCGAGCTAATTCAGATTCAATATCGTCAAGAAGTTCTTTCAGTTCTTCATACATAAAATGTTCAGAATTCGCACCAAAGTATTCAAAGCTAGTATCTTGACAATCACTTTCAAACACTTGTGTTTGATTGATATATTTTACCTTCTTACATTTTTATTCGCTATTACTATCCTTACACCTTTTAGCTGATAGAACTTCGTTTTGCTGACAGGCCGTTAATAAACAATTAGCTACACATTTTATTGTGTTTACTGTAGCTTCATTTGCATTCGGCAAAACTAAGCTAAATCGAAACATATTATCTTCTTTTGGGCTTCCTGAAGTTTCAAGGTTTGGTAATTTCAATGACGATATTTTATCTTCAGTATTTCATACAGAACCAGAGGTTGCAGTTGTTGGCTTTAAAAGAGCATATGGACGTCTTTGAGACAGTTGGTTCTTTCTTATTGTTTCACTTGAAGCTATAGAGTTATTAGATTGCATACTTATATAACTATTTAGGTCACGTGACTTTAATGCCTGCAGGTATTCAACTTTTTTAGCAGCGACATTGGAAACTAATGATTGCGATGAGCTAGATGCTGCTGTCTTAAAATTAGGTATAGTAGAGTGCATAGATGCCTGCGACTGATAAGGTGGTGGACCTCATTTGGGATCACGTACCTATATATCTCTCAAGCAGTTTGTACAGAGTGATCCCAAATGGGGTCCACCACATTACTCGTGCTACGCAGCATATTTAAATGTTCACCATGACTTCAATTTTTATTAATTTTTAATAAAATTTGTTGAGCACACTTTTGAGAATCCACTCTATTTATTTATGAGTTGCATTAATACTTACAAGGAGAGCTACACCCTTCGGGTCGCCGATCCTAACGAAACTTTGGGGATCGTTTTTTAATATCAAAAAATAAAGAAATCCATCAATCATTCCGTCCAATAGCTCTAATGGCATTTTTTGGCTTTTTAGCTAATTTATCAAAAATTCCTATTCAAAGCCTATTGCACTTACAAAATTCTGCAAACTCGCACACTCTTTTTTTTTTATTTTCTTTCAAGGAAAAATATTCTTAAGTTCACTTTTGATGAGTTTGACCCTGTGCTAAGTGGATTTCTAAAAACATTTTTTAGGGTTTTTTTTAGCTTTTTTAAACTTTAATTGTACGTGGACAACTTTATCAAAACGATGTCTAAGAATATTTTTCCTCAAAAATCCATGAAAAAACAAGAAAAATGCGAGGTTGCAGAATTCTGTACATACAATTGGCTTTGAACAGGAATTTTTGGAAAACTGGCTAAAAACCACAAAAAAATCTAAAAGTGTCTAAACAAGCTAATTTTCCAAAAATTCCCGTTCAAAGCCTATTAAACGTACAGAATTCTGCATTCTCGCATTCTTCTTGTTTTATCATGAATTTTTGAGGAACAATATTCTTAGACATCGTTTTGATAAAGTTGTCCACGTACAATTAAGTCTAAAAAAGCTGAAAAAACCCTAAATAACACGCTTTTAGAAATTCTCTTAGCACAGGGTCAAACTCATCAAAAGTGAACTTAAGAATATTTTTTCATTTGAGATGTATGGCGAATCGACATCAAGGGCCCATTGGACGGAATTATTAATGGATTTCTTTATTTTTTGATATTAGAAAACGATCCCCAAAGTTTCGTTAGGATCGGTGACTCGCAGGGTGCAACCTTTCCTTGTAAGATGTGATAATTTTACCTTTCAGTATGAGTTTGTGAGTCCTACACAATCTTCATGAACAAATGCCTGGCAAGAACTGCACATACGCATATCTTTTACCCAATCTTCTAAGCATATTTTGCAAAACCAGGTTTCATCTCTTTGGAGATTGTTTGTTTTTAACTTTTAAGCTGGTATTTTTGAATCCGTCGAGTTGGCTAGTCTTTTTTCTCCTTTTTTCTTTTTGGAATTAGTTGACTTGGCAGGTTTTTTTCCAGGTACTGTTGGTTTAGACTGTTTTTTAGTATCTGCAACTGAGCAATTTTTTTATCTAATTTAGCAATGTTAAACATTTCTTTAGTCAACACAACAGCATTACAAATTCCGAATAGTATTTTATAAAATTTTTATACCACGCAAAATGAAAGCAAATATCGGTATTTCTACTAATTCGCAGGAGGCCATATTAGGTACACTACAGAATAAAAAGTTAAGAATAAAAACCGTTAGAAAACGAGTTGAACAAAAACTAAAATCGCGATTTAAAGCTGAAACAATAACGAATCGAAGCTACATTATGAAAATTTTGGTCAGGTGTGTCTATATATTTTGGCAGACTATTTAATTACAACGTAAAATAATAACAGAGGTATTCGAAACGAGTTTTAGCTATAAGGCGTGCGCAAAAAAAATTCTAAATGTTCTAAAAAGCTCAAAACTTAATCAGTGTTTTTGACTTATTCCTACCTTGTAGAGATGCCGCATATCGAGCATACTCAAAATAACAGGGGGGGGGGGGCATATTAGGCACAGGGCCATATTAGGTACAACTACCTTATAAAAAAATTATTACATAACAAAAGTAACAAAACATTTCGTTATTATCTGGTCCCTGGTTCCTAACCAAGTGATTCGAGCATGCTCGAAATAAAACTGGAATTATTAATAAATAATAAATCAATATGCAATGAACGAGATATTCTAAGTATAGTCTTCTGCTGTTCCCGTTGAAAGACTTTTCTCGGAAGCGTCTATAGTTATGACTAAAACTCGTACTCGGCTGAACGATGATGTTTTATAAAGGCATTAGCATGCATAAAAAACTGGATGTTCAGCGATCTTCGAGCTCAAATCTAATAAGTTTTTGAAGAAAAGGTAAAAGCCAATAGTACGTATTGAAATCAATAATATTGAGACTCTGCTATTGATATTGAGTCTCAATAGTTATCTTTGATATTGTATTGATATTGACCACCATACAATACAATACAATACAATACAATATCAATACTACTATTGTACTTTTGTGAAGCCCTATTATTTATGTCATTTTTATCATTTTGAATGAAAAACAAAATCAATAAAATACGATTAATGCTCTTTCTAGCAGAAAAGCATGAGCTTTAAGTGAGAATCAGTTGTGAAATTGGCACAAATCTCATCTAAACTTTTCAGTTGATTCTTATCTGAGCTTTAACAGCAGAGTAGGGATAAAGATTTTAAACGGGAAATCTTTTGATAATATTGAATTTGTGGAAATAAAATAAACTTGATGGATTTATTTTCAACTAGTATTGAATACTTACTTTACTTTGAAAAATTCAAGTTAAAAATTAACATTTTATGGTGAAAAAACTAGTATGGAAAATATCAACTCTAATCAGAAAGCAATGAGTTTGCCAGTAACAAAAAAAAAAAAATTATTTTTCATTAAAAAAAGATAAAATTAAAAAAAATAATAATAATAATAATAATAAGAAATGTGTAATAGCTGCTTTTAATTAACAAAAAATCGCATATTTTAGTAAATGATTAATAAAATTTTTTTCAGAATAAGTTTTGTGATAATCATTATAAATATTTAATTTTTATGTATAAAGTATAAATTACAGTTTAACTTAACTACTTTATCAACAACCAATAAATATAACAAATAAAGATAAAATCATGAAAATAATACTTTTTAAACAAAAAAATTAATCAAAAATCTTAATTTAGCAACTAATTTATTAAGTGATTAACATCGTCAAATAAAGCACCAATTTTTATTCATTATTTTTAAAGTGTTATCGGTAGAGTCTCTGGCTGAACATCGATTGAGTATTCGAATATATAAATACACGTTTAAATTATTCAAAATTTAATATCGGTAGCCGATAAACTTTTCAATTGCCTTGTAACAGATATCTTTTTTTTTATGAAATTAAATTTACGATTTTCATTTACCTTCATCAATATTAATAATTTTTTATTATAATTTCAATTTTTACGAATTGAATTTTTTTAAAGTCACTGTTTGACCGTGCAGACCTTAAAGGTACACCTACCTAAATAAATAAATAAATAATTTTATTGATTAAATAATAAACGTTTTGGGTCACTATGAAAATTTGTCTAAGATAGTTTATTTCTTTTATTTTTGGTTCATACATTCGTAATTCATACTCATACTTTCATAAAATTTATAAGGAAAAATATTTTTATTCTTATGTATGTACTTATAACACAGCTTCTATTTAATGCATGTAAGTCAAAATAAGAATTTTTCGGTTATTATAATGTATCCATTAATCATTTATAGCAATGCATCGAGCAAAACATGAAAGATGCCTCAGAAATTACCATACTATTTTTTCAAAGTTATTTGCTCATGCAAGGCCTCATCTCATATTATGATAGATATACCTTGTGTCATTATTTAAGTATTCCACGCATCAATTTTATCCGAGAAAGCTAAAAAAAATTAAACAGTCGTTTTGGGATTAAGTAAGTCTTTAACTCCATTGGCAATCACTTATTTGTTACTGATTATTTTTTCATAACGAGGTTAAACCCATTTTAATAAATAGTCAAAAGTATATTTCGTACCTTTTACTGCTTGCAGGTAATCGTAAAACCTAACAACCGTCGAATTCGACCGCACAGGATGTGCGATTATACGAGGGGAGGGAAACCAAGCGCCAGAGGTGCGAATAAAATTTATTTTTACGGGCAATAAACTAAAAATCATCAAAACAAGTAAAAGTTCATGCACAAATGATTCATAGAGAAAATAAAAATATATTTTTAGGGAAAAATTGGTTAAATTAATTTTTTTTTTTTAAGTTTTCGAAAATTGTACATTAAAATCTTATTTTTTCAAAACTTAAGTATTAATTAAGTAAAATATTCCATCAATAGTATTTTTTGATAAACAATAAGCGATCGGGTACCTATAGAAATTTTGATGAATTTGTTTGAACAATAATCCGAAATCGATTGTCCGTGCAAATAAATTAGAAAAACCTTATCTTTTTTTTTTTTTTTTTATTTATTTAATGCCTACCTAGACCTTACGGTCCATACAGCAAATATATAATTAATTTAAATAATTCATACAAATTGATTTAAATTCACACTTCATCACACTACAATTTCACTCTACAATTTTAAGTAACAGCTTTCGAAGAAGTTCAGAATCACTTTTAAAGAGTTCAAGTTCATTTCAGACAAAATGTTTTCAATAGAGTAAGGAGTCTTGATTTTCAACTTAGAAAGTTCACTCAATAGCAGAATTCTATTCTGACCCATCTCACTACACTCCCACAACAAGTGATTAGCATCTTGAGATGCGCAACCACAAGAGCTCACCGGCGAAGTGATGATGTTCTTTCTGTGCAAAGAGGCTGCTGCGTTATAGTGATTGGCCCTTAATCTGTTGATTGTGACTATCTCTCTTCTGTTGAGACCAGAGTTGTGGAACCAGGGTTTACTTTTGAGATTTAAGTAGGTTCTAAAGTAGATACTACCTTTGAAGTCCCCTTCATTGATGTTTGTCTCAAAAGTTTTCTCTCTCGCCTCTAAAGTGCAGATGCGACAGAAGTCTGAGTAAGGAATGAAGTCAACGGGTAACATTGTAAGAGTTGCCTCTTTTGCCTTGAGATCAGCCTCGAGAAAAACCTTATCTGCCACGAATAAAGTAACAACGGGGCTAATGACGGCGATTAAAATGTCTTTATACAAGTGACACACCAGCCGCGAATCATAAATAAAGTGGTGTGAAGACATTTTAGTCGTCGAAAGTTTTTACTTTAGGCATGGCAGATTTTGGGCTAAGATTTTTCTACGCACGGGCAATCAAGGTATATTTGAGACGTCATTTTTTAAAGTTTTATGGTCAACGGGAATTGAAGTAACGTATATTTTTTGTATTGTGAAAAAAATAGTACATACTTAAGGGCCTTTTTCCTTGAGCATAATTCACATATGCTTATTAAAAATTTATAATTATTAATTAATTAATTAATTAATATTTAAACTAAAAACGAATAAAAAGTCATTTGATTCATTTTTATTTCAAAATAGCGGAGAATTGTGTAAAAATGCGAATGCAGCGTGACTCGCGCGTAAATGAGCCAGTCTTTAAAAGGACGTTCATTTTTTTCTTTTGAATATTAAAACTTAAAATTTTCCAGAAAACTTTCTTAAATATTAAAATTTAATGTTAGGTACATAGGAATTCTAAATTTTACATAAACAAGAAAATAGGTGGTAAGGCTAGGGATTTCTTTTGACAATGTTTTCGTAAAAGTTTTATTTAAAAATACTCATTATTTTATAAATGGCATTGAGTTTACGATAAAAATTGACAACTGTTGATCTATACACAAATTTTCAATTTTGTTTATGTTCCTCCAAACTTATAGAAAAAATATCGTTACATTCGTATTCAGCAGCCTCAAAAACGCAAATCACGACAATTATTAGCAACTCGTATACCGATCTGGTCAAGTTTCGCGTTTTTAAGGGTTTCCCGCTCGCCTATAGGGCAAAATGATTTCGCATAGAATTTTTTAATAAATATTCTCTATAAAAAAATATCGTTCACATTCAACCCTTTCATTGGTTTCTTTTTTTCGCTTATCTCTCGGCTTCGTTAACACTGTAAAAAATAGTAACAGCCCTGGAGTAAATTTACCACGCTCAACGATTTAAAAATCGAGAACGTCGCTAAGCGAGGTAAATTAACATCATTTAGCGTGGTAAATTTACGTGTGAAAGTAAATTTACAAATCCACGGTTATTTTACACATTAAGTTATTCAGAAAAAAATGAATAGCAAAATAAATGATTAAATATTGAAGGTGAGTGATAAAAAACACAATGATCAAGTAGACAAATTTAAAGTTTTTTATTTGTTGAATCTTTGAATTTTTTTTCGTAAATTCACACTTCTAACATTACATTTCACTGATAGCGCAAGTTAATGTGTTTTTTTTTTTTGCCAATTAAATAAAAAAAAAGTAACTAAATTTTATCAAGTTGTTTAATGAGAAGACTTTACAGTTTAAATAATTTAGTCAAACATTATTAAAAATTTTATCCTCTAATCCAACCCGGACACTTTTGTAAACTGTTGTTTTCGAGTCTATAGAGTTCATAAATTTCATCAACCTCACATGTACGCGAGACAGAGAACACTTGTGTACATATATATAGTATATATATGGCTTCAAAAAATTCTGAAATTTTCTTGTGATCTCTCTTTTCAATTCTAATTGTATTTATAAAAAAATTTTATTGAAATACTAATAATACTGGTTAATTTACAAAGCTGATCTCGGTAATTTTACTGGAACTATTTTACAGTGCAAGCCCCCAGGCCCGACTACTCGCAAACGAAAAAGCCGATTGCTTCCTGGGTGTGAAGTGTATGCTTCAAAAAAGAACACAAATTATTTGTAAACTTGTAGTTTTTGTTTTTTTTTTTTTTTTTTTTTTTTGTATTTTTTTCAAAGCGTGGAACATAAATCTGCATATTTTTCCTGAACTCAATTCAATAAATTAAAAAAGTTTTTTTTTTTTCAAGTAAGCATACATTTTTAAAATTATTAATTGAGGAAATAATGGAAAAATTTTATTATTCGGCAGTAATGAAGAAGATGGCAAGAATAAAATAATATAAATTCTTTTTTGAATAAATACTTAGTTGTCGTTCAAAAACTAAATCTTTTAAATTGTAAGCTTGAAAATGTATTATCTTAATACAAACACTTAGTATGAAGAGGCACAATGTGACTCTTTCAAAATCCATAACTGATTAGCAGGAAATTAAGAGTACAAAAGAGACTGGTTTTTCAACGTAAAAAAAAAAATGATAAAAATATCCATGGCAGTGAATCCTAAACTTGCTAAATTTTTTTTTATCTTCAATTCTCAGAATAAAAAAATATACGCATTTATTTAGTTAGTTAGGTCTGCACTACATATGCTGAGCAAAATAAACTTATTAGATAAAAAAAAAAAAATAAAGAATAAAAAATTTTAACTCTAGGTAAGGTGAATCGTGTACCGACTGTAAAATAAGTGAGACAAGAAAAAATATTTAGAAAACTGGAAGAGAGGGGCGTCTTAACTGTAAACACATACATTTAAATGTAGCTGGTCACAATGTCATAAATCTCGGGGCCGGTCTGCCCTCCAGAATTCGTGAATAAGAAACACAGCCGGAGCTCAAATATTTGGATCTCTGGCTAGTTGACGATTCGACGACGTCGACGAGTTTGTAAACGACAACCCTGAAGGTCGTTAGGTATGAACTCGACGAGCGCTGCAGTTAAAACTCCTGCTGTTACCTCTACTTTGGTACTCTTTTTTCCCTCTTCTTTGCTGACCGTCTACAAGATGTGGTGGATTACTTGCGCGGACACCCGTCGTTCTCTCTCTCGTTATAAGCTCAGATTGTATTTCATCGCCGCGACACGCGCTTCGGAGTTACACGCTTTTCATCATTTTTTCAAAATTACTCTTTACAAACTCAGACTGAAATGAGGGATTTCGGAAATTTCATTGTTTTTTTTTTTTTTACTATCGGAGTTCTTACAGTGAATGGTCAAAAGACCTTTTTGGATTCACCCTTCAACATTGCGCTTTTGCGAGCCTTCAGAAGGTGGACCGGTGATGTTATCGGTGCGTGTCAGTGTTAACCATTTATTTATTTACTTTTATCATCGATTGTGCTTATTTTTTCAACATTTACAATAGCGTGTCTTCCAAAACATTATGTTTAGCTGGAAAATTTTGGAAATCAAAGTTTATAATGTCTTGCTTGCTTGATAACTCAAGAAATATTTTTAATAAAATAATTAATTATGATAGTAAATAAGTAATTTTCCTTTCATTTATCGATTTTTAATAATTTTTTATTGAATTTTATACTTCCATAAATAAAATAACAAATTTTTTTTTTTTTTTAAAGACTTGGGAATGAAATCCGCTGTAAATGAAACTGCGGGATACTTTTAATACTAATTTATTCTGTGGAACAAATCGTAAAACTGCAATAGTATGAAAATTAATCATACGTCCAGCAGGTGTAAAAAACATTGGTCGCGTAAAATTTACTATAATTATTCGACACATAAGTATTCCCTCCATACAATCTCATTCTATAGCGTTGAAATTGATGATTGATACTTGTAACAATATTGCGTGAAAAACTCACAACCTAGAATTATCACTTACAAGCTTTAAATAGAAAAAAATGTCAATGACAAACAAAAGAAAAATAGCTAAGACAAACCATTTCAGACTAGAAACTTTTAGCACTTTTTAATAAAGCGTGTGTTGCAATGCAATAATTATCTATAGTTTTGCAAGTTCGCAAGCCTAACTAAACTTGATCTCCATCAAATTATCTAAGAAATTTGCAAAATCGTAGATACGAATGATTGCATTTTCAGGATTTTCTTTGATATGAAGTCTGACAACTCTACAACCAAATTGGTTTTATCATTATTATTCAACACCTAATATTTTTTAACTGCAATTGATTTATCATAAATTTGAAGTTAAAAAAATTTTTGCTGTCTAAAACTTTATATTCAATTGAAGACTTAGTACACAAAATTTTATTTTTTATCCATTTACATGAATTTAGAAAATATTATTATTGAAACTTTTATTAGGTATTATTTTTTATGTATAGGTAGAACTGGATCAGATAGTAGACTTCTAAGATCGGCAAAAGACTTGAAACGAGTACAGGATTATTACCTTGGTCCGTTTCCTTGCAACACATCAAGTAAATATAATTTTAATTATTTGTACGATTATATTTTAAATAAAAACAGACCTAATACAATTTGAGTACCATAGATTTTATCATCCATTATTGAAAAGCAATATTAAATAAATTTATTAATTGAGTCGAATTACTCGCTGCTAATCCTGCTGCTTTTAACAATATAAAATACTCAAAAAGGACAAAAATAACATTTTTATAAATTATATTTTTAACGATTTTTTGATTTTAAATTCATTGATGGTACAAAATTTAATCCACCACAGTTTTTTTTGTCTGTTTGAAAAGTAATCCCAATCTTATAGCTAAATTATTTATTCCATAATGTACTTGTGTACTAAACGTCTTGTATAAAATTCACAAAATGTACAAAATAATAATTACCTCAAAAAAGTATCGTTATTTTGATTACGATTTTAGTATATTCATCAAATAAAATTTTACAGCTTTATTTTTTATTTTCCGACTTTCCTACGATAATATTTATCGTATTTTATTTCATCTCCCAAGTAAAGAACTCAGTCACGTGATGAGGAAAATTTAACTCGCTCTGACCTTCCCTTTACGCATACCTATGTTTTGCAATATCGAAGGCCCTTTTAAATTTCTTTGGTATTTTATCAATTTATGGCAATGAAAATTTATTTTTGTAAATTATATTTTACAATTACTTTTTTATTTTCAAGTTTTTTTTTTTTAATTTTTTTTACCAAAATTTTTACTTTGCTTATTATTTTATTTAAGTTTTGAAACTATCTTTAGTCGTTTATAAAAAATTTATTCTATTTATAAATATTATATATTTGAAATCTTATCAAAAATAGAATAGTGTAATATTTCATAGATTGTTGAATTATTGCTATTTTAATTTGAATCCTATTCTTTATACACTGGAATGACTCCGATTGTATGATTTGTCATTTAAAATTTGATACAGAAACTAATTACTCATAGTAACAATCAATCAAAATCTTTTAATATCATAAGTTCAAAGGACTTTGGCAGGCTTTTTAAATAAAGCTAAATTCAAAAATAAAAATTTGTAAATCCGGGTGGCAAAGTTACTCTAATTAATTATTTCTATAAAAACTGGGTGCGAACGCGTGCTTCTGGATAGTCGTTTTTAAATCTTCATAAAATCAACAGCTCATTATGAAAATAATATTAGTAAAAAAAAGAAATTTTTTTTCAACATACATTGTTATTATTTTAATGAATACATTGAATCTCATACCTAATAATATTTTTATTTTAATCAAGTAATTGAGAGGGTCGACTTTACGCTAGAGAAAAAGACGTGTTTCAAGCATTAAAAAAAAAAAAAAAAAAAACAAAAAAAACAAAAAAAAAAAAACAAACAAACAAACAAAACAAAACAAAAAAAAAAGGTTTAGTTTTATTTTTTATTTTTGTTTTTTTTTGCTTTTTATGAGGTAAATTTGCAAAAACATTCTGTGAAATTTTTGTTAAAAGTTTTTAACAACTAAGTTTATGACAGAGAATTTTCGGAGGCACCTTTGAAAAAAATTGTCTATGTGTGAAAATTCAAAAAGATTTCGATTCATGATAAATTTTTATAGAGACCTTAACAAAAGGATTTTATATTTTCTTCAAAATCGAAATTTCAGCGACGTTTGAAACTCAAATTGTCATACTTCTAATCAAAAAATCTTTTTTAAATTTTGTTCAAAAAGCCTATAAAGATTCATTAGGAATCAAAACGTTTTTGTCCTTTTTTTACCCAAACTATCCTGTACCGACTTATATACACAACCGCAAAACATTTTTTTTGAAAACAACTTCAAAAATTCTATCGTTAATATTTTTCATAAAAATTTTACAAAATGTTATACAAAAGTTACTTCATAACGTATTAAAAAAAATAATTAATAATATTTAACTATTTCTTTTGTAAAAATACGAATTTTCTTTTTAGCCCTATGGACGTTTCCTACCGAATAGATCTAGCCCACAATTTTTGTCCAAATTAAACATTTTATCAACCCTTTAAAACCTTATAAGTATATCATTTCCTTTATAGTTGGACAATATTATATAATATAAAATTAATTTAGTGTCAACGTAAAAAAGTATGAAAGTAATTAATGATTGTTCTTGTCTATTATTTATTATTATTAAAATGATCAAATGGTTTTGTAAGCTTCGAAAAATCGACAACGCACGGCTCATCCTTATTTATTTTTCATCAGTATTTATTTTTCCATGCGTTTACATGCCGTTTAACTTTTTCTTTTTCGGTTAATCCCGTAATTTTCACTTATTTAACCGAACGGTGCGGATGCCTTATTTCCCCGTACTATTTAATATTCCCCTTTTTTAATAGATGGAGACATGTTAATTGAATAAGCCTAAAATAATATGCAAATTTAGAGAAAAAAAAAAGTTTTTTATTGGATGAGATACCGCAGCCATAGCTAAAAACTAACTAATTTCAACATCAGATTTGTATAAAATTAAAACTATAGTTTTAACTCATCACCGTTAAATTTACCGTTTAGCAAAAGTGAATTATAATGGATTAAATCGTTCAAGTTGGCAGATCAACTGAAGTACCTGATACTGTGCATAAATTGAGACCCGGCGATATAGACGTTATTGGCTCTCTGGGTGATTCTTTGACGGCTGGTCTTGGTATATTTGCAACGAACATTTTCCAAGTGTTAATTGAAAATAGGGGCGTGACTGCCACTATTGGAGGACAAAGTACTTGGAGAGAGTTTCTCACACTTCCTAACATTCTGAAGGTTTTAAAAAATTATTATTTATTTGAAAATTTTTTGATCACAGTTTCTTTCGCATCATTATTATACATATATATAAACTCTGAAAAAGAGTTAAACTTAGAGTTCATCCACGCATCAATAAAGTTTAAATTAATTTTTTGTAAAATTTAGTTTTTTTTTATGATTTATTAGTAATAATATATTTATGTAAAATTGTTCAAAAGCTCAACTATAGCCTTTTAAAAAATATTTAATTAAGAGTTTATCTATAAAACATTTTTAAATGAAAAATACGTGTAAGGATCTACGTGAAGAAAGTAAAATAGAAACAGACATGGATTCAAATTTGAAATTTACGTACAATCAATCATGATTCAATTAAAATAAAATTAAAATTATTTGATTCACATAAATATCTTACTTATATTATTAAACTTCTTGTTCAAATCCATTTGAGGTCAACTAATAATTTGTTAATTTATCTTTTTGAATCATGTTTTTAAATTTTTTATGATTTTATTTCATAAAATAGTGACTGAAAAACTAATTTTAAAAAATTCAACTTTAGCGTGAAAATGCTCAGTAAGACTTCGAGAATTAATTGTAGTTTTTAAATGAAAAAGTAGTCACCGGGAAGTCAGAGTAGTCCCGTTTCAAGGTATGACTATGTAGTGATGATGAGTTGGAATCAATTTCACTTTCTTTTTAATTATTTTTTACGATTGTTATTTTAACTACTTTTATCTCACAAAGATTATTAATATTTCTAGGAGTTCAACCCAAATCTTGTTGGTTATGCTCTTGCGGATTCTTTTACCTTTGAAGAAGCATCTCAGCTTGATGTTGCAGAAAGTGGTGCTGTATCAAAAGATATGCCGTTTATGGCTCAGGCTCTGGTCAACAGGATGAAAAGCGACCCTCGCATAAATATTCAAAAACATTGGAAGGTATAAAAAGCATCAGTATTATTACGTATAAAAAATAAGTCTGTACTTTTTTTTCAAGCAAAATTTAAATGAGATTTAAATAAGATAGGTGTATGTATCTAATGTGGCCATGCTAAGCGCAAATAGGTGCTGTGGTCCACTAAATGAATATTTTTTGACATATAAGGCCTAATTTCAAAGCTGAAATCAACAGCTTTTAAATTAGACCTTACATGTATGTTCTTAATGAGTTTGTTTCAAATGCCCGAGAATTCACTAAAACTTTTTTCAAAAAACTTTTTTGAGACGCTAAATATTTGTGTACCAAATGAGGCCAACCCCTCCATTATAGCATTTATTTTATTTCATGGGTCCATTTCAGATTTTGAAGCAATTTTCACTAAAAATTAATTAAAATGAAAAAATCCTGATACTAAATACTCTGTCATAGTTAACCTAGCTAATAAAAAATTTTTCAATAAAATAAAGTAAAAAAATATTGCCTATAAAAATCAATTTATTGATTAAATTTTTCTGAGTACCATTTAATGGATTTTTACCGCGAAAAATATATAAAAATTTGGAAATTTTTAACCATTTAGTGAATAGAAGGCAATAGAAAAATTGAAAAAATAAAATAAAATTATTTTCAGCTTGTCACATTTTTTATTGGAGCTAATGATTTCTGCGTAGAAATGTGCTACTTACCTCGAGCTGAAATGACTTTATCTAATCATAAGGCAGATCTATTAAAAGTGTTGAGGTTATTAAGAGATCAACTGCCAAGGACCTTTGTACAAGTAATTCCACCCCCACATTTAAAAGTTCTTGTTGAAATTAGTGGCCGGTCTAGTTTTTGTGAAACTACTGTACACTTCGAATGTCCTTGCCTGTTTGGATTAACTCGCAGAAGTGAGAGAAAAAAATACTACAGTATAATGACAAGGTAATTTATTTAATGCTTTACTATTACTAAACTTTTATTACATCTTTAAAATCATGAAGTTTTTTGTAATTGTTCATTCATTTTCGTTTTTTTTTTTTCATATTTATAAATATGAAACGTATAGTTTTTAAGAAACGTTTCATTAATTTTTGTAAGTTACTATAATGACTTTTTTAAATCTAACATTATATCTCTGAAGAGGCTAGCAAACCATAACTAGCGAAACGTCGGAAAACACTATTTGAACAACAATTATTTGCCCTCCACCGATCGTCAGAAAGAGTTCTGAAATTATAAACTATTAATATTGAGGGTGACATAAAAATATTTATTTACTTATATAATGACTTTCCACAAATTATTTCGCATTATAAAAGCCTCTTATTAATTTTTAATATGCATTCAATTTTACAATCATAAATCAATACAAATAAATTGTATTTAATTAGTTATTCGTTCGTTCCATCGGCAAATCTTCCACTGTGAGATTACCAGCCAAATTTTTTATCACCAACTCGGGCAAATATTCTTTAAAAAAGTTCTAAGTCTCGAATTAATGTCCTCCGAACTTTCCGCGACTAGAAGAGCTTCGTTAAAAATCCCCACCAATTCTCTTTCGTGGTACTAGCTGTAAGGGAATCCATTCAAGTCGATCATAATCTTGGCAACGATGTCTTCGTTCTTCGTTAAATTCGCCAACTTGGTCAATTTTTTCCCTCGCATTTTAAGTACGGTGTGGTAAGAGTAAGCGAAATGTAATTTCGTTTTCGCCATCAAGTCAAGCTAGGTCGTGCAACTGTCAAAGTACTCTTGTAGTATATCTTGAACCAGATCTAAGTTCTTCCAAGACACCAGAGTACCCTTGAAGGTCATCCTCGAGAACTCCTTGACCATGAACTCGACGCACTCCTTGTAATTTTCCGGTAATTTGTGTGGGATCCACAAGGAAAAACTTATTTTAGCTCCATTCCCAATAACGAATTCGATAATCGACTCGCAGTTGTTGGAACAGGCCACGTTCAGGGTGGTCGAGCCGATGTCGTCTGTGGCATTGACATCCGCCCCCGCGGACCGTAGAGTGCGAGCGAGGCCCTGGTGGTTCTCTGGCTTTTGAACTTGGGGACCTGTAACAGCGCTGCCTTCCCATCAGAGATGACCTTCCTGTTGACATCAGCTCCTCTTTCTATGAGGAAAAGGACCAATGAAAGGTTATCCTGATGAATGGCTATGCACAGTGGCATCCAGCCGTCGTCATCGGCCTCGTCCACGGAAATCCTGGAATCCAGGAGGATCTCCACAATCCTTATAGCCTCGTCGTCGTCGTCGTCGTCGTCGACCATGTAGTACATACATTATGTAGTGTTGGAGAAGGTTTTGGCCGTTTTTGGTCCAGAAACTCCCGGTGTTCAATCTGCTACTCATGTAGCAGACTAAATGGGTTTCAGTGTGAACATCTTGTCCTCCAGCCATTCAACGAGAGGCTTAACTTTCGCCGCGTTTTCAAGCAAAAGCTTGACCAATCCGATATTTTTCCTGTCGGAAAACATCCTGTTTAGGGCTACCTGCGGGTCGATGGGCTTGATGAAGTCGATCAGGAGTTCGATGACCCTGATACTGATCTCGAAGTTCGTCTCCTTCGAGATGCTGAGATCAGGAAGTACCGGATCATCGCCCCAGGATCATCCTTCACCTCTGAGACTTGATTGCTTTTTTCTTGCTTAGCCTTACAGGCTTTGTATTTAAGGCAATCCTTTTTCATGTGACCGAGTTTCTTAAAGAAAAAACAATTAAATTTTGACTTACCATTTTTTCGATTTTCTTCACCCGATTTTTGTTGGACTTTTAATACTTTTATACCACTAGTGCGTAGGTACTCGATTTTACGCACGCTTAGAAATTTAAAAACTCGCCCTACGCACCAGTGGTATAAAATAGTATATGCAACGGGTGCAGCACGTCACCAGGGCTTCTTAAAGTTACTCGTGCTACGCTTCGCTTCGCACTCGGTACCTTTAATACCGCCCTGGCGACGATACTGCAACCCGTTGCATAATATACTATTTCACCACTGTAATTCTCTCTCGTATCAGCTTTACGCTTATGAAATTCATCGATAAACCTACTCTTGATGAAAGTAGATGTAATATTTGCCTCAGGTCTACTTTCTAAGGACGTAACTAAGGTATCATATGACGAAGGAAGACTGGAAAGGTAAAAAGCTGTCATGAGATCATCTGGGATTGTTATACCTAGTCCGCTCAATTTTTCAAATAAATCACTGAGAACCCCAATGTGATGATCCTTAAGAGCGTTCCATGCACCTTTAGTTCTATTTTCACTCTTGATAAATTGCAGCTGACTATCTTCGGCGGTCGAATCTATGAGTACTATGGGAGTGAGGATTGACTCGATGACTTCCTCCAGGGTCACTACCTCCTTTTCGGGGATTGAGTCCTTAACCAGATTCTTGAGTGACTTTACTAGTGTAGGGGTTGCTAAAGTTTTAGTCAGCTTAATTGATTTTCCCGTCTCACTGGGGTGCGACTCTACACTAAGGTTAACGCTAACTAACATTAAGAAGTTTGAGGTTAATTACATGCCCACCCGTGGTATTTTTTGTTTAGTTATTATTGTTAGTTAGTGTTAACCTTAGTATAGAATCGCATCCCTGGTAGGAGTATCCTAGAGATTTGGAAACCGGGAGAGATTCTTGGGAGCACCCCATTACTTGTCGGGTCTCTTCATCTGGCTGGGTTTATTACCGTGATCTTTCCTGACCCTTTTTCTGGTGGGTGTACACCTTTCCTTTTTGGAATTTTTGTTTTTATTATGGCTACGGGTGTCATCTGATTAGAGGTGGTCGATTCTCCGAATTCAGCTTTTGGCTCTTTCATAACGGGGCCAGCTGAGTCTTCTTTAATTGTTCCCAGTGCCTTATCAATTAAGGTTTCTTCAATGCGAATCACGGGGACTTGTTGGTCCTGCCCGACCTCTTGGTCGCTTTCCTCCAAGGGGTCCTTCTCGATCGTGTTACTTGGAGTGTCGTGAGATGTTTGCGCTATTATTACGTTTATGAAGGCAAATTTAGAATCAGTTGTTATCGTAGGTAATGTTCCAGGGAATGACGCATCGATAGGAGTGTGAGACCATTCTTGCTCCTTCTCTACCCTTGGACATCCTGGAGAAAGGGAATTCAAGGGAGGGGTACATGATCGTTCAGGTTTTTTTGAAGGAGGTGGGTCCATGCGTGAAATATAAGGCGAAGGTTTAGAGGTATGACCTCGAATAATTCGATTTTGAAAAGTTTTTTTTTAAGGTGGTTTTCTACCAGAGCTAGTCAAGTTCAAGACTAAAAAAAAATTATTTCATCAAATTAGTAAAAATTGTTTGTTAAAATTTAATTTTTAACTTTTTATGGCTTCTGAAATTATTTTCTACCAAAAAAACATTGACAATCACAACAAAACATTTTTTAAAACTTTTAACCTCACCTTTGAATACCGCAGTTTTGGAGGTTATTCACGTGAAAATTATTTTCGTAAAATTATTGTAAAATTCTTAAAAGGTCAATTTTTTGCAGTTTCAAGGAATGAATTCTTCGATAGTGAAAGTACATGTATGTGGTTTTTCAAAAGGATCTCTATTGTAATAAGACAAATATCAATAATTTAGTACACTTTTTCAGCGTAGCGTTCGTACGCGCAATGAAAAAAAATCAATCTTTAACATTATCAAATATCAAATTTATTGTTAAAAAACATATTTAAACAGTATCCTTTGATCTATAGCCAAAGAATTTGAAAAAATTATTGAATAGTCGATTGGCAATGGTCGTTGACTAGGTACTTTTGAATTGAGATGGATTGGGCCTACTATAAATTACAAATCAAAGCTTTTTTTCGTTTTAGATGGCAGCAAATGCAAGAAGAACTAGTTTATCTTCCAGAATTTCAAAAAGATGACTTTGCTGTTGCGTTCCAGCCAGTTTTTATTAATGTGTCTTTTCCAATGACTTCGGATGGTTTTTCGGATCTGAGTTATTTTTCAGCTGATTGCTTTCATGTTAGCCAAAAAAGCAATGCAATGGGTAAGTCATAAAAGTGTAACTTTTCCTCTCGCTACGAAGGAGCAAGTTTACATTTTCGAGGCATATTTGCAATGAAAAATATAGTACACATTATGAAAGTGAATCAAGAACCCCTCAGAATTCATTTTCATCAGATAATTTAGCGTGCTCTGAGATATTCTTTATTTTCTCTTCTTAGACGTGAATATATTTTTACATGTAGTATATTATTTCAATTGAAAATAATGTTTTACTACACCGTTGAAAAGTTAGCAAAAAAAGGAGAAAAAAAAAAAAAAAAAAAAAATTAAAAATCGTCATAATAGTACATATTTGGTTACAAACAGGGTTGGTCAACGATCCGAAGTCGGATTTTTTTATTTTTCAAAAAATCCGAAATGATTTAATTATAACTAGTTTTTATACCTCGGTGCGCTAATTAACTCGGTTGAGAACTTAATTATTTTTATTTTATTTTTAAATTAAAACAAAAGGTAAAAATAAAGTTATTTAAATCAACTAAAATAAAACACATACTAAGAATAGTTTATACAGAAATATATTTAATTTTAAAATTTTCATAAGAAATATAATAATATTTATAGCCCTCATATCGTTCAATTTAAAAAATGAAGGTTGGATTAGTAATCAGCAACCCTAAATACCCCCGTACACGAAATTTGAAAAAAATGCTTTAAAAATAAATTTTTACCTATAGTAAGTTACCTTAATTTACCTAAATTATAGTTTTCTGAAATACTAAATAATTTGTAATCAATAAGGGTCCCCACCTTTTTGAAACTTTTTATAAATATTTTTAGCGAACAATCATTCATTCTTACAAAAAAAGAGTCTTCTCTAAATACGGTAACGCCACTGACCGCTATGAGGAGTAAATTCATTTGACTTAGGCCTTTTCGCTGCAGGGACAAAAGAAACTGATTTTAAATTATTTTTATAAAATTAGATTAAAAATAATTGGAAAATCCTGCTGAACTTTGAATTTAAACTAAAGCAGTTTTCTAGTCTTTAATTTTTTATAAATTTGAGCCCTCAATATTTTTGAATCATTAGCTTTAATTTTGAAAAATTTATGAAAAGTGAGTTAATAGAAAAATAAAAATAGATTTTGCAGGCAAGGTAATAAGAAATAGAGACTACTAATTACTTTTTTTCATTGAAAGCTTTAAACTTTATGACCATACCTCATATTTATCACTTTCAAACTTGAACATAAAAACGGTGTTATTAAAACTTGGATTTTCTGTTGGATAAGCGAATCAGATATTTTTAAATGTTAAATATAGCTCTAGACTCCATATTTTAAAGTTTTTCAATTTTTTCTTACCCCTTAGAGTGACTTCGAAGCGAGTGCAGGTTAACATTGGATACATTTACCTATTTTCATGTTTGAAAGTTAACTCTTAAATTTTAAGTGAGCGGATGTTTTTCATTTATGAAGTTTAAATTTTATTTTTTTCCATTCGTTTAATTAAATATTTTTCTGTGTTAACAATATTTTTTCGATAGTGACATTTATACATCCTGATATAAGAAAAAATGCCATTTTTTTTTGTTTCAGCGGCGAACGCACTATGGAATAATTTATTACAGCCTGTTGGTAAAAAATTTCGAGGGTGGAAAAAAACTTTTTCTGAATTTGAATGTCCTACTATGGAACGACCTTTCATAGCAACTTTGAAAAACTCTAAACTTTGAAAGTTATAGTATAAGATAAAATTAATGTAAACAAATTCAAGTACAAACCTATTATTTTTATACTTTTTACAAGACTGATTCACACCAATTGTGTTATATAACTGTCCTTAAAATTTGTTGTGTTGTATGTTAATAATTAGAATTACATTAAATTAAACTGGATTATATTGTTTCACAATGTAAAAACAACATTGATAATTTTATATATAGAGTAAAGTAATATAATTTGTATTAACTTCCTATTTTAGATAATTTTTAAGAATATCATACTTTAAAGATTTAGTTTTAATCATATATTATTACTTAATAAAAAAATTTCAGTCGAAGATAAAGTATTTGTTTGTTATATGTATATAATTATTAGTCTTAGGTATATAAACAAAAGAAAAACTAAAAAAGAATTTTCAAAGTTAGTGCCCCTTCATCGTTAACTTGCATCGTCGAACCGTTGCCATCTTTATCTCTGATTTAAGAAAATTTCATTTTCGATCATATTACCATATTAAACATCTAGGAAATGAAAGAAAAGAATGTCTCAGATCACGTTTAAGAAGGCTTATTCAATTTGTATGAAATGGTGTAGCAATTTATACAATGTTAGATCTTGAAATACATACTCTTTGTTAGTTGCAGATTCGACCGATGTACAAAAAGTGTACTCGCACTTCAAATAAAGCCATTAGCCGCGACGTGCAACAAACAATCTAACTAATTTAAATTACATCAACAAAAGACTTTCACTCAAAAACTCAACACTCCCTCTTAATTTACAATAGATCATCAAATAACACTCAATCGCTCGCGTAAAAAACAAAACAAATATTTGCCAATTGATCTTTAGACTTTACATATCGCACCGCAATTTTATTCTCATTCGCTAAATCGCGAACGAAGTGGTAACGCATGCCTACCTATATGTTTCGACCGCTTATGAAACTCGGGGTTACTCGCGATCTTTATCGCCATTTGATTATTAACTAAAATAGGCATGCATTTCAAACCAACCCTTAGATGATTCAGTATTCAACCATAAGGCTTTTTACGCCCCATGCGCTAACGCGATCAAGGGTTTCTCTTTTCATGCTTATAATGAAAAGTGTAAAATTCGCTTTCGTCACTTGGCCTTCACCACGGAACCCTTTGTCAGATGCTTTTTTAAGCACCGCATACACAAGTGCAGTGTAATGCAGTGCAAATCGGAAAAATGCCCAAGAGTGAAGTTTTAAAACTGTGGCATGATAGACTTGGACGTTTGAATGTGCGTGCGGTGATAAAGACATGTATTTTTCTCGGGGTGCATGATTTTTCGGGAAGTGATGCTGATCTGTTCTTTTGTGAAGCCTGCATCTTGGGAAAACAGACTCAAAAATCATACAAGTCGACGCAGCACGAGTCTGACTTCAAACCAGGTGAGAAAATTCATAGCGATATTTTGTCCTTTTCAAGGATGACTGCACCAGCTATCGGAAGGTTTACTTTCTGAAGTGCAAGTCTGAAGTTTGTGAAAAGTTCAAAGAGTTTGGAAAAATGATGTGCCGACAAACCGGGAATAAATCAGAAGTCCTTCGCTCGGACAATGGAAAAGAGTATACCCCCAAGCAGCTTTACGAATATACAAAAGAGGCGGGAATTATTCACGAATTCTCTTACGTTCATGAGCAGAGCGGCAATTCTGAGCGCGAGATAAGGACTAATATGAATTTTTCTGGATGTTTTGTCCCACACTGGGAAAATAATGGGTATCATCTTGCCCATTAGTAGGGTTATGTTATGCCCGACAGCTTCGGGCATCAGAGTTACCGTGGTGGGTACGGTGGTGCCCGACGTGGGAGGTACAATCCCCAAACTATCGCGCCAACGCCCTCTACCGTTGTTTTGGATCTGCCTTTCGCTTAGTTTTACCCGTATGTGGGCACCACCGTCCCCACACTGTCGAGCAGCAGCGCTCCTATTTTTGGGATCACTGACTCCCATTATTTTCCCAGTGCACACACGGTAATTTGTAGATTCACCGGCGTCGTTTCCTACCACGATGACTTTCTTGCTTTTTGCGTCGAACTTTTCCTTCTTTCTTTTGAAACGTGCAACTAAGCGGTGGTTCAAAAAAACGCAGATGTCCGACCTCAGGTTTTCTTGCGAACCACTTCTCGTAGAAAGTTTTCTCTTCACCCTGCTTCAGGAACGTTCTGTTCAGCAAATAACATGCTGTGTTGACTGCTTCAGAGCACAGCTCGTGGTTCATGCCACAGTTTAGCAGCATAGCTCTCGAACAATCAATGATTGTTCTCAACTAGAGCTCAGAAGTCCCATTATGCTCATGAATGTAGAAAGATGAGAACTCATGTATGATTTCCAGCTGGTTTGCGTACTCGCAAAGTTCAGCGGGAGTATACTCTCTTCCGTTGTCCGATCGGAGCATTTTCAACTGATTGCCTGTCTGCTTGGCAGTCATTCTCACAAAATTTTTAAACTTCTTGCAAACTTCAGATTTACACCGCAAAAAATACACTTTATGGTAGCTGGTACATTCATCTTTAAAAAGAACGAAGTACCTGGAACCGCTAGGGGACTCGATGTTCACGGGACCACAAACGTCACTGCGAATTTTCTCGCCCAGAAGATAATCCTAAACGTGCGGAGACGACTTATGCGGTTTTCCAGTTTGCGTTCCGGAAAATACAAGCCTCGCAGAAAAATTATCAGCGTCTTCGCGCTCAAATTCACAAGCACTGAGAAATTTGCACGTTTTTATCACCACGCGCCCATTCACAGTCCTAGTCTTTCGTGCCACAGTTTAAGCACATCACTTTGAGGCATCTTCTTGACATCAACGGTGTTACACTGCACTTGCGTATGCACTTTAAAACATATTTTGTATAGGGGGCCGTGGCGCAAACCAAGCGAGGAGAGCTTGCCATTTTTGTCACGGATTTCACCCCTTTCATCGAATGTATGAAATGAAAAACCTTTCTCTGTCACTGAGCCCACTGAGAACAGGTTTTTTTTCAAGCCTGGTACATAAAGAACGTCGCGGAGTTCTCTCGTTCTAACCTGGCCATTCACTTCTGCCCCTACTTGCACTGAGCAACTGCCGATCGCCTATAACACCTTATCGTCTGTGGTTTTTACAGGAATGCTGTCTTTTAAAGGAGTAATAGAAGTGAAATACTTCCTTTGAAAGGTCATGTGCCGAGCTGCACTAGAATCGGTAAGCCATGCATCACTATCGTCGACTCTTGAACTTGAATAAAGAGCCAAGGCATAATCAACGGTGTTCTTCACAACCTTTATTTTCTTCCTTCATTTGCAGCTTAAGGTACCTGTACCTAGTATGGCCCCCCTAAGCGAGAATTGACGTTGTGGCGAATGAAATCAATATTTTTTGACGTCTAAGGCCTCATTTTAAAGGTTAATTCAAGAGCTTTAAAATGAGACCTTATGCGTTCGATTTTGATCAATGAGCTTGAAATGCCAGAGGATTTACCAAAACACGTTTTTTTAAGACACCAAAAATTTGTGTACCTAATATGGCCCCCTTGCGATTTGCGGATAATTGCGATTTGTTCCTATTTTTTAAATCACTCAGGATATGAGGTTAAAAAAATTTCAAAATTTTTATTATTTTAAAAATTATTTATTAAAAAATTGAGCCTTTTTTACAATGTTTTTGAAAGCTTTGTAACCAGTAGAAAAATTACAACTTTAAAATTTCATCAAAGTTTGTTTTTGGAGCTGGAGTGTTTTTTTAGCTATAAAATGAAAAAAAAGCTTTGAAACAATTAAATTTATTTTTCTTAAATAACTTTAGGATGGGATTTTCTAAACAGTAAACTTAGGAAATACACTTTGAAATATCGGTATTTCTACTAATTCGCGGGGGGCCATATTAGGTACACTGCAGTATAAAAAGTTATTTAAGAATGAAACCCGTTAGAAAACGAGTTGAACAAAAACTAAAATCGCATTTTAAAGCTGAAACAATAACGAATCGAAGCTACTTATGAAAATTTTGGTTAGGTGTGTCTAAATCTTTTGGCAGACCATTTAATTACAAGGTCAAATAATAACGAAGGTATACGAAACGAGTTTTAGCTATAAGGCAAAAATAATTTTCAAATGTTCTAAACAACTTAAAACTTCACAATTCAGTGTTTTTGACTTCTTCCTACCTTGCAGAGATGCCGCATATCGAGTATATTCAAAATAACAGGGGGGGGGGGGGCATATTAGGCACAGAGCCATATTAGGTACACCTACCTTATTAGGACATTAGCGCCACCAATGCTCTTTTTCTTTGCAGATCTCGCATTTTGTTTTCTTCTTTTGACCTTTTATGTACTGAGTGCGGTTTTTCTTGGCTTACACATCATCTCCTTTTTGCTGTTGCTTTTGCTTGTTGTTCTTCACGTACAAAGCTTGCATGTTAAGGGCGAGAGTTTCAGCGATCTCGTCCTCGCAGCCCATCATACGTTTGTCTTCCTTCAGGAGCCTCAAAATAAGCTTTTCTTTACTCCTCTTTGCTGCCGGAGTCCCGTCTCAAGTGCTTCTGAGAATTGAAAACCGTGGAAGCAGACTGTCAAGTAGTTTTGTGATAACTGCTGTATCTGAGACCTTTCCGCCAGCATCCTTGAGCCTCCTGCAAATGCTTTCCAGGTTCTTGATCTGGAGGTCAACGCTCTTGCCGTCCAATATCTTGAAATTGTGGAATTGTCCTCATGATGCTTGGAGGGCATCCTCGCTTGTTTCAGCGAACAGCTGCTTGAGCTTATTCCACACTTGTTTCGGAGTCTCGCAGTTTACCAGGTGAGGGCGAAGTTTCTTATCCACCGAGCCAACCAAATAAACTATAGCTTGCGAGATCATTTACTGCCACCGTAGGAAATCTTTTCCATTATTGGCTGCTCTGTCTGGTTCTTCCGCCCGGCCCATCAATGGAGCATGTGAGACCTTTTGCGCCGAGAAGAAAAGATATCTCAAACTTCCACATTTGATAGTTTGAGGCGTCCAATTTTGTCAATTTTGTCCAAGTCAGCGTTATCCTTATCAGCCATTTTTAAGGATTGAAAATAACGAGCACTATCAACACACGTGACGCAAACAAAACAAAAAAAACAACAACAATTTCACGCAATACCTAGCTTAGCCTTTTATAAAAATAATTATTAACTCGCGCAGTTGTAAGCGTATATGGGCTTACCATAACCTGTTAAATATTCAATGCTTTAAGGACGTTCAACTTTGACTACTCAAGTCAAGTCTTCTCGTATGACTATTTTTCCGATATAGAAACACGCTGATTGGTTGCTCGAGTCTAACCTAACCACAAAAGTACTATTTTTTTTCTGTGACCATTTTTTTCTATTATTAATATTCTCCTAATCATCTCCATAAACATCTTAAAATAATCTTCAAATGCTCTTTTAACACCTCAAAAAAACTGTGCTTGGTGTCATCATCCATTATTGAGAGACTTTGTTAAGAAGCACGAAAAAGTTCGATTTCCCATATGGCACTGTGTTAATGGATCAAAACAATAATTATTGATATCTTTGTTATTAGACTCCTAAAGGCTTCCAGATTTTCACAGAGGACTTCTTATTATTCAAAATATCTCTAAATTTTCATAATTTATTCATCATGATTAATTTTTCGAGTTGAACGTCCTTAAATAAAAATACAGGGTTAGAGTTAAATTATTTATTTGAAAAATGTGAAAATTTAGTTTACAAAATTTGATAGAGGGGAGGCATCTCAACTGCTTCCTCTAAGTTACATTGAACGACTAACCTGGGCTGACCGTTGCTCAAGGGTCGCAGGCCTACCTTAGTCAGCCAGCTCAGGGTATAAAGTATACGGACCCCGGCAAATGCTCGAAACTTCATGGAGGCATGGGGGAGTGTAAACAACAAATGAATTTCATCGGAATTTTACAACTTCGTCGCGCCTAATGGTTTCTTAATGCTCGCACTTCAAATAAAGCCATTAGTCGCGACGTGCAACAAACAATCAAACTATTTTAAATTACATCAATAAGACTTTCATTCAAAAACCCAACAGTTTTTAAACTGTATCGCACTTCGTGAGTATATATCGTTGCATAATGTACAATTATGATGAAGGTTTTTCAATCTAATGATCCAAAATAAGATCATGTACAAAGACATGAACATTTTTTTAAAGTAAGATATTTTTCTACAAAATTTTACGTAACTCTACTCAACTATTTTATAGGATCGATTTTATCAAAATTTGGCAGTTACGTAGAATTCTGCAGAAAAATATCTTACTGTAAAAAATTGCAAATCTTTTTTTGAATGATCTGATTTTGGATCAATAGATTGAAAACCTTCCTTATAAAATTTTTTTAATCATATTAGTTTTTTTTGTTAAATAAACTATTGTTAAAACTCTCCCAAGCTTGTTTACCTTGTAAAGAATTTTTGGGGTGGAATCTACAGTGCAAAAAAAATTTATATACATTTTAAAAACACATTCTTTTAGTATCATGGTGGTTTTTCAAGCTTTCATAAAAAATAATTCATTTCGAAAGAGGGTTTCGCTAAGTACGCATAAATAGTTTGATTTCCAAACAATTCATCGTTCTATGATGCAAACGATTTGCCTGTACATACACACAGATGTATTGCTTAAAAAGAAGTATATGCGGTAAAAAAGTCACATCTACGAATTTAAAATGTAGTTACACTTATTTTGTGGTGGGTGGTTTGGTTGACATGGTTTTTACTTTTCTTGCATCAAAGATGTCCAAAAAAGGCTTCAAGCGTTTAAGTGCGCGAATCATACTTGTCGATGCGCGCTACAGTCAACGAAAGTTTATTTGTACTCGGCGCATTTTTCATCGGTTGCAGTCATTTAAAACGCGCGCGTGCTCTGTCTGCAGACGTGACCATTGGCTCACAGTAAGAGTTTTATTTCAGAGTTGAATATTATGGGTGGAATTTTAAGAAATTAAGATCTAAGGTTTGGGTATCTAACGGCTTGTTTTAGGCTACTCACTAGGTGGAGTCTAGGAAATGAACAACAACACAATCCATCACTTATTAGTTCTTATACAGGATATAAATTTGAAAAATTTATTTATTTTAATTTTCAGAGAGCAAGATGATAAATATTTTATGTGCTTTAATGTTAAAAAGGATTACCTTACATAAAGATGGCAAGTATCGTTGAGGAAAAGAGTTGGGTGGTGGGGGGGAGGGGGCCCGACTATGGAGATGAGGGCTCTTCCGACCTGTAATTAAGTACTCTCAAATTCGATTAAGTGCATTTCATTATGGCATAAGTACACAGTCTGGTTTGGAAAAAAAAAATGAAAGGCCCGTACGTGTTGTAGAGCCACCACCACCGAAACTTTCTTACTTCCGAGAGCTTGCGTTCGCGGAGGGAGGAGGGCATACGTGATTCGGCGGCGGCGGCAGCGGCGGCTAAACGAAAGGCGGCAAGCAGGCTCTTAGGCCGCTTATAGTTTAAGTTCCGTCCGCACGAGTGGAGGTGGAGCGTGGAGGAAGAAGAGGACGCCGGAGAGAGGTTTTTGCGGCTTGACGACACCGGTTACCGTAGAAGTAAGTAAGTACTTCTTGGATCCTCGAAAGATGTAGTTCGCGCTTCTTCCTTCACACGACACTAAACACAATTCAGCTTTTAACGTCTTTTAATTTCATTTTCTTTTGTGGTGTTTTGTCAAAGCTCTAATTTTCCAACCTTTGATTTTTTAATTTGACAGAGTTGCTCCAAAAGTTAAATTATATAAAAATAAAGCGGATTGGCGAAGTTTGATGGGCAGTTTTCGAATTTACTTCTCAATTCGCAATCACGACTATTTGGATTTGGAAAGTGCATGTGCTGGAGAACAAGTGCGGTGACACCTGGTAAGTTTTTTTTTTACCAAGCGTACGCGCGTACTTCTGTGATTTGCATGCTAAGCAATTGAACTCGTAATCGACTTACGGAGTTTTAAATATCTACGTACCTTTTTTTTCAAAAGAGTGAAATTTTTTCTCGACACCAATTCTTTTGCAAATTCAGTAACTAATTTTCGAATTGATGTTATTTATATTATCAAGCAAAGTTCAAAAAATTTCAGTCATACGAAAAAAAGGTATCCTATGAACTTTTAAATAAACAAAGTTTTCAAAAAGACAGAAAAATGTTGTGAATAGTATAATTACAGACTTAGGTCATTTGAGTAAAAAATTTTTTGGATTATGTGTAATTTTTGGTCGTAGTGAGTTCGCGGTTTTTCAATTTTTTGTTTTGTTTTTTGTTTTTCTGTTCAACAGAGCCACAGAACGACAACATCGTTTTAGGCTGTGGTCGGAAAGTGTCAGAACAGAAAATTCATTATTTTATTTAGTTATCTTATTCGAGTTATACTTAATATTTGAAAACTAATTTTTTCAAAACTTTTTGAAGTATATCCCGCGTTTTATTTATGATCTCAGGTTAAATTTGGTTTGAAGTATCAAAAATTTTCAATATAGGAACTAATAGGTTTTTTATTAAATTTAAATGTATGTTAAAAACTTGAATAGTTGAAAAAGTATTTTTTAAACAAATTTTATTAGATTTATTATATTTTTAAGGACTAGCTTTAAACTGAATAGAATCATTATTTCATATAATTATTTTTTAATTTAAAGTTATTAATAATGTCTTCGTAAATTCATTTGAAATAGCAATATGAGCTCTACGTTTGATACAACTAAGAAACTTTGCAGACTATGTATTGAAAGATGAATTAAAAAGTTTAGTTATGGCATGAATACTAAAGCAGAAAAATTGATCATGTTATAAAAAAAATTTTTTGCACTTCTTTTGGGTTTTATGGTTTTTTATTAATTTTTTTAAAATCAATTTTACATTTGTTGTTAATTTAGAATATCATATAATTTTAGGTCCATGACACTCTCGCGTTAAGTAAGATTGGACTAGCTGTAAAAATTTCTTTACAGCTTTTTATAGTTTATGAACAACGATTCTATCATGTAAATATTAAAAGTTAAATAAAAAAATACATGGTAATAAACAATTCAAAAATACCAGGAAATTTCTCATAGTTAAAGACGATCCTGATCTGTTATTGAAAAAATTACTGTTGATAGTTCTAATAGTAACTAATATTACTCAAATAGTGCCAACAGTAACAATTACTAAAAACGAAAAAGTATCGATAAAACTAATAAATAAGTTTCACTCATAATCAATCATTCCACTGTAATTTTTTTTGTTTTATAATTATTATAAGGCTTCAACACTGGTAGAATATTCATGATAGACCTTTGCGAATCAATTTATACCGAACGGAAGATTTGACAGAGCAGCGTGAAAGTTCATCTTAGGAGGTTATAAAAAATTTTGGTTTTAACATTGAGAAATTACATGTGCTAAAATAAAATACTCCCTAAAAAATTTAGAAAGTAAAGAATGGAATTTAAATGATTCGTAGATCACTTTTATTGCTGAGAATGTATTTATATGTATGTATTAATGAAATATGTCACTTGAAAATTTTTTTCGATTTTAAATATAAAAAATACTTCAATTTTACTTCTGTAAATTTATTCAAGATTTTTGACAATCAAATTTAATTCATACTAAAAAAAATACGTTGCAAAAAAAATAATTATTTAAAAAAAATTTATTTAATTTTTAATCAAATTATTTTTTTACTATTACGATTAAATTTTAAACCTGATTGATTACTTATATATTCGTAATAATTTATAAAACTATATTTTATTTAAAGTCCAAATAGAAAGTAACAGTTAGCACGTGTTTTGATGAGACATAAAAATGCGTAAATTTCGTGAATGACTTATGATCGGTGTCTTGAGAATTTAAGATAGTTTTTTCGACTTACCAGATTCATATTTTTGAAATTTGACGTGATTTGTACGTATAAGTATTAAAAAATTACTTTTATTTTAACTAAAGTTTTTGATTCTTTGGTTTGTTTGTTTCTTTTTTTTTTTTTTTTTTTTTTTTTCTTAAATCACAAAAAATAAAAATTGATTAAAAAACCTTTTTTTTTTTTAGGAAATATTTTTCTAGTTAGGAAATTTTGGAATGATTTAATTATAAGCATTTTGATCATCAGTTACTTTCGAAAACTAACACCTGTTTCACAAGAGTTTAAACGTCAATACACGCTTTCATTAATAATATAGTTATTCATCTACTGAGAAGAAATAAAAAGACTTTCTTTTTTAATTTGTTCAACTAATCTGAGTATTTCATTAACAAGCTCATAACACTAATGTTCTAATGCAAATCGATTAGTTCGGCTACTTTGAATGATCTATAATACCTTTCAACGATGTCTAATTCATATATCAGCTTGTCATTTACATTATGATAGCTCTTTACAATTTTATGAGAAACCAACGTCAAATATTTGAAGTAAAAAAAATTTAAGATGCAACAAGATTTTTTACCTTTGAAATCAACTTATCTCAAAATTAAAAGAAAATAAAATCATATTTATCTTCAAAAATAATCAGTATCCAATAGTATATAGCGTGAAAAATCAGTTTTCACGCTAGTAGCCCGAAAGTACAATTTTCGGGCTCGTACCGGAAACGAATATTGTACTTTCTGACTACTAGCGTGAAATAGTATATTACAGTCCTGAGGGAGTCAAAAATGAGTTAGCCTTTAGCAAACCCAAATTGATGTCCGAGCCGAAGGCGAGGTCATCAAAGGTTTGCTAAAGGTTAGCTCATTTTTGCACTCCCAAGGGCTGTATACTATTTTTCACGCTAGTAGTCAGAAAGTACAATATTCGTTTCCGGTACGAGCCCGAAAATTGTACTTTCGGGCTACTAGCGTGAAAAATAGTATACAACCCTTGGGAGTGCAAAAATGAGCTAACCTTTAGCAATTTGGGTTTGCTAAAGGCTAACTCATTTTTGACTCCCTCGGGTCTGTAATATACTATTTTTGTTTCTGTAATAAGCATTTTTGAAAACTATTGAAATTATATATAGTCCAAAATGTAAGTAGGTTAAAAAATTACCAAAACCAACTTTCTTTTTACACTTGTTTACATAAAAGGTACTTAAAATTGAAATTTTTCAAATTTTTATGAAAATCAATATCAATACTCTTAGTTGGAAAAACTTTTTTTTTTCAAGTGTTAAAATAGAGAATTATTTAATGGTCAAACACATGTATGGAAAATTTTGGATGTGTAGTTTATTTCAAAAACTTTGTTAAATCTAATATTTATCTTAGGTATTAAGTATTTATATTGTTGTGAAAAATATTAAATGTAAACAATTAATTAAAAAACTTTAAAACTAATTTAAAAATTTTTTTTATTTATTATAAAATGATTAATTAGTTTTAAAGGAGTTACAAAAATTTTAAATATTTTTTACACTTTACCGGCCTTAATTTGAATACTTTGATAAAAATTGAGTAAGAAAAGAAAATTGTAAAATTTAGGATTTGGGTCAACCAGGTACCTCAATACCAGTAGTTGCATTGTGCGTGAGTCAAGTCATTCTAAATTACCTTCAAAATGTACTTGCACAAGTTGTGTAACATGTCATAAGTTCATTCCGGTTCAGGGAAAAGTTCGCGTTGCTCAAAAGAATAGAAATTGCATAATTTTTTTGTATTCATTTGTGAGCACGGGACATAAATTCTATTGCGGGAGACTTTGCTGTTCAAAATCGAACAACCTTTTTTTATCATAGTTTGAAATTTTTATTTTACAGTTTTAAATGAATCAAGGTTTTTTTATTCAGACATAGCAGTGCCTTTGAAATGATAATATTTATAAATTCCAGAAGCCATAAAAAATGTAAAGTAGAGTAGGAATTTAAAAAATAGTGAAAACTTTTGGGAAGGTGTAGATATGATTGGAGAAAAGGGAGTAACTGCAGGAACCGGAAGCTAAGAGGCGCACGTGCGTCGAGTGGTTGATGGTAATACGTAATGAGTCGGTACTCGTCAAAAGGCCGTCTTGATGGGCTGGTAGTAATAACTTTCTTCTTGCTTTTCACACTCTACGAAAGGAAAAGAGTGTGAGAGAGAGAGAATTAAAGATAAAATACCCACCTGGGTATGTCACCATATTGACGCATAACACCGTACTTAAAGTAACTTTTTATATATTTTTTTTTTAGAGTAATAGCAACTCTTCTGTGTAAACGCAATACCTGAGAGGCTAAGCAGATATCCAGGAAGAAAAGAAGGAAAGATGATGACAAGGATGATAATGGAGACTAGAAAGGTGCGGTGCAGATGCCCTCACGCGGATTTCGGTCACGGGAGTGATCACCAAAAGTGAGAGCTCAATTGCGAAACTGGGAAGATAAGACGCAACCAAAACTCGGCGACTATCAAAAACATAATAAACTTCGGAGGTGCAACCTTGCGAAGTTGAACTTGATCTTCATGAGACATAGTCGGGGTCGTCTTGGCAGCAGCAGCATGCAGCAATTCTGTCTCGTAGTGCTGCTGCTCCTTATGCAGGGGAGTGCAACCTCGGGCCAAGTCTCTGCCACCTTCACCTCCATGATTCGATCGCTCTTCCAGTCGGGCAAGGTGAGCTGCAACTACAAACTACCTGTTTTCTTTTTCATTGGTATCTTATTATTATCTCAAATTATACAGCCACTCGACTAGTTTTTAATTTCGGTATGCTGTAATAGGCAAGTTTCTTGGAACATTAAGAGATCAAGTAGCTTTTTTTTTCGCCTTGACGAGGCCGTTACAAAATTCATTCATCAAAAGCTACGTTTATTCGGAGAGAAAACTTTTTTTTTTCATACGTCTTCTAACGGATTTTTAATCATCGAGTGCCATCAACTTTCGTCATCACAAATTCACGAATCTTTCAAGATTTATTTTTTAATAGCGGAAGTGACTTTGCGCAAGCAAGGGCTCGGATTCTTTTCTTTCGGATCTTTTTTTTTTTTTTCAAATTACATTTTTGTAGAGAAAGTTTTAATAAAAATACCAAAGATGCGGTAAAGCTGTAAAAAATTTTCAAAATATTGAAACTAATTTGAATGATTTTAAGTCTTTTTATAGAAATCGTTTTGTTTTGTTTTTTTATTTTAAAAAACCTCTGATTGTTTTATAAACAAAATTTTTAAATTAAAAATAATCTTTAGTTGTAGTTATGCTGATACGTAATACCAACATACTAAATAGTTTTACTAACAAGTTTTGGGATACTGATAAAATTTAGGCGGGAAAAAAGTATGGAAACTTTATTAAATAAGTTAGATGGGGATTTAAATTTATTTATTTATGCTTTATAATTATTAATGCAAAGTTTTACTTTGTTATAGAAAAAATCCTTCATTTTTACACATTTATAAAAATTAGTATGATCTCAAATTTTCTTTTTTGCAACTAATTTCGAAAAAAAATTTACTTCTGATTCATAAAGTGGATGGAGTAATTTTTTTTTTTTCGATTTCAACAGTTTGTGGTAAAGTTTAAACATTAATTTATCTGACCGACTGAATAGCTAGAAGAGTTATATAATAATATTTTTTTTTGTTTATTTATTTTTTTTAAATTACTTTCAAATACAATCACTTAAACAAACAAAATTGTAATGATTTAGAAAAATTACTCAATATCAAACGATGTTTTATTCAAATAAATTTTTTCACGAACAGTTTTAGTAATATTAAACGATCAAGCAGACAAGTCAAATGAAAGTCAAAGTAGCTGTTACTTGAATGATGATAAGGTTTATTGAATTATGTAAACACTTGTTGGATAGCTCAGGGTTTTGCTAATGTTTTACTTTTTGAGAAAGTATTATATTTTTGTTTTGTTACAATCGTACCATTGATGAGGAATTAGAATGATTTATTTGGTAAAAGTTGATTAAAAATCAAAAGGCGGTAATGGTAGTTATAATGGCGATGATAAAATTCAAAATAGATAGAGAAAAAAAAAGGCAAGCGTACAACGCGGTAGAGAAAGTAATTTGGCGCTGATGGCCGAAGTGTCGCTGTAATAATGATAATTGACGGAGGAAGAGTCAATGAAAAAATCGCGTAATTTATTGAGCGCCAGTCAAAATAAAATACACCGCATTATTCATGAGTTCCAAAGTCGTGGGTGGCAAACTCCGAGACGCGCCGCGGGTTACGGAAAGTGCACGGTCGTATTGAGTTCCCCGTATCAGAAACTTTGGCTGTTGTTTTTTTTTCCGACGAGTGTTTTGGTTGAACCTTAATTGGCGCAGGAGTCAACGGTATAAAAGGAGAGAGAAGAAGGGGGTTGAGCAAGGAAGAGATTATCAATCCGTCCAGACATAAGAGCCTGCTTGTAAAGATACGAAGAAAGCAAAAGTGTATGGTAAATAAAGAGGCTGGTGCACGTAAGTAAGTGTTGTATTGCGCGAGGCGAAGACGCCACCGGTGAAAGCATGGGTGACCCCGAGCGAGCGTAACTGCTGCCGCTGAACTTTTCTCGTCGAGGAAATCCCCTCGCATCGAGATGAGCCCCCAGCGCCAATTCAGCATCGTGATCCTGCAATGCCGTTTCCTGCTCTTATGCGTTACCTCATCAAACCGCCAAAGCTATTCGATAAATACGTTCATTCAATTTTTTGATCTCGTTAATTCTCTCTGCTACCTACCCTATTGTTTTTTCAATTGTCCTCGAATAACCATCCCAGCCTACTTTTACCCATTCAATTGACAATCTATAACTAGCGGTTTAAGCCTTATGCTTAAATCATCCTCTTGGCGAAGCTACTCGAAAATTTATTTTAATTTTTTTACAAACTCATTAAAATGTATTTACAGGACAAATCAAATTTGAGATAAATGCATCAATTATTCGTCTGGTTTGTTTGTAGAACGATTTGGATACCGAAGGAGTGTATTACCCAAAAGTCGAGTATGCAGTGAGGATGCAGCGCGAGGTGGGCACCCAAGTTTCCTTTCCATGTGATGTCCGATACGGCAGGTAAGTTAAATTCACGAGACTCAGTTTCTTTTTATAATTACATCAGTATGGTGCACAATTTTATTTAGTCGGTCAACATGCGAGAGAAAAAGTGGACCTTTTTTAAAGTTAAATTGATCGGTTCTTTTCCTCGTTTTTTTTATCGCGCTACTTCGAAGGAAGGTTTATGTTGCGACTATCGTTTTAACCAGATTTTATCCTATAAGCTTATTCGTACACTGTTGTCACTGATAAAATGAAATTTTTTCTTACCAGTTTTATTGTTCTATTAATAAAACTAGTTTTTATTTTAATCCTTGATTTCTCTGAATATTTACCCAAGTATTACAAATGAAGGCCAAAATTAATAAATTCAAGAATTGTTTTTATTTTTTATTTTTTGACCCATTTTTCGATGATATAAATATCCTTGACAATTATCAGAATTAACAGTGCAGCTGATTTTATTGAGTGAAAGTTTGAAAATTACCAAATATATCAAATTAATTAGTTAATTTGTTGTTGATCGGTCAGTTGTTTCAATTAATCAGTAAATCAGTAAATTTTTTGGTTGGTTCAACGAACATTTATTTATTAAAAATTATTTAATTGTCACCAACGTTTCGTCATAGGTCAATCCTCGTCGGAGCTAAAAATTACCAAGATCACAAATTGTTCTAGTTAATTTTTTTCTCGGTCTGTTCGTCGACCGACTTCTCGGCTTCGAACCAAGAAAAAACATTCTTTTTCTCGCGCTTGACCAAGAATATTATATTTTTTTCAACAATAAATATGTTCAAATTTTCGTCCTACAGATTTATTTCAAATAAACTATGTCAATAAATTATAAATTAAATTTAACCTTACGGTGTCGAGTACCACAGCAAACTAAGCTAACTACTCGTTTCGACAATCTTATTAGAACGTGCCAGTAATATTTATAAATACGGAGAAATTTAATCTACGATTAAAAACGATTTATATAAACCTATCGAACCATTCACCAGAAAAATTTCAACAATGCCGAAAATCAACTTTATGCAATATGCGAAAAACGAAACTGGATTGTGGGGCACTTATTAGGAATAATGAGTACTTTAATTCAGCTGTAATTTCTCCAAGCAAATTATTACATCTTGTATGAGAAATTATTGCAGCTTGTACGGGAAAAAAAGAGCCGAACAATTTTAACTCGAAATCTGAAGGTTTCCGATTGAAACTCTAATTAACCTAACTTACACTATTCCCGGTGCAGTGATTACAAAACGTAAAAGAAAAAACAATTTTATTTCTTGAGCTTTGATAAAAACATTAGGTTTATAATAACAAAAGTTGTACTTGATGTATAATTTAATTATAAACTTCTCGTTTGGTGTAAATAAACAAATTTTTTAAATATATTATAAACATTGTTTACAGATCACTTGGCGGTAGGGGTGAGCTGTTTTATTTAAAAAAAAGTTAAACAATCTGGATCATTTTACATTTTATTAAATTCTTCAGTAGAATTTTATTTGAAAAATAAAAAACTTATTTTATGCTTGTATCAATTGATTTAATAAAAATAACTTTTGAAATAATTTCAACAGGTCAGCGACTCGACCAACTAGTGTTCACAAATTGAAACCAGGCGACATTGATATAGGTTTGTAACCATTTTTTTTACTAAAAATATAATATTTTGAATCTGTAACTCATGAATAAAATTTTATCAACGAGTTACAGTTGCGGGCTTAGGAGATTCCTTGGTTGCTGCGAGCGGAGCCTTGGAAGAATTCGCTTTGGGGACATTCATCGAAGCCCGAGGTGTTAGCTGGTGTATAGGCGGTCAAGATAATTGGAGAAAATATTTGACGGTCCCAAATCTCCTCAAGGTACACGTATCATGTACGGTTTTTTTTTTTTCATTTATGTTCAAATTCAACAAACTCTTAAGAGTGCTCACTAGCTCAACAGGTGTTTTATAACCTGTAAATGAATTTTAAAAGAATTTATAATTTTTTTAGAAATTTAATCAAAAATCGAACTAGTAAGAGACACGTGGATTGATATAGAGAATTTTTCAAAAAAATTTTCAGATTTTTTAGTCAAATTAAGAAGCCGTATTTTGTTAAGGAAAATTTAGCAGATGAAAGATTTGTTCTTAACAAAATACAACTTTTTAAGATGAATAAAAAATCTGAAATTTTTTTTGAAAAATTCTCTATATCAATCCACATGTCTCTTACTATTTCGATTTTTGATTAAATTTCTAAAAAAATTATAAATCCTTTTCAAATGCATTTATGTTGAGGTAGTGAGCACTCTTAAATTTACTATTTTTTAAAAAGTTACCATTTGCTATTTAATAAAATTAAGGTATAGTTTAAATTAAAATTATATGAAAAAAATAAATGAAAGTTAATTAATTGTTATAGGAGTATAATTCACGATTAACCGGATATTCCACGGGAACCGGAGAATTTATATCGCGAAAAGCGCGCCTGAACATAGCTTATCCAGTAGCAGCCACGGAAGATGCGTTGCATCAAGCAAAAATTTTAGTACAACGAATGAGAAGTGATCCTGACATCGATATTCAAAAACACTGGAAGGTTCATCATTATAGTTTATTTACCGCATTTACTGTAAAAACTGCTTTTTGCAATGGAACAAATAAATTATTTCATCTAATGAGATTCTGTAATTTAAAGTCGTTTTTTATAAATGTCTCGTCTGTATACATCAGGACTTGAGTTTTTGAAATTCATTTATGTTGTTTTTTCACGTGCAATGTTTCAATAAAAAATTAAAAGCAAATTGTTCAAAGAATAATATTGGATTATACTGTTTATTTTTAGATGATAACTATACTCTTTGGTGCGAACGACGTTTGCTCGGCGCAGTGCTATAATCCAAAAGAATTTTCGCCCATCAGATACGCTCTGCACTTGCGGAGAGCTTTAGATTTTCTAAGGGCATCTCTACCTCGTACGATAGTTAATCTAATTCCAGCAATGGGTAAGAATAATTGTTGTCGTTATATTTAAAGATCTCGGTTCAGTTGGTTATAAAAGTCAGTCAAGTTTTATTTGACTTTCAAATGTACTTTATTCAAATTTAGAGTTTCTATCTCGTTAGCTTGTAGTTCATACGGTGCAACTAAACTCACTGCAGTCCTGTAATTGTATTAGAATAACGACTGGATTGCAGCTAATTGTAACTCAGATATTTATTTTAAAAAATTAAGTAACCTGTTGACATGATAAACTTTTAATTGAAATTTTTGAAAATTATTTTCAGATGTAACAGTTTCACTCAGAGTACCAGTGCGTAGTTTAATGTGCAGCATACTGCATCCTCTTTATTGCGCCTGCATGCATCGAGGAAGTCGGCCGGATATCACAACTTCAAAAATGTCGGCCATGTATCAGCAAGCAGCCGAGTCGCTTGTTGCCTCCGGAAGGTAACTCAGAAACATTATTCAACTGTCGATAAATAAGATTTCACAATTTTTACATTTCAAAATTCAAATCTGTTTTTTTAAGACCTGTAGCCTTTTTGTCTCGACTCTGGACCGATCTCGGAAAATTTTTAGAAATGATGACAGAAAAATGTGTCCCGCGATAAGGATTTTGCATTTGTGTATCTATACTATATTTTAACAGCTATTGTAAATTCATTTTTGACACCTTTCATTTGATCTACATAAATGAAATTTTCAGAGATTATTTATCATTTTTTAAATTTTAATATTCTAAGAAAATATTTAAAAATTAAAAATTAAAAAAAAGTGGTTTATTTTAACAAAGTTAAAAATTTAAAAAAAAATCATCATTTATTTGATAATAATTTATTGTAAGAGTAAAAAATTTTTTTAACTGATTCTAACAAATTGTGAGGAAAACTAAACTAGCTGCGCATCAATTTTCAAAATGATACCACTGAAATGAGAGAGTACACAATTTTGAAAAATAAAATTGTAAGATGATTCAATAGAACCATTTGTTGATTTACATTTTAACACATTACTCTTCTGATGCTATCGAGGATGCTATACTATCAAAAACTTAATTTAAAAAAAAAAACGATTAATCCTTTGAAAAATCATTCGCTTAAATGCTTCATAAGAAACAAAACAAAAAAATGTTAAGTTTCAAATTTAATACACTAATTCAAGCGAGGGGCTATGCACTCCAGAATCACTGATGATTCTTTTGATTCTTTTTGATTCTTTTTCGATTCTTATGGCAAATTTAAAGTGTTTAGAGCCTTGGAATTAATTTTAGTTGATATTTTGTGAAAAATAATATTTTTCGAAGATTTTTACTTGTAATGGAATTGATATTTTATTGATTATATTGATTTTCGTGTGTGATTCTTTTAGTGATTCTGGAGTGCATAGCCCCTCGAATTCAAGGCACTTATATAGGATTTCTCTACTTACTCATCTATCTCTTTCTTATTTTTAATTGTTTGATTTATTTATAAAATTTTATTAATAATTTCACAACTTCGAATACATGTTAAAATTTTTGAAATATGTACCCATGAATAGCATTTCTTAATTTCAAGAGAAAATGTGCAATAATTAAATAGTAATTAAATACTATATTTATCGTATCTGCTTTTGACAAAATTTTGATTGAATGATACTATTTTTGTCACGTGTGATTTCTACGCGTGAAATTAGTAACCACTCACACTTTCTTTTGCAATTCAAATATTAATTTCATAGAATAATTATGTATGATATAAAAATTAGACTATTTGATGTAATAACATGTTGTTACATGAATAAAACAATAATATTATAATTTTAGGTACGACACTACTAATGATTTTACAGTGGTCCTTCAACCTTTCACGAAATTGTTTAACGCACCAAATTCAAATCCAAGAAATGCGCCACCCATTGACGCCACTCTCGTAACACACGACTGTTTTCATTTTAGTCAAAAAGGACATGCTCTTGGTAAGGATAATAGTATCTTATCTACATCTTTTCGTAAAGTTAGCTACTTATTAGTCAACACTCAACTGATTCTTCACTAATAAAACTAGTACTTCTTTATCTTTTCTTTCATTAAAAAAAAATTTTTTTTTCAATCGATTGCTAAAGAGTCTTCTGACAATGGATTATCAGTTCATAACAAACTGTGAGTTTGATTTTTTCACAAAGAGTTCAAATACAATAACAAATTTATTCTTGGATAAGAAATCAACAGTTCTTATATCGATTACGTTTTTATTTTATGTTCAGTCGGCTAAAAAAATTCACTCAAAATTTTAAACTTATTGCTCGCTTTAATAAATTTTAAAAGTATTTAAACTATAAAAAATTTGAAATTTTTTAAGTTATTAATTGTGAATAGAATTTTTTACTAATAAATGATCCATTCGAAAATAGGTTCGAAAATGATAGTCAGAAAAGGATAAGGTCGTAATATATACGTTTTTATGAAATTAATAATAAATATAAAAACTTATAAAAGTAATGAGCGTAGTTTGCGCATGAAACCAAAGCAAATGATAAGTCAAGAGGTCAAATAAGTTAAATTTGTATCGTCTGACTTTTAAGAAAAAATGTGATCTGATTAAAAATTGATTGAGTGGACACGTACGCAATTTTATCATTTATTAACACTACCTAATAGTTTTTAGCCAATAAAAATAGAAATTGCGATGCTGATGTTTGAGTAATTAATCTGTTAATTATGGATGTCAATTTTTCATAGGACATTAGTTTATTTCAAGCATTTCTTTTATCTTGAGATTAAGATTTATTTTTAACTTTTTCCATGTTCATCAGAGAGGATAAAATAATTTGATAAAACGTAATTAATAAACTTGTTAAGGGATGTAATTAATCAACCCAATACGATTCTAAACGTTATATCGACCGCCCCAACGAAGAAAAACCTTAACCGAAAAACTGCAGATTTAAAATTACCATTAAGAAGCTGAAATAAATAAATAAATCAGAAGAAAATTAAGAATCTTAATAAGTCTGCACCTAATCAATCCAATTTTTATGTCATAGGTTTTTAAATCTTTTCAGCCTTTTCAGAAAGTTACCCGTGAGAGGCTGAATTGAATTTAAAAATCGATTTAATTAAAAAAATTCGATTTATTAGGAACCAACTTATCAAGAATTTTGATTTTTTCTAATTTTTTAATTTTTCGCAGTCCATTATTGATAATTTTAAATCGACTGATTTTAGGCTAAGGTTTTTCTTCGCACCGGTCGTCGATATACTAGAAACTTTAGTCATATTTAAATCAGGTATCAATAAATTTGATTTCTTTTTGATTATATTAGATGAAATCTCAAACATGTATTTAAAGAAAAAGGTAACAGTCCGTAAAAATTTTTAGCTTACACCTTTCTCTTAATGAAAAAAATTCAGGTAAACCGGTTATGCCATAAAACACTCTTGAAGAATTCAAAGATGATTTACATCAATATTTCGTTCATTAACTTTATTAATTAAATAATCAAAAAATGTTTGAGGCTCAAAGCCTCTTGTAAATAACAGTGTAAATTTTTTAAAAATTTGATCTAATTATAATGTTAATAGGTGCAAATCTTTTGTGGAATAACTTGTTGGAGCCAGTGGGAAACAAGACGGATCGGGGACTTCCCAAAATATTCGAGAGGTTTCTGTGCCCCGGTCCCCGCACGCCTTACATCTTTACCAATGTTAATTCCAAGCAATTTTTCCGCACTGGCAATCAGGATATCGACGCCAAAACTTGAAGATAGAGATTAAATTCTGCAGTGTCGCATTTTTAAAGTGTTTTTAAAACATTTTGTGCTGAAACTTTCAACCTTTTTTTGCAAGTGAATTATTATTTGTGAATAAACTCTTGTAACAAGTTTTAATCCTTTCTGTGAGTGCTTGAATGAATCGACGATTAAAGCTTTGATTAAGAAGAGTCAATTTATCAACAGCTGTTTGTACTATTTTTAAAATTAAATTACTGCTGTGTCTGAAAAGCGGACGTATTTAAATCGATTCGCGGTTATTATTGATAATTAGTATAATGTCTACTGCGAAGTGGTTTAATTTTTTTGTTATTAATTTTACATTTTAATTTTACTCGTAACTAAACCATCTATTTTTTTAACGTGTATTTAATTTTTTGATAAATAATTTTACAAACTATTATTTATCGTTTAGGAATTTTTTTAAAGCAGTAGTGCATTAAGTCACGAATGATCATTAGTTAATGAAAATGTAATCTCAGAGAAAAATTCAATTTATTGATTTAAATAATTTTTCAGCAAATAATTCTCTACTATATTAAGAAGTTTATTTTCGTCGTCGTCATCGTCGTTGACTTCCTTAAAAAAAAAAAAAAAAAAAAAAAAAAGAGAGAGAGAATTAGACATCTTGGATCTATTAGAAATTTAGTACTTACTCTGGGGTTTTCGGGGCTGCTGATCACGAGTGCTAGTCTCGAATTGAATTAAGCAATGTAATGAAAAAATTTTTGAAGAGATTTTGGTACATTAAACTCTTTGATAGTGCCGATTACGAATATCTTTTTACAATTTAAACCCCTGTTGAAGTCAATATTCATTTTTTCGTCATCCTTTTATCGAACTTACAATCAGTATAGTGAAGTATTTTAAAGCTTTAATAAAAACATTAGACATTAATTTGAATATATTCTGCATGACGACTCAAATTTGTTTGAAGTAAAAAATTATCACATCTTGTATCACATTTTTTGCTGAAACTTTGTTTAAGAAGTTTTTTGAGCAAATTAAGGAATCATACATCTTATTTTAGTTGGATTTTTAATAAGGAATTATTTTACTGAATTTACTTCTAAAATATTAAATGAAAAATGTAAAAAAATTCAAAACATGTTATCTCAACAAAAATAGAGTATTCTTTTTTTAATTTAAGATTCGAAGAAGAACTTTGTAATAGTTTTTAAGCTCGTAAGGTTTACCCTGGCCGGACAGAGGCTAGTACAAAATCAAATTATTTAAAAGTTAATGATAAAAACCTCGATAAAAACTGTATTTTGCTTTTTGATCAAATTCGTACAATTAAAGATATTCAAACTCTGATGTTTGTATAAATTTAATCAGATTTAATAAATTATTTCATTTTTTCAGGAAAAAAGAAAATATCTTTTTACTATATTGTCACTTGAAAAGCTAAGTACGTATTTTTATTTTGAATGTGTTATTAACGTATAATAAGGTCCATTTATAAGATAATTTTATTTTTAGAATATTAATATCTGTCCTTGTATATTAATTTGAAACATTTATAACTCATAATTACAGAGTTTTAAACTCTTCAATTTGAGTGACGAGTTAATCTACTGCAGGAAGTTAAGAAGATGATATGCGATGTTGGTGATTGAAAATTAAAATCGATTTCTTAATTGATTCTATCACATTGCATAAAAACTAGTGTAAATTGTTATCGCATCAAATTGCAAGTTTTTAATCATTGCATCAGTGATGTTCAATTATAACGATAACTTTTTTTAACTTGATTCAAATCAAGTTAAAAAAAGTCAGACGTTACTTGAAAAAAGTGTGGAAATTTTATCCTATAATTAAGTCAAAATCATAAATTTTTTTTTCGATCAAAGGAAACTAGTTGTAAAAAGAATTTTGATCTCTATACTTATAAATGAGGATAAATTTTATATTCATAGATTTTTATTGGTTGTTACAATAATATCGTAGTAATGAAGAGGTATAGTTGTAATTTAATTCTCTACTAGACAGCAAATTCATTGTGACAGATGTTATAAATTTACAACTTGGAACGGTTAAAAGTATTATTGAAATTAATATTTGAAATAATAATTATTTGTAATAGACAACTAACATTCAACTTAATATTAAAATATTCACTATCTGGTGACTCTGTAACATCTTCAGGGCCGAGGTTTCGTCTAAAAATTAAAATAAAAAAATGAATATGCGTTCAACCTAACGATTGCTTTTTGTGATAGCAAAAATTTTATTATGCAGAAATTGACTGTTACTTATGTACCCCCAGGAGGCTGAACCGATCGTTCAAACTTGAGAGAAGAAATAACCGAGTGTTTCAAAGGTTGCTCGAGGAGTGGATTGGTTTCTTTAGGTGCATCATAATTATTTTAAGTCCTGAACGCGCTATTCAAGGTCAAAAAAAACACGAAAGATTTAAAATAAATTATTGTTGTTGAGGTATTTTTCTGTACGGCGATTAACCAAAAATCTTTTTTAATTTATACATTTCAGTAATAAAAGTTAAACAATGAAACTTACTAAACGGAAACAAAGAAAACACCCAATTAAGGTGGCTTGTAAGTGCTGCCCCGTATCTAGCAGGGGCCCTTGCGGGTGCATAAGTTTACAAAAATTTTAAAGAAGAAAAAAAAGCAATTTTTCCTATTTTTAATTATTATTACTATTTATTATGATCGTTATAATTCATTTTAAAACAAAACTTGAGATAAAAAACATAAAAAACAGTGAAAAATTTCATGTTTTAGAGGTTATGTACCGCAATTTTTTATTTTTCTTAAAAATTAAACCGATAACTCCATATTGTTATAATTTTAATATGATCTTTAACTTTTTACCTTTAAAATGATACCTGACTCGTAGCAAACTAGTGTATTTAGACAATTTGGGGAATTTTTAAATGTTTTTCCCATAAGAGTCCATGTTAAAAAAAAAAATTTTTAATGATTTTTTTCTCGAAAATAAGTCCGATGACCTTCGTAGTGTCCTCTAGGAAAGTTGTTGGTCTCACTTCAAGGAATCTACCTGATTTTTTTCGAAACTTATTAGTGTTTTTTTAAAATACTTACAAGCCACCTTAACATTAAATTTTAGAGTTTAATATATCAAATTTGAACTTTATGTCTGTAAAAAAAACTTAAAGTTCCAGACACTTTCCCTGTCTTAATCATAACTTTAAACGTCAATGTGTAGTAAGCGACTCTATAACACTAGAAGATTTAATATGGTAAAAATTAAATTTAAAAATAATTAACTAATTTCGTTCTATGTTGATTTGAAATATTAAATTTTTTACAACTTGATTTACTATCTATAATATAAAGTAATAATTTAATTTAAAAAACAAAGTTTAATTTTACGATACCATAAAACTGGCTGTTCGCGGTCGTTCACAAGACAACCTGCTTGGGTTTTTCCATTTGCGTAAAGCTTGTAATGGTAAGAGAATTTTTCAAAATAAAAATATCATTACAATTTTTAGAATTGAAAAGAACCCTACTGGGTGAAATCAATTGAATGAATAATTATTTATTTTTTTATTTTAGTATTTTTTTTTGTTTTATTTACAATAATGATTAATTTTACATCACAATAATTTTATAACGCGAATTTACAACACGAGAGTTGATCTAAAACAAGGCTCCGTCGAGGAAAACCCAGCAACGTTAAACTCACACACAAAAAAAAAAAAGAGAAAAAAAAAAGTAGAAGAGAATTGCTAATCATCACACACGTGCGCTCAAGTTTGCGCCTTGGGACAGGCAATGGGCGAGAATGTCATTGACTGCAACAGACGCTTCGCAATCACGGTCACGGTCGTGATTTTCTACCCCGGAGCAGCAGCAGCTTTTTTACGCTTGAGCAGACTTAAAAAATCTGAAAAAATAAATTACTGCCAATGCACTTGCTGCCGAGACTCATCTCGAACGATATCACCGTTGCGCTGCAGTTTTTATCTGTAGCTGCACACGCTGCCAACTCAACGACTTTAAATTTAATCAGTTCAATTTGCGTTGATCGATACAACGTCGACTGATCAGCTCGTGTTTCCCCTTGATTTTTCTTACCTTGATCGATTTTCCTTCAACCTGTATGAGCGCGCACTTGATTTTTCAGATTTTTTTTTTTATTCTTCATAACAAGATTATTTTTTCACCACAAGGTCGGTTTATCATTTTATTTGCCCCCAAAATTTCAAATATTATAAATATTTTTTGTTTCAGACTAACTATACAATAGATTTCTTTTTTTTTTTTTTTTTTTTTTTTTCAAGTTTTTATTTTTCTACGCGGTTAGAAAAGTTGAGTAAAAATTACGGATCCTAATGTAAAAATTATAGAATCTGTGAAACGTGTGACTCCATAATGAATTTTTTTCGAAAATAATTTAAAAAAGAAGAAAAAGAAAGTGGTTTTTAAAATGCACTTTACTGGTTAGTATTCTTTTTAATGTTTTGTTTTAATTACACTTGCACCAAAGAATGAGAAAGGAGAAAATAAATAATTGTTATCAAAGTCATATCTTTACTAATTAAAAATTTTATCTTAAGTTATTTTGAAAATAGTAAATTTGAAAAAGAAGAAAAAGATGACGTCCGTGACAATGATGAAGTGGAAAACGCGAAAGAAAGAAGCAGTAAAAAACTAAATATACATTGATTACAGTTTAAATATATAGTAAGTATATAGATTATTCATATTCTCCATATGTTTCCATAATTAAAAATTTTTTTATGTACATACATACATTACAAAATAATGTTGTGATTATTGACACTGTAAATTATTAAAAACTTAAATATATTTGCAATTTTTATTTTTTTTAGGATACAAATCAAGTTTGGGTAGTTACAAAATCTTCCTTAGAATAGGGTTTATTAAAAAAAAAAACCATTTTTATAGCAAAAATATAACTTTAACATTAAAATTACAACAGATGTCTCAATAACGATGCCTAAATAACGACCTCCGTAGTTCTATAAGATTAGTTATCATTGCTGTTGTTTTTTTTTTTTTTTTTTTTTTTTTAATAGCAGAAGAGGGCTTTTAATATGACCTTTGTGTAAGTAAGATCAATTTTCCGAAAAAATATGTTGTTTGATTGAGCCGTCAAGATTTTGTAGAGGTGTCTTAGTCGAAATTTTTGAAAATTACGTATCAATAATAACATTCTGTCTTATTCATTAATAAAATTCAAGTAAAAATAATTGCAATGAAGTAAATTTTTAAGAACGATACCATTGGCTTTTTAATGAAATTGCAATGAAAAAAATCTCTTGCATAATTTACTTAACCAAAATACCTAAGATTTAGTGATTGTTTTTACAGTTATTTTATGAAAAAAAAACTTTTATTGTTAAAGAGCAGAAACCAAAATAATAAATGACTTTTTTTACCTACGTCATTCAACGATATAAAACTGGTTTTTATTTCGTTCTTAGAAAAAATTTCTTTCATCCACCTCTGTAATTTATTGGCTTCTCACACGTGGATTCTATTCCGTGGTCTCGAGACTTTCCAACTTTATGAAGGTTCAGTATGCTGAATCCAACCGAGTTTTGTGCAAAAAGAATCGTTGAATTAATTTTTTGTACTCTCAAAAAAAAATTTCCTCTCTTAAAAGTTTGGACTTTAGTATCCATGTAAAAAAATCGTAATTTTACATCTCAATGACATAATTTTATATTTTTTAAATTATACATACTCAAAAGTCAAAATTTTTTTTTTTAATAAAATGAATTGAAGTTATTTAATTTTATCATCTCCCACCGCATTATAGAATTATTTATTTAAATTTTCAATTTACAAAAAAATGTTGATGTTAGGATTCAAAGTAAAAAGGTACGAATCACGAGTGTAAATCGTGATCAACAGCATCGAAGCAAGCAGGATCAGTGGCAACAGTAAAGTTCGACGGACTCGCCCTCGCTCGGACTTTAAAAAGTTTTGTTGATGTTTTTTTTTTTTTTTTTTTTTTTTTTTTTTTTTTTTTTTTTTTTCTTGTTCTGTTCATTATCTGACCAAGTTGTATAGACGGAGGGGCAGTGGCCGTCGTCCACCTTGGAGGGAGCAGCACCTCGTTCAAGGCCAATGGAAAAGTTCTCTTTCTCATTTCCTCCCTTTCTCTCGCTGCTGTTAAGCCTTAATAAAATCCCGATCGCACCAACGCACCTCACATGCACCTTTTCTACTTACTTTGGGAGAGAAGCGTACCGTTAAAAAAATCTCGAATGTAGCCGCGCAGGGAACGGAATTTTCAAGGGTCATCTTTTTTGCAGCGCTCCCATTGTCTTTCACTCCGTCGGGCTGCTGCGCTTTTTAAACTCATCCCCTTTCTTGCCTTCAAGTTTATCGATTTTATTTTGCTAAATTCATCTATTTTTATCTCTAAAAAAAACTCGTTAAACCACCGATTTTTTTCATAATTATTGTTGCTAAATTAAAAATTTTTATTGAATCGTTTTCAAGAGGATACATTGTATGGAAGTATTGTTTTATTTTATTTTTTTTTGGTAGGTAATTGGGTGAAGCCAACCGATGAAACTGTTTTTAAGTGACCGGTCTTCGTCTGGACCAAGGTTTCTTAAAATATTGAAAAGATCTTTTTGTTTGAAATCTTTTGTTCCTGAAATTAAAATTTAATACTATTTTGTGAATCTGTAGGACTTTGAAAAAATAAAAAAAATAAGTAAGTAAGTTAATAATTGAGGCAGCCGATGCTACAACAACCAGGTGAGCGCTTAAAACAACTCCAAAAGCTTGACTACCTGGTTGTTGCATCGGCTACCTCAATTATAAGTTATTTGATTTTTATTCAAAATAATGTATGAACTTAAGCTTCGACAATAAATGTTCTTCTAAAATTAGTATTTATATATATAAAATTCAAAATTGGCTTTGGTTTTGTTAAGAGTTAAAAAAAAAATATTTTAAACCAGGTTTACATACTTTACCGGAGCTACCAGGGCTTCTCGCACTTGGATAGCTTCATACTCTTGCTTCCTCATTCGCACTACCTTAGATCCAACTACAGTGGATGGTATATTATCGCAGGTGTTTGTAAACATACATTTTTTTTACATATGATACGCTTACAAATATTTATAATATTTATTTCCTTGATTATTTTAACTTTTTTTACTATTCGCTTTATTTTTTCATTGCACCAATGTTTTTTTTCACAACCAAAAGTACATTTATAATTTTGTTCTGAAAAGTTTTAACTTACAGTTCGATTAACCGATTTTTTAATAGTTCAATAGGTAAATATTTTTGGGAAAAAAAGATATCATTGTTAGTTTAGACCTAGCTCACATTTTTACTCGTCAAAAACTGATTTTTTGATACACTTTTTACACACAAACACTTAAACAGTTAAATCTGTATTTAAATCAGTATTCCAATTTCCAAATAAGAGTTTTTTTGTCAGTTTAAAAATTTAACTTTTTTATTATGTATAGAACTAAACTCGTTTAATTATTATCTTTCATAATTTTTCACCTGAACAAACTGCTTAGTAACTTATGAAACAAAAAATGCTCCGCAAAAGTCACTCGATCATGCATTCAAATGGTTAAGCAGAAAAAAGTAAAAGGTTATAATTATGAGTACAATTACGAATTTACGAAATTAGTGCATTAAATAACACATTAAGAAATACATGATTTGAATAATTTTTTTTTATTTTTCAAGCATTGTTAACATTATTAAAAAAAAAGAAAAATTATCATTTTGTTTCTTTTTATTTTGGTGGAAAAAATACTGGAATTTCAAAAAATTTAAGTATGAAAAGTACCGAGGAAAATTAACGGTTTTTTACCATTTCGGGACTGTATGTATTAATCGTGATAAAAACTGGTAAAACGATCTCGGCACCTGAAGTCTAGAAAATGAAATATTTTTTCTGCTCGGCTACAAGTGTTTACTTCTGATAAGTATTTTGTCATTTTATCAAACCTATAGCGTATAGTACTAACAAAATGGTATATTCCTGTACAAGTAAAGATAAATTAATCGATCGTGTGGTCGTAAAAAACATTCCAAAACTGTGCAGATATTGTAAAATTTTCTCGCGTTTCGCTCTTTACCAAGAGGCTCAGCCCCTGAAGATCCTTAATTTAATAATTATAAATCAATTTTAAGGTCATAAAAAAATATTAAAAATTTGAATTGCTATAAATTTGATGCGGAAATAAAATTCTAAATTGTGTAATAATGTTTAAAACAAGAAAATTAAATGAATTAAGTGTTCGCTGAATATGCGCAGAAAAAAACAATTTATCATAACATAAAAAATTCAGATCGCTCTTAATTCTCAAGTCGTTGCTTAAAAATCTGAGTTGTTTTTAACTTTATCATAATGTGTATGGGAATTCGAGATGACTCTTGATTCGCAAGCGATCGTGTTTACGCCAAGTTTTTTCAACAATTGAACTTGTGAATGACAAATTTATTGTAATCGTATCGATAACTTCGATCAAAATATCCGTTCAGTCTATTTTTCTAAATCGCAATTCACAAACAAATGTTATGATTAAATTCACAAAAACCAGAACCAATAAAGTACTTATGATTTCCTGTCAGCTAAAAAATAAAATATGTGAATTATTCAAATAAAGCCAGCTAAAAATAAAAAAAAAAAAATTTTTAAATGATAAAAGAATAATTTAAATAAAATAAGCTTTTAGTAAGCTAGTCAGGTCACGGATGTAGCGGTGCACGTGCGTGCATCGGTGCAGTACCCTCCATCAAAATAGATCGCTTTATGCGGCCAATGGTGCATTTATCACAATGGTGCGAATAACAACTATGAATTATGATTGATTGAGTCAATGAATTCTGTGTACTCATTTAATAGCGTACGTGCAATACAGCTCGTTATATTTTTGTTCCAAGTTTGGATGGTGTTGCGATCTATTTTTAGTCGAAGACGCTTCGCACGCACACGGAATTTCTTATCAGCTAACTTACTTACTCTGCATGGATTAAGCTTATACAACTCTCTTAAATTAACAGTCCATTAACAAAATCTGCTTTCTTTGTTTTGATTTTAACGGTAAACAAACGTGGTTTTTGAGGAAACATTTACTTGTCGACTTTACACTTTCAAAATTTATCGCGCAACCAAAGTATCGTATTGAGTTTTTTTTTAAGTAGTATAATTTTTATTTTCTCACTGGTATATTATAGTTTTCCTAATTTTAGTTTTTTTTTTTTTTTTTTCCTTCTACGCGAGTGCTGCGTACGTTCAATCCGTAGATTAAAAAAATGAAATTTTTTGCAACCATTTTTAGTCAGATAAATCTGAAAATAAAAAAAATATCAAGTTTGTTCAGCCTTCAAAATAAATTTGTTGTAAAAGGTTGATTTCTTATTTTTAAATAGAGAGCAACAATCATAACAATAAAAAACTTCATGTTCGTACTTAGGTATAACATTACACATACTCTACACTATAAGTCTCGTAAAAGAATAACAAATAATCAAAATGGCTGAAGGGTAGCTTGAAAAGTTGATCCATAAACGATTACATCTGCGAAAATTTTTTAAAAATAAATTTCAGCCATTACAGTAATAATTTTAAGTCATAATATCCCTCGTGCTTCACAATTGTCGATAATTTTCCGGCTGTTTTGTTGCACAGCAACGAGGGGGGCAATTTTGGCAGATTTTTTTGAGTTGCTGTGCAAAAAACTGGAGGAAAATTTTCTACAATTTTGAATCACGAGGGGTATTCAACGGCTGGATTATTTTCCCCAGTTGAATTTCAACCTATAGAAACGCAGTAAGTACTTATATTACATTTTTGCTGGGCAACAGACTTTTTATTTCAAATTCTTCACAATTACAGAGGCTACTATTTTTTTACTAAAAGACCTATTCGATTCAACTTTTGGGTTAGACCTGGGCTAACCCAAGTCAGTACGTTGTATACCTATATATGAATATTCATAGGTATATGGGGAATTCTCAAAAACTTTAAAATATACAAGTATTCAGAAAAACATAGTTCTAATTGAAGCACTTCTTTGAAATTTTGACCACTTTTTCTTAACAAAATTTCCAATGCTGAACCGCAAAAAATTTTTTTTATAAAGTTCGCTAACAAAGTTATTGCAAAATGAAAGTATTAATAAACAATTCATAAAAAAATACAAAAAATGATGACGGTAACCGATCCAGAGGAAAAAAAGAAGATAAAAACTAGTAAAAATAAAAAATAGTAAGGTAAACACGGGAAAAAAATTGTTTAAACTATAATATTGTTTAAACAATTTCAAAAATTTCACAATTTTGCACTGTAAAAAATGATTTCATATTTTTCAGGAAAACAAAATTAAAAGTTTCCTTAGATCTTTTTTATTTAAAGCCTTAGGTTATGTGAAAAAAATCATTGAAATTGAAAAAAGAGTTCTTGATCCCGGAGCCAGAACGTTCATGATAGTTTCATTTTGCAATAACTTCGTTGGCGAACTAAAAAATAAATTTTTTTATTATTGGATCAAGTCAGAAATTACAATAATAAATAGCTGTCAAAATTTCAAAAGTGTGCTCCAATTTTTACTATACTTTTACGAATTTTGACCGAGTTTAAAAGTTTTTGAGAATTCCCCATATATGGAGACCTTTAGAAATGAGTGGCACTGGAGGGCGCTACTGGCAATAGCCTCCTTTCCTAGCATTTTGGCGCAGTGGACTTTTGTTTGTGTGCACATGCGTGAGATGACACACGTCACACACACTCAAAAATTTGCTCCGTATGCTGAACTGCTGGGAGAGGAGGCTATTGCCAGTAGCGCCCTCCAGTGCCGCTCATTTCTAAAGGTCACGGTCGTACATACAGGTCCGGCAACTCCGGTGGTGGGGGTAAGGCTCTTATGAACCGAAAAAAGTTTCAGAATCTTGCCAGTTGGGAGCGCCGCAAGCGGTGTGAGTGCGGTGTGAATCGTTCTGATTGGTCGAGCTCTCCGCACTGTTTTTCTCTCCGTCCGCGGTAGGCTGATTAATTTTCACTAATTTACGGAGTGATATTTTATTATTGTAATGCTCATAATATGACGAAATATATGTATATATATTACATAAATAGCGCTGTATTCAACTACTGTTTAAAGTTGTACACAGAACTTTTAAAATGATGATAAAGAAAAAATTAATAATATTTCAATACTTGAGTTGATTATAATCTATTACAATTTAAATATTTTTAATTCTTACTTTTTACACGACGAAAGCAAATAACGCCTACATTTGTACAAGTAAACCCAAAGCTTATGAACGAGTGGGGGGAAACAACTTTTATACTTCTTAAAATACTACTACAAGCAAGTTAAGTCGTGGCGCAATGGTAATGCTGCTGCCTTTCCTTTTGCTCGTCCCGGGTTCGATACTCTGTAAATTTTTTTTTTTTTTTTTTTTTTTTTTTTTTTTTTTTTTAATAAGGGATTAAAAGTTTATGAAAGTACAGTCACTTTCGACTCTACATACAATACAAAAATATTCAGAACAGATTTTAGGTAAATATCAGCTATTACCGAGAGGTTACGCAATAAATCCTCACGAAAAATCATCGAAAATCCTCAAAATCCTCTCTAATGCATTTTGCTTGGGCTTTTAAACTAGTGAGGATTTTGAGGAATACGGTGATTTTATATTTTTTTAAGCGTATAGAAAGAAAAAATAACTATTTTTCAGTAGTTTGGGCTGAAATTAAAAATATTCAAGTATTTTCACTTGTAGTTTGAGCCATTCTTAAATTTTTATAATTATAAAAAATCTTCGAATTTCTCAAAATCCTCTTCATTGGGGATTAAGTGCGCAATCCCTCGGCTATTCCAACGTAAGGAAATTTCGCGACCATTGAAAAGGATCATGTGGCCAAAGATTTAAAAAAAAAAATTAGTTTTTCATAGATAAATAAATTATTTTCTATGATTAGATTTTGTAACCAACTTTTATTAAATACATACTTTGAAAAAAGCCTAAGTTTTATTTGCATTTTCTTTAAAAAAAAATTACAAAAAAATATAGATCATATAATAAAAAATTGTGAATTTACTAAAATTATTGAGGTGATGTCTTTAATAAAGTGTGAAAAAAAATTGGTTAGGCTGTGAGACCAACATAGATAACTTATGATCATTCGTAAACAAAAAAAATTAACAAAAAATTTCATTTTTATTCTTAATCTCGCTTCTACCTATTAGCTGTTGAAACAAGAAAAAACATATACCTATGGAACCACTTTAAATTATATTACATTGCTCTTATTTACAGTGACAGCTGCATATTATTAATAATAATTAAACCTTGATATTATTAAGAACATGTATTTAATTTAAAAGAACGTTATTTTTAATGAAAAATTCGACTTTTTCATAGCAAGTGATTTTTGACACTCAGTATTCAAAATATAATATATCAATGTAAATTTAAAATTGAAGTTTAGATCATTAAGAAAAAATTGTAGAGAAATTTGAGAAATAATTACATTCACATAAGTATTGAGTTATTTTAAGTTTTTTTAAACTTTGCAATTTTACGCTGATTAGCTGATTCTTTTTTACGTTTCTGATCTTCTTGAAACGCAAACTGTCTCATGCGTAAACGGACGTAATAGTAAATACCATAAGATAGTAAGTCAGAGCCGTGCTTGAGACATGGAAACTTAAAGTTATAAGTTTCCAAAACTTCATCAACTGTATTGTCGAAAACTTGAGAACTACGGCAATTTTTTTCAAAGCATTTTTCAATATACAAGATCAATTTAAAAAAATATTTGTTGGCATGTATTAGTTTTCCCTGGGATTTCAATGCGACCCATTCTGCCTCTGCCAAATCATAATTAGTATTGATCAAAGCTTTTTTGCAGTTTTCACAGTTTTTGTATTCTTCCTTTTTCAGAATCTGTTTTATAAGATAACCTGAAAATAATTATCAATCATTACAAATAAATGCAATATTCCTAAAACAAAAATAAAATAAAAAAACTTGAAAATTAATTCTTAATAGTTTTGGAAATAAAATACGTAAATTTGACGAAATTTAATTTTAATCAACATGATAGTATGAGAATTTTCACTCAATTATTGTAAAAGTACAATAGAAGTAAATATTAGTGAATGTAAACTCGAGAAAAAAAAAAAATAATAATGAATTTCTTTTTTAATATTTCTAAAAATATTTAGCTTTAAGTATTGAATTTTTTATGTACTTAAAGTTATTTTAGAAATTTAAAAAATGCAGCTATGAAGAAATTTTTAGTAAATATACCTGTAACGTAGTAGATAGCGCAATCTAGCACTTCTGCTACATTGTAATCATGGTCTATAACTTCAAAAACTTCCCAATCTTCTTCTTCCAAAATGGAATCTAGTCTTTTTTTCATCGAAGTCAAAGCGCATTGAGTCTTGCTTTCTTGTTTTTTATAAATAGTTTTAATTTCAGAAAGACTGATGGAAGTTATTTTTTTATCATCTTCGTTAACGGTGCAGTTCCCATACAAAGGGGGTTTTATCAAACTGTAAACTGATAATAAACGATATAAAAAAAGAAAAGTCGGTGCACTTGGGTGTTCATTACTCCCGGCTGCTTTGCGAATAGTTCCAAAGAATTTCTGTAATGAAAAAAGAAATTCAGCAACTTACACTTCTTTAAATTATTATTTGATAAAAGCGATAAGTACATTACAAAGATTATAAACGATTGCGCTTAGGAAGTTAGAAAATATTTAAATTTTCTATTTCAATTTTTATTGAAGACAAAAAAAATAGATTTTAAAATTAATGAAATATTGAATTACATTACATACCATGCATACAAAAAAAATATTTTTAAAGGAGTATAAAATTAGATAAAAGCAGATATTTTATTTGAATTTTGAATTTGAAAATCAATATCGGTATAATATAAGATGTAACAAAAATCAAATTTAAAATGAAAGTAGTGAAATACAAAACGATATACAGAAACGTATAATTATTTTGTTTTTACTAAAAAGTTTAATTTTACAATTAATGTAATTGAAAATATTTTTGTTCTTTAAAAATTTATTAAAGTTACAAAGGTAAAAAGGTTTTGTTTGTTTCAAATGGAGTGGCTATATCTATCGACTCACGACTGTGATAACAGTTAAAAAGATTTTGATTGTTTTGACCCCAAAAAAATTAAATAACAAAGTAATACTTTGTTCTAAAATTTCTTTACAATTTTAAAATAATTAATACCAATTTTTTCCAATGTCGAGCTTGTTATGGAGTTTGAAACTGTAACTCAAAAAATGCATTATTTTTGACCTTCTAGCAATCAACAATAAATTACACAATAAATGTTAAAAGTTATGTTCACATTCACGGGCTCAACAATTCTGTGTCAAAAACTTGATTTTATTTTATTTTATTTTTTTTAATCGATTTTGTGAACGTACTTTCCAAAAAAATTCTATTCTTATTTTATTAAAATTTAAAAATAATACTTTTAAACTTACTTCCAGATTGTCTTGATTGACTTTACCAGTCAACAAATACTTGAAATCAAATTTTTCTTTCAAGTAACCACATAAATCAAGGGTCGATTGAATAGTGACTCTTAATCCAGCAGCTGTTTCTTTACTTAAAAATTCCTCTTCTGGAATAGTTTTTTCTTTAACTTTTTTTTCCCAATTATTCAACCAATGCAGGGAATCATTTAAAAACTAAAAATAAAAAAACAGTCTTACAAATTTTTTTAAAGTTATTATCATGACTTTAATAATGAAATAAGTATCACGGTACTACCATGATAGATTTTTTTTTTTGGCTTACAATGACAAGAATAAATTTTACCTTGTGGTCTTTGTTATTAATTTGCAACCCTTGATTTGGCTGTTTCCGATTCAAAGCGTCAAACAAATCGTTGAACTTTTCACAGAAATGAGCTGTTTCTTCACAGTTTTCGAAGTCCTTGCTACGACGTGAATAATATCTTAATGCTTTTGCGACTGTGGAGCTCAGTATCTGTAACAAAAAGTTCCGCTTAAACATTATATTTTAAAAAACCACTATATAAACTTTTAGAGCTCGAATATATTTTTTATTGGTCAATTAAAATGTTAATGTATTATTCATTCTCGTAGGCTATTTAGCAAATAGGTTTCTTAAAACGTTTTCAAAGTGAAAATGAAAAGAAAACTCTTTGTCTTTGTTTAACGTATAAATATAAGCATCTTATACTTATTACTTTTGGATTCTACTTAATAGTTATTTTATAAAACTATAAAATAATATTTATAAAGCAAAAACAAAAAATTTATGGAAAAGTGTTCTTACATTATCTTTTGCGTAAGTTTTTGTTTACATGCAAATATGATGTAAGAGCGTATAATATAAAACTGAAGATAAATTATTTAAAATAAAATTAGCAACTTTAATGATTTGACAGTTAGTAAATTTAATTTGCAAGTTTTTCCAATTAATTATAATAGGTTAAACAAATTAAGTGATTTAAATTCTATTTCATTAACAATGTAAGTTCACTAAAAATCAAAAGTTTATAACTAATTCGCACATTTTTTTTTGAATATATTAAAACAATGTACCTGAACCGCTAATCGAACGCGCATTTTCGATGCGTTATCCAATTGAATATGACGAAGAGTGAGTTTTGGGCACAATCGGGCATGAGCTCCTGTAGAATCATGCTTGTACAGCTCAGTAAAGTACTTCCACTGAACATAATTTTCTTCGGGGCTTACCTATAATGTAAATATTTTTATTTTAAAATACGAGTAGTTCTACTACAGATACAAATAATAAATTTATATTAAAATTAAAAGTTAAATTCAAGATATAATACAAACACTTTGTCGTTGAAGATAAAAAACTTTAAGTATATAACAAGTCAATTTCAATGATTATTAATGACAGCTTCTATGAAAATACGTAAAAATTTGTTTGTTTTGATATAAAAAAAAAAACAAAACAAACAAAAAAAAAAAAAAAAAATTTTAGAAATTGTGAGATACAATATCTAAAAAAACTGAAGCCTTGGCTGAGATTTTTAAAGCTTTTTGCAATTAACTTGATTTTAAAAATAATAACTTTTTTTCTTACCCTCAGTCGTTTCCTGTTGTACAAACGATTTCGTACGCATTTGATGAGGTGGGGGGTGTCGGAGAATAAAAAGACTTTCCGATTCTCGTCTAGAGGATGGGTAAAACTCGTTTTCAATGTATCCATATCGGAATTAATTCCCAAACATTTCCACATGTTACGGTTTGTGGAGGCACCATCTCCGATTACCCCGTGAATTTTTGCACCAGCGTTTTCTAACATTATTATGGCTTTGACAACTATTTTGGCTAACTCGTCACCATGGACCGAATTTTTCGAAGCAAATACGGCCACCGGCTGCGTAAATTTATCATTAAGAGACTGGAATTGGATAACAAGGCCATGGTCCGCTAGTTCATCAATATTTTCACTCTGATATCCGTCTTCCCCTAAATCCACTAGGCCAGAATAACTGAGCGTTTTTGCATTAACTGCTAACGATGTTCGTAAGCTGATTTCATCTACTGTGATAACGCCATGAAACGTTTTGTTCAAAATTTTTTCTTTAGTTGAAAAAGTCTCTTTAAGAAGACCAAAAAAATTTGGGTCGAACCCGCATTTTATATCAATTAACGACATATAGTCTCTTATTGTCTTAGTGCACGGTAGAGGAAGGAAACAACTATCTCGTAAGAATTCGTAAGTGCTCTTCGATCTAATATTGAGCATCATACACAGCATAATAAACTCTTCTGAGTACCTGTTGCCTTTACTACTTTTTTTTTTGGCCGCAGATATTATTTGATCCATTACTAATTTTTGAGCTTTGGGAATTTTTTTTATATTTTCTTCGTTTAAATTAGCCAATAAATTTTTATTTTTCTCAATTTCCGCAGAAAGCGCCTCTAGTTTAAATTTCGCTCTAAGAAATTTTTGATTTTGTATTTTAATTTTTTTTTGATAGGCAATTTGTAATAATGCACCCAATTTGGTTTTAATTGGATTTTGAATTCGTCTAACGGGTTTTTTTTTTTTTGATCTTCGGGCTTGGGTTGTAAAATTTTTACTATATTTAGCGCAAGCACTACATCTCTTGTTGTTGAAGGTTAGTAAAGAGCAATCTGAATGTTGAAAGAAAGTCGAGATATTTTTTATGGAATGGTTTTCTTCAAAGTACGATAAAACTTTCGGCGCAAGTCCTTCGCAAAGTCGAACTTTTTTAAATCTTTCCAGTATTTGAGGAATAAATGAAATTTTTTCTAATTTTGTAGGTAATTTAAAGATTTGTACGTCGACAGCTTCAGAGTTTACTTCATAAACTATATTTCTGGTTTTACTGATAATAACACTTTTTGGGAAAGTGTGTTTAGTCCTTTTATCAGTAACTCTTTCTTCAGCATACGTAAATAATATTGCCTCAACTTTATCGATGACTGTTTTAGTTGCTGCCCAAGGTTCTGGGATTTCGAGAAAACCGACAAAAGTATTGTCATTTTCTGAAAAGGTAAGAATAGTTTTTTAAAATTGAATTTTTCAAAATTGTTTTAATGCATGTATATGATTTTTTATTGTAATTTTCCATAACTGTTTTTGACGGAAAATGCGTTAAAATTACAAACAAGTATAGAATCAAAATGAAGAGAAAAAATTATTTTTTTAGTAAAAAAAAAGTTAACGATTAGAGTCGATAAAGTTGATAGATTTTTTGTTTCTGTTATAAAAGAAAAAAGACATTTTCTGAATGTATTTTAAATTTGAAAAAAATTACCTGTTATTTCAAAATTAAAATCTATCGAAGAAAATTTTACAAAGATTGAAGGCGTCTCACTTAAAACTTTCTCACTATCATCGGGTAATATTTCATTCAATACTGATTCAAAATTACAAGAATCGTTTGGTACTTCAGGTGTGGGACTTTTTCTTAATAAACTATCATCACAATCTACTGATGCATCAGACACAAGTTTGATTTCAGTGTCTTCGGGCTCTTTTGTCCCAGAGGTAGAACTAGCCAGATTTATTTGATGCTTATCTAAGATAAAATGAATTTTATTCCATCATAAGGTATATTACGGTAGAACAATGTAATCAAAATGTGTTAAGGTAATTTTGTTAAAAATAGCTTGGATTATTAGGTTTTATTAATGTGATGATAGTAAAAATTTGATTTTAAAACAATGTAATTAAAAAAAAAAAAAAAAAATTTAATTAATGACATTACAAAAGGTTAAATTATGTTAAGTTCTTTAAAATACTCTTTTTTACATAACAACTGAAAGTAGATGCAATAAATTAATTATTTCAAATTAATAAAAGGGTGCGTGGTAAAAAAACTATTTATTTATTTTATATGTGTGGCTAACTATCACTAGGCATCGTACCTTTTTATTAATTTGAAATTATTTATCCTTAAATTATTAGTGCTTTCATTAATAAAAAATGTTAACATTTTTAAATATTTTAATATTTTCTGCAAAGTTTCCATTGAAGATTGATTTGTGCTTTTATAATTGTCATTACCTTCCGTGATTATAGAGGTACTGCTTTTAAGTACGCTCGAAGTTGATTTTTCATTCTCTTCAAATTGAAGTACTTCCATTTCAGATTCATTTGCCGCAAGTTCCATGTTTTTAGAAGAGCAACTCGTGTTAATTACAGTACTGGACGCTTTTGAATTTATAGCTACAAATAATTTGTACAGTATTTTTTAGTTAGTATAATTTATTTTAGATTGTTCAAATAGTTTAATCATTTCTTGAAATTATTATAATTTTTAAAGTTCACAAATTTTTTTCAAAGATGCAAAATCATAGTCCGCGATTTAGATTATTGACCAAAAAATCTCTTTAAAACTGAAATCAATAGTCACCAAAACCAATAATAGTGAAATTATTAGAGACTAGGATGTTTGAGCTCGTATCATGCAACCATCTCATTTGGAATAGTAGCTATATCACCATGAAGAATTTTTTTAAATATTCGGAAAGTACATATCGGGTTCCGATTGTTGTTTTTTTCCATGCGCGCTTGCAGCGAGCTGAAAAGTTCCTATAGTAGGATTAAAATTTCGGGAAGATTTTTTTACATTATTAATTCGAATTTTATTTTATATCACATGTGTTATCCTAATAATTCGTAATGTACGCGTTTTTCTAAAAGAAGCTTTTGTTTTTCATTAATTTAATTCTTTTTTGAACAATAAGTTATGATTGATACCTACTTTAATTGGTTTTGTTGAAAAATGTACTTAAATAAAAAAAAAATTTATTCACTGTCGCGATAATAGACAATTTAATCAAATGAGATTTTTGAATATTAGTACGACTGTGGCTAGAATATTTCTGATTAGTGTTATACCTACTATTTTAATAAAAATATTGAAACACAGATAAAGTACAACTTCAAATCACTTACGAGGTGGTTTTGAATATGAATGTTCAAACGAACTTCGAGATTCAAATATCGTGGGTATTGCTCCTGGTCGAAGTCGAGTATTATTCATCTTTGCCTAAATAAATTGGATAAAATAATTAAAATATTTTACATTGTAGTTTCCAATGAAATCAATGATGCGAATTTAAGTAAATCGATGAAAATAAAGGAATTTTTTCAACGTATAGTCTAACACTGCTATTGCTTGAAAAAATTGATCCACAATTATTAATTAATAAAATATAAGAGCTTATTATAGAAAAAAAAAATTTTTAATTACACTGTTTTCAACAATAGACGACCTATTAAAATTTTTTTAAATCTTTGCTTATATAATAAACACAGTTAATATTTATGAAATTACAGTAAGTCTTTGTATATTACTCCGGATAAAAATGATAGTTACAAGAGTAAATTAAAGTACATATTTTGACTGATTTTATTTAAAATAAACAAGATTACTATATTCTAGACGGGGGTTCTGTAAATATTACTTACAATCAAAAGTATCTTTATTTAATAATAAAAAAAAAATGGGTTTTATAAACAATATTTTTTTTCAATTCCGTAATTTATTGGCGAAATGTTAGGATAAAATTTTTTTCCTGCTAACCCTGGGGAAATTTCATAAAAATTAGCATCATTTAATTAATAACAGATTTTTTCCAAATTATTTACGAAACATTTTATCAATTTATTATAAATCGAAAAAAATGCGGTAAAAAATCTTGTTGATTCCTTGTTCTCGCAGGCTTACGAATTTAAAAAATAAAATAAAATAAACAAATAAACAACTAACTGAATGACATTTTGCGATTGCAGTGTAACTTTGTAAAAGCTCTTTTAATTAACAATAGAACCAGCACTTATCAAAAGTTTGTGGTGTCTTGGCTTTCAGGTCACTGCTACAAAAAAATATATTAAAACAAGTATTCCTTCTTGTTAATTTAAAAATAAGAGTACAGATTATAGAGTAAAAAATGGAAAGGTCAAAAACTTTAACATATTTAATTAGAATCCTTTGATTTTTAAATAAAAATATAAGTTTCTTTTTTATGCTTACTTGCGCTAGTAAAGTTCCATCCTCACTGAACTTAATAAATTCGTTTTTATATTGGGATTTTTCAAAGTGTCGTGAGCATATCCTTTGATTGCCTGACAAATTAGAAATGCCAGGGATCGATCGCACCCATTCTTTTCTTAAATCTTCATCTTTCGGGACTTTAAAGTAAGACACTTTTTCAGCACTAAAAGATCTTTTATTGGATGCACACGCGGGTACCGAACACCAAGGCATTATTTTAAAAATTAAACAATTGACAGCACCGTAAGGATATCAACACGCTTCGAGCATTATACATTGAAGTAATAGAAAAAACAAAACATACTAAGTAACTAATGAAACAACGAATCTCAAGATTAAGCTTTTTGAATTTTAAAACTACAAAAGTAAATGTATCAAACGAATTTGCAAGAGTAACATCAACTAGCGAGTACTAACTTTTTTGTGCACCACATGGCGTGCTAATTGAGAAAACAAAACAAACTAAAAAACAAATGAAAATCAAATTTCAATCGCGGGCTTTTTTCAAAAAAATATTTAATATTTTTTTGATCATTGAATAAAATGAGATGGACAAAGTATTATAAATCTAAAAAAATTTTTTTTTATTTTTACAAATACAAAAAAAAAATTTATAATAAGTTAAAAATTAAGAGAAGGTATCCTCATGTATAAAAAAAGATCTAATCTTGGTACTGTATTTTTCTTTAATTAAAAAAGACCATCGTGTTTTTATTTTAATGCAGGATTTTTAAACAATAAATTTGAAGATTTTATTAATTATTTTATCTTGGTTTTACATTAAATTTATCATACAGTAAAAAAATCATTTTATCTAAACTCTTAGATGCATAAGAGTTAATCAATATCATAGTATATTCAAAAATGTTTCAGTCTAAAATATACATCTTACTTTTTCATATATAGTTCATTTTAATGATTTCTCTTTTTACACTTTCAGAAAACTTTGAAAATTAGTTGTAGAAAATTTTTGCTTCAGAATTATACGGAATAGTTTTTTTTTTTTTTTTCAAATCTTTGGCCACATGATCCTTTTCAGTTTTTCATTAAAAATAACGTTCTTTTAAATTAAATACATGTTCTTAATAATATCAAGGTTTAATTATTATTAATAATATGCAGCTGTCACTGTAAATAAGAGCAATGTAATATAATTTAAAGTGGTTCCATAGGTATATGTTTTTTCTTGTTTCAACAGCTAATAGGTAGAAGCGAGATTAAGAATAAAAATGAAATTTTTTGTTAATTTTTTTTGTTTACGAATGATCATAAGTTATCTATGTTGGTCTCACAGCCTAACCAATTTTTTTTCACACTTTATTAAAGACATCACCTCAATAATTTTAGTAAATTCACAATTTTTTATTATATGATCTATATTTTTTTGTAATTTTTTTTAAAGAAAATGCAAATAAAACTTAGGCTTTTTTCAAAGTATGTATTTAATAAAAGTTGGTTACAAAATCTAATCATAGAAAATAATTTATTTATCTATGAAAAACTAATTTTTTTTTTTAAATCTTTGGCCACATGATCCTTTTCAATGGTCGCGAAATTTCCTTACGTTGGAATAGCCGAGGGATTGCGCACTTAATCCCCAATGAAGAGGATTTTGAGAAATTCGAAGATTTTTTATAATTATAAAAATTTAAGAATGGCTCAAACTACAAGTGAAAATACTTGAATATTTTTAATTTCAGCCCAAACTACTGAAAAATAGTTATTTTTTCTTTCTATACGCTTAAAAAAATATAAAATCACCGTATTCCTCAAAATCCTCACTAGTTTAAAAGCCCAAGCAAAATGCATTAGAGAGGATTTTGAGGATTTTCGATGATTTTTCGTGAGGATTTATTGCGTAACCTCTCGGTAATAGCTGATATTTACCTAAAATCTGTTCTGAATATTTTTGTATTGTATGTAGAGTCGAAAGTGACTGTACTTTCATAAACTTTTAATCCCTTATTAAAAAAAAAAAAAAAAAAAAAAAAAAAAAAAAAAAAAAAATTTACAGAGTATCGAACCCGGGACGAGCAAAAGGAAAGGCAGCAGCATTACCATTGCGCCACGACTTAACTTGCTTGTAGTAGTATTTTAAGAAGTATAAAAGTTGTTTCCCCCCACTCGTTCATAAGCTTTGGGTTTACTTGTACAAATGTAGGCGTTATTTGCTTTCATCGTGTAAAAAGTAAGAATTAAAAATATTTAAATTGTAATAGATTATAATCAACTCAAGTATTGAAATATTATTAATTTTTTCTTTATCATCATTTTAAAAGTTCTGTGTACAACTTTAAACAGTAGTTGAATACAGCGCTATTTATGTAATATATGTACATATATTTCGTCATATTATGAGCATTACAATAATAAAATATCACTCCGTCAATTAGTGAAAATTAATCAGCTATCGGACGGAGAGAAAAACAGTGCGGAGAGCTCGACCAATCAGAACGATTCACACCGTACTCACACCGCTTGCGGCGCCGTCCTGGTGGCCGATTTTTGAAGCACTGCTGGGCGACTTTAAGAGCCTCACCCCCACCACCGGAGTTGCCGGACCTGTATGTACGACCGTGCTAAAGGTACCCTACGAGGATGGTTAGGAAAAATTTCCGTGGCGCTAGTGTCAAGATCCCCCTCATTAGAAGTATATATATATTTTTTATATATAGATTTACTTTCAATGAGGCTCTTGCTACTAATTTTTTTTTACCATCCTCATTGAGAATAGAGTTGCAAAATGACGAGGACGGTCCGGGACCGTCATGAGACCAATAGAAAAATCGAGGACGGTCATTTTTCGTAAAGCTCTTGAAAGCTCCAAAAAAACTTGCGCAAGCAATTTTTTGTTTTTTTAATGCAACTGATACTTTTTTGAAGATTACCAAATCATTCATGTAATCATAACATTTGATATTTATAATAGTTTAGTATATGTATATAGTTCGATTCTCTTATCTATAGTACATCAAACCCAAATATTTAACAATTTTTCATAACTTTTTTTTGCAACCAAATTTTTTTCAAACTGATGAAATTAAGTTATTTATTTAAAATTAATACGTATTTTTAATTTTACATTTAAAAATCAAATTTTAATACCCGGGACGTCTCGTTATTGGGACGGGACGAAAAAATTAAGGACTGTCATTCTGGCATACAAAAATGCATGGTGGAACAAAATACTGTATTTTGTTCCACCATGCAAAAATGCCAGCTTTTTGCGACGGTCCCAAGACGGTCGTAAGACCGTCCAAATGACTAATTGGGAATAAATGGGAACTAACATGATAGCAGACGAAAATATATATAGGTATACTAACCTACAGACAAGATGGCCACCATAATCCATGGATGCGCGCGCATTTCGGGACTAATGGCGGCAAAAGGATGCATCTTTGTTTTTCAAGCTTAAATTAAAAATCTATATTTTCAACCTAAATTTACAAAAACTAATGCAATTTATTAACAAGAATTAGGCCACATCAAAAATTAAGTCCCACCCTCGACCGACCCACCAATGTAAAAGAAACGAAAGGAATTATTTTTAAATTATAAATTATTTAATAAATAAAATAAACACTACTACAAAGTCGATATAGTTTTTGATACCGCTAGTAATCCTCAAATGCAATTTAACTCGACCCAACTCATAAAATTAAAAATGATTGCATCTTCTGCTTTCGCTCTTTCTTATTCTACAAATAAACTTCCTTGTCTCTTCTAGCCAACTCATTCGTGTCGACATAATATTGCTAGAGAATTAATTGTAATTAATGATAAGCTATTAGTCAATTCACAATTTACAGAAAATATTATTTAGACTCTGAGATTGAGATGAACACGTGCGTGCAATCTTTGCTAAAACGTGTGAAACTGATTCTGCACAAAGCAGAATGTAACAATTCTAAGTTTAAAAAAATGAAAAAATAAAAAAATTGGAAAAACAAACTGTTGTAACGAGTTTAGTGTACTACTTAATAGCAAATATTTCCTATTAAGTTTTAAAGAGATTTTTTTTTTCAATTCAATTAAATTTACTTTTTTGTTGATTACTTTGAACGCTAAAAAATTAATTTTCAAAAGAAAATTGTTTAGTTAGTGTTTATTTTATCAAGAGTAGATTTTTCATACAACTAAGAATTTTTTAAAATACTTCTTTGCATCGCGTCAACTATTAATAATATTAAGAGTAATACTATTAATTTAATATGAACTTGTTAGAGTATTAAAAAATTTAAAAGTTTTCAAAAATCTAATATTGATAAATGTGATTGTTCGTGCTACTCAAACGTACTATGCATCCATAAACTGAAATTGTTATCTTTAAATTAAGATAAATAAATACGCATATAAAAATCATTAAAATTTTATAATTTTAATTTAATTTAATTTTTCATGAATAGAGCTTTGATGATGAATCGAAATTCAATTGTATGTCTAGGATATTCAAAAAAAGTTAGTATAAAAAATGTAAATTAAAATTTCTTTTTTTTCACGCCAACGATATTTATGGTATTTTATTTGATGAGTTAAATGGATACTCTAAAGACAAAACTTTCACGCTATGAGAGAAGTAGCAAGGAGGAAAACGTCACCTGAAAAAAATTCTCACTCACCAAAAGGCGCAAACTTAATGTAAAAGTGATGGTAGAGGAAAACGAGATCGCTCGTATGGCTCTTCTGCCCAAATGAAGTGGAGAAGAGATCGAATGGAAGCCGATGCCGCGGCATGTCGTATGCTGCACCGCGGTGAGTCGTATTGCTGCTCCCGCTGCGGCTCTGCGGCTGTCGTCCCATGGCCATGGCTTTGAACTTGATGGCATTCGCGAGATGGGAGGTGAAAGCTTATTATAACCAATCATTATACATACGCAGCACCGGAGCTTCGAGAAATATTCATAGCCTATCCTATATTATTGTTGTTGGAAGTCTTTTTTTTTTCATTAATACGACGTTTGTTACACGGTCGATAAATAAGTTGTCGTTATCCTTTTGAAAATAAAAATATTTACCAGCACTTGAATTTTTCATTTTTAAATATTTAAATGAATTTTACACACTTCGGCATGTTTCTGCAATATAAGACTTTGATGATTTTGCAATTTTCATGTACTTACATTTACTTGCACCAAAAGTTTTTTACATATATTTAATTTATGATGTTGCTTCTCAAGTTATGAGTAATCATGCTTCAATGGTAGTTATTGAAATTTTTTTTAACTGTTAAAAATTCTTTAGAGCATACAGTAGGACTTCGCGCATTGTCCAAAAATCAAATGAGCCGCCATGGAATATTCGGGAGGTTCTTGGTCCCCATAGGTGGGCAATGCGCAAAGTCCTACTGTACTCAAAGTATCTATACAAAAAAGAAAAAAAATTTAATTTAAATTTTAAGAACTTTGCTGCTTTTTATCACAGTTTTATTGGCAAAGAAGTAAATTCAACTATTTCAACTACATACAAAATTGATAAATGTTTCAATAAATGCGGTAGCACGTTTGATTAAAATTCCTTTAATTGGAGCAAAAGTTGACCGCATATGCAGCAATTAAAATTGCAAGTCAGCAATTAATCAAATTCGACCGAGAAATTGTCTACTCAACAAGTCTCTTAAATACCCAAGTGTGCAATCAATTGTTGCATTCATATAACTTCGATCAAGGTTAAAAACTGGATGAGTTAAAAATCGTTAAGTTAAATCGGCTATTTTATTTAAAACTTTAAAATATTGAAACTTCCGTAGAAGAGCTTTATGAAATTATTATGATAGACCAAACAAAATTATTTAAATAAAAAAATTTCAATAAAATTGAAAGAAAATAAATTACAAGGATTCATTAAATAACGATTCACTATCAAAGTTTTTTTTTAGTAATTTTCTTCAATTTTTTATAAATCTTTACTATAAGTTCGTTAGATTAGTACCAAAATAATCGTTGTATATTGAGTTTATTTTTTAAATTTTTTAATTAATAATCTTTTCAAATTTTAATTAAACAAGAATTGATATAAAAATTTTGTCTCAAATAATGTACGTCCTGTTACTAAAATGCAATGTATAAGGAAAGGAACTAAGGAATTGGGAAAAAAAGAGAGTGTAAGGCATAACGGAAAAAACAGGTTTTTATCATTTTATAAAAAGTATGTATTTATTCGATAAAAGTAATTTAACATTATAAAATTAATAATAAATGTCGCAGTAGACACTAATCTGCAGACCGAGTAAGTTTAATATCAGAATAAAGTAGTATAAGTTAAATAGATTAAATAAGATTAACGTGGATACAGTCTGAGCTCGATAAATAAATTAACAATAGTATGGCAATTTGATGGCAACAAACATATTGATTTGTTAGAAATCGATGATAAATCCTAGTTTAAACAATTAAAATAATTATTAAAAATCAAACTGCGTGTCTTACAGCTAATACTGACAATTTGACTAGTCGAATCATAAAAACTAATACAATTATGCATACAAATTAGTGTGATGTAATATAAAAAATATTAGTAGAGCATGACTGACAATAAAAACATAATAAAATGACGATCATTATTATTATATTCAAGAGATGAAGAAGAATAAGAAAAAATAACTCAAACGATGAGTTACGCCGTTGTACGCTGGCTCATAATTAATTTCACAAAATAATTTTCAGCCTCAAAGTCGGGCGATGAAGTCCCATTAGCAGCACTTTGAACTTGATCAGTAACGCATGATTGCATCAATATTCCTTGACCTTTGGAATTGACGTCACTAATCCGAATCGTTCACACGAAAAGTAACAGGTTGCTGTTGTTGTAGTACTTAGTGAATCTTGACTCAGAAAGGAGAAATAATCTGTGGCCTGCCATCGTGCTACTGCACTCTACTTCCAAAAACCTTAAATTCGTCAATTTTTCGAAGATGAGAGAGAGAGGGAGGGAGAGATAGAGAGAGATACAGAGGAAGAGATCGGCATGTAGAGAGCCTAAAGCAAATCCATTGATGCGAGGAGTTGTTCATTTTTTTCCCCAGTGAAGTATGCCTCGGGATCGTCCTGAGTTGGAGCTGCCCAGGGAGCCCTTGGAGCCGCTGCTTCCGGAGCTGGAGACGCTCTCGGAGCGGCGTATCGGCTTCCTGCTTGGGTCCAGAAAACGGTCAAGCATTTGACGAATGGTGCTGTGTTTGCGGTTGAACGGGTTGGTGTACATCTTGTCGAGTTGTTCTTCCGGTTCTTCACTGATAAAAACCAAAAACAACACCAACACTTTTAAAAACTTCACCACAAATCTTTGAAGAGTAGGCTCGTGCTGTGACGAACAAGAGTAAGCTTGGTAGCTTGCACTGGTTCTCGTTTCGCTTGCGACTCGAAAGTGTCTGCTGCGAAGCCGGCAAACGCCTCGCTTTTAAAAGCAAAGCACGGGTCACGTGACTCAGCTAAATGATGCTGCTGCTGCTCCTTCTTCTCCTACTCTTCTCTTCGGAATGAGGAATCAGAGTTTATGCGGCACGAGTACAAAAACGATTCGGGCCTCGGCTGCCAGCCTACCTACCACCACGTGCTTCGTCCACGTGGGTCTTTAACGCTGATATCAAACTTGCTGGACCGGTACGCTGCGTCTTTTTGGAGGAAAAGTTAGCATAACCGTGAACACTGAACCTGTAATTAAAAGAAAAAAAACTATCGGTTGGCGCAGTGCGAATTAGCGTCAGAGCGAGGATGGTAGCTGCTATCTGACGTCAATCGATTTTCGTCCCAAGATTTGTTGATTTCGCCTTTTTTTTCACGCCACGTTTATTGTGAGGAGATACTGGATTTTTTTTTTTTTCTTTTGCAATTATTGGAAAAAAAAAGTTTTCCAAACTGAGAAATTTCACTCCAATGGTTATAAAAAACTGAGATATTCGAGTATTGCGCAAAACTGATGGGAAAAACCTTTTTTAATTTTGCAGAGGAAATAATAACATTCGATGAGGATAAACCACAAAACGGAGATGACTTTACAAAAAGTGAATTAATATTCAAGCGGGTTGTTCAGACGCCGATCTATATTTGTTCAAGTTGTTGCATTCCGAGCACAGTAGGACACATAACTAACGTCATGTTCATACGTTAGAACGCAAGACTTTTTTGCGTCTAACTCGCTGACGTACGTTTTCCAGTTGAAAAAATATGCTTTTTTGCTGTCTATTTTTTGTTACAATCAAAAGAGTGTGTTACATTAATACATCGTACGTTTGATGGCGATGTTTCTTGATAGCTTTTAAAAAAAACTCATCACAGCAAAATCTAATCATCAAAAGTAAGGAAAGGTAGAAACTGATCATGTCTTTCAACAAAATGTTAATGTCATGGTTCGTTTTTGGAAATTAATAAAAGTTTTCAGTTTTTAATCGGATTAAATATTTATGTGAGTTATAATTTAATAAACCGATGGCCCGTGCGAAGAAAAACACTAGCCGAAAATCAGTCGATTTAAAATTACCAATAAAAGACTGCAAGAAATTAAAAAATTTAAAAAAATCAAGAATCTTAATAACTCGGTACTTAATAATTCGAATTTTTTTTATTGAAGCTGATTTTTAATTCATTTAAGCCTTTTACGAGTAATTTTAAATCGACTGATTTTCGGCTAGTGTTTGTCTTCCTACGGGCCATCGAAACAGTTTATAGTCCACGTTACCCAATCATAAAATTTATTTATAGAAATTAAAAAAGTATTTTCGAACTTTGAAAAAAAGAAAATTCTCGATTTCTTGCACTAGTAAAATTAGTCCAAAATACCACGATTATTGCTGTTCGTTTGCTCAAAAGAAAACTGACTTTGAACCTAGAAATTTGAATTAATAGTTTATTAATTTAATCGAGCAAATTTGTATCGATGTAATTAATCAAATGGAATCTGTAAAAAAGATTTCTATATAAATTTTTTCTTTTAATAGAATCAATCGTATAATAAATATTCAGTTTTGTTAAAAAAAAATTTTTTCTCATGCTTTTACAATAACAGATATAAAAAAAAAACAAAATTTGTTTGAAAAAATTATTTCGTAAATTATCAAGGTGAACAAGTTTATTTAAAGATATTTAAAAATAGTGATCAAATCAATTTTTAAATTTTGTTTCCAAAAAAATTTTCTATAAAAAATAAAAACTGGTTAGTGAAAATATTTCAATCTTGGAAACAAAGAGTAAAAGATCAGCCATTTTTTTTTTGCTTTTAAAACCAGTATTAAAAAAAATTCAAGATTGTACAATCAATATTTCATTCCCAGTAGAAGGTAATGTAAACAAATAAGCTTAGTTCCGCATAAACCTAAAAATAGTTCAATAGTTTTAAACAGTGTATGAACAATAAGTTGCAAATTGAGTTGAAAAATAACGATTATACAACCAATTGATAAGATATTCTCGTCAAATCGATCTTTGAAAAAAATCCAGACAAATACTATGGAGTTGCTTTATTAGAATTTTCACAGATTCCAGAAGTTGAAATAAAAACTAAAAAATATCTGTAGTACAACGCAGAAAACGTATTGCTGAATAATCAAAACATCAAACGTCTTTACCAGCGGATAAAAGGTAATTACGAGATCGAGATTGACGTATAAATAGTAAGTATAATTGTTTACTTTCGTGATCAAGGCCAACGTGGCGTGGTTAAGGTTGTTGCACTTTTTGTCGCAGCTTGTAGCCATACAGTTTCATCCGGGTATGCGTTGATCTCATAAATTTTCAGTGCAACTTGGTAAAAAATTAGTACTGCAAAACGAAAATTTATAAAGTTTTTTTTAGACTCTGGAAAGCATTGTACGTACCTAATGACGCGTCTGCGACCGTGACGATTTTGCTCGATCGTAAAGGATGCAGCTCTATTACGTCAAACACTTAATTGATCGTTAAGTTCAGTGGTTCTATGTAATACAATTTAAATGTCTGTACGCTGTAAGTGCCCGTGCCGTCTCCAACAATCTTCAAACAAAAGTTCTTGAAGATTCTGTTTTATGAAACTGCTGGCTTAAGTGATTACTAATTTAACCTTTTGTACAATTGTTACAATTTGATTAAGATAAAGTTGCCTCATCCAATCGAAAACTATTGCTTTTCTTACTTTTTTTTTAAAGCTTTATAATGAAACGTTTAAAATCTTTCGATAATTTTATACATTTTTTGCTGATTCTATTTATCTTTATCTGTTTTACAGTAATTCGTTGATTAGAAAACAACAACAACAATAATGATAATAATTTATGATGAAAATACATAAATAAGTTAAACTTCATTTCATCAGAATTTTAATATTATTTTAAACTTAGTTGACATCGTGAAATCGCACTCCTTGTAATATTGACAATACTTTTTAAAATTTTAAGCATAATAGTTTTAAAAGTCATAAAATAAATTTTATGCATTTCTCTGCTTGAAAAAAAAACTTCTTGCACTGTTTTTCTGGAGTAGAGCGCCCTAGATTCTATTGCAATGTATATATTGAATTAAACAGAAAGCCGTAGTAGTTCAACACACGTTGTACAGATTAAAAACAGTAACAAAGGTCAAGAAACTGAAATGTGTAAGTTTTCTGTAGCCTTGTCAATCTTAACTATCTTTGACTTTGTGTAAAGTGTCTCACGGTCTTAGATTTTTGGTGCTCTTATCAGGTAATCTCAAAAGTACGCTGATCATCTCATTCATATATTAATAACAAACAAACGAAATATTTAGCAGTTAAATTTAACAAACTGAAATTCGTTTTTCTTTTATAATATACTTACGAAAAATATACTTGTGAGTTTATATTCTAAAGCTGGAATAATTAAGTAGTTCTTTAAAAAAAACTGACTGCAGCTTTGTACTTTTCTTTTTTTTAGTTTATTAAATAAGACTAAATAATAAAAATGATAATAATTTCAATTTACGAGTAAATTAGCTCATCTAAATGACATATCAATAAAAAAGAAACTGTTCGTTAATGAACGTTTGTGGTGTTAAAATCATACGAAAATAAGCATTCTATTTCAATTGTAACAAACAGTTAGGCGTTTCCATAAAAAGAATAAAAGGGGATTTAATAATTTAAATTTTTTATCGCACTAGTGCGTAGAGGCTCGATTTTACGCACGCTCACCAAAAGCGGCGTACGTAAAATCGAGCTCTACGCACTTAGTATGATAAAATATTGTATTGTACATGTGTGTAAAAGTGATTTCCTCCTCACGTGACCATTTTTCACTCGCCTCGCTCGTGCAAAAACGGCCACATGAGGAGGAAACCAATTTTACGCACTTGTATAATAAAATACTATTCTAACCGTTCTTATGAAATATGGAGTGGTAGTGCGGAAAAAAAAAATTCTCCGTGTTACAGCGTACTATTCCGCTCTAAGATGTCGGTTTCGCTCGTGCAAAACCGTATTTATACAATATTTTATCGTATTAAAAGCGTCGAATTCGATCTTATGTACGCCGTTTTTGATAAGTAGATCTCATTTTAAAGCTTGAATAAGGAGCTTTTAATTGAGACTTTACATGTCCCACAATTTCAATAAGTTAGTTTAAAATTTCAGTGGATCTACTAAAACATACTTTTTAGATGGCTTCTTACATAGGAAACCTATGAATTTTTAAATCTGTACGGCAGTATTATAGCCAACGCTTACATGTAATAATCCCCAATGGGATAAAATCCCCAAAATAATAATTTTACATAAACTTTACTTGTAGGATCATTCGATCCTCTTGCAGAATCTCTAATTTTATTAACGACCTTTTTCATCTCAACATTAATAGGATCAGGTGCTCTTTTACTTTGATCCCTTAAAACAATATTCAAACGGTTATTTAAAAAAAAAAAAAAAAAAAATTTAGTATATTAACAACACTTTAAATTCAGTGCACCTCCAAACGATATTATTTTTATTAATACGCTGACGAAAATGTAAATGTCCTCCAACATTAAATAATGGTTTTTTTTTGACTTATGACAAAATGTAGAAGCCTATTGAATAAGCGTCAAAACTCAACAGCGGCTTTTCACAAACTAATAGTAAACAAGTCAAGTTCGGAATTTCAATTACAGCCTTTTCATTTATAAACATAAACAAAGAAAAGTTCTATTTTCTATTGATGGTAACTAAAAATTTTAAATTTGTAATTATTTCATAAATTTTCAAGTATTAAAGATTACTATTGTTATTTTTTCGTTCGGGGAAATTTTCGAGGGGGATTTTAATTAGGAAATTTTTGGAAGTGCACGAAGAGAACAAGAAAAATGGAGAGACGGACTCTTCGGGCAGCACTCTTGTGGCCATGGTAGGTATAAGCCAGACCTATGCAGCAATGATGTCTAAGATGAAGTAGGAAATTCACTCTGCTGCACCTGAACAATGGATACGACCTGAAGAATTTCAAGTCTAAGTTTAGGAAGTTTTCCACGACATAGGAAGCGTTGAGAACATCTGGTGCATAACTACAACCCTGGAAATCCAAGGGATGGATCCAATGGCAAGAAAAATTAGTAAATTTAGTGGATTAAGGCTAAGAACAGGAAAATTATTATTTTAGGTGCTCATGTGCAGCGAGAATGAGTGTTAAACCTTCAGACGATCAATCCATGTATAATTACAGTCTTGCCGAAGAAGTATCAATTTAATTGGCCTTTTGAGTGCATTTGATGTTGGATTTGAATTATAAATCATAGAGTATTTATTGATCAAAATTGATGACTGGTAGGTAAATGAATGCAAAAGCACTGTAGAAAAAATTCGATCGATACAAGAGGTGGTCCTAGCTGACTTGTAATTGTAGGGAAATTTGTTATGAGGTAACGTATGTTCCCATGTGCAAATCGTACAAAGGCATTATGGAGTCTTTAAAGCTTTTCTTGCTGAGTTGCATTCAGTGATGAAAGAATGGGTACACCATAGTCGAAATAAAGTGAAGCAAATGATTATACCCATTTAATTAGAAGTGTTAGTTATAAAGATTTATTAAAATATCAAAGTAAATATAGAGCATAGTTAATAAGTTTGACTGTAGCACTGACTTGTTTATCCCAGTTCAAATTTTGATTAAGGTGAATTCTTAGGGTTTTCACTGATGTGGACGGGCTTGCATACATGCATAATGCATATACGCAATAGAAATTGATTCTGCTTTTGGATAATTTCTTGCGTATACTAATTTATTTTTCTAAAAATCTTTGTTTTAATAAACAAAACTAAAGTTTTTGATATTTGATAGTTTTTTCTGATGTATGCTTGAATTTGATAGAAGAAACAAGAAATTGCTATGAGTTAACAAAATTTACTTTGGTTTAAAAACTTTATTCAGTTTATTATGAAATTATGTAATTTGGTTATTATATACTTTCAAAATACACTTTAAGTTCCAAGGTTAAAATAATTTATTTGTAAAAATTTGGTTCGGAGAAATAATATTGTTTGCCATGATAAAAACTAAAGTAAGTATTAGAAAAATTAATAAATGTTAGAACCACATTGAAAGTCTAAGTCACAAACTTTTCAAATAAAAGTTTTCAAGTTGTTGTTACCATTTTTTTATTGGTTTGATAATTAGACGGAATTTTATTTATAAACTCTTTATTTAATGTTATAGTACTGTATTAACGTGTCTGCGTAAAGTTGATTGTAGGATTTATTATTTTTTATCATAATAATTTAAAAAAAAAGTAAGGTTAACGAAAAAAAAACAAGTTAGATAAAATAAAAAAGGTTAACAGAAAAAGTTTGGTTTAAAAGCACATAATAGGAATTTTTCTGTTCTATAAAAAATTCTATTTGCTGGTGCATTTCTTTTCTTGTTTTTTCTTTCTCTTTTTTAACTTATACAGGTTTTGTTCTCGAACTGCGTAAAAAATCTACAATAGCCGTCATTAAAATAACGTTATTGACTTGAACGATCTTTATCAGGTTATATTCATTGACGTCTTTCTCTTGGTAGGAGAATGGAATTAAGTTAAGAAAGTATTGACTCGAAAGAAGGACTCAATATCCGTGAATCGGGAATCCCCTCGAATAAAAAAAAACTGACGAAAATAAAAAAAAAGATCGCACGTCAAAGCCTCGTGTTTGAGCACCATGTTGCCGCCAAGAAAAACTGACCGTTAACATCTTACTATTAGTATATACGCGCAATGTTGACCTTCAAATTGATTTACCGGTTCGGTTGTTTTATTATAAATTTTATACCTGTATAAGAAATAACTAGCATTTAATTCACTAAAATTTTTTCTTTCAACCAGCAAATTTATTTTTTTAATGTTTTATACTTGGTATCTACTTTGTATTTTTTTACATGTATGTATAAGATATGTACACAAAGTTGTGGTAATGACCTTAAAGAATGACAGTATTTCACAGCAGCTAAAATAAAGAATTTCTTTAATCACTCTGTTTTAACTAATAAAACTTAAAATAATAATAATAAATTAATCGAATGAAATTATTATTAGTATCTAGGAGACTTTAATCTGTAACAATAGAGCAGAATATGTATTACCAATTTGGAATTTGAATTAAATACAATATTCAATTAAAGTGTACATATTGATTATAACAGGATGATAAAAAATCTTGCAAGAAAAGACAGATGCATAAAGGTCACGTTTGAGGCTATCTCAGAACTATAAGACGCCTGCGGTTTTTTAATAAATGCTATTTTTTATATACATGCACGGATGGTATAAACTTGAGCGAGATAATTTTTGTCTCAAATCTGGTATCTTATCTACTGTGTAACGAACTTTTGTTGATTGCAGTATCGTTAAATTTAATTTTCTTACTCATCATCGTTTGGGAGATTATTTTTGGAAGAGATGATTAGTTTTTTCTTCTTATTTTTTGAAATTAAGAAGTTTTTACTTTTAATTTAGGTCAAATTGATAACGAAAAATGTGTAATTGTTATTACTATTTTATTCATTTAATCATTTTTTAAATTTAGTTTGTTTTATAGTCAAGGAAATTTTTAAAAAGAAATCAAACGATTCTCTAAAAATTTAAAAAAGAATTGTCCGAGGATTTTGAGCAGTCTTAAAATTATACAGAATGCGGAATAAAATTACTTGCACCTGATACAATGCTAAAATAAGTTTGCCAAGTTTATAATAAGCCTTCGCACGCATAAATAACATCAAGTTTCTCCGTTGAATATTCAGTGGAAAGAGATGTACATACTTATACATACATATAGAAGTAGCAGGGTTAAATAAAAAGGATTCCGACGAAAAAATATTTAATCTACTAACGTGCGTCACCCATTAAATGATATATCTCGTTGATGCATGCATCTCTCATTCTCGCGCTCGGGTACTTTTCCCAAAACTCGTTCTTTTTTCCTTCTTTTCTTTTTATGCACGTAAAATTATAATGTACCCAGTCTTCTTTATGAATCTCCAAGAAGTTTTTGCGGCGTCATCTCGTAACAATATCTGAAAAAAAAAACACTTCAACCGGACTCAAGAGACATAATAATGTTATTAGCTTTTACTACATAATAGTTTAAGAGACTAGGCAATTTCATAGCTTTTTCAATATTGATTACAAGCTTTAGTGTAATTTTGAGTTTATGAGTCCACTGGATATGAATTTTTTGGTCGAAAGTGCGAGAATCTGGTCTTTCCAATGTCATTTGACTGTTTTTTTAAAAAGTCAATTTTTTTATTTGACAAATAAAACTGTCAAATTACATCTAAATGACCAGGTTTTTAGATTTCCAACCTGAAAATTCGAATTTGGTTGACCCAAAAAACTCATATCTTTCAACTTCGAGTGTCGATGCAAGTACAAATATAAGAAATATCTTTTTTTTCACAATTATTATTTGCTTATTATTTACCACTATTATGTTTTTATAAATTGTAAGATCCAGTTTTTTACATCCGGGTCAATATCAGACTTACACTTTATTTAAACCATATTTAATTAACTTAAAGAGTTCATTGATTCAGTCAGTAACCATTTTTATTAATAACTAGTCAATTTTTTAAATATCTAGTGAAACAGCTTATAAGTAGGTTCAAATTTAATGAATCAGAATACTTTTTTCTTGTTTAACATTAAACTGCAAAGTCGACTTCAATAGGTAAGTGTGGTTAGCTTGCAAATTCAGAAATTTGCGACCATGTCACTTGCTTCTGACGGCAGAAATTCGAGCCTGCCGTTTTTCTCTCACCAACTCTCATACATTCACGTGAATTGGTAAATTTATACTTATCTGTTGAAAAGCAGTGAAAAATCATTAAAACTTCACGAAATTATGATGTTTGTTCAAATATATATATATCATGATAAATTTTGATGAACAATATGTGGAAGCAAGATAAATTTTAATAAATTTGGGGAAGAAACTCTTTTATAATTGATCTTTAAAAATGATAAAAAATCAATTGTTTACAAGTAAAGATATAAAATTTTTAAACAAGGAAGTTCAAAGAAAATTTCACGGATCACTCGGTTTTAAAAATTTAAAAAAAAAAAAAAAAAAATTTCCGGTATGCGATACTTAAAAAAAAAAATAATAAAAATAAGAAGTAATGATGTAAATTAAAAACTCAATGCTCAAATATAAAGTATAGGTGTACTTAATACGGCCACCCTAAGCGAAAATGGATGCTGTGGCTCATCAAATTAATATTTTCGAACGTTCAAGCATTCATTTGAAAGCTTGGTCTAAAAGCTTTAGAACAAGATCTTACACGTCCGATTCTGGTCTTCAGCCGAGAGTAGCAACTCGAGATGTAAGTGTAACACTTCGGATAATAATTGAGTAAACTACATGTGTAATATATCATTCTTCATTTGAAATTAAACACTACAATTTCAAGTTGGGTTCAGCTTTTAAGATTTCGACCGCAGTAACCCATAAACTCATTTTATACGATGTATTTACCATCATTGGATATCTAAGATGACGCATTTCATAAGTAAATATTCAAATTATATCGTGAAAATACAAACACAAAATATCTGAAAAGTACAGATAAAAGCGTTGACGCGGTACTCTGCAAATATTCCAGAACTTTTATGAAATGCTCTAATTTTATTTATTTTTCAGATTTATAAAAATTTTTTTTCTAAATAAATAGTGATTTTTCAGTTCTTTGAAGTGATTTTAAATTAAACTCACTCTTATTTTTTTAGAGAGTAACAATGCAATGTCTGACCTACATTTTTTTTTTGCAAAAATTTACTTTTGCTAGCGTACTTTTTACCGACCGATATGACAATTTTCCTTGCTATAGATTTTTTTCCCATAGGAAGCTTTATATTTTCCCGTAAAATGTCTTTAAATACCGTGCATTGGGTTTTCTTTCCAGGCCAAAAATCACACTCTGAAAAAACGATTCGTTTATAACGAAAACATACTTTTTAGTTATGAATCTAGTTTTAATGCATGCGATCTTTTTTTTAAGTCATCATCATAAGTCTGAATCAGTAACGATAAGTGAATAAGATATGAGGACTTTGATCTAAAAATAACCTAATTACATAGGAATCCCAGAGAAGTTAGGTTGTTTTTAGGTCAAATTCTTCATATATTTTATAGTAAGATTCCGCCGTACACATTATTAATTAATTACCTTGAAGTATTCTATTGATTTCTTTGCCAATTAACTTGTATTAAAATCTTTAATATAAATTAAAAAAAAAAAGTAAAAAAAAAAAAAAACCAAAAGGTTTTTAATTTAGTTAGAAATTTTTATTTTGTTTTTTCCTAAAGTTAATCAATTCAAGTTAATAGTATGGTGCCAAAATAAGTGCTTTGTTTAAAAATAGCTAAATCCACGTTTTGTCTAATTGTATACGATTCTTTCGTGATGTAACTTTGAAAAAAAGTGCATGAATGTACCGACCTATAATTAAATTTTTTGAGCGTATAATTAAGTTCTGAAAAACTTAAAATTTTTTATTAGTAAAAATTGATTGAAAATAAAAAACGATTAGGTGTGTACGAAAAAAAATTAATTACGGTAAAAAAGTTGAAATTAAAGTTCTCTATTTTTAGAAAAATAATAAGATATTTCATTAAATAAATTTTTGTATAGAAGTTTAGAAAAGAGAAAAAAGTAACAAGATTATTTTTAAGAGAACGAAAAATGATCCTTTCAATGATTATAATAAGACATTAGTGTTTTATTATTATAATTTATAATGGATTTTCACCAAATAAAAGCAAATATATCAAATAATCTTTTAAATTTTAAACATCTTTAAACTTTTAAATTTTGTGCTATGGTAACCACGCGAATGAATTTGAGTGTTCAATGAGTAATTTACTCAATTAATTTTACCATTTTTAAAACTTTTTCAACTGTATTACCCTTACTAAAAAATACATCTTCAAATAAAAACTTAGATATAGATTTTTCGGAACAAAATACTAACATGCGCAACAGAAATTGATACTAATATGAACGTTATCTTAGTTTTGAAGCGCCATGTAAGGTTTATTTGAATTCATAATTATGATCAGTGATTAAATAACTCTTGCTTCATACTAAAACTTATCTATCACGTAAATGTCATCTGACAGTGATGTATGTACACGAGCTTCTGATGTCGCTTTACTATGGTTACTTATAGATTTAAAAAAACAAATTATCGTCTGTCATGAATTACTTTACCAGAGCGCTGCATAAGCTCTCGATAACTTCAAAAAACTTTGAATTTTTTAAATTCATCTTATCAAAAGAACCTTGGCCTCTCGACGTTTTCTTTACAGTAAATTTTCACAATTTATTTTAGTAATTGCAAAAGAGTAAAGATTATCGCAGTTTTTCCATTGCCTAGACAAAACACAGAAGTTTTTTGTTTTTTTATCAGAGGATATGCTAATAATAGAAAATAACCTGTTATTTATTAAAAATTTATTAAAATTTTCTTTAGCAGGAAATTCTTTTAGACAGGTGCACTTTATCTTAATTTGTTTTCAATCTAACACCTTTTGAATAATAACTGTGGCTTCAAGAAAGAATAACTAATTTTATAAAAGTCTACTAAAAATAAAACTTGATATTATCTATTTATTACTTTACGATATATGTGTATTTTTAAAAAGATAATTCAACAACTGCAGACGGTCGCTTATTAATTTCAGTCTGTTGAAAACACAACAGGAAATAATATAAATTTTTTAATATATTGTACACAATAAGAGTAACAACAGTAATTTAATATGTATTTTTAAAGTTACTCACACTCAACGTATACAAAAAGTTACAAAATTGAAATTTTCTAAAAAACATTTTTCTTGCAAAGAAGTTGTTTTGTGAATAAACAAACTAATTCTTGATATAATTTTACGTTTAATTTTTTAAAGGATGTGTGTACACTCAAAAATATACTGCAAAAATGCGCAGAAGTTGATGAAAATTGGATGGGCGATTATTTGGTGCTCAAATTGATTTTTAAGATTTTTTTGGGGCGTTACAAGCCTTTCTCAAGAAGTGTAGAAGTTTAAAAGCAATAGATACGCTTACTATCAATCTATTTATTATAAACTTAATTATAACAAATTTTGGAGTTCCCTACATGTTTTACTGAAAAAAGTTCTAGTTACGTAAAAATTTATTCGTAGAACGCATAGTTGTGTTGTTAAAAGCGTCTAAATAAAACCAATAAACAGTTCATTGACTTCTTAGAGCGATGAAAAAGATCAAAATGATGATTTTCTACAGTGAGTTATAGCTGACCAAGAAGCTTGTTTTTAAATGAGCGATATTCGCGTGCGTCTGTCGTCTGCGTGGATAAGCGCAATCAAATTGTCGTCAAACCGCTACAACTGCTGTTATTGAAACTCTTTGAATGGACAATTTACTAAGCATTTAATAAACGAATTATTTTTATCTCGTTAATGTTGCATTGAAATTCCTATAGAGTGTTTTCTGTCTATGCCATGTTTATAAAAAATTTTCATTACGGCAAGATCTGCAATATTGCACTTGATCATCGTGAAAAGCCAATTTACAAGTGTCTGGATGATGACGTAACAGAAAGTAAATTTTATGTTTAAACGGAAAGATGTCGATACTTTTTTCTCAGCATTGACTACTATTTGATAAAGCCAAGCAAAGCTAAAGGATATTTTAATAATTTATCACTTTACGTAAGATTGATTGTGAATTAGGCCAAAATGTATATAAAACCGAGTTAATCACTTATTCTCAACTTGGGGTATAACAATAAAACGTGTACAACCACGTGACTCGATGTATTGATAACTTTTGTTTTCCAGTTCAACCCAAAAATATTTTATGAACCTGAAGATTTTTTGAATTGTGAAACACAAATTTTGGACATTTTCTATCATGATTTGATCGTTTTGAAATTTAACTTTATCTTATTATGAAAAAAATGAATACATCATTGTTTTTTTTCTGTATCAAGTAAAAGATACTTTTTAAAATTTAGGTTCAAAAGTAATGAAAATTAAAGATGCGACAGCAAATTTCGGGAGAGTCTTGCCAAAAAAGAGAATTTTATTTGGCAGCAAAATATTAAAGAATAAAAATGATTAATTTAAATTGAATCAAAAAAAAGTTTGCCATAGTTTTTTACTTGTTGAAGCTAATTCTCAAGCCACTCGACCTTTATTTCAAAAAAACATTTTTTTCATTCAAATAATTTTATTGACATAAAATGTAAATTCTTACTATAAAATTTTTTTATCGACAGTTTTTAGTTTATAAATACTATTTTTTTAAAACTGTGGAAGTGTTAAATCTTGCAGATGCTTTAAAGTTAGAATAACAGTTTTTACTTACCTTATACCACTAAATTATCGAAAAATAAATAAATTTTTTTTTTTTTTTTTTTTTTTTTTTTACAGTTTTATAAAAGTATTATTTTAAATTAGGTCAAACTTCTTTCAGCAGAGGCTCAATAAATATTCTTGACATATTTTAAATTTGTATTTAAAAATACAACTCAAAATAAGACTTTTTGCGATTAGAAACAAATTAAAAATTTTTATACCACTAGTGCGTAGGTACTCGATTTTACGCACGCTTCGAAATTTAAAAACTCGCCCTACGCACCAGTGGTATAAAATAGTATATGCAACGGGTGCAGCACGTCACCAGGGCGTCTTAAAGTCACTCGTGCTACGCTTCGCTTCGCACTCGGGGCCTTTAAAACCGCCCTGGCGACGATACTGCAACCCGTTGCATAATATACTATTAGAAGAATTTAATGTAGATAGTCTGACTGATGATAATATTTACACCTAAAAGTATGCCCTACTAGAAAAATACTTTTTGCAAAAAAAACTGGATTTCTTAAATTATTCTACCATTTGTCAATAAGTTTTTGTTTAGTTATGTAACAAAACTACAGTGTCACGAGACTTCCTCGAAGCGTCATTTAATAAAAAAAAAAAAAAAAAATTAGCCGAGTAATTGTTGGAAGGAAACAAACTATCATTGGTTATAGTGGTATAATTAAATTTCGATTCTGATCTACCTTGTAGAGTCCTTAGAAATTTTTCATACTATAATATAGTAGTATGAAAAATTTCTATAGGAATATATTCCTAGTGTGAAATACAATGCTAGGAGGTCAAAGTTTGTCTATGTATCAACATATCGTTGGGTCTTGCGAAAAAAAAAACAGTATCCAAAATTTTGAATGTATTTTTACATGGGGAAATGTCTAATACTATTTTTTTTTTTTTTTTTTTTTTAAATCCTAAACTGTCAACACTTCAAAATTGGATCCGAATATTACAAAACTGAAAGAGTAAAAAATTAGATAGTTCTTAGCAAACACAAATTGACAAGGGTTTGTTTAGGGTTTGCTCATTTTTACACTCCCTCGTGTGTAATAAATTTTTCAGCACGAGGCAAGGTAAGTGCAAACTCCCTGGTTGGGAAAGTTTGCACTTTCTGCGCCGTGTGTTGAAAAATATTTTTATTTGAAAATTAATGGAAAAATAAGAAAAAAATGTGAGTTTGCAAGACTTTTTTAGTAGAATAGGCTTAGAAAAAAAATTTAATAAATATTAAGTGAAAATGATATTTTACTCAATTGGTGCGTGAAGTTGTACATTTACATCGAGAGTTTTGATACTCGAGGCGTAAGATTAACTCGTGTCTCGTGGAGTGATCCAGGCTCTAAATAAAAATCAGAGCTATTTTGAAGTTTGTCACGTAATTACTTGCGAAAAAACTAATGTCCTCAAAATCCTGTTGTAGAAAAAGGTCAATGCAAAAATTTATACACAACCTATGAGTAATTTAGCCTTTTTTGAATAATTTATTTAAATATAACTTTTAAAGCCTAATGTTTTTTGAATGATTGTAGAATTTAAATAAAAATAGCTATTTGAGTTGTTTAATTAAAATATATACGAGTATGAATTTATAATGAATTATTAAAAAACAAAATAAATGAATACAATTAATTCTTAAAAATTTCATTTTCTCGAAGTAAATTTCGTGAATCGGTGGTAAAATTACATTCTTTTTATAGTTTAAAATTCAAATTTTTACATCAGGAAACAAAAAACTATCAAGGATTCGATTCTGGTTATTCAGAAGAAAGTGTCTAGGTACCATCGCCGTGTACCGTATTCGGTGCACGGTGCACGGTACACGGTACCAAATAAGAGTTACTTTAGACACTCTGTGAATTTAAGTGGGTTATTTAGGATGGGTAATCAGATTTAAAGTAAAAACTAGTAGTTTTTTAAACTTAAGTGGGTTATTTGGAATAAATTATAGGATCTAAAGTAAAAAGCTACCGTGTACCGTGTACCGTGTACGGTACTCGGCGATGGTACCTAGACACAACCTATTCAGAACCGTCATTGTTCTTGCAACCTTTGGTTTTTTTTTTTTTTTTTTTTTTTCGAGATTTACAGAAAATAATTTTCATATTATCAAATAGAGAGATTTAAGTATTTACATAATTAATAATATTTTTAAGATGTTTCAAAAATAAAATACTATGAATCTCTTACAATTTTGAATGTTGCTATAATCGCTAAAACTGTCAAAAAATAATAATTATTATACTAAAAAAAAAATTTTGAATTTAAAACTTTTAAAAACATTAAAAATTTTTTTTATAGTAAATTTTTCTTAAATTATACTCTTCAATATTATAAGTTCAAAATTATTTAGTTTTTTCATACTGATTAGTTGATTACTGAAGTATACAAACTTTATTTAGATATTCGCGCTTTTCGCTGGTATACTCCGCGGCCCGCGCTGACTGCAGGGAGCCCGCAGCGGCAGACCTGTGAAGCTAAGTTCTAAAACTTTTATAACCTCAAATAAAAAAGTAAAAATCTTACAGAATCAATTCAGCAGAAGACTGCTGAGTGCTGCGCTGCTGCCAAAAAACAGGCTCTCCTTAGAAGGAGAAACTTTTACTGTTTTAAGAATGTGAAGCAAGTAAAGTACTTTTTATTAGTTTTAATGTTCAACGCATCAGTTAAAGTGATGTATAAATTTATGTTTGTTTATAAAAATAATTAAATATTTTTTGTAGACAATAATAAAAAAAAAAGTTTTTTTTTCAGAGCTGTGTAATATAAATGGTAGAATAAAGTGGAACTTTAATTCAGGATACAAAATGGTTGAATCTCAAAATATCTCTTGTTTATTAATAGATTTACCTGCTTGCATTTGGGTTGACTATCATTCAGCTATAAATAAACCTTTACCATAGAATACTGAATATCCATTTGTGGACAGCTGGAGTAGATGCTGCTTCAGCAAAATGGTGCTAAAATGTACTTCAGTAGACACCACTAATTCGCAGAGACCGGACTAGTGTATTGAATAAGCTCTTGGCAGGTGACATTAAAAAGTGATAAGATGTGATAGATGAAATAAAAACAACGAATTGTAATTCACACAATGGTTAAAAAAGTTCTTTTTGCACCAATAGCCTCTTGTGGCTCTAAGATTGTTGGCTTCTTAGCTCCCCTTATCATTCCACCTTTGCATATTGGATTCATCTATTATTTTTGGCAAGATTTTGCCAGAGAAGTTGATAAACAATACTGTTCTTGCTCCTGCTGGGATACAGTTTTTAAAGGTATCTAAAAAGTTCATTTGTAAATAATAAATGAAAGTTTGTGAAACTTTTTCATTAAAAATCTAACAAAAAATGTAAATTAATAGTTCTTACTGTAAAAAAATGTAAAGCACAAGTATTAATAAACATTTTTATTTTCTTGCATTTGATTTTTAAATTTGAATTAAATTTTTTTTGAAATACTATGAAAATCATAAGTATTCACTAGATCTAAAGCCTTATTACTATAATATTTTAAAGTGTAAATATTGTAGTTACATCACTCAATAAAATTTTAAATCTTGATTTTATAGAAAACATTTTTTATTTTTTAGGTTCATATGAATCTGGAGTAGCATCATACAAACACATGTATTTTAATGCCACAAGCAACTCTCTTAAAATTTGGATGACAATTGTTTTTGGTGTTATAGTATTCTATGAAACAGTAAAACACTTGGTTTTTTTAGGATTTCAAAATCGCCTTCGATGGGAAATGTTTATTCTGTTTATTAGTGCAATTTTCTCTCACTACTATTCATGGTGGGTGTATATCAATTACTGGAATGACGATTTTTATTCTCAATGGTATCATCAGTTTTTCTTCTCTATTACTGAGTTAATTTCTACAACTCTAGTTGTTTATTTGGCTGATGAAAAGAATATTATAACTCGTAGAAAGATTTTTGGAATAATTGGTATTGCAATTTTGCATATTCTTGCTGGTGGATGGGATCAATTTATCAAAAATGTTGTAAGAGGTGAAGGCTATTCCCACCAGGTAAATGTGATCCATAATTGTAATTGTTAGTTGGCAACAAAAATATGTTACATTATGTCAATTAAAAATTCACATGTGCTTAATTATTTTCAGGTTGTTAGAGATTTAGGTTTTATGATTCCAGATATTCTTCATGTGATAATACCATTGAGTTTAATTGATGCAAAAAATGCGCATATATTACCAGGAGCTGGAATTTGTGATTCTGAACTCAGAACAGATGTATTATTCATGATTGGTACCATATTTTCTGGGCTATGTTTGTGTTCTATTTTATAATCATTGAAAAAATTTCTAGTCAAAAGAATACTTCCGAAAAGTGATAAAAAAAAGTAAAGCTTTTTTTAAGTCTGTAGATAGATGTTAAGCATTTCTTGACTGAAATTAAATAATTTAAATTAGTTTGTTGAACACACGCCTTTTTGATAGGGTTACTAATGTATTTTATTAGAATTTTGAAAGTAGAATTTTTGATAGTTTTTATATTATCATATTTTAGAAATTAGAAAACCATTTGACAATTGTCAATTTTTTGCTAAATCAAAAGTTTAGATATTATTGTTGAAATAGATTAAAGACTGAATGTTATACAATTCTTTGATTAGAAATATTTTTTTGTAAATACCAATACCAAAGATAGATAGTTACCATGTAAACATTAGTATTAGTGACTTATTAGAAAAAGGTTTTTATCAGACATTTAAAATTATACATATATCATTAGTCGTGGTTTAAAGTGCCTAGACGGTGCAAAAACGCATCAAAGTATACTGAAGTTATGTTGTAGATTAAGTTTGAAATAATAACGGCGATAATAGTTTTTAGAAAATAAATTTTTATTTATACTTAGAATTACCTAAGAACCAACCATCATTGTGACATGCATAAAAATATTAAAGAAATTTGGACCTAGAGATTTATTTATTTATTGTTTTTTTTTTATGTCCCAAAAAAGTTAAATTTTTGGTAGATTAAAAATAAACAAAGAATAAAAAAAGAATATAAAAAATAGAACTTAGACTAAAAATTTTTTTTTATTTTTATTTAATCTATTGAGTTATAGAATAGAGAAGAAAGTAAAGTTTTATAAAACTTTTATGTTATATAAATTTCTGTTTTTAAGTTTTTTTTTTAAATTCTAGATCACAAATTGAAGATTTGAGCAAACTCGATGTAAGAAATTCTTTACTAAATGTTTCAAATGTTTTGACAGCTGTAATGAACTTTACTACTAAATAAATGAATGAATATCGATTTGCAAGACAACGTCGGGTGAAGATTTTCAAATGAGCGCGCGTTAATAAACCACGGGAAAATTATAGATATGATAATCCATAGTTATAAGAAAAAAAGGATGAGATAGGCTACACGCTGTATATAAATTATAGAAGGCGCCGCAGCCGCGCCGGCCGGCCCGGGGTTGCGGGTTGCAGGGCGCAAGCTTAAAATCGATTTCTGCAGGCTGCTGCGTTTCTTCACCCCTCGCCCTCGGTTCAGCTGCCTTTGTCCCCGCGCGAACGTCTCCACTTTTCGAGCCTGACAACAAGTTTATCAACCATCCTTAAGTGCTTTGTGCACGATCATGGCGCTGGATTTTGCGGCGACCTACAAAATCCTAGTGCTCGGGGACTCCAACGTCGGAAAGACCTGCATCGTGCATCGATACTGTGACGAGAGATACTACGATACTTACATTTCCACCATCGGTAAGCTCTATTTACCTCCCTTTCCCCCCTTCTCCCATTTTTTTTATTTTTTTTCAATTCTTGACAACTATTTTTTTTTGAAATTTTAATCCCACCTTGAGTTTATCTAAGGCTCAATCCGCGCTAAACTTAACCTTGGCTCAAAAATTCACATTTGTGATAACTTTTTTTAAATTGAATTTTTTATTTAAATTTATAGTTGTAGATAAAATATACTAGTAAAAGCTATTTTCTAACTCTAATTTTGTTTTAATAAGTTTTTCATGTTCTTTTATATATAGATTTTAGTTTAAGAAAAACCTTTTCTTTGAAGATGTAAAAAAATCATACAACTTCAACTGTTTAGCTAAAATTAATTAATGAGAGAAAGAGTCGTTTTAAATGTTAGTAATGTCGAATATAGTTAAAGAAACATTTCATAAAAACTATTTAATGTATTCGAATACATAACACCCGTGACATAAATATAGATTTTTATTAAATAGAGAAAATGAAAAATCCGAAAACTTTTATATGAGGATTAAAGTTCAAAGACTTAGCTTCAACGTGGATTTTTTTCTAGAACTACCACTATTTCATAATTCGCTGAGTTCTTGTCTACTTGGCACTAGCATCAGAACCACTTCTGTTTTCAGTAACGCTCGTGACGGGCTTTGCATTAAATTTTTAGGAAAATGAAAAATGTAAAAAAATTTCGAACATCAAAATTTTCTAAAAAAAAAGTACTTCCCTTAAGTATGATCATCTTTTTTTTTTCAAATAATTTTACATACATTAATATTCAAAAAACTGCGCGTACGATGTAATACCCGCAATATTACTAATTACTTAGCCAGATATGACATTCATATTTTATTTTTAATTTTTTGGCACTCGTTTCTTACTAACTAGTCAATGTTATATTTTTATAAAAAATTTCTATTTTTATAATAGTTTAGTAATTAAAAATATTTTAAAAGTATTTGGAAATACTTCTAAAAGATTACTGAGATATAAATAAATATGTGTGTAGAAAGTGTAGTTTTATAGTAAGTTTCAAATTTATTTATTTTCAAATCTTTATAATAAACAAATTGAGGATGGGGGAGAGTAGGGTTGCTACTTTGGTAGATGTAATAGTTGCAAAATCTGAGTTATTAATAAATGCTTTTTTTTCTTGCATTTTTTGGGTGCGCTACCGGTGGATAATTACAGGTATTGACTTCAAACAAAAAATCATAAACCTCGATGGCACTCCGATCAAATTGCAAATATGGTAAGTTAAAAAAAAATTATTTTAATCTAACGTATGTACTTTTTCGAAAAAAATAAAAAACAAAATAACATTGAAATTTTTTTTCACAAAGCTTTTTTGATTTATTTATAGTATCATTATGAAAACTCTAATCCTAAATATTGCTAAAAAATCACGGATTACAACTTTTTTTATCACATGTACCTAATATGATAATTAAATGATTGATCAACCTATTTTAAAGGGACACTGCTGGTCAAGAGCGCTTCAGAACTCTAACGACTGCTTATTACCGTGGGGCCATGGGAATATTACTCATGTATGACGTGACAAATGTTGACAGTTTTAACCATCTCTCTTATTGGCTTCGAAATATTCAGGAGGTACGATTATATGTCATTTATCATATCTATTATAATAATAAAAAAAATTCGGTTTATCAGTTTTATGTTGTGCAATAATGACATGAAATTTCTTTAAATTATTATTACTATCTTTTACTATAAAGTCACCGGACCTAATTTTGCACTATGATAAGTTTTGATAATTGTATACTCTAAAACATCTGTATATGGTTGAATTTCTGTTGATTCAAGTTGATATACATTTTTACAGAAAAAAATTATTTTTTTTGCTATTTATTAAACTTTAAAATTAATTATCTCTGTATACCAAATTTTAAACAATTATGTGCGAATTAATCAAAGTACGATCGATTTGGAAAAAAAAAAAAATTTAATTGTATGTATAGATTATTTACGTAATAAAATAAATCACTTTTAAAGTAAACTAAGGCTCTGGCTTATAAAACCTTGGTCAAACTTTGTTTTTTATCGTGGTTTTGTATTGCTAATGTAAAATTCAAGAAAAGACTAAAAATTTATTTTTTTCGTACTGAATTTTACGTTTCAAACACAAGTCTATAAGGTGAAAAATTAGTTAAAAGTAAAAATGAAATCTTTAAAAATCACGTTTCCGAAAAATCATTAGTACACTAGTGTGTGATCGATCAAAATCAAACAAATAAGGTTTCGTTTTGAAGATCTTATTTAAGTTTAAAATGAGGCCTCAATTATTTAAAAATATTAATTTGGTTAGCTGCAGCGACAGTTTTCTCTAAATAGTGTTAAATTAAATCCAGTGACCTTATATATTAATGAAAAAAAATTTTTCCAGAATGCTTCACCAGATGTTGTTAAGGTTCTTGCAGCCAATAAATGTGATGCTAAAACCCAAAGAGCTATAGTAGCTGAAAGAGGTCAGAAAATTGCAGAAAATTTTGATATGCCTTTTTTCGAAGTGTCTTGTAAAGAAAATATCAACATTGAAGAAGCATTTTTAACTCTTGCTCGAAGAATAAGAGAGCAACATGGACGAAAGGTAAAAAAATTTTAAAACTGTAAAACAATTAGTTTGATCAACGGTAAAAAAAAAAATCTATTTTTTTTGGACAAATTTTTTATAAATATACTTTAAAAAAATGTTTTTAAGTTTTAAAAATGTTGAAATTTTAGAATTTATATTTTGAGCACTTTGAAATTGTAAATGATGCATCAATTATTTATCAAAATCTGTTTTATTTGTAGGCAAGTTTGTTCGAAAATTCAGAAAAAGAAAAGGAAAGTAGCATTATAAAAGCTCTTTCTCCATCACAACAAGGAGATGCATGGAAATGTTCATGTTAATTCATGCAATTAAGTTTCAAACAAACCTTGAAACTAATATCAAGAAGTCTGATGTGATTTTATAACAAAGTAGCTACTACTTTTTCAAATATTCTCTTGAGCCTGAGAGTACACGAAAAAAAGTTATAGGTAGACAATATTTAATTTTGTCATACTACCGACGGTTCGTTTGAATGAATTTAAAGTGTTTTCCTATAATTTTTTTAATTGTAATTGCAGTTTTAAAAAAAATAGTTTTTTTTTTTTTTTCTTTTAATTACTACCGAGGCACCACTTATCACGTTACACAGACGAGTTGCAAAGAACGTAATTAGTTAAAAAAGACAATGAATTAAAAACTTGGTGCAAAAAATGAGTGCACATAAACACTTATTTTGTATAATCTATAAATATTGTAACTTTTTAAAAAAACATTTACGGTGCCATTAGAAAAATCATGAGATATGCATTCGTGATTGAATATATGGTTACAAATTCATTGAATATTCATTGTAAATCATTTTTTTTAGTATTTGTAATAAGGAAACATACTCATTAACAGTGAATATTATTTTGGATACGATTCTAAAAACCTAGTTGTTCAATAATAACATAAATAACCGTTAAATTTTCACTGGAACAAAGTATTAGTTTTAAAAAATTTTCTTTGCTCTTGTCTTTTTTTTAAAGTTATTGAAAAATTTAATCTTATGAATGGTCAAAAATAATAATTAAATGCTAGTAATTAAATTTAATTAATAATTTTAAAGACTGAATCAATTATAAGTGTTTAAATTTATTCTGAATAATAAATAAAATAAAATTCGAAATTTGTAAAATTAGCAACTTGCATCAATATATTAAAAAAAAAATTTTTTTAAAGCATTTTAGTGCTGCCAAATATGTAAGATACTTAATAAGGGCCTACAAAAGTTTTTAAATAAATGTGGGTACTGAGATTAAATGTGAGCTTTTGTATAATCAAGGGACGACAAAATTATTGTAAGCATCAAGCGAATTGTGATTATCATTGGAAACAATATTTCAAGTATTATTATTTTTATCTTTTAAGAGTAGGTCACATAAATAGAAGTATGTCTATACAATGCAAAATCAATTATTGCCAACAGTAGCAACAAAAAAAATTTTTAGCCTTTATTGTGCCTATTAATAAAAATAAAAAAGTGTTTAAATAATTTAAAACTAAAAAATTTACTTAAATGAGTATGTTTCTTATAATTTTTGCTTAGATTGAAAAAATTACTTTTTAAAATTTTGTACATCAATTTTTAGATTAACATAATTTTATTCATTCTGTGACAAAAACCCAAGCACAAAATGATTTTATTATTTAAAAACAATTTTTTTAATTTTCATGCCACGCTGGTACGTTTTGGCATTGTTGAGTGCATTCTAAAAACACTTAAATTAATTGATTCTCTATCATCAAAGCTGGACTTTGGATAAATTTACTAATAGACTTTTATACAGTTTTAATATTCATGCAATGTCCTGAGCTCTTATAAAATATTGTACGAATGTAATGCTCAATGTTCAAGATCTTTTAAAGTTTTTGATACAATGGCACATAATTAATCTACCCAAAACAAATTATCATAGTTAAAATACTCAGAATATAATCTGGATCAATTTTTACATAAGTTTGATATTTTGTAGAGCAAGTGTACGATTTTATGTAATAAAACAATAAAAACGCACAATTTTTTACCATTTCAACTTGTTTTTCATTAAAATTACAAATATTTTAATCCTGGATTTTTTTTGGAAACTTTAGCCTTATGTTCAAATTTTGGATCCACTGCACACCTTAGCTCACTGCTTGATGTTTTAATTTTTCTCTTACAAGAATTTTTTTGTTTTCCACTTTCATTTGATTCTTCTTTGGTTTGCACAGTCTCTTTGTTTACATTTACTTTGTTTTGTAAATGTTTTATTGAATCATAAAAGCTCATGATATTTGAAAAAATGTCAATTTTGTCTGAATACTTTGAACTTTCTAATTTGTTATTAAATAACTTTTCATCAAAAGGTATAGTTTGTAGACTTGCTGAAATTTTATTTTTAAAAGTTATAAGATTTAACTTTATTATCTGATTTAACAAAATTCATATTCCAAAATATATAAAAAAATATCAAAACTGTCAAACTTACGTCTCAGTATTTCAACTCCTTGAGCTTTATATTCATTTATTTCTTCATCTTTTCTTTTAACAATGTTTATCAAAAAGTTATATCTTTGATGTAGTTCAGAAATTGAGAAAAAAAAATTTTCAATAAAATCATTAAAAAAATGATCTGCACTGGTTTTTTCTAACTTGATCTCAAATAAAAAATCCCCACCATCTATTTTTTTAGCTAGTTTAATACATTCAAGAGTGGCCGACACTGTGTGTTTTGGAATATTTAACAACAAATCCTCTATAATTTTTTCTATCACTTCATCCGGCACTTTACAATCTGACAAGAGTGGATTCAATTCCTAAAAATATAAAAAGTACCATGCATTTTTTAATGAATAAAAAAAAGTTTTCACAGCAGATTCAATACTGTAATCAACTGTTAACAAACCATGAATTAAAAATGTAATTAAATATTTTTATAAAAACCTAAAGTTGATATTATTTTAAACCTAAACTAACAATATTTTTAATAAATTTTGAGTTTTTAGTATTCATAGTTACCTTACACCTTTTTTCTGTACTTTCTTTTGTTAGAGATTCTTGGTAAAAATCTTTTAAATTTGTTAGTATCACTTGTTGTACATCTTTGTTTTTACTAGTACCTACTAAATATTTTTCATTGTTAATCATTAACTCTTTGTAAATAAAATTTTCAATCAATTTTGGATCATCACTTATTTGACTCATGTTTACTTTTGAAACAAATTCAAATTGCACGTTTGTTTTGACGATATCTTAAGTGAATAAACATAACCTAAAAAATTAGAATTAATAAAATTGAAGTATATTAGCTATTATATCTTCATTTATTGTTTTTTTTTTTTTTTTCACTTCATATATACTTTGTTTTCACAACATACAATCAGCTGATCGAACCGTCAACCCATGGTGGAATATGCGTCAACCAATAGAGCATAACAGACAACAGCTGCTGTCTGCTGCCATGTACGCGATGCTGCTAACTCGTCACTTACGAGTCTATTTAGATGAAATTATCTACTTTTTAGATGAAATGCGGCAGTATGAGGAGTAAGAAAATTAATAAGACAAAAGTTTAACCCTTTTATATTTTAACTAATAATTATACAAAATTATGTGGATTGTAGTTGTAACAATTTTCATTTTCAAAATTGATGATCTGTGGCGACTGGCGCGACCCATGGAAACCCGCCACAATTACCACAACAAGCACAGCGGCAACCGCGCAAGCAGAAGCTAGCACCGCGCGCTGATTGAGATTACTATAAGTTTTTACAATATCAATATTACTATAAGTTTTTTTTTTTTTTTTTTTTTTTTAACTCTCGCTTATTTCATTATAATTCAGTTTCTAAAGTAAAGAGCATTTTAAAAAGCTAAGAAAACAGTCTTTTCAAAAAAATTTCTCGGTTTAGTGATGTTCTAAAACTTAAAAAAAAATGAATCTATTTATGTTTGTATTATTTAGAGCAAGTCTTTAACTATGATTTTTTGTTTTAATTTTATTATTATTACTTTCTGAAACTATTCATGAGTAGAACCAATTTTTTAAACGCAGACTGCGCATTCGTAAAATCATCGTGTGTTCTCGGTCTTGAGCGAGAATATTATATTATTGCACTAAAGTGTGGACTCGATTTTGCGTACGTACGTAAGATTGATCACGCATTTGGTGCGATGAAATTTATAGTATTGTACTGTGTACATGTTAATAATGATATGTAAATGTACCATAACTGTACAACTTCGGACATTCATTGAATATCATATTTTATTAAACAAGATCATGTAATATGGTATACTTTGAGAAAAATGGGACTGAAAAAGTGTCTATTATTCAACACTTCGGTGAAAAGAAATCAAGATGTGAAAGTATCACTTTTACCGCGTATTTTACACGTCGAAAAGTACCTATTACATGATCCAGTTGAATAAAAGTGATTTCTTCCTCGTGTGGCCGTTTTTGAACGAGAAAAGGGAGTTTACGTACTTGTATTATAATAACTATATATTGTATACTATTACTAAAAATTAATGAAAAAAGACAAAAATTCTCGGACTAAATACTTTCTCGTGATTTGACCCAACTAATTTAAAATTTTTTTCAGTAAAGTAAAGTAAAAAAAAGTTCTAAAATTAACTTTATGTAATAAATTTTGCTGAACTCGAACTTATAGAATGGGCTTGCAAGCTTTATTTCTAGGTCATAAAGAATGATGCGAGTTTATAAAATTATTTCAGTATATACCGTAGACTTACCATGTGAGGGCAGGCCCCGACTATTTTTTTCTGTTTAAACTGTTTTTTTTTTTTTTTTTTTTTAAGTTCCCAACCTATTTTGATAATTTTTAGCAAAGTATGAAAAAATTTAAAAAGTGGACTTATCTAATTTTTCTGGCAATTGCCTCAGAAATATAAAAACAAATTTTTATTTTATTAGAACCATTAGCGGTTTTTTAATGTTTTCAAATTGAATTTTCAACGTGTAGTCCTTTTTTAACCCTCTGGTTTTATCAAAATTTCCCAGCAATTTTAAGTAGGACAGCCTTTTTATAGAACTCATATTAATTAGATTTTCAAGGTTCTAATAAATTTGTAATTTTTTACCAGTTTATAACATGACCGTCAGTCATGTATGCAAATAGTACATTTCCTCTTTGACGAACCTCCGGCTCCGCTTTGCTTCGCCCTCGGTGCCTTCCAATCGCCCAGCTGGTGATGATGTCGCACCAGTTTCAAAATATATTTTTTTGAAATGTGCTATTTTTGAGCCGGCTTAAGTATAGAAAAATAAAAAGAAAGGGTCAGAAAGTGCTTTCAAATTTCAATCAGCACTGTTTTAAAAATGTTTAGTGTAACAGAAACTTTAATATGTTTCTACTCAGATCGCAAGAACTTTTAATTAGAATTTCTGAGGAGCCACGGGGAAACGATGGGCATCTTAGTGAAAGGATGAGGTCAAAAGGGCTGGTGGTCAGGAGCCATGAAGGAGTATAGCTTTTCGGACACAATAAAGACGTTCACCTCGCTCCGAAAGTCTGAGTTTGGAGCACCGCATGCAGTCTACGTCTGTGTACCTGCTACCACCGCCGCGAAAGTGAGCGCGTTCTCCAGCAGCAACAGTGACGAGAGATAGGCTCTCTAAAAAGTAAGCTGCTCGTCGGCTGCAGGAGGTGGAGGGAGGCTTTAGAGTGTACCGCGCAGAAGATGGCGCCCGAAGGAGTACGCGAGACCCAGTGTTGGTTTCGAGTTTTCTTTTTGCGCCGAGTAGCTATGTTCAGGTCCGATATCGAAGTGTCTGCGGCTACGTTCAGGCTGCGCTGTGCATGGTTAAAATTCGAATAGGTCGGTTCCACAATCGTGAAAGTGAAATTGTACTTTTAAATTCAGCTAGCACACTTTCTGCATTATTTATTATTATTTATTGTAGTTAATGCATAATGGCCCAGGTGGTAAATATTTTGTGGAAATATATCAAAATATTAACACATCAAATAAAATTTTTTTTTTTTATTTAAAAAAGTAATCTGAAATTATAAAAAAAATTGACGATAGGTTATTAAAAAGCGAGTATTTGTTTTATTTATTTATTTTTTTTATTTAATTTTAATTTTTCAAAAAGCAATAAAAATGAAAAAAATTGATGCTTTTTGTAAAAAAAAAAAAAAAAAAAAAAAAATGTAGCTACCTTACTTTTTTTCTGCATTATTTTGAATATTTTATTTATCAAACAGTTAATTCAAAAGTATGTACGAGCAGAGCCGGCCTTAGGGTCGTTAGCGCCCCTGGGCAAAATGATTTTTGGCGCCCCTAATAAAAATTGAGTTTGCAGTTTCTTGGTAGTTAATAATTGATTTTGTCAGACTTTAATTGAAAACGAATTTCATTTTATTTAAAATATTTACATTTTTTCTACGTAAAAAATACAAATTATATTTATTATAATCAATCGTTGATCCACAGGTGTAAAAAAACAGATCGGCTATTCCCCAAGCTCTAAACCCCCAAAACCCTCGGCGCCCGAGGTCAATAAATGAACTGATCAGCTATTCCCCAAGCTCTAAACCCCCAAGACCCTGGGCGCCCTGGTCAACAAAAAAACAGATCAGCTATCCCCCAAGCTCTAAACCCCCGAAACCCTGGGTGCCCGAGTTCAACAAAAAAACTTATGGGCTGTCCCCCAAGCTCTAAACTCCCAAAACCCTGGGTGCCCGAGTTCCAAAAATATGAGTGCATTTTAGTTAACGAAATAAAATATTTTGTTACGATACCTAATTATGCTGCACTGGTGCAATCATATCATAAAGTTGTAAATCTGAAACTTTTAACTCAAAAATGGCGTGGTTAATTAGAAAAAAGCTATAAGTTTTTACTTATTGTTTAACTCTTCATTTGCAACATTATCAACAAATTTTTTTTTCTTAACTATAAATGAAATGCATCTAAGAATGAGACACATTTCGAGAAAAGTGTAAAAATTTTCGTTTGTTTATTGGTTATTTATTTTTTTTATGTCATATATTTTTTCTTATCATTTTGTAATATTTTCAAGTATTGTAAATAAAAGTACACCACAACCTTTTTGGGGAACAAAAATAAAAAACAATTTTTTATGGACTTGATATTCAAATATAAAGTACGCTTAACTTCTAAAATTATTCCACTCGGTAAAGAGTTTGATGAGGTTTAGAGCTTGGTAACTAATCAGTTTTTTCGTTGACCTCGGGCGCCCAGGGTTTTGAGGGTTCAGAGCTTGGGGGATAACTGATCAGTTCATTTATTGACCTCGGGCGCCCACTGCCAGGGTTTTGGGGGTTTAGAGCTTGGGGGATAACTGATCAATTTTTTCGTTGACCAGGGCGCCCAGGGTCTTGGGAGTTTAGAGCTTGGGGGATAACTGATCAGTTTTTTCGTTGACCAGGGCGCCCAGGGTCTTGGGGGTTTAGAGCTTGGGGGATAGCTGATCAGTTCATTTATTGACCTCGAGCGCCCAGGGTTTTGGGGGTTTAGAGCTTGGGGGATAACTGATCAGTTTTTTCGTTGACCAGGGCGCCCAGGGTTTTGAGGGTTCAGAGCTTGGGGGATAACTGATCAGTTCATTTATTGACCTCGGGCGCCCACTGCCAGGGTTTTGGGGGTTTAGAGCTTGGGGGATAACTGATCAGTTTTTTCGTTGATCAGGGCGCCCAGGGTCTTGGGGGTTTAGAGCTTGGGGGATAGCTGATCAGTTCATTTATTGACCTCGAGCGCCCAGGGTTTTGGGGGTTTAGAGCTTGGGGGATAACTGATCAGTTTTTTCGTTGACCTCGGGCGCCCAGGGTTTTGGGGGTTTAGAGCTTGGGGAATAGCCGATGTTTTTTTACACCTGTGGATCAACGATTGATTATAATAAATATAATTTGTATTTTTTTACGTAGAAAAAATGTAAATATTTTAAATAAAATGAAATTCGTTTTCAATTAAAGTCTGACAAAATCAATTATTAACTACCAAGAAACGGCAAACTCAATTTTTATTAGGGGCACCAAAAATCATTTTGCCCAGGGGCGCTAACGACCCTAAGGCCGGCTCTGCTCGTATATACTTGCAATATATATTTTGAGCAAATAAAGATCTATTTAAAAAAAAAAAATCGAATCTCAGTCAAACAAAATTTTTTTCTTCGATAATTTTATTATTAATAATTAAATCTAATAAAGAATAATATATAAATATTTAATAATAATATTAAATAAATTCAAAAATTGTGTGAAAATAAAATATAAAAGAAAAAAAAAACTGCATGGAAACCCGTACTGGGACCCTAACCAAATATCAGTATCGGAAACCCGTATGGGGTCCTTTACGGGAACCCTTATGGGTCCCCGTACGGGTTTCCTTACGGATTTCCATATAGATTTTTTCAGCTGGGATACCATTTATCTTATTTTGGGAAATAAATAATTTTAACTATTCAAAAGTTTATTGTTCAAAATATGCTTTTGATTATAAAAACATAAACAAAATTACTGATTCTAAATTATTTATCCTAAATTTTTCATGAAATCCAAAATCACTTTTTTATAATTTTCATAGGAATAAAAAAAGAAATTTCATTTGATAAATTAATATTTTAATATAATGCTTTATAAAACATTTAACTCGTAAATAGTTTTGAATTAACTGTTTGATAAATAAATAATTCAAAATAATGCAGAAAAAAAGTAAGGTAGCTACATTTTTTTTTTTTTTTTTTTTTTTACAAAAAGCATCAATTTTTTCATTTTTATAGCTTTTTGAAAAATTAAAATTAAATAAAAAAAATAAATAAATAAAACAAATACTCGATTTTTAATAACCTATCGTCAATTTTTTTTATAATTTCAGATTACTTTTTTAAATAAAAAAAAAATTTTTATTTGATATGTTAATATTTTGATATATTTCCACAAAATATTTACCACCTGGGCCATTATGCATTAACTACAATAAATAATAATAAATAATGCAGAAAGTGTGCTAGCTGAATCTAAAAGTACAATTTCGCTTTCACGATTGCGGAACCGACCTATTCAAATTTTAACCATGCACGGCGCAGCCTGAACGTAGCCGCAGACACTTCGATATCGGACCTGAACATAGCTACTCGGCGCAAAAAGAAAACTCGAAACCAACACAGGCGAGACCAGGCCAGCAATGGGCCAGCCAGCGGGCCAGCTCCAGGTAAGACAGTCGCGACTCGAGCCTGTCACCTCGCGCACGTATTTAAACATCCTTCTTTCGAACGTTTATTTTCCGACCTGCTGACTTTGAAGGTTTTTTTTTTTAATTTTTTTGCCCTTCGATTTTACAACAGTTGACACGTGCATTTAGTTTTATTACACTGTAAGTAGATTGATATCGGTGTTACATTACTTGTACTCGCAACGAGCTGCAGCGGACTTTGACCTCATCTCACAGTGTTTGTGCTACTAGAGCTTACACTACAGAGTAAACGTAAAGTGTGTGCGCGTGTGTTTAGACGTGTAAACTGGCTGCCAGTACCTGGAGCTCGTCATTATTCATAATGGCCAAGGGTCTTGGAAAATATTACTACGTTACAGTAGTTGTGGAGCGGTGAAGAAATAAATAATAATAATAAAACAAAAATTGATTATCATAAAATCAAAGAGAAAACAAATAATAAGGGCTATAACGAAAAATCATGTAGCCAAGTGTTGAGTTACAGTGTAGTGTGCAGGATTGAAAATCCTTAAAAGTTAATAAAACAAAGTGTACATAAAGCCTGTATGCAAGGGCTAAAATTTAAAAGATCGGCTAAGTGTGCCGATCGTAGCCGAAAAGTAGCTGTTGCAGACTATAAGCAATGTCGCGACGCTCGACGGCGATGACTACTCTCCCGGGCATCGTCGCTCTTGCCTTGGCAGCGGCAACTTTCCTTCTGAGAGCCGCAGGTAAGGTTGCTTCTCTCCTTTCCAATCTATAGCTACCTCGGTTCCGAGCGGTTCTAATTACTAGCGTTTAACGTGCAATCATTCCATACACATTCTACCCGCACATAATTTATTTATTTATTTTCTTTTTATCTGAGAGAGCAGCTGGGATCTTCAACGGTAATTGTGGGTGGTTCGGTGGGCTCGGATTATACTCACCAAAGAGCTCGCCTATTCGCGCACCGATAAATTTCTCCTTCTCAGCTGGCTCCTTCGCATGAGTTTCGCTTGGATCGGTTTCGGTCTTTGGTCTTTTAATTTACTTCAACCTGAACAGTTTTTTTTTTTTTTTTTTTTTTTTTTTAACTCATTGCACCTTTCATTATTTTTCTAACGGCTATAACATCGCAGCTAGATTTTTTAACCTCAGTTACTTTATTACAAGTTACAACGAAAAAAATTTTTAAATTAAGTTAGTAAGCTTTGTGACTATTTTAATCCAAAGTTTGCTTATTTACAAAAAGTTATTTTTAGATCCAAGTCTCCTTCATGCAAAGCGGTTCATTGTTTATAAATTATTTATTATAAATTTTAGATAATTGAAACACAAAATACTTTTAGAAATCTTAATTATTTATCGTCAAATTTTGAAAGTAAAGATTTTTATTTTTGTTTTATTTAAATTTACGGGCAGAACCCATTAAAAATTGATTCTGAATAGAATCATATAATTTTAATATATTTTTCCCAAAATTTCACAAAAAAGACTAAAAAAATTAGATAAACCGCATCTTCGTAATATACAATAGGCTTTGAGCAAGAATTTTTTAAAAATTAGCGAAGTACCATTGACATTAGTTATTGGTGTTTTCTTTCATCTTCAAGTTATAAAAACTAAACTTGCCAAAATTTCGTAAAAATTAGCGATGCGGAGGGTATGACCTCTTTTTATAAGTTTGAGATTGACTTTGAGAGATTATTGAGTAAGCAAGATAGAAAGTATTTCTAGTGAATTTTAAAACTCTGAAAAGCAGGTGAAAATTACTTCTTTTAGGTAAAAACTTTCTTTTACTTACTTTGCTCAAAAAAGATACTTTTTATCTATTTGTAATCTTGTATACTACTGATAGATTAACAGTAATTGTATTCTTTGATCGTACAATAGATGTATCATGGCATCATTTTTCTTTTTCATATTCGCAGACACAATTGCTTCGACTAAATAGAACTGCTTAAAAATTTTAGCTATTTGTATCTAAAATTACTTATTGTGACATTAAACCAGTGCTGAAAAAAAATTTCAAAAATAAAGGCTGTTTATAAAATTTATCTATTGCTTTTGAGTAGAAGAAAGTATATTGAAAATTCTGTGGCAAGTAAGATTTTACTACTAAAAATTTTTTTTAAAGTAATATAGGGGAAAGGTTTACATCGAGGTTTCTGAGATTTCCTTTATTTGTACATAACCGCTTAATATTTTAAAGTCACTAATCTTAGAATATTCATATCATTATTACCTATTTGTTATTTTTAAAATGATCTATGAAAGGATTTATGCAATTTTTACTGCAAATAATAGGAAATCATACAAAAAAAAAAAAAAAAATTCTGATGAATCAGTGCAAAGTAAGAATGCATAATTAAAAAAAAAATTAAGAAGGAAGTAGAAAAGGAAACGGAAAAATTATCCGGAAATGGATTTTTAACTCGATATTGTGCATGGTGTTATTCACTTGCATTCAAATGTTCATCCAGGCGTGTTTTCACAATAATTATTCTTATATAATAAGAATGCATTATTTATGTACATTTTTTCAAAAGTTTAAGCAAATATACCTCTATTCAATAGCCAAAAAATTTTTTGCAAAATTCTTTTTCATTATATATCTAAATTAGTCTAGTCCATTCATGTGGTAATTGGTCATTTCACGTAATGACCAAAGAACAGGTTGGTCCGTTTGTGCAAAAGTAATCTTCAATTGGGGCAAACAGTTTCTAAAAATGGGAACATTTTATTACACTTTAGAAGACATTGATACTGTCATGTAGTTCACATACGTAAAGATAACTTTAGGATTGATTAACGTATCATTGAATAGAACTCGAATGAAGTATATTTGTCAGAAGAATATGCTTGTCTATAGCAATCATTTTTTTACTAGGACTAGATTATTTATATCCAGAAAAGTGAAAATTGAAGTGTTTTTACACAAACGAACCAACCTGTTTTCTGGACATTGCTTGAAATGGCCAACTGCACGAATGGACTGTATTCAAAGTGTCACTGATCTGGCTCAGTTATTCAGCATTAAATAAAATTAAAATAATTTTTTTTCATTAAAAATAAACAAATAAAATTCGAGTGTTAAAACTAAGTAACTGCGAAAAGGAACCAATTCTAGCAAGATTAAATTGTGGAACTGGATCAGTCAATGTAGATGCTTGAAATATTGTACAGTCCATTAAAATTATTCGAAAATTTTAAACCTGAATGCAAAGGTTTGTTTACAACCTCTTGCCTTCTATATCGATTAAAAATGTTTACAGTTGTCATAGTATAGAGCATCGATTAATGTATTTCAATTTTTATTTCTTGCATGAGAGTAAGTTGAAAAGTAAAATTCACGATCTATTGTTGAACTGTGACACCAGCCTTCCGGATAACTTGTCACTTTTTTCATAGTTGCAATGATATTTTTTATAAGGATTGTTTTAATTATCTTTGAATGCGTGTATGATGTATGTGTGTGTGAGAAAGAGAGAGAAGAGAGAGAGAGAAAGCTTAGGTGGAAAATCGGGTCACCAGACAGCGCACAAGAAAAGTCGTGCGAGACTCAAGTAAAAGAGGGAGAAAGAGATTCTGCAACCTTCACCACGTACATGTGAAAATGTTTTTTATATGGAAATCCTTACTGGGCATGTGTTGTCCAAGACAAGTAACGAGAAGAAGAAAAATAAATGGGTGACAATTGTGAGACGTCTGGGTTAGCCAACGGGTAAATCAGTATGCTTGACTTTTTGCCACGGTAACCGATTTTTATAAATTAATATTTTAATTTTTTTTTTTTTTTTTTTTTTTTTTTTATAATCACGTAATTCTAGACTGTTGTAGTGAAGATGGTCAGTTATAAAAAACTTTTGTCATTATATTATAATTCATAGCTTTTTTGACTATTAAATTGTTTTTGCAAAATCATTTGAGCGCTTCTTTAAAACAACGATCCAAATTAGACGTTATAAATTAATTATTTTTCAATATTAAATACAGACAAAAATGCAACATCCACTAGATCATGTAGATATTGCATTTAGTCCTACAGATAAAATCTACATATGTACATACATATTGTATTTTTCTTTCTATATTCACCATAAAAAAAACTATTCAGATACATGACAAAATGCACATCTGCATGTTCGAATTTTTGATTTAACCAGCGGTCTCGAACTTTTCGTCTAATCCTGATTTAAAAATACGTTTATCACATTTAATAGATGATTATCATTATAATAATAATTATTATTATCCTTTATTATATTAAGAAGTTAATTTTCGTCGTTGTCGTAGTCGTCATTTTTAAATTCAATCCATACGCAAGGACGACTCAATTAATATAAAAATTCATTATCTATACGATTTCTTCAAACTCCGTAGGATTCGGGGGTTTGTGGATGAGGGTGCTAATGACGAATCCGACATTAATTTTTAAAATTGACCGATCCAGGGACTGCTTATGTAATGTAAAAAATAATTGATCGAAAGATTAAAAAGTAAATTGTAAAATTCCGTAAATATATAAGTTTTTTTTCAGGAGCTCATTACAAATCTTATCTTAATTTTTAAATTCTGATTACGAATATTTTTATAAAAAAGAGTACAACTAAAATTATTAATAAAAAACTGAAGAGTGACCGCAAAAATCGACAAATTCCAGCCGATTTCGTCGAATTGTGATTTTCTATGATTTTTCACGCAAAATCGGTGATGGAAATCAAAAAACGCCAAGTATATTTTCTTCTTAGAATTTTACGAGAGTACGATGGTATTTTTTGTTTACTAAAAATTAAAATTTTTAGAATTGTCATAACATACAAGCTAAAATCCGTCATTTTTTTGAATTTATGGTTAAATACGACAGATTTTTATTTTATGATTTTGATTTTTTTTAATTTTAAAAAATGTATTAGTTAATTAATTAATTAATTAATCTATTAATAAATCATCAAAGTATAAAAGTTATAATACGATGAAAAATAAGATTTACTCAAGGTACTTAATTTTATGAAAATATTGCAGTACAGAGAAAAATTTCATTCGTATGTTCATGTTGCATCTTTTGCACTTGTGTAAAATCGACAAGGGGTCAGAAAATTATTTTCAAAAAAAGTTGAGAAAATTAAAATTAAAAAAAAAAAATCATGCTATTAAAAAGGGCACCCTCGAATCATATAAAAGAAACTTCAGAATCAGAGAAAACTTCAACACATTGTCGAACAAATAAAAAAGACTTTTAATTCCTCAATTCATGACTTATGTATGCAGATATTGTGGATTTAAATCTATAGGGCAGTCTGCAGAGATAGCTGTCCGATGAATAATTACAAAATACTAATAGAAACAAAAGAATCATGCTGTAATTAATTTACTTCAAACTATAAAGTAAATTTATAGTAAATTTCAATATAAAAAAAAAATTTCAATATGGTATATATAATTTTGGAAGAATGACTGGGTATAACTTTGGATTTGCCGAAAAATAAATTGAGTACAACAGTGCACGTAAAATGTGTTAGCGGTACGGCATGCCAGCCGTCATGTCACCGCGGTATGCATATACATTTTTCAATGAGTCAAATATTTGGATCATTGAGGACAACAAAGAGTAGTCTCTTAAAGATTTAATAAAGTGAAAATCATCTCTTTTTCAAAATAGTTTGTACCAGTTACCTCGAAAAATTTTTGAAAACAGATGCATACGCCAGTTTATATTCAAATGAACCTTGGACATAAAATGAAAAAAAAGTTGGCGGAAAAACAAAAATTCCAAAAGATTATGTTAGCTTTAAAACCTTCCAAGAGGCTTACATAATCCTTTACGAAACTCAATGAATTAAAGGAAGAGAGAGAGAGAAATTTTTTCCGTCAGCAGTACCTACAATATGATTTAAAAGGAACGTTGTTGATGAGAAAATTCATAAGACATAATCCATACGTCGAACGTGTAAAAGGGTATGAAAGTGGAAGCGTCACTCGTCGTTGGGGAATATTTAAGAGAGTCGCTTTCGAGAGTCGCGCAACCAGCTTGCTGTACGCTCGGCCCAGAGTAAAGTGAAAGTTTCCTCTCTGCTTCCAGAAAGAAAGAGAGAGATAGGAATGGATTGTTTTATTTTAAAACTTGCTTCTCAATATTCACCTTCTACTATATTCTCCGTCTAATCTCTTTAAAAGCGAGTGTACTAATATCCAATTTCTTACTATTTATAACAAAACTACCAATTCTGATTATTTTATTTTATTTGTTGTAAAAGAGTGCCGTGAAAAACTAAATACATTAACTAAAAAGAATTTATTTTTCACTTACGAAAAGAATTATTTTAAATTTTCCCGCAATGTTTGCTAACTGCTAAGGCAATAAAAGAAGGAGCGATATACATTTTCCGATGAAATAAATCTAAGGAAAGAAAACTGAAAGAACGTTTTGAAAAAAAAATGCAATAAACCATAACTCTTTGAATATTGTTTTCACTCTCTCTTTCTCTCTTTTTTAGTAACATAAGCGTCTCACTCACTTTCGCGTTCTCGGAAAGTCGTACCCGGTTTTGTGGGTGTTCACTGACGTCACGGCCTTGAGATGAGGATCTTATGTATTAATGAATGATAGCTATGCTTTCATCTTGCGTGGATCCTTTTTTTCACGCAATGCTATACTCTGTTTATAACGTAATATTATTCCAAAATTCCCAAAGCTTTTATTCATAGTGCGTATATAATTACGTAAGACATTATTTTTCAAAACAAAATTTAAAATTGTCTTTTTTAACAAACTTTTTTTTACATTTATACATGCTTTTTATTTCCAGCAAAATGCAGCCACGAAATTTTTTTATATAAAAAAATGATATTTTTTTTATTATAAACAGCAGAATTGTCACAAATTAATTACAAAATCAATTTATTTATTGGTTAATGCCTGTTTAACTAAATCTAATTATATGAATGTAATTATTTTTTTTTCAATCTCTCCTCAACGTAAAAAAAAAAAAAAAAATTCTTTTTTCTTCCGATCTTTTGGCAACGATATATAGAAACAACAACCCTTTTCAAGGCCGAAGAAATTTATTTTCAAAAAATAACTGATTACTCAAATAAATTTTTTTAGTATTTATAAAATTCTTAAATAGAATATTTTTCGACCACAAAGATAAATTTTATAAAATTGAAGATATATAAGTCAAAATTAACCAATAAATAAATTCAGAATTTTTATAAGTGATATTGAAAAATTGACAGAATCAAATTTCAAATGTAAACGCTTTTGTATCGATTTAAAAAAAAATTTTTTTTCAATTTAGTTGGGCAAATTTTAAATTTTTTCCATTAGAAAACTGCGCATGGGTTCAAAATTGCATTTTATTATGAAAAACTATGTTAAAATTGAAAAAAATTATAGTTAATTTAATCGGTTTTCAGATTCTCAGTCTCTTCTTAATTTCTAGCTTATCGCTGAATAAACTCTTTATTTTCAAAGTTTAGCAGAGCACTATTGATACTTCATTCATAACTTCAGTTAAAACTTTCTCAAATTTTTATAACTTTACAACGTGATTTTTTAACTCGAAACTTAAGTGTAGAGTAAAAGCCAAAGTCAAAGTCCCGACTCCCCAGTCTACCGACCCGTTTGGTGGATTCAGGAGTTTTTAACTTTGAATCCTCGGACTCGCAGTTTTTGACTCTCGAGTCTCAGGACTTGGTCTGTCAGAAGATTTGAGAGTCCAAAGACTCAAGACCTGATTCCTGTTTGACAGCTTAGGTTCGACTCTTGACTTTGGACTCCGATTTTTTGCCTAGTCCAATGACATGGGTTTGAGAAAAAATATTTTCACTATTTATTTCAATATTTTAGGACCTTCAAAAAATTAGGCAAATTTTTTTTTTTCACTAACAAAATTTACAACCAAGGTTAAAAAATTCAGGTGTATTCAATAGTTTTTCCAACGTCCCTACACATGATATAACATTATACGAGGGATTCGTTATAAATTGCAGCTATCATTGTTTGTATCTATTTGAAACAAATTACACAGAATCATTAGATTTTATTTAAATTTTTACTGGCTTAATTTAATTATTTATTTTCATTTATTAAGAATTTTTGCACCCAAGTCGTAAAAAAATTTCCCGTGTTCTAGTAAATATTAATATTTCGATGAGTGTTCAAAATTAATATCATTCGTAGAAATCGTTCAAGTTGAACATCTTTGGATTAAAAAAATAATCAACTTCAGGTTTAAGTAGTGTACAGCCGTGTAAGAAAAAATTTATATCGAGTCCGTTTATTCTACCTCTATAGCTTGAGCGATGAAATATTTAAAAGGATGAAAAGAAATTAAGAGAAAATTGTCAATGATTTCGGGTTAAGAACATTATGTAAAGTTTAAAATAAAAATATTTATAAATCGACCTTGATACGCATCTTCGACTCGCTTCTTCCTGCTATTCGAGCTTAGCTGCTCAGCGAAGTAGACTATGACTGAGGTTTTTTTTTCGCTAGGTGCTCACATGTTTCTCCTTTTTGTGAGATTATTTTCAGAAAAAATCTTGACGCGAGGATGAATAAAATATAAATGAAATAAATAAAAAATAAAATACAGTAAAAATGTTGCCGATGCTGCATTTGGGAGGAAAAATAGCAACACTCTAACGACTCGAGGCTCACGCGCGTACATACACACCGCACACCGTAGGAGAAAGTGGGACAATATGAAAGTGCGACCAAACGGACATTGAGTCTTTGAACATCCGCTCGGACTTATATTTTTTCTTTTACTTTGAACAATTACTATATATATACGTCTATTTCTATTTTGATTTTTTAAATCCCCCCATTTTTTAAATCCCAAGATGATGCAAGTGTTGATTATTACTTAGCTCACCCTACCTCCTGATAATTAAAAAGTCAATCTGTTAAATTTCTCAATATATTTTTAACTCCAATTCAATTTTTAAATTTTTAAATTTCACAAGATTTAATTCGATGCTTCAAACATTATAAATCGATCCGAAAATAAAAACGTCAACAGTCGTGTTACGGTTATGATTTTGATCAATCTTTTACTGTTACAGTTTTAAACTTTATAGTTGCTATAAAGGCTTCGTAATAACAAAATCTTGACTGTTTTTTTGAACATTACACAGTTTTTATAAAGGATAATCATATTTTTTTTGTGAAAAAGAGAATTAAATTGAATAAATCGAGTAATAAAATTTTTCAAACTTTATAGATGCAGCTTTTATGACAATTTAAATAAATTCAATTAAATTAATCCATCAATATAAAAATCAATCCATAGTCGAGAAGAAAGTATAGTTTATATTTGCAAATTACGGTTAATCAGAAGATGTTATAAGACATGTAGATAGAAGTACTCAGTTAGTAAATGCCTCGAATAATTAATACTAAATAAAAAAACGAGAAAAATCAAGTTTTGTCAGGGAAAAATAACTTTAAATTTGTAGTTTATAATCCAAAAATGACCGTGTTTATTGAATCAGAGAAGCAGTCCAAGAGAAAGTGGTCGACCTTTACGATTCTTTCATGCATTTCAATCAGCCTTTTTTGATTGACTTGAAAATAACTATGTCGAAAATAAAAAGATTCATTGCTATTTTTTCAATAGTTTTTCGATGTGATTTAAAAAGTCTGTAATAATTCAGTTTAAAAAAAAAACGATCTTTGAAATTTTTTATCGGCCAAATTACTTTAATCCTACTCACAGCTCGACTTGCAGAATAATATCCAAAGACGATGAATATAAAAATTTGTACAGTTAGCGGACATCTTAACTGTCCCAAGTTTGAATTTGCCGCAGAAAAATGATGGCCGCTAAAGTCGCAATTATTGTGGCCTACCAACCCAGCAAGGGGAAAATAATTTTCTCAAACAGAAGCGTAAGTAAGGTTAGAAGACACATGAGTTTACAAACAAGGTGTTTATCATTTATAAAATGCATTTTTTTTAAATTAATCGATACCGCTCACACGTGATATTTAAATGATTGGTGATCTTGGTGTTAAAGTGAAGTTCGAGTGTAATTAGAAAGGTAATTTTATCTAATTTTTTATTTTTTAACTGGCTGTTTATAAATTTTTAATTTCCTAAATTCTTGTAAAATTTATTTTGAAATTTATTTTTCATGAAATAAAATAGAAAAAATTGAGTGAATTTTCAAGATCACCAATCATTTAAATATCACGTGTGAGCGGTATCGATTAATTTAAAAAAAATGCATTTTATAAATGATAAACACCTTGTTTGTAAACTCATGTGTCTTCTAACCTTACTTACGCTTCTGTTTGAGAAAATTTTTTTTCCCCTCGCTGGGTTGGTAGGCCACAAAAACTGCGACTTTAGCGGCCATCATTTTTCTGCGGCAAATTCAAACTTGGGACAGTTAAGATGTCCGCTAACTGTACACATACTATCAATTATACCTCCCTACGAGTATTCTTACTAAGTTTAATTTATCATCAATTTAAAAAGTCAAACTCTGAAGTATTCAAAAATGCACTGTAAATGTGAAAATCAGTTCTTTGACTGAATTCTTTTATTTTAAGGAGGTTCCCTACCAAATAGATCTAGCCCACAGATTTTGTCCAAATTAAATGAACACATAGTTTTTAGTATAAAAATAGCTCAGCTAAAATTTCAAAGCCCTGAGGAGCTTGTGAAAAAAGTTATAAACATTTCAAATTTCACAAATTTGCATGGGTTCTAATGGGAAATTTACTAAAACAGCAAATACTTAATTTCCAGCCCACAGATTTTAATGTAACTACGCACAAAAATCGAAAAAAATCAGACTTTGATTATACTTGTTTCAAAACATTCATTAAGAGCCTGTAGCAATAATGATAAACAATTGATTTTATATTCTTGTAAATATGACTTCTCATTGGCTCATACAGAGGTTAGAAAGTAGCTGACCCAATGAGCAGACAACTACTGTAGTCAATTACACATTTGACTTACGTAGATGGTAGGGAACCTCCTTAATAAAGATTAATAGGTGTTCATTTTAAAAAAAAAATCTATCAAGTTATGAAAACTCAAAAGGGGAATAAAACTATACTAAAATATGAATGCTAAAATATAAATGATTATTGAAGGTAATTTAAAATATCCCAATGTTGCAGATGGTTCAGATCAGTTCGGAGACAAGACACCACCGGCGGTCTATCTAAACCGTAACTGGGTGTTACGGGAAACAGATCCAGTAGGAAAAATTGTCGAGCGCGTCCGAGCCGAGGGTCACGAGCAAAGCGAGCTTACGTATGGTCTGGAGCCCAGCAGTTTAAACAACAACGGCGGTGAATCCGCACCCCAGCAGCCACCGCTGCCATTCACCATCAACAGTACCACCGGTATCATTTCGCTCAACGAAACTCTCAAAGGCCGTGTAAGCTTATTTTATTTTATTTCAAACTGTAACCAGTAGTCCTTGTCGGTCTTTATATTTTCATGCGTGTGCATTTCAGTATGAGAAATTATCCAAGAAAAAAAATCTTAATTGAGAATTGATACTTATTGTTCCTAAACCGACCTAAAAATTACAGTTGTCAATGCTACGTACAAAAAATAACTTGTTCATTTCTTTTGATACACTTTTCCGCTTGTCGATGCTGTACATAAATTAAATTTAATCATTTGAAAAAAAACTCGTTTCAAGCTTTTGTTCATTTCTTAAAATGATGTAAAAAAAAAAATGTATGTGAAAACTTGGTCAAAAATTTTCTTGATTACTCTCAAAAGTTGGCAGACTCGTATCTGTTTAAAGCAACAGTGAGTAAATTTATTCTATACTAAACATGATTATTTTTCAGGGTGGAGATTTTATAACTTTATACGTTACTGTTTCCGATGGCCAAACAGTAACTAAACCAGAGGTTTACGTAACCATTCAAAGTGCAAGTGGCTCCAAAACGGGACCCTCAAGGTAAATTTAAGTGAAAAAAATTTTGAATTAATTAAGAGCAACAATGCATAGATTGTTATTATTTTTTATGTTCCTCCGTTTGTATTTTAAATTGATAGTTCATATTATTTTATTGGTATTGGGCTTGATACCTAGATTTTTACGATTATAAAGTAAAATAGAAATTTATGGAAGAGTTTGATGCATAAATTTTCACACAGCTTTATTTAATATAAAATTTTTTTTTTTTCACAACTTTCAAAGTATTTAATGAACCTAAAGCAATCAAAATTTTATTGAATCAGAAGTAAAAACAAATTTCACGATTAAAAATTTATACTTAATCAAACTGATTATTCTAAAACATTGAATATTTTAATTTTTAGATCGCCGTATCCGCATCAGCCTGGACCCGGGGGTCTTATTCGACCACCTTATCTAAGGATTCCTACATTAACGTTGCCACCAAATTCAAACGTGGATCATATACATTCGCACTTACCAACTCGACTGAGGCCAGAGCTAGCGAGTCCAAGTTCAACTTACGCAAGCATCCAAAAACCTCAAATTCGTAGAGAAGAAAACTCAAAAAGTGATAACGATTTAGAGGGTCCAGCGCTCAGTTCAAAAATCGAACCAAGTGAGACTCCACCTGTAACCCAAGATGTTATGAATACTTTAGTGCCTCTTGCTACACTTTTCGTTCTTATATTTGTCGTTATTGGTACCATTACCTTCGTTTATCGTCGGTGTATCTGTACGAATAAAAAATCAAAAGAACAAACTGTAAGTTTTACTTGATAATATATTTAGAATATTCTGAATTTTTACATAGAGTGTTGTCTAGGATAACTTTGTCACCATCAAAATATAATTAAAAAAATTCTTTACAATTTAACGAACGAAGCAATATTGAGCCAATCATATTTAAATTAAGTTCTACACTTACGTTTCGACCCAAAATCTTGGTCGCTCATCAGGGTCTGAAATACCAATTCATGTTACATATTTGAACAATATTTACAATGAATTTTAAATTTTATGTACGTACAGGTTTGGTCAACTAAGCTTCATAAAATGTAAGGTATACTTTTTAATTTAAATTTGAAAAGAAACTTATGTATTTTTCTTGCTTGCAAGCTAGTAAATATTATAAAATTTACTCGACCAAACCTAAAGTTTTCATCGTAAATATTGCTTACATGCAACATGAATTATTATTACAAATCCAGATGAAGACCCGGGATCTTGAGTCAAAACGATGACGTAAAACTTAAATTAAATATAATTTACTCATAAAAAGTTGTTTTTTTTAATACAACTGTATTGACCATAATTGAGACCATAATAAGCAATACCATCATTAATAGTCAAATAGAAAAAATTTTTTAATGAGTAATAGTTTTTTAAAAATATTTTTTTATTTTCAGAAGGAGCATAGTTCTATGAATATTTCAACTTTATCTAATGATACATCTGTGGATTTAAATCCTTGGAGTGGTTCGAAAGCTGCTGGTAACAGGTACGAACCATGGTTCAGAGACGGAAAAAATGGCAAACGAATCAAGCAAGATGACAAATGGGAATTTCCACGGCATAGACTGAAGGTACTGATTTTATATACAGATAGTATTAATATGCATAAATGAATATTGAATTAAAAAAAATTAAAAAAAAAAACGTTTTCTTTGACAAAAAAAGGTATTTAATATTCTTGGCGAAGGCTGCTTTGGTCAAGTATGGAAGTGCGAGGCTCTAGACATAGGTTCGGAATCGGGGACGACTATAGTGGCTGTGAAGACACTCAAGGAAAATGCAACAGAGCGCGAAAGACTCGACCTAGCACAAGAGCTCAAAGTTATGAAAAGCCTCGAACCCCATCCAAATGTCGTCAGGTTATTGGGCTGTTGTACTGAGCGTGAGCCTATGTTCGTAATTCTCGAGTATGTCAGCGGTGGAAAGCTTCAGAGCTTCCTCAGAGCTTCCAGAGAGGAACGAAACCAAGGCGGACCAGGGCTTACCTCGCAAACCCTTACCAGTTTTGTTTATCAGGTAATAGTTTTAAAATTCTGTTAAAAGTTAAAATTAAAAATTTTTTTTTTTTAATTTAAATTTACTCTGTTTTTCAAACAAAAATTGTTTTTGGACCTAATCAAATTAATAGTCCCATTTTAAAACTTATATTTAATTAAAACAAAAAAGCCAGGTATTAATTGAGATTCAATGTGAGAAAAGTTTCTAAGTTTTCTATTTAAGTTCGTATTAAATCGCCAAATTCTCATATCAGAATTAGGACTCAAACTCAAGTTTCGAAAATTCTGAATATAATATTTAAATTCTGGAATCAAAATTAAGTTTGCTGTGGTCTGGACTTCAAGTTTTTGAATTATTTTAAGATTTAGCTCAGTCTTGATGATTGTAAATGATCCATTAGTTTTTTTAAGGCCAAATGAAATAAAATTAATAAATTTACATCTCGTCAGTTTAATCTGAAAATCTTTCATCTCCATTTTCCGAGATACTTTTCAAAAAATGTCAAGTATTCAGTTAATTTAATTGGGCAGTGAACTAAATATTAGACAAACACCCTAGCTTATAGCAAAAACTTTCTCTTCTTTTTTAGTAAAATTTTTAATTTTCAATTTTCAGGTTGCAAAAGGAATGGAGTATCTTGCTTCAAAAGGTATAATACACAGAGATTTAGCGGCAAGAAACGTCCTGATAGACGAACAAAGAATTTGCAAAGTTGCTGATTTTGGCTTTGCAAGAGACGTAGCCGCAAACCAAATTTACGAGAGGAAATCAGAGGGTCGTTTGCCTATTCGGTGGATGGCACCGGAGAGTTTATATGATAATATTTTTTCTGTTAAATCGGACATTTGGAGTTTTGGGGTCTTGATATGGGAGATTGTTACTCTCGGGTCAACGCCCTATCCAGGATTGGCAGCAGCTGAGGTAAAAAAATTATAAGTCAGGATGGAACCAAATTTTATACGAAATGATTTATTATATTATGAATATTCTAGGTGATGAAACGCATAAAAGAGGGTTATAGATTAGACAGGCCAGAACACTGCAAGCGAGAGCTCTACAATATAATGTATTACTGTTGGAATAAGGATCCGGCGTGCAGGCCTTCATTCACAGAACTCGTCACTTTGGCCGAAGGTCTCTTGCTCGACGAAACGGATTACATCGAGCTTGACCGATTTCCAGATCACTCATATTATAATGTTCTTAATCTCAGCGGTGAAAAATTGTAAATACGTGTCTTTAATTTTTACTTTTGTGGTTGGTATCAACTAATCACTATGTTTTTATAATATTAAGTCAAATTTAAAATAATTCGCGCATCTCCGGAAAAGAGGTCAAGTCAAAAATTTCTTAAAACTATAAATGTAAAATCGATTCAGAAAGAATCTTTTTTCTAACAATATCGATTCCTCAAAATTTAGATTCTATTATACTTAAATAAACAAATTCATTTTGATTTTCGCTACGATCAGCAGTTATTGTTGCATGAAATAGTATTATCTAGTTTAAGGATTTAAATAGGCATTTGGTGAAAAAGTTATATCTTTCACATTAAAACTGTAAAACTCGTATAAGTAACCAAAATTAAATCTGTGATTATCCAGTTTGCAACTGTATACTAATAATAAAATAGAAATTTACAGTGAACTGAAAAAATTTTTTTCATATTTTTTCATGTTTTTAAAATAATGAAGACTTTTTTTGTAAAATTATTATGTTAAAAAGATATTGATTATAAGAATCAATCATATATTGAAAATTTTTATTTGATGCAAATTTACGCATGACATAATGCAAAATTAAAATAATATTATGGAATAAACTCAATATTGTTTAGAATTATTAAATAATTTGTTCAAGAAAAAAAAAAAAAAAACGCATGCGAAGATATAAAAATCATGATTATTTGTTGACTATTTCATTCATAAGTATGTTTAACTTTTATAAATCTTAGTTAAAATATTTGTATTTTGTAAATATGTACTATAAGAGTATGAGCACCGATGATAACATCAGAATATTTGAATTATATGTGTGTAATCAATTATTATAAGTTACTATTTAAGAATCTTAATAAATTTTAATTTAATTTTTACCATACTGTTCTTTAATTTTTAGTAAAGTATTAAAAATTCTTAAAATGAAAAAATTTTTATTTCATTTTTATTATATGAAAATTTTAGAATACATGAATTTGGAGACAGTAAAACTGTCCATAGTATTCTTTTTTTCGACATTTACAATGTATGCATATATCGAGACCGATTTCATCTTAAACTATTTAAAATTTACAGTTGGGGTCTTAAATTTATCTCAAATTGAGATAGGTTATTACTTATTTTTTATAAGAAGAGACTTACATTGGAGTTTCCCAAAAAAAATTTTTTTCGAACTATGCGATATCAAAGTTTTGGGGTAAAATGATCAATTTTTAGAAAAATGGAATTTTGTTTTTCAAACTACCGCCGTTTTGTCAAAAATTATTATTATTGTTTGTATTTTTAGCTGTTTTGTTAATCTGATAGAAAATTTGTTGCTCTTTAGAACCACGTTTGAATTTTTGAGAATTAACAAAATGGCGGCCATTTTTCGAAAAAGTTGTTATCTTTCCGCGGGTCCCGTCAGACACACGTGGGAAGAGAAAACGTGGACCCTGTTAGTTTTAGGCGCCGAAGAAGAAGAGAGAGAGAGGAATACTCGATGGAAAACCCGAAAAGCTGGAAGAGGGGGAAGGGCAATCACAGCCCGCTTTCCCCTGCTCTTCCTCTGTTTTTAGGGCACCCGAGGTCTGCAGTCGGGAAGAGTTTTAGAATCAATTAGTTGGTTTCGAATCTTTTTTTTACTCCTTTTAACATGGGTTACCCTCCAGTGAGAGATGTACCCGTACCTATCACCGTCAGTGCAGAAAGTAAACTTAATCTAGCACTGGGGGACCTTTGTAAAATCCAAAACCAGCTGATCCTATAATAAAGCTAACGTACGTCAATTACAAAAGTTGATTATGTTGAATGTATGGTTGAACTATTCAAATTAAATAACAAATTTATTAGATATAAAAAATTCACATATTACCTTACCAATGAGTATATTATGAGTATTAACAAAGGTCGACACATCTGTGCCTGCCAGGGCACCAGCCCTATTCAATGAAGCAATGACGCTCCCGCTTCCGGTAGCCTCCAAGGGGCAATCCCACAATAAATGATCCAAAGTCTGATCACCCAATTCACTACTGCATTCGCTGTCACTAACGATATTCTTGCGGCATAAATGGGCTCTGGTACGAGAATGGTGACTCTTGATCCTGTTCATCATGCCCAGCAAGGTCCTATCAAACTCATAACCGTAGAACCATGGGTTTTTTCGAAAGTCAGACTGAACAGAGAAATAGTTAACCCACTTGTTTCCCCTGGAATAGTTCATGCAAAATTGGAAAGCTTCGCTCGTAGCTCGCTCGCTCAATAAGACAAAATAATCTCTAAACTAAACACCATAGAAACAAATGTCAATCAAATGCCGAGAGAATCTTGCATCCTCATCCACCTTTTTACACCCTGGAATATTCAACGCAGAGGATATCCAAACGATTTTTATAGAGTGACCGGACTCAACGAGTTTGCCTATAATAAACGCTATAGACAAGTCAAGATTAGACAAAAACGAACTGATTCTCCGGAGAGTTTCTTCAATAAGAAGGATTCCGTCAGAAATGCATTCGCATCTACACAAAACAATAACATCATCCACGAAGGTAATCAATTTGACGTTTTCTGCCAAGCACCCAATAATACCCCTAATGTACAGATTAAACAGTAAAGGGCTCAAGCAGGAACCCTGAAGGAGACCTTTATTTGTTCTACCAGAAGCGAAAGAGTTGCGGTCGAAAATGCCGGTTACATTCCTGTCGCTCATGACATTGAAGATGAATCTGACTATATTTCCAGGAACATCCAGAGCTGTCAAAATGCGGGCTAAAGATTCTAGGTTGACATTATCATAGGCACTAGCAATATCTCGAGCAATATCTAAAGAGAAGACAAGTAAGTATTCTTTGTTCAATTCAGCCAAACGAATCTCAGTTTCCAAACTGGCAAGACAGTCTTGGCAAGATTTGTGTCTCCTGAATCCGTAAAATGATGATGGGATAAAATGATTGAACTCCGCCCACCATTGCATTCTATCATTGACTACCCTCTCTAGAATTTTCAAAAAGGTACAGGCTAAAGCAGTCGGTCTAAATTTGTCCGAGCCAGATTTAGGGATAAAGACAACTTTGAAATTCTTCCAAAAATCGGAAATAGAACCAAAACCCAGGACAAGATTATAAAATCTAGCCAACCAACCAACTGCTGACGCTGGCAACTTTTTGATAAGCGAATAGGGAATATTATCAGGACCTACATCCAAAAATTGATTGGCTCTATCGACCGCAGCTGAAACCTCGCCAAACTTGATGTCAGCTGAAAGAACATTGTCGTATGCGTCCAAGTTAATATCCGATAGAGGTTCGTTGGAGTAGACATAGGATTCAGAAATGTTACCCAAGGCAGACTGCAAATTAGGAAGGTTGGAAGGGTTATTTGTAGATTTTGATTTGCTGGGAGGGGGGGGGGGGTGTAGAACCTGTTTTTGTACCTTTAAAGAAAGAAAAATTTTCCCTAACTGGCTTTGATGGGTTTAAAGTCGAAACTTATGATATTATGATATTACGTAAATGACTAAATTTTATTTAGAGTATAACTTTAATCAACAATAGTTTAAAACAAAAATCTACAACCATATTACTGATGAAAAAAACAAAAAAAGTCTTTCAAATGTCTGGGCTTATTTGAATATAGATACATACATACCTAAAATGAGCAACCTTAGACATCCCAGTACAAAAAACTTATTACGGTTCGATTTATGGAGCAAAAAATTTCAAATTAACTTTATTTGAGTATAGACCTTATAAGAATCATTAGATTCAAATTGAAGTTCAGATTCATAATCTGGACCCTCAAAAGCCAAAGAATAAAAATTTTCGAACAAATACAATGCATTAGGCGCAAATTATAATTTCACCTTATTTAAGTGTACTTAAATATTGAGGCAAATTAAAAGTTCAAAGTGATACTTGTAATCAGCACCCTTGAAAACAGGTGTATACGAAATTTCTAATTGTTCTAATATAGATTGAGAACAAAGGAAAATTTTACCTAATATGTATAAGTAAACTTCATTCAGGGTAAAATAAAAATCTACGGTCATATTCAAAATGAGGAGCATTAGAGATCCCAATACACAAAACTTATTACGAGTCAGATGTATCGTGCAAAAATTTCAAATTAACTTTATTTGAGTATAGACCTTATTCGAGTCATCAAATTTAAAATTGAAAATCAGATTCGTAATCTTGACCCTCAATAGACATTGAAAACAAATTTTCGTACAAATCCAATACATTAGGAGAGAATTATAATTTCACCTTATTTAAGTGCACTTTATTTAAGACAAATTAAAAATTCAACGTGATATTTGTAATCAGCAACCTTGAAAACATACGTATACGTAATTTTTTAAAAATCGGATGTATTGGAAGAGCCATGTTAAATTTTTAAAATAAAACTGATGACAAAAATCAATAAAATAGAAATGCTTGTCATTTAAAAAAAAAAAAAAGAAACAAAAAAACGGAAGTTAGATTCATAATATACATCTTCGAAAATATCCGTATACCAAATTTGATTTGAATCCGATGATTAGGAGCGTTGTAATCAAATTTTTAAAGTTGATCCCGGACGGACAAAAAATATCTACATTATTATACGCAGCATCCGTATTTTTTGTCTAAGTTCATTAGTGTTAGAAATCCGTGTAATTTTCCCAAAAACTATTGGTTGATCTCTCGTCACTCTCGCACACACTCTCAAATAATTGAGAAAATCCACAAGTAAGCATTTTCGGAGGCGGGCCCTGTTTTCACAGCAGATCCTTGGCCCCCTGCGAACCGACCAAGCAACAGCAGTTAGCCTTCACGTAGGTAGCTCCGGCATTTTAGGTAAAAGCGTCCTCAAGTTTATCAAATCAAGTCCCAAGTCCCACCATAGTTATCCGGTCGAGGTTGAGAGTAACGAGAATAATACTAATATTTTGGGAAAGGTTTAAAGCCCAAATAAATTAAAAACTTTATTGACAACTGGTCCTAAACAATTAAGTTTTATTTAATGCGTAAAAAAAAATTTGTCAAATTTAATACAATTTATTATAGAAAATATCTTTGAAATAACAGCACCCATACAAAATTTTTAATCTTTAAATAGCAGTTACGCAAAATTGCGCACGCAATTTTCAGGGAACGGTAGAATCGCAATTCGCGAGTGCATCAGTGTAGTCAGCAGCGAGCAGTGGTCAGCAGAACTCAGACGAGCTGTGAGTGAGATGGAGTGAGATGAGAGATGGCGAGAGAGAGTGTAGGGACAACACGACACGACTGACGACACCCGGTTCTAGCAGACGACACCTATCGCGGCATCCGTTCACTTCGTTCACGAATTTATACAAAAGATACCAAATGGTGTTTTGAAGTGACTTTTGTAAACAAAGAAAGTAATCAATTGTTAATCTTAGAAAAATCTAAATGTTGTAATGTTTCGTGTTTTTTTATTCAATGTAAGTTTTCTGAGTCCCTATATTTTATTCAGTTAACCAGCTCGAATAGTGGATTGCATTTTTCAAACATGGATTCAGAAAAAAACGGCGTGCCTTATTCGCAGAATGGCGATAAAAATTTAGATGAGGTTAGAGGTTTTAATCTTATCTTTTTAATGATAATATTTTTATTAAATCTTTGAAATGATAAAAATGAATTTTTTCATTACACTGTTTCTGTTATTGCCTAACTGATTCAAGTGACCCTGTTCCTATAAAATATAAAAAAAATTGATAACCTTTGTTTTTAAAAGATTATTGCAAAAATCAAGCTCAATTTGTTTTAAAACAAGTCATTATTGCAACATCTTAATTTTTTATTTTACTTTTTTTCTTGAAATAAGTTTTTAAATTTTCTAAAAATGTATTACATTGATACATAGTTCTGAGTTTATTAATTTTTTAGAAACTTTTGCAACCTTTTACTTACATTCTCCAAGTGCCTGGAAAACAAATAAGAGCAAAACTTGCTCATGCTTTTAACTTCTGGCTCAAAATACCAGCCGAAAAGATCCAGGTTGTGGGAGATATTGTCCAGATGCTGCACAATTCTAGTCTATTGTAAGTATACTAATAAATTCAATATTTATCTTAAATAATTTACTCATTGAAAAAATTTTGCAAAGTAAAGTATTTTACACTAACTAAAGAAGATGTCTTATTATGCAGAGCCTACTATAATAATTAACTTACTATAATAATCAATCAACAGGATTGATGACATCCAAGACAGTTCTATTCTCCGAAGAGGAATCCCAGTTGCCCATTCTATTTATGGAGTTGCCAGTACAATAAATGCTGCTAATTATGTGATGTTTATTGCTTTAGAAAAAGTGATTTCACTTAAACATCCAGAGGTTTGGTCGATAAAAATTATAAAAGTATAATCTTTTTGTATAAAAGCTTATCATTTAAATTTATATTATACTTAGGCTACTCAAGTTTATACAGAGCAACTCTTAGAACTTCATAGAGGCCAAGGTATGGAAATTTATTGGAGAGACAATTTCAAATGTCCTTCAGAAGATGAATACAGAACTATGACTATTCGAAGTAAGAAAACATTTGAATTGTATTTTTATGATTGGTTTAAAATATTTGAAATCCTACATAAAACTGTTAAACTGCTTTTAGAAACCGGAGGTTTGTTTAATTTAGCTGTTCGTCTTATGCAACTTTTTTCTGAGTGTAAAGAAGATTTCACTGCATTGGCTGGGATTCTAGGTCTATATTTTCAAATTAGAGATGATTATTGCAATTTATGTCATCAAGAGGTAATTATTTTTGGAATAATTTTATTTTAGTTCTCATAAAGTAGCTAAGCATTTTTTATATTTTTTTTTATTTTGAAAATCTAAAAATTGGATTCAATATGTTTTCATTGTACTTATATTTATTGTCGTATTAGAAAAGAAGTAAAAGAATCAAAACAATTAAGAGTATTATTTTTGAAAAAGTCTTTACTTTAAAAAAATACCAATTAAATTAAGCATTTCAAGAAATGAAATTTTTTGAATTTTCAATGAATTAGAAATACTCTTCTACATTGTTGGAAAAATATTATTTTTTATTTATGTAATAAATCATTCAAATTATTGTTGCTGTTAACCTTTATCAATTGACTTACTTATAGAGTTAAAATAAAAACTTTATTTTCAGTATTCAGAAAATAAAAGTTACTGTGAAGACCTCTCTGAAGGAAAGTTCAGTTTTCCTATCATACATGCCATTAAGAGTAAAGCAGATGATGGACAAATTTTAAGTATCCTTTGAAATAAAAAAATTTTTTTCAGACTTTTAAATTTTCTCCATTATTTTTCTTAATAATTAAAATAGGCATTTTAAGGCAAAGAACAAAAAGTGTGGAAGTAAAAAGATATTGTGTAACTTTATTAGATAAATTTGGTTCATTTGAGTATACAAGAAAAGTGCTGTCAGATCTTAATGAACAAGCAAGAGAAGAAATTGAAAGACTTGGAGGGAACCCTCATCTAGTTTCTGTTCTTGACGAATTACTTACATGGAAAAAAGAGAAAAATACTCTAAGCGATGGGCAATCAAGTAATTGTTAATGCTGAAAAATAATTTTATATATATTTTATGGGAGATGTAAAATTTTTTACAAGGGACTTAACTTTTGTACTAATGTTAGAAAAAAAATATATACATATATATTTTTGAAAAAATTAGAATATACTTCTATGACAACTTTGATAACATGTATGCAAAAAAGTAATAGAAAAACTAATAATAATTCTGCATACTTTAATTATCAAAAGTTAAGGTATGATTTTGAATATCTTTTGATTCAGGAAAATTTTGCACAACAGTTAATATGAGAATAATCTATTTTTTTTCATTACAATTACTTTACATTGTTTTATTTTCAAACATTAAAAAATTGTTATACTTGAAATTTATATAAATACAGTTATGAATTGGTCGATCTATTAGTAAATAGACTCTCAAAGTAAAATTTTAAGAAATTTTTTAACATTTTTCCAGAGTAAGGCTGATTTATTGCTTAATTACTAAAATACTTATTTGTATTTTTTAGATTTTTTATATAGCCGTTTTTAAGCATGAATTTTTAAAGATAATATATTGGTCTCAGTAAATCATGGAGTATAAGAGATTTCAGCGATGATTGCTACTACAGGGTAATTGTTAAAATATTTCACTATTATGTCTGGGATTTAAAACCGCTTTATCCCCTGTCAGAATTGCATAAAATAGTATTCAAACGTAATCCTCTGTCACTTAGAGAGGTTTTCTCTAAAAATTACTGTTTTGTGCAAAAATGTCTACACGAGAGAAGAAAATCACTTAAATGCGAAAATCGAGCCAATTATGCATGGTATGCGATAAAAAAAATTTCCACCACCACTCCCTTTCCTTTCTCTTAGACTTATCAATTTGTTTTTTATTTTTTCACACATGTGGCATTCGTAATTTTTTTATTGTATTATCTGGAATATTATTTTTAAAAGCTAAAAAATTTGATGGATAAAAATAATTTTTCAAATTGTACAAGAAAATATATTATTTATTAATTTTTAAATATAATACAAATTTTGAAGTGTTTATTATTAGTACCAGCAAATTATCAATAAGAAAAGCATTTATAGAATTTATTTTTATATTCCGATGAAAAATAATTAGCTTAGCTAACTTTGTTTTCAAAGTATTATTTTAATCAAATAAACTGGAATAAAATAGATACAGGAAGTAAATTTTTAGTGGCATATTTTTATATTTGTTGAGATTAAAGATTGAGATACGTTTAGTGAAACAGATGCGAAATATTCTTTTTTAATTAAAATAAATTTTGTAATTTATTTTAGATATGATTTTTGAACATGAATTTTGTAAGTGTCTAATGTAACTGCTGTTAGTTTTTAATTATTTTTCACGATTTGTTGTGTTCATGATTTCTTTTTGTAATTACATAAAAGGATGTATTGACAAGTTTTTGATAGGTAATTGGTAGTAAGTGTTTTTCAGTCGAAAGCGATTCCTACCGTATTTTTGATACATTAAATAAAAAAATTTCTTGAAATAAATTGGTTTTTTTTTTTATGCAACTAAAAATATAAGTTTAAACATTTGAAAAGTCGCTTACATGTCCTCGTAGTACTTTAATGAACTTTTTTTCTTTTTTTTTTTTGTTCCAGGCCAATATTTTTTGGTTTCAAAATTAATTTTCTCTAATTGTTTAAAAAAATTTATCTTTTCATTACGATAGTAAAGTTTTTAGGATACAGAGACTGACATAATCTAAGTCTAACAAAAAATTTTCAGTTTTCCAAATAAGTGTCACATACACCGACTTTCATGGTTTTTATCGAACCTAATCAAGATTTTTGATAAATGGTTATTTTTAGTTGACTAAGGTGAGATAAATTGTTTAAAAAAAAAATTAATATTTTTTCTTTTTTGATTGTGTTAGTATAATTAATAGAGGAGTTCATTGTTTACTTGTTTGGCATGCGTCATCTTCCCGTACCCTCCCTAAAGTAACGATTTGTATGTATACCGGCTGAATACACCGATATATAGTTCCACAAAATAAGTTTTTCTTTATTCACTAAAGTTTAAAAAATCATTTTGATACTCATTAGTTAAATTTAATGTGGCGCGGCGGGGTGGGAACAGTTGGTAACTCGACTTGAATCAAACTGCCTCTTTACATAGTTTGCGCACGTAACAATGAAAACTAAAACTCACTTCAGAACAATGATAGATAGAGACATAAATTTTTGTTTTTATTTAATAATTTTTTCGCTGATAATTTATTGAACTCAGAAGTTCCTCGCATATTTTTTAAATCGGAAGTTGCTCATGAAAAATTATCTTAATTTTTTTTTTCAACAACTTATTGTATAGCCGTAAATTATTTTTAAGAATTCTAAAAGGGGAAACGGTATCATCCCGCCGTTGTGGGCTTACAAGGAGATTTTATAGCCCAAGGAACACCGATTTTGACGAAACTTTGGGGATCGTTTTTTATACCAAATGATGAACCAAATCACTAATATATCTTGCTTATGAGCCTTATATAACGGTTTACCCTCTAACCAAAAGGGCAATTATAGCCTATTTTTAGAAAAAAACAGTTTTTTAGCTTATTTTTAAAAAATTCCTTTTGGACTAAAGTGTGCACGTCTTAGTTAAAACATATACGTGACGGGACAGAAGTTTCCTGGTTAAAATCTACCGATCTAGGCCCAAAATAAAAAAATATTTTCGAAATTACATATTTTTTACGTTTTTGAAAATAATTTTTCAACCCAAAACTCAAGAAAAATCGGTTTTTGAGAAACTATGACCCCAATTGATCTCATTTTTCCGAGATCATTTGATCCGATAAATTAGACACCTTTTGTAAACATTTTTTTTTTTTTTTTTTTCAGAAAAAGTATATGGGATTTTGCATTATAGATTGAAAAGATTTTTCCTAAAATTCGAAAAAGGTGCAATTTTTGAAAATTTTGTTTCTGAAGTAGATAACTATGCCATTTTGGATATTTATTTATAATTTAAGCTGAATTTGGCGGCCTATACCTATCTTTAGGAGGTAAACAGTGTGATTCAAATACATTAAAAAAAAAAAAAAAAAAAACCTGCAAAAAATTGAGTACTTATTATTAACAAAAAGATTATAAAAAAAATTTTTAAACGTTACATTTCATGCGATGTATGATATTAAGGAGATGTAGATAAATTAAAGTGTAAAAACCTGATTTCGAACTACCTCATATTTTTATGACTTTTGGATGGATTATTTCCAAAGATTTTCTGTAGGTATCCTTATCCACTCTTTGACGTCTAACTTAATTTGTGCACTACCCCCTATAAACCCGACTAAACTTTATTATTGCATGTTGTGTTTGTAGAAAAAAAAGTTTACATGTGTATATTACAGAAATTTTATTTTATTTTTGACACCATTTTTACTTCTTATTAGTTTATAATACTTTTCATGTTCTTTTATATCATTCATTTTACAGAAAGTAAAATACAACTTCTTTACGTGTAAAGAGAACAAAATTTTCGTTTCATAGCTTTAAGAGTACACCATCTCTTTTTGGACTTATTTCTATAACCGGGAAAAATTTGTACAGTCATTGGTTTCTGTTATGATTAATAGTTAAAAATATCTCCAATTTTCTTTATATTTTATAGTACCATAGAAAATATGGTATAATGTTACTCTTTGGAGTTCATATTCTAAGAATGTATTTTATGTACATATTTTCTGGCAGTAAATAGATTTTCATAAGTCAAGATTATGAAGTAAAAAAAACTGATTTAATACTTAAAGACCAGTTTATACCAGTTTAGCTTTTAAAACTAATTCCCAAGAGGTGTCATGAATTAATCATCAATTGATCTTAAATTTCCATCGTAATTGGTAACGTACCAAATTCGGGGACATTTCATGACTACAGAAACATCTTGAGATCTAAAAAAAAAAAAAAAACACACACACACAAATCGGTCATCGGCAATCCAAAAAGCTTTTTTTTTAACAAGCTTATTTATTTATTAACATAGCATTATAAAAACTTTTATTTATTCAAGAAAAAATATTTACTTCAAACTTTTTTTTAAATTAGTTGCATTTTTCATTCTTTCGTTTGGCTGTTTTCACCAATTTAATTTACTATTATTAATATTGTAAACACTATTTTTTTGGCAAAAAAAAAGTTCAAGTAAGAAAATTTGATGTGTTGAAAAAGCAGTGGTTTTTTTTTATCTTGATTATCATTTCTCGTTTTGTTTTCTTTTAATTGTCAGCAACGTGTCCTCAAGTAGTTTCGAAAATTTTGTTGAATCTTAATTTATTTTCAAATCAAATTTTAGCTTGAAATTTTTTTTTAAGTATCTTTTGATAATTACCAGAAATAAGATTTTGTAATGGCTATTTTGATAATATCAGCACCTTTAGAATAAGTTCTGATGAGTATCATGCAATATCAAACTTGCACAAAAAAAAAAAGAACAAAAACGTAGGTAACCAGATGCATGTTTATCTTTGTTTTAAAGTCTTTTTCGTCGTTCAAGATGAATTCTACTGCTACTGTTAAAAAAATATATATATATTTCAAAAAAACAAAAATAATTTTTCCAATTTGAAAAATTTGATTCATCTTAATTTGAAAAAATACTTTGAATTTTATGGAGAGATCGGTAGAGAGTAACCATGCTTTATAATAATTCTTTGTCCCGTTTCTTGGTACTTTGAATTTTCTCGAGGTTTTTCTTTTTATCTCGTCTTTGAATTTCCAAACAAAATTTTAATAAAAGTCTGAAATTTTTTATGTCCTTATTAATTTCCAGCAGCAAGAAATTTCTTGGAATTCTTCAATTTTTAAATGATCGTTTCAATAGCGTAAAAAAGTTACAAAAATTTGGAGCGAAAATGAACAGGAACTCAAGATAAAATGACATTGCTTATGACAGTGTGGCAATTTGACAGATTTGTCGAGGCTGTTCTAGTTCGCTATCCTCATCGGTCTCGCTGGCCCAAGAGGGCTGCCGCTTTCGTCACATACTCCCAGACGCGTCGTCTTCTAGATAGCTACCACAACCTTGCAGCTTGCTCGAGGGAATGCAATCTTCCATCACTTCAGTTACCTTGAATTCAAACAAATAATTTTACATCAAGGGAAAGTTATTTTATTTATGCATGTTAGAAGTTCAAATATTTTAATAAGAAAAAACCATGCTTACCAAAACTTCGTCAAATCGGGTGTAATAGTCTGAAGTTCCATTTAAAAGATTTTCACCCATCGAATGTGCGGGTTGATGTGTCTGACCTGTTGTTGAATTTTGATCGGGTGCACTTGACATTGAGTGTAATATTGTTAAAATCACCAAAAGTACGGCTGAAAATTTATTGATGGTTTAGTTGAATATTAAAATTGTTATAGTCTTTTTAAAGTAAAATAATTAGTAATTGAGATTAAATTCAATTTAAAATTATTCGTTTGTTTTTACGATTAATATTTAAAGTTGTTTTTTTATTTCTTTATTAATTCATTACTTATTTTACTATTATTAAAATCCAATTTCAAACTTTAAAAAAGAATAATAAGTTTGATTAGACTTCTTTTTCATACGCTCGTAAAAATTCATTTGAACTGCCATTAACAAAGCTTGGAAAGTTTTCTCATTAATATCATTCATTATTTCGTTTTTATTGGATTTTTTCTAAACGGTTTCTGAATTATTTTATAATTTAAATAAATTATATTCAGCCAAAAATTATGAAAAAAAAAATCTACCAAGTACTTGCAAAAAAAAAAGAATAGTAAGTATTTAGGGCTTGAATTGTAAGAGATGAGTTCAAAGTAATTATACAAAAAGTAAAAATCCTAAAATCTATCTCGTTAGTGTCGATTCACTACCGTCAAAAAAGGAAAGCCAGAGCTTGTGCGGTTTCCAGACCAAGAGGCAGGCAATTGGCAGATAAAACAATCCTCTTCGCCAACCACTTGTCTTGACAAGTGTCACCGACCAACACCGGAATCCAAAGCTATCGTTCATTCTGTCAAACACAAAATTTTTCATTGATCACCTTGTTGAATATATTCTGACATAAAAAAAAAAAAAATGCCATAAAAGTGGATTATTACTTAAAATTTTACATTGCATAAAAAGGAGGGCGATAGCTATAAGTTAGTAAAAATAAAAAATTTAAAAATAATGCGACCCTTGGGAAACTTGCTGGGTTCAAGCGTTGCTTATTCTTGAGACGTGCATAAATGAATTTTTTATCATTGCGTTTACATTGGAAATTTTAAATTAGATTTTTGTTTTTAAAATACCTAATTTTTTATTTTTTGATTAGAAGAAAGATTTTTCACAAACGAATTGAAAAAATGTTTGTAAAAAAATTATAAAAACTTTTTAAAAAGTAAATACCGATGAAGTTTTAAACTGTTCCATCCATCTTTAAAACTTTAGTCTTTAACACTATCTTAAATAAGACAAGTAACACAAATATCCTGCCAATACCGTTGTGGCTGTAGGACGTCATGTTAAAAGGAAGCGTGATCGAGGTTTTAACTAGATTTTCTCCCGAACGGAGTTACTCTGATGTGATTTCAAATTTAAACTCTAATCGATGCCTGGACTTTAATCTTTATCTTCACAAAGCTCGAGAGAAATAATTTTTTTTTTTTTTTTTTTTTTTTTAACATTATGTTAATTGAAAAATATTTAGCAGATAATGTTGCAATTAATTATTTGTAAAAAAAATTACTCACCCTGCACAACTGTTAACCAATAAGTTGACCACCCACTGGATTTCTAGTAAAAAAATGAGAGCCGAAAAAATTCTGAAAAAAAAGTAACCGTGAAATATAAGCTAATTAAAATTTTATTTTAAAATCACTTTTTACGTTTTATTTATTTACATCGATCATAAACGATAGTTACACAATAAATTGAACTTTTTTCTTACAAGACGTAAATTCCCATGGTGTGGTCTTGAGAAGTCATTCTTACTCCAACTGCACAAGTTACTGCAATATAAATAAAAAATTTTTGACTGTCTACTATTTAAACTTCAAACACTTTTTACAAAATTAATCATAATTTTATAGTTTTCATATACTTAGTTATCAATAAAATAAAGTATATCACCAGTTCAGCTCGTCATCAGAGCTTTCAAATAACTCATGCGACTCTTCGCATCTAAGCCCTGGTGATATTATTTGTCTAGTATAAATTTTGATAGAAAATAAGTAGATAAACACTAAAAATCCGTTTTAAAGGTCAAAGGATAGGGAATTGAGCCTACTAATTGTTATTTGATCGAGATCATCAATATTTATTGGTTGAGCATAAGACGTATTAATTATCACCGAGAATAATAAGAACAAAGGTGTTAAAAACCACTTTTTGCTGTACCACTTTTTGATGTTTTTAATCTTTTCTTGCCCATTAGTGTGGCCATGGAATGTGCATGATTGAAATTCCAGGGATATATTTTTTTGAAAATTATATTCTATTTTTTTTTTAAATTAAAAACAATTTTGTTTTTTATGATTAATTATAACAGTTTCAAATCTGTGATTTTAAGTTGTTTGAAAACCTTTTGCAGCTTATGACTCTGAAAATTTCGTTTTTTAAGTAACAGCTATTTTGGGTCTCATTTTTTCAAAAAGAATTTTAAATAGTTTTTGAAAATTTGGGAAGGTAATATATTTTGTGCTATATTCATACAGAAATTTAAAAATTATAAGTTTTAACTTCAGTTTCAATGGAGCAACTTTTTGAAGTTTCAAAGTTTTATGTAAATTACAAACGTACACGCTTGAACATAGTAAGTACTCTATAGAGTCTACGTGTTGCAATTTTCATAAAAGAACAGTGAATGAGATAAGCGACTTTTCAAGAATGAATAAGAGAAGGCGTTTGGTGTTTAAGAGTCAGAATTTATTAAAATAAAAGTAAAATTATTAATGATTTACTGAAAATCAGACTCTACTTACTTGAGATTTCACTATAAATCAAAACTAGGAATTTCCCGCGATTTGACGTTTTCATAAATAATATAGACATTAAGTGAATATTCCAGATGACGAATGATTGATAGGTTCAGAGTTCTGTTTTAAAACAGTTAAATTTTTACTACATTTTAAAATTTTACTGTATCATACAATTGAAATACAAACCCTTACAAGTTCAAAATTATACTAGGTGTCTAAGATACTCAAATAAAAAAGTGCATAAAAACTGCCCTTAACGCCATTTATGCTGAAAACTGTTTGAAATTTTTTTGGAGCTATATAATAATAATCCTGCCCCGAGAAAAGAATTAAGTAAATTGTTCTTTTTTTATTTTGCAACTATTTAACGAATTCTTGGGATTGGAAATTAATGATGACTATCTAATTGATAATCCAAAAATCGTATAAGCATATAAAAATTTATTGCTCACTTTTCATTGAATATTAAATTCTGATGAAAAAAATGAAATGTTTTATTTAACGATCCAGGTGATTAAAGTCTTTGTAATCAGATTGGAACGACTAGATGAAAAACTTTAAAACGAATAGGAAATGGAAAAATTTAAGTGTCATTCACACGCCAGATTAACTAGTATTTTCACTTTGATTTATAAATCTGATATTGTTCTCATCCTAAATAAGAATCATCATTCACAATTATTAAAAGTTTTTAAATAAATAATAATTGTATTGCTATTAGGTATTCCGAGGGGCTACGCACTCCAGAATCAATGATGATTCTTTTTGATTCTTTTTGATTCTTTAGTGATTCTTTTGGCAAATTTAAAGTGTTTGGAGCCTTGGATCCAATTTCAGTTAATACTTTCTTAAAAATATTATTTTTCGAAGATTTTTACTTGAAATGAAATCGATATTTTATTAATTATATTGATTTTTATGTCTGATTCTTTTTGTGATTCTGAAGTGCGTAGCCCCTCGATGTATTCTGTAACTCGCCGTTAAAGGGCTACCGCCCTTTAGGATCTGACAGCACATTGCACACAAATTGTAAGTCCAAAGTATAGCCTCATAAATGTACAAACAGCAACTTTTATATGAATTTAACAAATTTTGCACATTTCTGTGCAACACAGAGCTCATTGTTTATTTCAATTTTAACGAATAATTTTTTAATTAATAAAAAGAATATCTAAGGACGTATGAGTTGAAAATAGAAACGTGAAAGATTGTATTTGGCAGTTGACAGCGAAGTAAATCGAATATCAGATTTAATCTTTAAATTTGAGAACAAAATTATCTTATACCAGCTGTGCGGTTTGAATTATTTGAATTTAATAATTTTAACGTAAGGATTTTTAAATAAATAATTGATGAAAAAAATTAATTTTTTTTTTTTCATTAATGAAATTATATCGGATAACAAAAGTTCTGGTACTTAGTTATTATTTTTTCTCGGTGCGCTGCGGCAGTCACTTGAGTCGTCCACCACAGGGATGACTCCGCTTGTCAAACAGTATAAATGAACTTTTCTACTGGGTAAGTCCTGCGCGCTGAAGCTCTCTAGGGCCTAGGTTCACATACTTTTTCGAAACTTGTACTTACAGGATACCATAGGGGCTACTCGAGGGGCTACTGACTAGCTCCTGCTGAATTCCCGCACTAACTGGTCTATAATGAGTTTTTCTTGAAAGAACGTAGTTAGAATTTGAAAGTAGTGGCGACTTGCTAATGATTTTTGGGTCCTACAAAATTTTATTCCTACTTTTGTTACCACTACTATTTCATGCACGCTTGATCGCAAGAGAAAAAAATAGCTTAGTTATAACTTTCAATGATTCATAAAAATTTATCATTAATTAAAACTACTAAATTTTAAACAGTTTTTGAGCCGGGAATGAAAAAAATGATAGTTTAACAAAAATTTCAAGCCAATTTATTTGAAATTTGTATCCGAGCTTTTGAACGATATATTATATTATGTGGGATTTATGAATCTTCAAAGATAATTCTATAAACTAGAAACTTAAAAAGTGATCGATATTTTGGTCTCATTTTTGGATATTTAAACAATTTTCAAAAAATTCATGTTTGAAGTCTATTGTTCTATCAGAGTTTTAAAATCTTTTATTTATTTATTTATTTATTTTTATTATTTATTTATTTTTTTTTTTTTTTATTAATTTTACAGGAAAAATATTATGAAATTTTTATTTTAATATTATTTTTCAAACTTTAGTGCTGCAAAGAAAACGACAAAAGAACAATTTTTTTTAGATAATTGGATGAAAAACATCATTAACCAGCCTAAAAGAGATGTAAAAATGATTTAAAAAATTCCGGAAAATCATTATACCACACATTAATAGTATAAATTACGTAAAGAATAATTTGAAAATGATTGGGAGGTTGATATGGACGATGTGGTTTATGGCGCTTATAATTAACTTTTATTTCAAGATAAAATATTCTCTGCAGTCTTTACATTTTGTGCGTAAGACTGTGCAGAGACGAACGCAAAGCTTCAAATTTTCTTTTTAGAACATTTAAAAAAAATTGTTTTTTTGAGATAAAAATTTTTTTTTTAAATAATTAAACTAACTATAGGATATATACCTTTTAAATTAAAATTGAATGTGTAGTGTAACAGCGTAACAATAGTCAATAACTGAAAATATCTAAGAGCTACGTCTGACCATAATTGGATTGTACTACTGATTATTCGATGCAATGAACTTTTTGTGTTTATACATTTTATTTCATGAAAATAATTTATCATAAAGTTATTAATAAAAAAATTGAAAATGAAATATTACTATATATAGTATCTACAATATATTACTTTAATAAGAAACTTTTTTTCTTTTTTTATAGATAGAATCTGACAAAACAAATGCGAAAGTTGGGAAATTTTTTTCAATTTTATAACTATTCATTTTTATTAATTTTTCATGGAAATTTTTTAACTAAAGAGAGCAAAAACTTTGAATACTTTCATCTCGGCATAAAGCATCAATCATAAATTATAATTAAAAAATGCACTCTAATAAAAACTCAAATTCTGTGAGTCGAGCATCATAAAGCAACGGTTTCTACTATCAAAAGCAACAGTTAGATTGAGTTTTTTTTCTTTTTTTTTATAAAACAACAACCATGAAGAACTAAACTGGGCTCTCATTTTAAATCCAGCCTCGGTTATTTACGGTGCACTCGGAAAATAACGAGAAAATCGCCACGGCCGACAGGTTGCATACGAAGCCTGGCATTATTCGCTTCTCTCTGGCCTCTACCACCCTAAAGCCCAGTCTGGGAGTTTCGAAGTGGAAGATTAAAGCCGACGACGATCTGCGATATATCGACCTCCCTGCTCTGCTCAACTGCCTCTCTCTTTTTTTTTCTTTTCATTGTGAGACACCTTCTGCGTGTGAAGTTATTCCTTTTTTTTTCTTTTTCCCTTTGGTAATGTTCAGTTTTTATCTTTTCGCTTTTCTAGTCCTCTCCTTTTTTTTTTTTTTTTTTTTTATTTGAGGTGACTTTTCTTTAAAAATAAAACTTGCCTATTTGAAATTGAGGATTATTAATAATAATCCCTGCTAATAAACCAAAATTTCAGGTTTTATTTTTCATTCAAAAATTATCATCAATCTGAACTATCCACTTAAGCCGATAATAATTTACTGCGTGTGTCTAAATCACTCAATAAACTTCGTTTTAATGTTGAAGTCGGCTAAAAATGAAAATACCATGACCTCAATTTTCCGGCTGGAATGTAAATTGGATTTTCGATATGCGAATCTATGCCAATTTCTATCGAGTATTCAAAACCATTCATAAAAGATATTCTGTGTCGTTTCAATATTCGAATTTATCTAAGATTTTTTCAAATTTTCTTCGTATGTTAAGCAATAAAACCTATGTTCATCGCGAATCAGAGAATTTAAGTCTCCCATTTAGACGCGAGAGGCGATTAAACTAAAAATATTAATATTTATTTAGGCATGTACCCGTTGATGTGCCGGGGGTTGCGGGTAATACAGGGGTTCTTTCTAAAAAAAATTTGAGACAAAAAGAATTAAATTTGACTAAGCAGAGAGCCAAGCTCGTTGCCTCTGTGGCGTAAGGCTGCGACTATATGGACAGTTTTTTCAGCCAAAATTGAGCGGTAATTTGAATTCAAGAAATTATAAACCCTACAAATTTAATAAGTAAATTTTTTTTTCAATGTTGAAATTAATAAAATATTATTTTAAAGAGTTTCCATAATTTTTCAATACTTATTGTTTTTTTTTTACAAAAATTATATCAATTTTTTAAAAACCAAATTCAAATTGCCGCTCAATTTCGGCTGAAAAAATTGCACATGTAGTCGCAGCCTAATTGGTAACGCACCAGGCCGGAAACTTTGGGATCCGAGTTCAAATTTCGGCGGAGTCAAATTTTTTCCTTTTTTTCTCAAATTCTGAAATATTATTGGGCTTTATCTGGGTTTTTTAGTTTAATCGCCTCTCGCGTCTAAATGGGAGACTTAGATTCTCTGATTCGCGAAAAACAGAGGTTTTATTGCTTGTAACAAGGGATACCTGTGTGGATCCTACATAAATTTTTTACACCACAAGCATCTGTGAGAAATCATCATTATAGTTCATACATAGTTTTAGTTTTTTAGTTAGGTAATAAGGCTAACACAGGATTTAGAGATTAAAACTTTTATTTTGAATGTTTTCAAAAGTAGTTAGATAAATGAAAAACAAAAAAAAAGTTCACTTTAATATTTTACGATTATTTTCAATAAATAAAAAGATCAACGTTGTAATATTTAGAAAAATGTTTACAAAAATAATTGTAATGTTCTTACAATTAGAGTTTTATTATTATTATTTAAAGTTGCATTATTTATCGACAAAATTTTTTTTGTGCATGATATTAGATAAACTCGTGATGAATAATATTTTTATTTATGTTCTAAGGCAAAATCTTTTTTTAACAATGGTAAAATAAAACGAAAGTAAATTAAACAGTGTGAAATAAATTTGATACAAGTCCTTAATTGTTTTTTTACATTTAAATCTTTTACAATTGAAAAACTTTTTGCTTTTTGGGTTTGATTTTCAGTAAAAAAAAGTTCTATAATCATCCGGATATTTTTTACTTTTGAAAAAAGTTCTCATAAAAAAAATAGGTGAATTAAACTTTCAAATGAGTTTTTGTGTCAGCTGGTCGAAAACTTTTATTTGAGTTAGTCTTTTGGTTGTTTTATTCAAATTTATGTATGGAAAAGCTTAACATTAGAGATGAGCATTTCGTTTGGATAAAACAGTGACATTGAAAGGTTCAATTTAAATATTTTCAAAGAATAGGCTGTCGCCCGTATGTGTAGATAAAAAACAAATAAATAAATAGAAAAAAAAAACTCTTTCCAAAAGATTTAAAAAATTGAATTTAGTTCAACGTAGAAAATAATTTGAATAACCAGTGATTAAAATTTTAAAAGGAGGAAAAAAGTTGCATAGTATTTTCTGTTTTAAGCTGACACTTGCTGCTGCTCGCTGTAATCCAAAGCCCCAATAGGGCATGAAATATGTGTCGCGGACGGGCTACGCGACTCGAATAACTAACGGACTCGGTGCACCAATATAAGCGCTTCCGACGCGACGCGCGTCCTTTAATCCCCCTATGTTCTCTCACCCCATAACTCTTGGCCAAATTATTTGCTCTTCATTTTAGGGATTACACTTATCACTTCCGATTTTCGACTTTTAAAAACACTTTATTATCAGAGTTTTCGGTATTATTATTTTAGTCCTTTTTTTTTTTTTTACTTTTTTTATTACCAAAATTGATGAAAATTTTTTTATATTTTAAAATACTCTCTGTCTTTATCGGTATTCTATATCAAGTTGACAATAATGAAAAATAATAATATTTTCTTTAAAGTCAAATTAATGAAGTTCTTGCAAATCTTATTCTCAAATCACCGTGTTGTCAAAGAGGTTTTTATAAAAATTTCTCAAGTTTACATGAATTTTTGGAATTAGTTGTAGCTGTCTACTTTTTTTTTTTTTGACAAAATACATCAAGTACATAATTCTTTTTCACAAAAAAAAATTCAAAATTTTTTAATTTTTTCCATTGTTTTCAAAAGATGTTTTCATGATGTAAGTAGTCTAGTCTTTTATCATACTAATGTAGTCATAATTTTTTATAAAGACCTCGCGAATTTAAATTTTGTAAAATCTGATTGTCGAATCCAAAAAAACATATTTAAAAAAAAAAATGTAAAAGTTACTTCATTTTTGGCACACTTAAAAACAATTTTCCAACCAACTTCGATGACTTTTTTCTAAACCCTTAAAAATAAAAAAATTTATTTATTTTGGACATTTTTGAAAGAAATGGTCAAAGTCACAGAACTATCACAGGACTATTAGATAAAAATATTATATGAAGCTCTCGTAGTCCCGTCCCGTTCAAAATAGGCTGGCCAGGACTATTCAGGACTTTTATAATAGGACCAAGTGCGTAACCCCTTGTTTTCAAAAAGTATTAATATCATAGGAGTTTTAAAAGATGAGATTTTCAAAAGACACTTTTCATGGTATTCCGTGTGAACGACACTTGAGTAAGTAATTTTCTACGTTCCCTATAGTTACCTAATGTAGCCTATAAAATTATATTAAAAGAAAGTTTTTTTATTTTCCAGTGGAGTCTCGCGAATTGACCTTTTCGTGAGATTTTTGTGAACAATTTCCGAGGTTTGGACAAAATGCTAGAGGACCAATTCCCAAAATTCAACTGTTTATTAAAAAAAAAATAATAATAATAAAATATTGTGCATTTATTTAAGTACTAACCTAATGCTGTACTCATTCCAAATATCCTCGACAGGAGTGTTAAATTTCGCTTTGCAACTTTCTCCGTCATGGTTTCGAAAGTTTAAACTCAAATTTGAAGCGTTTGTAATAATGAGATTTCATTAAATCTTGATTGTATGTTCATACAATTACAGTAGGAATTTCGTAATCTGCAAAAGATGTATTTTTTAAAATTACTGTAAATGAAAATAATAAAATTAAAACGAATTTAATCTCGAAGTGAAATAAATAATCTAATTCGTAACTTGTAGAAAATTGAAACCGAGTGATTGTGAACAATTTTATAAGTATTTCAATCTTTCTTTCTTCAATTACAAATTTTTTTCTTATGAAAAAATTTTTTTTAAATCATTGTATACATAATCGAAAATTTCTTAGTAAAGTATGAAAAAAAATAGTTTTGTAGATGAAATATAGAGATTATTTAGTATTAGTAAAGAGTAATGTAGCTTATACATAGATAGTTTTACATCATTGAATATATAATTCAGTCTAAAAATCATTTTAATGATAATCATTTCAAGTTTTGATCCAAACTACATTATTTAATTTTCTGCGTTCGTAATTTAAAAAAATTTTTAAGTATGCTGTCTCTTTCCATTGACCGAAAAACTTTTTAATTTCAGGTGTAGAAATTTATTTGTCAACTTGAGTTTAGCTGAATTTTTAAATCACTTGATATGAATTACATAATTTTGCATCTTTTTCTCTAGGACAACTGGATAAATGAATAAAGTTCACCTGAGATCATAGGTTTTGAATTTTTGTCTCAAATAAGAAAAAAAATCTCTTTACATAAAAAAACTATGCCATTCAAACTAATTTAATTACAAATAGATTTTTATGAAAAATTTGATTAATTTAATAATAATTTTGACTAAATAATAAAAGTAAAAAAATAGAGACTCACCAAAGTGTCTGAAGAGGATATAAGAAGGGAAAAAAAGAAAAAAGAGCCAACGATTCGAGCGAGGACATAATAAAATTCGTCGTCGCGTAGATGGGGACGCGAGAGCGGGCGCCCGAGATACTGAGGAGAGCCGCCTCCGCGTCGCCGCTCTCTTGCTTGGGGCGATAAAGCGACGAGCGACGGCGACGACAACATTTACCACCCCAAAGCGCGCGCGCGCTTTGGAGTCCGTCTCGGTAGTCGCCGAAGCTTCGACGGATACTTTTTAACGACTCTTTCAAATATTCACACTTACTGTCGCACATACACTGTTTCTTTGAAAATGAGAGAGCTACAATAAGGCTCATTATATGTTTATCCTCATCATCGGGAACAATCCCGCTGCATGGCTGAGGTCCTTTTTAAAATTCTAAATGCCAACAGAGACCGTGCAAGCCATTATGTCAGCCCGAGCGCATTCTTAAAATGTTTATGATGTGGGGAATACCTGTCAAAAGGCTCGGCTTTCCTTCGCTCGGTTCGGTGAAAAGGGCGCTTCTACTGTTCGTTACGTCAGCTTTTAAACTTTCATAACTACTATACATTCAGCGATAGTTTTCAATTTTTACTTTTTTTCCGTTCTTGTAACTATTCACTTTTTGATCGTTATCATTTAATACATTTTATCTTGAACACTCCAACTTTAAATATAAATGTACACAAATTTTATCCAGGAAATGGTTTTTAATATAAAAAAATTTATACAAGTTGTTGACATAATTATTTTTGGTCTAAATTAACTTTTTAAATTTAGAATTTTGTTTTAGTTTTTTTTTCGAGAAAATTGTACTTAATATTACTTTCGAGGAAGTATTTAATAAAAAAAGTATCAACTGTTTCTGAATTAATTGTCGAACAAAGCTTTCTGGTTTATTACGGGTTCAGTCTCATTATGGTTAAGTAGTTTATTTTTAGGGGAAAAAATCTCATCCATTGCAGGATCAGCCAAAATTATGACCCTCAATCAATGACTCAGCGCTTTATTGATTTTTACCCCGAGTTTTTCTTAAAACATATCTAATACCGTGAAACATTGATATAGTAAAAAAAATTTATTAATTTTTTTAATATTATTAGGCTCAGATTATAATTATGATTCATCTCAAATCCAGAAAATTTATTTATTTTACCAAAAATGTTGTGTAACCTAAATGAAATCAAAAAGTTTGAAATAAAAGTTTAAAAGTATAAATAGCACACTTCATAGCAAGCTCGAAAAACAAGTTATCTGAGGTGAAAATAATATCGATATTACTGGGCAAATAACTATAAAATTGTATGTAATTTAATAAATACTATTAATTGCGATGAAATTTAAAATTGTAGAATGATACAAGTTTTTAAAATAAATTTTCATTCTATAGCATTGATGGTTTACAATAAACGTTAAAATAATAAATAAACTTAGATACGCGACTTTTAAAAAAATTATAAGAATAAAATAAATATACTTGAGGGGCTAAAATATTTTTCACCAAATGAATGAGATTTCTAGAAAACTTTAGAAGGCACTCTGTAAATGTCCTAGAATGTGTCTTTCAAAAAAAATTTCAAACGAAACTAGGAAAACGGGCTTTATCTAGTTATTATAGTCATACGTAATCGTACGGAATGAAAATTCCTGAAGTGGGCACACCGTTTTTTTGTGAGTTCTAAATATGAAATTGAATTACATATTTTTTAAGTACTCACAAATACAACATCATCCCACCCAATAGTTTTAAGAATTTTTCATAGAATTTAATGAGCAAAAACATATATCAAAAAACCGTTTAGTTATCTCATCGGTAAGTATTTTAAATTAATTTGTTGCTTAATGTTGTTAGATTTTGAGATCCACTCACTTTTCAAAGTGATTTATACGTATTTTTGTTCGCTGAAGATGAATAAATGAGTTAGAAGTACCAAAAGTTTTTAGATAATTTTTTATCAACAAGTCTTAATAATTATAAAAAATATATTTTTTTTCGATAAAAAAAATATTTTAAGATTTTTTGATCCAAACAAGGAAAAAATATCCTATAAATTTTTTTTCTAAAATGCATAGTTTTTTTTTTTTTAGTTAAAAATCACCAAAGTTTTAAACAATTGTTATTTTAACGATTTTTCACTCCTCAAAAACTTTGCATTTTGGAAAAAAATTTTATAAGGTAAGTTTTAAAAATTTTAATTAGGTAGGTGTACCTAATATGACAATGTACATATCCAAGACCATTGTGTGGGTCAAGAAAAGGTCAAAAACATAAAATTACGAAGTTTATAGCTGCCTAGGACATTAAATTACGGTTAAGTTCACTCTGTAGTAAAAAGTGGTTTCTAACACCTCTATTTTTATTTTTCGCGAAGAAAATTATACATTTAACGGTTTCGCAATGAAATTTGAAGCAACTGGTAAAAAAAATAATTGATTGGCTCTTATAGCATTTCTTATAGATTCACCTTTCAAACCCATTTTGATTTTTGGGTCAACTCATTTCAAAAAAATTTCTTAACATTCATATTTACGTAATACGGTCACCACTGTAAATGGAAATTAACGTTCATTCTGCAATTAATGATAAAAATAGCATGGGGGCACGTTTTGAACTATATTGTGATTGGCTTAATCCATAAAATTGATTCTAGAATATTATTTCACTTTATTTTACTTCAAAAAATTTAAGTCGTCGATTCTACTCATAAGAAAGTATTTAGCCTCGGAATTTTTTCCTTCTTCCTATGATATTAAGTAAAAGTTAGTTGAAACCCGGAAAAGAGCAATAGATGGAAGTAGAAGTTATTGCGGATGGAGTGTCCATTTGAAAATATTGACTTTAAATATTCAAGATGCGAGAAAAATATAACTTTTCATTCATGACTGATAGGTACCAAAAAGAAAATTAGCTATAGTAAAAATATATATTTTTATGTTGAAATTTCGTGAAGCTGTTGCTGATAATAAGAAAGTATGTCTTGATGAATAGTTATATTTTAATTATGAATTTAAGTGTATATTAGAAAATAGTCATCGATTCATATGATTTGTTCAAAAAATTAAATATTTTTAATTTCTCTAATATCTTGTCAAAAGTTACATTTGTGCTATTCTTCATTGAGACTACGAGTTCAGTAGAGATAAAATTGATCTGATAACAAAATTTTGGTAGGTAATTGAATTACAAAACAAATTTATAATTAGAAAACTATATTTATATTTTGCACTTTTTAAATAAGTGCTACAAAAATATATAACTATCTAAAATACTTTTCAGAAAATTACTTTTTTTTATATAATACACTCGCTGTTTACTATTTTTTTTTATACTTACATTTTTTATGTGCAGTTTTTGTTAGTAAAAGTTAAAAAAATGCAATAAAATGGCAAAAATTTAGATATCAAGTACAAAATTTATCAACAAATAAAGAATTATACTTTTTTTTTCGTGAAGTATTATCTAACATACTTATAAATATAAATAACTATGAACATACATACATATACACCGGCAACATTAAAGGTCATGCAATTTCACGTGTTTGCATGTCGTCGATTGTTCCTTAAGATTAAATAAGCACATTTACATATTCCCTTTTGAGTTTGAAACCTTTAACGAGCGAGCACAGCAAGTATCAAAAAGATATATCTTGTGCCTGCCATAAAAAAACACAAGGAATTATTTTTGCGCGAAACGCTTCATATATTTATATATTTTTAATATGGTCCCTTCGAACTAGAGTTTCTTTTTCAAACAATATTAAATTTTTTTAAATTTTTATTTTTTAGTTATTTAGTAGTGAAATACATATTCATTATAGTTTTTGTTAAACAACGATAACATTGATAACAAAGACAGAAATAAGTTTTATTTTACTCTCCTTATACTTAAAACTTTTGGTATTAATGATTAATTTTGAATAAATAGACTTTTTTGTGAAGCTTAAAACGTATTTTCATGAAAAGTTATTTTTGAAATTATAGGCATTGAAAATTGATCAGTTATTGTAAAACCACAATACAGGCAACATTTATAAAATCAATTAACACTCTAAAAAATTGAATATACTAGATTAATCGATATTTACACGAGGGACTATTGAGTTGATTGAGTAATTATAAGTAAATTCTTGTAACACATGCATTTTATTACTTATTGTCCAGAAAAACAATAAAATAATATTTCAAAATGCATTAGAACAATAAATTTTTAAGTACGCAGATTAAAAAAATATTTTGTCTCAATAAAATTTAATTATTTTTTTCAAGTTAAAATCTCATTACTTAGACAATTTTGTAAGTATTAGGCACTTGAGCATCATCGAGGCCCTAGGCGTGCTTGACGCGCGATAGTCTTGCAGTTTTTGCGGCTTGACTGTCCATTCTGTGTGCTTCAATATGGGATCCTCGAACTTCAAGACCTTCCAAATGATTGTCCTTATAAGCGCACATGCGCGGTGTATTGGGCTGTATCAAATGTGATATCGGACTTAAAGAATTATGGTTTCGCCGGGGAGGAATACTCTCTGCAGTCTTTGAAGCTCTGATGAAAAATTAAAATTATTGATTAAAATTATTATTTTTTCATAAATTTCAAGAATAATTTCATCAATAAATTTTAAATTATTAAAAACGATAGAGTTACAAAACTAATTTACCTTTTTTTACTACTTGGCAGCCTTGATGTATCGATAGGGGTGAGTTTGACATTTTTTGGCCAAACCGTAGGACATACCGGGGTGTTCCACATTGATTGAACATGCGGTGCCACTGATATTAAAGGTGTTTTTTTTTTCCTTGTATTTTCTTTGAACCTTGAACCTAAAGGTCATCATTAAAGTTTTATGATTTGCAGTTGAGTTGCAAGGTTTAAATATTTTTTTCAATATTTCAGAATTTTTTTTTGTGTTAAAAAAGAAAAAATATTTTTTCTTTTTTAACAATGCAATATGCATTAACCAGTCGAGGTTACTACGATCTTAACCTTGAAACTTTTCGGACAAGCTTGCTTTTAAAAAAATCACATTAAAAATCGTACGTAAAATTAAACCCATATCGATAAAACTTATCTTCTCTGTCAAATTTAAATTAATCTCAAACGTAATGAGCTTGCATTTTTGACAAAATTTGATTTTTATGATTTTGGAATGAGCTTTGATTTTAATCAAAGCTCATTCCAAAATGGAATTCCTCATTGTATTTAAAATTTCAATTTTTTTTATTACTCAATTGGCAATGTTTCGACCCTGTTAGAAAGATAGTAAAAGGTGGCGACATACTTTTTAGACCTTTAAAATCAGAAATTTAAAATTGAATGTGGTCTTTTCTAATTTTGTAAATCATAACAGAATTCTCAAAATGGTCTATAGAGCTGAAGTTAATTTTTATACGATCAAATTTTCGCCAAAATTAATTCTTTTCTTATTTAAATTCAATAAAAAAAAAAATTATAAACAAATAAATATCGATACAACTGCTTAATCCATGATTTAGCGAGGATGATTACACTCTATTCTTGATTGATTATTTATCACTCCTGTATCGAAAATTGTTTTATGACAGGATGTGTGGAAAGTCCGTTTTTAGCACAAAGCAGGCACGGTGGATTAAATGAAATAATAATAAAAGGTACGTTACCTGAATGAATATTTTCAGAAGTATCAAAACTTGTCCCATAATAAATAGGCGTCTGTGTCAATGTAGAAAAACTTTCTTTGGTAGAAAGGACAAATGGCACTGGGCTAACAATAACTCTCTCGTTAAAAATCATACCCTGTTTATTTCTTCTCCCCTGCAGAAAGTCCTTATTTTTTTCAAATTCTTTGCTCGTAGACTCGTCCTTGGTAGGTGATAAAGTTCCAGCGTTATCAACATTGTAATAAAAGTTGTTACTGATTAAGGGATTCTTGCCGGTAACTGTTGGAGCTGGGACAATTTTTAAAAAGTCGTCGAAACTCCCACTTAAGTCTTCTTCTTCTTCAACCTCAGCTTGTTTTTCTGCCTCTATTTCAGTTAGTTCTTTGCAAATGAATTCTACTATGTGATCCAGTACTTCCTCTTTTGCTTGTTTTAAATTTTGCACACCCAACGAGTGAATGCTTGGCTCCTGTGGATCCAAAATTAAGAATTATCTTTTTTAATTTTTTATGTAAAAACTATTAACTGATGATTGTTTTATGTTAGCATCGAGTTGATTTTACAAATATAACGTTATTGGTTAGCGTTGATTCTATTAGTCAAAATAACTCTGTGATTTTAATTTAAAACTTATATTTTCGATTTAAACTTGAACTTTGTTGATAATTAATCTATTAATCCTCATTTATTAGGTCTGATCATCATGTCCAAGTGATCATTATCAAGGGTGACACGAAAAAATCCACGAAAAAAATCCACTACGAACAAATCCACGGAAACAAAAATCTACGACGAAATTATCTACGAAATGTAAGTTTTAGTTATGTTATTATTTCGATTGCGTAGAAGTATTTATTTGTTTACATTTATGTTATTATTTCGATTTCGTAAGATTATTTCTCTCATTCGTAATGTGTTTGTCTTCGTTTCACTCATTCAAAATGATACTGTCATTCGTGATATGATTAATTGCTTGAAAAAAGAGCAAAATTTTACCGAATTATTGATTGAAAAGTTAAAAACTGGTGAAGAAGCACAGCCTAAAAGAAAAAAGTATAAAAATTACGGCTCCCGTTTAAAAAACATAGTTGAAGATTATGCACGTGATGACATTGTAGAATATTTGAGAAGAGTAGCATCTATAATCGTGTTTTAATGATTGTTTTGATATAATAAGATTGTTTACTTTTTGTTATAAAGTTGTACTATTAATAATATCATTTACTAATTACTGAAATAAACAATATTAAAACACTAACGGGTTATTTTTTAAAACTATGCGCGTCGTGGGGCCCGAAGGGCTCCCGCAGAGGCGCGCCATAATATTTAGTTCCAACCAAAATCTAGTTCGAATAAATTTTTACTTTTTTTTTTTTTTCTCTGTTATCTAATATTATTTATTATCGTATATTTTTTCGCCGAGGATTTATGTTTCGTGGATTTTTTCGCGTGGATTTTTTCATGTAATCATTATCAAGAAATTAGTTCTAAAAATTTATTGACAGCATGCATAATTTTGTACATGTAAATAATTTTTGTTTAGCGTATATAGATTGTAGACTAGTTATAACGCTTGTAAATTAGATGAAATTTTTTTTTTTAAGTATTGCTTGAGTTTTAATGAGCTATTTTCTAATAAGGTAGGTGTACACCAGCCGGACACCATATCGTTCCGAGGTTTGAATTAGGCGCTCGAAATTTGACCGTCAACTCAAAGTTTTTGCTAAAGTGCCAACCTTTGGGACGGGTAAAAAATTATTTTTCATAAAGTAGGGTTAGAGAATCGATGTCAATGATCAACATTGATTTATTTCAGACTTGTCAAGCTTTTTATTGAAAAAATTAATGATTGATCGCTGTGGTCTACTGTTTTGAATGTGTGTCGTATTTAAAAAATCTAATATAAATTATTTTTAAAATTTTATCCATTTACAAAAACCTTCTCTCAAAATGAAAATAAAATATTAAAAACAATTATGTAATTACGTAATAATAGTTATTCAACAAAAAAAGTATGGTTAGGTAGTTAATGTCAATGATCAACATTGATTTATTTCTGACGTTGATCATTGACATCGACTCTCTAACCCTACTTTATGAAAAATTATTTTTTACCCGTCCCACGGTGGACGGACCGTCCCAAAGGTTGGCACTTTTGCAAAAACTTTGGGATGAGGCTGCGACTACATGGACAGTTTTTTCAGCCAAAATTGAGCGGTAATTTGAATTTGGCTTTTAAAAAATTGATATAATTTTTGTAAAAAAGAACAATAAGTATTGAAAAATTGTGGTAGCTCTTAAAAATAATATTTTATTAATTTTCAACATTGAAAAATTTTTTTCTTATTGAATTTGGAGGGTTTATAATTTCTTTAATTCAAATTACCGCTCAATTTTGGCTGAAAAAACTGTCCATGTAGTCGCACCCTGACGGTCATATTTCGAGCGCCTAATTGAAACCTCGGAATGATATGGTGTCCGGCTGGTGTACCTTATATGGCCCTCTGCCAAATATGCCCCCCTCCCCCCTGTTGTTTTGAATATGCTCGATATGCGGCATCTCTACAAGCTAGGAAGAAGTCAAAAACACTGAATTATGAAGTTTTGAGTTGTTTAGACCATTTGAAAATTAATTTTGCGCACGCCTTGTAACTAAAACTCGTTTCGTAAGCCTTCGTTATTATTTTACGTTGTTATTAAATGGTCTGCTAAAATATTTAGACACACCCGACCAAAATTTTATAGAGTAGCTTCGATTCGTTATTGTTTTAGCTTTAAAATGCGATTTTAGTTTTTGTTCAACTCGTTTTCTAACGGGTTTTATTCTTAAATAATTTTTTATACTGTAGTGTACCTAATATGGCCCCCCGTGAATTACCGATATTAAGAGTCCTTATACCCAGAAATACCGATATTAAGAGTCCTTAGTTTCATAATTACTTTTTAGAAAATCCTATCCTAATGTCATTTAAGAAAAATAAATTTAATTGTTTCAAAGCTTTTTTTCATTTTGTAACTAAAAAAATATTCTAGCTCAAAAACCAAACTTTGATAAAAATTTAAAGTTGAAATTTTTCTACTGGTTGCAAAGCTTTCAAAAAAATTGTAAAAAAGGCTCAATTTTTAAATAAATAGGTTTTAAAATAATGAAAATTTTGAAGTTTTTTAAATCTCATATCCTGATTGATTTAAAAAATAGGAAAAAATCGCAATTAATAAATTACTTCATATTAGGGGCCATATGAGGTACACAATTTTTTGGTGTCTTAAAAAAACGTATTTTGTTAAATCCTCTGGCATTTCAAGCTCATTTATCAAAATCTAACGTGTAAGGTCTCATTTTAAAGCTCTTGAATTAACCTTTAAAATGAGACCTTACATGCCAAAAAATATTGATTTGATTCGCCACAACGTCGATTCTCGCTTAGGGGGGTCATATTAGGTACGGGTACTTTATATTAACTCCAAGAAATATGATTAATTTTACTAGATACTCAATTTATTTATTTTTATCAATTATATAGGCTTGAAAGTAATCTGATTTATACGGTTCTCCATATGGTATAAGAGGTCTTAAAAAGACCGGGCAAAAGAATGAACTCAACTCTTTCAGGGATGTAAGGTCCCTAATTATCTGGTTTTGGTCGGTCTTTCGCCCGATTTTTTCGGGCACTCTTTACCCATTTTTCTTGGGGCGATTCACGATTGTTAGATCCGGTCATTTTTCATTCTTTGTGGAAGTAAGTTAGAAAAAAAAGCTTAACTTATCCGCGTATATGGTACTTCATTATAGAAATGTGTAAAAAATGATTTTTTGGTATGGACCAATCGAAAAAAGCATTTTAAAATAATGTTTGAAGTGCCACAGAGTCTATACATTCAAGATACCAAGGGAAGAGGGGGACGGGCTTTAAATTCATATAGTTACCCTATATTTATTGGTACAACTCGGTAAAAAAATAGTTTTCTTTTGATTATTTTTCTAAATTTTTGAAAACAAGTATTTATAAAATTGATTTCAAATCAATTTTTATAAATAGATATTTTAAAAAAATTACGCGATGACAATTAGGATTGATAATCTCAAAATCTGTAATTATGTGAAAAGTAAAGAATTTTAATAAAGAGATTTTATAAATTAATTTTTTATTGTCATGTATAATAAATTACCTGAGGTTATCGAACTTATTTTTGTCAGTTCAGCAAATTTGTAAAAGTGAAAAAAAGCTTATTACCTAGTCACATTTTAGTAGGAAAACCAGTTATAATCGATCAAAAATAATTCTAATCTCAAACAATTTCACAGCTTTGCGTGTCAAAAGTGAAGGACAAAAAAATGCTAAGTTAAAGCCACATCGCACACCTTTGCGTGCTTTTAATTATTTTCTCGTAACGACACTTGACGTTTTAATTTTTGTTCTTTTATTTGTTATTTTTTATACTTTATATTGCCCACCCAAATTAATAATTTCAGTAGTTATTAATTTTTGTTAGTTTACAGTTTATTTTATTTATAATTAATTATTTTCAAACAAAAACTTACAGAAAAATGTAATGTAAAATATACTTTGCTTATGGATCTTTTTAACCAGTTTGGAAGGCTTTTATGATATTTTTCAAAAAAAATTTCACATTTCACAATCAATGATTTTTTATATAGTTATCACTTAAAAATGTCTTTGGTTTTTGTGAACACTAAGACTTATTCAGAATATCAAGTAAAAAGGGCTTATAAAAGGTTCCTCCCGCTTGTTATACGTAAATTTTGAAATTATCCGAATCAATAGAGTTACTTATATAGAATTTTTTTTCCCGGTTCGATAAAAAACACAAATAATAAAATTAAAAATTTCTAAATCGTAAAAACGAATAAGCTTAGTGAAAAAAATTGTTTGTTCCATCGAGTGATTTTAAAGCAGCTACAAAAAACCTGAGAAAAATCCATATACCGCTTTTGATTCATAGATAAGCTTTCTCATTTCCACTCACATATTACTACGAACAATTTTCTCCTTAAAAAAGTTTTTAGGATTCAAGTTTTGAATTCACAGTATTCATGCCCACCTACAAATACTTGCTAGAAGAAAAGTTTTCTAGTTTCTTATTGTTATAAATATTGTATTTTGTGCAGGCAAAATTTATTGTTAATGCACCCATTCTAACAAAATAAGGTTTTTTTTTTTTAATTTTAATTGCCAACGTACCTTAGAAAAATAATGTTGCTCAATATTAATAAATTCGTCTCCTTGATCACTAATTTTCGGAGTAGCGCTTTTCTGTCGTCTTTTTTGTAGCACTGAAAAGTCAGTCTTGAAAACAGTACAATTTTTCTCCTCCGAATTTTCAAATAAACTCCTGCCAACGACTCTTAAGTGAGGCAGTTGATTTTTCCACTGCATACATTCGTCGAAAAGTGGTCCAGGATGCAGTTGATCGTCTTCGTCGCATAGAGTGCGGTCAACGAGGGCCCAATGTTCAAGAGTTCGGTGCGCAGCTGCATTTTCGGCATCCTCGAGCCATGAGCCCTGTTCCGTCTGGTTGTCCATGCTACTCGTTGAGCGACTTTTATGATTATGTATATGGCCGTTACTTGTGCGCCAAGTAAACTCGCTTCTATCAAACCCATTGCTACTATTGCTGTTAACATGATTGTTGTTATTGTTGTTATTGTTGTTGTTGACGAGATGACTGCGTATCTGGGATCCTCCCAATGCCAAGGACTGTGTCCCGTTGATTTGCCGCGAGTTCGATAAGCTAAAACATCATATTAAGGGTAGGGTTTTAATTTTTACAAGGTTTTGTAAAACTATGAATACATGAAGTAAAAATTTCATTTTAATTATATTTTCTATTACTTATGATTAAAAAATGTTAATTTAAAGTATTCATAAGTCTATTATGTAGGAAATTTAACGTCATTAAAGATGAACTTACTATAAAAGTTTTTTCAATCTACAATAAATAAAAGTACAATTTTCTTTAGAAAGAAAAATAGCTGTTGGTAAGTAGGCTTTTTTCTAATAATAATGCCTTTCTAATAATTCTTTGTTAAACCACAACCATGTTTTTAACAAAATAATGCATTGATTCCTGACCAAAACCAGATCGGTTATTTAAAATCATGCTCAGTTTTTAACAAAAGAAAAATTTATTTAACGAATAATAGTATGTTGTTCCCACGGGCTCCTCGTTGCAACCCTCGCCTTCGGCTCGAGTCGCAAACCTCTCGGAGGCCAAATCGAACCCTGTGGCCTGAGGGAAATAGACTATTTTTCCGAAGTTCCGATTTTGAGGTTAGAAGGGCGAAAAATTTATTTTAACAAATATACCTCTACGAAAAAGAATTTTTCATCATAAGACTTCGATTTTTACTGAATAAGTTTTGACAAGTGCATGCCATAATTTTGGTGATATCCTAATTTATTTAATATTGGTTTAAAAAATAAATTTTTCCCATGTTTCGTTCGTACAAAAGAAAAGAAAAAAAAAAAAAAAAGCCACACGAAAAGAAAATCGTATCAACGCATTGGCATAAGTATATATCTTATTTATAACCAGTTACCCTTCTCTTAATAAAAAATGTAATAAATTTTACATTTCATGTTCGTCTTGTCCGGGGTCAGTTTAACAATAGAAAACGTGGATATACATGAAAAATAATATTCGAATATAATTCAGTTTCTACACATACCTAAAAATTAAATTAATTTTATTTTTATTATAATGGTATGTATTTATGTACCTTTGCTTAATAAAGGTAAGTTATTTTTTCATGAATTCATGGTTTACGATTTTGTGTCGTTATATATGACAAAAAAAAATAAAAATAAAAAAGCTAGGAAAAAGTAAATAATTAAACTAGCTAGAATCATCCAATTTTTCACCTCCTAATTATAACAAGTCGTCCTTGGAAAGCTTTTCCATCCTGTTCGGTGGACGTAAATTAGTTTTAAAGATATGAATCGTATATGCGTGTCGGATGTTTTATCTCAGCTATTTCTTTTCTTTAAACATAAGTATACCGAAATGACGGTAAATAATTCATATTATTCTGAGATTTAATCGCAGTTTTCGAATAAGCACTTTTTTTACAAGTATGATAATTCTTGAATAAAAGCTTTATTTTCTCGAAACAAATCAATAGATGTAACTGAGCCGATATTTTAAGTTTATTTTTAAATTTTAACAAGATCTTCACGTTAAGGTTTTCATTATTCAATATTACTAAAAAAGTACTAATTAAAATTTTTTTAATATTTGTTACAATTTTATTCAGATATAAATTAAAAAAAATAAAGTTATCTACCTATATAGAAAATTTCGTTGAAATTGATACAATTAAAACCTCGATTAAAACTTTAAAAAATTGTGAAATAATTGTTTTAAATAATTTTAAAATCAGAACTACTTTTTATTGGGATTTACGTTTAATTTGATGAATATTATTCTAAATTACAGATAGTTCAAAAAATAAATTTTCAAAATAAAACATTAATCTTGAATATTATATTTTAATCAGTGTATAGAAATTTATTTTGTAAAGTGATTTTGTCAAAGTCCGATGAGGATAGAAGTCATGAATTTTCATAAATTTCCCAGACAATAATTTTTCACGAAAAAAAGAAATTATCACAAAACAAAGTGTTAATTTTAGAATGTTAATGGTTTTAGAATATTTATTGTACAATAAATAAAATATTATTACAATTTATATTTTAAAAAATTTTAAAATAATTTCAAGGTTTCAAAGAAATTTCGATAAGAGAAAATTTTAGTGCAGCAAAAATTTGGTAAGGATTATTCTGTGCGGAAATGGTCTTAGAAAGCTAATGTGGTTCAACATTGGAAAGTGCAACTACCTTTAATATACCTCTGTTACTTGTACAAAAGGAAGATATATGCATATTGACAAGTTGACAAGTTGCCAGATAGCTTAAAACGATGTCAACGACTCGCGTCATGGTTAATAGTTACAAAACGCTATTGATATGTATGAATAAGGATTCAAGAGATAATTTTAATATAAGTTTTTTACTAAAGTCTTATATTTGTAATAATGAAAAGTTAAAATAAAAAATTACTAACCGGTGACTCTTGGCTGATTTTTTATGCATCGCATGCTTTCATAAGGCGCGATCACGCGCGTGTCGAGTTCTTCCAAAGGTGTACACAAATATGTACCTATTCCGTGTATACCAGCTGTGAAGTTTAAAAGATGAAAGAACCTCGGATAAACAGTTGTTCACCTTGCTCATAAAGCAAGCACACGCGCTGGTGGTGGCCTATTGATTTTTCTTATCGGCTGTAAAAAAACGGTTCTTCCTTTTCCTTGATTCTCCGCCATGTTCGTCGACTCTTCATTCGACCGCAAACGTGGGGTAGTGCCTAGCGAGTCGAAAAATTAACCCCCAAACAGAGAAACCCCTTGTTCCGAGGCACGCGATAGCCGCAAATGAGCCGGTGAGCTGAGTTGGGCCGAGCTTTTATAACCCTTGGACGAGGTACTTAATACTTATACTGCCCGCTCCGCTAGTCACACACACACTATACCCTTGCGATTGTCGTGACTGCGGTAGCTATAGTCTCTCTACCTAGCTGCAAGCTGCAGAACGTCAAATATATTTTTGAGCGTGCGCGCCCCAACTGCCCAACGAGCTTGATTATCGTCTGCTTTAGCTGATAGCACGCGTCTCCACGAGCTCTCGGGATATCGGGTATAATCAGGTACCTATACTTACCGACCACAACGACTACCGCGACTACCGAGGCTGTCCAGAAATACAGGTGCTCTATAAATACCCTTCACTTCACTACTTTCACTACCAAACAGCTGTTACTGTTTACCGAAATAATGTTTTCTAGACTTATAACGTATAATTTTGAATTTCGCGCCAAGGCCATCTTGATATAATCAGCTGATCACTGCAACACTGTGGTACCTTTGCAAGCAAGGCGCAAGCAAATTAGTAAACCTTGAACCTGCAGAATTATTATGTGTCCATTTAAATTTTAACAGTGGTTATTGGTTAACTTGCCAACTTCAGTATAAGTAGTTTTTATTATTTTTTTTTTTTACACCTGTAGTGTGATTAACAAGTTTGAGTAGACTGTAGAATCCCATTCCTGCCTCGTTGCATAAATTGCAACCAAAACTTTTTGTTTTGTGTCAAGCTTTCAAAAATTTTTATATTATTTGGTGTGTTTATTATGGAGGACAAAGGTTTTCGCAAAAACTTAGAAACTAAATCAAATTCAACAGGAGAAATGATGCCGGAAGAAAATTTTGAACAAGTAAACTATCAAACATAACCTATTTTTTTCCCAGTTTTTCTTCGTCTTTAATTATAATTTTTCTTAATATCAAATGATTTTTATTATGTTATAATGTAAAGAAATATAATAGATAATCACAGTAATAAATCAATCTGACAAATTTATTTTACATTATTTTGGTAGGTTCAATTTATAAAACTTTTAAATCCTAATAAAATTAATTTCAATTTTAAAAGATTTTTCAATGTAATTTTAAAATATTTTTAAATTTTTAAAACATTAAATAAAAATAAAAATTTTTCAAGTTTGAAGATGAAGAGAGTGAGATACCATTGGGAGCAAGCTTAACTAGCGCAAGAAAAAGACTATTTTCTAAAGAACTTCGCTGTATGATGTATGGGTTTGGAGATGATCAAAATCCATACACTGAGAGTGTTGACCTATTAGAGGATCTTGTGATAGAATACATTACCGAAATGACTCACCGAGCCATGGAAATTGGAAGAACAGGAAGAGTCCAAGTAGAAGATATTGTATTTTTAGGTAATACAAATACTTATTTTTTAAAAAATTTTAAAGTTAAGTTGACAATTTTTTTTAATTGATATTTTACTATTTTTTAGTGAGAAAAGATCCAAGGAAATATGTTAGGGTTAAAGATCTTTTAACAATGAATGAAGAATTGAAGAAAGCAAGAAAAGCTTTTGATGAAGTTAAATATGCAGGTAACTTGGTTCAATGAAATAACTACGTTTCAATTGTTTGTAGCAAAGAGTATTTTAATTATATTAGTAGAATAATTATTATCGATTTGTATAAAATTGTCTTATATTAAAAAAAAAACAAGAACAAAAAAAGGATATAATCAGAATGCATGCTTTGTATGTTAAGCATGATAATAGTAGGCGTTACTGTTCTTAAATAATAGTCTTATCATTAGTTGCATTTTCATGTTTTTTATATAATTTTATAAATATATTTATAAATTTATCTTAAATAGGTGATCATAGCAATATTGAAAAAAACTTTTTTAATGAACAAAATAGTTCCGTGTAATATTTTTTATTTATAAAAATACATTACCAAAATATTTTATAGGAATTTTTTGTACAATCTTCTCATTTTCACTTAATGTAACTAACTAGTGTTTTATAAAATAAAAATTAAAAAATCAATAGTTTTACTTTTACCTATTTTTTACTTTGATTCAGAAGTAACTAAGATCAAAGTAGCCATTCTATCAACAATTAAAACTTTAAACATTTTTTAAATATTTTGTGCTCTTATTCATGCAAATTTATACAAATTCCATAAATCAATTTGTAAAAATAACACCTTTATGCATTCAAATTTTTAACTTTTTCAATGTTTTTGAAAAAGTAAACATCTTGAGAAAAAATTTCATGTTTATAATTAATTTTATTAACAGTTTTTATATAATTGTTTCAAAAACCAGAAGAAATATTTATGTTAAGACTTTGGAAAATTTTTGATAAATTGATAAGAAAAAAATAAAAGGGAAATTGAATTAAAAAATTTATTTAAACATAGTTTGCGCTAATAAAATTAAACAAAATTTGGCATTCTGGTTCGTTCAATTTCAAATTTTTTTTTTTCTTTTACTTATTTTTTATTTTTTATTTATTAGTAGCCTGAATAGTACTTACAGAATAGTTAGCTACGTGAATGCGTTTTATTTTTTAATAAACCTCTTCATTTAAATTTGAATCGAAATGATGAATTTCATTAACAATAAGTGGCTCATTTTTTACTAAATTTTGCTCCCACAGATAATTTATTTGTTATTATTTTCAATAAATTTAATAAGTTTTGGAAATGAAACAAAAACATTTTTTAATAAAGGCATGATTAAACTGAAGAGAAATAACTTTCTGCAGAATTACTCTGATAATGATATAAAAAATGCATGTTGCATGTATTTCACTTAAAAAAAAAAAAAAAAAAAAAAAAATTATACTGCAATTTGGGAAACGGCTTGTTTTGCTGACAGAATAACATCATTCAGTCCAACACCTTGATAAGCTGAACCACAAAGCACCATGGGCAATTTGTGTGCAGAAATGTAATTATCAATACGTTTTAATCTTTGGCTGTGACCTACCACATACTGTGGAATGCAGTCTTTTAACACTGCTACATCATGCTCAATTGGATCTTGTTTGATATTCAGTATATTTTTTACTTGATTGGTTGCAACAGACAAGAAGTGCTCTTCAGTCAAATTACCACTGAAGTATTTATCAAACCATGCACCTCCCATCATGACTGTCAGTACCTGCAAAGTAGTAATTTAAAAAATAACCATGTATTGGAAAAAATTTTTTTTGTTAGATTGAAATATTTTTTATGTAACTTTTGACTGTAGAAAATTAATTTTTTTTTACATTTACATTGAAAAAAGTAAATAAAATGTAGTGAAAATTTTTATTAAATTTTGAGAAGATTATTATTTATTACAAAAACAACTTACTGAACCAGTTTGAGTTTTAAAAACACAGGAGTCAAAAATTACACCTAGTATAGGTAACTTTTCATCTGGTGGAATCAGAAATCCAAAAGCTTCCATTGGAAGAACATTACTTGAAAAATAAAGATTAACAACAACCACTGTAGTGTATGGTATTGCTGCAAGCTCTCTTGATAACTGAGGATGTTGTCTTTTCAATAAAAAAGCAAGATTTTTTGCTGATAGACTGGAAATTAAATTTTTATATTTTTCAACTTTTCCATCAACTATTAATTCAACTTGATTTGGTTTAAAAGTAATTTGTTCACATCTTGTATTCATTAAAATTTTGATATTGGAGTTATTATCCAAATTACTTTTTAATGTCTTGGGTAATTGTTCAAGACCACCTTCCAAGCCCCACACTGACCAACTTTCTTTTTTAGCTTTTGTTTTTAAATCTAGTTTTTTTGTACTAATCTTTTCTTGTTTTTTGACAGACAAACTTTTTAATTTGTTTATTAAAAATCCTTTTGTTATAGATCCATATTTTTGTTCATACTCAAAAGCATTTTTCATTAAAAAATTAACACTAATTTCCTTAGCATTGCCTGCACAAATGCCACAAATCATGGGACTAATTAAGTAATCAGCTACATCTTTTCCCAATCTTCTTTCAATAAAATTATAAATGCTATCATCTTCTTTTTGAATTTTTGGAGTGAATAAATCATTCCATAAAATAGAAATTAAACGACGATTAAAAGGTTCTTGAATTTTAAAGAAACTGCTAACTGAGTTTGGTAACAAATGAAGTTTTTTATTTACATAAATTAACCTATTACGAGCTGCTGGGTGAGTGTATTTTATTGGTATAATTTTATCTTTTAGATTTAATTCTTCAATAAGCTCTAATGTGTTTTCTCCAGCTATTCCACCTGGTCTGACAGTTCTTGGGCCTTTTTCAAAAACTATTCCATTATTTGAATGAATACTTTGAATCCATCCACCAAGACGGTCTGAAGCTTCATAGAGAACAATTGATTTAAGTTTTTGATTTTGAAGACCATAGTAAGCAGCGCTTAAACCAGATATTCCTCCTCCTAGAATTGATGTCATAATAAATCTGCAACTTGACAAAATTTTATTTTTTCTCAATTTGATTCTGACATAAACTAAAAATTTTTATAAATAAATATGCTTTTTTTTTCAATAAGTAGTTTATTTCACAAAATGCAGTTTTTTAATTTTTTTAGGATTACATATATTTTTTAAAAGAATATTTTTTGACTAGAAAAATACAATTTTTTTTATTGATGTACAAAAAATTTGTACATCAATAAAAAAAAAATTAAAAGTTTTCTAATAATAAGTAATCAAATTGGACGTACATAACAGTAAAAGAACGCGAACAATGAAAAAATTAAAGATTAATCAAATGCTTTGATTTCATATTAATTATACTTATAATCAGAACTTTATCAAAAGTATTAAACATTTTACCAACCTCTATGGACTGTGCAAATCTGTGCAAGGTACCTACAGCTGTGCCAATGTATTACATATATATATATGCGTTGATGCGCGCAGTGCGCGATGCATTGCTGCAGCCCAACTCCCTGCAAGTGCAGCCGAAAACTAGCAGAAGAAATTCATGTCTATATTTTTGTTTTTATTTTCTTTTAGTTTAAGCAGAAGACATTTGGAGCGCTTTTGAAAAGGTAAACATTGTTCCGTAATATGAATGCTTTAATTGTGAATTTTTTGTACTCTTACAAAAAGAATTCAAAAATGTATTTTACACATTTTACTCTAAAATTCGTATTGATTTCAATCTAAGAAAAGAATGTATAATTTATTTTCAAACCTTTTTATGAATGCGAATTCGAATACCAATAGCATATTGACGTAATTTACAGTTGAAGTTGTTAATAGAATTACATTCATGTTATACAAGAGTGTTACTTTTATATGGATTCTCTTCAATCCAGCATTAAAAATATAAACTGGAGTAGTCTTTTTTCAGACTTTATGAGTGTTACAGTTTTTTGAAATTATTAAAAATGAAAAACGGCAGTCGGCTTCTACGAGTTTTATTAAAAGTTTCCGAAAAGGCAGCAAATATTGCAAGAGTCTGCCGACAAGACAAAGCCTTGTTTTCCTTGCTTGTTCAAGAAAAATCAGCAGAAGAAAAAAATCCAAGATTTTTTCAAGATTTTAAGACATTGGCTGACGTTCTCATTCAAGAAACCATAAGACATGATATTGGTTTAGAGGTAATATAGCCTTTCTTTTATCATTTGAAATAACAACAATTACAAAAGTTACTTGATAAATTAAAAAAATTAATGATCTAGTTTCCAGAATTGACTGGTGCAGTTAGAGGTGAAGAAAACAGTACTTTTAGTAATACCTTAGGAGAGACAATCACTGTTGAAGTTTGTTCCAATTCAGAAAAGACTGCTGAACTTTTAAGTAAAGTTTTAGATGATGACCAAGTAGCTGCAAAACTACTTTCTCAGGAAGTTCACAGAGAAATAAATTTGACTGATATTTCTTTAGACTCAAAAACTATTCCAACAGACTTAGATTTGGACATTTCTGATCTTGGAATTTGGATAGATCCTATAGGTAAACTTGTATAACTCTTCTACAATTACAAATTTAAAATTTTTTTATAGCAAATTGTAATTTTATTGATAACTATTAATTAAATAAAATAGACTCCACTGCAGATTATATAAGTGGTGGTGAATGCATTGATGAAACAACTGGTTTGCATTTAAATGGCTTACGCTGTGTAACAGTACTTATTGGAGCTTATTTTCAAAGTTCGGGTTTACCAGTTTTAGGAGTAATCAATCAACCATTTTATACTCAAACAAATGATACGTAAGTAAAATTATTTTATAACTTCACATTTAAGCACATTATAATCTTACTGAAAAACTTTTTATTACTTCCATACTTTAATTATTTTTATTATAATGAATTTTTAAATATTTTTTAGGTGGAAAGGAAGATGTTATTGGGGATACTCAAACAATAATTTTTCTAGTTGTTCAATCATTGAAACTGAAAAACCAAAAACTAAAATAATTTTAACAAGTAGATTTGAAGAATTGTCTATTAAATCAAAATTAAGTCAAAGTAACTTTAAAGTAGTTGAAGCTGCAGGAGCAGGTTATAAACTTATAAGTGTTGCCCTTGGTCAAGCTGATGCTTATGTTCTTTCTAAAGGTAAATTTATTAATTTAATTCATTTAGCAATAAAATTTAAATTAATAATTCTAGAAAAGTTATAAAATTTCACCTACAGGATCAACTTATCGATGGGATATATGTGGTCCTCACTCTATTTTGCAATCACAGGGTGGTGGTCTTTTAGATTTCAAGAAATACATCTTTAACAAAAATGAAAAAGAGTCTGTAGTTAAATACTCAAATATTGATTGTGAAGTTGCTAATAAAGGTGGTCTCATTGCTTATAGAGAAAAAGAAACTCTAAGTACACTGACAAATATTCTATGTCTAGGTAATGCTGAAAGTTCTACTTAAGATAGGGGCACTAATGTGGTCAAATAATTTAACAACCTTGTGCCAAATTAAATTATAGGATGTAGGTTATACCTTTAACTAATTTAATTGCCATTTGATTAATTTTAAATAATCTATTTTATTTACGCTTCACTGGTTTTTAAAAGAGCTGTGAAAAATTGTACATACAATTTCATTAAAATTAATAATTGAAATTTTATTTAAATAACTGTCACTTATTACTAAGTGAATTTTTAAGAATATTTTTGAAATCAAAAAGAATCGGGAATCTGAACAAAAAGAAATTTTTCTTATCACATTACACCACTAAAACAAGTAAATACATGTTTACAAGCATAAAAAATATTTAATTAGTTATTAATTGTTTACGAGTATTAATTTCTAAGAAATTGTGATTTGGATTTAGTGAGCACATCAATAATCGGAGAAATAATTCTCCTATGCGCTTCGGCTGGCGTAATTTTAACTGTTTTTTATTTTTTTTAAATACAGAAAAAGATTTTCTTGGTCTCAGCCCGAAAATCGAGCGATTCTCGGTCTGTTCGTCGACCGACTTCTCGGCTTCGAACCAAGAAAAAACATTCTTAGTATCGTGCGAGAAAAAAGAAAATTTGACAATTGTGCAGTTTACAATTGTCAAATTTACTTTTTTCTTGTGCTTGACCAAGAATATTATATTTCATCTTTATACGAAAGGTGATATTTATAACAAAAATGGAGAAAGAAAAAAAATTTTCAACTCCATCAAGATGAACCTGGGACCTTTGAATTATTAGTTAAATGTGTTCTTTATTAAACTGAGCTATCCAGGACTAAACGGGTACATAGAATGCTGGATAGGAAATTATTTTTCTCTCTATTGCTTTACATTTTTACGCGAGTTTGGGTGATCACGAGTGGCTCTATATTATCCAACAGCCGATTTTGTTCAATCGTTTAAAATATTTATTCATTATTGTTAAAATTTTTTTTATTTTTTAATTTGATTATTCCATAAGATTGATTGTTTTATGAAATAAAAATTAGTTTAATAAATAAATTAAACAATTGCTTTATTAAAATTAAAATGAAAATTTAACAAATGTCCTGGTAGAACGCGATCTGCTCACGCCAAAATAGTTCTGCCTGAAATCTGGTTTTGCCATGGACTGTTGATGCTGACCTAGACAACCAAGGTTCTAGATTTTCGACAAGGAAATTTTTCTTTTTTTCTTTATTTTTTTCAAATTAAAATTTATTTAGGAATCAATGGCAGTTATTTTAATTAAATTACAATAATCAATTTTCATAATAGTATGTATGTACAAAATCATTCTCTCGTGTAAATTATATGGTCACAATTATTATTGCTTGAAAATTGCATATATTTTTCAATAGATGAAGCCCAAGCTTTGGTAATTTTTCAATTTCGTATAAGTATATCGAAAAAAATATTTAGTTTAACATTGACAGCTCGTAACCGATCTCAAATCAAATTTTATAATACTTAATAGTTTACTTAAAAGAAGGTCAAGCTTTTACCACCCAGTCATTCCAAAATTCATTGAAAATCAGTTTTTTTTATAAATTAGTATGTGTACTTTGTATGTAGATTAATATTTTGTACAAACTGTTGAGTGTATTTGAAAGACAAAAGTAAAATATATGGATTAGACTCAAATATTATTGTAAAAAATTACTCCTCTCTCATATTTTTGAACTTTTCTAGTTTTCGATTTTGGAAAAAAAGCCTTGTAAAAAAGGTATAAATTAAACTTTTTAGTTGTAAGTTTGTTGATTCATCAATAATTATATACTAGTGAAACTCACAAAATACTAATTACAATTTTTAAACAACTTTAAATCACCAGTATTTTATTTTTTATTTTTTTTAAATAATTATTATCATAAAAACAATTTTAGAGACAATAGAAAATTAGACTTTGGCGAGGTATTTTTTGATTGTTATTTTTCAATAATCAGCAGATTTTTTTATCATCGAGAGAAATTAGTGCCCAGTTTGTTGAAGATCTTTCTTAAAATATCTTTGTAAAAATATTCAAAAAGCCAATAGACAATTGTGAAAATTTAATTACACACCGCTACTTTTATGTTGATCAATGAGACACAGTGCCATATATTTGTTCAGTACACAACTATACTTCCATAAGAGTAGTTAAGAAAAAATTTAAGAAAGAAAAATTTGCTTGTGATGGATTTGATCTCAAAATCTTTTGCTCGCCAGGCAGCCACTGTATTCCCATAGCTATGAGGGTCATTATTAATTGTTATTAGTTATTAAAAAATTCAAGTAATATGCTAGCTGTATGATATAAGCTAGCTTATATTATATTTTATATTAGTTGAAAAACATCTTGTGTAAATTAAATGATTAAATATCATGGCTTTAATTTTGAAATGAAAATTTAATATTTACAAATAACCAAGTTTTTAACATTTATGAAAAAAAATATATTTTCAAATTCAATTTGAAGACAAACATAATAATAGTATGTAGGTACGATCGTCATAGCCAAAATCACATTTAATAATAATATATTACACGCTCGAGGCAGTCAAAAATGAACTAATATCCTTAGCCAACCCAAATTGATGAGCTGAAGGCGAGGTCATCAAGGGTTTGCTAAATGTTGGCTCATTTTTGCACTCCCAAGGCGTGCATACTATTTTTCACGCCATTAGTCAGAAAGTACAAAATTGGCACGGGACCGAAAATTGTACTTTCAGGCTACTGACACGAAAGAATTTCTCCCTCTCTCTCTCTAAATGTTGATTTTTTAGCACTTGTTTAAAGTAAACTAAAGCTAAAAAGTTGAAATATCTTGCTAGTTGTTGCGTGTAATTCATCATTTTGTAAAAAGAATTTTTTATGAACTTTATGGTCATTATTTGATAAACTATATCAATTCATTAAAAAATTGCTTGAACTAAAAAAAATTAAGCGTCAATGATACTTGGCAGCGATTGCTTTCTTCGATACAAAAGATAATTATGAACTTTAATTATTAATTGGGATTGTAAAATATTTCCAAAAAAATAACGGAAATATTGAAATAGTATATTGTACTTAGTACGGGCGCAACATTGTTACCTGGTCTTATTTAAGAAAGTGCGCGTCGCAGAGCGACGCACTCTCACAACCCTGGTGACGAGATGCACCATGATGCTTGGCTATATTTTAAAATACGATAGCCGAAAAATTGGAACTAATCAATTAACGTTCGGTTTTAAGGTTAGAGTACTAAAAAAAATTATCAAAGGTGTAGAAGAAGTCTGGAACTTAATGGATGTATGAAAATATAAAACTACTTTCAACACATTGTGCAGAAAGTACAAGCTTTCCTCCTTGTCCCAAATAGGGAGTTTGGACTTTCCTTGCTTCGTGCTGAAAAATATATTACACACAAGGGAGTGTAAAAATCAGCTTTAGCCGACCCTTGGCACCTCGCCTTCGGCTCGGACGTCAATTTCGGTTCGCTAAGAGCTAGCTAATTTTGGACTTTCTTAAGTGTGTTAAATACTATTTCACTGTTACTATATGTTAATGAATCGATTGTAATTAAATATATTTGTTGTATTTTATCAATTTTCATGTTTCAAATAAATTTACAATTGAGTGTATAACAAAAACGAATGTACGTTTATTTTGCTTAATGTAGTATCCTTAATATCACAAAAAAGTTTAATTAATTAATACATCTAAAATTTCATTTTCGTTTTATTTATATTGATTCTTCCGGTTGAACTTCAAGATGAACAACATTTCTTTGAGACGGTATACTAGCTCTTATAGAATTATTACATCGAAAACTTGAACTCCTGGTTGGTAAACCATAATTATTTGTTTTTCTTCTAAAGCTTACATATGTTGTGTAAGTGTTAATTCTTCTCAATCCTGAGAAATTTTGTCCATCAAAACCTGAAAAACGAATAAATCAAATTATTTATGTGTATTAGTCTAAATTAGTTTTTTTTAGTGCTTTCATTTTAAAACCTCTCGGCGAAATTTTAATCTAAGGATAAAATAATCGTATAGGGTTGAAAATTCGGGAATATATTTATGAAAGAACAGCTTTTGATGTGGCGTAGTCAAAAACATGAAAAAATTTTGTTTGTACTGTCAAATCTCAAAATAAAAAATGAAGAAATATAAAAACCTCATAACTCCTACAAATCACAATTTTTTTCCTCAAAATTTGTTTACAGTTTCTAGACGTCCTTTGAAACTCCTTGCAAGGATATTTCTTCATTAGGTCAAAAAATGTAAATTTTAAATAATCAAATTTTCATAGTTTTTGCTATCTTTTACTATTCTAAAATTTCTTAACTTCCACAAATTTTAATTTAATTTTTTTTTTGTTTACAGCTTTTAAACAACTTTTCAGGTGGAATTTATCAAAAACTATTTATTAACTAGAGCCAAAAATAAAAATTTAAAAGGTTTTTGTTATTACACCCTAAAAAATGTTCTTATTTTAAGAATACATTTCTTAAATTTCAACCCCATAAAACTATTTTATCCTCAAATTAAAACAAGAGATTATTTAAAACTTGAATATAAATTCGCAAATATGTTACTGCAAAAAACAGCTCATATTCATATGAAAGCTCAAAGGAACGTTTCCTCGAATCAAACGAGATGACAGATTTTACGGTTTAGATTTAAAATATATTATTAAAACAAGTTTAAGTTTATTATAAGTAAACTCAGATAGTTTATTATTCAATTAGTTATAAAAATAAAAAATATAAAACTAAAGTTTAAATTAGAATATCATTATCCTTTAAAGCTTTTCTCTATTTTTATTCCATCATTCGCGCATTTACTTTTTATTTCAGGCGCTTTTATGAAAATTAATAGATTCATAAAATTAATTAACTACTGTTAGACACAATGATACTACAAATACAATTAGATAATAAATATTCATTCGTTGGGTTAGTTGAAGATAATTAAAAAAAAAAAAAAAAATGCTACGGTTGATGTACACAAGCGTGCGCGTATATATTATTCATCTTAATATTTAAAATCACGGAAGATAAGCATGGGACATTGTTGACTCAAATACATTAAATTCAAATTATTAATAAATTTTTTTTCTCAAAGCTACGGGCGTATTCACAAAACGTTGAAATTAATTGTCAACAAACCAATTAAACAAGATAAAATAGTACTTTTGACAACAAGAGACGAACAACATGTATTCGGACGAGAGCGAATATTTACAGCACGAGGTGTAGGCAAGACCCGCCGAAGGCTCGAGTCCGAATACGTTTTCGTCTCAAGTTATCAACAATACTTTTTATTGTAGTAGCTCTCGAGACGTTCTTCAGACCTGTTCTCCATGAAGACTCACTTCCTGTCGTATTGCAACAGTAAGATCAGATGTTCGCACTTCCTACATTGAGTTTAAGCAGCGGAAAACAGCTGATACAGAAAGTGAGTTTTTCGTCCCCAAAAACAGGTCTGAAAAATGTCGAGAGAGGACTACTACAATAAAAAAACTTTTTTATTCAACTCGACCATGTAATGGGTATATTTTGACGTATAAAATACGCGGTAGAAGTGATACTTTTAATCTTTATTTCTTTTCACCGCACCGTTGTTCACACACAAGTTGAGTAACATATCATTTTAGATTAAAATAATATGACGAATGTTTTGACTCTAAGATTACATGAGTCTCAACTTGAGAAAGACAAAGACACGTGGTAACGAAAAGTGTTGAAATAGCTGCCTTGCTATTTTAATCTTAAAAATTTGCAGTAAAAATTTAGAATCTCACTTTTTACCTTAATCAGGTAAATTTTCACCCTGTAAAATTCTCCCATGTAGATTACTAAACATGCGTAAAAGCGATTTCAGAAAAATTGTATTTATAAAATTAAGATAGAAATGTACCTTATTATTCCACGCTCTGAAGTAGCATGTTGAAAAGAAATCAAGATGTAAAAGTATCACCGCGTAATTTACAAAAGTACCCTACTACTACATTGTCTAGCTGAATAAAATAATTTTGTCCATTTACTACAGATTTCAGTAAAAAATCTTAAAATGCAAATGATGTACTTCATAAAAATTGTTTCTGAAAGAGTGAATATTTCTAATAATTCTTTAAAATTATCTTGCGTTAAATATAATTGTCGTGGAAATTTCGAGAGTAATTTTTAATATTTGTTTTGCTTTTTAAAAAACATGTATCTTTCATTAAAAACAATATTTGACAAGTCTATTTGTTGGAAACACTGCTTAAATATTAGTGTTCAGAATTTTTGAAGAGTATTTCAATGCTGCACTCTTAAAGTTTCCGAATTTTCCAAGTACATTTTTTTTTTTCATTTAATTGTAAAAATAACAATCATTACTATAGTTATATTATAGTTCCATACAACATTTTTTAAATACTTTGAAAAATTAGCTAAATATATGGTGTTAAATACTAAAAAACTATAATCACTATTTACTGTTTGTTCGTAACACTTTTAATTCGGTACAAAGATAAAACTTGTAATGACTGTAAAAGTAGTTGATAAAACTTGTAGGTGACTTTGGCTTGAACTCGGCTTAAACTATTGAAAAACTCTCTTGATTGTTATTTAAATGTAATGAAACATTAAGTAGGCGTTTCCGGGAGAATTATCTCACAAAGATCTACTTTTGAAATGTTTAAGCTTTCTTTTTTGTGTAAAACTTACATAAAAAAAGAATCTAAAGGGTGAAAAGAAAAAGAGTAAGTGAGAGAAAGAGAGAAAGAGAAAAAGAGAGAGAGAGAGATAGGAAATAAGCTCTTAGAGAAAGTAAGTTTTTCACTTTACAACGAAACAGTAAAACTGATAGAAAGCACTAAAGCTGAAAAAATCTGACAATAGATATCGCTAGTTAACTGCTTTTTAATTAAACGTTTTAATGTAAATATAGTTATCTCAAAACACAGAATTTTTAACTTTGTAGTAAAAATAATTACTTCAGAATTTTATGGATGTGCTTTTTTTAAATCTAAAGCATATATTTAATTTTTTACAGATTTTTATGCTACATGCATTTTTCAAAACTGTAATGTATTAGTTGGGAAATAACGAGATGATAAAGCTTGACCAGTTGAAGCTCGAACCCACAATATTACCGACAAAGTTGTATCAATCACTGCAATCACAGCACCCTGAGCCAAGGAGATGGATTGTGTGAATAACTTTTATAATTTCACTTAGTAAGTGCTTGTTTTAGTAAATGTTTCAAAATTCGAGTCCATGCCAAAATATTCAAATAATCATGCTATCTAATTCGTGCTTTGTAGAAATTTTATAAATAATAAGTATACAGATATTCAAATCAATCAAACAAGTAAGTACTTATATCGTTTAATTTTAATTTTATACCTATTATACATGTTTTATGTGAATTTAAATTTCACGTAATTCTGACCACAGACTTTTTAAATAATCTTTTAAACTTATAATATCTGTTTTCCTCAAAATATCTTAATTGCATTACAAAAGTATTATATTTCAAACAATTTGTAAAATTTAATCAAAGTTAATTATTTAAATTAAGACTAGATAAAAGGTTTAATTCAATGTATAATTTAAACCAAGTTAAAATTTAAATTTCTAAGACTCGATTCTACCGAATTTTGTACCACCGTATTTTAAAGATCGAGTATGCCAGGCCTGTGGTCCGGAGTCAGAGACTTGTTAGACTCTTAGACATTGCACAGTCCTGGTTCAACTTTTGCTCTCATTTTTATAAACATTTTTATAACAATTTATAAATTACAAGGTGTATATTAATTTTTTTTTTCTGTTTTTGTCTCCAAAGAATAACTTGTTTAGCGCTTAGGGCATAAAAGGGTGAGTGAATAAGTTTAGATATGTTACAGAACTAGTACGTGAATTTATATATTCAAGTCGAGAATTATTGATACTAGCGCAGAGCGCGTTTTGTCTCGCAGCCGAGAGCATCTACAACTGTCGGCTGAAATGCCTAGCTTCGGACATCACTATAGTATATCATATTGTATTCAACAGGGCCATGTAATAAGTTACTTTTAGATAGTTTTTATAGCTTTTTTTTAGTTCGGTGCAGTGGACGTAAATATACCAATTTATGTTACTCGGGACGCAAATTACCGCCCGCTGGGCAGAATATCAATTCTTACAACTTTTTTTATGATGAATAACTCATAGAAATTTTCACTCTCGTGACAAAAAAAATCGTACGTTTTCTACCCTTTTGTGATCGAACGACCCACGAGTCAGCTTCACCGGCCTTGACGATCATAAGCGGGCGCGAAAACCCCTTTCGCGTCCGAGATACGTAATATATATATTCAACGCCGCGGAATGGAGTGGTAACAAAAACCAAGATGTAAAAGTATCACTTCTACCGCGCATATTACACGTTGAAAAGTACCCACGTTTTGATCTTTTCAGTTAAATAAAAATTAATGTACGTTATTCGTGTCAACTGAAACAATAACTCCTTAAAATAATTCAAAATGCCTTAACCCTTATGTCTACGCTGCCAATACAAAGTATAAAAAACCTCTATCTTATCGAATTGATATTTTTGAGTCTTATATCGTTCCATCAACTAATGTTGTTTTTAGAAGAGTACATATGACTTTTTGAAGTATGCTAAATAGTTAAGGTTTTTATAATAGTATATTACTTAACTAGGCAGTATGAATGGGAAACGTCTCAGATCGCATGAAATTGTCATCCGAGGCGTAGCCGAGTGTGACAAACATGTGATCTGAGACCTTCCCATTCAGGTGCCTAGTTGAGTATGCTATTTTTCCGCACGACGGCGCCGGGAAGCGCTACTGACTGTAGCGGCAGCGGCAGGGAAGTAGCGCTTCCCGGCCGGAGTGCGGAAAAGTATTTTTGCCAACTAAATACGAATTTCGATCAAAAGTTGGTCGTAATGATATAAGGTAGGTGTACCTGATATGGCCCCCCTAAGCGAGAATCGATGTTGTGGCGAATCAAATCAATATTTTTTGACGTGTAAGGTCTCATTTTAAAGCTTAATTCAAGAGCTTTAAAATGAGACCCTACGCATTCGATTTTGATTAATGAGCTTGAAATGCCAGAGTATTTACCAAAACACGTTTTTTTAAGACACCAAAAATTTGTGAACCTAATATGGCCCCCTTGAAGTTAGTTATTTATTAATTGCAATTTGTTCCTATTTTTTAAATCAATCAGGATATGAGATTTAAAAAACTTCAAAATTTTTATTATTTTAAAAATGATTTTTTTTTAAATTGAGTCTTTTTTACACAATGTTTTTGAAAGCTTTGCTACCAGTAGAAAAATTACAACGTTAAATTTTTATCAAAGTTTGTTTTTTGAGCTAAAATGTTTTTTTAGTTAAAAATGAAAAAAAAGCTTTGAAACAATTCAATTTATTTTTCTTAAATAACATTAGGATAGGATTTTCTAAAAAGTAAATATGAAACTAACACTTTGAAATATCGGTATTTCTGCTAATTCGCGGGTGGCCATATTAGGTACACTGCAGTATAAAAAGTTATTTAAGAATAAAACCCGTTAGAAAACGAGTTGAACAAAAACCAAAATCGCATTTTAAAGCTGAAACAATAACGAATCGAAGCTACTTATGAAAATTTTGATCAGGTGTGTCTAAATCTTTTGGCCGATTATTTAATTACAACGTAAAATAATAACGAAGGTATACGAAACAAGTTTTAGCTGCAAGGCCTGCGCAAAAATTTCTTTTAGCCATTTGACTTTCAAGGTACACTAAAAAAAGTAGTTTCATGCACGACAGTATTTGTGAATAGTTGTTGTTTGTATGTTTTTTTTTTTTTTTTTTTTTTTTTTTTTTTTAACTAACGTCGAATTAAAAACAAAAATATAGTCACGATTTTATAAGTTATATAAATTAATTATTGACTCAAAAAATCTATGTCACGAAGACAAATTGAAAAAGTAAAATTTCATGGACAGTATAGATACAGTATGCGTATAAAATAAAAATATTAATTAAATAAAATAATTACAGCATCATTAAGAATGTTCACTACTTTTAAATAACCACAGCTATTTGTCTATTTTGATCGGATCTAATTATAATTTCTCTCAAAATAATGTTGGATTTTTTCCAATTTATTATTGAAAAGTTTTTATAAAACAGTTTCAAATTAAACAATGATTACTTCACTGAGAATATTGTGAAAACTGGGTATTACACGAATTTTTCCAGAGTAGCTGAAGAAAAAAAATAATAAATATTAAATATCACAATCATACACCATCTATATACTATTCAATATGAATGTTTTAAAAATAAATACAGAGCATTTAAAAACAAACAATGCTTTGTTTCAATATTATTAGTTATTAAATAATCATCAAGTCGATTTGTTCAAAATTTTTTTAAATAGCTCGCCTACGAAACTACTTGCTTAGAAAGTATTTTAAGAGTTTGAACATTAATTCACACAAACTAGATAAGTAATTGATAAAAAGTAAAAAGTGAAAATGCTTTGGCAAAAAAACAAACACCTTATTACTTCAAAAAAGTTTTTATTCAATTAAAGTCATTTATTTTTATACATTTACTTAAACATTGAAATCTTAAAAGATTCTTAAAAAATGTTTATAATATGATACAAGCATGGATAAGCAAACTCTAAACAAAAATCAATGAACATTGAACACTAGAAGTGCACAAATTACTAAACAATGTTGCAAACCACAAAATACAAATTAAAAATTAAAAAATACAAAACAAATAAAAAAGGATTTAAATGTAATCGAAGTAGGGAGAAGACTCAATACGGGTAATACCGGTGAGTGCGATTCCGGCGACGCTGGTATTGCAAGCACCATGATTATCATGCCTCGGTACCAATAATCTGATGACTGGCATCCTGCTAAAGATAGATTTAAAGGCGGCTCGGAAAGCGTTGTTCATCCAGCAATAAATAACAGGGTTGTAACAAGCATGAGACATGGCTAGCCAATGCAAGCCTCCCCAAACATACGGCAGACCTTCCCATTGGGCTATTTCATCGTTCTGATCTAGGTAAATCTGAAAAAAATAAGTTACGCTCAATAATATTTCAACTATAATGCCTAATTTTACTAACTTTACAAACAGTGACCAATTAGTTTGATATTCAATAAAATCATTGTTAAAAAGGAAAGTCATTTTGTTAAAATTATTGCTTTGAAAAATCCGGAACCATAATTTACCGATAACTTATGAAAAAAAAAAATTATGAAAATATTAATTGAAAACAATACATACGAAAACAAACACTTATTTATCTTAAGTATCTAACAAGGCCTGTGATCTAAACAAAAATTAACCTGCTCGAGTATAATCAAAATACAATAATTATTTAAACCTGAAACACAAATCCTCAATGATTCTAGGTGAAATAGTAAAAAATTATTAAATCTAGGTGAAAGGAAAATTTTGAGGACAGTTATAAACTGAAGAGGCTAAGAAGAGCAGCTTTCAAAAAATGATGGCCAAGTTGCCAAGCTTGCACTTCTAGTACATAATCAGTCAATTAGTTCAAAAAAGACAGACAATGGCAGTGATAAAAAGCCTATGACAAAAAGGGGATTGAAGATAAAAAAAAGCGAACAAGATTCAGAATTTTCAGTTTGAAAGGACACCGGGTTCAAGAATATTGTCAAATCAAAAATAACTCTGACAAGAAAATTTTCAGTGTAAAACAAGCGTTAGTTTATGAAGTGGTATATTCTTATAATAATTATGAAAGTGAAAAAATCGATCTTCTAGACGATGCCTTAGTTCCATGTTAAGACTGCATTTTTATACGTTGAACAGAAGAACTCCCCAGAATTCCTGGACAAAAATTAATTTCAGGCAATGTGCTGACTCAACCAGAGCCTCTAGTGGCTGCAGCGATTGTAGCGCTGTTGGATCAAAGAGTTTGTGATTTCTTTATGAAATTTTAACTTCAAAAACAAAAACAATTTTTAAATGTAATTTTGATACTGTACATAGATGATAGGTTGATGTTGTGTGAGAGTATAAGTGACATCGAAGTTGTATTGGATTTCTTCAAATCCGAGTTCAAGATTACCTGTGGCTAAGAGTGAATATGCGAATATCAAAAACAATCTGGATGATCGTGAAATTCGCTCAATTTCGTTATCGCAGCTTGGCTATACTGTTCCTAAATCCTTGACCGGTTTGGATTAAAAGATGTCGGCAGCGTGGACGACGGAAAAACAATCGGCGACTTGTCGTACAGGGAGTCTGTCGAATCGTTGTTATTCACAGCCCCAGTTACGCGATCCGACATAAAATTTGCCTTGAATTATGTGAGTCAGTTTTGTAACAACCCGTGCGCTAGAGATTGGAACGCGGTCACTTATATATTTCAATATATGCAGGGATTGAGCGATCACGGAATCGTTTACACGAGTAGAGGGAGGACTTGATCGGCTACTGACCGTTTCTGACTGATACACCCTCCGGATCGCCGATTTTGACAAAAATTTGGAAATCATTTTAATACACCTAAAGATGAAAGAAAACAACAATAACTGGACTCTATGGGCTTTCAGACGCTATCACGGAGAGACGGAGACAGTGAGAATAACAGAGTCCCTTGCACTCTCAGGGACAGTGCGACGTACTGCACGAACTCATTCGCTAAATCAGCCTGCAAGGCAGAGTTCCGCAGCCTGCACATGGCATTTTCGGAAAAAACCGGTTTTTTGTTAATTTTCAAAAAATTTCTACTCAAAGCCTATTGAATCGAGTGTACATAGATGCAGCTTATTCCATTTTTTTTGCCTTTTTATGAAATTTTTGGAAAAAATATGTGAAAATTTCAGCTCTAGAAATTTTGCAATACATTAATTAGATTTCTATAAAAAAGCTTAAAAATCAGAGATTTATGTTCTCGAATTTCATAAAAAGTTGAAAAAAATGGAGCTAACATTATTTATAGAAAATAAAACAAAGAGAAAAAAATCTAAGAAAAGTATTTTTCATTTGAACTTACCATCAACGCATTATAAGGCAGCCAACATATTGTAAAAACAAGTACCACTATCATCATCATTTTCACCATCTGTAAAAAAAATTATATTTATTGTTTAATTCATTTAATCAAAAAATAGTGAATAATACCTGAGACCGAAACAGGTAGACCGATTTTTTTTTAACTTATGTCTAAAATAACGAAAAAGTATTTGTATCCTAAATTTGAATGCATCATTTGAAACTAGAGAGCTCAAAGCTTTTTTCATTGAGTTTCTTGATTAAAAATCAAAACAGTCCCTTAAATAATAGTATACTATAATATACTATTTTTCCACTCTTTTTTGTTCCAATCTGCCTTGAGTCAGGTGAGGTGAACACAAGGATGCCTAAAAAATTTATTTTAAAAAAATTTATGAGTTAAGGTTGTTGGGTTGATGCGAGAGAGAGCGCTATACTTTTGCGAGTAGTCACATGACAATTTCTATTGTTAACATAAATTTTTCAGTCGGAATACCCCTAGTGCTTCAAAATTGTCGATAATTTTCCGACTGTGTTTTGTAAAAAAACTGGAGGAAAATTATCTAAAATTTTGAAGCACGAGGGGTATTCGGCTGGATTATTTTCCCCAGCTGAATTTTAACCCATAGAAATGCTGTATTTTACATGTTGGCGGTTATAGTTCTATAACTCATTGTTTACTATGAATATACCTATGAATACTCATATATAGGAATACACCGCAATGACTCGGGTCCAACCCAAAAGTTGAATTGAACAAGTTTAACAATTCGAGTTGCCATGCGACTCGAAACGTTCGAATTGGAAATAACCGAAAAATTATCGAAATAATTTTACCCACACCCCTCCGCCAAATGTCAAATGCGGCGTTCCTATTGGTTGAAATTCAGCTCGGGAAAATAATCAATGGAATTTTTATCGGGCACCAATAGCGAATATCCTTGAATTTCGTGCTGTAATTAAATTATCGTAACTTGGCTTACACAAATTTTTCATCACATATTTTAAGAGCAAAAAATTATTTTTAGTGTACCAAAAATAAAAATTCGATTTTAAGTTTAGTTTTAGTTTTTGATCTAGCTAGACTTTTCAATGATAAAAATTTACTGATAAGAAAATATAATGAAATGGACTCGATGAGGTCTAGCTAATTTGATTAGAACGCAAGTTATTCAAGAAATACCCCACCTCGCATGACCGCCTGCACCGGTCTTCAACACTTATTATATTTAGAAATCTACAAATAAAAAGCATAATATATATTAAAGATCAATCTAATAAGAATCATCCAGGTCTTACGATGTAAAAATTTCAAAAAATAATTTTGATTTTTTAAGCATTAGCGATTACCACACCTACTGCTCAAAGACACATCTAAATGTGCCGTATATTACGGTGCATACTTTTTCCTAGATTTATTTATATTTGATTGCTTTTATCATGAGCTTTTGAAAATAAAATAAAAAAATTTTCCAATACTGAACAGAGAGATTAATTTAAAAAAAATCGTTTGTAGCAAAAAAGAGGGTTTCTCTCTTATCAGTTCAATGCTGTCCCATTTATTTAAAACTAATTTGATTCAAAGATAAAAATGTCAAAACTATGTTCGAAGTTGCTAGGGGAGAAGACTTTATCAATAATTTAAAGAGTTTTTACTCGTTAAAATGTATCAGATTATCAGAATCATGTATGAAAAAAGTTCACTGCATAAAACCAATTATTGTATTTTTATTACTTTAGCGATTTAAATATAAATACAGTAATGTTTCAATTCAATAAAAGCGCTTCCTTTACATTAATTTTTTTCATAAAAAGAAATAGGCTCAATTTTGACAAACTATTCACACGTGGTTTAATAACTCCGTAAATTAAACACTCCGTTAAAGTTTTCTTAATTGCCGAATTTCACATCGCAGAATGAGCAGAAAAACTGTCTCGAAGAACTCTTCTATATATACCATTTTTATATTGAAAATTGAGAAAAATTTTTTTTAGGATTGATTTGTGCGTAATCAACAATTTTTTGGGCCATTAGTACTTTGGTAAAACTACGGCTTTGTAGGATTAGTAAAGATCAATGCATATTAAAAAAAAAAAAAAAAAAAAAAAAACATTATTCAATAAGCACTCTCAGAGTTGTGAATTCATAACTTCAGAATTTTGGCGCGCTATCAATCTATCACTATCTATTAAATCTTTGCCGTATCACGATGACAAATTGAAGTATGTACGAACAAATAACGCGTTTTGCTCAGATTCTATACTAGAAGCCATAAATTTCAAAGACAATTTATTATTGAGTTATTGCTAGTATTTTACAAAAAATTTGAATAATTTGATTCAAAATATTTGAAAAAATTTAAATAACCCTTATTTTAAAAAATTTGAATTTATTTCATTTAAAGCTTTTTCGATATTGATGGCAAATTTTAGAGTCATCTTGTATTTTTGAATCCATTAAATCTGAATTTTTTGGTCGAAAATTTGAAAACCTGGTCCTTTTGCTGACATATGATAGTTTTTTTTTTGACAACTATAAAAATTGACTTTAAAAAAAAAAATTTCATATTTTTCAGGTCAAAAAGAAAATTGTTTCTTATAAAATAAACTTTTTCCTGTTAAAAATCCTTGTAAGTTCAGAAAAAGATTCAAATAACCATTTCCGAATCCTGAAAACCAGTTGAAAAAATATAAATTTAATAAATTAATAATTCTTTTACGTATCCCGCGAATTTTAATTAACAAATTTCTTGGTAAAAGTTTTGATCATATCTTGACTTGGACCTTTGTACGATCATTGTTAACGACGTGCACGTTGAGGCAGTCTTTGAAGCTCTTTTAATTATTATTCGTTTGAATTTTTTTATAATGGAAGGTTTTTAGGGTCAATAAATAAGTACACTGTGAATTTTTTAATATTTTAGTCGTACCTGCTTTACTTTCGAATCGGTTTTAATACTCTGTTTTAATTTTTATCAGAGGAGAAATGTTTTTGAAAAAGCACTACTCAAATACGGATAAAGATTGATTAAATTTTTTTTTTTGTTAAAAGCAAAGTCTTGGTGTTATTACCACAAGCAAAGAATGTTTTGATGCTTTTTTATATAACATACTCGATTTTCCACTTATTTAGTTATTAAACTGACCCAACTGTTTTTTTTTCGTACTATAGGTAAAAAATCACACAGGCTCATAGGGTTAAACTTTTGCTCAAGATATCATGCCTTAGTCTAGCAAGTGTTACGTGATGCATTGGAAAACGAGTGCATTGTTTATTCTCCTCAGAGAAAAGATAATTACATAGATACCACCGCGGTTGAAGGTAAACTGAATGTTATGCATGTAATATCTATCGAAGACGGTTAGTTAGTTTGGCCAGGATGTACGACATTTACATATGGAGCATGATCAACCTGAATAGGAGAATTTTTCGAAAGTTAACTGCACACTCAAAAGAAAATATAGTTATTAAAAAATTTATCTCTTTGAACAGCAGAAAACTGACCGTCGAGTAACTTTGTAATAAAAGAATTTTTTGAGTAAAAAAAATTCGTAAAAATTTTACAAATTAAATTTTATGTACTGTAATAAATTAGCATTCATTGAAAACTTCTTAAATGACAATATATTTTAAAGGGCCATTCTAGTAGATTCGATTTTTTTTTTTTTTTTCAAAGATTTTTTCTTTGTAGTAAAATTGATACAACCGCTTTGAAATTTTTACACAATGAAGTCAAATAGTAAAAATACAAGAAAATTTTTTTTTATTTTTTATTTTTAACAGTTTTTCTTGGTAAAGTCAAGCTCCGAAAAATCGTCCCGTTTTCAACTGGTGGAAGTTCTAAAAAAAAAAATAATGAACGGAATCACTCCAAATTTTAACTGAAGCCTCCTGACATGTACCCCTATTGTATGAACTAAAATTAAAAAAAAAAAATTAAAAATTCACAAAATGGTTGACTTTTGAATTTTTCGACCATTTTTTTGCAACTTAAATTGTTTATAACTTTTGTAATTGTTTATAAGAATTAATTATTTTAGTTCATACAATAGTGGTACATGTCAGGAGGCTTCAGTTAAAATTTGGAGTGATTCCGTTCATTATTTTTTTTTTTAGAACTTCCACCAGTTGAAAACGGGACGATTTTTCGGAGCTTGACTTTACCAAGAAAAACTGTTAAAAATAAAAAATAAAAAAATTTTTCTTGTATTTTCACTATTTGACTTCATTGTGTAAAAATTTCAAAGTGATTGCATCAATTTTACTACAAATAAAAAATCTTTGAAAAAAAAAAAAAAAAAAAAAATCGAATCTACTAGAAGGGCCCCTTAATTTCACAATGAAAATCAATTTTTGTGTTCTAAAATTAAAATTCAAAAAAATATACGCTGGGTAAGACAATTGAATAAATTGAATTCAAAGACTGACAAATAGTTGTAAAAAATTTTCCATGTCATTGATAGTCCAATCACGCTTGCATTCAATAAAAGGAAGCGTGTGTACTATCGCAAAGCATTGTACTTCCGTAACTCAACATAATTCTAAGGCTCATAAATGTCATGTATGTGTTTTATTGCTTGGTTTTGTAAGTGTACCTTACTTAGCACAATTTTTTTACTCTGATAATAATTTTCTTTAAAATATCTACTTTACAATTCGTTGCTCAGAAATAAAAAAGATAATTACAAAAAATATCTGTAATCTATTCGCGTTAAATATGAGATGAGAAGTAAAATTTAATAAATAAAAATATAAAATAATTGAGCTTTAATTTTCAATATCGTGATTAAATCAAGAATGAAATTTAATAGATTAAGAGAAGAGATTTATTGCATAAAAAAGTCACTTTTTCTTTTTTAACCGAAGATTTTTATTTGGGGAGTTAATCCTTTAAAAAACAATATAAAATAGCGACTCGAAAAATCGACACCACTACATATATATCGCTTTGCTTCTAACAGGCACCCAATACACCTTTTTTTTTTAAATTATGTAATTAAAATTTAACGTCAAGAATTAAAAAAATGATGAAAATTTTTGTTTTTTCTTTTCTACAAAATTTTTAACCAGAACATAGTTACAATAGGATACATTGTAATAAGTTAAAAAAATATAATTTAAAAGTTAATTTAAAAAGACTTGGATAACAATAGTAATAAATAATAAAAATAGAAAAAATTTTGTTAGATAAAGGAAATGAGATGGTGCATTTGCAATCTACATTTGAAATATAAGATATTATAGTGATTATACTAATGAATGAATCAATGTTTTGACTAAATTGTCGTACAATTATTTAATAGAACTTTTGTGTAAGTATATAAATAAGCTTTTAAAAATGTTTCTGCTCTGCTTTTTCTATATTTATTTATTTTTATTTATTTTTAAACTCAATTACTATTGTTATCGTGGTACCTGATAGTTCCACCTTGATGAGCAAACGTGCAAGTACGCGTAAGTAAGTAGGGTCGATTGCCCGAAGCACCATAAATTTTGTCGCCCCGGGTTGCTGGACACGATTAGGATGTTTCATTCTCGCCGGTATGAACACAATGTACGGATCTTCCATAATACCCACGCTGCTTCTTTTGGTCTTCGCTTTTTGTAAGGGTGAGTACTACTACTAACCCTCTACCCTTTTTTTTTTTTTTTTCTGATGACCGAAATCAATGGTGGTACTAGTGATAAGATTCCAGAATGTAGAGGGCTATTTTCGTTTAAGAAGCCTTGGTAAATCAAATTTTTTTTATACTTTCCTCTACCTTTACCAGTTGTTTGTCTTGATCATTGTATTTCAAATTTCAATTAAAGTTAAATTTGTTGGTAGTTCAGCAAATATTTTAAACTAATTGGATTATTTAGTGTAAAAAAACATCAGCTTTAAAACCAAAAACTAAAAATAATATTTAGAAGATTATCAAAACCATGACTAGGATTATTTCGTTTAGAAAGGGGCAGCTTTACTCGGGATGTATTTACTTTTGGGTTGGTGATAATTCTAAAACCGTACACATTATTTGAATCTCTTAGACTTTTAGATGTGTTTTTATAAACGCGTAGTAAACTTTTGTAAAGATTTCTTTATTGCTTAATTACTATGATTTTTCAAAAAGTCATTTCAGATGAGACAAAAAATAAATCGTTTCTAAATTCATTGACATAGGTTCGTTTTCATTGAAAAATAAATAAACTTATTAATTTTCTAAGAATCCTCATCAACTTAAAAAAGTACATACTCAATTTTATAATACCATTTAGAAATTTATAAAAAATTTTATTTTGAAATATTTTTGAGATATTTGGCAATTTTTACTGTTTTGGACGGGACAAAGTCAACTCACAGTCAACTTTGCTCTATAAATTATCTAATAAAAAATGAACAACTATATGTGTATGATATTTCTAAAAGATCTCTACCGTAGGAAGACAAATGTTAATAATTTTAAAAAAAATCAACGCTTTTCTGCGTGGTGGCTTTACCCGTGATGTAAGTAATACTATCTTCAACTTGTTATAACTTTTAAACTAAATGGTCAATTTAGATCAGACTTCATTAAAACGTTTAAAAATATCTAAACCAAAAAATTTGAACAGATTTCCCTTATCCTGCGTTTGTTAGAAGACTCAAAGTGCCAAAAAAATTTCTAATAGTAGCCTTTGTTTAATTTTTAGCACAAAAGAATTTTCAACTTTCTGATGATTACGGTGATATTTTCTTCAGGTTGTATGCAAGGTAAAAAAAATTTTATGAATTTTTAACTTTATAATGAAAATTATATAAAATACAATGATTAGTGTAATGAAATTTTTCCTGCTTTTAATTTTTCAAGTACTAAAAAATATTTGAAATTGAAAATTTAATTACAGTACCACCTCGCCCATTGTCCACTTCGGACATTGTCCAAAAATCAAAGGAGCATGTAAAATTCGCGAGGTTCTCGGTTCCAATGGGTGTACAATGCGTGAAGTCCTATTGTAATATAAAGTAATCCAATAAATTCCAATTTTGAAAAATGGTTTTTCATTCAAGACAAGATCTTTCTTATTAAGAAAAACTAAAAATCTAACAAAAAAAATATAAATTTTAATGCGTCATAAGGATAGTAATTCAAAGTAAAAGCTAAAGTCAAAAAAGCTATAAAATAATATTTAACTTGGTGCAAAAAATTCAATTTGAACCAAAAATCAACAGAAGAAAAATATGATTTCTTTATAAGCTGAAAAATCATCGAAAAATTAATCTGGACGTATATCAACTTATTGATTAACGCAGTATTTAAAAAAATAGTAATACTATTTTTTTGCATTAAATTATACATCGTTGAGAAGCCTTCAATTTTAACTTTCACTTGATGTTATCTAAATTTCTTTATGAAGCTTTCTGCTGTCAGCGTATATAGAGCTGTCTATTTCTTAAAAATCGATAATTGAAGAAAACGGCTTGAAAATATTAATATCCACTTTGAATACGTTTTTTTAAAGCATGAAATTTTCACTGATGTATATAGTATGAGAATTTTGAAAAAATTGAATTAATGAGAACTTTAATTTTGTTTCTTTACAGTTTGTTACACGTTATTATTACTACTATTTTTTTTTTAATTTGATTTAAATTAATTTTAGAAATGGAAACATCAATGAATATATTGATGCACCTTTGCTTGAAGTGAGAAATCTTGTTGCTTTATTGGATTTCGAAAAAGCAACGATAATCTACTTGCATGGCTACACAGGGAGCATAAAAAGTAAAGATGTTATTACAGTAATCTCAGGTACATTTCCTTTTATAAATCTCTTATTTTCATCAATTTTTTAATTACTTTTGTTTAAAATAATTTGATTTTTAAAATTTATGTTTATACTAGTAAAATTTTAAACTAACTGAAGTCTGCATGCGACCTTCAAGAGGTTCGAGAACCGAGCCGAAGGCGAGTATAGCCAGAACAAAAGTGATAATAAATTGTATAATTAGTTATGAAAAAAGCTAGTGCTATTAATTATAATCAATAACTTTTCCGTGATTGAAAAAAAAAAATTTCTTTAACCTAAGCTAGCTTTGATTAATCTTGTCTTTCGTGAACGGAATTGTCATCGCAAATAAATCAAATTAAAAATTGATCACTTTGTAAATGGCAGCAGCTGCAAAAAATCGATCTTCACTTTGTTACACTTGTATTTGAATATTAAAAACGGAATTCAGATTTTCATCTCTGTGAGTTATTGTTTCATATTGAAAAAAACTACAAGTTGGTGAATTTATTTATTTTTTTAAACTAGAAATATAAATAGTATACCGATGAAAAGCAAGCAAGCCAATTCCACTTTAACAAAAACTGATGGTCTCAAATACATTTTTTAATAAATGTAACAAAAAAAAAAAAAAAAAAAAAAAAGAAACTCGAGAAGGACTTGATTTGTGTACACGGAAAAAATAAAATCCTTGCAGCGTAGCTGAATTCAGCGATATGACGATGCGAACAGTTAACGACGCTCCAACGCAGACTTTTCATCGTGGCGAGGCAAAGTCTGCGTTGGAGCGACGTAAAGTTAGCTATAGCGTGCCTTCCTTACCAACAGCTGTAGCAGAGCTCGACTCACGCTTGACGCTTGTTTACTTGTGTACTTACTCTCTGCTATCGCGGGTTTACAGCAGCATAACTATAAAAAAATGTGTTTATTGATAGTTGTAATTAATTTAAGTATTTTTTATATCAGTATTTTTATCACCCGCGATAGCAGAGAGTAAGTACACAAGTAAACAAGCGTCAAGCGTGAGTCGAGCTCTGCTACAGCTGTTGGTAAGGAAGGCACGCTATAGCTAACTTTACGTCGCTCCAACGCAGACTTTGCCTCGCCACGACGAAAAGTCTGCGTTGGAGCGTCGTTAACTGTTCGCATCGTCATATCGCTGAATTCAGCTACGCTGCAAGGATTTTATTTTTTCCGTGTATCAAATTTGAAATCTCTGAAAAGATGTATACATCATAATTCTGAAGTTTAAATTAAAATTGGTTTTTCAATTTTTTTACATCTCTAGTATTAAATTTCATATTACAAATAAAAACCTCGTAAATTTAACGTCAGCTAGCTAGTGTACGAAGTGCAATCACAATTTAAAATAGTAAACTGTTAAGTAGAGTTTGAATGTAGCTAAATTTATTAAAGTTTTACCTTTGAATTATGGTAATATGAATCATATAAAAAGTAACGAAGAAAAACTTTTATCAAACTAAGCAATTCAAAAAGCTTTACTCGATGCTTATACATACGCCATGTCTTTGGGGCCTTTTCAAAACATAAATACCCACAAGTCGTGACAACACATAGAAAGCGCGTAAATTTCCAAATCTATGTCACGAATAAGCATCGCATTTTAGGTATTCAAAGTTAATTTTTCTCTTGTATGCAAACGAATATATTTTAATGAAAATACCGCTTTCTGAACTAATTATGAATTTAAAAAAGTTTAGTAAGACTAAATGAAGGGTTTAATCCTTTAATTAATTATCGTAACATTAGGTACTAATTTATAATTCAATTGCGCGGGGCAAAAGATTAATTTCATAATTTTGAATTCGCAAAAAAAATTATTTAATATTCTTTCACGTATATTTTTATATGAAAAAATCAAATTTGAAAGTTAAAAATTGAAAATACAACTAAAAAATATTAATTTTCTCATTTCACAAATTAAATATATAATAATAACTAAAAACAAAAAAAAAAAAAAAACAAACGAAACAAAATGTTAAAATTTATGAAAATATTTCGCGTTGGCTGTCGACTTTTCTAACTAGCGTAAATGAAAAAACTTTTAACGAATACTCACTCATGTCGACATGAAAATATAACGAAGCAAACGCATCAGCTTATCTAGAACGAATGGACCACAACGTTATGGCCGTGGACTGGAGAAGGATTGCGGGTCAAAAGTACCCGAACGTGGTGAGCAGCGCTCAGGGAGTCGGTTACGCCCTCGCCGAGGCCTTGAACGAGATGGTTGATCAGGGTCTGCCCAAGAACAACATTCACGTGGTGGGTCACTCGATGGGCGCTCAAGTCGCGGGCTTTCTTGGAAGACAGACCAGCTTCGAGCTTACCAGAATCACAGGTGAGATCATCCAATTAGTTAAGAATTTTTAAATTGAAAATTTTTTAATAAGCAAAGCACCTCGCAGGCTTAGATCCAGCGGGACCTTTCTTCAATTTTCTCGAGGCGCATCTATCGGCCGCGGATGCGCGCTTCGTCGACACTATACATACGGACGCGGGCTTTTACGGAATCGGTCGAGCTTCCGGGTGCACGGTGAGCTTTTACCCGAACGGAGGCCGTCGCGTGCAACCTGGCTGTCCTACTAAGTACGAGTTTTCTAGCCCGGAAGGTAAGCGCATTGTTTTTCAATTTCACACTCACACACACGCCCCCATATCCTTGTACACGTATACATGATCTCAGATTTCATCAATTTCTTCTTTATATTTGCATTCTCTTTCTTTTTTTTTATACTTTAAGGTACAAAGCTTATCAACTTTGTTCTTATTCGTATTGTATCTATCGATTACCATTCGCTTCGCGTTACGCGCTTGTTTATTGAAGCATCTTCAAGTACCCAATAAAGTTTATTAAATTTATCCGGAACAATGTATTTATTATTTTAAAAGTAAGATTCTTTCATGAAATGAATTCCTCCTCGTATGGACGTTTTTGCACGAGTGAACCGAGTGTCATGAGAAGGAAATCACTTTCGTACTAAACGCGTGAAGCTCGATTTAACGTATGTCGTTTGAGGTTAGCTTGCGTAAAATCGAGTCTCCACGCATTAGTGCGATTAAATTTCTTTTTAACATAGCACCAATAATTTTACTTCCCAACAGAAAAGTTGCGAATAATATACACTTTTTACCATTTTTTGATAATTAATATGTTTCTCAATTAGTGTGTAGCCCGAGATGTAAGTGTACAACCACACACTAATTGAGGAACATATCATGTTGCTATTTAAACCATAATTTTCGTTATTTAAAACAATTTGATCATTTATATAAAAATTTATTTTGGTATCAAGAAATTTACACCGAAAAGTTATTTGACTTTTTAGCAATTTATTGTTTTTATTTTGACACAAATTATACATTAATAAGTCTTACTATGATGGTTTGGTTGAAATTTAAAAAATTTTAGATTTAATTTTTTTATATGTGTTTATAAAATATAAGCTTTATGCTTCTTCATAAATTTTTATGAAAGTAAATATAAAAACGAGACCCAAATAATTATAATATTGAATCAGGTTTTAATATAAAATCTGTGAGATCATCAAGAAAATATTTATATATATGAAAAATTTGGAATATCCTGCTGATTATTATTATTTTTTTTTTATTTCAATAACCTTTGAGTATAGAGTTTCAAATTGCTCGATATGTTTGAAATTGAAAGTGTCTAGGTACCATCACCGTGTACCGTATTCGGTGCACGTTGCACGGTACACGGTACCAAATAAGAGTTAATTTAGGCAGTCTGTGAATTTAATTGGGTTATTTAGGATATTTAAAGTAAATACTAGTAGTTTTTTAAAACTTAAGTGGGTTATTTGGAATAAATTATAGGATCTAAAGTAAAAAGCTACCGTGTACCGTGTACCGTGTGCGGTGCACGGTGATGGTACCTAGACACAACCTTTGAAATTTGAGGAAGTAAATTGGAGGAGGAGAAAAAAGGTCTTTGAAGAAACTAATACCGTTGAATGTTTTAGACTATTGCAGTCATCACCGTTCTTTCGAATTTTACGCCGAATCTCTTAGAGACGAAAATGCATTTGTTGGAACAAATTGTACCTCTTTTCGTAAATTTTCTCAAGGAGAGTGTGACGGAGATATGAAAATTCCAATGGGATACGCGACACCTATCGATGCGTTAGTTTATTTTATATTCTCAATTTTTTAAATTTCTTTTTTACATTTTATGAAATTGTTTAAAAATCGGAGTAATCAATTTTCAACCGCTACATTTTGGAAAATCAGCGAAAAAGAATTTTTTTAAGCTGATACTTTTTTTTCAGCACTGGCGTATTTTACCTGATCACGAACAACGGTACCCCTTATGGTATGCGAATGGAAGGAGCGGTATCGAAACGTGCTTTGAATAACAATATGTTAACTAAAACTGAGCTATCGTAAAAAAAAAAAAAAAAAAAAAATTTATCTATTGTTGACACGACAATGGTAACTGTTTTTCGATAGTAAAATTTTCATTCTTTTAAATTTTTTTTCTTTTATTTATTTATGACTTTATTAGTGAAAAAACTTTTATTGTTAAAGAATAAAAAATTAAGGCTTTCACTTTAACATAAAATTAAAATCAAAGTTGCAGTGCAGAGATCCAATGAAAATTGCTGACGATGTAAATACTTTTAGAAATGTGGAAACTTTAAAAAAGTAAACTGTAACTCAAACAATTGAAAATTTTGGATTAAAACTTTTCAGCAGCTCAACAGTTTTCTTAAGAAATTATGATTAAAGTTCAATAAAACAATTTTACAAGAATTAATCAAGGCAGATAATTGCCTTTGAAAAACATACAAACTCTAAACTTTTTTAAAGGTTGATGTTAAAGTTTTTACTTTTGTTGTCCAAATAAAAATAGTCAACCGATCTGATATACAAATGAGATCGAAAAAAAAAAAAAAAAAAAAACAAAAAAAATATTATACTGTAATTTTTATCATTAATTTTTGTTTTTTTTTACACCATCACTGTGTTGGTAAATCCACGTTGCTAAAGTCTAAATAAATAATATTTTTTATTCATTATAATTTTATTTTTATTTATGAGAGATACGAGAATTTTATTTCAAAGTTATTTGAATAATTCGTTGCAAAATGTACTCCAAAAACAAAGCGTAGGTATTAGAAGAAAAACATCTTTGGATTTAAAGAAAAAAGAATGCTCAGCCTCAGCAAAGCTTTGTAAGGGATATATCCCAGGTAAAATATCTTAATAGTCGAAGGTAAATCGAATTGGAAAACTATAGAAATCCACTAACCTTAAGTTTGGAGCGTGCCAAACGTTGATCACGAGCATTTTCGGCTTCACCTGGAGGTCTTTTGCCCCAAACCAGAAGGGCTATGCTCGTGTAAGTAAATAGAAGAGTCACCAGTGGTATCACGTACTGCACAACCATCAAAGCCATTGAATAGTAGTACCTGCAGCGCAATTACACCAAAGTGGGTTAATCATACGATCCTTTGTATCTTATCTCACCCTACTTTGAAACTACTTTGAATCTATTTTATAAATCTCTGCTCAGTGTGTTTAACTGATAAAACTAACCTTACGACTCATGACTTTAATCACATAATTTACATTCAAAGAATAAATAATAAAGAATAGTCTACCTGTGTTTTCTATCCTGCCAATCTTCCTGGCAAACATATTGATCACACGCTCTGTACTGTTCAGAGGGTTGCAGTAACTTTGAAACTATTGCAATGGGAAAAGACACAAACAAAGCAAGCATCCAAACTGCGCAGATCGAGACTCTAGCATGTTTTTTCCTTCTCATTTTTGGCCGAAAAGGCCACTGTATTGCTACATAACGATCCACACTTATTGCGACCAAAGTGTAAGCGCTTACCAGAACCGATACAGCCTAAAGAAAAGATTATTTTTGTATTAAAATATTAATATTCAACGTTAGATTTAAATTACACTTAATTTACAGTCAGCTCTTTAGTTTAAAATTAACTGTTATTTAAATAACACCAATTTTATAATTAAAGTAAAAATTTGCTTGTACGATTACAATGTAGTAGGGGCACCATAAACACCTTTTTTATCATAGGCTGTAGTAAATATAAAAATCAATTTTTTGAGATTATATGAAAACTCATCGATTGCTTTTGGCAATAGGTAGCAATTCTAATAAATTAAAAGCCAACGTAATTATTAAATGTTTAAAAAATGAGGAAAAACTAAAGTGTCCAATTGTTAGGAGAGACACGTTGGGCACACTCAACTGTACACGACTCAGAACTGGGTTATCTAGGTCATGTGAAACTTACCAAATTCGAACAGGAGCGTGGGCCCAACGTACCTCGTTACATTTTTTTTGTTTAATTAATAATCTTATGGTTATTAATTTTAGAAAAATTTTAAAATACACTGAATCAAAGTTTAAATTTTAAATTTTTTAAAAACATTATGCAGTAGAAATTTTTTTTTTTTTTCGGGTAACTTGGTGATTGAAAAAGTACAGAAGTACGAACTTGAAGCTCATGAAACTTCACAACGTAATTTGTAAAAATTTAAACGTTTTTTGCTCAATTTTTTTTTTTTTAACATTAACTTTATAACTATTGAAGTTATTACTTATTTTATATATCTTTTAAACAAAACAATTTATTATTATTTTATATTGAGATGACCAATATAATTGACTGCCAAGTCGTACCCTGCGTTCCCCTAGTTATTCAATATTCACGAAAAACTGAAGCTTTTTCCGTCAAACAACATGGTAAGTAAGATTTTCAACGTTATTGAGTTAGAAACCACTCTAAAACTAAAATTTTGCTCACCAAACATAATCTAGTTTTTAAATTACTGTGTAAACCACTAACCACATATTGTGATCGATACCAAAACTAATTTTACTCCAATAAACTGTAAAGACATTAATTTTAAACGTCGCTTCGCGTGGGCATAAAAGTGATCAGTTTTTATCAAATATATGATTGAACTAATTACAACTGAACTTTGCAACCAAATTAAAAATGCACGAATAATTTATCTTTAAAGATTTATTCGTGGTCGTATAATCAACCAACGAATTTAAAATTTAAATAATAAAGGAGGGGTTGCAATTTGGCCGAAATTTGCCCTACGCTAAATTGGCTGAAACTGCAAGATAAGGTGTCTTTTAAATGCATCTTTTCTTATCAATGGTCTATATTCGATTTATGCGTTTAAAGTCGATTTAATTCCGAGAGGCTATGCACTTCAGAATCACTGATGATTCTTTTGATTCTTTTTGATTCTTTTGTGATTCTTTCGTGATTCTTTTGGCAAATTTGAAGTGTTTAGAGCCTTGGAATCAATTTCAATTGATATTTTGTTAAAAATAATATTTTTCGAAGATTTCTACTTAAAATAAAATTAATATTTTATTGATTATATTGATTTTTATGAGTGATTCTTTTAGTGATTCTGAAGTGCATAGCCCTTCGTTTAATTCACTATTAAGGTAAAAAATCGAGACAGTTCGTTAAAAAACCGTTTAAAACTTGAAAACTTGGCGCGTAAACCCCCATTCTTTTTTTCTTAAAAAGATGCCTTTTTTGCTCTAGTTTACGTTGATATATATTTTTATAACTTTTATTCAATATTTACTGTAAAAAATTCATAAAACATGGAAAAAATATTTAAAAGAACCCCTTTTTTACTCAAAGAACATAGCCGAGTAAGATAGTCGAATCGGCCCCGACGGCAAACCCTTACAATATATATATCATTCGAAAGGGCATAAAAAAAGAAAATTTTTTGAAAACCACAGCTCCTATTCCCTCCCTAGGGGCCCTAGGGTCTAAAATAGTGATTTTTCAACTTTGATTCATATCTCAGAACCTATAAGAGCTAGCGACATGCGGCTTGCAGCAAAATTTTCTAAAAAAAAAAAAATGTAGTTCGCCTATGTTTTTTAATATCATTTTTGGCTCCAAATTTAAACCGTTCGTGCCATTTTTTAACCTTAATTTTGCGATTTAAAAAAATCTAAGACAAACACCTCGCCAAAAAAATAAATATATGACGTATTTTAACAAAAATTAACTGCTCTAATTTTTTTTAATATTTAATATTTTAATGTCTTTTTTGTAATTTTCTGAGTGAACTACTTAATCTCTGAATTGAAAATAGCACCAAAAATTTTTCTTTTACCGATGTTGATAACTTTTGTTTTCTACTAACGAAAAACGACTTATTTACCACGGGTTTTCATTAATTGGTTTTTCAGAGCTGATCATTTCATATTGAAAAAAAACTTTTAAACTAATCAAATAATTAAAGATGATTAAGTTCGTTAATGTTTTGACAGTTGTTTTGAAAATTCTGATTCGAAAAATTTAAAGTACAATTTTTTTGTCTCCGTTATTTAGAAACATGTCTAAAGTTCACGCATTATTTGCACATTATAATGTAAATTTATTATAGTAAATTAATATAAAAAAAGTTGTATTTTTACAAAGCAAAATTTTTAATTGGTAAGAAATAAGTAAAGGATAAGATTTATTGATAACAGAAATGAAAAATGAAAAATGTATCAATAAAAAAAGTTACGAGCGAATATTGAAAATAGCGTCCGATGGTTTCGAATTCGAACGCAAAACGCGTAGCTCCATGTATGCACATACGTGTACGTTCAGATCGTAAAATGTGCGAGTGCATGGGGTCAGAAGATATGAAAAACGGTAGTTTTTTCTCTTAAGAATTTCTTATAATCTAATTTAATTTCTTTTAATTACTCCAACATGAATTTCACTTTTTTGTTGCATACGTTTTAAAAACTTAAATATGATAAGCTTTTATCAACCAATAGAATTGATAAAAGGTAAATAAATAAAAAGAAAAAACACAATTTTAAAAGACAACTCACCTGTAAAAAATTAACGACGACACATATTTCAAATCCGAAAGGCCAATGCATGAGTATGAGAGTGCTTATAAAGGTCGTTGGTACGCAGAACAAAGCGATCAGGATATCCCCGACAGCAAGATTTACAATGAAGTAATTCGTCAAAGTCCTCATCCGAGAGTTTGCATAAAATACATAACAAACAAGACCATTGCCGAGCAGCGCAATGAAAAATATACTCATGTAAAAAAAATAAATTAAAACCCGAAACCATGTTTTTGTCAAAAGAATTCCTGTGGACTCCGCATCACATTCGTAATGTTCAGTTTCATTTTCGCTTCTTGTCATGCAGCTGCTGAGATTTGGTCCCGCAGCTGCGCTGCAAAAGCTTTCATTCATGCTGCTTACTGCATGTCGATGCGTTTTTGAGCTGAAAACAAAAATAAAATACTTATATTTTTTTACCTAAATAAAATTATTGCTTCAAAAAAATTTTATTTTCGACACTAGTGCGTAAAAAATGAAATTTGAAATGGTTTTACGCACTCGGGTCAAAATAATAAAATATATTTCGAAACTGGTGAGCGTCTTCACCAGGACTCTTTGAAGAACCTCGGGCTACACATCGCTTCGCCCTTGGTGCCTTTAAGTCGCCCTGGCAATGACGTCGCACCAGTTTCGAAATGTAATATTTTAGAAGATAAAGTATATATTTTATTAATGTAAAATTACTTTCACTAAAAGATAAGTCTCCTGACAGATTCTACTCATTAATTCTAACTAAAAAATCGGATCTTTTACGCTTGTTTTTGGTTCTTATGCGCAAAAATATTTTTCGAACTCAGTTCGCAACGTAATTAGATGAATGTCATCAAAACGAGGTGACTTTTGCACACCAGTGTCAAAAAGCTTTATTTTAGTTTTTCAAATGGATAATGTTTTTTAGGATACTTAGAAGCCTTTTTTCGGTACAGGGGTTGAAAATTAAAAAAAAAATTGTGTTTCTTTGCCGTCTATTGATTGGGAGATATAACGAATTTTGAACTCTTTCCGAGCTAAATTTATCATTTTTCACTTTTTACGTGCATTTTAGTTCATTTTTACTATGCGCGTTTATTTCGAAACAACATCATTGTTCAAAGGATGTTTCAGAAACCAAAAAGCCAAATTAAACGCGGTGAGGTAGAAAATGTTTGCTCAGGTGTCTCAAAACGATGTCTCTATTTTCAGTAAGATCAGGTCTAGCATCAGGTTACATGGGTAAGAATGACATTTTGAAATATTTTTGGGACGTGTTTTTCCTTATAGCGTTCAATTGCAAAACTCGATATTTTACATGTATTGAACAAAATTCACCGTTGTGTTTCCTTTTGAAATTGTTGACAATTATGAATTTTTAAATTTACGTGAAAATTCATCTAGAAGAGATAAATATAAAATTTTAAAAACTGATCTGAGAAGCTAACAATTATCTCAGAATATTACTTTTTAAATTATTGTTGAAAATTAAAAACTGCAAAATGAAAATTCACATTGACTCGCTAAAACTTTTTTGAAATTTTTGAAAATTAATAATAATAAAATCGAACTATGTATAACTCATAATTATAAATTAAATATAAAGTACTAAAAGTTTTTCCACCGTTTTGTAATAAATTTTATAGAATCAATTTTGATTTTTAATTTATTTATTTGTAAAATATCTACTTGCATCAACTTTGAGTACGATAATAGTGCAAATTCTCATATCTCATTTGGCGCCAGTGTGCATTACACGTCGTGGATGTGAATTTCATCTCAATTATGAGATGCTTTTCAAAAAATTTAATATTACGAATGTCTAATTATCATCGCATTTATATTACAATATGATTGTGTTGCTCATTAACTTGGATTAAAAGAGCTTCTAAATCGTAATAATTTATTGTTTAAAAATTAATTGATTTTCTACTGGGAAAAATTAAAAATTACTCATTTAAAAAAGGGTCAAACTAATTTGATTTACATGAAAAGTATCAAATTTTCATGTTACGGATACTTCATACCACACTTTGAGAAAGCAAAAAATAACATTGTTCGCTCCATAAGTGGAAAAATCCTAAAAAAAGTGTGAACGAAAAATCAGCCATCTGAGAATCTTAAAAATTTAATATTACATATTATGGATCTGAGAAGTAACTCATGAACTTTTGTTTTTAAAATTTAGCTCATCAATATTTCAGGCTATAATCAAAATTGAGGGTGTGAAGGCAATAAGCTGGTAAGCGCCTTTCAGGGTTAGATGCGCTCACCGTCTTATTGCATTCTCCCTTAATTGTGATAGTTCATAATACAAATCGTTGAATTTTATTTATGGTGTAATGATAGTCCAAAACGCATGGGTCAAAAACAGCTACTTTGAGATTTCATAACTCAAAAATAAAAGGGTTTCTTTTTAGATCATAAAATACCCCTTAAATCCAAAATAATATCAAATTTCATGGACTCCCAGATGGGGGATTTTCTCTGTCATTCTTTTATAAACTATTACGACCTCAACATTTTTTTTTATTGATTACATTTTTACATTTTTAACTGTAATTAATTAAATTTCATTCTTTTTTTTTTAATTTTTCAATTTAAAAAAAACTGAAAAACTGAAAAAAGAAATAATTAAAACTTAAAATTCTGTTATTTACTTTTAAAACACAACAATTCTTTTAAATCAATAAAAAAGTTCATCATTTTATGAGGGATAAAAATTAGTATCTTCTATGTAGAGCTTACGTTGTTTAGCGAAAGTTATAATTAATTTCAATCACTTTTCAAGAAAAATTCCATTCTTTAGACATCTATTTGTTCAAATTCTAGTATCAATAAGTTGTTTGAAAACGTGTAAAGTTCAAGGCATGGCATGTTCTGGGCTTGTTGAAAAGATTTTTTAGCCTTGACAAGTTAATTCTTAGTATTCGATGTACAAAATTCTAAACTATTTACTTTGCAGTGTAAACTTGTGGAATCAATATGCAAACTACCCCGCAGTAGCAATACTAATCAACCAGTTTGTGGTTATTGAATTTTTGGCTTTTTATAAAAATGACTGTGGTTGCATGATTAAAAACCCTCCAAAAAAATTTTTAGTATTATAAACCATCGTTGTTTAAAACAAAAACTGCTTTATGATAAAATCTTTTTTAGGTCGTGTCTCGATAGTTGCAAGTACGGATCAAAAACTTAGCCGAGCAAGATCCAAGGGATTTTGAGAAGTTACAGTTTTACCTCGATACTCTTACTAGCTAGCTTACTAGTTCATTTACTAAGTTTAAGCTTTTAAATAGCCTAGTATAAGATCAAACTCAGAGATCATTGTGATTAGAAGAATAATGTTTAAAAAAACGTATATATTTACTTAGAGGTAAGAAAAATTCAATTTTATTTTTAAAAATATTTCTTATCTTAAATTTAAGATCACAGTTTCAAAAACTTTTGAACTCTTAAGGTTGTTGGGTAGGTACTAGAATAAAAAAGACGATTTGCTCGAGACTTGGCCAAAACGTAGGTAATCATTAGTTATTAACTCAGTTAAATTTCTAGACCATCGGGACATATAGAAAAAAAGATACAAACAAATTAAGTTTAACACGCAATCAAATGAAAAATCACTGAATTTCACGGTTTTTATCAAAATTCATGAAAACGAAAAGAACGATCGTAATAAAAAATTGTAAGTGATAGAACAAAAAATAATACACGTTTTCCTTCGTTAATTATTCTTGATAGACATATATAAGTTATAATAAAAAATCAGTGAACGCTAAAATCTTAGGTTATTCGCCATGTTTTATACGAGTGCGAGAAAGACAGAGAGTACCGTTTCTACTCGCAAATGTATAGCGTTCTCTCTCGCAGCGACCCAACAACCTTAACGATTTATTTTTATAGAACACTCGATTTGACAAGTTTAATTGAAAGCTCATTCGACTTGTCACCAAACTACTTTTTCATACTCTTTTTTTTCTCAAGTAGGGTTTGAAAGTAATTTACATTGGTGATTTAAGCAAAGAATAAGAACGTAATTATAATTTACACTTTGAAAACGCTTGAACGAAATTATATAATTTGAAAAAGATTAGAAACTGTATAAAAATTTTTTTTTTAATCTAATAAATTTGATTTTTTAAATAGTATTTTTAGTATAAACCATTTATAAAAATAAAACTTAAATATAAATTAATAAATGACTAATTATACTATTTTGAATGGCAATGGTTTTCGAGTTAGGGAACGTTCATAAACCACGTGGTCATTTTTTCGAAGATTTTGAAGGGCCCTCCCTCTCATGAAGATCAGCGTAGTATTTTTATCAATTTTTCGACCCCCCCCCCCTAAAGTCACGTGGTTTTTTTTACGATTTCAAATTGTAAATATGAATACTATTAGTTTTTTAAAAACATTATTTTTTAAGTTATAATTTAATGATTTAATACCAGGAGTGCAACAACTCCTTTCAGCTAGGGGGTGTCCTGAGGTCTACCCCCCCCCCCTCCAATAAAACTGGCGTCGAGAAAAAAAACGATGAGTTCAATAAATAGACTGGTTAATTATCCCCCAAGCTCTAAACCCCGAAAACACTGGGCGTAGAGTTCAATGAATAATCTAATCAGCTATCCTCCAAGCCTTGAATCCCCAAAACCCTGGGCGTCCGAGGTCAACGAAAAGACTGATCAGCTATCCCACAATCTCTAAACCTCCCAAAATTCTGGTTACCGAGTTCAACGAAAAAGCTGATCAGTTATCTCTTAAGCTCTGAATCCCCCAAAACCCTTGAAACCCAAGTTCAATAAAAAAAAAACTGATCAGCTATCCCCCAAGCTGTACACCTCCCAAAACTCTGGTTACCGAGTGGAATAATTTTACAAGTTAAGCGTACTTTATTTTTGAATATCAAGTCCATAAAAAAGTGGTTTTTTTTTTTTTTTTTTTTTTTTTTTTTTTTTTTTTTTTGTTCCACAAAAAGGTTGTGGCATACTTTTATTTATATCAACTGAAAATATTACAAAATAATAAAAAAAAAAAATTTTATATTAAATAAAAAAAATAAATTACCAATAAACAAACGAAAATTTTTACACTTTTCTCGAAATGTGTCTGCTTCTTAAAAGCATTTAATTTATAGTTAAAAAAAAATTTGTTGATAATATTGCAAACAAAGAGTTAAACAATAAGTAAAAACTTATAGCGTTTTCCAAATTAACCACGCCATATTTGAGTTAAAAATTTCAGATTTACAACTTTATGATATAATTGCACCAGTATAGCGTAATTAGATATCGTTACAAAATTATTTATATCGTTAACTAAAATGCACTCATATTTTTGGAATAATTTAACTCATGCGCCCAGGGTCTTGGGGGTTTAGAGCTTGGGGGATAGCCGACTTTAACGTTCGACAGTAAAATATTATGAATCGAAACATCGATTCATGCACTTTAAAAACCACGTGCTTTTCTGAATCAACAGCCCTACCCCCCACGTAACCTTTCGTAGCCTTTTAATCGCCCCCCTCCCCCCCTATTTGGGCCACGTGGTTTGTGAACGTTCCCTTATCACAAAAATTTAATTTAGATTTCACATAAAATAAAGAAAAAAAAAAAAAGATTAATGACGATACGATTTTTGTATTTATGCATGCATCTTAAGCTCAACAGCATAATTATTTTGCAAATTGAGGAATATAATTATATAATTTTTTAGTGGCACCTTTTTTTCAAGGTGACGTTTTCAAAATGAATATGTTTGATAAATGCCACTTAGCAATTATTATTTGATAATATGGTTGAATAGAAATGAGACTCTATATTGAAAATTCAATACTAGAAACTCTTTAACGACAACAGTCTATAGAATACTTAAGTTTGGCAAAAAAGTCTCGGACGGAAAATATATGAGCTACCATCAATCTTTTGGAAACATCTGCGTATCTCGTCCGAGCAACTTTTATGATAGACCATATAAAAAATAATAAAACCTCTACGCGTTGCCAGAATCTTAACTTTAGGTACTCATAAACAAACATATCAAGCATTGACTTTTCGTCGCAAAAAAAATATTTAATGAATAATAATTATTCTGTCAATTATCATGTCGGATAAATTTAAACGTTAATCATTCGAAAAAATTATTTTTAAACTACTTGCAAAATTCTCATTAATAAATTTAATAAATATTAATAAACTATTACTTTTAGTTAATTTCAATAGTACACGTAATTTTATTTATTTTGAAAACTTTTTCCTGAAATTATACTTTAAACTAGAGTTTATTGTAAAAGAGATTTTCAAAATACCGTAACTGGATTATTAGTGAATTTATAACAGACCAATATAATTGTTATGCTTGTTACCAAAAACATAGAACACATACAGACAAATTTTTATTCTTTCAACCTGGTCAATTCAAGAGTATAATAGAGAACTATATGTACACTTTTTTACTTGTACAGAGGCAATAATTTAAATCTTAAAATAAATGTATCCTTTATACAAAGCGACTCCGCTCAATTTTTCCGACATCAAATGCCGCCCTAAAATACGTGAACCAGACCAGCTAATTCAATAAGCCTGATTTATATGTTTAAAGATCGAGTTGATCATAATTAAATCGGGATTTTTATCTGAACCATTTTTCAAATAGAGTGAATTTCTTTGGAAATATATTGAGACAAAACTTTTTATTTTTCTAAAATAAGTTCTTATGCTATTAGAGACCATTCTGGTGTTTATGAACTACTTCATTCTTGAAAGAGGTTCAGTAGTATTTTTTTCAATCATTATCATAAGAAATTTTCTCTTAGTAGTATAATTTTTGATCATAAACTAGTATTTTACACGAAAATTTTTTTTATCGTAAAGTCTTTTTACGCATCTATTTTAGTGCGATTTTGTGCTGCTCCGCAGCACCCCGAGGCCTTGGAGAGCAGCTCAACCAGCTTTTAAACTACTGTTTTTTACACTTTTACTTTTTTTCTCAGTATTTGTCAAGCAATCATTCTGCACTATAATATCACGACGTAAAAAATTACTTTTTTCAATAGGAGTATGTATTAGGGTAGTTTTCGATTGAGAAAACGATGGAACTAGTAGCGCTAAAGGTTTGTTTGAAATTCAACGTTGATAAGTGGACAATCAGAGAGCATCATGGTGGAGTCCAAATCTACTGGAGCCTGAAGGAATTTCTCTTAATAACCAAGCTCCAGGTCCTTTTCAATTTGCAATATAAGTGGAAGCACAAGGTTGTAGACTCTAACAATAGATCCCTCAAAGACCTTGTTTTTGGCTTTGCATATCTTGTGATTGTCAAAGTACAGTTTCATAAAGATAAAGCAAAAACTGTCTTGGTTTGCCAGAACTCTCGTTGTAAATCTGTTTTTTGTTCATCTGCTCTGTCGCAAAAGTTTGGACGCTTAAAAAATAATATTTTTGGCGTAGACATTCTGTATAATGGCAGCCAGTTGAACACTCTCAAAAGATTGAAGAATTTCTTCCATTTTGACCAACTAACAAAAAGTCTGAAGTCGCTGGTTGATCTGACAAACTTTTATATAAATTCAGGAGAGTAGCTAGATGTGCTCACCACAATGTACGGGTCGTTAATTTCATTTAAGAATGTTTTTGGCTTTCCTGACAATCTTCTTAACATGATGTTTAAAGGAGAACTCATGGTCAAACTGAATCCACAAAAATCTGGCGCGGCCGGTGGTCGGTGGACTCTATAAAAGATTCGCCAATGCAGAATTTTAGTTTTTTCTACTTGATGTTGAGTCCAAGTTTTCCCAAATTGCATTGTATGGTTTTGCAGGCACTTTGCGTCAAGGAATACACATTAACACGTTGCGGTGACATTTCTAAACACGCAATGAGCCACCTGTCTAATTAGACCTATTTTTGAGAGCAACAAGAAACACGTGCGTTACCTAGCACAGCAACGGCCGAACTGACTCAATTAATGTATCCGAAGTTATACATTTATATCTTTAGTTGCCCGAACGTCCAACGACCCGAATTTGTATAGATATAGTCGAGTGTTTGCAGTTCGAAATTCGAATGTCCGAATAACCTTCATGACATAACCGCTTTTCGTGTACATATTCAAAATTATAAGTGTACAAAATTATAATAGAAGAAAAATTTTAATAATACAAAGAATCATGAATCCGGAACCAAAAGTAATTAATGGCAACCGTCTTCTTCTCGAAGGATTCGTGTATGTAAAATCAAAAGCTGGTGTCAATAATAGAACTCATTGGGACTGTTACAAGGTGAGTCTTAGGTTTTTTTTTGTTTTTTTTTTGTGGAATTACATTATTATATATACAGGTGAGAAGAAAAGAGTGCAAGGCACGTGCATTCACAGTAGATTCCGTTAGCGCTGACATTCGTGCCAATCCTCGACGTCGAGTGCTATTTTGTAGCCTTAAAAGCAGAGGCACCTGAAGAACTCGAGGATTTTCTCTCCTACTTCAACATGACCTACGTTAATGGTAAGCTCAAATCTTTTTTTTTATTATAGTGATTTTATATTGTTTTATCGTCATTGTTGTTTATTTTGCAGGAAAGCTGAAGGTTGGTAAGCGCAGGGCAGTTCCTCCCCGATACAGTATCCAGCTCTGGGATCAGTATGACGCTTCAAAGAATGGCGAGGCCAGAACTAACAACGCATCGGAGGGTTGGCACAACAGGTTTCACCTGTTAATGGGCAAGAGCCACCCTGACGTATATTCATTTATAAAGGAATTAAAAAAAGAACAAGGCGATACGGAGATCGCCGTTCTTGAGCTGTCGTTGGGGCAGAAGTCCGACCCCAAAAAAAAAAATGGCTAGACCAACAGACAAGGCTCCAACGTATTGTTCTTAATTTCGAATCGTACACTATTCTTGAGTTCTTAGAAGCGATCGGTGACACGATGTCAGTTTAAATGGTTTTAAATTGTTTGTAGAATGTATTATGTAACTCGCCGTCACATGCTACCGCACTTTAGGATTTTTTACACCTTTTTTTGTGCATTGTATTTTGTAGTGATTTTATTTTGTATTTATTCTATTCTATTGTTTACTAAATAAACTTCTGCAAATGAATTGGAACAGTAGTAGTAAGTAATTCGGGCGAATTCGGGGGCTGCCATTCGGGCAAATAGATATTCGGGCAAATAGATATTCGGGGGAACCGATTCGGGCAAACGGTCGACAACCTTGAGTAACATTTAATCTATCGTATTCGTGGCTAAAACAATTTTCCACGCAAGAATTGAAGTTAGCGTGTTCTAGCCACTCAATTCGATAAAGCACATATCGATACGAGTGCCTAAACAAGACAAAGGTTTTTTTCACACGATGCGAAGTTATCGCAATTCGCGAAACGAGTTTTCCCTTGTTTTAGGCACTAATGTCGATACGTACTATTTTTATCAGAAGATTCTAAGAAAAAAAATTTATAAACAAAACAAAAAATTTCTATAAAAATTCCACTGTGACTTCACAGCTGTCATTAAATGATATTAGGGTAATAGATAGATTCTTCGAGGTGGCAATCGGCGGACTCCCAGAGATATAACTCAAACCGAACGTACAAGGGAGTAGGCCCCGTAGCTGTGCGTGTTCAACCCATGACAATGACTGACCTCACTCTTATACTTAAGCGTAGTTTAATGCCAGACCACCCCTTCCTTCGATCTGAATTTCTTTATGTCATATAGCTTTAAATGAATTCGATGATGCTTAAAACTTGCTAGGTGTTTGACCGAAAAATTTTTAATCAGGTAGATTTTTGTAGTATAGTTTCACCAAAACATTGTAAATAATAAAAATCCAAAATTTTATTTAATATGAGTTTTGGGTGTTAATGAAGAGATGTGCCATGTGTGTATTCTCGAACATTTTGTTATGTGTAGACATGGATATTTTTATCTTCAAAAGATTTTTTTTATGATTGATCATTCATTTTTTTCAGATGATAATCAAAGCGGTAAAAAAGAAGAAATGATCCTCTCTTTTTTCACATTTCTTTTTTTTACAAATGTTCAATTTATCTGCTAATAATAAAAATAAAAAGTCTATTAATGTAATATTAATACTGATTGAACTATTTGCGAAATTTACAACAGATGTCATTCATATCATTCGTGTCATTGTATTGATTGAACCATTGTATTCATCATAAAATGGTTTTATATAAAATTTAATGTTTCTTGTGTTACTTGATGTAGCTCCATATTAATAAGAATAAATTAAAAAACAAAACACAGTTAAGTTTTTCGTGGGTTACACAAATTTATTTAATTGTGATAGCTTTTTCAACGACTTAGCGTTTTCCTAAAACTTATTTACAAACCGTAACTCTGGTTTTATATACTTGAATTTTATTTATTTATTTTTAAATAATATTGATGAAAAAATGGTAAAATGTTTTTTTTAACATTTTTGTTGGTTCCTTTAATTTCAGTGAAAGGATAAAATAACAAGTTGACAGTATTTTAACATGATTAGCTATTAACTTTGTTATTATGCTCCGTAATCCAGTTAAACGGAGATTTCAAAGTAAATTCTAACGCTACGTTTATAGATTTTAAGCTAAAGTATGGGATAAAAACTATTAAAAACTTGTAAAAACATTTATTTATCTTTACTCCAAGTTTAAAAATAAACGTATTTACTTTGTATAAAAAATAGGCTAAAAAATTAATGAATAAGTTAACAAATTTTGTTTATTCATTATTAAATAAAATTACTCTTGTGGGATATTCTATTACTCATAAGATGATATGAGTTAATGAAAAAGTGTTTGAACTTTTTACTCTTTTCCTACATGTTCCTATGTAACAAAATTTTTTAAATTCAATAATTTAAATTTGAATAAAACTTTAAAAGACTAATTTTACTGATAACTTTGAATCGATAAAGCAAACATCTTATTTTTTCGTAAAGTAAAAACTTATCAAAAACCAATCTCATTTATTTAGAGGAATTGAGTTTAAAAAAAATAAATAAAAAAAAAGATGTTTTTAAATGTAATTACGGAAGTTTTTAGTTTCAACAGCTTGAAAATATAAATTTTTGCTTTTTAAGCAAAGAGAAATTTTTATAATTGAAATTGAACGTTAAAGAAAATTTTTTGTTTTAAAAAATATCTCAAAAGAAGTAAAAATGGAACTTATTTTACATACTAAAATTTACAATTTATTGAATCGATGGAAGGAGAGTTATAATATCATAATTAAAAGCATAAAGAATTTATTGTCGAACAAGGACATATAACCAGTTGATAATAACAGTAAGTCATATAACAGATTAAAACTAAGTTAATTTCTCAGTGTGCTATTAAGGTTAAACTAATTCCTTCATTGAATTTTCAAGTACTAAGGGCTTACTCGGTGTATAAGAGTCTGTAATGAATTCATCTAAAATTTACCATCTATATCTCATCATTTCGAATTAGATAAAAGAGTATAGGTTTCGCATAATATAAAAGAAGTCAAATTGATCGGTATGCTGCATATTTGAAGTTTTTGATAAATAAGGAATATAATTTGGACAATTTGTGTAATTTTAATAAAAAACCACAGGAATTAATTTTTTCAATTATAAAGTGTAGTGGAAACATCAGCGGCAAAAAGAGCGGTAGCAGCATCTTCCAGAAAGATTCATTAGAGAAAATTATAACCGCACGAAAGAAGAAAAGGTACTCGAGCCTGCAGCCAGAAACAAGCGCTACACTTCGGATTAATCCTGCAAGCCTGGGGCGTTTAATTGCGATGAAGCCGGCCAGTATGATTAAGATCATGATTATTTATTCTCGTCCATAAAAGCGCGTAAACTCGGGCGCGCTTCAATAAAATAAAGGCTTACACTGACTGCACGACGATAACTCGAACTCGCTCGACAAGCCAAATTATCTCAGCATCGAGTCTCTGTATACATACAAAACTCAGTTAGTACGAGCGTCTCTTCTACTGGCATTATTCAGTTGTGAGAGCGTAAGCACGCGTGCACGACCGTGCAGAGACTTACCGCATATTTACTTATCGGCTTTTTCAAACTTGTTTGTGATTTGAAGCTTTATTTTGTTTTGTTCTCTTTTTTTTTCTCTCTCTCCCGCACAAAACGCACAATTGGGTCACGCGAGGCTTAGTCCAAAAACCCATCATGCTCTCGGCTATTGCGGCGCGGTTTCTGCTTTTTTATTCCTGCATTAGTGCTACGACCGATGTGATTTTTGCAGCAGTTCGGCCTCACATCATTTTCATCGTTGCAGACGATTTGGTAATTACAATAAAACTATTTGTTACGTGTACTTTGGTATGTCAGTTCTAAAATCTTGAGAAATTATGGACAACATTTTTAATTGTTTCTATAAAATTTATTAAGTCGAAAAATAAATGTACGTTTTTTCAGTACACATTTGAAAGGTAAAATAAATTTCAATTTATTTCAATAAAATAAAAACGCGTATCCTCGCAGCAATAAAGATTTGATTGGTATAATAAAGAGAGTTTTAAAAAATCTTTCAGGGATGGAACGACGTAGGATTTCATGGATCTGGACAGATTCCAACACCGAACGTTGATGCCTTGGCCTACAGTGGTTTGATTCTGAATCAATATTACGTAACGCCAATCTGCACACCATCTAGGAGTGCTCTGATGACCGGAAAATATCCTATCCACACTGGTATGCAGCAAGGGGTAATAATCTCTCCTTTATCTTCATTTCCAATTTCATTTGAATTGAAAGCTCTCGATAAGTATCGGCACTTTCGCTTATTGATCAAGAAATTTCCAATAATCAAAATTATCATACTGATTATTTCATCAGAATGATAATCATCAACTTTTTTTTTGTTACAGTCTTATTAAAATAATTTATTTTATTTTTTAAATCAACAATTTTTATCCATTATTATTATTATTGTAGTGTTCTTTTACTTGTTATAAAAAAAAAAAAAAAAAAAACTCTTTGATGAGGAAAAAAAATAGTGTTTATGAAAAAATGTAATAAATTTATTGGTTATTACTTATTCAAAGAAATATTGGTATACAGCATTGTTTAATTAACGATAATCAGTAATCATGTTGAGTAATTATTATATAAATAATTATTTAATTAACATAGTATTTGACCAGCACCCATCATGAGGGCGTTAAGTCTCCAATAATTAAGTTTTTAAGCTAAAAAAAAATTATTTGATTAGTTGTAAAATCACGTTTTAGTAAATTTTTACCTAGTTATAATTTTCGTTCTATTTGATAATTTTTTTTTAAGAAATCAATGTAATAATTATTTCTCGTTAAAATTTTACTGAAAAAATATGATGAATTTCGGAAGGTTTGAGCTCTAAATAACAAATTTCAATCCAGTAGGTAATATTTTTTTCCGCACTCCGGCCGGGAAGCGCTACTTCCCTGCCGCTGCCGCTACAGTCAGTAGCGCTTCCCGGCGCCGTCGTGCGGAAAAATAGCATACTCAACCAGGCACCTGAATGGGAAGGTCTCAGATCACATGTTTGTCACACTCGGCTACGCCTCGGATGACAATTTCATGCGATCTGAGACGTTTCCCATTCATACTGCCTAGTTAAGTAATATACTATTTCCAGCGTAAAATTTAAAGCTTGTGAAAACATTGCTGTCTACTCAATTAGAAAACTGAAAGCCAGTTGTAAAAATTTATTTTTCCGGTATTGAACCGGGTGTAAAAAAAATTTTTCAGTGAAATATCCACATTAGCTTTATTGTAAATCCATTCAAACACATTCAGTGGCGTGGTCATCATTACCGTGCAATTTATGTCCGTTCATTCTAGATGAGTTTGATGCTTATTATCGCTGTAAAATTCATTTTAAATTGAACTTGATTGACATTATTATAATGAAAGTAAGGTCTGATAATCGATGGAAGCAGTAATTTTGAGACTAAAACTGTACCAAAACTTAAAATTAATTAATTTTTCATCGATCGAACGCAGGTGCTTGACAGTCTACAAAAAACACAGCCAATTTTACTACTCACTATTTTAAAGAAAATAAGTGTAAATATTACAAATTTTTTAAGTAAACTAACTTGTTTGAAAAGCGGTGGATTTAGGTTGTGTCATAATGCATTAATAGTCACACCATGCAAACCGCAAAAAATCGGACAAGAGCGATAAGTTCTAGCTCGGAAAAAGAAATTTAAAGCAACTGGAGTGTGAATAATGTAAAAAAAGAAGGGAGCTGCCTTGTTGTGCTAAAAGGCTCGGAACTCGAACAAAATTGTCTGCCACAGCGCGCGACGCGGTGGCAATTTAAATAAACTCGTGCTATTTAAAATCGAGCCTCGGGTTAAGTAAAAGCTGCAAAGAAAGTGATACATGTAAGTTGAGAATAATGAACTTTTCTTAAGTTAATTTTTTCTTATCCTCGTGCTTTGCCTACTGAAGTAAGCTTGCTAAACAATCTTATTACTTCGTCTCGTAATAAGTTTTCCTAACTTTTATTAACTGCTTTATAATAAAATTAAACGTTAATTAGTTTAAGGCATCTTAATTCCTAAAGTAATCATTATTAAAATCATAACTTGTACTCACCATCACATTTAAATATAACCAGATTTTTAATTAAATTTCTGGAGTAGACATAAGACTAAAGGTCTTTTTTCCATAAGGCTTTACAAAATCAAGACCGACGAGCTTTGTTCAAACTTCTTGAAACTCGTTTAAACCGAAACCAAACTCAAGTTAACTGAAGCATTCTTATAGTTACAAGATTTAAATTAACACGAGTTTCACTTTCTTTTGAGTAATAGAAAAAAAGTCATTTCCATTACTCTGATGGTTAGTGAGAAAATGATTTTTTTAATTTTTACTGTGTGTACAGTATCTGATTAAAAAATAACTCAAAAATGAAAAACGTTACATACAAAACTCCGATTGAGTAAATTAAAATTGTGTTTAAAAGCAACTCAAAGCTTTGAAAAAAGGAACAAGCTGGTAATAAAGAAAAAAAAAACTTTTAAAATAACACGATGACTTTTTCAATCTATTTTTTGTATAAAAACTAGAGCAGAGTAATTTTTAAAAAATTCTAGTTTTACAAATCGAGATGGGGTTTTAAATATATATATATAATCCTTTTTCATATTTTTTGAAACATTTTTTTCAAAGTTTTTTTTATTAACTAACTATACTTTAGCTTTTGTAATCAATTGCAATATTTTTTTTTTGTACTTTTCAAATTGTCAAAATAAACATCTTTTAGATAACAAATACAAATGATTGAGAAACATACATGTAGTTTAGTTTATTTGATTATTTTGTTACTTTAAAAATGAGTTTAATTATCGACAATATTTCAACACGTTCTCATCTACGAAACTTACTTGTGTATCATTTAAATCTTTTTAGCAGCCTCGTCTTGCTCGCAATTAAATATATTGACGTTTTTTGAGTCCTGTTAATTAGATCATATTTATATCCCATCAACAAGCTAATTACTAGACTATGTGAAATTGTGTTCTAATTACTAAACGTACTTGTTACTTCTTATAAAAACATTGTTTTGTGTTATACTAGTCAATATAGTTACCTCCAGCCCGAGCAAGACAGACGAACACGAATCTGCGCTTCGTTGCAGAAACAACTAAAATTTTTTATTGGATCATTTGTGTTAATCTAGATTTTATCACAGCTTCAATCGAACCAAAATATTCAACATAAATTTTTTGTGTTTTATTTACGATCTCAATGTAGAACTAATAAAGAAAGGAGTTTAAAATGCGTTTGGAAACAAAGCTGTTTTGAACGTTGTCAGTCATAATATAAAAATAATGAGTTGATAAATTATAAATAAATGTAAAAATGTTTGCCTCGAGTATAAAGGAGTAATTATTATTTCCGGAGTTTGATATTTGTTACGAACAAATTAAAAAACCGATTACTCTAAAAGTTAGATGTGGGTACTGATGGGTTTTATGAAGTTGGTCGAGAGTTAAGTGAAGGAGTAAATAAAAGTTGAGGAGATGAAATAATAGTCTTTGTACGATTTGTCGTAGGTGCTCAAGGGAGCTGAACCAAGAGGGCTACCACTAACGGAGAAATTACTGCCGGAGTATCTGCGGGAACTTGGTTACCGTACGCACATAGTCGGCAAGTGGCATCTCGGTTTCTACACCAAAGAGTACACCCCAACTTACCGTGGTTTTGAGAGCCACTTAGGTTATTGGACTGGTCATCAAGATTATTACGATCACACTGCTGTCGAGGAGGTACTGTCTATCTATCTATACTTACTCATCTCTACCCACACTTTTGTCCAATCTTTCTCTAAACTTTCTTACTCTCCTTCTTCAAATTGATTATCATTTATCCGAGTTTCCCAAACTTTTGACGTATCTCCTATACGTACTCTCTTCGAAACTCTATGTAATCATTCTTTCTTCATTATGCATGCTTTAATTAGACTTTTCCCACAGTTGTAGTTCATATTTTAACTTTTCGTATTTGAAAAAGGGAACTTTTTAGTAGCTATTTTTTGTATACATGCAAGGTAGGGATAAATACGGTTTTTAGAAATTTTTACCGTAATATTAGAAAAACGGGTATTATTCAAAGATTGAAGATGATTAAATTAATTTCTTAGTGTAATTCAACTCTGCAGAAAACGTTAGGCGATGAAAAAGCAATTACTTATTTAAAATAGATAATCTTTTAAATTAACCTTTTTTTTTTCTTCTTCTTCTTTTAAAGTCTTTTTATAAATCTTTACAGATCATTAACTACAAAATTAAAAAAAATAAAAAATTTAATAAGGAATTATATTAATGAGTAGTTCTATTCGTGACGTACTTTACATTTTGACACATGTTCAAGATGTTAATTCTTAGAATCCAAAATAAAAAATTAATTTTTTTTTACTTAAAAATGCAGTAAATCGTGCATGTATTCAGAACCTAAAATTTTAGGTCAATACGATAAGTTGTAAAAAAAAAAAAAATTGAAAAAGTGGCTGTGACGTACGATACAAAAATCGGAAAATATACTTTTGAAAAGTTTTATGGAAAAATGATTGTTTTTTTCAAAACCAGGACTCAACAGGATCATTTGAGATGTGTCTAGCTAGAAGTATATTAAGACGTACTTTACACAGTTTACTTCAAGGTGTAAATTTTAATGAAAACATAACAAAAACTTTTGTAAAATATCTTTTCTTACAACTTTAAATCATGCTCTGTAAGTTACTGTTGTAAAAGTTAGTTGTGTCCAGGTACCGTCGCCGTGTACCGTTCATGGTGCACGGAACACGGTATACGGTGCACGGTGGCTCATTGTTCAAGAGCTTTTATATGCAGAATTAGTGCCCCGTAAACCTAGGAAGGTTATTTGGGGGATGTATTATTGGATTTAAGGATTCTAATAGAATTACACTTTAACGTTGTATTCCTTTGATATATATTGAGCCCTGGCCTGAGAGCTACGTTGTATTTAAAATTTTAAACTTAAATAAATACTATAATTATTGTTTAATAGTGGTTGTTCGCTGTATGTATTAATAATAAAATGTAGGCTAGTGTCTTAAAGAACAGTATATTTATTAAGTAAAAATTATTAAATAAACACTGTTATATAATTAACTTCAGTTCAATAAATTTATTTTGGAACCGAGTCAGCAGCGTCATGTTGAGGCTCAATTCATCATCTCTGTCACTATCTTAGGTAAAGAGGATATCTTGTCACAAAATTTAGCAGTCCTGTCTATTATAATCATAATCACAGAAAATACAGTTTAATTGTAGCCTCTTGTTCAATATCAAATTGAATCAGTAAACTATTTAGATCAGTATTTTTCCAAGATGCAACTATAATTTCAATGTACTGAAAGTGCGATTAGTCATTTTAATCCATGCTAGATTTTAATACCGATTTCCAGGAAAGCATATACTTTTAGAGTCTTATAAATTCACTAAATAATTTAGCAAGTTCTTCATCAGAGATATGATCAAAAACACGTGAGGCGATTTTTGAAGGTTCAGAAGGTTTGAAAGATTTCTATCAACCGGCTAATCCTGAATTTTTTTTTCTGATGGGACGCACCTGACGAATTTAAAGATTTATTTATTCATTTCATTTTTAATCGAGTTTTAGTGATCATCTGTATAAAGTTCCGAGTTAGTTTCAGGTTGTTTTAGTTAAAATCCTATGGGTTTTTTGCATAATAACAAGCATTTTTTCGTTTTTCAAGCGAGAAAAAACGTTCTAGTTCTCGCGAGAGAAAAAGAGAAATTTTACTATTGTGAAATATCAATCTTGAATTTTGACACTTTCGTCATTTTATCCACTCCTTCCTGTACCAATGTAAATTTGTCAATGATAGCTTATTAAATGATCATACTATTCATTCTGGTTAACGAACTTTCATGGAAGTTCGTTAACCTAAAATTCTTATACCACGATTTTTAATTGCTTCAACAGTAACATTCATTTGAAATCTTGAGGCAAAATGTTGGAAATAATGAATTTTTTTGTTGTAGGTTAGTTTTTAGACAAAAAACTTATTTTTACCATTAGCTTACCCGATTGGAAAAATATCCCTTTAGAGAAAAAGCGATAGTCATGGATGCACTGAAAAAAAGGCTATTCGAAAATATTACGATTGAAAATATAATTGGTCACAAAAATTTAATTTCTCAAATTTGATACGTGAAACAGGCCCATTCTCAATCAGTTCTTATCGCAACGTAGAGACCGCTAAAAAGTATAGTCAACAACACTTCCGTAAACGTAGAAATTAACTATTTTATATATTTCTGATTCTTTTATTAACAGTTACTTCGCAATTGAACAAACAAATTTAAAACTTTAAGAAAGACGTTCAAGCGATTTCTATTTAACTTACCGTTGAGAAAAAAAAATCAATTTTAAACTTTGAAAACAAAACTTTTTTTACCTTCCGTAAAGAAGGCTAAGATATATGATGAGCGCAATTATATTTGAGAAAAACTTAAATGTTTATACTTTTTTTTTTTTTTTTTTAATTTGTTTTATACGTTAATAGTCATTGAATTTCAATAACAAAAAGCGAAAACAATACATTCTATTTAGAAAATAGGCTTTTTGAAGCATTTTAAATGCTTCGAAATACTTCTGAATCTTTTATCATGATGCGCGCTTTAAGCGCGGAAGAAAGTTTTACTATCAGGAAACTGTGTAAAGTATAAGACAAATTTTTTTAGTGTTTTTGAAAAAATTTTAAATTTTCAAGTTTTTTTTGAAAACAATTAAATTAAAAATTTGCTTCAATTCGACGATTTAAAAGTAAATGAGATTTTAGAAAAAATGAAAATAAAAAAATAAAAAGTTTAACATTGGAGAGATAAAATTTTATTATTTAATTTCTTTTATTTCATAAAACATAAAACCTGACAGACAAAATTAACTTTGCGTCAGAAGAAATAAGTTTTGGACGAAGCCCATTTTAGCTGAAACTACATTTTACTGACACTTTTAGAGCTCACGTTTTGCAATTTAAGCTAGACCTTACGTGTGGAATCAGTTGAGGAAATGAAAGTATTTCATATATTAGAGAATTTTTATTTTATCAGACCAAACTGATTTCATAATCGGATAAAGAAAAAGTGAAGAGGATTTCATAGAAGTTAATATGAAATTTACTTTATCTTCAAAATATTATCTTTTTTATTTTTAAAATGAATGAAAAATAACTAAACAACTATCAGCTGGTATATGAAATTATTATTATTTTTATTGTGACGCATATTTATAAAGATATGAATTTTAGTAAAAATTTAATCAAGAATTTTTCAAGCGAGAAAATCCCTAATGAATATTTTAAATTTAAAAAAAGTCTAAGACGGTTATGAAAAAATTGATGGCTCTACAAAATTTGTTACTGAAAAAATAAGAATTTTTACACATGCTTAAAATTATATACAATGGAGCATGATTTGTTTTTTTTTTCGCGTTCTTTAGTCATATTCATATTTTATTCATGATGCAAAAGATTTTATGGTCAGTGCGAGTGTAGAAAAGAGGAACAAAGCTTTTGAAAGAAAATCAACATTTAATTTTGAGAGATATTATAGTACATGATAGTACGGGTGCAGCAAACGGAGCTTCATCAGTGTAATATACCATTTTATAGTCGAGTAACCGAAAACACGAATCAAAGATCTGATTTTAAGGTTAGAGTGACCAGGAGTACTATAAATAAAGTTTAGCTCCATAGCCACTCTGCATGACAAAAAGAAAAACTCAAAAACATTCAATTATGAAGTTTGGAGGTGTTGGGGACCTTGGAAAATGACTGGCCATGGCGTGCTGGTTCATTGCAAAAAATGGTTTTTAGCTCCTCTGTTCTTATTTTTCACGGTGAAAATTAATATGTTTTATGACTTTATTAATGAAATATTCGATCAAAATAATAATAAGTAAGCTCAATTCCTTATCCTTTCACTTTTGAAACCCATTTTTGTTTTTTGCCCAACTCATTTTATATCATATTATACGATGTAATAAAAATTGTTTATTTTGCTTTTACTTACGTGTATCCAATTTTAATGTAGATAAGATATTAAAAATACAATTTTTTTTTTTTTTTTTGCTTTTAAGCTTTTAAAAAACATGAAATGAAAACGGTGAAGTGAATCGAGTTGACACGCTTGAACATGTAAATTTAACAATCCCAAAATTTTAGAATGATTTCAAGTAAGGGTGATTAAGGATACAACTAACTTAATCTAGCGTTTTTTAAAACTAAACAACAAAAAAATCAAAGTTGATTAATTTTTTAAAAAGCTAACTTAAATTCATTCATACGGTATGAAATATATTGTCACATTGGAGCATATTTTTTCTTTCTAAAATATTTTTTATTGCAATAAATTAAAATGATGTTCAAAAAATTTTTTTTTTGTTAAGATGTACAAGCAAGTACGTTCCGTCACAGATCTTTCACACACGCTTTTGCGAGTCTCTTATTCCTTTTTACAGTATACATATTCTGGTACACACGTACTTGACATGTGAATTTAAAAAAAAAAAAAAAAACGTCCACATGACATTTTCAGGTGCGCAAGTTGAAAAGTAACATTCAAGAATCTTTGTGTAATGTAACTATAAAAAAATTTTCTTTACTTTCTAAGTAAAGAAAAGAGATGTAGTTCAAAAGTATGAAATAAAATTTTAAATAAAGGGTTTTTTATGTTTTTTTAAAATTAACGAATCTGAGTTGCACAAATTTACTAAGTAAATTAAAAAGAAACATAATTGAAAAAACCTTGGAATATTGTCTTCCTTCATAAAATTTCATAAAAATGTAAAAAAAAAACTCATATTGCGGTCTTATTATTCATTGTGGGGTACAAAAGTATAATATTTAACCAATGAAAGTCATTATTTTATTGATAAGTTTAGTCCAGGGTCAGTGAAACTGGATTACATTTGGTAAATGGTAACTGTATAGTTAAATTTCAAGGTATATAATGTTACAGAATAATTACACTTTTCGTCTTCATGTATACTATGATATTCTTTAAAGAGGTAAAAGAGTATTCCAAGTAAGGGTGAGCTTGATTGCCTCATTTCTTAGTAATTCATATATGTATGTAGTAAGCTCTAATTTCTTGCCAAAGTAAAGTTCAGTAAAAATGATTCTCCGGATATTTTTAATAACTTTTTACTAACAAAACTGTATTACACATGAATTTAAAAATCTGCTTAAACATATTTTCGTTTTTTTTTTTTTTTCGTTGCGTAGGTACTTTTTGACAAAAAACCTTTTACGACAGTGACGTATGCACATTCAATTTTTTACTTGCGTTTTTATTAACCATACAGTAATTGACTAATACTTCAAGGCATAATCAATAACTTTGGCGTATTAAAAACTCTAAAATTTAAAAATTAAAAATTTGCCTTTTGGTAATTGTTATACCCGTTACAAAAAATAAGAAGTACCTGGGCTAAAGGATTTTTTTGGAGATAAAAATATTATATAATAATAAAACTAATAAATCCCATAGAATAAATGTGTCAAGTTGACAATACTGTGGAATTGTTTCTTTTTTAATTTGATATCTTGAAAATTTGCAGAATTCTTACATTTTTTAAAAAAATGTGTGTCCCATGTCTACTTTATATGTGATGCCCGTGATATTTATGACGTTGAATATCTCTGATTTAAAACAAACTCTTGATCACTAAACTTTTATAAAATAACCTTTAGTTCACTATAAGTAATAGTAACTTTTTATGAAATTGTTAAAATTACAGCATTTAAAATTTTTTTAAACTGCTTACAAATGTAATACCGCGATGTATGGAATTATATTACTATTAATTTTTAGATATAACAAAAATAGTGTTTCAACAATCTTTTTAATAACTGTTTCTTTTAACGAAAAATGTGAATAATCATCAATTGTGTAGCCCCGACATTTTTTAGCCACAATCCCTAGCTTGGTAAGGATCTTGATCAATTAAATTTCTTTGCACATTTCAGAAGCAAACATGTTTTTCTCTGTCAGAGGTATAAATTTTTTAATTTATACTTATTATCATTCAACGTACACTGTAATCTACATCCACTTTCTCTCAAACACAAGCATAAATACATATTTATGTAGATTTGAAAAAGGGTCACTTGTTGGCATGAGGGAAGAAGATGTAGGTAACTGGTATATTGTAATCTAATGTTTTTGATAATTATGGGGGTTAAGGTTTATGTTTAAATTTAAAATTTCTCTACCGCAAAATGTTATGATAATCAGTACCAAAAAACCTTTTAAAAAGTTGTTTAATCATATATAATATATGATAAGAAAACTCAGAGCAAATACACGGACAGAAAAAAAAACAGAAATTTACTGTGGTAAGCTAACACGAAAAAATCGTGTGTGAACCTTACGCAGAAAAAATCCTAAGCGCTACTGTAGCCGAACCAATCAGGCAATCAGGTGTGACCAGAGTGATTTTGATTGGCTCTCTTACAGTAGCGCTTAGGATTTTTTCTGCGTAAGGTTCACACACGATTTTTTCGTGTTAGCTTACACAGTAAATTTCTGTTTTTTTTCTCTCCGTGTACTGTTTAACAGTGTAACAATAAAAATTTATCTCTTTCTAACTCTGTAGTAATTATTTATATCATTAATTATCTTTTATGTACTTGATTTTGATTATCTATTAATAGATAACAGTACTGTAACCGAAAATTTTTTGAACAACAAAATTCGGAATCAATTAATTTTATCTCTCTCTCTCTCTCTCTCTTTTTCTCCAATAGAAAAATATTGGCTAGGATATTAAATCAGTAGTCTCAAGATTATTATAAAATTTATAAAAATAAAAATAAATATATAAATCATAAAAATGACCAAGTTTAGATTGTCAAGCTCAATAATAATAAATATTTATCTTAACATCAATAAACACAAAAAAATATTAAATATTGGTACTGAATTGAATGAGCATCGGACCACTTAAGCATTAGCAGACAAAATTAAACTATAAAATTACGAGGCAGGAGTTCAATTAAATCCTTAGTACCTATGGTTGCATTGAAAACATTGAATATTTGAAATGTTTAAACTACAAAATAATGTCATTTTTTAATATTTTTTCAAGCCTTACTGGGGCGTGGATATGAGACGTAATATGGATGTTGCTTGGGACTTGCATGGCCAATATTCAACAGATGTATTCACAAAAGAGGGAGTAAGATTGATAAAAGAACACAATGCAAGTGAGCCACTGTTTTTATATTTTGCTCATGCTGCGGTTCACTCGGGAAACCCTTACAACCCATTGCCTGTCGCAGACGAGCTTGTCGATAAAATCAAGATACCCGAGTACAAGAGACGCCGCTATGCTGGTAAGATTTCTTTTCCTCCTTTCGCTCAACATCCTATCTGATCATATTTCATTATATTATTTTTCACTCTTTAATAGAAATTCCTCAACACTTTTTTGTCAAAGATTTTACATTAATTAGAAAAAAAAACTAAATTTATAAATTTTTTATAAATCAAGAAAATTTAAGTAATTTTTTTTACCTATACTATAAGCTTATTCTTTTAAAATTTCAAAGTAATTAATGTATTGTGTGCATATATTAATGAAGGCTTATGATTCTCTTTGCTTTTGACAATACTTCAACTTTTTTTAGATTTATCATTATCTATAACTAAGTTCCCAGAGAATAAATCTTCTTGATGAAGACTTTTAATCAAGATTTAATTATACTAGAAAGTCGAAGTGAATTGCATAATGAACAGTTACAATCACATAAAAAAAAAATCGATTTTTTTTTTGGATTTACTTTACTAATAATTGTACACAATTTTCAAAATATTTTTTTAAAAAGTTGGAAAATGAAGTTAGACAGAAAACTGATGCTATAATAACTATAAGCTTGAGAATAAAATATTTTCCGAAATAAAGACGTAAAGTTTATTTTAATGAAAAGTAAAAGTAGAATAAAATTTTTCTTATGGCACGTCGAAGAAATAAAAAAGCTAGTCACAAATGCACCTCTGCATTTCGATTAAATAAACTCTGACATATATTGTTGTAAGTGCTGCAGCTATGGCAAATGCTATGGACTCGTCAGTGGGGGCGGTGGTAGAAGCTCTCGAGAAGAAAAACATGCTTCAGGATAGCATTATTGTCTTTACCACGGACAACGGTGGACCTGCAGCCGGTTTCAATTTGAACGCAGCCTCGAACTGGCCACTAAGGGGTGTCAAGAATACACTTTATGAAGGTACGTTACTTTTTTATGCTCTTATTAGTTCTTTAAATTTTTTAATTAATTATTTAACTTAAGTCCACGTATACATGTATTTATTTTTATAGTCAAAATATCGATGGTCAAATATTAATTACAATTTTTTGCAAGCTAAGTGTTTTCATTCGGGATTAAACGTGTTCAAAAATCTCAATCCAAAACTTTATAGATAATCATTTTCACAAAGACGTAACTAATACAATCGTGTACGTGGGTAATAAACTGATGAATTCGAGTAATTTCTTGATTAACTAAAACCTTTAATCCCATAATTAATCACGGTTCACTATTTTATCATATTTTTTAATGAAAAAAAAATGTAGAAATTATTGTAAATTAAAGAAAATAGAAAAAATGTAGGGGTTGACCAGGGTTGGCTGGCCGACCTTTTCTTTTATGACTAAAACTAGAGCTTTATTTTCACGTAGTTATAAGACCAAAATTCAAAACGAACTCCTTTTTTGTTCTTACTTGCTCCATGCCTGGGGCAGACTGGCCGAAGGTATCTAAAAATGTTGATTCATAAACCAAATAACAGATTATTAAGAAGAAATTTGATCTAAATTTAAAAAGCTCTAAAATTTTGATAAAACCAGACACTTAATTAAAAAAATTAAAGAGTTTTGGATAAATCGATTCAAAAACCGTAAATACAACATAACAATTGGGAGAAATTAGTTTGTTTGAGTCAACTTATGTGCAAAAAAATTAAAGAGTGCCAAAAATTATTAAAAAGTGCCAACTTGCTCCAAGAGGCATGAAAAACGATTTTTTTTTTCATTTGTCAATGTAACTATGAAATTTTTGTCTGGGACCAATAGTGAGTACTCCTAAATATAATTGCAATAAGCTCGGAAATAATTAGATTTATATTGACTTGGTTGAAAAAAAATTTTACATTCAAGGGTTAAAAATTACTTTTGGTGTACAAAAAATGAGAAATTTGATTTTTGTAAAGATGAATTGATCCACGCGGACTCAATTTTTCAATGATCGAAACGTGTGAATGATAAAATAGAATATAATAGTTAATTAGTTTAGAAATGATGAAGTTGAGTTGATTAAAATGCAGGTTGTTCAAAAAATACCAACCAGCCCCTTTTCGATATCTTGAATAAAACAATGTCTTGAATGGCGTAAACTGCATTACGCATGAATTGAAAAGAGAGAACGAGAGGTAGAGAAACTCTAGCACGAGAATCTGCATGATAAAGGTTTCGTAATGATCAAAATCAATCTTTCGATAAAAGACTATTCAAACTCTTTATATCGACTACCGTGCGGCGAATAGGTTTATAGGATAATAATAATAAAGAGGGTTATAATAATAAAGGTGGAGTGCGAGGCGTTGGATTAATTTGGTCAGGCCGATTGTCTAGCCCAGGACGTGTCTCGAATCAGACATTTCACGTGACCGATTGGCTGCCTAGTTTAGTGAAGGCCGCCGGAGGTAATACGGAGTTGCTTTTCAATACCAATAAAATTGACGGCTTTGATGCTTGGGAAGCCCTGACTGACGACAAAGACTCTCCTCGTAAAATAATACTTCACAACATCGACAATGTTCAAGGCATCGCTTCAATCACTATCGACGACTGGAAACTCATCAAGGGTAAGTACTTTTTGCGTTATATTGCTACTCAAAATTAAATTTCAATTTTTATTGTTATTATTATTACTAAAAGTTACAAATATTGAAAAATATTAGAAAAATACGTCTTTAACCGTCTCTAGCCAGTCCTGTACTCAAATGAGACTAAGGTTTGAAGTCAGGAAAGCCGCTTTACACACACCTTTACAAACAGCATCCAGCCCAAAAATTTTAAAATTTCACAAATTAACATGGTCTCTAATGGGAAATTTAGTAAAACCGCAAATACTTAATTTTTGCTTACAGATTTTAATGTAACTTCGCACAAAAATCGAAAAAAATCAGACTTTGATCATTCTTTTTTCAAAACATTCATTAGGAGCCTGTAGCAATAATGATAAACAATTGATTTTATATTCTTGTAAATATGACTTCTCATTGGCTACAATACAGAGGTTAGAAAGTGGCTGAGCCAATGAGCAGACGACTACTTTCGTCAAATGCACATCTGACTTACGTAGTACATCGAATTAATAATTACCCCTCCCCTCTCATATCCACTCAGGGTTTACCAGTGGGATCGGAAAACTTCTCTGAAGAAAAGCGCATGGAAAAATTCTTGGAACTAACGACGTCACCTGGAAGTGGCCTATGTATTGAGCGATTCTGATTTCTGATTCGGTATTTATTTCACATTTCGTGAGCTGAAACTGAATTGTTCACACCCTCCGTTCGTCACGTTGAATTGGAAAAAACCACCCAATTGATCCCTGAATAATAAACGGCATTATTGAAATTTAACTCCATTTTCGATAAAATAGAAGAGCACTTTTATTGTGATGGACGTTACAGTCGGGTAATTTCAATAGATTGTTTATCGCGTTATTGTATGAGGCTCAAAATTTTATGCACCATGCACTCACAAGGAGAGGCCATAGCTTATGAAACGTCGATTTTGACGAAACTTTGGGGATCATTTTCTTACACGAAAAAATAAACAAAACCACCAATAACTGTCATTGGTCTTTTTTACGTACTCTACCAAACAGCCAATATAGCATTTTTGACCCAGTTTTCGAAAAAACGATTTTTTGCCTTACTCCGATTTTATGTTTTAAATTTATTTTCAACGAACTGGGCTTCAAGAACGACTGTAGTTCCTGCACGACTATATATTTTCAATGTTGCCCGAATTTTTATAAGATAAGGTATTGAAGTTACTTGAAAATTTCACATTAAAATAACTAAGGTACCTGTACCTAATATGGCCCCCCTAAGCGAGAATCGACGTTGTGGCCAATCAAATCAATATTTTTTGACGGGTAAGGTCTCATCTTAAAGCTTAATTCAAGAGCTTTAAAATGAGACATTACACGTTTGATTTTGATCAATGAGCTTCAAATGCCAGAGGATTTACCAAAACACGGTTTTTTAAGACACCTAAAATTTGTGTCCTAATATGGCCCCCCTTGAAGTAATTAATTAATTGCAATTTGTTCCTACTTTTTAAATCAATCAGGATATAAGATTTTAAAAACTTCAAAATTGTTATTATTTTAAAAATCATTTATTTAAAAATTGAGCCTTTTTTACAATGTTTTTGAAAGCTTTGCAACCAGTAGAAAAATTTCAACTTTAAATTTTGGTCAAAGTTTTTTTTTTGAGCTAGAATGCTTTTTTAGTTATAAAATGAAAAAAAGCTTTGAAACAATTAAATTTATTTTTTTTAAATAACATTAGGATAGGATTTTCTAAAAAGTAAACATGAAACTAAGGACTCTTAATATAGGTATTTCTACTAATTCGTGGGGGGCCATATTAGGTACACTGCATAATAAAAAGTTATTTAAGAATAAAACCCGTTAGAAAACGAGTTGAACAAAAACTAAGGTCGCGTTTTAAAGCTGAAACAATAACGAATCGAAGCTACATATTCAAATTTTGATCAGGTGCGTCTAAATATTTTGGCGGACCACGTAATTACAACGTAAAATAATAACGGAGGTATACGAAACGAGTTTTAGCTATTAGGCGTGCGCAAAAATAATTTTAAAATGTTCTAAACAACTGAAAACTTCATGATTCAGTGTTTTTGACTTCCTCCTTCCTTGTAGAGATGCCGCATATCGAGCATATTCAAAATAACAGGGGGGGCCATATTAGGCACAGGGCCATATTAGGCACACTTACCTTATAACAAAAAAAAATGTATTTTTTTGCCCATGTATTTTTTCATGCTTTTTTACAAAACACTTTCCGAAAATTGATTATGCTCTAGAACATCAAAGTTTAATTTAGATTGAAAAATAGCAGCATTAATAATAAAAATTAAGTGTAAAAAAAAATATTTTTTCCAGGAGTAACTTACAATGGTAAGTGGGATCAATGGTACGGCCCCTCAGGGCGAGATTACTCCTACGATGTGAAAAGCGTCGTCGAGGGCTGCACGGTAGCAAAAATTTTAAAAACTCTTGGTCGAAGACTCGATTCTGATAAAATAATGGAACTGAGAAAAAGTGTTACACTTGAGTGTCCCAATGATGTTCAATCAGGAGTCCCGTGCAATCCACTCGCGTCACCCTGTTTGATCAACTTACGGAACGATCCTTGCGAGAGGAGAAACCTTGCCAGCTTGTAAGTTAAATATTTTATATTTATTTCTCAAACTCATAGTGAGTTAGTATCAATTTAAAGTGATGTCAAATAGTTAAGTAGGTTTAACATATCAAAAAAATATGACCAGGATCAGTGTAAGAAATTAGTGGAGCTAATTAACCTGAGCTGAGACGAAGCTTTACTCTGATTACAAGCTTGACCCTGCACTTTTTTGGCAATGTAAGCTACCTTTATCGTATTTTTTGTGACTTCATCTTGTTACTACAATCTTGATGGTTTTTTTTTACCAACGTCACGGTGCTAGAGCACCACTACCCGATGAGCAATTTATTTTTTATTTCCAGATGGGGGATGAGAGCCGGTTTTGGGTTAAGACTTATCTCAGGAGAAAAAGTAGCTAAGGGCGAGGGGAAAAAATGTTTGAAGAATAATTTAGTAGGTAGCTTTCCTGTGATTAAGTGGATTTGAGCTTGCAGCATAATGACTTTTCATTTACCTTCGACCAAATGGTCCTTCGTGTTTGATCTTAATTTTTCAAGATCACTTTTGATTACACGTGATTTCAAGATCTCTTCTTCTTTTTGCAATCATCGGAATAATTTATAAACCCTATTTCATTTGAAGCTCTCTATCAGTCACTCTTTACGGAATTTACGATTAGGATTTCAACCAATGTATGAGAAAAAACTTTTTTTTTTTTCTTTTGATTTTTTTATTTTAAATATTCATTTTGTACATGGTCCTTGTATTAAATTGAAGGCTCGAATATATTATCAACGTCGTTGTCTGTTTGTATTTATTTATTTATTATTTTTTTTTTTTTTAAGATTTTATCATATATATCCAGAGAATATTGTTCAATTTAATTTTGAAATAGAATTCCACGATGGTTCACGGTAGAATAGTTTTTCTTTGCATCTGGAAATGGATTACTAAATGAAAATTATTGACTTTTGATTAAATTTTCAATTCTGAACAGGCACGGTTTCATTAAATAAGTATCAAGCTACAATTTCGGCGAGAATATCGGCTCATACTGGAAGTAAATTTTAATACGGATGAAAATATAAACTCAAAAAACCAACAATAGAAAAAAATTAAATTTTTTCAGCATTTCTAATTTTATTTTATTTTATTTTTTTTTAATTTAAATATTTATAAAATTTCTTATTCAGCCAGTTTTTTTTTTTTTTTTTTTCTTAGATATCCTAAAATTGTCCAAAATCTCGAAGAGGAGCTATCAAAGTTGAATGCAACGGTTGTACCACCGGGAAATCTACCCTGGAATAAAAAAGGTAACCCCGCACTTTGGGATCATACATGGAATAACTTTGGGGATTATGAATTGGCATTCAAAGAATAAATGTGAAAATCAACAAAAAATTTATTGCATATGGTGCCGTACATTTTTTACGTATACTTTCGTTTGAGAGCTCGATATCATAAAAAAAAATGTCCCGGTACAGAAATATTTTGACCTCTTTCCAATTCAACGTTATAATTGTCATCATTTTTCAAAGAAATCATAAAATACCTAATTAACATTTTCAATAAAATTATTCTCGTTTAAACAATGTTTAATAATTAAAATTTGAATGTAAGAACAATTCAAAGTTTATAAAAAATTTTAATGATAAAAAAATTAATTATTAATTCCAGAACCTCCTGTAATATTTATAACAAAAAGTAAACTAATTATAAGTTTTTGAGTCCGACTAAATTTTTATTAGTAAGTTTGAAATTATAGAATGTGATACTTTTCATTTCAAATTTAAGTTATCTGCACTAGTGCACTACACTCTGTCGAATAAACTTTCTGATTTCAGTTTTGTTTTCATGCATGAAATTCTAATTATAAAATTTGTTACATGATTCAAATTTAAAGTACCTGTTAAAAAACAAGATAGTTGAAAAAAAAGCCCGAACAAGCTGAAAAAGTTTTTGGCACATAATTTAATAGATACTTAAAAAAAAAATTTATGTACACTCAGAGAAAGATTTGATTGGACCAATTAAATATTCTTTGTTGCCTCAATAGTCTAAACATTGTAGCAGTTACAATACGTATGGTAAGCATAATAATACATATCGTTGCGAGTAGCAAAGCAAATATTCAAAAATCTAACCTAACCGAGCTATTTTGAAAAATCTCAATTGAAGTCATTATTTCTTAAATATTGTGATTTTTATAATCATTTGTATATTTTTTAAGATTAAAACTATTCATTAAATACATTAATTATACCAAAATAACAAAAAAGAAATTTTTAAAAATTAAGTTGTGCTATACTAGTGTAACTAGAAACATGTTAATTCTTAATACGCATTTAGTCAGCACTACCATGATATTGTTACTGCTACAATGTGTATCATTGTCTCTATATCAACTATGGCATCTTAGATGTTACAATATATTGTTGACCCAATCAAACCTTTCTCTGAGTGTAACTTGATAACAAAGGAGATTACAATACATTCAATCAGTCGAGATTGGTAATAAAAATATTAGGTATCATACCAAATTTGTTTCAATAAGTTGTTCAAACAAAGAAAAATACCAACAATGACTTAATGTTTTTTTTACGTGCGCGAGTTTCTATTGCTACTACTTAACTATAGCAGTAAACCCAATTTTTTTCACTGAATAAAATGTAATCAAGGAGCAAAAAGAGTTAGTTTCTTTTTTATGTTCTGCTTAAAGTAAGTGTTAAATTATAATCTATTAAAATTACGTCAAAGCATTTTAATAAGTAAGGACAACGTTCCTACAATAATTTAAGTATTTAATATTAAAATTGCAAAGATAATCTATTTGAGCTAAAAACCGTCCGAAACCGTTCAAATCAAAATTTTCAATTTTCTACTCCTATGTTAATTCATTAAGATATTCGTTCCAAAATGTAAGTATGTCAAACTTACCAGAGAAAACATAAATATTAGATTAAATTTATACTTTTGTGGATTATTTTTTTAACAAACACGAATAAAGTTAATAGTCAGAGGAGAGGTTCGATGACTTATAAGTTTACTCATTTATATATACGTCCTTATTGTCACTCATCAACTATAAAACAACTACCAGACAAGTTGTATGATTTAAAAATAAATTTTGCCTAAAATGAAGTTTTATTTATTTATTTTTTAATTCATCTCTTTCGCTTTTGGGTTAACACCCATTACGATCGATCGGAAGTCTTTCACGATACATATTTTTTTTTTCCCTCTCAGCCCTCCTCCCGGCGTGCCTCTGTCCCCTGTAACTCTAGAAACTCCTTAAACCTTACAACTCCCACAATTCAACTCAGGGTGGTATCCCAGGACATTCCAGGCCTACATGGAATGAGAAAAATTCTCTTACAAAAAACACCATGCCAAGAGTGGTCAGCTTTAAACACTTATCAGTTTAGCAGTTCCTGCATCAGTCGACTTTATTTCCTTCGATCCACACTCGCGGCTGGTCTTTGTTTCCGGAGAGAATTGAGGAAGGGATTCTTAGGATGACCTATTTTAAAAAAGTGTTTAATGGTATCTTAACTCACTTAAGACGAGGTTGATTCAATCTCAACAAATTAAAAAAAATACGTGAAATCCCTTAGATAAGGTCGGGTAACAATAGCATTATAGCCCTGAGCCATCGTACCTCTTTTATAATAAAATGTGCATCAATATTTTTTATATCAAACAAGTTTTTTTTTTAATTCAAAAAATTTTCATTAGTTTTAGAAAAAATTTGCACCCATGAGAAAATGTTTGATACTTACGCTTGTCATCTTACATTTGTAAAAGAATACAGCATTTAAATAATTGACTAGCCGAAATCAGGAATAATACGGTTCATGCAACTATCATTTGATGATTTACCGGGCTTCGCGTGCAAATCTTAAATGATTTGTCCTTATTCAGATACCATATAACTCGTATTTTTTCAAATATTTTAACTGTTGGCACTATTTTATAGCTAAAATATCAAAAGAGAAAAACTCATTTATTGGCGTATCTCATTTGAAATTTCAATAAGTTAACTCATAAAAAATGGACATTAATAGGAAATGGTAAAACTTTTTAATTCCTAGTTTCGTTGAAAATGTAGCTTGAAATAATATCTTTCAAATAGCATAAAACTATTTTCAATTTTTTTGATTTTTTGACAAGTTATTATAGTTTTTTTTGAAAAGTATGCGTGTCCCCTAATTTTACAGCACTTTCGGAAAAAATTCGTTTCGTTTTCGTTTTTTGTTTTTTTTACATATTTCGAAGAATTAGAATTTAAGATGCTGTACTTCCCAAACAAATCTATTAGGGGATGTTTTGAAAAGAACGGCACTGGGAGGCATCACTGGCAATGGCATCCTCTCCCACTCTTCAACAGTTGGCATCGGGATTGGAGCAGGCGTTTGTTTATGCGCATGTATGTTGTGTAATGTACATAATGTACACTCAGAGAAAGGTTTGATTGGGTCAACAATATATTGTAACATCTAAGATGCCATAGTTGATATAGAGACAATGATGCACATTGTAGCAGTAACAATATCATGGTAGCGCTTACTAAATGCGTATTAAGGGTTAACATGTTTCTAGTTACACTGGTATAGCACAGCTTAATTTAAAAAAATTTCTTTTTTGTGATTTTGGTATAATTAATGTATTTAATGAATAGTTTTAATCTTAAAAAATATACAAATGATTATAAAAATCACAATATTTAAGAAATAATGACTTCAATTGAGATTCTAAAAAACAGCTAGGATAGGTTAGATTTTTGAATATTTGCTTTGCTACTCGCAACGATATGTATTGTTATCCTTACCATACGTATTGTAACTGCTACAATGTTTAGACTATTGAGGGAACAAAGAATATTTAATTGGTCCAATCAAATCTTTCTCTGAGTGTACATGAGACGACACACACACTTAATCATCTGCTCAATGCCAAACTGCCGGGAGAGGAGGCATTGACAGTGGCGACCCCAGTCCCGTTCTTTTCTAAACATTCCCCATAGTGCATAAAACTATACGATGTTCATGGTATTAAGATTAAGTTTAAAATGAAAATTTTTCTATGTCGCAAAATTTTTAAAGCGAGATCAATAATTAAATGTAATTTTTGTTTTCATTATAAACAATGATCTTTTACATATTATCGTCTATAATGACAGTAAAACTATTTAAACTTTAATTTAAATTAATTGACATAAGTTCTCGATAGGTCATTATCATAATTATTTTTATCTATCTTTATCATTAATTTTATGTAAAAATACTTTTTTTTTAAAAAGACAAAAGAAAGTTTTATAAAACTTTTGGTGAAATCTAGCAACTTTATCCGTAATGTAATATTCTTTGACGAACACTCAATGATACTTATTCAGGATAAAAAAGTTTGACCCAAGTTAATTGCGTTTGTCATTTTTAATTTGACTGGAAATTTCTTTTTTCCTTCGCAAATAACAAACTTTGAAAAAAAAAAAAAAAAAAAAAAAATTTTTTTTAGCAAGATTATCCGAATAAGATTAGCCGTAAAACCCTGGATTAAAATAATTTTAAATAAATAGTCGTTATTATGAAAACGAGAAAAATTCAGGGAAAAATTTGGCAAGTATTTTTCATCGTCAGTCAAATTTTTTATTTTTCTTAATTTAATTACTGATCGAATCATCTAAAAAGAAAGATAAATTTAAAAAATGATGAATTCTATAATATATATTTAATTAGAGAATTTTTTAAAATAAATCCATAGATAAAAATGAAAATAAACTGAAAGATATCCTTGGTTTAATCAAGATAAATAAATGAATTGACGCGACAATGACTTAAAGCTTGACTTGTTATTACTTGGGAGTTTATTTAAAAGCTCGATGAAAGAATAATAACGATGAAAAAATGGTCATTTCCTGGATCAAGCTGCCTGCTTATTGATAAATGTCAGTTAATAAGCAGTAAAAGAGAAAAATAGTCAACCCGCATGGGTCAGACGAATAAAAGTCACCTCAAAGATTGCAGCGCGGCCGACGGCAGCAATCGAATAGTTGTGTTCCCGTCAGTGCATCAGCATCAGCTTTACAAAGCAGCTTTTAGCTTTTTATCTTGGCACTTTAAAAATCATGCTTAAATTATTCACGACGCTTGAGCGTCCATTATAATCCTCATCTTCTTTCTTTTGTGTCATTTAAGAATAAAGCTTCGGCAGCACTTTTAAAATTTCTGCTTTTGCAGACTAACGAAGCGCAGAGCTGTAGCTCTCGTTATAGAACCGACCTCGCCTTTTTCACCGGTGTTTATTATCTTCTTAAGTTACGCTAAGATTCCTCACTCAATGCAACACCTAAATGTTTTCTTTAATCACTTCGTTTCATTTCAAATAGTTTTATTTAAAGATTTTATCACTCATAAATTCCTCACGAAATTAATCCTTGTTTTAAGAAGACAACACTAATTAGTTTTATTTTATACATCATTTTTAGTAAAAATCACCTTTATTGGACACACCCAAAATGGTTTGATGATAAATGTTTTTTTTTTTTTTTTTTGTCGCGGTAAAAATTTTATTAGTTTAAAATTTGAAAACTCGGTACAACGTTACGCTCGTGACGATCGGGTTGCAAGAGCGCAGGCGAACGCTCGGCATTCGCGGCTCGCGGTGGACTGAGCATGGTTCGGAGAAGCTTTCCTCGCCATGGAAAGCTTCCGCGAGCGTGCGTAGACGCGCATGCGTTTCTTCGTATCCTGCGAGGATCGTGACACATCTTTAATCATTTTCATTTCACGTGGTTTCTTTTTTTTTTTTTTTCTTTTTGCGTTGATCGATCTAAACGTCGTTATGTACTTTTTCACCAGACACGCGGGGACTTGCCAGTGATGGAACACTGTGATTTGAAAAATTGCTTGTCAGGTCAGTCCTTCCTTCGCTGCTGCATCCCTGTATCCGTGTTTTATTTCTTATCTGTTCAATTAATAATACAAAAAACAGCAAAAAGGCATGGATTTATACTTCTTTGAATTACACTGAAAAACCCCGCAGGGTGATTTTTACAAAAATGAACGCTTGAGGATCGTGTTATTTTCTTGTTTTAAGTTGAGCTAGCTAATCAACTTGTCATTATTGCAAGAATAAAATATTCCGAATCGAATGTCTAGCTTTAACTAAATTTATTTTTTAAACGATTCAACTTATTCAGCCATCTTCATTACCAAAATTAAAACTTCGACAAAATGACTACTTCTCTGTGATAAAAACTGAATCAAATTTTTATTAATCACTTAAATTTATTATTTTATATAAGGCTTGATTTTAATTAATTAAATGAACTATTTTTAATCTAAAAATAAACTCAATCCAAGATATATATTTTGAAAGTCTATTTAATTTTCAATTTTATAAATTTGGTGAAATAGTGAATACTTCAAAATGAAACAATTGCTTCAATTTTTTTGTTCCCATGCGCAAGTTTATCCATTTTTTTTTTATTTTTTGTTTATTTTCTATAGTTTACTTTTTTGCGATACCAAAAATGTAAATATTATTTCAAAAACTTAGTAATTGAAACGTATGTTAAGTTTAAATAAAATATTTGAAACTGACACTGTGTTTATATTGACTTGGGTAAACAAAACTATTTTAATTAATTTGCATCATTAAACTTTTATTTAGTAAATTTTAATTCTTCATAACTTTTAAATATATTATTTTGATCTGGCACCGTAAAAATATAATTGTTGATTTGTATTCAGTGAGAGAAAACGTATCAAAAGATATTTTTTATAAGATCCATTTTCCGGGTTCAATACCTTGTAATACTTATCTTCTGACCTTAAAGTTTTTTTTGCCGGATTTCTGGCTTAAAGAGATTAATTTCATTTTGTACGAGACAAACATTTAAAAAAAAGTTTATTTATTCATGTATTAAATATTTTTAAAGACTAGACAGCCTAGAAATAATTATATAGATGAATTCTCGAAAATGTTTCAAACAGCATACAGTCTCGAAAATAATCTAAGCTCAATACTCTTTTAAATTTGTTCATCATTGTAATTCTATTGGACAATAGACTCCAATTCTTAATTTTTCGGTAGGATTGGTATAAACGGAACTTAACAATAACAATCAATGTTCTAAAAAATAACAAAAAATATTTTTAATGATATTTCTGTGGATTTTTCACCTAACATGTTAAACAAGTTTACAAACAAAACTTTTATTCTTATTAGAATATTGAATTTGAAAACGATTTTACCACAATAATTATTAAACATTAAAAAAATAAATAATAATAATACGACAAAACGGTTATTTTTTATGTGGTTTAGAGCAAATAGGTCAAACCAGAGTAAGACTATAAAAAATGAGGTGTGATTTTTTAGAAATTCTTGTAAGATTAACGCGCAGCCACATTTAACAACATCTTAAATATATGGTATAAATTTTTTATACAATCACTTCATTCACAACAGAAATCCCTTTAAAAGTTGAAAAAATATTTAATATTAAAAATGAAACATGGTATTAAACGTTGATACGTCAGTGTAGTACACAATATTTTGAGCAATTGATTTGTAACAATTTCAAAAATAATGTAATATTTTAAACAAGATTTGTTTGAAGAATATCAGTAAATAATTAAGTAATTTTTTTTTTTTTTCAATAATCTTTTAAATGGGTTCATGGATTAGTAGAAGGCAGGAGGTGTGTTTATGAAAAATCATAAAAACAATTTTTTATTGTAGTAGCCCTTTCTAGACGTTTTTCAGACCTATTTTCGAGGACGAAAAACTCTTTTTCTGTTGCACTGCCACAGTAAGAGATCAACTGTTTTCCGCTGCTTGATCTCAATGTAGAAAGTACGAACAGCTGATCTCTTACAGGCGCAGTGCGACACAAAGTGAGTCTTCATCGAAAAAAAGTCTGGAGAACGTCTCAGAAGGGCTACTACAGTAAAAAGCATTGTTTTTCGTCTCTTGTTGTCAAAAGTACTATTATAAGCTGAATTCTTAAACATAACATTGGATAGCATTTGCCAACGTTTTCAAAAGAACTTTATTGAACAGAAAAATAAAAACTTGCTTGAATTCATGTATCTAATCAAATTAAAAATAATTTAAATTATACAAACATACACCTAAACTTTTTAAAAATTAAATTTGGAAGTATTACATTCTCCAAAATCATTTTTCACAGATATGTTGATTTATATCTGTGGTTCTTTTGGTGTTTCTGAAGTGCATTATAACCCCTCAGTTTATTTTAATTTATTGTTTTAATCATTTCAAAAGGTAATATAAGTTTAGTACATTGAATAATGTCACATCTAAAGTAATAAAAACATTTATGGCTGTATTGCAATAAATTATTTTAGAAAAAAAATTGCTGCACTTCGCGAGAAATAAATTAAATGACATCTTATCTTTGTTAACGCTTTACTTAACTTTACACTGTTATAAATTTTTGCTTAAAAATTCAATAAATCATGGAAGTTTTTTACACAGTTTGACTTGAGATTTCAAATAGATTTAGAAAGAACAATTATAATTTCAAAAAATAAATTTTCTTTTACATCTGAAGAATTTTTTTATGTAAGGTAAAGATACCAATTATGATCACAAAAATCGCTACTTTTCAGCATTTTGAATTTTATTGAAAAAACAAAACATATTAGACTAAATCTTTTTTTACATACTTAAATTTTAGGTTCTTAGGAACTTAAATAAATTTTTTTTATGTGATAACTATATTTATTTATTGAATAATTAATGTAGAAAGTCAGGACCTTTTATGCCTCCGTTTAAAGTCAAGGCCCCAGTTTATTAGACAACTTCAGCTTTGGCCCCAGTTTATGGAACACTTTTACACGTGAAATCCCGTCTGTGACTCAAGTGCCCCAGTTGATGGAACGGAATCGTCAAAATTCGAAGGTTTCATCACTCTCAAACACGAACAAATTAAAAATCTAACATGAAAATTAGATAAACCGTTCCATCAACTGGGGTATGTAAGTCACAGACTGAATTTTACGCGTAAGTGTTTCATAAACTGGGGCCAAAGCTGAAGTTGTCTCATGAACTGGGGTCAAAAGGTCTTGTCTTTAAACATTAATTATTCAATAAATAAATACAATTTTCATATAAAAAAAATTTATTTAAGTTCCTAAGACCCTAAAATTTAAGTATGTTAAAAAAGTTTTACTCTAACATGCTTTGTTTTTTCAATAAAATTCAAAATGCTGAAAAGTAGCGATTTTTGTTATCATAATTGGCATCTTTACCTTATAGCTGAAGCTTTTTCAGCTTAGATTTTCATTGTATACATTTATATACAGAAAATTATATTGATTTGGTAACCTGTATATAAATTTCGTATAAAAAAATTTCTGACGCTATTTATTAAAATTATTTTTGAAATCAACTCTTTGTAAAAACTAAAAATACGGTTAATTGAGGCGATCCATTAATGACGTCACGGTCAGAAAGGGGAGGGGTTCTTTAATTCGTGACCAAATCTGACAAGGGGGGATGGGTCAGAGTATTAGTCTGTAACGTCACGTAAGAGAAGATATTTTTAATAGTAAACTTATATCACCTAATAACAACGAATTTTTATAAAACGTAAAAGTTAAACGTGATGAAATGATAGCATTCGATCAGCAAAAAATTAATTAAGTGCAAAAACAAAATAAAAATAAAAATACTGTTCATTTGATATTTGATACTCAAATTATGTAACAGTAGTATAAAATTTTAAAAATTTTTAATTTTTTTACCCAGTCTTGAAAACATAAAAAAAAATTCATTTATTTCAAGTCCCAGATAAATTTTAAAATATTAAGTTTCAATTAAATTCGCAAAAGTCAAAATTATGAAAAAAATTATTATTTCGAAATGTTTTCAAAGATTGAAATTCTTCGATCACTGGAACTTACATCCTGAACCTCGAATTTTCCCAGTAAATATATTTAATAGGCGTATTCAAGAAGTGCTTTGAATTATTAGTACTGATGAAAAGTCTAGATGCGGAATGGATAAATTCAGATGATACAAAATCTTCAATCATCAACGAACTTGAAAATTTAACCACTGATCATGATGAAGATGATGGTGACAGTACAAAAATATTAATGAAAACACAAGTCAAAATAAACCCTTTTCAATTATCAAAATTCTTTCGGATTGGATAATTAGCCCACGGGAGCAGGAGTACAATAATTTTTCTTTTAAAAGGTATACTTTAAAAACGGATATTAAATATTAGTTTGGTTATATTTATACTTCATTTGCTTATACTTTGTTCCAGGTGATCTTACGGTTCTTGATTTTTCGGGAATCATAAAATCACCTGATCAGAAATTCAATTTTTTTTCAAGTAGTTTTTTCAAAATTAAAATTGGAGCGATATGCCGTGCACCGTGACGTCCTCATAGGAGTTGAGGTATCGGTTTTATGACTAAGCGTGACAGAGGGTTGGGAGGGAATATAAAAAGCCAAAAATTAGCGTGACATCGTTAATGGATGGCCTCATTTTGGGCTGCAAATTTTTCACACCGGCAATGCTTTAACGGGTGAAATGGTTTATTGAAAATTTTTTTATTTGGTTCAATCGAGTTGACTATTAGGATTACTATAAAAATATTTCATTCAATTCGATACCTTAGGCTAACAACATATTTATTATATTAGTAAATCAATCAATCGTAATTGCCCATAAAAAAAATGATTTGAGGCGATCAATAAATCAAAATTTGGTGGTAATAAAATGATCAGCATCGTATTTTATTGGTAAAACATTAAATTTCCTCAGTCTTATAAGAAAAAAAAGTTTTTAAATAAATCAATTTTAATTTATCATTTTGAAGCGTTTGACTAAGTTCATCATTTTGAACTCTTACTTATATTATATTTTAAATTTATATTTACTTATATATTATTTTTGAATTCGACATGGGTCCAAAAAGATTAAATAATTTTAAAAATGAAGAAACTTTTTTAATCTTTTTTTTAACCATATCATTCTGGTAAACAATTAATGAATTGAAAAATGTAATTATATTTAGTGAAGTCTAAAGAAAAAACAGTTTTTTAATTATAATAAATAAATAAATAAATAAATGATCATTTAAGACACAAAGGGACAAATTGTAAAGATGATGAGCCGTCAAACACTAATTTCAAGTAGATTATGTACAGGTGAACCTCTCTTATTCGGACTCTCTCGCTCTGCTTAGATTTGCATGGGAGAGACAAGGACACTCGATACGTTTTCCTAGAAAATTCCGAACAAGGGAGGGTCACCTGTAATTTATATTTAATTGAATAGTTTGAGCTCAATTTTATTATTCATAAGGTATCTCGGTGCAAAAAATTAAGAAAAGCATAAAAAATTCCACAGAGAGAAAGAAAGATGCAGAAATCGAGACGAGCTAGGTAGAGTGAGTACTCCGGTGTGTACACCCACAATGAGAGAAATCCCCACCACGGTTTAACAGCAGTTCGAGCGTCAGCATCAGCTTCTTATTATACCTACCTACCGAGACGACCGGAGCAGTAAGTAACAGCAACAGCACTTGCTGCCTTCGGTCTTAGCAGTATGAGTGCAACGCTGCTTTGCGTAAATACTTACGCCGATGTGCGCATAATTTTGAATGCTGGCTGTTAACGCCAGTTTATTTCTGCCTAATCGAACGATGTTGTGGGTGTTTTAATTTTGTCCGTTCACTGTGTGTTTGTGGTGGTTATTTTTATTTGGATTTTCGGAGCGCGCGCGCCGTGCGGGATGAAATGCGCACGTGCCCGATGCCAGATCAACGTGTGGATTTTGAAGTTATTTGAAGAAAATAAGGCCTTTAGTTTCCAGCTTAAACTGGCGCTATTATCATCTTCCGAGCTGACACGGCTAATCGTCTACCACAAACTGTTTCATAATACTTGGCTAGGAGTATGAAGAATTTTATCATCGCTTTTTTGTTTTTTATTCTGGTAAGTTTTTTACTCTCTGTTCTCACACTTTTTAAACTCTTTTACAATTATTTAAAATTCAATACCTTTTCTTTCAATTGTTATAAGTGTCAAAATTCAGAATTTTTTAAAATCTGATTTGTAGAATTAAAAAAACTTTCTTATAGTTTTTAAGTTTCACAAAAATATCTCGTACTTAAAAAAAATAGCAGAAAGTGAATTCGGAAAAAGCGTAAATTCAAAAAAATTAATTCGACCTCGCGATAAAATATTATAAATTCAATGTTACTAATTTTATAATTTACGGACAACTTTTTCTAACAAGATTCAAATGAAACTAAACAAATTATTATTTACTGATTCGGCACCCTCGAGTTTTGTTTGATACTAACTAATTAAAGTGAAAGTAATCCACATTTATAAATAAGTTTAAGTTGATCATAAATGCATGTACATGTATCATTCAGAAAGTTCCAAAACTCGTTTTTAAACCGGTCAAGAGGACATCCGTCTGAAAATTTTTTGTATAACCGGTTAATGTAAAATAAAAATTGATAAGTAGAAAAATTTTAACCTTGGTGTACTTTGAAAATGAGGAAACAAGTTTCAAGAATAATTAAATTGTTAACAAACTTTCATGTAACGTTTCGAAAAAAAAAAAAAAAAAAAAAAAAAATTTATTGATATTTAGTTTAAAGAACGTTCATTCCGTTTGTAACTGTTTAAAAAAATTTTAGTAAAAAAGTCAGAGTCAATTCCAATTTTTAAAATAAAAAAAAGTTTTTTTTTTCTGCAATTATGACATAATTTCAATAGAATTATCCAGAACATAAAAAAAATGATCTTTTGATTTTGAGAACTAAGAGAAAACAAGTGAATTTAGAAATATCCACATAATTTTATATTAAAAGCTCGTTTAATTATAAACTGCAAAATTATGAGAACATGAAGATGCTCTATTCATCTTTAGTAACTGCAATCCGGCTCTATTTACAAACAGCCTTGAACCACTATACCGCAGAATCCTTCCATCCCTCGTACCCTAAACAAGTGCACTGGCATAAAATCAAACGGATACAGGGAAAGAGAGAGAGAGAGAGGAAGAAGGGGAGGGGGAGAAAGAGAGAGTCGTAAATTATATCCATTCCGTGCTGTAAACCCACGCCTTTTATGACTTCCAAGGGTGAGTAAACTGCAGTTTGTCGTAGTGACCACACCTGACACCCTTCTTTGAATAAAATATTTCAAGTTCGACATTAACTTTTTTGAAATTATTATTAATACCAATTTCAGGTATACTTGATTCCAGTTTAATTGTTTGTTTGTTTATTTTTCTTATTTTTTATTCTATTTTTTCATCACTTTAAAGTTTAAATATACAAGTGTCACACAGTTTTTAAAAAATCATTTGTTTATTGAATAAAGTAAAAATATAATTTTTAGTAAAAATGTGTCCAAAAATTTGATTTTGATTTGAATAAAATTTTATAAAAATCAATTGCCTGAAATTATTTTTGAAAATTCATGTATGGTGCAGTATATAAAGTGCTAAAGCTGCGCCAACATTTACGCAAAAGCTTAGTAACGCTGTGGTATGACGTGTTAATAATGCGAATCTTTCAAAGGACGTGACAGGATGTGGACTTGAAAACGATGACACTGAATAAAGCAATTTATTCAACGGATGTATTGTGCGTTATAATGTTTGCTAATTTGAAATCCGGTTTTTCCCCGATTCAAATCCATTGTAATTATTAAAATGAACAAATAATATACGAGTACAGTTATTTTCTCTCTGTGTCTGACAATGTTTTAATTTCGTTATTACAATTATAGATCAATTTTATTTCATTCATTACGTACTTTTATATATTATGTTAAAAAATATGATAATTTTATTTATGGGAAGATAAAAAAATCGATTTACAGTAGGCATTTCATCATTTTTGCTTAGACATATTTTTTAGTAAGAAGCTCTTTTATTTTAAACTAAAATTTTTAAAAACTTCTTCTAACTGATTTAGATTGATTTTATATTTTATCAATTAATACTAAGATAAAAAATTAAAATAAATTAAGTACATTAGATAAACTACATTAAAAAACCCGATAATTTTTTATGATCATTACGTTGATTTTTTGCGTCAGGTTTTATCCAAGAAGGAAATCATAAAAGACTTGAGGGAATTCCGGCTTCAGAAAATTACGTAAATTACGTCAGGATAAGGAAATATGTTTAAGTCTTTGACAGGAAATAATGAGAAAAATTATTCAATAATTTTGTTAGGGCCTAAATAAATATTAGTTTTATTTTTGCAGTTTTCTGAAGATTTTAATTAAAAAACTTTAAGTTTGCGATCAATAATTTTTTTTAAAAATTTGAAACAAAGAAAAAAAAATCTTTTATTTATTTTTAAGGATCTGATTACCATTTTTTTTTTTTTTTTTTCTTATATAAACTTTATTACTAACCAATTTTGATTATACAACATTTGAAAAAGGAAATAAAAATATAAAATATAAAATTACAAAAAAGAAAAAAAAAATTAGATACATGAATATAAAAAGGTTTTTTATTTAGCCTTCACTTAAAGGCCATAGCAAGTCTTAAAATACACCCTAATGCCAGAGTCTTTAAGATGATTCACTATGATTTTTAACACATTGAGATTCACAGTATAAAGAAAGCAAGTAACATCGTACGGTGGATAGATTCTTGATTCTTAATTTAATAAGCTTCTTAACCATCATTGTTCGTGGTTCTGAGTGTAGTGTGCATTGCCAGAGAACGTTATTTAAGGTGGTTTTCTACCAAATGCATGATAATAGAGAAACAGCTCAAATTTTCTGGAGGTGTTTATTAGATATTAATAAACATTTCTACGAAGTCTGATCAAAATTGACCATATAATTTAAAAGTTATAGCAAATTAAAGATTGAATTTTTTTCATTACGCATATGGACGCTACGCTGAAAAAGTGTACTAAATTATTGATATTTGTCTTATTACAATAGAGATCCTTTGGAAAAACTACATACATATAGTTTCACTATCGAAGAATTAATTTCTTGAAACTGCAAAAAATTGATCTTTCACAAATTTTACAATCATTTTACAAAAATAATTTTCACGTGAATAACCTCCAAAACTGCGGTATTCAAAGGTGAGGTTAAAAGTTTAAAAAAATGTTTTGAAGTGATTGTCAATGTTTTTTTGGTAGAAAATAATTTCAGAAGCCATAAAAAGATAAAAATTAAATTTTAATAAACAATTTTTACTAATTTGGTGAAATAGTTTTTTTTTAGTCTTGAACTTGACTAGCTCTGGTAGAAAACCACCTTAAGGACGTTCAACTCAAAAAATTAATCACAATGAATAAATTCTGAAAATTTTGGGATATTTAAAGGGGGGCACAAAAAGTACTGTGTCAAAATTTGGAACCGATTAGGAGTCTAAGAACGGACATATTGATAATTATTTTTTTGCTCTTTAATATGGTACCTTATGTGAAATTCTACTTTTTCGTAATTCTTTGGAAAGATTCAAAAGAATTATGGACGATAACGGGGGGCACAGTTTTTTTTAGTTGTTAGAAGAACATTTTAAAATCTTTTTCTCTACTTTACCTTCCTCTCTTCTTTGCATTCTTCTTTCTCTTTTTATTTCCTTTACTCCCTCATAGATTGACCTTGATATAATCTGAGGCATACAATTGATACAACAGTGGACTAAGGACACCTCCCTGGGAGACGCCTTTATAGCAAGTGCGTGGTCTATTTGGATTAATCTCAGTGTAAATATTCTTCTTGTACGTAAGAAACTTAATAAGCTGCAGGATTTTCGAGGAGAGCCCTGTGTCAGCCAGTTTTTCGTGTAAAAAATCAAATCGAACGTTGTTGAAAGCGTTGCTGACATCCAAGTACACCGCAAGTACGTGTTCGTGATTTTTGAGATCCTATCTAATGTCAAGTTTCAGAATAAACAACTTGTCCTAGCAGCAGTAACCTTTGCGAAAACCTCTCTGATTACGAGGTAGATAGCCGTTTGTATGTACGTACCAGTGAAACCTGTCAGAAACCATCAACTCAAATGCAGATGCAAGAAGTGAGGGCCAAGGATCTTAGGCCACTACCACTTGCTTTCTCTACGAAGTGAACATGTGCGTCACGCCAGCACTCGTGGTAGTCGTTATGAGTGTACAACTGATTCAGAATATCCAGTAGTAGGAGGTTGTATTTGACTGATGTTATTAAGCACCTCATAATTAACTCCATCCAGACTAGGGAAAGACTTGTCACCTCTTGAGGACAGGGCTGCATTATACTTTCTGTAGGTGAATAGATTATCTAAAAAAGGGACATCCTGCGGAAAGCCAATCCGGGTTCACATCTTTTGACTATCTGCTGATCTTAGGTCTTATTCTTTTGTAGTAATTATGGTTAGCCTCAAGTCGTGAGTACTGCTATTTCTTGTAAGCTGCCTGCTGGAGTCTTTTGGCCCAATTACCATCCCACCAATATACTAGATTCCTGTACACCTTGAAGTTAACCCGTTTCCTCTTGGGTGCGAGACTGCATCAGTAATAGTACTTAACAGGAAGTTATACCTCTCAAGGGACCTCATTAACTCGTAATCAAAGCCAAAGAACTTCACATTTTCAACCTCCATAAATTCATTGACATATGCCCAATCAGACTTAACTAGATCTTAAAAGTTTCCTTTCATATATCATTTTTTCGATATTCACAGTCACTGCAATGGGAAAGTGGTCGGACGCAAGGATGTCATTCAACACCTTAGTGTGCAAATAAGAGGCAATGTCGGTTGTAAAAAAGACTAGATCAATATTGGATTTTGTAAGAGTATTAGGATCGATACGAGTGACACTGTAAGAATTGTGTAAAATAAGACCATACTTGTTTGCTTTGTCCAGTAATCTATCGGTGTTAATGCAGTTGCATACTTCGAGCTGCGCGTTGAAGTCACCAAGCAGCATACAATACTCTCCTCTTGCGGTGGTACTCATCATTACTTCTCACTCAGTATCCGTCAAATTTCCCCAAGTAGAGGCTGGGGAGACACCACTAAGTTCAGTCAAGTGACTGAGATTAGCCAAATACTGCACGGCAACGTATAATTGTAGGTCTTGCGTATCAAAAAAGTTATACCCCCGCCATTACTAGAAGCTCGGTCACATCTATAAGCAGTACCATCATAATTTAGGGTAAAATCTTCGGGGGTCTTCACAATGTCGTCTGGCTTCAAAATTACTTGTCGTCTAAAGCACACAATATGAGCAAAGTCCGGTTTATCAAAAGCCATGCGAGTTAGTGTCAAGTTTGATTTAGGTTCGAACTCTTTTAGTTTTTCGAAAACCACCTAATTAGGTATACATGGGTGTAGGTTCGAGAAAACCATGCGTTTTAGACGGGCAATGTACGGTCAAATAGACAAATCTTTTTCAGCTTTAAGGATGTTGCCTCGCGTTACAAAGGTCATAAAAATAGTTTGAAAATTATTGAAATCTTTTAGCTTGGGTGTAAGTAACAACGTGTCCAAATTTCAAAAGGATTCACAACACGGTGGTTGAGATATTTTAATTCAAAGTTGGGCCAAAATCACTCTGGATCGGGTGCTTTAACACAGAGGTTTTTAAACAATTTTAGCACAGTTTTGATACTAAGATATCAGTAAAAAGTTTGCTAATTTTTCCTAATTTTTCAAAAAGTTTTCTGTACTTTTGATTTACAATGTCGAAAACTAAAAGTTTTCAGGTATACTCAGTAAAAATTTTAAAGAGTTTCGTTAGTAAAGTCTAGAGTTTTAACTAGTTAAAAATAAAATAAACAACACTGCTGATTACCATTTATTACCGAAGAAATTATGATTACTTTTTGATGTCATAGAAGCAACCTAGTTACTTGAAAATAATTTTTTTTTAATCGAAATGAACAAAACTAATTCATTTTCATCTGTAGGCACAAAACAAAACAGAAGGAGTTCCTTACAGATGGTCTGGTGGGATCAATGCTTCACGATTTGATCCTTATCACCCTGACAAATTTCCTGAAGGCACTCAAAGTCATCGGAAAATTTTAACCAAAGCTGGTTATGGTGGTAAGTGTTGAATAATTATAATTTGTTCAAATCTTGTTACTATTGCTATTAAAAGAGTAAAATCTTGGATCTCACTTCATTGAAAATTAGGTGATTGAATCACGGAGTATTTGAGAAAGGCTCTTTGTTCAAATTCTGAATATGATTCGTCGCAAAATTAATTCTTCTGAATATTAAATTAAAAAATTTTTTTTTTTTAAATACAAATAATCGTCCGGATTGTAGTTAAATTTTTTGTCTGTTCAAGAAGATTCGGCAAGGGTTTATTTGGCCTCCAAATTAAAATACTATTAAAATATTAATTGTTATTACTTTTGGTAAATACAATGAATTAAACTGCCTAGAAGTTTACGTATAATTTTTACACAATCAAAATTTTTATAAAAATTTATTTGATAAAAAGATTTTTGAGCAAAAAAGTACAAAATGCTATTTAATTATGAAAAAGTACATAATGTTATGATGAACAGTTGCAAATAATCGTGACGTTGGTAGCAGAACAGATGGCAAAATTGTTTTCCCGACTGATGAACCGAGTGGTCAATTACCGCAACATAACTTAAGTCATGTTCCTGTCTGCGAAAATGCCACTTATTGTGAAAACGTCCCAAATTACCCGGACAGTTTCGTAGAAAATGCTTTGAGAGATAAGGATTTGACATTTCTTACTGGAGCAGATAAGGTAATTTTTTCAAACATGTTATTTATTTAAAAATTTAGCAATTTATATTTTTTGCCACTAGTGCATAAATAGCGAACTTTGAACTTTTTTTACTCACTCGTGCCAAATAGATTTCGAAACAAGTGCTATAAATAAGAGATTAGTGCACGACGTGAACTCCAGAGTCACCAAAAAATTAGTCATATGAGACACTTATAATCGTTTAAAAACTTTACAAAGCACTTTTTTTCATGACCTTTTAATCTAAGATAATTTTTAAAAAAATAACCGATTTTAACTCTGGAATACACAGCGCCTCGGTTTATTTAACAAAGTTTTACAGCACAGTCTATATTGCCTTAAATGAGAATTTCTAAGGAATGATCACAGCATAATCAGGTAGTGAAGCTAGTAGTAAGCCGCTCAAAACAAAAAAGAGCCAAAGCAACGCTCTCTATCCCCTCTTTACTCATCGCTGAGTCCTTAATCCTACAGAGGAGTAGGAAAAGAGCATAACTGCTATTTCAAGAGAGCTTGCAGTAGTGCCACCATAGGCCTCTTTCTAGACGTCCTCATCAGTTTGCATACCTTGAAGTTCATTTTTTATGCGAACGTAATATACTAGTATATTTTTATGCAAGTTTTGTTAAAATGATTTCCTCTTCGTTGGCTGTGTACGCGAGGAGGAAATTACTTTAATTCACATACATAATACTAATATATAATACAACAAACAAAAAATTAAAGTGTATCTTCCAAGCCGAGAGGTTTTCGGTTTCCAAAAGAAAGGGTAAAAACGAGGGGCTATGCTCTTCAGAATTACACACAGAAATTTCAATCAATATAATCAATCAAACATCAACTTCATTTCAAGTGAAACTCTTCAAAAAATATTATTTTGAACGATATATTATTTAAAATTGATTCCGAAGCTCTAAGTGCTTTGAATTTTTCAAAAGAATCATTAGTGATTCTGAAGTGCTTAGTCCCTCGGATAAAAATAAAATTTACTTATGTGACTGTATATTTTTGTATAAATATTAAATAAAGCTTATGGGATACTCAACATAGTTTTTGCTAAATATACATACTACTGCTTTTAGAAAAAATTTTCTAGCAACCCTGTCTTTACTTTATTCCAGATTCTAGTAAAGATTTAAAAAATATCTTAAAATAGGCTTTTTTAGACTTAAAAAAAAAAATCTCATCATGCACAATGATATCTAGGACACATTTTTTGGCAAGAAATATTCGAGCTGGACAACACACTTTATGAAAAGTTCAATATACGATTTTCTTCCTTTGGTAACGAAATTTCGAAAAATTGGGAACATTCGTGCAGATGACTATAATTTAACACTGTTTTCAGCGATTAAAAACGATAAAACACTGAAAAATTGGTATAATAAATACACAATCCTATACGGTTTTTCAATTGTCTTGATTATATGTACAAATCAAATTCGTCTCATACCAATTTTTCAGTTTTTTATCGTTTTTAATCGCTGAAAACAGTGTTAAATTATGGTCATCTGCACTAATGTTCCCAATTTTTGGAAATTTCGTTACTAAAGGAAGAAAATCGTATATTGAACTTTTCATAAAGTGTGTTGTCCAGCTCGGAATATTTTTCGCCAACAAAAGTGTTACTAGATATCATCGTGCCATGTCAGCCTCTGATTTGCGATAAAAAATCTTATTTTTATTTTAAGTACTTTGTATTTTAAGTACTTTGAAAAATAAAGAATTATTAAGATACACCTTTATTGCCTTTATTCAAGTTAGACTATTACAAAGTTAAATAGAACTATATCATTAAATTTTAGGTACCCGAAGTAGTACATCGACTTAATATCCAGCCTGAAGATATTCCGCTATGCCAAGTGCAGGTAATTTAAATACACATGTAATTAATGTTTTTTTTTATCTTGCCACTATGGAACTCGCGTATTGAAAATACCAGGGATGGACATAATGTGGTTTTCGGTCATATCCTTTTAAATTAAGCGAGCACGCTTGATTTTAGCATCATCAGCCCTGAAATCTCCACTTTTATTATAATATCTCAATCAAATTCGTGAAGAAACCAATGCTTGTATAAAAGCGACTTGTTCTTAAAACTTTTCTAGATAATGTATTTAAAAATTCATAAATAAATTTTTTTAATTACTGTTTGGGCTTTTTTTTCAAATTTTTCAAAAAATTTCTGTAATAATTTTAGCGGGCGTAGCCCACTGGGTACTCTAGTTGCAATTACTTTTAAACAATCTTATTAAAACTTGAAAGATTTAATTCTAAATCTTATTTCTTAACCAAACGCAATTTGAATTAAATGCTAATATTCTTTTAGAGTTGTTTGTTACATCTGGTACCCGTAGCTTAAAAATATTCAATTCTTCAATAAGAAAAAATTTGTTCTTTGACTTAATTGATTTTTTTTTTTTTTCATTTATTTACTTATTTGCTAAGTTAATGATACTTAAAATGTCAGATACCTATCTATGTCTTAAATAGAAAATAGAAAAGAAGTCTTTTTTAATTAACGTAAACGTTTACAGCCAGAAGTTTTTATTTAATTAAAAATTAACTCAATACATTAACTCAACAGCAAAATAATTAAAAATTTTTGTAACTTACGAATAACACTCTCTTGGTAAGAATTTTCTTGGAAAAAATCGAGTGTCTTTGTCATTCTCGCGCCTTGCCTACTAGCCGCGAGAGGCAGAAAACTGCTCGTCTATTCCGAATAAAAGAATATCACCTATAATTCATAATGCGATGAAAATTAAGTGTCATGGAATTTTAATTTTATTGCAGGAAAAAGTGGTGTATCCAAAAGTTGCTCAAAACTCTGAAAAAGAATGGCTCTTCGTCGTAAATCACGGGGATCTAACTCAAGGTGTGCGAGTGGAAATATGCGGGTGCGTGACTTATTTTTAGCATTAATATTTTTCTCTCTTCGGTAGATGTAGAAAATTAGCTACCATTGATTTCTAACTTTTTTTTTTTCCTCACTTAGGACGTGTTTTGAAACAAAATAACTTCGGTTTCGTATTAATGTATTTGATCTTCGATTTTGTGAATAATGAATATTTATAAATTTATGAAAACTTTTTTAAAATCAAGGTTCTATGTTTCACGGGTTTTTCATGTTTTCAATAATTATTCATTGATTTCGACGTAAAACTGAGTTATTTATCTCAAAATCAAAGAATATACATAATTTATAAATATTATTTTTAAACCATCTTTAATCAATAATTTGTTTTTTATTAGATTGTGATAATTCAAACATGTATTTCATATCAATTATTGAAAAACATTAATACTAGTTACAATTTTTGATAATTTTCTTCATAGTACAAGTAAATAAAAAGTTTTTTTTAGAATTTGTAAATTAAGTTTCATTAAAAGCATCTTAATGATCCGAATCAATATTTTTTTTTTTTTTTTTACATTATCATTTTTTATTTTTTAGAAATGAAAATGGAGAGTGTGATGTGATAGATGGAGCCATAAATGGTTACTCCTCAACGTGCAAGCAAAAATATATTTACAGACAATTGGTGGCTGTTAATAGAAATGGTCATGTCAAGCCCGACATGTTTCGATTCCCATCGAGCTGTTGTTGTCATATCAAAATGGACGGAAATACTTTGCTACGCTTTGGATCTAGCAAAAAAAACGATTCTCCAGTCTCAACGGATTAAAAAAGTAATATTTTACTTTATTAAACGAAGTAGTAATAAATCGTATAAAATTTATTTTAATTTTCAAACTATGTGTACTGAAGATTTTTTGTTTGACTGATGTAAATTTTCTGTATAGTAACATTATGTTTTTTAAGTTTGTGAATCCCTGTAAGAATTGCTAATTTGGAAATAGCCATGGCTATTTAAAATGTATGAAACGGTTTTTTCCTTGTTAATGGCCATTCACTAGATTCAAAATTAATGAATATTTTCAAATAATAACAATTTGCTTTTAATAGCGAAATTTATAAAAAAAAGTATTAATAATAGCCTCATAAAAAATAGGCATTTCATAGGGTTATGACATTTTAAAAATTACCATAAAATTATATGCAATGAGAATCACCACGTTCAATACGCTGTTGAGAGGTTATAAAAAATTTTTTACCCATTTTAAATAGGCGATTCATAGATTGAAATTGACCGTAAAGAGAAATAATTTTTAATAGTTTTTTTTGGGTAATTTTTAATGGAATAAACAAATAGGAGAAAATCGGCAATTATTAGCTTTTTTTCTTGGACTCAGTTAATGCATATTTTAACTACTTTTTTCTAGTTTCAGAGCCATTTTTAATATTCGCAATTCTTACAGGGACAGGGATGGGTTAAAGCATTTAAACAAGTTTTTAAAATTCCTTTGTTATTCGATGCGTTTCAATAACTTTTCTAACTTTTTTCTACTACAAGTGTTGATATAAATTTTTATACGTTCCCTGTAAGAAGTGTGAATTAGGTTACCCAATAAATGCCCATTTTCTAGCTATTTTTAATAGTTAACCTGTTATTTTGCTAGTAACTAGCGATTTTATAGCTATTTAATAGATAACCTAATTCACATTTCTTACAGGGTTGAGCGAGACCTCAATACTTAATGTAAAATATGCACTATGCAGATAATTTTTAAAGCGTAATTTTGTCAAATTGAATATGGGTTTAGTTTTTGAAATTTTGATTAATTTTTCTAAACCTGAAATGAATACTTAATGAAACTTGAGGTCTTTTCTTTTCCAATACTACGTAAAATTTTTTAAATGATTTAATATCATTTCACTCTAGTAAACTTTTGTAATAGAAGGGATTTTTTTATTTATAAAGTTCACACATACATTTTTTTAATTATTAAATAATAATAGATTTAAAAATTTTTTTCAAATAAGTTTTACAGTGAATCCTAAAGCCCAATCGGGCTTTAACGGCGATTTGGTTTTTTTTAAACCGACTGCCGTGAAATAGTATATATTACCATAGAAGAAGAAAAAGACCTATTCTAATTGAAGACGATCTGTCCTTTGAAACACGGTCTTCATGAAATTTAGAGAATATTTTTCTCCTGCAAAAAGTAAAAATAGCCACCAATAGTTTCATTGTAAGAACTTTTAAACTAGTTTTTGGTACTCTTATCAGACTTTTTTTTTAACATTCTTTGTAGTAGACATGACTATTTTAGATTGAAATTTCTGGATAAATTAATATTTTTGAACGTCTAAGGTTTCATTTTAAAGGTCAATGCAAAATTTTTCAAATGAGCTGACACGTTCAATGCCGATGTTGTAGTTTGATATGCTAATAAACTTAAACTTAGTTTTTTGAATAAAAAAAATTGTTAAAAAATTACGACATAGAAGAGAAAAAAAAAACTCAAAAATTGATTAAATGTAAAAAAAATTGAACTACATATTTGTTATATCAGTTACTATGTTATAGTTGAAGTAGTAATTGTAAATTAGTTTACTCAATTTAAGATTTTTAATAAAATATTAGTCAGTACCATAGATACATTGTATGAAATCGTATTGTCCGATTTAAAATTCATTACATTTATTTTGAGTCTAGCGACTTTAAACTAAAAAATTATCAATAAAAAGTAAAAATGATTTTATAGAGCATTATTATTAATATGATAATCTAAGTTGTATTTATTGTTTTTGATTATACGATTATTCGATAAATTGTTATGTACATAAATTAAAAATAAATATGAAATTGTTTATAAAATTATTTACTTGTAAAAATTTCTTGTAATTTAACACTTCGTAGCAGATTGCAAAGATTTCTGTCCGAGAATTAAATTTATTTTCTGGACCGTTGACGTTCAATACACTAGACTCTAGTTACATGGTCTCTTTGTCACAACTTGTGTATTGTCTATTTTAGCTCCATGTTTGGAAAGCAATACTAAGGTAGATGTCTGCTAATTGTTAAATAAAAAAAGTAACTCATAAAAAAACTTTATGTTTCAAAAAATGAAAAATTCGTTTATGATTATTATGATTATTTTCCCGAGCTAAATTTCTACCAATAGGAACGCCGCATTTGACATTTGGCGGAGGGGTGTGGGTAAAATTATTTCGATAGTTTTTCGTCCCTCTAACCTCAAAATCGGAACTTCGTCCCTTGTTTTCGGTTAGAAGGACGAAAAATAGTATATTTCCCTGAGGCTCGAGGGTTCGATTTAGCCTCCTCGTTGCAACCCTCGCCTTCGGCTCGGGTCGCAAACCTCTCGGAGGCCAAATCGAACCATCTCGCCTGCGGGAATAATATACTATTTCGGTTATTTCCAATTCGAACGTTTCGAGTCGCATAGCAACTCGAATTGTTAGACTTACTCCATTCAGCTTTTGGGTTGGACCCGAGTCACTGCAGTGTATACCTATATATGAGTATTCATAGGTATATTCATAGTAAACAAATAGTAATAGAACTATAACTGCAAAAATGTAAAATACAGCATTTCTATGAGTTGAAATTCAGCTGGGGAAAATAATCCAGCCAAATACCCCTCGTGCTTCAAAATTTTAGATAATTTTCCTCCAGTTTTTTTGCACAGCAACTCATGGGGCAAGTTTGATAAAAAATCACTCGCGCTTCGTGCTCATGATTTTTAACCTGCCAAACTTGCCCTCGTTGCTGTGCAACATTCAACAAAACACAGTCGGAAAATTATCGACAATTTTGAAGCACTAGGGGTATTACGACTGAAAATTATCCTCTATATGGGCATTTGACTGAAACCTTTAACCTCTTATGTCCCTGCGTAAAAGTTGATGTTTTTTCAATAAAATTTATTGAAGTTACTTTTTGATTTATCTTGAGTTGTTCATTACACTCTACTTAAGAATATTTTTCTATCAGACTCTTTCTGTAAGTCTCTTGGCAAAAGAAAATTAGTTTTAAAGATACCGAATCACTTAATATGACGATGTCTCAACCTCAGTTTTAAAATAAGAAAGATCCGTGTGCATTAATAAATTTGAAAAAAACTTACGAAAAAATTCATGCATGTTTAAAAAATGTTGAATAATAGTAAAAATGTAACGTAGTAGTAATTTTTTGGGTTAAAATATGATAAAAAATGATTGAAAATTGTCCCTCAAATTCACGTCGCTGGTCCAACGCATCAATTATTTGAATAAAAATCACCTAAAAATCTTTTTTTATAGTCCCCAATTGAAGGCACAGTTAGTTTATTGCATAACTAACAATTTTCTACATTATTTATGCCGAAAATTTTTCACTAATCAAAAATAATTGGTGAGACAAATGTAAAAATTGAAAAGCAGTTTTTAAATGTCGCTGGTTCAAGGAGGAAGGGCAGTGATATTTGAAAATTTATCAATAATTGAAATGTCTGCACATATTTATTGAATTTTTTTTGATATTGTATCAAATGTGCTTGACAAATGATACATTTTTTTCTTTTGAAAATCCTTTGGACATCGGGTTTTGTCGCTGGTCCAACGGTGTTTGGTACAACAGCCCCGGTAATAGAATGGAGTGAAGTTTGATGTTATTAGAATATACATGAGGTGTCAATCGCGCCATCGTTTAAATTTGATATTTTAAAGGTTATAAATGATTTAAAAAGTTTAATTTGTCGGGCGCATACTGTGCTTGCCGAACACAATAACCTAAAAAAACTATTCACTTTTAATTCTTTATTCAACACCCGGGCGGCTGAAATAAGTGGAAAGAGTATCTTACGTGAATAGTTGAATTTAAATTACACACATATTTTTAATCTTAAAAGTGTGCTCGCCAATTTATATTTTTATTTTTTCTCATCAAAATTCCTGATTTGATCACCCAACAATATTAAATTAAATGTAAAAGACAACAATTTTAATTCTGTATCGGCCAAGACTACGATTGCTAAGAAGGAGAAACGGATTGCACTTTGAAGCTTCCGATGATTCTTGCAAGGATTCCTGAATATGAATCTGTCCTTAATTTTGAAAAATTTGTATTAAAAGCTGAGATATTGCAGCTGTCAACACTTGAATGTCAAAATTCAAGTCAGAAAAAATACTATACTAATCTAGATTGAATATTATGATAATATTACAGAAACAACTTTTCTTCTAAATCGCTTTCTTTTTTAGTAAAAAATTATCAAAAATTGAAACAACAGGTATAGTTCAATCTGCAAAGTTTCAAATATTTGCTGATTTTTTACTCAAAAAGGAAGCGTTTTACGAGAAAAGTTATTTCTATACTTTTACGATGAAATTCAACGTAAATTACGATAGTATTTTTTGCTATTCAATTTTGACATTCAAGTATTGATAGCTGTCAATACAAATTTTTCAAATCTAATGACAGATTCGTGCTCAGAAATCATGGGAAGCTTCAAAATTACAATCCGTTTCTCCTTCCAACCTCCCAAAACCATCAGCCTGTAGAAGAGTTAAATAATCAAAAAAGGATTAGATTAAAAAATTTCTTTAATTTATTCATGGCTGAATACTTACTTCAAGGTTATTTGTTGTAACAATCATCAGAAAACCTTAAAAAATGCTTTCAATACTACATTGCCTATAAAAGTAATTATTATCATTGGACAATATGCTTGAACGGAATCGTAATAAAACTTTGTCTTCCTTTTCATTACACATGGCAAACCTTGTTTAGTAAAGCGGAAAATCAGACAAGTTTAATCAGATTGAAAATCATATGCTTTTTACAATCGCTACTTTCTATAATAATGTAATGACTTTCGATTAGATTGAGTGGTTCTATTTATGCAAATTTTGTTTTTAAATTGAAATAAAAATTTTAAAGTTTTTATAATTGAAAATGGCTTTTGTATAGGCTTTCCAAAAGAAAATTTGTGTACCGTAAGTGTTAAAAGATATAAGTTTTTTTTTAATAACTTTTAATAATTAAAAAATATGCAAAACAATTCTAAATTCAAAAATTTTACTTCTTGAAGCTTAAATACTCTTTAAAAAGGGTCTACTAACACCAACAAAATTTTCCTTACAGCCGTCAGTCTTTTTCGGGAAACAGAATCTTGCTACCATCAAAATTCATGGCTCTAGTCGAATATTATAATTCTGTAAATAAAAAGATAAAATCACTTTGCAGAAATGCATTCCTACATTTACTCTTTTCTATCTGAAATATATATTTTTTTAATAATACCTTCGAAAGGGTTTCTTTTTATCGTAAATGAATTTTTCTTTTGATTTATCATAAAATAAATAAATGTTTTAGATTTCAAACTTAAATTCCTCCTTCTATAATAAAGTATAATAAAGTAAGCTTGTTTGACTTCTAGTTATGATTAAATTTTGAAAATGTAAAATGAAAATGAACTCGATGTCTAAATGCAAATAAAATCTTAAAAGTACTCATTAATTGAATTTTAAGGAACATAATCCATATATTATTTTTTCGAACTTTTTAAAATTAATTTTTTTTTTAACCAATCATTTAAAAAATAAATAGAATGAATAGTTCAAAATCACTGAAAGCTAAGTGCCGTGCGTGGAGGTGAGTTTTAAAAGTCCCAAACTGCTCTATAGACTTCATATTTGAAAGTTTTTGACTTTTACAACTTTGTTGAGGTGCCAAGAAACGCGCATATTTCTTACACTTTATTTAAAAGTTTTTAATAATTTGAAATCTTTGGTTTTTATAACTTTCTTATAGAATTAAAACATTACTCTAAATTTAATCTCCTTGATATAATCTACGTTGAACTTTGTAAATGAAGTGATACTTTTTAATCCATTAGTTAAGCTGTGGTGCAGAATAAATAAACCAGTTTTTTAATTCTTAAACACAACTAGTAAGATAAGCTTTCAATCGAGTAAACAAGTTGAGCACTTTCATTAACAAATAAGCTTACTTTCAAAGTTACAAAATAATCTATACCACAATTATTACGCTAATAATTGAAATTTGAAACTTTTTATTATATATAACACTAACTGCAATAAATCTTTGATTTAGCAAGAATCTGCGACGGTCATTTATTATTAATATTTCAAAGTTACTAGCTGGCTTAGTATTGTATTATTTTATAAAATCTGTTTTTAAATTTCAGCAAATGATTCAGAACATCTTAGTTTTTTAATTCTAATGAACTGAATTGATGTCAAGTATTATAGCAATTAGTTTATATTTTAAATTTAAACATAGAACCTCTGAGTTTTACTGTACATACTTAATTTTGAATTTTGTGGAGAACGATACTTCGGAATTTCAGATATCACATTTACATATAACTTAAATTTTTTGTTTTTTAATTTTTTGTAAAGGAATATATTTTTTTTAGAGTTATAGGAGTTTAAATAATAATCTAAAAAGTGCCAAATGATCAAAAAGATATATCAAAATTCAATTTAAGCTTTTTTACAGAATAGTACACGCTACAGGTCGGAGTGGGTTGATTTTCCCAACCGAGAGGTTTGCGGGCCGAGCCGAAGGTATCAAACCTATACGATCGCTACTCGAAAAGTTATTTTTTTTCGCATAAGACACCGAAAACAAGGAGTGAATGTCCGATTATGAGGTTAAAATGCGGAAAAATATATTTTTAAATCTATTTTTGGCCCAAAAAGTAATGTCTAAAAATATTTCTTAAAAAAATTTCATAAAAAACTCGGTATTATTTATTGGTATTTATTTAACAGAATATATATTTACATGAAGTTATTTGACTATTTACAGCGTATAAAATCATGCTTTCTTTTACCAAGGTTAATTAAGTTGCGAATTAATGAAACGTATATCGATAAAGTCGAATTGCATAATGATACACAAACTGGATCACCCGTAGTCCACTTATTAAAAAAGGTAACATAAATTTACGCAACCCAAATCTACATTCTATTTATTCTAAAATTTTCTTGGAGTAAATAGCAAACAAATTCTAGAGATTAAATAAGAAACATTTTTCCAGATTTTTTGGGAACGTTTGGTTCATTCAAAGCATTCGTTAAGTCTGATCCAAATTCAACAGTATATTGATTATAAATTAACTTTAAAAATTTAGTAGCTTTAATTTCCAACTTTTGAAAAAAAAAATAATAATAATAAAATAAAAAGCTTTATAATTAAATTAAAAATGTCCAAACGTTTATCCAAAAGTTTTGAAAAGCACTTTATTATTGCAACTTAGAGTCAAGCATTAATTAATGCAATCAATGTAACTTTTGAAACTGTAACTTTTGAAATCATGTATGTACATTTTGATTCGCTCAAAATAAAATAATTTTATAAAAAGGTAAGGTATTTTAAAATTTGTCAGATCATAAAAGATTTTTTGATATCATGAATATTCTAGTCTTTTAAAAAATATCCATTTGAAAGCAAACCAACGGGCACGTAAGTACTGATGAAAAATTGAATTGTTAAAAATGATATATAGTTAACAGCGGTTGAAGAATCGCGCACCAGTGATTTTACCGGGGGTTAGCTTCAGGGTACGCGAGTAAGTCCCAAGCGCAACGAGACTGATGACCCAAGGATTTAACGCTCTCCTGACTCCGAGACTACGGTATCAAAAAGTCAGCCTGGTATTTCAAAATATTCCTTAATTAGGCTCGAGTGGGGAGAGTATTTAGAAGGATAATGAAAAAAAAAGTGTCGGCCAGCAGCGACAGAAGAAGGCTACGGGAGGTTCGGTCGGGTTATGGTGGGAGCGAGTATAAAGACGGGAAATAAGCGATGGCGCCTGCTAGTGCCTTCAGTGAGAGTGGCTTCGACCCAACGTGCAACACGCGAGCGTGTACCATGAAGGTATAAAACCGTACCGGCTTAACTTCTTTCGCTACTGCATTTCCTCTTTGTCTCTCTTATTACCGTTGTTTTAGATTTATTTGTAGATAAACTTTTGTCTTCAAGTTGGTTTTACGAAGTGTCATGCGAGTGTTTAGTGCCGCGCGGTGGGTGAGGTGATAAATTAATTTCATTTTTTTTCATTGTCAAAGGAAATGGAAAGTCAGCGAGTTTAACGAGTTTTTCGAAAGTGATTTCAGTTGAGAAAACCGATCTTTAAATTGCATATAGTTTTTCTAGAGTTTGATTCTTTCTACCCCCTGTGTGTTATGAACTTGGAATATTTTATTTGTGGTTTTAAAGCGCTTCCTGCCTCTGCTTTTTTAATTTTATTGAAAATAAATTTATGTCGTTTTTACACTTAAATTTCAACTGCAAATTGCGAGAGTTTGAAAAAAAAGTAATAATTTAGTTTGTAAAGTTTTAATTGAAATGCCGTTGAAAAATTTTCAAAAGCTAGTATAAATTTGATATTTATAAAAGAGAAAAAAAGTAAAGTATCTGAAGATGAATTCAACAACACTTTAATGATGTTTTAGAAAAGGAAAAAAATTAAATTTCTATGCAAAGCAAGTGTATATATTTTATTCAATGAAAGGAAAAAAAGTTTCCATAAAAACAAGTTTAGCATATAATACGTCATAGCATCAAAGAAAGTCATGAATGAACCTTTCTCTTAAAAACATAAAAATGCTAATAATGCCATGACGTTTCTTCGAAAAAAGTATTAAAGCCACTGGCACCGTTTTAATAATAATTCAACCAGCTAGAATTTGGAAGTGGAGTTTCTTCAATGAGAAACAATAAAAAAAAAAATAAATAAATAATAATAATAATATTAAATAATTAGTAGTATAGTGATAAAGAAAAGATTAGAAATCCGATGGGAGTATTTTGAAAAAGGCGTCGTGAAAGCTCAAAAATATGTTCAGGAGTCATCGTCCTCTTCCGGTACGAGCCCCAGCGTACAATTCCGTAGAATTCGCGGTTGAGAGTGAACGCAACTATACACGTGAAAGTTAAACGCTCGCGCACGGACGCGCCGCCCGTAACCTTTCATCCTGCAGCTCGCCTAATAAAACTCTTTCTACTTACTCTCTCCCTTTTTTCCTCCTTTCTTTTTGACAATCTGACATTGAGCAAGGGTTACGGCCAAGGTGAATTTCGTTCCTTACATCATAGCTTACAACTGTTAAGTTTTTTTTTTTTAAAAAGGATTACACCTTGTGGGGCTAATATTTTTTCTTATGGGATAAAGGAAGAGAAAGGTATTTGAATTGATTTTATTTGATAAGTTTTATTCAATGCACATTATGTTGAACTAAATTTTGAGAGTATAGTGTAGATATACAAGCAAAGATCTAAAAATATATAACAAATTAGAATATTGAATTTCTGTCTAAATCCTCTACCAATTGTTTAAATAATGACATCTTTCATCAAAAAAGTTAAATCACTCAATCAGTTGATTTTTTGATAACTATACTTTTTTTAAGCCTATACTGATCGTACCATTTGAAATAAGACTTGCTGGTTGCGGAAAAATTTTTTTTTAACTTTACTTTTCAGTAATAGAATAAATTATTTCTAGCGTCATTTAAATTAAAAGTAAATTTAATAATCATAATGTTACAAAAATAAAATTGTATTTTTAATTTTTCTAATCTGCCGTTAGTTGATTTACATAAATTTTTTTTTTTTTTTTTTTAAATAGAAAAGATTAATTTTCAGATTTAAAAAATTGTAGGTTTCGCGTAAGTGGAGTGTGCAAGCAAAACGAGGGTCGCCAATAATTCGAGCGTGAAGTGAATCGCCTTCTCCTCCCATGTAATAAAATTTACTTTTCTTCCGAGTTGACGCTTAAAAATTTTGCATGCGTTTTATGGCATAACTTTTAATAGTTTATCAAGATTTTATTACTTTAATATTGGGTGAAAATTTTATATCTCGAGAACTGCAGTTTCCTACTCTTACAAATTGGTGTTACGTCGGAAAAAAAATTTTCTAGTTTTTTTTTTTTTTTTTTTTTTAATAAATTCTTAAGTGTCCTCCACCACTGAAATAGATTTTTTGTTTACGGTACTCAATGATTATTTGATTTAATACTTAAAAACATTGTAGAAAATTTTTTTTCACGCAAGATACCAGTCCTGTGCCCTCATATAGCGACTTTAAAAGTTATTTATTTTCTTGGTTTATTTATACTCCGTGGCTCTGCCAAAGCCTTTGGTAGCCCCGAAAAAGATTTATTACCAGGATAATAAATTATTTTAAGTCTTAAAGGCACCGTCTGAGATCAAAAAATCCTAAAGAATTTTTAAAAATTAATTAAAAAAAAAAAAAAACAAAATTTGTTCTAATAAAGTAAGAGCGGGAGTAACTTTTAGCGACTAAAATGTCTCTAAACCACTTTACCTATTATTTTGGCATGCTGAAAAAAATCTGAAAAGGGACCTTTGCTATCAATCCGTTTTGTAATCAGAAAATATTTCTCGACACGCCAGCCACGAATAAAATGACCCTTGCGACTTTTGTAAGCTGAAAAATTGGTCATTTTATCCGTGGCTAGTGTGTCGAGAAACATTTTTTATTTTAAAATATCAACGGATTGGTAGTATAGGTCATTTTCAAATCTTTTGTCAGAGACTAAAATAATAAATTAAGTTTTTTCGAGACAAAAGCACCCCCGTTTTTACTTGGTTCGTGGCAGATTTTGGGCTAAGGTTTTTCTTCTTACGGGCTTAGAGGATTTGCCATTAATTTTACGATCGACTCTATTGTCGAAAAAAAAATTAAAACTCAGTCCGCGCGATGTCTCAAAAAATATGTATTTATAAATTCTGAATGTATTTTTTATATGTAATGATGGAACGGTAGAAGAAAGTACAGTTTACAAAATTTCCAAAATGTATTTCAGTGAGTAATGTATATGTTCTTTGACGATTAATTGTTGTGATTAGAGCGTACAGAAGAACATCATACTTATATTTAAAATTAACGCTGCCAAATACTAATTACAATCTAATTTGTTTTTCTTGTTTGTTTGTTTGTTTTTTTCTTTCAATTTTGTTAATGAGGAAAAGGCTACAAGAAATTTTAAAAAAGTTCCCGACATGGAGTCAAAGATGGTTAAACTTCTAATTGCTCGTATAAACAAGGATTACTAAGCAAGTTTCTACGGAATATTGTTGATTGAAAAAAAAAATCAATTCCAGCAGAAAAGCTTTGAAAATTCTAGTCACGGTAGCGGAAACGTATTGAAAAAGAGTACAAGTGAACTTGATCAAACTAGACAATTCAGAAAAGAAAAAAAAAATAATAATAATAATAATTAAGAGGGCATTTGAACGGGTATATGACTGCAAATTGTCGTTCCAGTTTTCATTTTCTATTTCTAAAAGTACTGTTCGCTCTAAAATCCACGTCACGTTAAGCCGAGTGCGTCGTCATCGCGTGTGACGGCTTCTTCCGCTGGCTGGCTCGGAGGAGCATCGCAGCAGCAGGGTGACAACGGCGACTACGACGATGATAACTTTCACCAGGTTCCCTCGCTCCACTTGCCTCGTCGCTAAAGGCGAAGAGGAACTTTACGCACGTGCTTATCGAAGCTGCTTTGCCGTGATTTGCGGTGCGATATACCAACAACCGGAAACTCATCACGCGTCTTGACGAACTCTTTTTTTCGGGCATTTTTATCTCTCTTTTTTGTGTCGCTTTTGTTCGGTGCTTTCGAATTAAACTTGCGTTTGACGGAAACTCAATCATTTTTTTTTTTTGTTCTTTTTTTCTGATTTTTGGTGTTAGCGCATTTCTCGCTTGATCAATACTTGAAATTCATTTTAAACGATTGAATTTTCCCCTTTTATTTGTTAAAGCCTGTTGCACGTCAAACGCCGGAAGCCAGCTTTTTTTTTTTTTTTTTTTTTTTCTTTTTTTCCATTTTTTAAAAAGTCACTTTTCACGAAAGTAAAAATATTTATCACTTTTTTGTCAAAATTGAGATCCTTGTTGAGTTTATTGGTTTTATTATTCTATTAGAAAATTTAAATAAATTTTTATGAAATATCTATTTAATTAGCACGTGAGATTAAAAAAATTTTTCGTGATTATTTAATTTATAAAAAATCAATGGGCAAAATAATTTGAAATCATAAAAATTTTTAATCACTAATTATGCATAAGTAGGTAGTTACGTTATTCATTGATTTGTTAAAGTCATGGACGCAACATCACGTTCCGAGCGACACTACTAACTATTGTAGGTCTGTAGGTCCAGTAAAAAAAATTAGTTATTTACACATTGAAGTAACCCGTAAACTCAATTGCTCAAAAAATTTATGACAAAATAACAAAAAAAAAAATCCTATTTCTATGTTTGCATGGAAAAAAAAATTATTTTAAAGTAGAGGATAAAAAGGAAAACATCACCGCGATTCAATTATCGATTACTCAATTTATTTTCATATTTTCTATTGTTACCGTAATTACAACTACTGCTTAATATCATGAATACATATAAATTACATATAAAGTCTGAGCTTATATAATTTTATTATCTTCCTATTTCATTAAATGTATTAAAATGAGACTTTAAGGAAGACTTGGCTTGACTTATATAAAAAAAATTTACTGTCATGAAAAATTCAAGAGTATAAATATCAGAAGGATATTTTACATAGGTATGCGTCGTGATGATAAGAATAAAGGTCCAATTTTTTTACACAGATTATAAATATGATTACATACATTGTGTTGTCAAGACCTTATAACACACTAAGTTTTATAAAAAGACCCTCTTCCAAATTAAAAAATCCCAAGACAATTTTATATATTTAAAATGATACCTAGTTCTGCCTAGTTTAAATTATTGTTCACAAACAAGGGCTTCGTATAAGAATGTTTAGATAAACAAATTGGAATCAATTCAACACAAGCTTTTGAGATATTTATCTTTTAAAAGAGGCAAGTCATTATATCCTTTTGATCATGACTATATATTAATAGCTGTTGAATTTGATCTTACTTCTGTGATATTTTTTCATGATTACCAGGATACAGAAAACACTAAAGTGGTTCGATTGTGTTGAGATTGAGAAACTCTTTCTAACGAGGTTGACAAATCATCAGACTCGTCTTCACTTGCGCTCTCGTAGGCTTCTGTGTAGGTACCCTGACCTAATTAACAAGAGGTTTCGCACTTGGTCCTGTTTGAACAGGACTATGACAGGATTGTCAAAGGACCATCAAATAAAAATACTTTATCAAGCTCTCGTAGTCCTGTCCCGTTCAAAATAGGCTAACCAGGACTATTCAGGACTAAGTGGGTAGCTCCTTGCTAATTAATATGCAAATCTGGCGATTTAAAGGTGAAGGATTAGCAATTTGCAGTTCTGACAATTTTTTGCTTCCCATAACGTGTTTCCTATAATCGATTGAAAAAAAAACCCCGACCTTCCATATCTTGTTGGAAAGAGCTCAAAAATTCCGATTTCTGCGCACTAATGAATAGACTAGAGAAGAATACCTGGTGGATTCAACTCTATTGAGTTCATATCCATCAATGTGAATCATCACATCCTTAGGCAACCTGTCATAACCATTAGCATATGTAATGTAAACGGTTTTTTCTCTGTTCAGATACAGTTGGTTTTGATTAAGCTATTTATTAATTGTGGCTAGGTAGCTGTTCATTCTGGATGCGGAGATGTTCCATGTTTTACCGGTGCTGATAAGTGTTGTGTCATCAGCAAATAATACATTCGGAGGGGGGGGGGGGATTAAATAGGTCGTTGATGTAGATCAGAAATCATAGAAATCCAAGAATAATTCCTTGAGGCATTCCGATATTGATAAATATAGAGGTTCGCTAATAACATCTATCTTGGTCCTGTGATTCCTGTCTTTCAAATATTGTAATGGTTAATTCGGTAAAGGATTTTGGGCTACTTTGTGGCTTCTTAAAAATTAAAATTCAATCAAACTTTCGTTTTTTTTTTTTTCCTTACAATTTTAGAACAACCACACTTAAGTACTTTCTTTTGAAAAAAGTGCGAAAGTGAGTATTGTCGCCTAAAAATGATGTGCGTTAAAATTTTTAAGATCATTATCTATAATTGTTCATGAGGCGTGTTAGAGGGCAAAAAGAAATTTCTCTAAACGCTTGATGCCGCTGGTAAACCAATTTTAGGATATTATGATTTTTATCCAGACAATGGGGCAAGTGTCCTAGATTTTACTTTTTTTTTACAACTTTTACGTTGCTTCTTCTACCAAAGGTTATCTGTGAAATCCGTGATTTAGCAATATCGCACGCTTAAAGTACAGTACCCTCAGAGAGTACCCTTACTTTTTCCTTTTATCTTGGTTTTCACACAAATTTTAGCGCGTGAAGATGTTGAAGTAGTATTTAAATTTTTTTAATGTAACGTTTTGTATGTACAATTAATATGAAATTTTTGTGCCATGACACTAATTACTGTTCAGTTTATGCGGGTGATAATAAAAGTTTTGTAAATAATTTAATTTATTAAAATAAATTATTTCTTTTTTCATGAATAGATTTAGCATTTGAGCACGAATGATACTTAGTTGGAATTTTGAAACATTTAAATTTTTAAATTTTGTTCATTTTGTATGTGTGTATTGATATAAAAAAACAAAATGATCATTTGAATAATTTTAAAGATTACTACAGCATTACAAAAATTAAAAAAAGACATTTAGTGACGTGTCACAAATAGAGTTGAAAAGTTAAAATACAGGGTCAGTAAAACAATATTTATCATCAACAGATTCCGGCGCTCCTCGTCGTCGCCTTATTGGTGGCAGCGAGCTGCAGCGCGAAAGCAGCGTCGTCGGAGACGTCGAACATCAAACCCAACGAAGTATCCCAGGCGGCTGCTGCCCAGCTACAAAGGCTCGCTTCCTTCAAGCGTTCCGGCTTTAACGTCGAGAAGCCAACGACGGAGCAGCGTCCGACGCGCTCGGGTAAACCAAAGAAACCAGCCACGAACGATTTTGAATTCGAGCTGCCGATCGACCTGACCGAACTCATCCGAATATTCAACCCGGATGGAAAGGAGGCGACGCGCGACAAGCGCAACGACATCCAGCTCACCCCGGCAAAAATGGACGCGCTCAATAGGTACGCTGACAAATTGATGCAGGACGAGCGGGTCCAGAGCTACATGCAGGAGAGAATAAAGCGCGACAACGCTTACGGTGGAGGCTATAACAGCTACGACGGAGGTAAAACGCTTGGAAGCGGGAACAGCGGGGCGTTTGTCTCCGGGCTCGCTGGTCAGCTTGTGGGGAGCTTTGTCGGATTAGCCTCGAGCGCCTCCAAGGGATCCTCGTCCTCGAGCGGTAAACACAACTCTCCGGCTCCTGTTTACGGACCTCCGGTCTATCACGATACGGTGAGTTTAGCCATTTTTTTTCATTTTATAGATCCAGTTTTAGGAGAAAAAAAAATTTTTGTTTATTATGAATTGGCTTACTTTAGCACCAATGCAATTTCAGGAAAGTTTAGAAATACCTCTCTGTGAATATTCAATTACAAAGATAAAAAAATTTAATAAAAGTCGCTAGCATTCCACCAAAGTAGTCCGGGGTGTACCCACACGCAAGATCCTTATAGCACACGACTTATTGAATCCAAACCACCCAGTCGTTTAAAAGCTATGTATACTGTCCCAAGAGGTTTTTGAGCGGTCAATGATAAACAAATTTTTTTCAATTTTATTTCGACAATAATTTCAAATTTTTTAATTTTTGTTACCGTTTATTTCAAATTAGGGTAACCTACATGGTCCAATTTTCAAATTGATGTTTGATATTTTAAGTTTAATGTTTTAGAGTTTTTAAGTTTTAAGATTTAAAGCTCGAGTTTTAAAGACACGAAAACTTTAAAAAATACGAATACAAAAAAATACATTTTCAGAAATGATCATTAGTAAATTAATTGAACTATTCATGAGAGAGATTTTTTAACTATCGTTAACTATTATACACTTTTTTTCATTTGCAATCTATTCAGAATTTAATAATAGTGCATAAAGTCACATAGTAGGAAAAATGATTATACAATCAAACAAGTCTTCAGGAGGGCTTGTTTAAGCTCATTTATTCAAGAGAAAGTTGATCTGCTTTGTACAGATTGAGTACTTCAAAACAAATATCAAAAAGGTCGAAAATGGCTTTGTTGAAAATAATACGAATAAAAGCCCCAGTTGCTAATTCTAGTCCTGAGGGCCTGAAAACGAGCAGAGCAGAATTAATTAAGCGTTAAAGTTTCGGCATGTGGACTGCAGGTAAAAACTAAACGGCCAGGGATTTTATTTGCGATAATTAATTTTCCGCATCTCCTCCTATCCGTGAGTTTAATTGCAAAAGTACGCAGCAGCCTTGAAAACTCGTTACGCGCCCAATTCTTTCTCCCCCTCGGCCAGATAAATTCATTAAATATTTAACATGATGAAATCGTAAACTCAGCGTCCATGCGGACAAGGTGAGCAGGCTTTTCCGCTTTTTTTATTGAAAAAGATAGAAAAAAAGAAGAGCACGAATTTTTCGCAGAAAACGGGCGTTTCATAACACGATACCATGGGCGGCGCAGCTGGATTCCAATCTTTCGCGCAACAAGTTGACGCACTTTATCTGGGTCGGTTGGCGATTAAGGAGGGAAACGCCGCCGTGCAAGCTTTTTTTCCTCGCCTCCTCCTTATTTTCTCGGTGCCCACATTTGTATTCTCTCCTCCCCGGGGCTGCTTGTGAAAATCTTTAACCAGCCTTCGAGTCAGCGAGATTTCTCAAATTAGGATTTTGTTCTTTTGGAAGTAACCAGTACCTACAACTAAAGTCTCAATTTTTATGATTTAAAATTTTTCATGATTTTTTGCAATCTTATTAAGCTATTATTGAATTTGAATTTTTATTAAAAGAATTTAGATGTAATCAAATGAAATTCAACCATAGAACTTTTAATCATAAAGGACTTTAAATTTTTCAATATTATACAATGGGTTTACAATTATTGGATCATTTAGTACAATAATAATTGAAGTAATGTATTTTTCTGTCTAAAAAAATAATAAATTTGAAGCTTAAATTATAAATAAGTTACGTGTTACTTAACAATATTAGTGGTATTACTCCCCTTTAGATTTGATACTCCAACATTAACCAGAATATTACGTTATACTTGCGCAGAGAGTCATAAATTTTGACCGATGAACGATCAGATAAATTACGAAACACCTTAAGCCAAATGTGAAAATTTACTTTGGAACGATCGAATTTATTAGATATAAATCTGCACTCATTTTAATTAAACTAGTATTGAGTGGAAATTTTTCCCTTCAACGTGATAAATAGTAAACACCAAAAAACATAAAACTACGACTGAAAAAGAAAAAAAAAAGAAAGAATTTACTTTTTGCTCTCCCCTTGACTTCTTCCAGCCTAAAGTTTGACCCTCGGCTCGATCGCGTGAAGAAGTACATAAACCGTGCCCTTTTTTTTTTCTTCTTCTTCCCCATAACGCAATCCTTAATAATCCAGACCATAACTTTTGGGAGGGTCAGGAGGTTTGTTTTTCGTAACGACGCACTAAATAAAAAAAAAAAACTTTTTTCTGATTTTATTCGCAGTACGGTAAGGAAAGCTTCAACATTTGGGACTTCAAGAAGGCCATTCTGAACACTCTTATACAGGCGGTAAAAGCCATAGGCGGCGGAGTTCTGGCCCTCAAGGGCCAACTGATCAAGGGCAGTGGATATCTGGTATCGGCCAAGGGTAAAGTCATAAGCAGCGCTGGCAATGCGATTTCAGGAGTCGGAAAAAACCTCGCGAGCAGCGCCGTCGTGCATCCCCCGCACCCTGCGCCCGTTTATGGACACGTAGGCTACGCTTACGATGCACCTCACGTTGCCGGTAAATGTTCCTCGCTAACTTTTCTTTATTTTTATCATTTTTTTTTTTCTTTTTTTTTTTTTTCAATTTGCGAAAGCAAGAGAATTTTTTCACTTTTCACGTCGCAAACTGAACCATTTAACTCCATTTTTATTTGAAAGTTTTTTTTCTTCAAGACTTGCCCCATTAACTCGTTGAATCTAGCTTTGATTATTCAACACGAAGTTTGACTTGGTCGTGTTTATCGTACTTTCTGTTTTCAATTAACTAATTTTTTCAGAATTTTATTAAAACGAAAATAAAATTCATTTCACAATGTATTTAGTCAATTATTATGAAAAATCAAGGTTCACGTGTGATTCTTTTGTTGAAATCCACACAAAAAAGTTCTACTTATGTACAAATTGAAGAAAAAAAGTTAAAGATTGTAAAGTGATAAGGTGAAAAAAATTTCTTGGTTGAACAAGCGGTATTGTAAAATCAAGGATAATGGTTAATTGACTTATAATTGCTGTGAAATGACGAAAATTTGTTATTGGGAGTATTATCAAAATAACGAAATAAACGATTCGTTGCGTTATACATACGCAGCCAAGCTTTGAAATGAAAGTCAAGTAATGTAACTACGTCGTACTGTAGGGAATTAATAATTATAGAGCGACCGTAATTACAAGAGCTTACAGTACCTCTGTGCAACTACTAAAATATAAATTTGTGCCGAATCAGTGGCTACGAGCTTGTACAAAGTAGTTATTAAATAATGATCATCTAGAGGGAGCTTTCAGTACAATATTATTACGGCAGTCTACTAATTAATTTCAAAATCAACTTCTAGTTTTTTTTTTTTTTTTTTAATCATACTTTTGTGTAAAATTACATCAAATTTTTTATTCTTTTCGTATTTTCTATTCTAACGTAGAAAGTGACAGCTGTTGTCGTATATTCATTGAAAAATTATCGAAAAAGTGTAAACACCACTAATAGGATAAAAAAATTTAAGTTCAGTGATTCATGAATCGTGTTAACGGTTCAACATAGTAGTAACTCGATAATAACAAAAGTTTTGTTATGTTGTGTTATTTGTTACATTATTCTTAAGAATAACATGACAAAGGTCAACATTGTTATTTTTACTATAACAAAAGTAAAAAATTATTTTGTTATTACCAGGTGCCTGTTTTATAATGATGAAAATCTCGTGAGAAAGTTAACTGCTGATTGAATTTTTTTATAGTAATAAAGTCATGAAAAAAAAAAGAAAAAAAATATAAATATTGACGCATAAATAAATAATAAATACTTTCAGTTAACGATTACGATGGACCACCCCCGCACGATGGTTACCACTCAGCTTACCACACCGGCGCCGCTTCCGATGGTAAGTTTTCTCACGTACGAAAATTTGAACGGTACCTCAACCTTTTGATCTATAATCAAGAAATAAAAAAGAACCTTTTAAAAGTTGATGATTCACGTAATGCACGCATCGAGTATAACGTTATAGTCAACTTTCTCTTCCTCTTTCTTTTCTACTCTCACTATCGCTCTCAGCTGAGCGGGTGCATGAGACCTCCTTCGTTCCCAATAACGATAAAAGGTTCACATCTCCATGTAAACTAAGTTTCGTTTCTTTAGATGCTACTTTTGCTTCTGCTGTTGTCGCTTATAAATACCATTTCTTACGTTTTTCATTAATCAGCTTTAGAAAATAATGAAAACTTACTTTTATTCAGAGATAAACTATCTTTCACCGTACTAAACTCTTTTATAAGCTTTTAATAAGAACTGCCCAGAAAAAACTCCTGCTGAGACCTTTACATAAGATTGTTGAGAGATGTTTAAAAAATCATAATAATATTAAAAATCCGTTTTCTTTGTTCTGCGATCCTTTGAAAAGGTCTAGTATATAATATATTAATACTGTAATTTGAAAATAAAGGCAAGCAAAATGCTGTAAAATGTATTCATCAGAACTGGCTCTAAAAAATTAATCTACACATCCCCTTTTCGATTATTCAATGCTTAAGAGTAACTTCCCAATAATATTTAACGTCCAATTATAAAAAAAAAAAAAAAAAAAAAAAAAAAAAAAACTAAACGATCCGTAACAAAGCAATAACTCCAGTTAACTAGTTGTAATAAAATAAATAATAGTTACTAAACAGCTACTCTACTAAGAATAGAAATATATATCAATACGTAATTTCTAACGATTGATAACTAAAAAAGAAGAAATTAGAAGCTATAAAAAAAGCGTAGAAAAAATAAATAACCGCAACCAAATCCAAACTGCACATGACATTGTAAAACCTAACAATAAACTGACTAACAAACTCATAACAATTGCTTAGACAACCAACCTGACTGACGTTACGTTTACAGACGACGACATTCCGCCAGGTCTGTTGGTCGCCCATCCATCACCGGACCTTCAGTCGGACGTTAACCCCGAGCATCACAGCGCACCTCCCGAAGTTGAGTCAGTAGATGATTTCCCGACTCATCAAACACCACCGGACACCTCCGATCCTGTCGTATCGCCACCGCTGCCAGTTAACCATCTTCAGCTCCAAGACCACAACAGCAACAACTACGACCTTTACCCTCCGCTGGGTAACGGACCTCCGGACGATGGAAAGGTAGCTCAGCAGCCACCACAGTACGACAACGTCGATTTCCTCGGACACGCTTCACCGAACACCAGGCCCTACGTCAGACCAGCGGCTTCGCACCATCACAATTACCATCACCAGCAGCACCACACCCCGGACATCCAGATAGAAATATCCGACCACGACATTACCGGCTTCGAGACTGGTCACGGCTACTCGCCGTTTCTGCCTCCTAGAGGGGCTGGCCTCCACATAGTCGCCATGAAACACCAGGGTCCCCTCAAGCTACCGATCATCGACTCTCCTAACCCTCACGGCATCTACAAGAGGTACGGGTACTCGCCCTACACCCTCAATGCCGTCTCCGGACCCGGGAAGTACCAACGTCCCAGACTTGAAATCAAACACTCCGTTGGGTACGAAATCAGGGACAGGATACACAGGATATAGATCGAATCGTCGGCTTCAAGACACCTTTTTATTTTTCTTCTCCATATGACTGAAGATTTACGATTGACATGAAGGTATTAGACGCTTAAGACTACTTCGGGAAATAATAATTTTGACTGACGCGAGGGGATTATGAGGATCAGACTAAAAATAATACGTATCAATCGCGGCTATTATTTCATTTTTTTTCTTCGCAGTTTTATCTTTTTTCAAAAACAATTTAGTAGGGTCAGTTTTTTGATTAGTTAGAAAGTTATTTAATATTTCAGGAATTAGTATATTACTTAACTAGGCAGCTGGAATGGGAAATGTCTCAGATCACATGAAATTGTCGTCCGAGGCGAAGCCGAGGTTGACAAACATGTGATCTGAGGCCTTCCCATTCAGCTGCCTAGTTGAGTATACTATTTTTCCGCACGACGGCGCCGGGAAGCGCTACTGACTGTAGCGGCAGCGGCTGGGAAGTAGCGCTTCCCGGCCGGGGTACGGAAAATTTTTTTTTTTTTCAAAAAGTGTACTCGGGTTCGAATAAAAATAATATGAATTCTGAAGTGTATATATATATTTAAAGGCGAAAAAATGAAAAACAAGCGAGCTTAAGGATCAATTATTTTTTGTTTTATTTATTTATTTCTTTTTTATATCAAAATAGTCTTAAGGGGACCCCCAAGTGAAATTTCAACCTAGGAATAAAATAATCGTATGGGGTTGAAAATTTGGGATTATATTCTTAAAATAAAACCTTTTTTTCGGGTACAATGAAAAAATTTTTTTTATTTTTTTTTAAGCTTTTAAGATTTTTATTTTTGGCCCTAAATAATATTTTGCAAAATCCATGCGAGAAGTTGTTCAAAATATTGTCCCAAAGCTGTAAAAAAAATTTCAAGAAAAAATATTAAAATTTGAGGGAGTTATAACGGTTTAAATGGTAAAAAAGAGTGAAAATTATGAAAAAATTTTCATTAAAAATTAATATCTTTTGTCCTAAAAAGATTTTGGAAAATCCATGTGAGAAGTTGTTCAAAATGACACCTAGAAACTGTAAATAAATTTTCATGAAAAAATATTAAGATTTGTGAGAGTTATTAAGTTTTTAAATTCAGACATTTTTCTTAATTTTTAGTTCTGACAGCTCAAAAAAAAATTTTCTCATTCTTTTGACCATACCTCATGAAATGATATTATTTTAGGAATATATTCCCAAATTTTCAACCCCATACAATTATTTTATCCCCAGGTTGAAATTTCACTTGGGGGTCCCCTTAAGCTATTTAATTTTTTTCAAGGTAAATAATTTGTTTGTGTAAATGATTACGTAAAGCAAGTTAATTAAAACTTCACTTCAAAAGCTTACGCTATGTAAATTCCAGTAAAAAAAGAACGTGCTGTAGTTAAAGAATTATTTTTAAAGTATTCTTCGTTTTCATCAAATATATTTCTAGACCAGACTAAAAAAATTCATTTCTAAGAAAAAGTCGGTTTATTTTTTAATTAAAAAAATTATGAATATAAAAAAGTAACAGTAGTGCGTTTTTAGTATAGTTTTTGAAAATAAAAAATAAGACGTACATTAAAAAGGAGAGGCTCCAGGTCGTGGATATTAACGAAACTTTGGGAATCGTTTTCTCATACTAAAAGATAAAGCAAGTCATCAATCATTTTGTTTAATGTCCACCATATGGCTTAAATAGCCTTTTCAGACCATATTTAAAAAATTCACACTCAAAACCCATTACATTTCGAGAGGGTTAGAACCTTGCATTTTCAGAACAAAATGTTTTTGGACCCATTTGAAATAATGTTGTAAAACTTGACCTGCGTACGATTAAGATTTTCGAAACACATTAAATGAATTCAGATATTTTAATACATATCCAAGTTTATTCAAATTGTGTCCAAAAATATATAAATACATTTCGAGTCATTTGAGCTCTTCAAGTACAATAGGCTCAAAGTACAAATTTTTTAAAAATATACTAAAAAAATTTAAAAAGTGCAAAAAATTTTATATGATACACCGCTTAAGAGGGCCCATTAAATGGAATGATTGATGAATTACTGCATCTTATAGTATATAAAAAAAAGTTTCCTAAATTTTCGTGGAAATCGACGAACCGTACTAAATAGCTTCTCCTCGAATGTCGATTGCCGTAAGTTATCTACTTTAAAGGAGCTTTAACTCTTGATATCTCGTAAAATACCGAGGCCAACCATATCTCCAGATTTCTTAGATTATTCATAAAATAATTTTGTTACTTTAATTTTAAATTTATAATCGTCTTATGCATTGGAATTTATGCTCAATTTTGTAGGTCAAAGTATGTACTACAATGTATGTAATACAATAAACGGGAATTCATTACATTATATTATTGTTATTTTCAGGACATATTTAAAAATATTATAAAAAATTCATTTTTTGAATTTTTATTTCCAATTTATTGCCAAATTCATTTCAATAATTTTCAAATGAAACGAATACGATGAAAGATATCGCATCTTTCCTGGTATTGATGCGTACCATTCCTGCCAGAAGCTACATATTTTGTAAAATTAGGTATTAAAAATTTGTATTTTTGGCAGGAACTCAAACAAGATTTTCAACTTATTCTATTTTACTGTTTTTTTTTTTTTTTTTTTTTTTTTTTAATTACTCTATTTAGTATAAAATAAATTTTACTAATTATATTAATTAAAAATTATTTAATATTTTTACAGTGGTTTATGCATACGTTTATTATCCACGGCATAATCGTCACCGGAGATACCACTCAAGAGGCTAAATTCTAGGGTACTGAAATTTGTAAGATATGTCAACATCTTGAAGATTTATCAAAATTTATAAGAATGATCTTTAAAAAATTTAGAATTATATAACTTTAAACAAACGAAACTACTTGAAAAAAGTTAATTAAAAAATATATTTCCATGATCTAGTATAAAATAAAGTGTAGATACTAGTTTTATAAATAAGTCGAAGTATTGATTTTCTTACTTAAAAAAATTTATTATAGTGATTTATACGTAAAATCAATACTTTTAATCAACCATATTAAAATTTTTCCTTACAAATTTGGTTTATATCCTTTTTGATACATATATCCGTTTTGTTTAACTGGTATCATTTAAATTATTAAAGTTTTTACTGATTTTAATATTTAAAGTTATTACTCTTATAAAAAATTCTATGTAATCGAAATTAAAATCTTTTAAATTAATTTTTGTTTTTTCACAAATATATATTTTTAACTATACATTATAGAATGTATGTGATTATACTCGCTTAAAAAATTTTTTATAATTAATTAAAAAATATTTACAAAGCACTCGTGCGTATTTGTCTCGGTTTGATACTTTTCATTAAATTATTTACAAACTAATAATTATTTTGTGAATTTTTCTGTATAAAATATATAAATTAAGATGTATAAGTTGTATATTAATTGTACATTAAAGTTAAGTTTTAGAAACTAGTGTGATAACAAACTAAGTTAAAAAAAATTCTCAAAATTCTAAAAATTGGAACATTGTTTCATACTTTCGGTTATCATGCGTGAAAACAAATTACTACATTGGTGCACAACGTTACCAGGGCTTCTTTGAGAAACCCACGCTCCGCTTACTGTATACGTACATACACACACCCTCAATGTCTCCAAATCGTCTTGATAAACATGGTGCATCAGTGTTGTAATAAATCATTGTACGCTCAGAGATTAAACTTTTTATTGTTTTTTACGAGCAATTTCACGTCAAAATTTTATTCTTCTAAAATCAGACTTTTTACCTATATTTTGGGCAAGAAAAAATAATTAAACAATTAATAATTATGATTTATAAAATTAGTGAATCAACAGAATCGCATTCGCATCTAAAAAATTTTTTAATTATACTCTTAAAGATATTTTTTATACGTCATATTAATTGATACCAAATAAAGTTTTTGAGTAATTTGAAGTACGTTATCTTGTAGAGGATACAGTTAGGGATAGTCATAAACAATAATTTTTAAATGATTTTTTAATATTTTTATCAATATTTTTGAGCTTAAAATTGACAGGGTAAAGTCCACCATATATGCATGTAACGAGTGAAAGCTAAAAAGATTTAGAAATTATAAATCACTGTTTTAAACTTGCCTTACATGTCTAGCATAAAACTGTAAAATTTTTATACTATAAGCTACATTTCGATAAAATTTTGATTTACACTGTATGTGTTCTATTTTTGTAACATTCATCCCTCACGATGATTTATTTTTTATTTAATTAAATTTTTATAAGATTAAAATATGTACATTGAACTTCGTCGCTCATCAATAAATTATAAAATAGCATAATTATAAAGTTATACTTAGTTTTAACAACGTAATCCTATCAATGTGTTAAATTGTATAACGTCCACCACAATAAATTTGTTCTAAAATTCAGGATTTTTAATTTTACAAGCTAGAAAATCAGTATGATCCAAATAGATCGAATTGAAGTGGAAAATTGATTAGTTTTTGTAACAATGGAAAATTTATAAAAATATATCAACTCATTGTATGAAAATGAATTATTTCTTAATTTTTAATAATTAATGATTTTTTTCTAAGGTTGGATTTTGTTAATTAATTTGTTTTGGTTTCATTTTCAACTGGACAAAATAAATTTTTAAAACTTACAATTTTTTTAAGCTTTTTACATTTTGAAAGTACAGTATGTACTGTCAAGTATTCCACTTAAAATCTGATGTTAAACTAGACATATCCATATCAATATCCTATCTACTTATAAAATTTATGGAAATAAAATCATAAAGTATACCATATACAATTCATAGGATCGGTTTTTCCTCAAAAGCAATAAATCTTGCAATATTTTCATATTCTACAAATTAACTATGAAAATATTTGATTTTTTTTTTTTTCAAACTATCTTCTTGAAGTACGAAAAAAAATATATTTACTTTTAAATATTACAATTAAAATTGTGCTCTGCGATTTCTAACCGTACTAAATAATCTGAAAATTTTCAGTTTTATTTTTTATTAAGATAAGTACTACTTTATTGAAAATAAAGGATTATGGATTTTTTATGGATTTCCATTTATTATGGAATTTTTTAAGGCTTTAAATAATAGTAGTTATTATCAAGTCATTGTATCAATTTCGAATTTTATTTGAAGTCTTGATGCACAATGACTGTTGACAATAACTTGATTTTTTTTTTTTAATCGATGGGTGATAAATTATATTATTGTTAAATTCTAGGTTTTGTATTAGCCTCTGCGTAAGACTCGTTTTTTTGTAGCTTACTTAAAATCGAGTCTGTGCATGGATTGCGATAAATAATGTTTTCAAAAAAAAAGGAAATAACATTAAATATAAAATTTATTTGTAAAGTTTTATCGTTTGATGTGCATTGGATAATTCAAATAAAAGTTCAGCTGTCATTTTTTTGGTCAAATTTCAAAAATAAAGCGAAAACTCATTTGATTATAAAAATCTCATTTTTATCTTTTTTAATTTAAAACACTACTATCAAATTATTGTTACTTATTTATTTTCTTGAAACTCTGAAGTAATATAATGCTGTAGAGCTGCACTGCGGTTTATCGTTGTAAATATATGAATTATGTATGATGAATATGTTAAGAATCAAATTTGCGTCCTGAATAAGTAAACTTTTCTATGTTAGATACAACTTCGACAACATCTGAATTAGATTTTCAAATGTCACGTAGAGCTTACCGTCAAATTGAAGGTTACACAAATCAAAAATTTTCGATACGAATTAATAATGTCCAAGCTTCCATAAAAAATCAATACATGAGGAATCGAGTAACTTTAGACAATTATTAACGAAAATGCATATTATTGAAATATATTTTTAGTTTTTTTAACCATAAGTTACTTTTTCAAGTGGATTATAGTTTTTTGGTGTGTATAAGCACTGTTCTTTAAAAAAAAAAAAGTTTTGGATTATATTAATAAGGGTATTGTAAAAAATAACAAGATTGCTATAAGGAACTTGCTTAAAAACTTTTAAGAGCAAAATCACTAAAAATCAATAAAATTTTCATGTTGAAACTACAGGGAAGTAAATTACTCGAAATTTCACGTTTTCATTACACGAAAATTTGATACCCCGGCTGAGTAAATGCGTGTATTTATAATTTATATATTTTTTACTTTAATTATATTGTACTGGTATGGTATTTCAAATATCTTGTAACAATCAGCTTGAATTAATATTTCATTTTATTGCATTCCATTAAAAATTTTTAAAAATATGCGTCATAATATACATCAGATTTTTATAAATTGGTTTAAAATTTCGGCCACCCAGTTATGCGAGTTCTGCGGTACCTCCGAAACGTTGGAAAAGGTAACAAATTTCAAAATTTTAAGTCTAAAGCAAATTTTGGATTTTTTTAAATCACTTCCACGCACGCCACTCAACTTTCAACGATTTTGAACCTTCCTATTATTTTTATTTTTAAAAGTCTACCAAAAAATTTCTGTCGTAAAAAGTAATATATGAGCCGTTTGCTGCAAGAACGACCTAAGTACAAAAAAGGTTTTGAGAAAACATGGTTTAAAGTTTTGAAAGTCCGTTAGTTCAGATGCGTACCTCTCCATTCGAATATTCACAAAGAATTCAATATTCATTATTTCTTCATAAAATTTGGTGGGGATAATTTTGAATAAATTATCTACCAATTTTTGAGGTCACCTGAATAACGACTTAAGTCGACTAAGGTTGCTATTGCAGCAAACGGCTCATAAGTGAATATTTCTAAGTTTTTAAACACACTTTTATTTATTTTTCCAACTCATTTTTAAACCGGTTAGATTCTTAAATTGTTAATTTAATCCTATTGTATCTAACTCCGACCCCCTAAAATACAATGATAAAAACATTCTAATTTTTATTATGGGAGTGAAAATAAACATCAAGATCGCAAAATAAGCATTAATCAAAGGATCCCGGAGGCTGTGGCGATAAGAGTGAAATGTTTATTCTCTCTGGGAAGAGAATATTTATGTGAGTATTGCCACTGTTGGGGGTGAACCCCATAGTCAACTATAAATTCGCATATATTAGTATTTATTTTTCCGTTACAATGTTACATCATGATTGATCTGGACAGGTCAATTTTACTGAATTTAATGTTGATGCAATAAAAAGCTTTAAAGTTATACAGAACACATCACTTTTGCATGTATTATTAGTTTTGCAGCTAGTCCCGACTATCTTAGAACTTCATTTAACTATTTAAAAAAAAAAATGTTTTAAAAGCATATTTTATTTAAGACGAGTTTCGAAAGTTTAACTCATTACAATTTTCAATCTCGAAAAAATGTCGTTTTTTCTCGTAAATTAATAATAATTGTTTATCTGATGTCTTACTTTGTCTATATAAAGTAAATGAGAAATCAAGAGCTGTTCTCGAGGCTCTTGCGAAGATGAGCGAAATTGGTGGAAATAAAGAGCCGCAATCAAAACGCAAACGATGAAAGGCTAAGGTATCCTTTCTCAGCTGTTAAATTTCCTACGGTGCAGGGCTTACCTTTGTTTTTCCGCAAAATTTCATCCAATCAGCTCGGTGCAAAGAGCGCGATGAAAATAAAAGAAGGCAAGAGGAAAAGGTAGAGGAAAGAAGCACTAACAAAGTGAGCGAGCGAGAGAGAGAATATAGCAAGGGAAAAATTAATCAAAGAAAAAGTTTATAACGACGTTGGAAGGGTCTAGGTATAGACGCGCTTTAAAGAGGCCGTCAAAGGTAAAAAAAAAATAATGGCACGTAATGGAAAAAAAGGACGTTGATGATTATTGTAAAAGCGCGTCGATGATTGAGGAGTGCATCTCGATAAAGTTTCACGCGTATCTGGCGGCGAGTATAGCTATAACAAGTCGGTCAACCGGACCTCCTGCCGATGATGGTAGTAGCGGAGTACGGAGGAGCTACTCCTCTAGGCGCCTATCCTCTTGTGTATTTATTTTTGAGAGTAGGGGAACTAACGCGTAACAGCCGCCGACGTCCACGAGAGAGAGTCTACGGAAAGTATAAATGAAGGACAATGACCTAATTGCGTGCCAGAATAGCCGAGCGCTTCCTACTCGGCTAATCCTTTCTTCTTCTTCTTCTTATTCTCTTTCTTCTCTCAACCGTCCCTTACTTGTCAGTTTACTTTTATGTCTCTATTTTATTTGTGATTAATTTTTTTTGTTCTGATAACCGTTACGCACCGAGGACCGGCTCTCCTGTACGACATGAAGGTCAGTGTCTATTTTTATACTCTTTCTCTTTCTCTTTTTCGGTGAATTTTCGATTTTTTTACCGTAAGCTCGGAAAGCTGGCAAGACTGATTGATACGCTATTGAAGTTTCAATCATTCCGGTTCAAGAGAAAAAGCAGAAAAAAAAAAAAACAAACAGAATTCATTTGAATAATTGTCGAAAAAAAAAATACCTTTCAAAAGTGGGTCGTTATTTTATACAAGTACAAAATTTTCATCTACTATATATATATTTTTTTGACATAAAAGAAGGTGATTATTTGTCGAAATAAAAGTGATTGATTGCGGTTATCAACCTCGTACCGTGGAGGGCTCGTCATTCAACCAGACGACAATTAGTCCTGGCGGGTGACACTTTCATGGTAAAATGCCATCAATATTCAAACATCATAATCTTAACAAGACAAATCGAAAATAATTTTTTAAGTAGATCTTTAGGTAATTGATCCATGGAATTTTTTTTGTTTGGTACTGCGACGACATTGAATTAAGGTACTGAAACTAGAAGAGTGGAAACAAAAAACCCCGAGCTAGACGTTCATTATCAATGCACGTGGATGAGATAAAGGATATCCTCCGCTACACCAATATATTTTAATTAGCGCACGCTAATAAATCCGTGCAGCACATAAATCCTAAAAAGCTGAATGCGTTTTAAATAACAAAAGGACCGATAAAATTGGTGCTGATGTTAATTAATTTGATCAAGTGATAATTATTATCTGCGGAATAGCAGGCGGGAATAGAGGATTTCCGAAAGACGTTAGCCTCCATCGCACCGGTGAATAAACTCGTGACAACAGCTGACCGACGCATGTCAAAACTCTCTGGGGGAGCGTCTCCGAGTTGGGGTGAAAAAAGAGGAGTTTTTAAAAAATATTATTATTATTATTATTATAATATCGGCGGTGCGTGATGCTGCAGGTGCAGGTTCTCTCGCGCTCGCTTTTCCCGCGTGATGTGGCACAGCGTCCCACTTCCGCGGTCGCAACGCCAAGGCTGTACGCGACTTGTTTATCAACGGGCCTCAACGCGCGCCGTGTACTTGGATATGCAGTACCGTACGGTCGACTTCCGTTTTTGGAGGATGCTAGACGTGGCTACCGCTGTCGTCTGCTGGGAATCCTCTTTTTTACAAACCACCTAGCTCGGGAAAGTTGAATTACAAGGTGGATTTTTCTTTTTCCGCGAAACAGCTTGCAAGTTTATGACACTCAGCTTACGCGTAACTCTTGTGTGCGTTTAATTAAACCCGTGTACGTGATCTATAAAACTCTTTTTTCTTTTGCAAATAATTCATTGAAAGTTTGGACTAATTTAAGATATATATTTACATTCTTGGATTTTAAATGAGTCTTCGCGACGTTGGAATTTTTTCAGTTAATAAATACCCCAATCCCATCGTGTTAGAAATAATCGATAAATGCTTGCACATTGCTTTAAAGTTGACAACAATGTATCGCTTCCTAATTTATTTCAAACTTTTATATAAGTTAGGAGAATAAAGTAAATTTCTTTCTTATATTTTTTTTTGAGGTTGTTTAATTTTTAATCACTTGGATCAAACTTTCTGTTATAATAAATTATAAAAAGCTGACAAAAAAATTCTTAGTTTTCCTAAAAAATTTCAAAATGGTATAAAACGAGTATTTTAGCTCGCCTTACAACTTTTTGAAACTTTCTTGAGTAGTAAAAAGTAAAAAAAAATTTCGCAAAAACCGTGAGCCAACTGCATTATTTTGAAGCTGGTAAAAACCCAGTAAATTTCGAGTAAGATGTCCCCGCAGGAAAATTTCTTTTTATTTCCATTATCATACATCAAACAGAGTTTTATTATAAATTTAGCATCTTGGGTTCGCTCTTAAAATGATTGAAAAACTCTCGTTGCAGATGGGGTAAGGTAATAAAATTTTGTTCTGCGTGGAAACTTTATAGAAAAAAAATAATCCAGGATATCAAGACTTTCTTGTTTTCTAATGAGCTAATGATTTATCACTATTAAATTTTTTACTTTCTAACCATTTGCTAAAGGATTTTTAACAGCCACCGCTCTGTGTAAACTTGAAAATCATTGCATTCAGATTTACTTAAAGTTCTGTTTGATGGTGCATTTAGAGGAAAACTTTCACGTGCGACAAATGATTCGAGATAAATATTATAACAAAGTTTTTTCATTATAACTCACCATCTTTGTGGAAACTTATTATTGGCATTTACTTTAAAAAATTTTCACAAAATGGATAATTTACAGTTTTGATATTAAGAAAAAAATGAGTTATTGTTTTTAAAAAAATCAGTTGAAATTAAATTTTAAAATAACGTTGTTACCATGCAATTAACTCATTTAATCTGAGCTTCGAACTTTGTAAGCTCGAGAGTCAGGATTACAAGTTTTATCCGTAAGAGGAGCTTCAAGGTAATTGGAGTATAAATAATGGGCTATAATTGAAAATAATCGAGCTTTAAAAAAATTTCAATGTGCCAACAAATTTGCGAAAAGTGACGATTGTTGAAATGAAAAAACGAAAAAAAAAAAAAAAAGTTTAAAAAGCTAATAAGCATATACAGTGACTTTAATAGGACGTATAGGAAATAATTGATGATCTTTGAAAGTTCGATGTATCCATTTGTCCACAGAGAACGAGCTGGGTGAGCTGGTTGCTGGCCTTGTCGTGCCTGGTGTGTTCGACGGAAGCACAGTTCAAGTTCAGACGACCGCAGCTGCCACCGCCGCCTCAGCCGCTGGGGCCTATGCATCACCCGGGCGCACCGCAGATATTTAAAAAATCATGGGCTCCCGGACCGCGAATTCCTCCGATGGGTAATTCCATACATCACCTCGGACCAAACTTTCCGCACAAAAGGCCTTTGTTCAAACCACCTAATTATCGGTTAGTAGTACTTACTTTTTTATCTTTTGTTTATGAGAGCCTGATACAACTCTGCAGGATAAAAATTTATTATTAACTTCATCGGTGCATATTTTTTATTAAAATATTAAATTTAAGCCATTAAATTTTAAGCCGATCTGAAGGAGTCGTTTAATTGAAAATGGAAGTGACACAAGAAAAATATGACAATTTACAAATGTAATTTAATTATTTTAAAAAATCGTTTCTTAGTTTGATTACTTTGGTTTCAATGCTTTTATGTTTAATTTAAAAAATTGAAATTTTGAATTTCATGGTGTTAACTAATCAATATGCTCTTCAATTGATTACATTCGATTTTGACTATCTTAGAGGGACAAGAAATTGTTCTTATTTATCATTAGCTTGCAATATCAATTTGAAATTCATCCTGTTTAATTTTTAATCAAAATAATCTCAAAGAACTAATAAAGTAACTTTGCGAATTATTGAGCTATATATTATATATTTTCATCAAATTAAATTAGTAATTTGCTCACATCAATTCAAATTTTCATAAAGGTTGTAACCTTGGGTGTGGAGAGCACAAGCAATCAAATTGCTACTTTAGAAGTACCTTTAAATGTCTTTCAATTTGAAAGGCTGCAGAAAAAGGATTTTTTTCTCAAATTATTATCATCTTATAACGAAAGATGAATTCAAAATCAATAATTGAGAATAAAAAAGAAAAAAAAAAAAAAAAAAAAAAATTATATATTTTGCTGCTCCTAAAAATTTATCATAGAATCACTTTTTTTTTAATTGAGAAAAGTCAGTTTTGATTCATCAATTAAAAAAAAAAAGGGGATTATTTTCGAAGTAAAAAATTTTAACAAAATTTGAGCGGCTTTTGAAACGAATACATTCGTTCGAAACCATTATAAAAGCACGACAAAATAACGAATGTCACAGCTGGTGTCAGAAACATTCCCAAGCTAAATAAATGTCATCGCACTGTGTGCATACATATTGTACTCGGACAAATATTCAGACGTAAATCGAAAATATATCTTTACTTTGCTTTATATTTTTTTTAAATCATAAAAAGTAGGTTTTTTTTTTTTTTTTTTTTTTTAAATCAAAAGAATTTACGTAAATTACTGTTGCAGTAACACAAAAGTAAGAAAAAAAAGTTTTAAAGCAATGAAAAAATAAAAATAAATTGTAAAAAAACTCAGATTCAGACGTCCACCGGTCCCTCCACCCCCGCCACCGCCATCAATGTTCAACGTCCTCCCTGCGGCTTACAAGAACCCGCTGTCGCCGGTCCTCGTGAACAATTACCCCGGGAGTCGGGCACCAGTGGCAGCGTCGCCAGCGGTGGTCAAGGAGTTGGTCAAAATACCTCCCCAGCAGTTCAGCCCAAAGTACCCTCCGACCCCCGAGCTCATGAGCGGTCTGCACCGGGGCTTCGACGACGACAAAAGTCCCATCCACACGATACCGGCCCCCAACCTCGGACCCGCGAGCCAGTCCTACCACCACCAGCAGCAACAGCAGCAGCAGCAGCAGCAGCAACAACAACAACAACAGCTGGAGAGCGTAAACAAGCACGAGGATCAACAACCCCGAAGGCCCTACACCGTCACCCAAGTCGACTATTCTCAGGTCTTCAATAATAATCAGCAAGGTGAGTAAGGGATTAAATACATAATTGATGAGAGAGTTACTTTCAGCGAAGCTTTTCCCACCGCGATTCTTCTTTTCCGGGTGTTAATCACTTTTTCCTTTGTTTATCGAGTCTTATACTCTTTTTTTTTCCACTGCTTTCTTCTCATTCTTTCTTTTTTTCTTTTTTTTTTTCGTCACCGGGAAAAAGTTCTAGCTTTTTCCGGTATTCAGATCCCTACGCTTCTTTTTGTTCCTTTATTCCGACCACCTCTCAATTCAGTAAGCTGTGAAATTTCTATTGATTTTACTCTAATCGATACGTACACGGATTACATCTTTATGTATTAGTTCCCCTTTCTGAAACGTGGCTATTCAAGTAGACTGGTATAATACTTTCTATTGATGTTCAACTTTATGAATTATTATATGTGTGTGTGTGTGTGCTATGTGCATGTATGACTATTTTTTTTAATTGCCTCGATTCACTAGAGATCGAAGTGTTTTCCTGTTGAAACTTCATTTCAAATGGAAATGATAATATTTTAATGAGTTTTAATTTCTCTTTAGATATTTTAAAAAATTTCAAGCGCTCTCTAATATTTCATATTTTTTTCGCAAAAACATGATGTTTATAAAAATAGTTGAGTGAGAATATTCAAGCATTCAAAATACATTCATAAGAAAAATTCAACCGCATTGAAACGCTTTGTTCTATTGTCAGTCAAAATTCATCCGGATATCAATCAAACACGGTTTCAAAATTTTGTTTACTCCTTTTAATAAATAAAATTTAAATTTAGTTTGTGAATTTTACTTTACTTGTGCTTGTTATTTTTTCTTTCATTTAGCCTCAAATAAAAAAGGTAGACAATAAGTATATTTTCATCGAAAATTTTATAGAAAATAGTTGCCAAAACGAGTTCATGTTATAAAAACACAATTTTTTGACGAAAACTTTTTTTTAATATGAAAAATGAGTGATACTATAATTTTGAACATTCTTATTGATAATTATAGAACTAATTATTTTTAACTTTTATCTAATTAATAACTTAGAATCATCAAACTTTAATCCTCAACGGATTCCACCTCCAAATTCAACGCCAGCCAACAGTGTTCACCAGTACGAGGTAACCGAGTCAAATGAAGTCAATTCAGCCCAGCAAAATTTCTACTCGCCGGAATTTGACTCCTCTCCATTTGCATCTAGCGTACAAGAACAGCAGGTTTGTGAAACATTTAATTAAGATTTTTGCCTTAATTTAAAACAGTAATAAAGCCATGTGTTTATTTTGACTTGGCACGTTTTTTAATTTGGGTTACATAAATAAAACCCCGGTAGCTACAATATTAAAAAGATGCTCAAAGAATTTTTTTAAATTTTTAATTTAAAAATAATTGGAAAAACTAGGGATCGAGGAAAAAAAAAGTGATTTTATGGTACTTTGAAATCGGAATATTTCAAAATATATTTACGTCAATGTGTAAATAAAACACTTATCAAAATAAAGCTTTGACTTTGCAAACCTGCAAGAATTTTTTTAATTTGTATCAAATTTTTAAAAACTCAATTAAAGTTAATATTTTCTTTTAATCTTTCAAGGTTCAAAAAGATTTATCTGCTGAATCGGTCAAATTTTTTCTCTTAGCATTTAATTTTATTGACTGTATCGCCCCGTCTACATTGGCGTTTTAACCGCGTCTCGGCTTAACTTTGTTTAAAGAATTTTGCAATGTTGCCATTGGAATTGAAGTTCAAGATGTAAACATCCTAGTCTTATAGATGATTTCATATTTTTAAAGTACAAATTAATCCTTAAATCCAACGGAAACACTGCAAAATTTTTCAAACAAAGTTAAGCCGAGACGCGGTTAAGCCGCCGTTGTAGACGGGGCATATAGGTTCTGAAAATTTCAAATTCAGAAATTTTTTTTTTTTTTTTTTTTTTGAGAAAAATGGAAAAGAAAAGTGAAAGATAATTTAGAAATTAACCGTGTAAAAAAATTCAAGTAAGTAATAAAGACTTTTCCGTAATCGATATTCTTATCTCTGGAGGAAAGCTGTTGAAACAGACTTATTAATATGGTAAAAGTACCGAGGCAAATATTGGCATAGGGTGAAGGGAGTGGGCCGGGTGTACTTGCGTGGAAAGCCCGATGAGCTCCTTAATCTCTTTGATGGAGCGTCTAATCGCACCAAGCAAATGATGATGATGATGATGATGATGTTGATGACGTAGATAATAACGATTTCTACCCTCCCTCCCCCTTATGCCTCAGGCGAACGACGTTTACCCAAGCCATTCATCATCATTGTCGTCGTCGTCGTCGTCGGCGTCGTCTGCATCATCGTCATCGGGGCGAGCCTCCCAGCAGCAGCAAAACGACGCTGCGGCGACGATGCAGGCGAACCTCCACAGCTCGATGCACGTGGGATCGCAGCCCTCGACGGAGCTCCACGTGGGTCAGCACCGCGTACCCGCCGCAGCCGGACCCTCGGCCGCCAAGCTCTACGAGGTCCTCAACGCCTTCCCCCAGCCCTACGCCCTCGACCAGCAGCCGCAAATACAGCAGCACTTGCTCCAGCAGCAGCTGTCCCAAATCCTGTCGACGCGACAGCAGGATCACAAGGTTCATCAATTATTTACTCTACTATTTAATTGACACGCGATCTCCTTTAAAATTATCCTATATCGTTAGTCACTTATATGTATTTTATCTTGATCGCAAAAACTATATTGACTGGTCGTATCGAAGATTCGAAAGCAAGCTACAAATATCACTGATATAAAGGAACTTGATCTAATTTCGGAGTCTAACCGCAAATTAGCGCCTTAGCTAAACGGTGTGATAGGATCATTTAAAAGCTTGAACCAAGAGCTTCCAAACTAGCCCAAACACGTTCGATTTCAATCGGTAGAGGAAAAGTACCGTTGAATTTATTAAAAATTTCTTTTTTGAAGAGTCAAAAATTTGTGTACCTAATTTCGGTCACCCCTACTTTGTGCTTTTTTTTATTTTTTTCTTAAAAATATTTATCTCAGGACTCGTAACAAAAAGCAACATTAAATTTACAACTTTTACATCAGTTTTAATAAAATTAAATTAATTTAAAAACTCTGAAACTTTGCGGTTTCTTTAGTTGTTTTACAATTAAAAAGTAATTGATCAAAATTTTATAAACTTCCAAGAAGCTTAATGCCTATTCTTGCCATCTAGATAAGAACACGACTCATCTCGGGCTCTGACGGTTGCAAACTTTATAACAAGGGTATCTGGTTCACGATTCTAGAACTTACTTTGGATTGTCGAAATTAAGTACAATAGGATTAAATCAGTAATTTAAGCGTCAAATCAGTTTAAAAATGAGTTAGAATATGAGTAAAAAAGCGTTTTAAAGCCTTAACAATAAGGAACCATAGTATTTCGAAATTTTTATTTTCAACAATTACTTAGAAAAGAACTAATAGGAACGTGACGATCGGCACAGTTTTTAAAAGTCTCAAACTGCTCTAGACTTCATATTTCGAAATTTTCTACCTTTCCAAACTATTCCGATCCGCCTCATAGCATGCATATTCCGTATTGGGGAGGTAAGTTGGAGGTGATGTTGCACGTAAGCAGCCGTAGAAACAGCCAACAAAAATTTGGTGTCAACTTCTCGAACTAATATTACTCCTTAGGATGCAACCCGAAGAGACTAATATTTCCCCTGCTGCTAGAGGTTGAAATTAGGTACACATAATACCTCGCTCCAAATAATTTTCTGGGTGTTACTTTTTTTTCCCCTTTTAATGGTAATCAATGTTAATAAATCTGAATAAAACGCCAAGTGTTTTCTTTAAGTTTAAAATGTGAGCACGTTTTTAAGTGTTCATTGATTGTTCTTTTAACAGCTTTCGTGAAGTATAAACGTCACTTATAACGGTGTAGTTTTATGGCTACAATATTTTTTTTATTATTCTATTTAAAGAGAGCTTGTAAAAAGTATTATCAGAAAAAAAAAATTTCCTTCTACTAAAGAAGCTATTTTTAAATATTGCAACAAATAAGGGAGGGGGTGGGAAGACGGTGTTGAAAATTTTCGGAATTGCAAAGTCTTTTTTTTTAAAGTTACGTGATTTATTATTGGTAAAGGTGGAAAAAAGATTATCTTCTATTAACCCTACAATGAAGAAAAAAATAGACTCTTACTTTGACATCATAAGTTAAATTAAAAAAGGAGGTCAAAGTAATCTTGAAATATCAAAAACCTTTTTTTTTTTTTTTTTTTTTCTTTTTTTTTATCCACGGATAAAAAGTTTTGAGTCATTCATTCAGTTGTTCGATATTTTCTTTCAAGCCGTAGAATTGGCGTTCCCGTTCAATTTAGAAAAATAATCAGTCGTTCTATGAAAAGTCCTTTCTTTTTGTCGTCAAGTTGAAGGTAAAACGAGTTTGCTCGTTCAATATGAATTTCCTTTTTTTTTTTTTTTTTTCATCAAAACAAATACTTCGCACAGTGAGTTTTTTCTTTTTGGTGACCTAGTCTGTGGGTAAAGAGCGGGGCCCATGAGAGGGTCAATCACATGTGTGGGTGTCCCCTGCACGCCACAATAAATTGGGATGTTTCGTACAGTTGCTTAGCTGTCTCGTTAATACTAAACTTCTTAGTGTGGTTTTGTCCCACACGATGTCCCTACTCTAAATTATTAACTTACTTCAGCTATAAACCCCAAATTGAGCGAGTCTCTCGAGCAGGCTTGCCATATGATTTTCAGGGACTCGGTCAACTCCAATAACCGCAAACGCATAGTAATACTCTAGCCCGACCCGCACTAATGTAGTGTGCTGGTTAATATTTAGTCGGCCTTTGTACAAGCATTTTCAAATTTGAAAAAAAGGCACATGGCTCACCTAATATAGCTCACCTGAGCCACGGTATATTTAGTTTCGACAATTTTAACGCGTTAAAAACATTCGAAAAATTTTCAGGTCTGAACTCTAACCCACGACTCCATGGATGGAAGTCGAACACCCTAAGCCCACCATGGCTCTTTCCATTAAGTTAATTTAATTTGAAATTCATATTACTAATTAAATATCTACAGCTTTAAACTTTGAATCTTGATTGAAAAGACACAAAAATATAATCTAATAAATGATTTCATGGTTTCATATTATCACAAGCTATCAATTATTTTTAAAGTTGACATAAATAATTGCGATTTGAGGGCTTCCTCAAGATGAAATAAAGTTACTTACTTAAATTCTGTACCCAAACTTCAGTAATTTCTTGAAATTCTCTGAAAATTTAATCATAACGCATCAATGGGAATGAAGAAAACTTTGCTCGATTTTCTTTGTGACATCAAGGGTTTATTTCTTTGAATTCGATCTTTTACGGAAGCTTGCAGCCAAAGGCCAGACAAAATAAAATTTATCTTTGAAATCGTATAAAATTTAATCAATTACAATTTTTAATACAAAGTCTGTCAATAAGTCCGTCAGTTTACTTCTATTCAGAATGAATAATAAAAAAAAAAAAGAAACATGTGTTACAATTTGATACAATTTTAGCTTATAATGCCTCGTGTTAAAAGTTTAATAACTAGTTTTATAATCAATTCACGAGAATTGCATTGATCAGAATGAAATATTTTAAAATAAATTATTTTACTGATATCGGTTTCATTTTTATGTTTTTCTTTAAGCAAATAACTTCTTACTTGTCGCACTGTATGAAACAATCTTTAAATAAAAATATGATTTTTTTCAGACTGCATTTTCGCAACCTACACTGCACTCTTTTAACTACGACGAGCAGGCCAACAAACAAAAGCAACAACAGCAAAACATATTTATAAATCAAAACTTTGCTTCTGGACGAGTAACCGCCGATTACAGCTTAGCTCCTGAGACTTCGGAGGTCGCCCAAGAAGTAGACGTTGTCGAAGTTGCAGACCAGCAAGGAAATAACATTGAATTTGAGAGTACTGTCGGTTCCAATAGACCAACTTCCTATTACACAAAAGTGAGAACACTTTATTTAGCTTACTGATTCTTTCAATTTTTTTTTTAATTGCTTTCGAATGCAGACATGAACAATGTCCTAGTCGAAGAAAACACAGAAAGACAACAAAAATTATTCTAAAAAATTTTTCAAATAATTTTATACAGGAATATTTTTAGAAAGAAATTTCTACGTAAAAGTAAATTAAAACGCGAAAAAGTAATAACTAGCCTGTATGCGACCGCTAGGGATACAGTTTTTAGTCGTTTTCCGCTCGAGGTTCATGCATTTTGAACTCGGGAATTAGAAGTTGACCCTTCCATGCGTAAATATATTATTTTCTTTCACTTATAAAAAAACAAAATTTTTTTTTTTTTTTAATAATAATAATAGTAATAGTCGTTCGAAATGAGTCTTTTTTGAAGAGAAAAAATAGACTCATACACGATTAACTTTATTAGAAATTTATTTATTAATTAACTAGACAAATGACTTTTTTAATTCGTACAGAAAATTCAAGTTAGAGTAGTGAATGAGGTAATTTAAATTTGAACAAAATTTTAGACGCATCTACTTTGTAATTCAAAAGATCCACTAATTACTACATATTTTAAGGTCGCAAAAAATATTTAAATTACTTTTAGAAAGAACTGTTCAAAAGAACTTAATGAGCTGTTGACAATTTATTTAAATTAAAAATACATTTAGAAGAAATTCGATTGGCAGCTGAAAGCAAAGTTTTCGATTTAATATTAACAAAGAAAATAAAACTTTGTGTTTGATAAAAAACAAAACAAGAAAATTCGTCGAGTCAAAGCTTAAAGTAGAGAAAAAAGGTAAACGAAGATTTTTTTTCATCAGCTCTTGAAAAAAGTGTAGTAAAAAGAAAGAGAGAGAGAAAAAATGTATGAAATTCCCTTTGGAGTAAAAGGTCTGGAAAAAGTTGGGAAAAACGTTGGTCCGATAATCCCTTCTCCCTCTGTTCTGTCCCCAACAGATAGGCGACGAGCAGAGCGTGGCCACGCAATTCTACACGACCCTCCCAAACCGTGAGGCTGCGGAAAAGTTAGCAGCTCTCGCGGCCGCGGGCAATGTAAACAGCCAGCTGATTGGACAACTCAGGAAGCAGCAACAGGAGCTGATCCAGCAACAGCAACAAGCGGACCAGCCGATGCCCGCGAATCATAAGGAGGAGCAGCAACAGTCCGAGGAGAGGCCGAAAATTTTCTACCCACGGAGGCTAAAGATTAGGGATCAAGAGCTGCCCAGACGAGACGAGGTTACAAACTTCAATTCTGTACTTTAAAAGCTTCTCTTTATCGGGATATTTCACGCGCTCGACACGCAGTATCGAAGGTGGACACTTGCTTTCAACTGACAGATTTTTTTTTTTTCATACTTTGAGTTTATTTATAGTCACACGAAACATTTACTTAAAATTCTTGAAAAAAATTTCTTTTTACGTAAGTTTTATTTTTAAAAAGTCAAGCTATATCATCTTTAAGAAAAAAACTCAATTACTATGAACCTTTTTTTAATCATTGCCCTTCATTGCTACTTTAAACTTGTTTTATAAGCTAGTATTAGTTAAAAGAATTAATTAGATTTTGAGAGAGTAAATTTATTATAAATAGTTGCATTGATACTGCATCGAGTACTTCCATCTCGGATATTCGTTTCTGTATTTTTTTATATTTATTTTTATTCATTTATTTTATTAAATATAAATGCTTAGTCTCGGTAAAAAAAAAATCAATAGACGAACCCAGAATTCGAGAGAATTCAACTGACGTCACAACGAAACTTTTTGTTAAAAAGGGGGATGAAAAACAAATAAATCATTGAAAGTGGTGCATTGGTACATATTTAAAAATCAATTAAAGATTAACTTATGAAGCAAAACATGAATAAATTAATAATTCAAATAATTCTAATACACAAAAATACTAGAACTGAATACTTTGTCATAAAAGGGTTGTTTAAAAAAAAATAGTAATTACTGAGGCAGACAATACAACAACCAGGTGAGCGCTTCTAACCCCGGAAAATATAAATGATTACCCTTGATTTTATATTTTTACAAAAAATAGTTTATTTTTATCGTCTTTCAATTTTATTTAAAAAATCGAATACTCATACTATTTTTGTGAAAGTTAATTAAAAACAATCTAGAGCGCCGTGTATGTAAAAAAGCGATCAATTCTAGAGTATCTCAAATAAAGCTGGGGCAAGCGTGAAACTGGAGAAGTGGCTATATTGTAGACGGTTTATTTCACGGTTTACAATGTTGGTGAAAAATTTGTAGTTTTTTCATTTTTGACAATTGAAAATTTTCCAGTGGTTCCATAAAAAATATATTTTTACGCAAAAAAAAAAACCAGTTTTTATACGTAAAAATTTTTTTCAGAAAACTTCAATAACTTTTTACGATTATATTCAAACACATTGTTTATATTACTATCACCAATTTAATTTCAATAAAATCATCTATTTAATTTAAATTCAATACGATTAATTATAATTGAGTTTTTTTATATATTATTGAAATAACTAAAGACTTTAATACTTTAAATCATACATGTATGGTTCTAAAAATAGAAAAATTATTCGAAAAATTTTTTTTTAATGGATTTGAAAATTAGAAAGAAAAATATAAAATATAGATACGAAATCTAAAACAAAATTTTAAAACAGTGTACACAGTAGTTTTAAAACTTGAATAATGAAGTAAAGATTGAAGTTTGAAGAAAAACAAAAAATTTCCAAGTTCAAAATTTCTAATCAGTAATCAGTATATTCTTGAGAAATTTATTTAAAAAACCTATAAAAATTAAAAATAGAAGCTTGACTAAAGCAGATTTACAAACAAAGTATGAAGCTAGTATGTACGAAAACGAAAAAAAATTTAGTTTTGTTTTTTTTTTGTTTATTGTAGCATCTAAATAATACCGAGTGAAAATTTCAAATCAAAGTTTCAAGAGATACTATTTTTATAATAAAATTTGTATTTATGATCGCACTTCTAATCAAGTCAATTGAGTGAACATAGTCGAGAAAAATCGTTTTACAATAAAGTTTATATTAACTCCATTATAATATATATAAACTAAAACTTTAATGTTTAACTACTTTTTAGGAAAAAGAAAAATACAAAAATAGTAAAGAGGAAGACGACAAACGGCCCTTAAGAATATTTGTTCCTGAAAACAGCGCGGAAAAAGAAAAAGGAGTTGAAGATTACGAATACGAAACTGACGAAGGAGAAGCACCTCATGAAAACGAGCCGACATTGGAAGATTCGGAATTCGGATCACGAATAGTATTGAAAGCTGGAAAATAATTTATTTTCATAATTTAATTAGTTAGAAATTTTTTTAATGGATTGAAAATTATTTCTCAATAGAGAAGAGTCTTAAGCTTTAACAAAGAAAAAAATTTTCTTTGAATTTTCACACAGACTGAAATAAAATTTTAAAAAATTGGGTTAATTATCTTTAACAGTAATTTAGCCTTTCTTAGTTTTTTTTTCAATCTGAAAAAGAGAGTACAATTGTTAAATGTGCAAGTATTTGGCTTGTAAAATAGAGCTTCCATTAAGAAAAAATTATGAGTGTAAAAGCGTTTTAAGATTACGATTTAACAGTATTTCGCGTATACTCATCATCATTTCATTTACGAATTTCTCATTGCAATCATCTCCAATATCACAAATTTTATATTTATTCAGTAACTTATTTATTGAATTAGTTATTTATTAAATTATTCATTTATTTAATTATTTAATTAGTTATTTACTTATTTATTTATTTAGCAGTGTCTAAATTAATTTGTATATTGTAAGTAAATTTTTTATCAAACCATTGGAATGTGCAAATTTTATTTTTCTTCCTTTCTCGTAAAAACATTTTATTGATATGGACAATTAATTTTTTGAAAAATAACAAACGTTTTTCGACATAGAAAATTTTTTAATTTATCAATTTAGGTGAATGATGTAACAAGTAAAGAATAGAGTCAGAAAAATAAGCAGATTTAAATACATGTATGTATTCAGAAAATGATTTGTTAAATTGTTAATAAATGATTAGAGTTTTAATAATTCATTATTAGTGATAACCTAAATCAATAGGCAACAAAAACATAAATTACAAAATCTACTCGCTAGATTTCGTGAACACTGTACAAAAAGTTGTATTGTTTTGGCTACAAAAATTGATCGAAATTGTATTGACTGTAAAAATTATACAGAAACACAATATATTCAGCTAACACTTACGTTTTTAGGTCTTTTTTATACTCATTGAATTTATGTATAAATAAAAAAAAAATAAATAAAAAAACAACGCTTTGTCAAAATGATTTGTTAAACTATACCAATATTGTAACAAATTATGGCTTATTTACATGAAACGTATATATAAATCACTATGGTCGATCCATAAACCAAGGGCTACCATCATTAGTAAATCGTTTTGTTAAAATATCGCATCCATTTTCAGTGACTAAAAGTGTATGTTCAAATTGAGCTGACCACAATCCATCAGCAGTAACTGCAGTCCAGTTATCGGGCCACATTACATCTCTCCACGAACCCTGTGAAATCATAGGTTCAATGGTAAAACAATGCCCTGGTTTCATCACTCCAATAGCTTTATTTTCTGAAAAAAAGTTTAGCAGCGTTATAAATTTTGAAAGGTACAATAATCCATCTTTGAAAATTTAACTAAAAAAATTTTTTTTTTATTTTGGCCAGCCTTATTTATAACAAAATAAAATATTATTTTAGCTAATTATTGTATTTTTCTTTCAACTCACTGGCATAATGAGGAACATTAGGAGCAGTATGAAAAAGTCTATGAATTCCATGACCACAGTAGCTCCTGACAACACTGAAACCCTGAGCTTGAGCATGCTTCTGAATAACATTTCCGATTTCTCTATACTTTTCTCCAGGTTGGACAATTGCAATTGCTTTCATAAGGCATTCATGAGTAACCTCCACAAGTTTTCTGATTTCAGGTTTAACATTTCCAACAAGGAAAGTTTCATTTAGATCCCCATGAAAACCATTGTGATAGACGGTAATGTCAACTAAAAAAAAAAGGTTAACTTTTATTCTTTAAAATATGTAGATGTGTAGGAGTTTGTATTTTAATAAGATTTCAAAGGGTGTTTAAAAAAACACTTTAAATAATGCAATTGTTTTCAATTTGAAGCAATATTTTGATAAAATTTTAATCTGTATAAAACTAAAAAAAATTTTCACCGGAAAAAAGAAAAATTATACTTTAGCATTAAAAAATTTTAAACCAAAGAAATTATTTGAAAGTTTTTGTCATGATTTTAATTAGATAGAGTTGTAACTGAAAAGATTCATAAATACTCATTTCCTTTAAATTAGAAAATTTTTAAACATTATCTGTGATTTGAGAAAGTAAAAAAATTAATAAAAATAAACAAATTACCATTACAAATATCTCCATCCTCAAGAGGTCTTTTGTCTGGAATTCCATGACAAATTACTTCATTCACAGAAGTACAGCAGCTTGCAGGGAATTGATAATAATTTAATGGTGAAGGATAACAGTCTCTTTCAATACAAGCTTCATGAACAATTCTGTCGATTTCAGCTGTAGTTACTCCAACATCACATACTTTTGCTGCTTCATCCAAAACTTCTCGTCCAAGCTGTGTCAGAAATAAAGTGTATAAAAATATATTTTTTTAAAATTGAAATTATATTATAAAATAAAAAAAAATTAAAAATATTAACCTTGCATGCAACACGCATTCCTTCAATTTCTTCATCATCTAGTACTTTAATTAAAGCTGATCCTCTGACTGCTTGTTCACTCAATGGGAGTCCAGTTGGGTGCATAGCATAATCTGGCTTGGCAATTGAGTTTGGCACTTTGCGTGTAGGATCTCTGGGTGCTGGATGTAATTTTCCAGTAAAATGATAATATGGCCATGGATTATACTCTTGAGATTCATTTTTATTATCTCCTTCTAAAAAAAAAAAAAAATATTACAATAACAGTCATGCAATTTTTAATTCACAGAATCAGTGATTAGTTCTAAATTTAAAACTGGTAGTTCATTGACACTGTTGAGGATATTTAAAACTAAAAATGGTCTAATAATAAAAGTTGAGCAGAATAGATATAGGGACAGCAAAGAATTTTTATAATCTTACTTGCAAGTTGATGAAGAACTTTATGACTTTTCCAGCTGCTTTTAAAACAATCCTGCAATATTAAATGTACATTAAAAAAATAAATGTAAGTTTAAAAATAAATTGAGTTAAGTACGACAAAGTTGAGGTTAAAATCTAACCTGAGTACAAAAATAGGAACCTTTGATTCCAATTTTGATACAAGTTGGGCATTGGAGAGTAGCCGGGGCATTACACCCGGGAGTCTCACAAGAACCTTGTGTTTGCAGCATATTTAAAAAACAAGTCTAAGTAAGATGACTCTCTCAATAACAAAATACTTCGCCTTGAGTTAGAGAGACAAGAAATGCCTAACTATTTCAAATTCGAAAGAACTGGAACGGGAAAAGAGGGAACAAGCTAAGTAAAATTAGTAGAAAATTATTTTATCGATCAAAACACAGAGTAGACCGCGGATCTGTGGCTTTTATAAGAAGACGTTAGGTGGAGCGGCATAAAAAACGCGCGAGTCTCGAATATTTATATTTATTTTATAAAAAAATATATATCACAGGCATTGTGTTTTTTATGTCGTTATGTCACCACTCGATGCTCGACACAATTTTTTTTCTTAATTAAGGATAATAAACCCGGAATACTTCGAAGTATTGACTCATCTCCGATGACATGTAGGTTTGGTTTGAAAAGATACAAAAGTAAACAAAACGAATCCGGTTGATCATCATTGCAAGAGAGGTCCCTCTTTTTAAGGTAAAAAAATAAATAAAAAGAAAAGAAGAAAACTGGTCGAGCCAAAATAATTTGACTTGTTAAATAGGCTTGCGTTAAGATATAGATTCTATTGTTTTTGCATTAAATCCAGTGATACTCACATTTTTATATTTACGCTATGTACGTATAGAGTCACTTAAAACTTTTTGTAATTGAACACAAAAACATATATTTGGATGAATAATAAAATTTGAAAAAAAAATTAATTCTTTTGTATTTATTCAAATTATAATTTCTGATGACTTTTTTTTTAGTTGTTTCACTCTCGGTTTGACCTCACTAGGGATTGACGACCTTTTTTTTTATTTTTAAATAATAGCCATACTCAAGATATTTTCGGCTGTTGCGATAACAATTTAGAAGCTTATGCCTTATGATTAGATTACGTTTTTGAAAAATCATCTAACATGCACTTGGCAAAAGTCAGACTTAAATGGGCGTACACTTTTCGCATGGTGCGCTATATATTCTAACAGTGACACATCTAGCGTTCGACAATTGCCTCAGTACAGATTTAAAACACTTGCTGCTTCTCACAACCATGTCCAATCTTTCGGTTGACGTCGATAAAAAAAGACAAATACGGCAAAACAGCAGTGCACAGGGCTGCCAAAGAAAACTGTACCTTGCAAGTGAAGACTCGGATCTCAAAACAACCTAACTAATAGAATAAAACCCAATAACTAGATAGGAATCCCAGAGGAGTTAGGTTGTTTTTAAATCCAAGTCCTCAAGTGAGAGCACTGCTGTCTCTAGGAACCGATGTCAACGCTGAAGATCGCTACAACCGGGTGCCTTTGCACGACGTGACGAACTTCAACGAGAACGAGAACCACTAAAAAATGGCTGAGCTGCTGCTCGTAAATGGCGCGGACGTCAACGCTCGGGACATCTTTGGCTAAACTCCGCTATACTTAATGGCGGCCAAAGGAAACTTGAAAACATTCAGACTGTTTTTTAACTTCAAGGCCGACATTGACGCGATCGGCAACAGTGGGGAGACCGTACTGTTTTCACAGTTTGCTGGAACGAAAATGTGGAGGTTGTGCAGATGCTGATAGATCTCGGTACGGATGTGAACCAACGCAATTCCACTTACACCGATCTCAGTGTGGTGAAAGTGCGTAATATTCTGAACTCATACTGATTATTTCTAGAAATTCATGGTAGAGCCACATCTAGCAAAGTTGGAGTCGATGGACGTATTGCTGCGATACCCGAGCCTTTCGGATAATATTTTCAGTGATAAAGAAGAAAAGTACAAGAATTATTATCAAGAGTGTGAGAAAGAACTATCGAGGGCAAAAATAACCAAACTAAAGAATTCTTGGATCACCGTTTAAAATTTACAGGTTCATTGCACAAAAAGGTTGAAGAACTATGCGGGTAACGAAACTTTGGTTGAGGAATTCAATCGCAAGGACTGTAAAAAAGATTTTCCGGTTTATGGGACTACTGTGAAAGAAAAAATGGAAAAAGGTGCCAAGAAACGAGAAATGTGAAGATCGGTGTTAATCATATGATTCACATTTTTTTGAATATTCCAAAAATTATTAATTTTATAAACCCTAATTTAATTGCAGAGACTTTTGTAAAAAAAAAAGTATGAAATAAAAAATTTGCCAGAGGTGGGATTGAACTCACACCTAGATTCTCCCGAACGAAAATGAACTAGGTCTTTTAATGTTTAATCTTGCAAATCTTCTAGGATTTTTCGATTTTTTCTTATGAAAGTTTCTAAACCTTGTCAAATCTTAATAAACATCAGATTTTTGGACCATTTGCAACTTTTATAAAAAGTCTATAGCGACGTTGACCGTTAAATTTTTATTTTGCAATAGAATTTTTTGGGTATCCCGGAAAGATAAAAGAATTCTGTTCTTGCCTAGACTTACGTAACCCTGACCGCTTAACTTTACTCAGGAGCTGATCTTACAAGACAACACCTAGTGGTTAAGTTTTAGTACTTCAATAAAAAATGCACGATATTTCAAATATAATATTTCAAACAAAAAACCTTCAGACTCGCTAAAAAATGAAAGGCAGAAGAAATTGCCAGAGGATATCCATATTATCAAACCGAAGAAACAGATTCTTCGCCATGAAACAATTTTTTTCTTATTTAAAATTTAAAATTTAATTTCAAATTTCAAATTACCAATTAGAGGCTGAAATAAATAAATAAATCAGAAAAAAATTGTGAATCTTAATAAACCTGCAAATTAATCCGATTGTTATATTGTCTTAGATTTTTTGAATCTTTTCAGCCTGTTATTGATAATTTTAAATCTGCAGATTTTCAGCTAAGGTTTTTCTTCGCTGGGACCGTCGAATTAGTCCGGAATGAAAATTCAGAAAAATGTCTCGGAATTTTCTTAAAAGATTTTACTATAATTTCAAACAACTTTACCACTTTACGCAAATTACTATTTTGCAACATTTTAATTAGGGCTATCAATGATAATTCCATAAGTTAAAATTTAAATAAATGTTGTAGTATCTAAAATACCTCATGTTCGACTTTTTTTTTTCTTAAATAAATTTTATGAGTTTTTATCTCTCTAGACAACAATTGAAGAAGATTACAATAGTATTGTCTTAAAAATTTATATTTACAGTGTGCAATACACGTAAAATTTTGCTCTGGGTACGAAAAAATTCTTCTTGAAACGATTTCACTTCTCTAATGTTTCTCCGTTTCTTCTTTTGCAATTGATTCCTTAAGGCCGTAAAACAACAGTACAGAATTAGCTAAAGAAGAATAATGATGTACAAAAAAAAAGCATTGGTATAGAGCAAAAGAAATTTCAAACGCTTTGGGTAAAAATAAGATTATTCATTATTGATAGGTCTTGAGTGATTGTTAGCTGGAAAATCTGCAGAACGAAGGATCGATGAAATATAAATCATATTTAGAGGATGATTCAATCTTTGGAGTTAATAAGCAATAAAAGCACGTGCAAGAATGACAGAGGAGAAAATGTAAGAGTAAGAGCGTCGAGCCAAGGTAGCGTGAAAATGAGGATCCGCGTGTCGCGCTTCGGTGGGGCGTCGAAAACGAAACTCTCTCGTTTCGCGGCCTTTCGTACGAATCGCTAATTGTCTACCAACAAAAGCCAAAGTATAAGTAGTGTAGCCACGAAAGTAGGATAGCCCGTAGCATCGGCAGCCATTCCACACAAAAGTTCTAAATTTAGCGTTAAAGAACAAGAAGCTCCCTTTCTCCTGCACCGGAGGCAACAGTGCTTTATGGTGCATGGCGACGCCACTGTTGATCTTCCTCTTTCCTCGTCAGACCTGCTGCCGCTGTACCTCACAAAAAACAAAAAATCGAGTTCTTCGAAGAGCCGAAGGAACTAACACAGACTTACTTGTTTGCAGTTACATCTTACATGTGGCTCTTCTGCACCACATCTGGATCCATCTCTGACCTACGCGCTGCTGCTGCTGCCGCCCATGTGGAAGCTACTTTTTTCTTCTTCCCTTTGCTCCCACTTGCTTCGATATTTTCGCAAAAACATTTTAAATCTCTTCGGTGATTTGCAGTTGAGTACCAAATGCCGATCGAGTGAGAACGAAGTCGCCCGTATCCACCAGCAACGAGCAATTAATCAGAGTTAACGGCCCTTAACTGCGCAACTGCGGTTTGATGACGTTTAGAACCTTTTTTTCATCCCCAAATGTATTCTCGTCTATGAATCCAGTCCGATTAAACATCTTTTCAATGCATTTCAATTACTTTAAACGATGTTGAATAAGCTACTTGTACAATAAAGCGTAAAATTTATATCGCTTTTTTGAATTCAAAGAAGCGTAATTTCATTTGAAATCCACCGAATTTGTATCTGGTTCTTTTGAAAGTAAAGATCGTTTCATGTATAAATTCGTTTTTTATAAATACATCTGCAATGATTTCTCTTCCTACAATTAAAGCTTGAAAATTAGAACGATTCAATCGAAGAAAAAAAAACGAAAAAAACGAATACTTTTCTTCTTTTATTCTATTTCTATCAGCGTTTCGCGTGCTTTAATTTAATGCAGTTAAAGTTTTCACGTTTTCTCACTCCAAGAGCTAAATTGTGTTAATCAATTATGAACAAAAAAATACTAATATAAAAAAATTCATAATTATGATCTCAGAGTCTAATAAAAAGACATCTTTATTCCGTATAACTTTATAAGGTCAATGACTAAAGTGTGTCAATAACTCTCATTCACTACTGGAATTGCTGACACTCCAAAAATGATCGATCAATCACTTATGTTATAAAATTAGGTGACAATCATAATTTTACTTTCCAATTTTGAAAAAATTATTATCAATTAAAAAAAAAATTTATTCGCATTTAAATCATTTTCTTTCAAATTTCAGATTTTGTTTAGAAAACGCCTGGTTTGCGGAGTAATTTATCTCGGAAATAAAAACAACGAATCAATATTTAAACTAAAAAATTGTATTCCTATAAGTTATTAATTACTAAATAGTAAAATGGGCAATTGATGCACTGAGAAATACTAACACGGGAGTAACATTATCCAAGATATATCAACAAGAAATAATTATATTTAATTATTTGTTGTTAACTCTACAAACGAAGAGTTTTAACGAGAGTGAGACATATTAAATAATGATCAATAAATTTTTCGAAATAAAAAAATGGATAAATTAAGAAAATAAATAGAGAAGTCTCTAAGGGAAAGCTTTGATAAGGCAAAGCTGTAATGACAGCCCATATATAGGTAAGATTTTGGGAGCGACCAATAGCGCGGTAGGGTGGTTGGAGGACGCTATCAGCTGTTGGCAATTACAGAGAAACACAAAAGCTCGCTTAATCCAAAGTCCAAATCCCCTCAAGAGTGTATATATTCTCTCTCTTTGGTGCTGGCGTCGGTGGCGCGCAATCGACAATTGTAAATCAAAGCTTAAGCGGCCGGCCTCTTAGGATCGTCGCGAGGGGCGGCTCAATTAAGGATTTGAGGGGAGGGGGTGGGATGGAAGAAATATCGAGGTAGTGAGATTCATGACTGGATGCGGGGTGCTTCTGCTTCAGCTGCTGCCGCTGTTGCTCCCCTCCCTTCACTCGTGCCTCGCCGGAGAGGAGAGACGAGCGAGGGAGGAGATCAAAATGTGCGCGCGGTGCGATCGGCTGGCTAGCGCGCTCAGTATTCGGCGATCCATCGCCGCGCTCGCGACGCGCTCTCGCTGTCCTATTATTAGGAACCGCTTCTGGAACTTTGTGAGTGCTTGTGACTGAGTGGAACCTTTTTTTTTTTTTTCACGAGTGATTCTGATCAAGATTTTTTATTTTTAGGGATTTTTCAAGTTTATCGTAAAAAAAAGCGTGTTTAGTGAATAAATTCGAAACTCGGAAGCTAACTTTTTTTTATCTCGTATTCCGCAAACAAACTACCCGGTTCTCCTTCGCGCGCATGCAACAAAATTCGCGTAATGAAAAGCTTTTCATTTGGCTCTATGATAAAAACCAAGTTGAAATATTTTATGAAAAGAGCTTTTTCAATTAAAACACCCACACTCGTACGGCATAATTGCTTCGAGACGTTTCAAAATAAATAAAAGTAAAAGCTCGTTTGGCCCATCAAAAGGCAAGAATCACCCCAGACTTGAAGTTAAAAAATGAAAAAAAGGAGGCTCTCTAAAATCACCATAAACGTTTTGACGACCCTCGACAAGCAAGTAACAAAGGCTTCGGAACGCTCAAGCGAACAATAAAACCGAGCTTTATAGTAAAAAGACGAGGACTTGTGGTTCAGGAGCAGAAGCGGCTTCGAGCGACGACGAAGGTTGTTCGCCAGAGAAGAACAAAGGGTGAACGGCCTCGTCGACGAGGCAGTCGTGGCGTCAGCGTGCAACGGTGCGGCTTTTTTAGTGTTTTTATTTTTGCGGCAAATCGCGCGCATCGCTCTTTTCTTTATTTATACTCCAAATTAAGATGAGCCCCCAGCTAAGAATGACCTTCGCCGTGCTGAAGACGACCTGCGGGAGGTATTCTATTTGAGTTTTTCCAGCGCTTCTTTAACAACTTTTATCACGAATTAAAATCAGTTTTTTCTATTCAGACTCGAACTCATACAACAAAGATAATTTTAGGATTTATTTTCAAGGATTTTTTCAATTTAGAGTTCTCGATGCTTAAGCCGCTTATGGTCTATTGAAATTAATTCGAACCCCATAGAGGGATTGCAAAAGATTTTTTTTTTCTTGCATTTAATCTTTTTTTTTTTCGCAAAATATACTCAACCTCATAATAACTAACGCAGTAACTCTTAACGGAATCAGATAATAATTAATTGACTTTTCACAAAGATGTTCAATAAAGTTCATTTTGTTTTTATGTATCAATTTCTGTAAGACCATTTAAAATTATTTAACTTTCATCTTGGTTAAAAAAAAAAAAAAATTCGTTTTTGATAAGAAGGCTAAAAGTTTTAAAATGACATAAAATTACAAGCTCTTTTAATTCCACAATACTTTAATAATATTTTGGTGATTACTATTTGGTATCAAAACGAGAAATCAAACACCGTTAACAATTCTGCTCGAAATTATTTTATGATGCATAACGCCATAATGAGAAATTAAACAAGGACGTAAAATAATTTAATAATTCAATTTACAAAATTGATGATTCCAAAGCTATGATTAAAATCGTATTGTAAAGCAAATTCGAAATTTTCATTTGGTTGTTTGACTTTATTATTATATTTATGTAATTTTATTTATTATTATTTTATTTGAGCCTTATAGAATAAAAAAACAATATAAAACAAGAAAAGTACCAGTTATGAAATTTTATTTTTTTAGGTTTTTGAACTTTGTAGCCTATTTTAATTCCGGAGTAAAAATAAAAATCTTCTGAGTCACATAAAAAAAATGCATTTCTTCTTAAGTTTTATCAGCAAATAAGCCCACAGACAAACTATGCGATTTGTATTAGTAGATAGATAAAAATTTGTTAAAGTATTTTTAAGAAAAAAGTTTAGAATATTTAAATATGGTGGAGAATATATTTTAATTAAAATATACAGTTAGACAATGCGTTTACTATAAATCTGAAATTTGCAGAATTTTTAATTTTTACAGTTCATTAATTTTTTTATTAAAGTATTTTTACCTATTAATTTTTTTTTTTCAATTAAGTATAAATAACAATTTTGATTAACGTTGTTCGCACACAATAATCATTACTGGCCAACCGAGCGTAATTGATAAACTGGGAGAATAATTTCACAAACCAAGAGCTTTAGCCGATGAATGAAATTTTATTTTTCAATTTGTAACAGTGGTGATATTAAAAAAATTGATTTACACGGTTAATTGTACTTTTTATTTAAATGAAAAATTTTAGATACTAAAATAATAGTATAGATAAATATATTTCTCCTCACACATCAGATTTTTTTTCTCTACAACACTTCAAGTTTTAAAAAAGTACACGCCATAAAAGAACAAGATTAACTCAGATATTTTAATTAGCCTTATTATAAAAAATTGAGTTTAAGATTTTGAAAAATAAAAAAGCTATTTAAATGAGTGCCAAAAGCACAGAAAAATATAATAATGATATTAAAAATCGTTAAAAGGTAAACTGAAAGAGTCAAATCGGATAAAAAAAGCGCGGATGAAGAACGAGTCCGATAATATTATGAAAAACGAGTCAAAGTACACTAGCAGTGGGATCGCGAGCGTCTCCTGATCAAGATGAAGTCACTGTTACCCTGGTGCATCGTCGCTTTGCTCGGTGTCCTACTGACCAGCGATCACGTTGAGTCTCGGAGACTCGAAACCGACCGCAAGCCAGGCAGCAACCGAGGTTTCGATGTCGCCAGCGACGAGGACGACGCTGCTGCTAGGATTTCTACGTGGTCGCGTCGACGCCGATTTACCGCCAACGAGCTCGTCAACATTAAGTTTCCGAATCTTATAACCGGCGATCTCGATCTCGACATCTGCAAAGCAAGTAAGTTTTCTTTTTTACTTTTTCTTTCTTTCCCCCCCTCATTATAATCAGCGTCAAGCTTACTTTTTAATTGAAAGAAATACTGAAATGAAATTGGAAAATAGCTTTGACTATCGTTTGTTTTTTCACTCTCATAGTTATAAACGACCTCATTAACGTAAGCCTGACAGCTTTTCCAATTTTGAGTCCACTATGTGCCTGTGGTTCTTGATCCCGTTCAGCTTCTAAAAAATCTGGTTTGGTATTATTTTCTCATCTTTGTTTCGGCCTTGCAGGCACTCATCGTACCTGCTTCTCGGATTTCGCATTATACTCACCGTATCTCTGACACAATCAAATTTTTAAATTTATTTATTCTTGCATGAGTAAAATTAAATTTTTACAAGTGAAAACGCAGTAAGTTTGTTTTTTTAATTTGTCCACAAATATTTTTATCTAAATGTTTGTTATCGGTAATGACCAACATCTTAAATCTTAATTTTATTTTCGATATTTTTAGCAGCTTCGAAGCATTTTAATAGTTTTATCTAATGATGAGAAATCAATCACAACAGCTGTAAGCGAGGAGTTCAGCCCTTCAGAATCAAAATCAGTAATTTTTTTAATTTTTCGCGATTATTTTAGTTTTTTTATTCTTTGAAATATTTGTTAGAGTTTGTAAAAAAGTGCTTTGTGAAATTTTTAATTTATTTTACTAATTTTTTGGTGACTCTGGAGTGCATAGCCTCTCGACTGCAACTTAAATAACGAAAAATTCAAAGTTCAACCATTAAGCAATTGCTTTAAAAGGCTGTATTCTCAGCGCAAATTTTTTTTTTTTCTAGCGCACATAGATAAAAAGCGAGCTCAGAAGCTCTCTATTACATCTTTATCTCGTGACCGAAAAAAGAATAAAAGTTTGCAAGCTGGGTGCTCGAGGTAGTTCAAAGAGGTAACAGTGAATGAAGAATCCTCGAAAGGTTTTTTTTCCAGCCGTTACACAGAGTGCGCGTGAAAGCTCGATGATCGAGCTTCTTTCGACTAATCCCACGTTTCCTCTTCCTCTCTTCGTGTAGTCCGTACAAGTGGTGGTGTGCCGATGCTCTCTTTTTCGCTTTTATATGCTTACCTACAAAACCCTATTTTTCTTGAATTTTTTTAAATTTTTTTCTTCTTTTTGAAAGTATGACGGGACACCCTTGTGTTCTACCTGCAAGCGATTGAAATATTGACCCAAAGAGAGGGATATACGATACAGGGAATCACACTTTTAAATTGTCTAGACATGTGTGTGCTCCACCACCACTAATACTTTTTTTCGGCTTGACCCATCAGAGTGTCACTTACACAATCCGCTCACAAAGAACGGCAATCTCTACCTACCTAGTATTACCGCTGCGGCTAGCTGGTGCTTCTGCTCTAGCTCAAAGAATTGGACAATGAGTGTTTGGATAAAGGTGTCATATTCATGCTTCTCGTGAATGCGCGCTCGCGCACGCCTTTCAATAAATGTCGTCGAACACTATCAACGGCTTCTAATTTTCTTTGTACAGTTTTGAACCATAATTAAACTCCGTTTAAATGATACTTTTGTATCCTAATTTGTTATCGGTCTCACCTTAGGAAACGAGAACATATGCCGAAATCTGAAAGAAAATTAAAATTTGGTGCTCTATTAAAGAATAAATATCAATTAACATGATTTTCAAATAGGTTGGAATTTTTTATTCTAAAACTATATGGAAATTTGTAGATCCATCTGTTATCAGATATCAAAAAAAGTTTTTAATTTAATAGCAAAGCCTATTCTGATGGAGATTTTGTAGTTACTCTAACTGGGAAAAACATGAAAATTTTTAACTATGAAAATTAAATTTCAAGCCAGACACAGAAAACTCTCCACGCTCAGTTTGATTTCTGCATCGCTACTCATTAATAAGCAGACGGCACTTTCTTACTTAATTACCTTTTCTGAAAACATTTTCTTCAAAAATTAATTAAGTTAATTGATTCTCAACTTTTTTTAACTTTGCAAAAAAAGTTTTTTGTTGATAAATTTGATATTTAGGATAATTTTAGAATTAGATCTGCTCAATAGAATATTCTACATTTTAAGTCTGACGAACTATATCCACTTTATTCCTTTGCAACGAAATCAAATACAAATTTTAATACCATTTTAGTCAAAAGAAACGTAGTTTCCAAATACAAAGCTATTTAGCATTTGTCATTTTGCCAAGTAGGGTCAAAGTTTATCGTTGCGATGACAAAGCCGACGAGAGTAGTGTGGCGCTTACTACAGTACGATTAAGCATTTATTTATACTTTTTTGATTAATTTTTTATCCTCTGCAATATTGTAAGACATCAAAATATAGAGTCTGCCAAAGAGAAAGTGCATCTGCTACGTAGTTTCTTAGTTGATAAAATTCGTAGATAAGAAAAAATATCTAGTTAAAAGAAATTTTTAAATTAAATAAAGTTTTAACCTACATAATCAATAACAACTTTGATTGAGAACAGTTTAAGGTAAGAAATTTCAATATCATTCAACTTTCTATAATCAGTAAAAGCAAATAAAATTGATTTTTTGAATTTTCATTTAACGCAAAATATGTCTTTGAGGATTTTTTTATTACCTGTATATTTTAATAATGTAATGTAGGTTTTTTAATAAAACTTTGAGTTAAAACATTCAACTCATAAGAAAATAATGATCCAAAAGTTAAATGTATATTTTTTAACATGATAAAAAGAATTTCACGTCTTAATATTCTTTGTGTTTCAAATAATTGTTTTTTTTTTTTTTTCTCTTCGTACTGCAATAAAAATCTCTTTTTGCTTATGAACTTGTTAAGTTAATTAACTCTAACTAAATAAAAAAATTTAATTCAGTCCATGAAAGAATCATATTGAAAAATAAAAATATATGTCATCCAAAAAACTTTAAATTATGCAATAAAAAGTACGTATCGTATAGAATGCCTTCTTACAGACATGAAGTCTCTCAAGCAGAAAAATACGGAAACTCTTGTCTGCAAGTTTTTAAATTCTTTGCATTTATTATAGAATGCGTATAACAAAAACTACAAGGAAAAAGACTCTATATGCATTTCCTACATTCTTCCGAAAAATTTATTTAATCAACAATTGTTTTACAATTTTATATTATTTTTTTAATTTGAAAGATTAATTAAAAGCATCCCATTTTAATAATGTGAGAGGAAAAAGCTGCATTGAAGCAAATTCGTTGTTTTCTATTGCGTGCAAAACAGTTTCGTTTTCCGAATCACTGACTCGCTTTTTTTTCAACAAACACCATCTTTAAAACAATTTGATTAAATTTTACGAAAACATATTTTAGTTTTAATGGTTGGTAAAAATAAATAAATAAATAAACAAAATAAAAAGTTGTGTAATTATTTAATATTGATCGCTAATGATAAATTCGATGGTTCAATGCAATAAGGTCATTCCTAACCAGTCAGTGCAATAGCATACGCTATTAAATCGGTAGTGCAATAAGATACGCTTTTCGATCAGTATACGCTGTTAAAAAACTAATGTGATAAGATTCATTATTGAGCTAGGAACGAGGGGCTGTGCACTCCAGAATCACTAAAAGAATCACACATAAAAATCAATATAATCATATAATCAATAAAATAATAATTTCTTTTCAAGTAAAAATCTTCGAAAAGTAATATTTTTAAAAAAATATCAACTGAAATTAATTCTAAGGCTCTAAACACTTTAAATTTGCCATAAGAATCACAAAAGAATCACAAAAGAATTAAAAGAATCATCAACGATTCTGGAGTGCATAGCCCCTCGGCTAGGAACTTAAAGTTGCTTTACCTAAAATTAAATTATGCCTATGCTAATCATTTTTTTTAAATTGCTTACGGTTTAAAATCATTTTTAACTTAATCATCAAATTTTTCAAAATTTTAAAACCAAAAAAAGGCTGAGAAGTAGCTACTGAGCTAGAAATTATGCAGAAAAAATCACTCTGACTCAAATTATTTAAATGCCGATAGGTTTTTAAAAGTTATTGAATTAAAGAGTGACTTTAAACCATTAAAAATTCGATAAAAGTAATTAGTATATATAATTGCACTGTTATGCATGACCGTGAATTTTCTGGTCTGGAAATTCGATTAGTGTTTTTTTCTATTTTAATTTTTGGGCAAAAAATCATTTTAACAATTGGACCTGTGTATGAGCATGTATTTGATTATGTAGAGCCTCATCTTTCATAGAAAGTGGACTTGTGAACTTTAGTCTGGACACGACAGAAATTCAGTTGTAACAATTTTATACGGTTCAGTTTTAAAGTTAGTAGATACAAAGCTAAAATTTTGTTTTAAAGAATTTTTTTATAAGATTTTTCCTAATTTGTTTCAAAATAGTTAGAATCAATTAATAAATAAATATATAAAAAAATTTTTTTTTAAATTATAATGTTAAAGCAATGACTTTCAAAGTTATTTCAAAATGGTCATTCAAAATTTATGAAATATTGATTTATTGACTGCAGTTTCCAGAAACATCATTTTAAATGCTGCTTGGATTTCAATGTGCCTATTTGTGTAGTAAAATATCTATATCTATATCTCGTCAATAGATCATTTTGTTCATAAATCATCGGGGAGCACGTGTTATGTGCTCGGAATAAGAACATTAACTATGATGAAATTGCACTTTAAAATTGAATTTTAATGAGAATCGCAATAAAATATTTGATCAAAAAATATTTAATGTTAAATTTCTTTACCAGTCCCTTCGATCATTTTTCAACACCTATAATTCACCAGATTCTTGGTCCAGATGTACTCAATAAAATTTTAATTTTTCAAATTTAATCTAATTTAATCTAAATAAATAAATTAATTTAGTGTTTTTCCAATAGTGTATACTAACTAAAACTTTTAACTAATAGCTTTACGTGTGTAATTCTGGATTTACGAAGCTAAACAGAGATTGAGATTGTCATCTCGCGCGTGACGGAAGCGATTCCGACGTTATTTCCTGTTTTAATAGACGGGTAATTGTCTTGAAGATTCGAAATTTTTTTCTCAGCTTTTCTTTTAATTCAAGTTTTTCGTGTCTGAACTTTATTTTTTATGCTTCCCAATTAAAACCAAAAACCGTTTCAAGGGTTTCTACTTTACAACTATTTTTTCTTTCCATTAATTAAATTTGCCTTTTACCATAACAAATACTAAATTAATTAAATGTTTGATGTTAAAAAAAAAAAAAAAAAAAAACTCTGAGGGGGTTGAAAAACTTGATAATTGCATGTTTATCCTTGTAACTCTGATGTTGACTTATGGCCGTGTGTATACATTTAAACGGAAGCGGATGAGATTACAGAATTCATCTATTCGATAGGTACGACAGTTCAGTATGCTTAGAGCTTATTCATGTCGTTCAGTGAGATCAGCGAAAAGTCTTTCCTTATAGACGACTGTATTAGGCTAAGGGGAGCCAAGAGATAATCTTTTCAGCTGTCAGAATGTCAAATATCTTTGCAATTTGGTCAACCGTAATATATTTGCTTTCCTGCGGTAGACCAGACCATCGTCAAAATTATTTAAAAGGTCATTTAGAAAGGGTAACATAAAAGTCCATTTAAAATAATTGGCACTCGTTTTGACGATAAAATGAAAAAAAGGGGAGGAAGCGTACCGTGAAATCAGGGGGTGGATCGAAGGGGAGGCAGATAGAGAGCGAGGCCGGTGCAAACAAGCTGCGTACACAGATATAGGTAATTTACAGATCGCAAAGCGAGCAACGGTGGCATTAGCGGTGCGTATTAGAGGTATGCGATAGTAGATGTACCTACACATTGTAGGTATTGATTTGAATCTGAGGAGGAAGCCTCTGATGGCGTGGCGACGACTGCATGCATGCATCAATGTGCAGCAGCCCCTCGCGTAGGCGCACACGTACCACGCTTTGATGATATACCACCGGGTGACAGCGTTTCTGTCCGACTCCCTTTATCTCCGATCCGTGTTTCCTCCTTCTCCTATCGACCATAAATTTTTCGAATTTTCACTTCTCTAGGACCCGAGCATTTGATTTTTTAATCTTGTTCCGACAATCTATCCTGATATTTATCACTTTGTCCACCGTTGACGGCTTTCGCTTGTCAGTCTCGATTTTTTTTTTTTTTTTTTTTTTTTTTTTTTTTTTTTTTTTTTTAATAATTTGAGTTCCAGAAAAAAATATTTATGCATTCTGAACAATGTCTTGATTGCAAATTCAAATGGTGGCATCTGAGTATTGAAAGCGTGACAAAATTAAACTCAATTAAAATAATAGTTAACTTGTTTACTTTCTACAGCTAATTTTCTCAGACATGAATAATGTACCACCAAGTATACAAGAGAGATCTAAATCTTCACAAACAGAGAAAATATTCTCCGCCTACTTATCACCTTATTTATCTATCTCGTTTCCTCATCCGAAAATAATTAGCATCCAGAAAAATGAAAACTACTGTGGTTACGCTAGATGACTTAATCCTTGGTCATAGATAAATATGGAGAAGATTTAAATAAAACAGTCAAATTCGAGTAATCAAAGTAGTTCTCTAAATTCAATAACCATTTCTCAAGTTAATTGCATTGAACAAGAATATCCTTACGTAAAAGGAATTTATTGATTCAAATCCAATTAAACTCTCCAAAATGTGTTAGATTGAGTTTTTATTTCAAAACAACGTGATTGGTCCTTTATTTGAATTTCAAAGCAGAATAAGTTAATCACAAGTTTTTGAATATTCTTAATTTTTTTAAATATAATTTTTCTGTATTTTGATTTAGTTTTCAATTAAATACAGTTTTGAATTTAATTTTTTTTTAAATCCCACCCACTTCTCCAAATTTTGCACATTAGGTACGATGCAAATAAAAAATTAATAAGACGAGTATTGATCATCTCAATCAAACGACATGATTTGTGCATGATCCCTAATTCCCTAACCTCGAATGTCAACTGTGCACAGAATATCAAGAATTAATCAAGCTTTAAACCCCAAGCTCAACGACCTTATAATGTATATTTCGTACCAAGGGCGTAATTTGGGTTTTCGCGTCTGTTTCTCGTGTGATTGTCACGTAAGGGTAAAAAACCGAACACCCTAGGCAATAATGCATCGAGGGTAAAAATTTCTAAGTGTAATTTGTTACAGAATCAATAAGATTTAAATTTTGCTCCTATTGGCTCTTCGTAATCAAAATTTTGCCAGCGGGCTGTAGTTTTCGTCCATACCGACATAAAAAAGTTTACGGTAGTATGCAGAATTTACCTTATAAAGAACTGTACTCAAAACAACCAATCAAAAGCATTCTACCGAAAAAAAAAACTCTCTCAAATTTTCACATCTCTCCAATGGAACCGACGATTTTTCGCTAAAAGTGGTGTCTCACTCAATATTGATTCTAAATTTTAAAATATTCTGATGTTCAAAATATTAAAAGCTATATTATCCCAAATTGGTTTACTCAGAGTTTTCTTTTTTGTTTCAGGGGGTTTTCTTGGTGACATCGCTTTACCAAACATTGAGTATGAGACGGAGTGGCGTCAACAGAAGCTAAACAGAAGTTTTTTCGATGAATTGGAAAAGTACAGGGATGAGGTTTTCAAAGAAGGACTACAAGTGGAAGAAGAAGGTCTCACTGGTACGTTTATTTAATTATTTATTCAGTTTATTATTTTATTTTTATTAAAAATGATAGTAAAACCTATTTTTTTTAATTTTTTGGATTCATCAAAATATTTCCCATAATAAAACTAAATGCAAGACTAAATGAAAATACAATAATGAAACAAAATATATTGTTCCTGTTTTACTTATCTTCTTACAAATGAAAAGAAAACCAACTCTAACATGAATTTTAGAAATATTGCAATTCAAAAGTCAACATGACACAGACAATGCAAAAAAGGAAAAAGTTGAGGAACCAGAGCCTATTGTTGCTGACCGTAACCAGTATAATTTTGATTCCGGAACAATAAATGATGACAAAAAAATTCCAGGAGTTCGAGACTATGGATTCGTGTTTAGGTAATTGTGACTTCATTGAATTTATCAAGAAAACATGAAATACATAGTGTCCAAAAAAAAAATCACTTATTCATTTTCATCATATTGTCTTTTTCGACGAAGCACCAAGAAAAAGTGATTGTGTTTACATTTTAAAACTTAAATAATTTGGATTATATTGTAACTTCTTTTTTACTTAATAAATAGTAAAAATTTGTATAGTTTGTATGATTGCAAGAAATAATTTTCTAAGCTAATAAAAACGAGACTTTAATTTGATTTTCAGTTTAGATGAATTTGCGACTGAAAAATCCTCGAAAAAAATTGATTCAACTTACCCTGAAAAACTTCATATTTCAACATTAGTTAATAATGAAGAAAATATATCTCCAAGTACAATAAATAACAATAAACAAGAGTTGAAGACTCGTAAACATACGAAAAATTCCGCATTGGATGTGAATAATCTTCCTGGAAAAGTATTTTATAGTGACAATTTTTCTACTGCCATTCCTCAAACCAGAAGGAGACGTCATCACCGACGAAAGTAAGTAAAATTTTACTTGAGAAATTGAAATTAATGTATTAATAATAAATGTCAAATTTCTGTGATTGTCATTTCTGGTTTTTTTAACTACAAAAATCTAGAACATGAGTTATAAATTATCCGTAGTTATTGTATTTAAAAGATTAAATAAATTTATTGAATTTCTGCTTCGTTGATTCTTTTATTGCAAATATACAATTTTTCTTATTTAATGTCTTTAGTTTTACCAAATTTAAAGAACCACAGAGTTTATTTACTTCAAAATAAATATGAGAGATTTCTCCTATTTTATGTTAAAGTAAACTCATGCTACAATACTTGCCAATACAGAGCAGAAAAATTGACAGCAACTTTAGGATCCTTTTACTCTAAAACTCTAAGTTCAACTCGGAAATTTATATTGGAAACGTTTAAAAGCCCCAAGCTCACTGCATTGTTTTGGTTTGCAATAAAAGTTTCCTTCAAATCATTCAGTTTTATTCAATAAAAGTTTCAAATCACTTCTACACTAATATCATTTTCAACTGCATAATAATGTTTACTGCCAGTGAAGTTTACTGAAATTTAATGATCCTTTCTTCAAACTGCACATATAAAAAGTTTTGTACTGTTAGATAAAAGTAGAAAAATTACTTATGAATCAAAATTACCGTGTTAGCTTTATTGACTTTATAAGGCGTATTAACCGTGACAGAAGTTACTCGAAGCTATATCTTTCTTCAGAAATATTTTTTATGAGTTATAAAAAGAGCTACAAAAATAAATTTTTTTTCAATAAAAATATAGAACCTCAAAACTTGTTTGAAAAAATCATACAACAAAGTTGTTTGAATTACTTTGTATTTGGTAGATAAGATACTCATAATATTTTCAATTTTTCATCTCAGCTTTTAATAACACAAACGAATAGTCTAGGAATTGTGCAAATTTGAACACAATTACTTAAGGTTTGAAAGAAAAAATTTCGTTTTTTGCAGTTTCAATTTACATGAATAAATCTATTCTTTCTAATATCCTAATATTATTTGTTCATCTGAGCTTGGATAATAAATATAACAGTTATTCTTGCGTGGCAACAAAGTTTACAAAAATAGTACGGTGAATAATAAGTTATTCGTTGATAAATTTTATTCTTTTAATCTTCTCGAAGCAATTTTTATTCTTTTGGTCGGTTACTTTGATCAAAGGCAATGCAAGCCAACGGCGAATTCGATGTATAAATATTGTCTGTAGAAAACGATCGATTATTAATTCCTTTGAGTAAAATTTTTCAAATGAAGCAAATAAATTTATGGAAGGAGAGGAAATTGGAAGGAAAAGGAAAGCCAAGCAATATTCCGAAGATAACCAAAGCTCGAATATTAATCTTGTTGGAAAGATCAAGAGAGCAGCTGCTTTCTACTTACCCCAGAGCTCTTTCTAAATTTGTATCGATTCTCTTTCCGAATCGCTTGAGAACAGGTGTTGATGTTTATTTTCACGACGATTTTGAACATTCCATTATGATATTTCCCTTACATATAGGCAGCAAAAGTGCATATTATATTTTATGAAATTAAAGTTTACATAGATACTAGATATAAATAAACAAATGTCGAATGGATAGGTCAGCAGAGGAGCGAGAACGGGATGCGGAAGAACGGTCGATCCGTCGGCGCTACCGCAACCTTAATAAGAAGAGCAGCGGTCGCAAGTCGAGATCGAAAAGCAAACTCCAGGAGCAAAAGCGGGAGCTCGAGGAGGAACAAAGGCGTTTGCTGAGGTCGGTGGAGTTCTACAACCGGCACAAGTCCATCCACTCGGAGTCGGAGCGGCACGCCACCGGCACCGGCCAGCTCACGAGGCGGAGGCGAGCGGCCACCGCCAGGAAGGAGCGGGTCTGGGATCACGGGGTCATACCCTACGAGATAGACGCCAATTTTTCCGGGGCGCACAAGGCCCTCTTCAAGCAGGCCATGAGGCACTGGGAGAACTTCACCTGCGTCAAGTTCGTCGAGCGCGTGCCCAGGGAGCACCCGAACTACATCGTCTTCACCGAGCGTCCCTGTGGGTCGGTTTTCATTTTTTTTTTTTTTTTCATTCCTCCTTCATCTAAGTCTATTTGCTGGTTCAAACTTTCATTGATTTTCAGGTGCTGCTCCTTTGTCGGAAAGCGAGGGAACGGACCCCAAGCTATTAGTATTGGAAAAAATTGTGATAAATTTGGTATTGTCGTACACGAGCTCGGACACGTCGTTGGCTTCTGGCACGAGCACACCCGGCCGGATCGTGATCGACACGTACAAATCATCCGTGACAATATAATGACTGGTAAAATATTCGTATCATATTTCGGGGATTTACAAAACGTTTTTTTTATAGACTGTCGGTTGACTTGAAATTATACATTTATTGAGTGAAAATATTGTGTGTGTCTCTAGGTCAGGAGTACAACTTCAATAAGCTGACCGATGACGAAGTTAATTCCTTGGGACTGCCTTACGATTACGACTCGATAATGCATTACGCTAAAAACACATTTTCGAAAGGAACTTACCTGGATACAATTTTACCCATGGAAAGTCACGGTAAAAAAAGACCGGAAATTGGTCAGCGTGTACGGCTGAGCGAAGGAGACATAGCGCAAACGAATTTGCTTTACAGATGCCACAGTGAGTCTGGATACTTTAAATATTTTAAGTTTATAGGAAAATCTTGGACAAATAACGAGTTAATATTAACAATGATTTGCGCAGAGTGCGGGCGGACCTTCCAGGAGAACAGCGGGAGCTTCGGGTCTCCGAGCCACCCCAACAGCTCGCCTCTGGCCGAGCCTCCGGAGCGATGCGAGTGGCGCATAACCGCGACCCACGGGGAACGCATAGTACTCAACATAACCTTCCTCGATATATTCAAGAGCGACTACTGCCGCACCGATTATCTCGAAATCCGGGATGGCTACTGGCACAAGAGTCCCGTACTTGGTTTGTAATTACATTATTTAACATCAGACTCCCTAACTTCATGTCCAAGATAACAAGGTCGTACATTGTCGTTTGAAATAAAAAATTGTCGAAACAGGTCGGTTTTGCGGCAGCGGCAAGATCCCGGACTCGGTGGTCTCGACGGGCAGCCGAATGCTGGTCACCTACGTTACGTCCTCGCGCCAGAGCGGCCACGGGGGCTTCAGCGCGAACTACGAGGCCGTCTGCGGGGGCGACGTCAAGCTCGACGGGGTCGGACACCTGGAGTCGCCCAACTACCCCGAGGAGTACCAGCAGAGCAAGGAGTGCATTTGGCGGCTGTCGGTGCCCCAGGACTACCAGGTCGCGCTCAAATTCCAATCCTTCGAGATCGAGAGCCACGACAACTGTCACTACGATTACGTCGAAGTGCGGGACGGTCACAAGGCCGACTCGCCGCTCATCGGCGTTTACTGCGGCTACAAACTTCCCCCGGACATTCGCTCGACCGGGAACAAACTCTTCGTCAAGTTCGTCAGCGACAACTCCGTTCAAAAGGCCGGATTCTCGGCTACGTTTATGAAAGGTAACGCTCGCGACTTTTTTTATTATTCTATTTTAAAACTAATAAGACGTGCAAAATATCTTTCAATATTTGAATAAACCATGTGCGCTTGGTTTTAAATTACGGCTTGTTTACTTTTTTTTTTCAGAATTTGATGAGTGCGCATTAACTGATCATGGATGCGATCACGATTGCGTCAATACCTTGGGAGGTTACGAGTGTTCTTGCAAAGCTGGATTCGAATTACACTCGGACGGAAAACATTGCGAAGGTACGATCAAAAAAATAAAGTATAAAAATTGTTTTTCAGTTTAAAAAAAAAACACGATATTTTCTGGATTCCGGGATGTTTTTTTTTTTCAAATTCAATTACACAGAAGCAATAAACGAAAAAAGTAATAGCTGTGGTTTTTGGATGAAAAATAATTCAATCAGAGAATGATTCGTGTGAATCAAGTAAAGAAATTTCTCATAAATTCTCTAGCGTGCTTCAATATTTTTCGCGCTCGGCGCAGGGGGGGGGGGGGGGAGGTAAAAGGGGGAGCGTTATTAAACTCTGCGCTTGATATATGGCGCAAAACATGCCGCTCATATTCCCCAGAATTCGTTCGGTTAGCCGCACTACTCGTTTATCAACTTTGAGCCCTTAATGATAACTGTAATAAAAGACAATAATAACGCCCGCAGACGCGTGTGGTGGAGTGCTGGCAGCGAGCAACGGGACGATTACGAGTCCTTCCTTCCCGGAAACTTACCCGGGGAACAAGCACTGCGTCTGGGAGATTGTGGCTCCTCCCCAGTACCGGATAACTCTTAACTTCACGCACTTCGACCTTGAAGGCAACAACGTCTACGAGCAACCCTGCCAGTACGACTGGGTCGAGGTGTCCAGCAAACTCGGCGACGACGTACTCAAGAAGCACGGAATTTTTTGCGGTTCGAGAGCCCCGCCGCTCATTACGTCCGAGGGTAACTCCCTCAAAGTCGTCTTCTCCTCGGACAACAGGTTTGTTTTCTACAAATTGAATTTTTTTATTTTGAATAAAATGATAAATTACCTTTGTGAAAAGTGGAGATTTACAGCTGGCCCTGGTGGTTATTATCCAAATGAAAAATGACCGTCGTGTGCCAGCCGCAGAAAAAAAAAGTGCCGTCACGCAACGCGATAAATCTCTCGGCCAAAAATTTGATGAATTAAAAAAAAAAAAAAACGCTTTTTTTTTTATAGCATGCAAAAGTCGGGCTTCGCGGCGATATTTTTCACCGACATGGACGAGTGCGCGAACAACAACGGGGGCTGTCAGCACGAGTGCAAAAACACCATAGGGTCTTATCACTGCTCCTGCCACAACGGGTTCACCCTGCACGACAACGGCCACGACTGCAAGGAGGGCGGCTGCAAGTACGAGATTACCTCGCCCACCGGCACCATAACTTCCCCCAATTATCCGGACTATTACCCCGGCAAGAAGGATTGCGTTTGGCACTTCACCACCACCCCCGGACATCGCATCAAACTGGTACCTTTTTTTTTTTTTTCATCTTTTTTTTTACAGTTTCACTCAAATTTTGGTCTTTACCTAGGTATTCAAGGTCTTCGACATGGAGCCCCACCAGCAATGCGCCTACGATCACGTCGACATTTACGACGGCGACTCCCCGGACAGCCAATCCCTTGGACGATTTTGCGGTAACAAAGAGCCTCACCCTATTTTGGCCACTGGTAATCAGATGTTTATGGTTTTCAAAAGCGACACGTCCATACAAAAGCAAGGCTTTTTCGCCCAGCATACGACGGGTAAACTTTTTTTTTTTTACGTAATTCTATTAAAAAAAAAAAAATTTATAAGTTTATTCAACAATTTTAGCGTGCGGTGGTCACTTGACGGCAACGGACCGCGTCAAGTATTTTTATTCTCACGCTCGGTACGGCAGCAAAGACTACGATCACAAAATGAACTGCGACTGGACGATCGAAGCTCCGGTTGGAAAAAATGTTCATCTCAACTTTTTGTCTTTTCGTCTTGAGGATGAAATTGATTGCAGCTACGACTGGGTTGAAGTACACTCGGGTTTGGATACATCGAGTCCTAGTTACGGAAAACTCTGCGGCAATTCGGTGAGTTAATTTATTCTGATCAAAGGATTAGAATTTACTTTCTCTGAGCTTTTAAGTGTCTCTGATGATGAAAAATAAAGAATAAATTTCGAAAAATGCATACCCCCTGTTGTCCTAAAAAAAAGAATGCCACGTATTTTTATAAAAATTTTCTTCTCAAATTTTTTCTGATTTTGTTAGCGGGTAAAAGGTACTTTATAAGGCTAATTTTGAAAAAAATTGTATTCATATCTTTTAAAATTAAAAAATTTTCGACAAATATTGTTGAGTTACGTTTTTTGTATATAAAATATAGCCTTGAATCGCATTACTCTAGCCGTATTAGGTTTTTAGATATGCTTAAAAAAGGAAAAATCATTATTTTACTTTTGGATTCCTACGGAAGGAAAAGAGAGTATTTAACTGGAGTATGTGATAGATACTTTTTGACGTGTAAAATTTGTGGTATAGATGTGACACTTTTACGTCCTGATTTCTTTTCGTCATGCTACTCCGCAGCTTTGAATAATTGGTACTTACATTTAGGCCTGATTTTTCTCAAAGTACCATAGTGTTACAAGATCCCGTTGAATAAATTACGATACTCAACCAAAGTCCGAATTTGTGCACTCATATTTCGAGTTGCTACTACTCTTAGCTGCAGGTAATCTTATCTTACGCTTCCAGTCGAGCCTCAAGTATTAACAAATCGAGATGTAAATATACAACTTCACAGACCAATTGAGTAACAAATAACTTTTATTCTTTCTTTTTCTAAATTTTTTGACATTTTTTTTTTTTTTTTTTCATGACACTGCAAGATTTTACTAGCAATACTCTGATGTAAAAAATTTTTTTTTTTTAATAACAGCCTTTTTTTGCAAACTTATATAACTTCTTTTTTTTTTTTAATCTAAATAATTTAATAAATCAGTTGATGTAAGTTAAAAATTTTTCATTACAGAATACAACTGACATAATATCCATGAACGAAGCCCTTCTGGTACGATTCAGAACGGACGATTCATTATCAAATAGCGGCTTTGCTGCCACTTATTACGCTTACGATCGACCAGAGAGCGAAAATGTTGGTGGAGGTGAAGATGGTGAAGACGAAGACGATTCAGCAAGAATATGATTGTTCGAGAATAGTCTGAGTTAATTTATTAATTTAAATTTTGTGCCATTTTTGAGTTTATTTTTAGAATATTCACAATAGTTTTTATCAATCCTGAGGTGGTTTGTACATCATTTCGATACACTTTTAATTTTAGTATTACAATTTGTTGTAAAACTATAATAAGCTTAAGTATTTTTAAATAGGCCTCCAAGTTTTATTAAAACTCAAATTTAAGTTTGTTCACCGCTTTTGATAAACCAAAGACTTTTTTTAAACCAGAGTGCTAACGAGTTAAAAAAATCGTTCTTTCGTAGACAGCTATATTATGCCTCTTTCCGATCGCCTCAGATCAAAAGTGGTGAATATTAAAAAAAAAAGTATTAATCTTTAAATAAATCTTTTAATAACTTTTTTTAAATTTTTTTATTTATTGTTTCATAAAAACTAAATGATCTAATATTTTATAAAGTCTTAAAAATGATTTAAAACAATTATTCTAGTTTTATATACAAAAATTAAATTCGAACCAGTCAAGTTAAGTACCTAGTTTCCACATTTTCCCGCAATGAAACATGTGCGTATTACTTATTAGTTAAAATAGAAATAATTTAGGGTATTCACCCAGCATATTTATATAATAGCGTATTTCTTGCCCAGTCACGAAAAGTTATTTATTCTCGATAAGTATAAAATTAAGTATTTTTATCAATAGCAAAAAAAAAATAATAATACACAATAAAAAATACCGTATTTACCGGTGAACAATCTTCCTCCCCTCCCGTTTCCTAATTTTTTGCTTGATATTTGATATTATACACTTGTAATTTATTAAACCTCACTTGATTTTTTATCGAAAATTTAGAAATAAATTGCACCTATGATTGGTTTTGAGTCACCACAATATATTTTTTATTTATTTAATTTAAATTTATAAACTTTGCAATTCTATGAATGGCTCCCCGCTTTCCCCTTAATAGTATTTTGGTTTGATTCTTAGGGCTTTCAAAGGAGAGTTATACACCGGAAAATACGGTAGATAATTACTGGATGAAAACTAATTAGAATTCAATTCAGAGATGTATCGAGGCTTTTTTATTTTGAAGACAGTATTTAAGACTAATTTTACAATTTTAATAGAAAGAATACGCACCCTTGAAAACCTTGAAAAAATCGTTGTTTCAATTTAATGACATTGATTTAAGTACATTGATTTATGTTTCAAAATACTTTGAGTAAATTTCTAAATATTAATTTTGAAATTTTCGCGCATTTTTCAAGAACATGCATTTTATATTAAAATTTAAATAGATTACTTGATGAAATGAATAAGTATTTAAATATTCAATCGAGTTTTTCATTTTTTATTTTTGAAAAAATAGAGAGTTGTAATAATTATTTAAGTGCCTGGCGGGGAGTAAGCCTCATTTGTACCAGAGTTTTCCAGGACTCGTCGAGAGTTGGCTTGATCCCCACATGTGCATAAAATTATTTTAATGCCTGAAAGCACTCACAAAGGAGCAATTTTTGAGGTTGATAATATAGGAAATTAAAAAACGCTAGTATACAGTATAAAAACTTGATGTAAATTTAGTCTCAAAGAAAGCATTTAATAAACGCGTCGTTTGAGTGCTAAAGGGAAACTTTCTAGCATTATTACATTTAAATAATTGGAAGTGATTTATAAAATAAGAAGTGAGTTATTCTTATCGTAACTTAAATGTTGCATATTACTCTGAATTGAATTAAGTATTTTACCACAAAATTAAAAAAAAAAAAAAAAAAAACTTTCAGACCTATAAACCCCTCGGTTTTATTAAACAAAGCAGCAAAACTAATTTTAGTTTACATTTAAACCAACAACCTAAAACAAAATTAGGTATATTCCAATTGTTTTGAAAGTTAGAAGTTCAGAAATTTCCTTAATTACTTATTCGGCTGTTTTTAAAAAATTACATTTTGTAATGTTAATGAATTGAAGTATTTTCTCAACTTATCTCTTTTGGCACTGTCAAGGAACGTAAAAAAATTATTCTTTAAATTTTTTTATTCTGATCTTTAAAAGTACTATTTCTTGTAAATAGTAATGGTTATTTAGTATGATAATACATTTATTATAGAAGGTATTTAAATATTGACGTTGTGCTGTTTTCTATATTTAAGTGTCTAAAAATGATTAGTCTTAGATCACTTTGTCATAACGATTCAAGTATCAATTGAAAATTCATTTTCTCATTACATTATAGATGAATAAAACTTTGGACTGCCAAATCAATTGAAAAACTAGCAAAAGTATGATTTAGATTTGTTACGCAGCATAGTCACTTATAATTAGGCAGCTAGTTTTAATGGCATCGAACATAAAGTTACGTCATTGTAATTGTAAGTAGCGTTGAGTTGGTGAGTTTGTACAACCTTTGTCCTTTTTTTTTTTTTTTTTTTTTAATTTTTTTTGATATAAAAATAGATTTACGTGGTATAGATTGCTGAATGATACAGATTATACATTATTTATAATAATATAAAGTTTACTCAAAAACTATTTAAACAATGAAATTATGTAAGATACAATAAATAAATCTGAAATGAATCTGTATTATGAATAAAATAAAACAAACACATAGTATTTGTTCAATTGTTAAATTTTATTTGTTACCAAAATGGTTATAATGTTTCTGATACATTTTTCTTGGAGTGATTACATGATTGTTTATTTCACGTTGTCTCGCTAAATTTGCGTATTATCTTAAAAATGAGTACAGAATATAATTACATTTATAAATAACTAATTAAGGCTTTTCGCGCAATGGCATTAAATTCCTTTTTCTTTACTTGCATCTTTCAGTTTATCACAGACGCGCCGTTTTTAAAAACAAATATTTTTCTATGACATCGCAAAATGCAACCTCTTAATTAAAAAAAAGCCATAAAATAAACTAATACAATATGTATAACAAAACGTATAAAACAATATACATACACATTCAAATCAATAAAACATAAAAAAAAAATAATAATGATAATATTAATAACGATTATAATAATAGTAATAATAATGTCGCAAAAAAAAGAATCTCTTGAAGAATACTCGCTTACCACAAAAAATACACCTTTTGCTATTAATCTACGCAATGACAGGACTTACTTCACATATTTGAATATATATATATATATATATATATATATATATATAGTTAATAATTCATAAATATATATATGTATATATATTTAATAAATTCTGAATAATTTTCTACAAAATAAATTCAAAAATCCTTCAGGCGTCGATTAGTTAGTTTTAAATTTCATTTTCAGATAACTTTTAAAATTCGTTTTTTTATACTTATGATAGTTTTTTTGTAAAAATATAATTTCCTATAATGAAAAATAGCATTTATTATTTTCAGCCTTAATCTAATAGGGCAAGTGAAATATAAAATTCACATATTTATGGATATTTACATTAAAATATTATACCTACAATCACTACACTCAACTTCAAATAAGAGTAAAAATCTTTTAAAAACTAGAAATTTTTTTTACAGAAGCATACGGTCTCATAATACGAAGATATTACATAAATTATATTTTTTTTCTCTTGTTGAACCAAATATTTTTGATCAACTATTTATTTGTTATGAATAAACTTTTTTAATAGCTAACTTGATTCTATCCTAATTCATAAAGTAGGAATGTATCGAATAATTTTGCACATTCTTTCCATAAATCTAATGTTTCGGTTTATTATTTAAAAATGATTTAAGCTAGGGAAGAACTAGTAATGGCTACATTTGTAAAAAAAAATGCTTTGAGTCTGATGATAATTAATTGAAAATTAAAACCACTCGAAATTCACTATTAAAACCTTATCAGCTTATATTTTACATGATTATCAAATTCATGAAAGAATATTTCATTAATTTACAAAACTATTCGCACATCGTAATAAAAAATATTTCAATAATTAGTTTCATAACTGAAGGTGAAATAATTTTTATTAATTATTATTTATGATTAAAATAGAATGATACTTTTGAAATAATAAATATATCAATGGGACGGTCGTATGAAACGGAGAGCGCGAGAGAAAATGTAAACTTTACGAGTCACCTTTCTCGAGATCGGGAGGGTTTTCGGACGTTGAACTGCGACTGGGACCACTGCTCGAGTCTCTATCACTCGAACCTAAACTGTTGGCCATGCGTTGGTAGTGAGGCTTACGATCGCTTTGCGCTCTCGTGTAATCGAGGTGATCGTATTCTAGTTCAACATTGTTTTGCTTTATTTCGTCATAAATATGCTCCATCTTCTGTTTATCCAATTCATGATACATATTTGGATTTCCAAAATCGGCATCTTTGTTCTTCAGTAGCGTAGGATCATACTGAAGTCCATAGGCACCTGTAATTCATTTAAAACGAGCTTTAAAAACAAATATCAATCGGTAGAATAGATGAATTCATTTGAAAGTCAATAACTTTCTTTATCAACTCATATGAGACTTGAGCAAAGTACATAAACAAATGTGCTGTTAATACCTCTGCAGTTTTCTTCTTCGTCATCTGTAAAACAGTTCTTTTTACAACCCAACATAGTTCTTTCACCATTCGTATGCTTTCTCGACAATAAATTTCTGATATTTAAATTATTCAAGAGAGTATCTGTGCCATCATCGGTACGAGAATTTCCTTGGTACGAATAAACAGGATTGTCAAATTGATTACGATCTGAAAAAAGTTCTATATTAAAACGATTTTTTCTATTACAATAAAATTTTGAAGAATCAAGATAACTATTAATATACTATATTTTATTGAAAACAATCATATATTTTTCTGTATGCATAATTTTTAGACAAAAAAAAATAACTTTAAAAATCATAGCAGATTTCATGTTCAACACCAAAAGGAAATGAGGCAGTTTTTTCGTAAACATTATTTTATATAATATGAACTGTTGTGATAGTGAAGGCAGAGAGGCTCAAATATTTTAAGAGAACCTTAACGTATCGACCTCACGGAACCTTCGAAATATTTCACAGAACAAATTTGACAAAGATCGTAGTCTTAAAAAAGTTCAAATCCGTAAGAAACTATTTCATTTAAAATCACTTGAATGCCAGTGACTGTTGATCTTTATACTATCATTAAAATTAATTATTTTATGTTTTTTGAATGCTAGTACTGATCTAATAATATTTTTGACGTAATTAGCTTGAAAATTTTATTTTTGATTCGATCTTTCGCGTGCATCATCATAAAACTATGTTCGACACAACAGTTATAAATAAGCGATCGTGAATGCCATTATTATCACGCTCTCTATACGCTCTTGCGCGCTTATTTATCGCACTTGTATAGAAATCTACTAAAATAAAAGCATCAATCGATAAAAAAAACTTATTTTTTATTTTTTACTTATATTTATTTAGTTCTATATCTAATGATGATTGTTTAAAAAAAATTACCTGGGGGTGTAACTGGTTCAGCTATGTATTGCACTTGATGCGCAATTTCCATTTTAAGATTAGCAACTCTTCGACGGTGATACATCCAAGCAGAACAAAAAATCGCTATGCATAGTATGCCGGCGAAAATCCCACCGACAACGCTACCAGCTCCGGAAGGTGGGTCTGTAGCTCTTAACAATCTACTTTCCTCCGTGCAAAATTCACCTAAAATTTATAATAATTAGTATAACAAAATATTTGATTTTACCGCTATTTACTTAAAGATTGAGCAATATTATTTTACCTGTGAATCCATGCTTGCAAACGCAACCTTTCACGAAATGACAGACGAAGTTGTCATTTTCACATTCGCAAGCATTCATACAATGATCTCCGAAGTAACCCTCAGGACAAACTGTGAAAAATATAAAAAACAATAATTAAATTATTTCTTTTTATACAATTGTAAATCAAGCTTTCTATTTCTAGAAGTTTAGTTTTTTTAAATCAGGCATTTTTTTATTTTTTCTACTCTACAGGAAAATTTAAATACTAAAATACTAAATAAAATTAATTTTTATTGATGACATTAATACATTTTTGAGGTAACGACTATGCATGCACATGCTTAAAATAAAATTTACACAGAAATTTTTTTGTCGGATTACAGATTAAATAGCAGTGATTTATGACTTCCGTTTATCATCAGCAGTTATTTAACACAAATTATTTCTACAAGTGTAGTACATATTTTACGCCGCAAATTCATTGAATGAGATATAGTTTTAATCTAAAATGTTAATAACATTACAATTATTTTATTTTTTGTCTTATTTTTATTATCATTTTTTAAAAATAAGTAAATTAAATTTTTCCTATTTTATTATTATTTTTTTTTTTCTTAGTTAAAAAAAATCAAATTTTTTTATAGGCAACAAATAAAATACTCTTAAATTAAAAGTTTTATGTGAAAATTTTTCTATTTGGCAAACTTATGTAATTTTTTAACCCGAACATAATTTCTCAAGATTTTTCTCAAAATATTATATCTAAAAAAAATTATTAGTTGCCACTTCGAATTAATTAAATTTAGTTAATTTATGAATAATCATGTCTTAAAATTATTTTTCAAGTCTTATACCGTAACCTTAAGTTGTATTTAAAACTTTTTGTACATGATTTGCACTATAAAAATAATACTGGTTGTTCCTATGTTACAATAAACACTACTAATAAATATTTCAAAACTGTTATTTCATTTTCAGTGATTTTAATCAAATTTTTTTAAGTTAGTTTTCTTAAATAATTTTTCAAGTCTTATACCGTAACCTTATGTTGTAATTAAAACTTTTTGTAAATGATTTGCATTATAAAAATAATACTGGTTGTTCCTATGTTACAATAACAACTACTAATAAATATTTCAAAACTGTTATTTCATTTTCGATGATTTTAATCAATTCTGTTAAGTTAGTTTTCTTAAATAATTTTTATTAAAACCATGACCCTTTTGCATCAACTACAATCTACAAAGCAAAGAAAAATATTAAAGGAAAAAATATTTCTTTGTAAAATTAAAATCAAAATGTAAAAAGTAAGATACTTGCATGCAAAATTCATATTAATTCAGCGCACTCACATGCTTAAAATTAGTGTAAATTAATAATACTGTAAAATTAGTAATAAAGCTAAAACCACGTTACAAGAAACAACTTGTAACAAAGTTAAAAATTAGAGAGCAAAGAAAGAAAAAAAAAAGAAAAATCCAAGCAGTAAATAAGATACGACCTCCAGCCAGCATGCTAAAATCCAAGATCGTAAGTCTTAAAGTTAATGACGTCCGATGGCTTACTTTCGTTACATCGGGTGCCGATCCAACCTGGTGCACACTTGCAGTGCCCATCGCTAGGCTGGCACTTGCCTCCGTGAAGACACCTACACTGCTGGGTACAGTTGACTCCGTATGTGTTTTCTGGACAAGGAGTCTGGCAGTGCTCGCCCGTCCATCCCGGCCAACACTGACAGTTTCCGGTAACGTGGTGACACTCGGCTCCATTTTTGCAGTTACAGCGTTTCGCGCAGTCCTGTCCGTAACGGTCAGGCGAGCATGGGTGCTCGCAGGTCAAACCTACGTAACCCGGACGACAGACGTACTCACCCGTGACGTGGTCACAAGTTACGTTTTCTGAAATTTTTCAAATCATATTGTATTATTTATTGACACTTTCTAAGGTTTACTTTGGTTAGTTACAATTTACAGATAGAGTAATAATCATTAAAAAAGTTATACATTGTTTTTATTAGTTATGTAAAGTTTTTGTAATAATATTATTTAACTTTAGAAAAAAAAATTTAGTTCCTCGCACTTTTAAAATGAACTTTGTTATATTATCACACGATTCATGTTCGTAAATCAGTAATGTTTTTTATTGTTACTATTATTTCTAATTAAGAAGGTATATATAAATTAAAGAGTTATAAAAGTCAGTGACAGGTGCAGGATCGAGAATAAAAAAAAGCACTAAAATGACACTAAAAGCTGAAAATGCATTAAAAGACTAAATGAAATGTTACAATGAATAAGTGCAAATTTTTTCAAAGAAAAAAAAATTTATACATCACGATGCTAAAATTGCAATGAAGTAATAATTGAAAAATAATCATTTAACTTATCTTGGTTAGTTCACAAACTATTGGCTTTTTCGAATATTTAGTTGTACTCACCATGCTGTCCTTCAGGACATTTTTCTTTGCATTTCAAACCGTACCAACCCTTTTTACAAGGCTGTGAGCAGTCGACTCCTTCCCAACCTCGCGCGCATACGCAATTACCGGTTTCCGGGTCACATGAGCTGTTGTTCTTGCAGTTGCACTCGCTGCGACAGTCGGCTCCATAAGTCCCAAGTGGACACTTTGTCTCGCAACGGACTCCTGTTCACATCAATTATTTATTTATTAGTTTAGGTAAACTCATAAAGGTAAGAGTTATTGGTTTCTTGAAACTATAATTTACAAACCTCGCCATTCTGGTTTACACTGACAACGACCTGTGGCTGAGTCGCACTGAATTGTATTATCATCATCACAATCGCATCTTTGTTCACAATTAGTACCAAAATATCCTTTTTCGCAACGATTTTGACACACTGGACCCGAAAATCCTGGAGGACAGCTACAGGACCCTATTTAAATAAAAATAATTACAATGATGTTTTTTTCAAGCGGTTAATCTAAACAACTATTGAATAGACATTTAGCAAGATACGTTACCGTTTTGAGGATTACAGGTACCGTTGTTGTGGCACTCACATGCCTCTTGACATTTAGGACCGTAAAAACCGATCGCACATGGGCGTTCACAGTGCACACCTTCCCATCCTATAACGACGAAATTTTTTTAATAATTTTTTACAAGATTTTCTTAAAACTAACTTTCATGAATTAATAAAAAAAATGATTTTAATACATTTTTAACTAATATTGATGTATGATATAGTACAATAATTACTACGTTACAACAGTGTATAGACAAAAAAATTAATTTAAATGCGTGCAAAAATATAGCAAATGAGAAAAAGATGCGTGTATTTCTAATATTAACACATTAAAATTTTGTGGATATGACAGCATTACATTATTGTGTCTTAACTTTTTCAGACGTTTTAATCCTGAAGGCAAAAGTATTGCAATGCTAATCAAAAAAATTAATAAATAATCAGACAAAAAATTATGTACATGTATATTTTAATAACGAAAAAAAGTCATTGTAGTATTTTTAAGTACCATGATTTTCTTTTTTTTTTATGAAAAACATTACTGACCAACAAACAAATTTTTACTTATCTTGCCTCAAAAGGTATTATCATAATTAATTAAATACAGTATTATTTAAGATTTTTTCCAATTTAAATAATTTTTAAAATAAACATGAGTAAGTAGCATTAATTTGAAACTAAATTGATATTAATACAACAGAGACATACTATGAAGTATGTATCACATGTTTGATGAAAAAAACCTCGATTTTAATTATAAAACACGGTACGATTGCATATTCAATCGTAATTGTAACAACGCTTTTCGCTAATTTATATTTTCAGTGCGCGTAATAAACATGCAGCGCTCCGCACCGGTGAACAGAGCGCGCGTTATACTCATCAATAAAAATTTCACTGTCAACGAACTCGAGCTTTATTGACTCGTAAGTAGAATAAATTTGAAATAAAAAACCAACTTACCATCGGTACAATTGCAGATACCATGTTCGGGTGAACAGCTGGCTCCGTTCAGACACGTGCACCGCTGCTTGCAGTCCTCGCCATAGGTGCCGGGTCGACATTCTTTTTCGCAGTACTTGCCCGAGTATCCGGAAGCGCACGAGCAAGTACCGTTCACGGACGAGCAGTCGCCGTTCTGACACTTGCACGTCTGTTTGCAGTCTTTACCGTACTTGTTCCATGGGCAGGGCCGCGCGCAAGTTTTACCAGCGAAACCAATTTTGCAGGTGCACTCGCCGGTCCACGGGTGGCACAGCTCCGTGTTGCTTCCGTCACACTCGCAATGCTATAAGTTTATTATTTATATACTCAATGAAATTGAAAAAAAATAATAATAAAATAAATAAATATGTTAGTGCATTTTTTTTTATTATTATTACCGATAAACACTTGGGGCCGAAATAGTTGTCTGGGCAGCCTCTTTCGGTACACATTTCACCGGTCCAACCAGGAGTACATGTGCAAGAACCGTCGACTTTTGAACACATCGCTCCATTTTGACAATTACATTTGCCCTTGCACTGAACACCGAATTTTCCATCCGCACAGGTCTTCGAACACTATGTCCAAGTCAAAATGAGTTAGTTAGCATTAGCTTTAGGATTAGTGCAAAAAATACACATTAAGTCAGTTTTAAATAAAAATTTACTTTTTCTCCGTAGAAGCCGGCTTTGCAAATGCAAATCCCCGTTTGATGATCACAACCAGCCCCATTGAAACAATCGCAAGATTGACTACAATTTTTTCCCCAAAAACCTTCTGGACACTTATTTGCACACACCGATCCCTGGAAAAAATAATTTTGTTTCAATAAAAATAATATAAGCAGACAGAAGCTGTGTAAAAATTACTATTTATAAAAATCATATATGTGGTGGCAAGCATTAAAAATATAAATTTTTATAGCACTCACTATCCATCCTGGGGTACAGAAACATTCTCCGGTCATTGCATCACAAGATCCTCCATTTTGACACCGACAATCCGAGCTGCAATCGTTTCCATGTTTTCCAGCAGGGCATTTTTCGTCACATCTGGGAAAAAAATGAAAGTTAATAAATAATTAAAGAAAATTTTGTCTGGCTAATATTTATGATCAGATTGTACAAAAATCAAACGCGTTATCTTTGAAAAACTAAAATGTATCACAAATCTAATGAAATTTGCTGTGATTGGTGAAACATTTGTACGACTTTAAAATAAATTTTCAAAAAATCATGTTACATTATAAAAACTAACGACATAAACTTTTCGATATTTTCCAAATTTTCAGAATGATTATCAAAAAAATAAAGGCCTAGCTAGTAGGACACCATCTAGAGCTTACTTTTGCTCTCAATTCAAATAATCTGGTAACGTTTTTGGGATGATAATTTATAAAAAATACACTGTCAAATAATATATTCTATACGTCAATTTATAATATTCGTTCATTTGAATATGGTGATAAATTTTCAAAAAATTATAGACTAGTGCGACTGACAGCACACAAAATAGTGACTGGTGACACACGTTTGAAATAATCATTTTCAAAGTCTGATTAATCCGCTTGAAAGTCTTTACATATTTTTTAAATTTTATTCAGTTTTTAACTTATCAAATGAGTTGCAACTAAAAAATTTATTTAATATTATTTTCATGATCTTTTGACAATTTTTTTCTCTCAAAAAAAGTTAAAAGTTTTATATAAGTAATAAATTTTTCCTCGCAATATCGATGTCAAACGGTCTTTTACTTTTGTCTTTATCTTACTGAACTACATGCATAAAATATTAAAATACCGTAAGATATAACAAAAAAGAGGTATACTTAAGCTCGAAATGACCCTAATCTGATAATCAAAAAATAAAAATCAGTTAAATTTTGGAGCGTTATAAACCTTAAGAGTAGCTATTAGAAAGTAATCAATCTGTTCAATGATGAAAGGACATATATAGATACGCTCGTATTAAATGAGTTTGCTCCACCAGAGTGCGTTATCGTCGCGCTTATCAAGTCTTATCAATTTTGTTTTTAGTTAAAAAATATTAATAATAATTGATTTTAACAAGAAAACTATATTTATTCATCATAAAATTAAATAAAATAACTATTTGGGAAAAAATTAAAATTTTCTGATGGTCACAAATTTATGATTTAACGTGGTAAAACAACAAATAAATTAAATATATTAGAGTTTTGATAGTTTCTTTCTGAATTTATTTTTAGTTTGGAAGTAGCTGATAGTGAAAAAGAATGTTAAAATCAGATATTTCTTTCTTCCGTTCAAAGTGATGTATAAGCGACATTTCGTCGAAGCGGCCTCTTGGTCTAGGGGTATGATTCCTGCTTTGGGTGCAGGAGGTCCCGGGTTCAAATCCCGGAGGGGCCCTTTTTTTTTTTTTATTATTATTTAATTTAATTTACCAAATTTTATTAATTCTTGAAATATTGAATTAAAAATTTTTTTTATTAGTTCGTTCCTTTTTTTTTTTACAGTTCGCGAGTTCCGACACCAGAGCGAGTCAAGTTAAAGACTAAAAAAAAATTATTTCACCAAATTACTAATAATTGGTTATTATAATTTAATTTTTAACTTTTTATGGCTTCTGAAATTATTTTCTACCAAAAAAACATTGACAATCACAACAAAACATTTTTTTAAACTTTTAACCTCACCTTTGGAGGTTATTCACGTGAAAAATTATTTTTGTAAAATTATTGTACAATTCCTAGAAGGTCAATTTTTTGCAGTTTCCAGAAATGAATTCTTCGATAGTGAAACTATATGTATGTGGTTTTTCTAAAGGGTCTCTATTGTAAGAAGACAAATATCAATAATTTAGTACACTTTTTCAGCGTAGCGGCTGTACGCGTAATGAAAAAAATTCAATCTTTAACTTGCTGTAATTTTTAAACTATATGGTCAATTTTGATCAAACTTCGTAGACATTTTTATTAATATCTAATAAACACCTTCAGAAAATTTGAACTGATTCTCTATTGTCATGCATTTGGTAGAAAACCACCTAAAGAGCTGGTTGAAGTGTCTAATTGAATTAAAACTTATTCGAAACCCTATTGACAAACTGCAGTATGAACATTTCTATAAAGCAAAGTAAAAAAATTAATCTTTTTGCATGCATGGGCCCACAAAAATGCCTTGTTATTAAGTTTCTATTTTGAAATAATATATTGTATAAAAACCTGTTTTCGTTTATTTCCAGCTGATACAGAAGTTATACTTTGAGTAAAATTGTTGAATCGATTATTGAAATAGTATATTATATAATAAGTGCGTAAAATGCATCATTCACGCACGCGTGCTGGCGTCGGCTTTGCCGACGCCAATAGCACAAGTGTGTGAACAATGCAGTTTACGCACGCATTATGTATACTATTTTATATTACGAGTACTCGAAAATGCGTCAAAAGTGTGAATTTATTGACAGAATTTGGCTAAACTTTTAAATTTTTAGATTGATAGGTTAGATCCTGCTAGCAGACCGCCATAGTTGTTCTTGCTAGCATGGGTACTTTGGTTTTAGCTGTACACTATATAATATACATGGGTTTGCTATAGTGTACGTTTCACACCGCGGCCTCGAACTCGAACTCACAACAGCGCGTTGTAAACTTGTAAGGAGAAAAGATTTCACGATTTAGCGTCGCTTGATTTGTTTACTTAGGAATGCTAACGTTGAAACTGATGCACAAAAATGATCCCGAAATAATCATTAATATAAGTATAAGCTCGGTCATCAAAACACAGCTGCTGCCAGTGACGTCTGCTTTCTCCACGCTGACGCCGCCGGCCGCTGTCTCGGTGTTGTGTTTACTGTTTATAGGCCTATAAGTACCTACACCTAATTTTTCCCGACGTTAATTTTTTGAAGTCGCGGTCTCCGCCGGTGCTCAAGCCAAAAACTGAGGTAGTTGCTCGTGTTTAAAAACATTTGATCCTTCGTAATATAGTCTAATGTGTTTTAAAATAAAATATATTTTTGAAATCAAACACACTGTTCTTCCTAAGTTAACTTCAACTTACAGTTTAAACACTTTTTATAACATTTGATACTATTATTATTACACTTTTAACTATAAGCAGATTTTTATTTAAGTAAATATATTTCAACTACTGATTATTATTTTGTAAAATATGATTAGCAAAATCTACGTAGCCTCACCGCTGCACGCAACACAACTTGGTGGCCGAGGTTATGTACGTTTTCTTTTTAACTAAGTAGACTTTTTATAAAAAGAAAAAAATAAAACTTTTAATAACTACCTATACTTGACGTTTGATTTTTATAAAAAAGTATTATTTTGTAAAATACACGGACGATTAATGATATGAGCCGCAGGCCGCAGCAAGACACTTGCAACAAGCAAAAGCAGCTAAAACCAAATGTGCCTGCTGCTCAGCTTTGAATTTAAATCAATAGATGGCAGCTCTATCAACATGAGCACAATCATAATGTGCGATTTTACACACTCAAAACAGCTCTTTTGAATGCGTAAAATACGCATTTTAGAGTACGGGTAATATAAAATAGTTTATACCACTAGTGCGTAGGTACTCGATTTTACGCACGCTTAGAAATTTAAAAACTCGTCCTACACACCAGTGGTATAAAATAGTATATGCAACGGGTGCAGCACGTCACCAGGGCGTCTTAAAGTCACTCGTGCTACGCTTCGCTTCGCACTCGGGGCCTTTAAAACCGCCCTGGCGACGATACTGCAACCCGTTGCATAATATACTAATATACAACGGGTGCAGCACGTCACCAGGGCTTCTTAAAGTTACTCGTGCTACGCTTCGCTTCGCACTCGGTACCTTTAAAACCGCCCTGGCGACGATACTGCAACCCGTTGCATAATATACTATTAGAAGTTAGCACAGGTATTGCGATGGTATTAGTACGATACCGTAAAAAACTCTTTGCGTAGGAGAACAGGTTCATTCACCTCATGAATTAGCAAACTTCCGATTTTCTATATTTCTATCTATTTAGAGTTTATGTTAATATTATTTTAAAAATAATGAATATTTAGAAAATTTTTGTTGAAAATTGTTAATAATCACAATAGTGATTTTCAAACACTTAAATTTCACCAAGATTTCGCTAATTACAGGCAAGAATTTAAAACACAAAACTTAGAAGCTCTAAAAGATAAAAAAACGTTAAAAAAAAATTGAAACTTACAATGGTCCAGTGAAGCCAGGAGCACAGTGGCATTCGCCAGAAATATGATGGCAGCTACCTCCGTTCTGACACCTGCACTCTTCTTCACAATTCTGGCCGTATCGATTATTTGGACACTTGTCCTCGCAATATTCACCGGTCCAGCCTCTCGTGCAAGTGCACTTACCATCGTAAGGATCACAAGTGGCTTTGTGAGCACACAAGCACTCGTTGGCACAATTCTTGCCCCATTTTCCATTAGCACATTCTACAAAGTTAAGTGAATTCAATTATTTACGAGAAATTTAGATTCATCTTCAAGACTTAAGTACTTTTTGATAAATTTGAAGTAGCCTTGTATCAACTTAATTATCTGAATGAGTGAATCGTACTAATTATTTCCGCAAGCATAACTACTGAATCGATTTAACATTGAATTAAGAAAACAAGTACTATGATTTTCATATGAATCAATGAAGTACAAATAAAGTTAAGAATCAGGAAACTTACCAACTTCACAAGTTGGTCCACCGTAACCGGGTTCGCACTTGCAAACCTCGGGGGAAATGCATGTTCCGTGAACACAAGGATTTGAGCATACCGCTATACACCGAGTTTTATCTACTGTTTCCACGTATCCTTTACAACATTCTTCCACCGGTCTATATTTGATGAGTGTCTAAATAATTAAAAATTCATATTAATACCGTGATCGATTGTACTTTTCTATTTTTTTTATGAATCAAACTTATAAAATGATTTTTACCTCGTTTCTCACGATTTGTTTGAAGACAATTTTCTCTTTGGTACATTTTAATTTCCAGTTAAAGCAAACCGTTTCTATTTGCTGGGTGAACGGCTTTTGTTCGGTGACCGGTACTGTGACAGTGTACCTAAAAATTTAAAAAATAATTTTTAATATTTCACAAATTATTTAACAGGATTCGATGATAAAATAAACTTCATTAAAGTTAATGAACTCACGGTTCTTGCTTGATGCACACATTTAGGCCTTCGAGAGCATTAGTAGTCGCGTAAAATGATACCGCGACTACCAAAACAGCCCACAACTTTATGGGCTTCATTTTTATTCCAAATGACATTTCCAAAGTAATTTTATCTACAATACATCATTTTTTATTTTTGCCCTCTCGTGGCAGCTTTTCCAATCAGGCTTACGTCACCTTCGATGGCACCATTTTTGAGGGCCTGAAAGAAAATTGTAACTTTAATATAGACAACATAGTGATTTAAATTTTTCTAGTTTTTAAATTTGCAGGGAAGAAAAATTTTCAATCGACGATTTTTTAAAATGAATAAACGACTTATATTTATTAATTTATCGAGTTTTCAATGATTTGTAAAATCATAAAATATAAACAAGATAGATATTAAGCTTGATAAGTACATTTTTAAGTGTAATTTTATACTGCACTTATTACTACAGTTTAAATTCACTATTCTTATTTTTGTTCTCATAAAAAAACATGCTCTTATCAAGGCTTTTAAATCGAAAAGTTGATAAATTTAGTTCTATCAAATAAATATGTCTACGATAACAGGCACTACGACCAAAAGTTTTCTATGAATCATAGATAATCATAATTTTATCTTCATGATGAGATTCATGATTATGATTAAAAAAATGAAATTTTGTTAGAAAAATATTTTCTTTTAACAGATTCCTTTTTAATTAGCTAACAATTATTGTTTTCTAAATGGTAAATGAAATCAAAGACATAAATAATGTTTTGTTAAAATTGTATTTGTTATAGCTTAAAAAAAGTAAGATAAGATCAAATAATCAGTTAACCCATTATCAGAACAATTATTATTGATGATAAAATATTGGAAATGTTGTATATTTTAAATCAAATTTTTAATGGGCGAGAATAAAATGTTATAGGTAAATAGTGATAACTAAAATTCAATTTAAAAACTTTACATTTATTATCATTACTCTGTACCACTCGGTACCACCTCAATGACCATCAAGGGCTTATACCTCATGGTTTCAATAAATAAATACAAATAAATACAAAATAAAAATTATTTTTCTGCAGTACTACCTACGGTTAACTTCTTAGATCTGTATAATTTTTATTGTATTTACTTTTCTGTAATAATTATTCAAATAATCCCCCCCCCCAGTTTTTTTTTAATTACTGAATTTAACTCTAAATACAAAATATTAAAGGGAAAAAACTCACACAAGGCTTAAAATTGATATAATCAAATTAAAGGACAAAATAAAGGTCTCATTTGAAAAATTGTTTTGAAGCGTTATCAACACTTCACATTCAGATGTAACTCAGCCTTCTATACGTTATGAAGAATAAAAGGGGCGGTTCAGATTCACTTACTTAATGAAATAAAACTCTTAAGCGGTCAGGAACGTATACTGCGATATTGCGATATGAAGCGGTTGAATCACTGCAGGAAGAACTGAAGACAAAGCGAGTAAGATAAAAATTCTTTAACCATCATTTTATAGAACTGATTGATTGCTTTAATTTTTTTTTTTTATAATTTATCAAGCAAGTGGAAGAAATTTTAATATATACTGCACAATTTCAATTTACAGCTAAGTTATAATAAGACCAAACTGTTTTAATTATTTAATCAATAATGAAACAAAGGACGATAAATAAAGAACCAATTTTTTGATTGAACCGTTACGTTTCTGCAAACGTGAATATTGAAGATGCATAAACATTTTAATGTAGACTGCTTTAATTAATCATTATTATGATGAACGTTTGTAATTTTTTTCAATGGATCGAGGTAATATGAATAAAAGATACTGCAAGAGCAGCGGTGGCTTTGAAAATAATTGGATTTTTTATTTTCTTGATACATTTAATATTGTCTGCATTAATTAGTATTGTTGAAAATTTTATGTTGAAAGCTGAAAAAAATCTTTTCTTTTTTTTTTTTCAATGTAATAATTAAATATAATGAAATTCATACACATAAAATTAGGATAGCAGACGTAAAAAAAGAAATGAATTATCCGTCAGCAGTATCGTTTTATCGTAAATCATTCTACGTAATCATAAGGAATTATGCACTTACATGAGTAATAAGCGTGACTGTGAAAAAAAAAAAGCATTCCCTATACGCGAGAGAAAAATTCGACTATTCGTCACCTAAAACTACATTGCAGGTAACGACGAGGAAAACAAAAATTATCAAGTAATGCAGCAAACGTGCAACAATGTACTTAATAATGCGGTGTCCTTGAAGAGTAGCGAACTTTAAACTCGACGACACAAGGTTTTGTCTTCTCAGAAAATCCACTCATTTGTCGTATATGGCCGTTTGCAAATGCGTAATGATTCCTTCTCAACCGGCGCGTTGTTTTTCTTTTCTCTGCGAGCAGCGTGAGGTAAGTTTTTCAAAAAGGCTTTGTTACACCTGAGAATCACGTGCGATACCATTGATGAATTTTTTTTTACAAAAATTTTTTTTTTCTCACTCTCTATTTCATTACTGCCTCAGTGAAATTTAAAGATCAGTTTATTATTCCGTAAACACTGAATAAATTTTGAAAAATTAAGGTAATTCGGTGTACGTAAATTTTTAAAGAGATTAATTAAAAGCGAACGAATAATACACTCGAAACTTACAAAGGCCCAAAACGAGCATAAAAATATTATGATGACTCGTTCATTTGATCACAAACACTTAAATTGTCTTATAAAGCAACTGAATAAGAATTCTTAAAAAGGAGTTATACCGATGTGAATTATGAAATTAAATTTTGTTGACACTAGCAAATAACCATGAAATGATAAGTATATCAAGGTAAGTTTAGCTTTAGTTTAAACTAAAAGAATTTCTTTGAACAATTTTATTCTGTAATTTGAGTCAGGTAGGAACAACATATTTTTGTTAATTAATAATTTTCCAATAAGTGTATAAAACCAAAATAAATAATAATTATTGGGACCAACATGAATGTTTTCAAAAGAAAAATAGTCTTATTGAGAATACCAAGTAAATACGTGAATGTAGGTGTACTTAAAATAAATAAAGTTACGTATGTAATTAACTTTTACTTTAAAATTTTAGAAATACATTTAAAAAATCATGTAAAGCGGCCTAAAACCTTTCCCCTTTGAATACTCCTAACATCTAAATTGAAAGAAGGGAAACTGCTCTGAACATGCAGTTCTATTTATTGTCTATAATGAATTATTATTTACAGAAATACAAGCTGTTGTTTTATTATTGTTCATTAATACACATTTTCAAATCTACCTTAATTTGGAAATTTTGTTTGTCCATGTATCATATAAAAATCCCATCGCAAAAAATTTCAGGGAAGACGGGGAGATTGTACATCGGTTCATCCGGTAATAAATTTCAGCTTGTTCAGCCAATAATAATTTTTCCAAAAATTATAAATACACCAACACTTGGCAAAAGAAAGGACTGTACAGAGCTCGACAAGACAAGTACATAAACAAAAGTCGTAAGTTCGACCTGGCTCTTCGACATAAATCACAAATTATAATTTATGAAAAACTCAATACTCAGAAAAAGATTTTTGTTTCAATTATAAACACCTTTTATAGTAAAAAAAAAAAAAAAAAAAAAAAAAAAGAAACTACAATAAACGTTGAAAGAACCAGGCATCAAAAAATCGTGCAACGGCCCTGGCCTCGACTCAATTCACTTCCCTCTAATGAGGCCGACCGGACCGGACGACAACTACGCAACGTACCCAACGAAAGGCTACACGTCGACGACGGCAACCACAAGACCGTACACGCATCAAATTTTTTCAAGCATCGAGAAGTGAACAGACTGAACCCTTACGTGGGTCATTCAGTTTAAGGTGGCTTGTAAGTGCTGCCCCGTATCTAGCAGGGGCCCTTGCGAGTGCATAAGTTTACAAAAATTTTAAACAAGAAAAAAAAGCAATTTTTCCTATTTTTAATGATTATTACTATTTATTATGATCGTTATAATTCATTTTAAAACAAAACTTGAGATAAAAAACATAAAAAACAGTGAAAAATTTCATGTTTTAGAGGTTATGTACCTCAATTTTTTATTTTTCTTAAAAATTAGTCCGATAACCCCATATTGTTATAATTTTAAAATGATCTTTGACTTTTTACCTTTAAAATGATACCTGACTCGTAGCAAACTAGTGTATTTAGACAATTTGGGGAATTCTTAAATGTTTTTTCCCATAAGAGTCCATGTGAAAAAAAAAAATTTTTAATGATTTTTTTCTCGAAAATAAGTCCGATGACCTTCCTAGTGTCCTCTAGGAAAGTTGTTGGTCTCACTTCAAGGAATCTACCTGATTTTTTTCGAAACTTGTTAGTGTTTTTTTTAAAATACTTACAAGCCACCTTAAATGTTCTTCTAAGCTCTTTTAGCGCACAGACTTCTGCTTCTCGCACATTTATCAATTACACTTTATTAAGCCGCTTTTGAGATTATCCACCAACCCAGAGAATAAGAGTTTGGTTACATTCTGTTGGAGCTTTTTTCTTTCTTCACTCTTTTGGCCTAAATCAATCGTAATAAAATCTAATTTGCCCGACTCAAGCTAAAACTTTTTTAAATAACTATTTTTCAACAAAAAACATCATTTCTATGAAAGCTTAAATAATAAATTCCAACAAACACCAGGATCGTCAGTTTTACATTAATAATCTGAATCGAGAGACCTAGCTGATAATGAAAACAAAGAAATCTCGGCAAGAGTCTGCATGATTTTATTCAACGATGGTAAAACCAGTAAGCGTCATACAATCATTCAAAGGAAACATGATTCAAGTCCATTCATTCATTTATTCATTTATTTATTTATTTTTTTGCTGTAGAATAATTGATTAATTGTACTTTGTTTGGTCTTCAATACATTAAATATTTTAATTTTTCATACTGATAAGTTTTTTTTAATGCTATCACTAGCAGCAGAGCCTACAATTTTCAGTGAAAAAATTCGCTGTTTAAATTAAAATGAATCACTGCAAGCTACTATACTAAAAAATGAAATGATTAATTAAATGTTCAGACTCCATATTACCATTCCACTGTTCTTAGAAATGCAATAAATAAAACGAAGAAAAAATTATAGATAGCAAAATCTTCATTACAAGACAAAAAAATATTTTAAGATGAATCATACTTGTATATTCAAAGTAACACTTACAGTATAAACTCTATTTCTATAAACTTATAAAAAAATTCGAGAAATTTTTTTCATTAATTCATAGAAGTTTCTTAGGCTGATTCTACCATCTATTGATGAAAATCGAAGCTTTATGTTTCAGAAGTATTAAACTAAAACGATATACGGAATCATTTATTTCCCAAATTTACCAATATTTATTTAACATACTCGGAGCGCCGTATGACAATAATTAAACTGAACTATGCCAACCATTTTCCTCGTGCTAGTGCAACTGTTTTTTTTTTTTTTTTTTTTCTGCACGGAAGAGCGGAATAAGAATACGGCTCGCGCCGGGCGAGGTACACAATGTAATAAGCAGCAAAACACTATGACTCCAGATATTGCATAAGGCGAGTTTCATAATCTCAAGTCAAGACTTGGCTCAAAAAATGTTGTGTTTCGTGGATGGAAAAATTATTTAATTTTCACGCAGAGGCCCATTAATAAACGCTAAGAAAATGAACATATCTAGAGTTTTAACATCTAAATAACGATAAGTATTGGACTCTTGAGCAACTCAGTGGCACAGATATCGGTCATCTGCTGCAAGCCGAAGTAAAAAATCGAAAAACTGATTATACGTGCATCACGCAACATATCAAGAGCTTGAATGAAGAGTCACGTGGATAAATGATCTGAATCGATAGATTAGAAAGAAAAAAAAAAAAAAAAACTTGCCAAGCAAGTTGATCCTGCATCCAATAGCTTGAAGTTGGTTTTTATGAAGTTATTTGATACTCGAAGTGTAACGTTACGCTTGCTTATTGAGAGTTTTATGATTTGCTAGATAAAGAGCATTAACGAGCGGTTGAAAAATAATTTGGCCACATCATTCAAATAAATTAAAAAAAAAAACATTTTCATGTTTTGTTTGAAATGAATTTTCAATATTACCTTTGTACCTATTTAAAAGATGTTTTTAATACAACGAAATCCATAATCATTCATATTGCTTTTTAATGGTGCGATCCAATTGTGAATCAGACTACTTATTGAAAAACAAATCAAAGATTTATCATTAGGTACACAGATTAAAACTGAATGTATGCAGAGAATGCATAGACTAGTCACACGTATATGAATTAAAACGAGTACCAATGCGATTGTAAATAAAAATGAATTTAATCGGGTGCCCGAGGCTGAAGCGCAGTTTACAAACAGCCATGTAGGTAATAAACAAGAGTCTCGAGAATGTGAAACGAGAAATGCAAATATGTGGGAGAAAAGAGTGTCGAAAAACAAAAACTACCTATATCATTAGAAACCCGTGGCGATGCGTATTTTCATTGACGTGTATTGTAAGTGTACTGTATATAGCAGAGAATGCAGGCCTCCACCAAACCCTCCAAACTTAAGCCCCTCGTTCGGGGGCACGTCAATGGGGGAACGTAAAATAGTCGCTGCACCACGATGATGCGGGGGAAATGAATGAGCCAGTTGCCCTGGCATTATACTTTTTGTCGAGAGAGGGCGTAGAATTTTACAAGTTTCCGCGAGAGTTTCCGCTGATTTTATATGTGCGCTAAATTAATTTTTTAATACAAATTTTCGCTGCTCAGTTCAAAGTCGATTTATTTTTGATGTATAGATTAAACCCTTGTATTCAAAGGATTCTGAATCAAAGGTTTACAGAGACTGTAGAAATTTTCGTAAGTTTGATCGACAAATTTTACATTGTATTTCTGTAAGCAAGTTTTTTTCTTGGAAGTCTAAGAAAAAGTCAGGGGAATTCCCGTGATAAAGTGCCAAAAAAAAACTTTCGGCGGATACTGTCTGGACACAAGGCTCACTAAAATTCGATAAAACTCGAAATTGCTCGTGAGAAGCATTAATCAAAACTTGATACGAAATAAAATCAACTCCGGTGATTCACTTCCGGTATCGTGTAGCGTCTGATTGCACCTATTAATTATCGCTCGTACATAGAGCGCATTATCCAAGACCTAATGACAAACGCTCCCTGACGCGGAGTCATGCTTTTCGACTTTTCCCCCACTTTTTTTTGAAACTATTTTTGATATCAGTGTGACACTGTCTACTTTGAAAAATCGGTATTTGTTTCGACTTTTGGTCTAGCATTTGACGTCAATGCCTAAGCTATTTTCTTTCGTTAAAATATCTAATTACTTTTTGTACTTTCATTACCGGGAAATGTTTGATTTGTTGAATTTTTACATTTTATGGTTATTCGATCAATCACTTTTAACGACTCGTGAGATTTTTATTAACAGCTTTTTACTGAACTGTAATCAGTCAATTTTTTAGACTTTTGTTATCAAAACAATTTTTCAGCACAGTCATTTCTTTTATCAAATTAAAATAAAATTATATTTACATGCATTTTTTTTTTTTTTTAAATTACTCTTTTTTAACAGACCTAAACTGTGTTAGCTACTTTTATCAGGAAACAAATATATTAACTTATAATTGTTATAAAAAACAGCTTGATAAAAAAAAAAAAAATAAATAATGATCATTTTCAACGTTTTTTCTAGTTTTGTTTTATATTTCAGAGATTAAAATGAACAAGATGCAAAAATTGGTGTTACAAAAGTGATTAAAAACTGAATTATTACGTTTTGCTCTAATTAACATTCTATCAAGAACTTGCGGTTCGTTCAAACAAAAACATTATTAGAGATCTTTATTAATGTTTGCTTTTGTGTTAGAACCGTTCAACCTAAACAGTTTTTTATTTCCATAGATTTTTATTAAAAAATTGGTTACATTTTTTAAATAGACGTTTGAAAGTATAATTTTAAATCAATAATAAAACATTGTAATAGTGTTTGGATAATGAATTATATCTTGTAATAAACAATACATTAAGTTATAAAGGTTACGACAAGAATGAAGATAAAATTAATCATTGCAAATTGAACTCAATATTTTCCCCCTTTGAAGGGACATGAAATTTTTATTATGACCTATATTAGTGAATTTAACTGATAACTAGTTTTAAATAGCCAACTTTCACCCAAAATATTAAGGACGTGCTTTCAAAATTAAATCGCAAAAACCATTTTGGTTCGTAAATCTTTCTTGAAACTATCGACTCTACTGAAATAGGTAACTTAAAAATCAATTTAAAAATCATAGTTTTGATAAGAGCTATCATCGCAGGCTCAAAGAAAACATACCATGAAAGCCATTTATTTTCAATTATGATTATCGTTGTCGAAAAACGAGTAGTTACCAACGCATGCTACAAAGTCAATCATGCAGTGGAATGAGGGTGCTAAAAAAGTATTTATTTTTGCATCTAGTTCAAGGACTACGTTACAGTTTAATATGTTGCTTGCATGAGAGATATCAAAATCGTTGGAACAAGAATATTGATTTTTTGAATTAAATAATCTATTGACCCGGTGGATCTTGTGGAAATAAACATTGAGCTGTGTACAATATTTTTGACTCATGGTAATTTTGAAATTTTCTAAGTACTTGCAATTATTTCAAATATTTTTCAATCAAAACAAGATTATTGTTTTTAAATAATTCAAATTGGCAACACTTTCATCGGTACCGTTTTACAAGGACTTTAAAGAGACATTTTTACAAAACTGCTTTTTTATTCGAGAAAAAAAATTAAAATCTAATTGAGGGAGTACAAAAGTAAAAGTAAAATCTATTTGACTCCGCGAGCGCAACTGCATTGCCTTACGACCAGGTCATAAAAAAAAAACTTTCATTTTCCTCGAATCTATTAAGATAACGACTAAAATATAAATCCGAAACCCGCTGCAAAAGTGTAAAACATTGGGCAGATATAAACAGCCGGGTAGGATGTAAAATTTAAAATGCATTATAGACCAAACCTCGAGAGCAAGGTGTAATAGGCGATAGAGCGTCTAGGAATGCCAGTAGTTAGTTAGCAGATAGATGCGGATAGTTGTTTCACAACACGGAACGCGCTTTTCTCGGTTCTTCTCGAAGAGGGCTAATTGCACGACGATCGCACTTGCATTGAAGCTTGGTGCACCAGCAGCAGCGTTGCCTGCATGCAGTTCCATTCACGCTGACGCTCTGCGCCGCGCGCAAGGTCCATGACCGACATGGAAAAACTCGCTCCTTCTTCAAGTTTAAACAACTACTTTATGGCTTGCTTCTGTCGCCCGACTGACCTACCATCTGTTTTACTTCATTAAAACAGCAACACACTTTTACTTGATAATACATTTTACAACACGGATTTAAATTAGTTTAAACGAAATAATTGAATATATAGTTAAGGAAGAGACTTGTCTTTAAAATTTTTTTCTTTTTCTTTTTTTTAAGTTTTTTGTTTTGACGTTTTGAAACACTCAATTATTGTTTGAAACTTGGAACAAAGGACTTGATTTTTTTTTCTTTTGCTTTACTTTTAGAAGGAAGGTATGAATAACAAGAAAAAAATACAAAAAATAAAAAGAAGAAAAGCTCATTGCTTCGCAAAAAATTTGCTTATGATGTTAAAAATATTACGATATAAGTAAGTTTATTTGCCCAATCAACAGTTTCAGACTTGTAATCAACAGTTTCGACTATGGAACTTTATAATTTTTCCATCAATTTATAATTGATAAAGATTACTGAAAAAAATGATAAAAATTTAAACACCCATTAATTTTTAACAGATAAATATATCTCGTCATTAATAATAAACAATGCGCTCAACGCCCAATGACATAAGTTTGTTTAATCGAGAAGAAAAATAAAACTTTTCCAGTAACCGCTCCCGACATATATTTGATTCACTGAAAATACGCCGATAAATAAATTTTCTTTCCTTATTTATTATTGTTTTCTATTTTTAATAATGATTGTTATAATTATTATAAAAAACGTTTTTCCGAGAGGCTTATCAGTAACTAAAGAGGACAAATCAAAATAAAATTGATGCAGTACCCGAAAATGTCATTTTTTACGAAAAATAAAAAGAAAAAAAAACGGCCGAAAGAAGAATGTTAAATTCCAAGGTAAACGAATGAAAGTCTTGTGTTACCGCGGGTAAGGAACTGGTCTGACCGAAGATCAGAATATATTTTTTTCTTTCCCCTCCTTGACTTCTTTTTCTCCTGTCCCCTCTCAACTAATTTCGTGCGTGCAGCATCGTGCAGCGGCTTAAAAATATACAATCGAAAAGAAACCCCAGTGAACAAGAAAAAAATTCGAACGAAAATTATGTATATTTTCTTTACAAGTAATGATGCACTCGGATGACGGGGCCCCGTAAGCATCGTCCTTATCTACTCGACCGCATTGAAGCAAATAAAAGTTATCAAATTCCGGTCCGTTATCAGTGTTAGGAGTGTCGCTCTTCATTGTTCGATTCACGACAAACACGCGCTTTTCGTGGTCTTAGACATTATCTCATCGAAACTGTGCTAAATTTTTATCTTCGCTAAGTTATTTTAAACTCCGGAGTCTTTCTCAGTTCCATTTTAACGATCTTGCCGAGAATCGATAAAACAATCTCACAGATCAATAGTTTTCCGCGAAACATTATGTAGGAGCAACGGGGCGCTGTCACGCTCCAAAAATGAAAACTGGCCTTTTAAAATCTCCTCGATGCCGCGGGATTTGTTTGCAGTAACATCGATTGGTTTTCTTAAATAACTACAAATCTTCGAGGTGAAAGAGTAAAAAAAAAAAAAAAGGGAAGCCAATGGATCAATCGAACGGTAAATTCACAGTAGCAGTACACGCCTCGGGTTTCTTTCTTTGTTTATTCGAAATATCTTGTGTTGCTTCTGACGTACGGCGCGCTTATTAGTACCGAAAGGAAAAACGATGAAAATCACGCGAGCGGTCAGCGGCGAGTTTAAAAAGAAATCGAAAAAAAAGTCGCTCTTAATAACAGTCAGCGCTGTGTCGAAGCACACATAACCACCTCGCGCGTCTTTCCAATTCTCAAACTCCTGCACGCTTAATTGTTTTACTCACATCCTTCAACCGCTGGCTCGAAGTAGTTGAGTTTGATATTAATAATGATCAAGCACGACACACAATTGCACTCTGGTAAATACACTTCGCGACGCGGTTGCACTTTTGGAGCAAGCTAAACTGTTTTAATGGGTCATGTGCGATCGAATTTACTTATTTTTTTCTCAGTTTTTAAATGCGCAGTGTTCTTCGGCCTAAGGCCTGAGCGCGACTGGACGCAGCAGGCAAGCGAGCTGCCGCTGTTGTTCGTGCTCTTGCTGGAAAGTTGATGTTCGTGGGGAAAAGTATGTGGCGAGAGCGAGAGAGAGAGAGATATTCAGCCGCAAACACGCGATAATGATTGTGTCGAGTCTCCCCTTTTGTAGCGCGCGCCAGCGCTGTTGTTGGTAAGATCATTTTGCGACCTGTATTACCGATCGATGGTCAAAAAGATTTTGATCCGAATGATCGATCGATTTTATTACTAAGTTATTTTTTTTTATACAGCTCAATCGTATTATGAAATTTTTTTGATAAAAAAAAAACATTTTTTCTTTGTAGTTTATTTACTAATTGTATCATAATATTTTCACTTATTAAAATGTTTTATAAAATAAATTGAATAGAAGGTTATAAAATTTTTAAAAATTTAGTTATTTTGACAGGTGCAGCAGATTTATTTACTTGGTATTGTTCAGTTACAAAATTAAAGTTGATATTTATTATTATTTTTTTTTTTTAAACTATGTATAGATTACCAAAATTTATCTCCACAAAATTTTGAATGTACCGAAATTTTTTTCACATCCACTTAATTGAATATTCAAAAAGCATTAATCTATTATTCTAATTTTTTTATTTATTAATTTTTTTAATTATAGTTTAGAAAATAAAATTCAGATTCAAATAGAACATTACAAAATCTGTCGATATATTTAACAAGCTGAAATTTTAACGTCAGTTCAAATAATAAATAAACTTATTTAAGTAAACTTACAAAGTACAAGTTTATTTTAATTGTATGGACTTACAACATACATATATACGATTACTGAAAATTGAAAATTTAATAATCAAGAAAGAATTTGTAAATAAATTTTTACTCAAATATGATAAACTTATAAAATAGGGGAAAAAAGGGCAAGAAAAAATCATAGATAAATTTATTTGCAAAAAAGTGTTTACTTATTAATGAACAATATAGATTACATAACGAAATTATTCTTTTCTACGTGCATAGTTGCATAGACTCGCATAGTTTTAGATGATGACATGATATCTTTTTTGTGCAGTTTTTAATGACAACAGAATCATTTTTTAAAAGTAAAATATTTTATAAATATTCTAAATAACTGTAAAATTTATTTATGTTTAACTTTAATTGAATCGTATAAATTAAAATACGACTAGATTTTTTTCCTCCTCATTTCAAGTTACCTTGGATTTTTCTTCAAAATTAAATATTAAAATATATGAAGTAATTTAAAAATTTAAATTTTCCAAAGATAATACATTTCTAAAATATCAATAATAACAATTCATCAATAAATGTCTTATAAATCATTACTAGAGAGGCTCTAAATAAAAAAACTACCGATTTCGTCTTTAAACAAAAAATGATAATGATGAAATCGTACAAAGGATGATTATAGCTGACTTGTGTGATAATTACTGTTTTATTATTAAAAAAAAAGGCTAAAATTTCCCCAAATTTTTCAGTCGCTTTCAAAAATTTACACTCAAGTTCATTTGTATATTCAATTAAAAATTAGTTAAATTAAAAAAAGTCGCGAAATTTTTTAACGTGCGAGGAATTTAGGGTAGTTACAAATAAAGTAAAATACGTCATTAGTCTAAGCAAATGCCAAGCTTGCCTTTAATATCTCTCTATGATAAAAAGTAAAAGCTAATAAAGCTTGTGATCAAAAGGCAAGATTGAGATATGTAATCTACAAAATATAGATTTATGAAAGAAAGAGAGAAAAAAAATGAGGATAACTTGTAAAAATTTATCAATTATTAAATCAGTCACGATCTTAATACATTATATTATTAACAACGCATCGTTTGAATTTTTATGCGGTCGTACAAAACAACAGTACATCGTATAAAACAGTATCAAAAACTACATAGTAATCGACTACAGTTTAATTCTCATTATAATTTTGACGCATGTGGATTATTATTATTATTATTATTTTTCTTTATCAGTATCAAAGGATCATAAAAAATGGATACGTATAGAAATTCATTGATTTAATTACTTATTAAACGATGCGTTGGGGTTAATTATTGTCTTCCTTAGGATTCATCAGATTTCTTATCAGCTGGTTTTGCGCTTGGGCCACTTTTAGATTTTCGCTTCGGTGGAACCGGAACTTCAGAGCTTGCAGATGGAGGAGGAGTCTCGGGAACTGATTTGTCTGCCTCGAGACTAGAGGACGATAAAGTCTTTGAAGCTTTTTTTATTGTTTTAGGCTTTTTTGACTTTTCTGTACCACTACCTTCAGCTGCTTCGCCATCTTTTGATTTGACTTTTTTGACAATTTTTTTTCCTAGTTTCTTGCTAGAGCCTTCGGATTCAGGAGAGCTAGGAGTATCACTTTCTACCGAAGATTTTTTAATTATTTTTTTAGTTTTTTTCTCGATCTTCTGGGGTTCAGTTGATTTTTCAGAAGAAATTTCTTCTTGAGCTTCTTGAGATTGTTCCGGTTGAACATACGATTCTTGTTTTTGCGTAATTTCTTCAGCAGATGATTGTTGTTCTTCAACTGAGGGACTCGAAATAGTTTCTTCTAATTTAATATCAACTTCACCTTGAACTTCTTTTGTAGGTTGCTGAGTAGATTCAGTTTCCAGAGGTGGACTGGTTGGTGGAGTTGGTCCTATGACTATCGGCGTTGACGGTATTTTTGAGTCTTTAGATCTGTTCGGTCTTAATGGTGCTTCCGACGAAGCAAGATCTGCACTTAAGATCTCGCTCTCCGCTGTAATTTGCGGCTCAGTAGAAACTTCTTCAGCTTCAGTTGCAACAGGAAGTACGACTGTAAGTTTCGTTTTTTCAGAAGTACTATCGGTTGATTCGGTTGAAACATTCGCTGTTTCTTCTTCTAATTTCTGAGTAGCTTCAGGTTTATCTTGGCTCTCTGCTTGCTGACTTTCTTGTGCTGCTTCTTGATTTCGCAGTGTTCTAGGGTCAAATTCGTGAACCACTGAAACTATATTAGGACTACGTGATATCAAAGCTGTCGTTGTCGAGGTCGCCGTAGGTATTGTATCTCGCCCAACTTCTGACTGCAAATTTGGGTCATCCCCATTTAGTTGTTGAGGACAAATAGGTCTTGGTGCCGAGTCCCCTGATTCAATTGGCGTTTCCGAAACAACAGCTGCGGAGTCGCGAAGAGAAGGAGTGATCGACGAAACAACTGCTTCAACTACAGGTCTTGAGTCTTCAGAAACAGATTCTTTTGGTTCAGCCTGTAATACGGATTCAGCTACTTGTATTGGAACAGGGCATTCTGTGGTAGCTTCTGATACGACTTGAGTGATTTGTTCTGATGGTTCCACAGGAACTGCCTCTTGTGAACTAGATTTGGTTGAAGAATCAACTAAATCAGTGACAGATGAAATTTCTGAGGGACTCTCGGTTTGTTTTATCGATTCTATTTCGGCAGTTGGTGCAGTAGAATCAGCCAATTCCTTATTTGAGTCTTCTTGTAAGTTTGACAATAAAACAGTAGGCTTTTCTTCGGGCTGGATTTGCAACTGTACTTCAGAAACTAATGTACTTTGTAATAAAGATGACGATGTTTCTTCGAGATCAGTTCCTTGAAGGTCTTTTTCTGATATATCTTGTGATGATTTTATTTGTTGATGCTCGTTATTTGATGGTGCTTTCGTGACGTCTAGGCTTGAGATTTTTTGGCAGGTAACTTCTGATGATTCTTGGCTTATTATTGATTTTGCAAGCTCTTCTATTGCTAGAATTGGATTACAAGTATGAGATTTTTGAGTCATATAATAATTATTTAATAAAAAAAAATTAAAAGAACAATAGTAGCTCAGATGATTATGGTATGACTGATTTTTCTGTCGTGTCATAGAATTATAAAAGATGGTCAAAAAAAAAAAAAAAAAAAGAACATCGTGAATATAAAAATATTAATTTATTATTGTATTTAAATGATGTTTGATATTGCACGTAAAAAGTACAAATGCAAATGAAGCGCAGAAGCAGCTTTAGAGAAAATAAAGATGCAGCAATACATTATTTTGCACATTACAAAAGCCATTCCGCATAAAAAAAATCAAAATAAACAATAAAAATAATTAATATTTAATCTACTGATACTTTTTGGTTTTATAACTCAAGTATTGTAATATCTCACACACTAACATAAGTTTTATAAAAAAAATTACGCATATATCTCTATATTACACAAAAAGATATAAATCTAATAAATCGAAAGAATGAAGCGTTGTAAAAATATGTAAAATGTCGATGCATAATTATCTCGCTTCAGTGTGTCAGCACTTGAAATATTTACCCCAAAAAAGCAAAATGAAAATACAAGACGCAGCGGTTCTTTTGACGCCATGATCTGTTAGTTGCTCTCCTTGGCTCCTGTTTAAATACGCAATCTTAATCAATCTTCAAACTGAAGCGTTGTTACATGATATTTCAATTCCTATGCGAAAAAGGAACTAAAGTCTCAAAAACGCTTAATGAGTTAATAAATCTGTAAAAAATTCACTTCAAAATTATATCACACTCAGTATAACGACATACACATGTATTTTATTATGAATAGTTCGAAGCTTCAACAAAAGGCGCATTTAATAATCGGGAATCACATTTTGGACAATAATTTTGGTTTAAAGCATCATTACTAAACTATTGAACAACCATTGAATATGACTCGTTTCTGAGTTTTACGAAAAAATTGATGAATAATAGGTCTAATTTATTCCTCAAGTATTTATATACGTACACAATATAGATTTCGTCACTGTACGTCATTTTCAATAGTTTCTATACCTGCAATTCCATCGATTTAATAAAAAAGGTGATTAAAAATTAAAAATTCAATTAAAAAATTTTCAAAAATAAAAAATTAAGGGACAATTTGACAAAGTTTTTTTTTCTCACGAATCTATTTTTCAAACGTCACTTTGAATGTTTTTTATGTTTTGATTTTTTATCCCCGATTTTTCGAGTTGTAGATTGTACTTCTTTTGATTTAAACGTACCAGGTAGAGCAACTTCGCATTCCTCTACAGCTGCTTCCACCTCACTGCTTTTACCGTCACTCTTTTCGGGCTGTCGGGTTTCCTAGAAAAATCATCATTTTATGGCTCTTTCTAACACGATTACATTACCAAAGCCAACTACGCAACAATTTACAACATTTATAGCGAATGAACGTTTCTATTCATTAAACTTGAATTTTGATTTACCTGAGCACTGGAGTCAGAGATCGCTTGCAAAATTAAATAAAAAAGTTTTTTTAATCGTTTTAATTTCTACTTTAAAATATAAAATTTTAAATTCTAATAAAAATTACTGGTTTGCTCTTCAAATTTTACTCTAAATTGACATTTTTTGCTCGTTGAAAATAAATACTTTTATTATTCATTCACTAAATATTGATTGGTTAACTTGGTTTATTTTTTATCTTAATTTTAAGTTTATTTCAAACCATGCATTAAATTATTTATTTTCAATTAGTTAATTTTCTTATTCTATGTTGTTATAGTTAGAGCAATTCTTTTTAGTTTCATTGTTAGTTTTTATTTTTTTTAATAATAATAAAAAAAATGTTAACAATTACCTTGACAGGGGAAGGTTGTCTTTTTGGTGGTGTGGAGAGAGTTTCGTTAATTTTCTTCAAAATATTATCGAAGCTATCTCTGCCCATAAAATCAATGTGACCCTGCTCCCAATTTTGTTTTCTCATGTGATCTTCTATTGCTTGCTGTTCATCGGTTCTAGATTCTCCCAGTGTTAGTTTCGACAATGCTCCAGCTAAGCCACCCTGAAATTCATAATTAAAGCTTTAAAACCATTTAAATTTAAATTCAGTTGAATTTGACGGTTTTCTTACATTATATAAATACATACAAATACAAAACAATATATACAAAATTTCATTTATTGTTTATGTTTCTACATTTCTCTAAAATCTACTAGACTAAATATGAATGCAAACAAAACAAGTTTTTAAGAGGAAAATGTGAAAATTATTAATTACAATATTGACTAAACAGAAGCCTAAAAAATAAAAGTATTTCTAAAACACTCTCAGAAAATTTTATTCAATCTCAGATTACTATTTCAAAATTTTACATACTATAAAAATGTTTATTAAATCGTTACATTTGATTGACCCAAGTTTTATTTAAAAATATATTTTTTATTTTATACAATTAATGACTGTAAATTCGATCAATTTAAATAATATAAAATAAAATGTAAGCTATAGTTAGAAAAACGTTCGTAAACCACGTGACTTGGTTACAGGTCTCAGAGATTACGTCCAGGCAAAGTCTTGGAGTTTGGGCTCCAGGGTCAAATTCGAAACCGGAAATTATTGTTCGTGGGCTATAAATAAGAAGGGAACCTCAGTACGCGAAAACATTTATCCTATCACAGAACGTCTTCAATTATGACCTCACCCGCATCATAAAACCGGCTACTTGATGCCTTCTTACTGAATATTACCAAATTTGATTTTTAAAATAATTATTAACAAGAGGCACTAATAATTTTGGATACATTTTTCGTTCAAATTTAAAAATTTACCAATAAATAATTTATTAAATAAATAAAAGTTATTGTGGTTTTACTTCTCGCTCAGGGCGTCTTTCACCTCTCCTCCAAACCACCAAGAATCCACGTGATTTATGAACAAGAGCATAAAACTGAGCGTAACTATTTTTTACAAGATAAAACGCGAATTTGCAAAAAAAAACTGATATGTATAAAAAAAAGCAAAATAATAAGCTACTTACATTTGCGTTCTCAATGCATGGCGAAGCACTCAATTGCGTTGTTACATTATTTGGATTCGAGGTGTGTGGAGAGGAATTAGGAAATGTGTCAGTCAGGTTTTTGTCGTGACTGTCGTTACAGTTTTGATTGGAAAAATTGTCGTGTAAACTAAGATCTTGGGATGAATGAGTAAAATTATGTGCAGTACTATTTTGCGATTTGGCTACGTGGTGATCACACGTATAATCTTGGCTCGATTGGTCAAGTTCTAAGGGAATGTGAAATGATGATTCTGTTGGTGGGGGCTCTGCTCCACATTGATTTTGTGAAGCTAACCGATATGGTTCATGATATACTAAATTGTTATCACGATGACACTGTTTATTATTTCGTAAAAATGGATCGGTCTGCTCAGTATAGTTTTCCCAAGGATCTTTAAACTCTGAAAAATCTGGTGGGCCCCATTGTAATCTGTCACTGTCAAGATTATACACATGGGAAAAGTATTTGTAAATGTTGGAGTGTAAAAAGAGGGATTGGTAATTGTGCCATAGTGTTGTCAAATTGCTGGCGACCTTTTCAAGCATCATGCGAGAACAAAAAATGCACACTCAATTTGTTAGTAACAAACTGAATAATCAGTGTCCATTTTTTTTTAGTTTTATGCAAGTAAGTGTAATTAAGTTTTTTTTTAAAAGTATAGTGTGAAACTATCATAAAAAAGCTATTGCTATGTATCAGTGAGAGAATAAACTAAATAGCATAAAATTGCATGCTAAGTAATAAGAAAATTCAGAAAAATAGACACTGTTCAAATATTAATTACAACTAAATTAAAAACTGCTTTAAAGTTTGATCTGTTAGAGAAATACAACTAAGTATTTTTAAAAAAATCTATTTAAATCTATTAATGCAGCTTTTAATTGAAAAAAAAAAATCAATGTGTAAAACAAAGATATACCTTGAACCCCACACAAATCCCACATATAATACTTTAAATACCAAAACAAGAGTGTTAAAAATGAGCTATACTGCAGTAACATACAAATTAGGAATTGAGAAGAGTTCAAAGTACATGACAATGTAATTATCATAAATAACTTTTGAAAAATATAACAAAATGGTGCTTAAGCTAAAAGTTAATTTACAATAAAATTAAAAAGTTACATATCGTATTTATATCGTCACTGCATACTTTAAACTACTATGAATACATAGTTTTTACAAAAATTTCTATATTTTCTAAAATAGAAAAGTTACGACGATGACTCGAAAAGCTTAAACTCTTACCTTTAGAAATATTGTAATGTTGTCCTCGTATTGTTTTTGCTTGTAAGAATCAAAGAGGACATGTATTGTTTAAAAAAATAATAATAATAATAAGAAAAAAAAAGTGAAAAATTTCCAAGTTGATTATTTATAAAAATTCAAACTTATCCTGATTTGATCTCGCAGAGCAAAAAAATTACGTAATATTATTGAGAAAAAAATAACATAAATAAATCACATTAGTTATGAAAGTGATTTACTTATAAAAGTAACTTACCATGACTTCCGTAAGTTGAGGGTGCACGTTGTCGCAGAATATGTTCCACCAAACTTGTAGAAGCGGTTGTAAATGACTGCAGCCGGTCGGTGGTTGAACAATGCCAGTTAACGTATCAAAGTACTGCAACCATGGCTTGGTGGTACCAATGAAGTGAATAATTTTCACGTTTTCTCCGAACCTGGCGTCAAAGGTGAATATTAATAACTAAGTTCAAAGCCAGGTCATAAAAAAAAAAAAAAAAAATACTGTTTGAAGGCTGGTGCGTAAGAGTAGGTAGCGGTGGAACACATGTTGTAAATAAATGGCAGGTGCTTTGATATGTCTTTGTGCGCCCAGTCGCTGAAGTACATGTTTAGGAGGCCCTGGTCGGCACCGTCGAACGAGCCCTTGCTCACAGCAAAAGCCGTAAGCGAGGCAAACGTCTCCTGGGAGGGTTTGAATACGAACACGCCAGAGTTGAAGCAGTCGGGCCAGCCGACATCCGGCGCAGCGGACAGCTCCTCGCGTTCGAAGAGCTCGTCGCTGTTTTTCATCACCTGTTTTAATGATAAAACAACAATGAATCACTCATGAAGCGCTTTAGTTTTCATCCAGATACTTACAAGTGCGTCCGCATCAACGAATACGCATTTTTCGTATTCTGTGAGTCTCCAACAATGTAGCTTTGTGAATGTTATCCCCAATTCCGGCCTCTGAAGAACCGCAAGATTGGCTTCATCTTTCGAATCCAAAACGTTGACTTCTCGAACTATATTAAATACTGCTCCTAATTTTTCTCTGTTAATTTAAAAGCATTGGAAATTTTTTGTTAAAATTGGCCATGTAACGATAAAATAAATCGAAATTGAAATAATCGAATTATAACTGTCTAAGTTTGGGATGCCCAATCGAACCTTGTTACATATTCTGATGCATTTTCAAATCAATTTAACACGTTTTCAGTATCTAAACAGAAGTTAATGACACTAAGTGACTCGTGGTCAATGTCAAGAGACTTGGCTTTGGTTCAGTTTGGCATGAATCGGAGAAAGGCAACTGCGTTTTCGATGACGCTCAGTTCTCTGAGACGTCACTTAAATTATTTTGTGTCTACTTTCATTACTTTCTTTTGTACTATAGCAGAGCTTTTTAGAGCTTTTTTAACTAGCAATAAAATTCTTGAACAGCAGACTTCAAATTTGATTCTTGGTAGGAAAAATTTAAAATTAAATAAAACAATGATTTGATAAATCTCTGAGGTAAATTTTACGATCAATTAGTTTTTACTTTATTTCCCTTTCTGATTTAAATTTGAAGCTCGAACTAAAAAATGATAATAACAAGAATATAAGGAGGCTTTAAAAATAGAATTCAGTTCTTAATGATTTCCGTTCGTCCAAACAATGAAGTTTTTTTTAAGTAAATGCAATTTGGATAAGTAATTTCAATTATGTACAACGTGGTCGAAATAGTGATAACGTGATTGATCCATACCTCATAGGTCCCGTAACGCCGGGTGTGACAAGGACCGCCAAATCATGCTGGGTACCAACACGTTTGAGTGAGTGTGCCAACACTAGAGCGCCCAAAGAATACGAGTCATTGGTGGCCAACGTCACCCATGCAAATCCTGTAACATTAAAAGCAAGCAACAAGCTCGTCAATTTGAATTTCACTCACCGAAACTAAATTGACGCCAACTGCGCCATTCCGCATAACGCCTTCCAACTCTTTGGTACGATATTTCATGTCTAATTCATTGGAAAACTGCTATCGTCCCAAGCACATGGAAGTGCGTCAACTTAGCCAAAAGTAACTTTAATTAGGTTTTCAAAGCTAATTACTTTTAGCAGTTTATATTAAATTACATTATATACGTTTTTTTTAATTTGAATTCTTGGTAATTTTAAATCTTATAAATCTTATGATGACTTACAAAATCACTCTCAGATTATTCGCTCGGCCGATAAAAATTGCGCAGTGCTAAAAGCGCACGTCTTAGCTAAGGGTATCGTAATGTACTATTACAGATGGCACAAAGCTTCTACTTTTAAGTGATTTTCAACAACCCTATCAATATTTTTTTTTAAATGATTGATGAAAAAAAATCCGTCGGAAAAATTAATGCAGGGTTATTTTTTTTTACAGTTTAAGCTTTAAATAGCTATTTTGTTTTTTATCCAACTCCTTTAAAACCCATTTTGACACTTAAGTTACTAATACCAACCTATCGTACCTAGTTTCAGCCACCTAAAATAATTTAAAAAACGATTCACAGAACCCAAGAACCCTGATTTAAGTTTTCAACCTTTAATTTATTTTTTCAAAAAATCCGATTTATGATCTTTGACCAACCTTGTTTTTAATCGTCAGAGGATCGTGTTTATATATAGACTAGCATAAAACGCTCGCTCGCGCATAGACAAATATATTCAATAATATCAAATATTATGATATTATGATACTACGTAAATGATTAAACTTGATTTAGAGTATAAATTTAATCAAAAATATTTTAAAACAAAAATCTACAACCATATTACTGATGAAAAAAACAAAAAAAGTCTTCCAAATGTCTGGGCTTATTCAAATATAGATACATACATACCTAAAATGAGCAACCTTAGACATCCCAGTACAAAAAACTTATTACGGTTCGATTTATGGAGCAAAAATTTCAAATTAACTTTATTTGAGTATAGACCTCATTAGAGTCATAAGATTCAAATTGAGGGTCAGATTCATGAATCTGGACCTTCAAAAGCCAAAGAATAGAAATTTTCGAACAAATCCAATGTATTAGGCGCGAATTATAATTTCACCTTATTTAAGTGTACTTAAATATTGAGGCAAATTAAAAGTTCAAAGTGATACTTGTAATCAGCACCCTTGAAAACAGGTGTATATGAAATTTCTGATTGTTCTAATATAGATTGAGAACAAAGGATAATTTTACCTAATATAAGTAAACTTCATTCAGGGTAAAATAAAAATCTATGGTCATATTCAAAATGAGGAGCATTAGAGATCCCAATACACAAAACTTATTACGAGTCAGATGTATGGGGCAAAAATTTCAAATTAACTTTATTTGAATATAGACCTTATTAGAGTCATCAAATTTAAAATTGAAAATCAGATTCGTAATCTTGACCCTCAAAAGACATCGAAAACAAAGGGTATAGCCTGTTAAGGGGGGGTAAAGTGCCCCCAGAGCAAACCCCTACAATATATATATCATTCGAAAGGTCTTAAAAAAAGAAAATTTTTGACGCCAACTAGAAATTTTTATCTCATATACTGCGCATGCGCGGTTAAAAATAGTGATTTTTCAACTTTTATTTATATCTCCAAACCTATATAAGATAAAAAAACGAGGTCGGCGGCAAAATTTTGTTTGAAAAAAATGTAGTTCGAAAAATTTTTTTTTTTAATTTTAGGTCAAAAAACGGAATTTTTACGGCGATTTTAAAACTTAAAATGCCCATTAATAAAAACCTGTAATGGCTGCAGTGCTAAAAAAAATTTTTTTATACGTATTTTGATGAAATTTTTTCACTTGAATTTTTTCAGATTTTTTCAGAGGGTGGAAAGCACTTAAAAAATTAAAAAACCGATTTTTTAAACGCTTTTTCGCTTTTTAATTGGTTTAAATCAAGTTATAAATTATAAAACTATTACAACTTCTTTTGTTTTACAAATTTACATATCACAGTACCATAGGTTATATTAAATTATCATTTAGAGCCTTAAAAAGGGCAAAAAAGCGATTTTTTAAACGCTTTTTCGCTTTTTTGTTACCATAAATTGAATTTAAAATTATAAAACCGATACAAAAACTTATTTTTTGTTAAATTACATACTAATTTACAGTTAAAAAAATTAAAACATTATTTTTAACTTAAAAAAGCCCGAAAAATCGATTTTTTCAACACTTTTTCGCTTTCTCGATACCTTAACTTAAATTTAAAATTATAAAACTGATACAAAAACTTATTTTTTGTTAAATTACATACTAATTTACAGTTAAAAAAATTAAAACATTTGTTTGGGCTAAAAAAAGGTCGAAAAAGCGATTTTTTGAACACTTTTTGGCTATTACGAAATAACCAATCGGTCATAACAACTTAGAAAATTTTATAAGAGTCACGTTTTACAATAATATAAACTAAGCAGCCATAAAAATAATTATAGCACATCTATGTGCCTTATAAAGGTCGAAAAAGTGATTTTTCGAACACTTTTGGACAGTTCTGAGCTTAAAAATTACTATCATACAATTTAAACTTATCTAAAGTCTACTTGTTTACAATAATACAGGAAAATAAGTTGTTACAACAGTTATCTCACACTTATTTGCCTTAAAAAAGCCAAAAATCATTTTTTGGGTGTTTTTTTAACAATATGAACTTACATACTGTTCACACGCACTCAAAAATTATTTTAAAACTACTATTTTATAGTAATACAAGTTAAAAATCAATTAAATCAAATTAAAATCAAAAACAATCTAACTAAATTTATTCAATCATCATCATCACTATCTTCATCTATAATAGGCATCGTGTCGTCTTCGACGAAAAGTTCTGATAATATTTGTGATGGACTCAGCTGTTTCGACTTGAATCTTCCACAGGACAAATAGTAAATTACTGCGGCGACGTGTGAACAACATCCAATTGTTCGTAGCCCATTAGCACACTCGCAGCACCACCGTTTGATCCCTGCGCAACCAACTGTTTCAGGACTGTACTCTATGTAACAATTGTAAGTCTTCGATTTTATGTGTCTGGACTGTACTTGTATTCTGATGATTTTTTCAGATTCTTTGAGATATTTCAAATGAAGAACACCATTTATATCAAGCATCTCTGCCAAATAGGAAACAGCTTGTTTTAATTGATATCCACCAGTAAAAAAGATTTTCAGATCTTTTTCGGTCATTTCTGGAAAATCACTTAAGTCAGTTGATGTTAGATCGCTGAAGGTAACTTTCTTTCTGCTCCAGCCTCCATTTTCTGCTTCTTGATGTAATGTATTTTCTATTTGAGATTGAAGTTTCATACGATCAACAATTTCATCGGTCATGCCAACATCAGAGTGAAATCGCTTCCCAAAAAAGTTGTTCAAAAAGCATGCTATTCTAACAAAGTGCTTTGCATTGTGTAAAGATTTATTATCAAATTGGTGATGAAGAAGTTTATATTTTTGACCAATTACTCCATGTATCGCTTCCACTGACCATCGGATTTTTGTTACAAACCTTGAATGATTAGCCTCTTCTCGAGTCAGCTGGTTTCTTTTACCTTTAAGAGAAGGCATCAAAACTTTGTAACCTTTATCCTGTAGGTACTGAACTACATCACGAAATCCTCTATCAAGAACAAAAACGTCGTTTTCTTGTAACAAATCCGAAAATTCTTGGTTTGTCTCTAGTAAGTGTTTTAAAATCTGCGCATCATTCATATGTGCTTCAAAAGGACCTAGAACATCAATGACATGACCATCTGGCATACAGATTGTAAAAGGCTTTGCTAAATGACATTTTTTTTGTCCTGTATAAGATTTTCTTTGATAATCGTTGTTTGCGCTTTTTTGATGCCGAAGGTAAGTACCATCACCAATTATCATTAACTGATTATCATTTAAATCATGCAATTTCTTAGCGATGGATGTGATATGATTTGTAACGAGCTCTTGTCTAGTTAGTGAATTGATACCAAATCTACTGGGTAAGACATCAACTTTAAACGACTGAATAACAGATTCCACAAAATTAGAAATTTGTTGCGACCACTGAATCCCTAGAATGGCTGCTATCATGCTATTCGAATTACCACTTCTTAATTTTAGTAAAAACACTACTAACGCCTGAGTAACATCTCTATTGTGTGAGGCTCTCATGCCTGTCAGCATTCCACGAAGTTGAATTAACTGCTCCCAGTTAAGACCAGTAAACACAATTAAGCTTTTTTCAGGCATTGAAAAGTCAGAAACTCGATAAAAAATATCTCTATCAACTCGTGCAGAAAAATTTTCCAGTAGTTTTTTTAGTTCAGAAACTTCTATTACACTAGAGTTAAAATGAATACATAAGTGCCTGAGCTCATCTTCATAAAAAAGTTTTTTGACACTTAAATGGGACTTGCAAGTTCGATTGCCTGTAAATATTTTAAAAATTATAAATGATTTTAAAAATTTAAAAATGATTGCTACCGTATATATTTGAAGGTAAGCCTTTTTTACTTTTTTTAAAGGTCAAAAGTTGGGGTTGTATTCGAATGCGGCTTATCTTCAAGCACATACAATAAGTTAAAAAATAATCTAGGGTACCTTTTGGAATGAATATTTGCGTTTTACAGTAGGCTTGAGAGCGAGCATGGAAAGAAATTGTAACTAAATTGTTGGCTGTACAACCACAAAGGCAGCAGTACTTGTGAGTGGCAACAGTTCTGTTGATCGGCATTTCTACTGTTTCGGGCTTTTCTCGTTCAGGTTCGAACTGCACTGGTGGATCCAGCGATGACTGGGACGATTGAGACTCTGAAGTTGTTTGTGAAAAAATTTCAGTTAAGGCTGAAACTGCATCGTTGAGACTTTGCGAAAATTGTGGCTGTTCTTCCAGCTTAGGTTTTTTGTTAGTTTTATATAGTCTCAGTTTAGAAGAGCACTTCAAACACAAAAAACAACCAACGGTTCCAACTCTAAATACGAATTCACCTATTTCTACTGTTTCATACAACCAATCAGTAATTTCAGCTGCTTCTTCTTGTGTATTGATAATTTTTTTTTCATTTGCTCTTAATTTACGCTCATTTATATTACATTTCAAACATCTTGAATCATCCTGTTTAAGTTCTTCTTGTTCCTGTTTCTGCTCTTCTAAATCCATATTTTCAATTTTTTGAAGAAATCTTTATATTCAGACCTATTAAAATAAATATTAAGTAAAGCAATAATTAAAAAAAATTTGTTTAAAAATTTTTAATTTTAGTAACCTATGAGAAATAATAAGTTTGTTGACTTAAGCTGCTTTTTAAAATTATCCAGATTGCGTCAGTTTCAGAAAATCAGAGTTCAGATGCTGCCACAAAAACAGTTTCAATATGAATTAGCTCAGACATCTCTGTATCATGTTTTCATAACATGCATAGCTGCGGATATAAAATTTTTATTAATGTGGGTTTTTTAAAAATAAATTCAGATATTACAAAAAAAAAAATAAATAAATAATAGTATAAAAAATTATGCCAAAGCGTATTACATATTTTAAAATAAGTATGCGGTTAAAAATTCATTATTTTAAACACAATTTAATTTTGAACAAAAAACCATAATTTTGATTTTTAGTTTTATTAAGTTATGAAAACTTTTTCAAATAAATTCAGAAAAATTTAACTTTTTAATAAACTAAATAACATATGATATCATAATGATTATATTAAATTATTTGCACAGCGATAAAAGCTGTTTTCAAGAACCTGAATTATGATCTTTAATGATTATAAGCTATCATTTTTTGCATATCATGTTTCAATCTATAAAATAATTTCAAAAATAACTCAACCAAAAAAGTTTATGCTTCACACAACTGCAATGAGTATTGGAAAGTTTTTGTAAAACTTTCATTTCATTTTATAAAATATAATAATTCCAGCAGTTGATACAAATAAACAGAAATTCCAAATAATTGTGCTATGGTAGTAATGAAAAATTTTCAAGGAAAGTCTAAGTGACATGTGGAGGGAAAATCGTACCAAACTCTGGGTTATGTAATCTCATCTTAAATGATAATGCTTTGCTCAATATTCATAAGTTTCAAACTATACCATCCTTAAGTGACTTATGATTTGGATCATAAATAGAGATATTTTTAACCACAATCAACCAATCACTTAATATTAACTTTCCAGCACTATTTTTTTTATATCAAACATAGTTTTTATTAAAAATTGACCTAGAATTCATTCACCAGTAATCCTGACTACTCAAACAACCTTCTTTTTCACTTATTTTTAATAATATCTTCAACTTCTTAGATTCTTGTTCAATTTTACTCTAAGATAAAGTTCTATGAAAAAACAGTTTGGTACATATTGCCTTCCACACGTCATAGACTTTCCTTGGCTGTTTATTTTCACAATTTTTACATAAATAAAATTAAAAACTTATTTGATCTGTACACACAACTTTCAGGCTTATTTCAATACTTCTATAACTATCTCAAACAAAGTTTTTGAATCATTTCAAGAATTACAAATGTTAAAGATTGAAGTAATAAAAAAAACCAAACTTAGTGTACCTACACCTTCAGAATTCAAGCCTAACTATACATTTTTACCAGCAACAGACTCTTTAATTGCAGCACGAACCAAGAACAAAAACAGTTTAATTTTATTTTAAAAAACTCGTGTCCGAGTAAACGTATGTACGTGTATGTACAAATAACGCGTATCAAATCACAATAAGTACTAACTCTGACTTAATCGTTATTTTTAAAAAAACTCAGCAAAAACATAAAAAAAATCAGCAGTCGTCCGAGTCCCAACTCCCGAGAACGACGACATTCGAGGGAATAAAGCTGTGGCTGAGTGTGGCAGGTGGCTACGGTGTTAGTACCTTTGCGCTAACTAACGGTAGAAAACTGAACTCTTAGGTTTAAAATTTAATTTTAATTCTGAACTTTTTATAATTTTTTCATTGATTACTGAAAAAAAAAAAATTGTAATGAGCTAATTTTTAAAATAATTGATAAAAAAATTAAATTATTCGTAAGATCTTTCGGACGTACACACGTTCAGGCAACACATATATTTTCAGTTGGTTTCTTGAAAAATACTTAAATATAAGTTAAAAATTGACAAAAAATTATTTTTCCTAATCGTTAGTAAGTTTATAATCGTATAAGATTTTTAACAGATGAAGTAAGGTGAGATAAGATTTGAGAGATAAAACCGTCTGGAGCAGAAGCCAGAAACATGAGTTTTTAAAACTCGTAAGTCGTAAGTCATTTTTTAAAATAATTAAAAGTGGTCGTCGTTGTTTTATCATTAGCTTTTTTTATTTTTTCTACCACAGTATGTACTATCATAAATACTGAAGACAGCAAAAACAGCACTAGTTGAACAAAGAGGAAATTATTGTGTACAGTATTTAAGATTATCAAAATGAAGCATATGAAAACATAACCTATCGTGACTATAAAAATTATGTTGTTGTGATTAAAATTAACTTAAAGTACATAAAATTCCTAGTTAAAAATACGGAAACTTATTGAAAAATTGTAGTTTAACACATACATTAATTAATTATTATTAATTATTATTATTAATTTAATCCATTAATTTCATCAATAAAATTCAAGATTTTCGAGCTTAAAAAATTAAAATAGTGCCAAATTTTTTGGTATCAAATGCTTGAAAAAAAAAATATTTTTATATTTGAAGTTATATTGTACAATGTGATGGTCAAAGTTTACTAAAATACTTTTACAACATGCGAGCAGCACCTGGCACATTGGAAGCTTCAAAAAACCTACTTTATTTCAAAACTGGCCTCAATCATTTTTGCTGATACTTACTCTTATATCCATCACATTTATATTTGAAGGTAAAGTATAAACAGTAAACTAGTTTTGAAAAATTAAACTTTAACCCATACACACAATTTCATCAATTGAATAAAAAAATTTTAAACTTTAAAAAGTAAACAAGTACCTTTTTTACAGTCTCTTTTTTACACATTTTTAGGTTTTGGACTTACATTCTGGAATGCGATTCAATAAAATATCTTTACACCTGATATGCGAACTGCACCTGACCTTGGAAGCTTCAAAAAAATAACTCCATCTTGAATGATTAATTCTTTGCTAATTAAATTTTTTTCATTTACAATATTTTTTATAAGGATAATTAAAATAAATTTTTTTTATTTTTAATAGGTAAAATTTTGAATCAATGCAAAAAACTACAACTTGTGAAAATTGACTTCAGTCTACTTAGCTGTATCATCAACCTACTAGAAGAAACACTTGTTCTTGCTTTGAACTCGCTGAACAGAAAATTAAAATCCTTTGGTAACAGAAGAAAAAAAACGCAAATTGGTTTTAAAAAAAATGTTTTATCTGGGCGGGTTATCAAGAAAAATTATGTATTTATTTAGACTGCTTTGACTGAGAGATACATACATATTTTAAAAGGCTCAAATAATTTTTCAAGTTAATTTTTGTCCAAAAAGTTACCTTCTTGTATTTTTAAGACAGTAAGGCATGTACTGATAACTATTCTAACAACTTTGTTACAAGCTTGTATCATTGTGAAATAGTAGCTTTTAAATAATTTTTGAGTTTGAAATTGTCAGAAAGTAACTTTTTTGTCTTTTTAAAATAGCAGGGCTATGCAATAATTATTCGCGTAACTTCTTAACTCTTATTAGTATAAAATAGTAGTTTTAAAATAATTTTTGAGTGCGTGTGAACAGTATGTAAGTTCATATTGTTAAAAAAACACCCAAAAAATGATTTTTGGCTTTTTTAAGGCAAATAAGTGTGAGATAACTGTTGTAACAACTTATTTTCCTGTATTATTGAAAACAAGTAGACTTTAGATAAGTTTAAATTGTATGATAGTAATTTTTAAGCTCAGAACTGTCCAAAAGTGTTCGAAAAATCACTTTTTCGACCTTTATAAGGCACATAGATGTGCTATAATTATTTTTATGGCTGCTTAGTTTATATTATTGTAAAACGTGACTCTTATAAAATTTTCTAAGTTGTTATGACCGATTGGTTATTTCGTAATAGCCAAAAAGTGTTCAAAAAATCGCTTTTTCGACCTTTTTTTAGCCCAAACAAATGTTTTAATTTTTTTAACTGTAAATTAGTATGTAATTTAACAAAAAATAAGTTTTTGTATCAGTTTTATAATTTTAAATTTAAGTTAAGGTATCGAGAAAGCGAAAAAGTGTTGAAAAAATCGATTTTTCGGGCTTTTTTAAGTTAAAAATAATGTTTTAATTTTTTTAATTGTAAATTAGTATGTAATTTAACAAAAAATAAGTTTTTGTATCGGTTTTATAATTTTAAATTCAATTTATGGTAACAAAAAAGCGAAAAAGCGTTTAAAAAATCGCTTTTTTGCCCTTTTTAAGGCTCTAAATGATAATTTAATATAACCTATGGTACTGTGATATGTAAATTTGTAAAACAAAAGAAGTTGTAATAGTTTTATAATTTATAACTTGATTTAAACCAATTAAAAAGCGAAAAAGCGTTTAAAAAATCGGTTTTTTAATTTTTTAAGTGCTTTCCACCCTCTGAAAAAATCTGAAAAAATTCAAGTGAAAAAATTTCATCAAAATACGTATAAAAAAATTTTTTTTAGCACTGCAGCCATTACAGGTTTTTATTAATGGGCATTTTAAGTTTTAAAATCGCCGTAAAAATTCCGTTTTTTGACCTAAAATTAAAAAAAAAAATTTTTCGAACTACATTTTTTTCAAACAAAATTTTGCCGCCGACCTCGTTTTTTTATCTTATATAGGTTTGGAGATATAAATAAAAGTTGAAAAATCACTATTTTTAACCGCGCATGCGCAGTATATGAGATAAAAATTTCTAGTTGGCGTCAAAAATTTTCTTTTTTTAAGACCTTTCGAATGATATGTATATTGTAGGGGTTTGCTCTGGGGGCACTTTACCCCCCCTTAACAGGCTATACCCTTTTCGTACAAATCCAATATATTAGGAGAGAATTATAATTTCACATTATTTAAGTGCACTTTATTTAAAACAAATTAAAAATTCAAAGTGATATTTGTAATCAGCACCCTTGAAAACATACGTATACGTATTTTTTAAAAAATCGGATGCATTGGAAGAACCATGTTAAATTTTTAAAATAAAACTGATGACAAAAATCTATAAAATAGAAATGCTTGTCATTTAAAAAAAAAAAAGAAACAAAAAAACGGAAGTTAGATTCATAATATACATCTTCGAAAATATCCGTATACCAAATTTGATTTGAATCTGATGATTAGGAGCGTTGTAATCAAATTTTTAAAGTTGATCCCGGACGGACAAAAAATACGGATGCTGCGTATAATAATGTAGATGACAAGAAAAGGCTTGAGCTCTTTTGGAAGCAAGTAAAATTCTTATCAATTACTTACTAATTAACTGATTAAAAAAATAAAGTTTAATAGTTTTTTTTATAAATCTCATTGAATATAATGAATAGTAAATTACAAAACTGCTGTCGGCTTCTTTACCGATTCACTCCAGGACAAAAGTACAAGTTGTCGAAAAGTGGGGTTTGTTCTTTCTTTCCGTCGTAATGAAAAATACTGTACACCTGTGTCGACAAGGCACCAAAGGATCCCTCGGGACCTGCACGAGTCCTGGATTTTTTCCGATAAAGATGTCGACACTAGGTGTGTGATATGCTATTCATACAATACACTGTTATTTACTTTATTTTTAGATGTATACGCTATCATATTTTAGTACAATTTGAGTGTAATCATTACCTAATTAAGAAACTCTAAGGTAAATAATTTTATAAGAACCAAAGTTGAAATTATAAATTGAATAGAATTATAAAATTTAACTATAAATTTTGAGAGGTCAAATGATAGGGCGAAAACGTGAAAAGCGAAAGCGAATGCAGAATAGTCTGCAAAATTTTGTAAGAGATACTGCCAAGAACCAAAATATCGTTATACCTTCGCCATAACTACTACGTTTGTGAGTATATTGTCAACTTCCGCATACCCACCTAACACTTTTGAAAATTTTAAAAAATTTTAATCGCGTGACCTGTTAATTTGTTAATCTTCTGTTTAAGGTGGTTTTCTACCAAATGCATGACAATAGAGAATCAGCTCAAATTTTATGGAAGTGTTTATTAGATATTAATAAACATTTCTAAGAAGTCTGATCAAAATTGACCATATAGTTTGAAAGTTACAGCAAGTTGAAGATTGAATTTTTTTCATTACGCGTATGGCCGATACGTTAAAAAAGTGTACTAAATTATTAATATTTATCTTCTTTCAATAGAGATCCTTTAGAAAAACCGCATACATATAGTTTCACTATCAAAGAATTCGTTTCTTCAAACTGTAAAAAATTGACCTTTTACAAATTTTACAGTAATTTTTCAAAAATAATTTTCACGTGAATAACCTCCAAAACTGCGGTATTCAAAGGTGAGGTTGAAAGTTTAAAAAAATGTTTTGTTGTTATTGTCAATGTTTTTTTGGTAGAAAATAATTTCAAAAGCCATAAAAAGTTAAAAAATAAATTTTAATAACCAATTGTTAGTAATTTGGTGAAATAATTTTTTTTTAGTCTTGAACTTGACTAGCTCTGGTAGAAAACCACCTTAATTAGGAGTAGAGCGGCTAAAAGTTTTGTCAAGAGTAAACTATGTACTAAATCATTATTAAATTTAAGTAAAAACTATAATCAATGAGCTATAAATAGTGTATAAAGATACTACAAAGAAAACATTACTGTCAAGATTAATTTGTAAGTGTTGTATAATTGTGAGCTAATGAGATAATTGAAATGTTGTAATGATGATTTCACTAAAGAGTTCAAGCTGATATCACTTTTCACGACCTATCACATGCTGATTTCACGTGAGGTAAAATTTTCAATTTAATTTATTAAACTTTTTTTTATAATCATTGTGGTATCTTAAACTTTGTTTATGAAGCAATCAGAAAGTTAAACATTAATAATATTTACCAATAAAATTATAGGAAACTAAAAAATTATATATTTAGTAATAAAAATTGCGAAAATCTGTAAAAATTTATTGTATGGCGTACAATTATTGTATATTATTCAGTTTGGTTCAACTTCACAATTCCCGAATTTCAAATAACAAAAATTGATTAATTTCACTTATGAGATTACTAATTTATTTATATCATTTTGCCAACATGTAATAGTCAAATTAATACTGGATAAAAAAAAGGTATATAATTTAAAATATATTATATTCTACGCAAATAAGAAAATAAAAAGTTTCGATTCACAAAATTTCTCTCCAAGTATTAGTTTATTTATAGAAAATCTTATAACCTGTTTTTTTTTTTTTTTTTTTTTTTTTCAAATTTTTTGTAACTTTTATGCATCGAAACAGTCCCACCTAAATTTATTGCGCTCATATTTTTCACTCTGTATATGTATATATATATATTTTTTCAGTTAAATTTTTCACTCTCTAAATAAGAATTATATTGTTATTCAAGTTTTTTTAAATAATTTTTTACAATAGAATTGAACTCCCTAAATAAAAATTATTGAGTACATAAAGTTTTTCTTTCTTTTTGCGAGATCAGTAAAGATTTTGTTTACAAATTTATTTCATGAAGCTAGTTTGAAATTGTTACATGATTATTTTTTTTTATAGCTTAAATACGTCACGTCACTGTATCGTTTGTTCAGAACAAATTTAAAAAGTTATAATATTTTGGTAGAAAGTATATACCAAAGGTGGTTGAAGGTAATTAAAGAAAAGTTATTAATACAGTTTAGCCAATGTAATCCGATCTTTTATTACACAGTTCATAATAATTCTTAAAGAAAGAACTACTATAAAAAATTTTTGTAAATTATACTGATGTTATGATATCTTGTAAAGAAAATTCCACTACTAATTTTAGTACAGATTAACTAAGCTCAAAAAATATATGAATTGCAAGTCGAATCAAGTATTCTATCAAATCAATTCTCGATCAAAAGTAGACCAGGCGCTCCACAACATGGCTTCCCCATTAATCTTTCATAAAACGAACACGCAGCATCAAGATTTTGATTCTAAAAAAAGTCTCCTACGCTTCTGACTTCTCGGAAGAGTTTAGTCTTTTTTATTTTAACAAAACAACAAAAATAAAAAAATAAAAAAAGAAGATGCACAGCCCCTCAGAGCGAAAAAAGCTGAAGCAGAAGAAGCGTCGACTGGGGATTTGGTTTGCAAAACGCTCGTCTAACCGGTTCACAAGTAATTTACTCCCTTCATTGCCTAAAATTATAATTTCACGTTTGAATCTAATCCAGCCATTCATTAATAGAAGTAAATTATTATTCAGTCAAACCACAAAAATTTTGCCTAACCGGATAGATCATACCGTTGACCCGGACGAAAAGAAACACCTGCCAAAAAATCCGGTTAAACAGTAACAGTACCAGTTTTTCAAGAAAAACGTAACAAGTTTTTTTTTTACGAGAAAACTGTAACAAGTTAACAATTTTCCGAGATAACTGTAACAACAAAATAATCGGCCAATATATGAGCCAGTTTTTCAAGAAAAATGTAACAACTTTTTTTTTTACAAGAAAACTGTAACAAGTTAACAATTTTCCAAGATAACTGTAACAACAAAAAAATCGGCCAATGTATGAGCAACATTTTTCCGAGAAAAGAGTAATTAGTATATTTTTTCCGTGATAATAATAACGATCAATAAAAAGGGGAAATTTCCGAGAGTAAAGTAACGGGTGCACTTTTTACGGGTAAAGTGTAACGTTAGGATAATTGACGATTAAGATATTGTTTTTCCAGGTAAAAAGTAACAAGACCATTGCCAACTTATTTGAAACAGACTAAGGGAGCTTTTCCCGAGGAAATCGTAACGTTAAGAACTTTTTTCCGAGTAAAGTGTAACGTTGATTAAATCATCGAATATAAAAATATTTTTTAAAGGAAAATTTACAATATCCATGCCAACTTACTCAAATCTGACAAGAGAGATTTTTCCGAGGAAATCGTAACGTTGGGACTTTTTTCCGGGTGAAATGTAACGTTTAGGAAATCATCAAATCGTTGGCCCTTACGAAAAGAAACACCTGCCAAAAAATCCGGTTAAACAGTAACAGTACCAGTTTTTCAAGAAAAACGTAACAAGTTTTTTTTTTACGAGAAAACTGTAACAAGTTAACAATTTTCCGAGATAACTGTAACAACAAAATAATCGCCCAATATATGAGCCAGTTTTTCAAGAAAAATGTAACAACTTCTTTTTTTACAAGAAAACTGTAACAAGTTAACAATTTTCCGAGATAACTGTAACAACAAAAAAATCGGCCAATATATGAGCAACATTTTTCCGAGAAAAGAGTAATTAGTATAATTTTTCCGTGATAATAAGAACGATCAATAAAAAGGGGAAATTTCCGAGAGTAAAGTAACGGGTGCACTTTTTACGGGTAAAGTGTAACGTTGGGATAATTGACGATTAAGATATTGATTTTCCAGGTAAAAAGTAACAAGACCATTGCCAACTTATTTGAAACAGACTAAGGGAGCTTTTCCTGAGGAAATCGTAACGTTAAGAACTTTTTTCCGAGTAAAGTGTAACGTTGATTAAATCATCGAATGTAAAAATATTTTTTAGAGGAAAATTTACAATATCCATGCCAACTTACTCAAATCTGAGAAGAGAGATTTTTCCGAGGAAATCGTAACGTTGAGACTTTTTTTCCGGGTGAAATGTAACGTTTAGGAAATCATCAAATATAAAGATATTTTTTAAAGGAAAATTAGCAATATCCATGCCAACTTACTTAAACCATATTTGGGAGCTTTTCCCAAGGAAAACATAACGTTAAAACTTTTTTCCGGGTAAACTGTAATGTTGAAGTTATCGACGATTAAGGTATTTATTTTCCAAGTTAGAATTTACAATATCTATGCCAACTTACTTAAACCAGATTTGGGAGCTTTTTCCGAGGAAAACGTAACGTTAAAACTTTTTTCCGGGTAAACTGTAATGTTGAAGTTATCAACGATTAAGGTATTTTTTTCCAAGTTAGAATTTACAATATCTATGCCAACTTATTCAAACCAGATTTGGGAGCTTTTCCCGAGGAAAACGTAACGTTAAAACTTTTTTCCGGGTAAACTGTAATGTTGAAGTTATCAACAATTAAGGTATTATTTTTCCAAGTTAGAATTTACAATATCTATGCCAACTTATTCAAACCAGATTTCCCGAGGAAAACGTCACGTTAAAACTTTTTTCCGGGTAAACTGTAATGTTGAAGTTACCAACGATTAAGGTATTATTTTTCCAAGTTAGAATTTACAATATCTATGCAAACTTATTCAAACCAGACTTGGGAGCTTTTCCCGAGGAAAAGGTAACGTTAAGAACTTTTTTCCGAGTAAAGTGTAACGTTGATTAAATCATCGAATATAAATACCATAATAAATACCTTAATCGTTGATAACTTCAACATTACAGTTTACCCGGAAAAGTTTTAACGTTACGTTTTCCTTGGGAAAAGCTTCCAAATATGGTTTAAGTAAGTTGGCATGGATATTGCTAATTTTCCTTTAAAAAATATCTTTGTATTTGATCATTTCCTAAACGTTACATTTCACCCGGAAATAAGTCCCAACGTTACGATTTCCTCGGAAAAATCTCTCTTCTCAGATTTGAGTAAGTTGGCATGGATATTGTAAATTTTCCTTTAAAAAATATTTTTATATTCGATGATTTAATCAACATTACACTTTACTCGGAAAAAAGTTCTTAACGTTACGTTAAAATAATATCTTAATCGTTAATAACTTCAACATTACAGTTTACCCGGAAAAAAGTTTTAACGTTACGTTTTTCTCGGGAAATCTGGTTTGAATAATTTGGCATAGATATTGTAAATTCTAATTTGGAAAAATAATACCTTAATCGTTGATAACTTCAACATTACAGTTTACCCGGAAATAAGCTTTAACTTTACGTTTTCCTCGGGAAAAGCTCCCAAGTCTGGTTTGAATAAGTTGGCATAGATATTGTAAATTCTAACTTGGAAAAATAATACCTTAATCGTTGATAACTTCAACATTACAGTTTACCCGGAAAAAAGTTTTAACGTTACGTTTTCCTCGGGAAAAGCTCCCAAATCTGGTTTGAATAAGTTGGCATAGATATTGTAAATTCTAACTTGGAAAAATAATACCTTAATCGTTGGTAACTTCAACATTACAGTTTACCCGGAAAAAAGTTTTAACGTTACGTTTTTCTCGGGAAATCTGGTTTGAATAAGTTGGCATAGATATTGTAAATTCTAACTTGGAAAAATAATACCTTAATCGTTGATAACTTCAACATTACAGTTTACCCGGAAAAAAGTTTTAACGTTACGTTTTCCTCGGGAAAAGCTCCCAAGTCTGGTTTGAATAAGTTGGCATAGATATTGTAAATTCTAACTTGGAAAAAAATACCTTAATCGTTGATAACTTCAACATTACAGTTTACCCGGAAAAAAGTTTTAACGTTACGTTTTCCTCGGGAAAAGCTCCCAAGTCTGGTTTGAATAAGTTGGCATAGATATTGTAAATTCTAACTTGGAAAAAAATACCTTAATCGTTGATAACTTCAACATTACAGTTTACCCGGAAATAAGCTTTAACGTTACGTTTTCCTCGGGAAAAGCTCCCAAGTCTGGTTTGAATAAGTTGGCATAGATATTGTAAATTCTAACTTGCAAAAAAATACCTTAATCGTTGATAACTTCAACATTACAGTTTACCCGGAAAAAAGCTTTAACGTTACATTTTCCTCGGGAAAAGCTCACTGGCTGACTGAAAATAAGTTGTCATTGTTCTTGTTGCTTTTTACCTGGAAAAATATTATTTTATTCGTTGATCACCAATACGTTACACTTTACCTGGAATAATTTGTGCAGATTACTTTTTCCCCGGGATATATTTTCGTCTTGAGTGAATGTAATTTTTTTCCCGGATAAAAACACACTGGTTACACTTTCCTCGGGAAATGTTGTCATCGGCCTGCAGCACGTTTAACATGACAGTTTTCTCGGAAAAAAGATACATCATGACAGTTTTCTTGGAAAAAATTGCAACGTTACATTAATCGCGTAAAATTTTTTTTTTGTTATTCTTTCCCTGGAAAAATCACGTAATGGGACTTTTTTCATGGATAAATTTTACATCATGACAATTTCCTTGGAAAAAATCGCAACGTTACATTAATCGCGTAAAATTTTTTTTTTGTTATTCTTTCCCCGGAAAATCACGTAATGGTACTTTTTTCTCGGATTCTCGGTCTCAGGTGTTTCTTTTCGTCCGGGTCAACGATACGCACTTCATAACTAACGTGTTACAACTCTGAATTTTTAACAATTCTTTTTTCAAAAATATATTATAAAATGATAAAAAATACCTGAAAAAAAAAAATTAATTACTTGATTTTACTAACTAATTGTAAGCTTATTATTACAAGTTACTGCGTCCAATTGTAAAAAGTGATAATTTTTGAAAAAAATAACTTGACAAATAGATGTTTTAATTGAAAGTAAAAACTATGAATTCAATTAAATAATCTGTTGAACACAGTTTCCTGCACTTGGTAGGCATTTGGCCAAATATCACCCACCCGTTGCTTTCAATACATAAATTGGTGCACATCATAGGAAAGCATGACGCATAGTGGGCGTTCCTGCAGGTGCAATTTACGTCTTACTCGCAAAAAAGGAGGAAACTAAATTAAATGAATATTATATTCAAGCTATTCATAGCTCATAATCACAAAGATTTAGCGACCCTTGAAAAAAAAAATTGAAATTTTTAATTTTCGAAAAGTTTTAATACAAAAATTTAGTTTTTTTAAATTACATAGTACAGTGGTTGAACACAGAGTTAAAGTTATGTTTAAAATACACGTGTACACATTTGACGGAACTTCTTTTCTTAGCGTATTACATTACGCTCGCGCTGCTGCACTCAATTTTGCAGAGTCTGAATCTCAATCTGAAAAAACTCAAAAAGCTATTATTACCCCAAGTAAACAATTAATCACCGGGAATCAAAAATTCAGTGGATTTGAAAAAGCTCCGCTTGTGAAAAAACAAGTTAAGGTACCTAATTCCGAAGCGTATATATAGCCGCCGTCGCTACCGCTGCTCGAAATCATGCTAAAATCATGCATTTTTCATTCTTTTCGATTGTATATCTCATAAGTTAATATCGCTTGCTATGTTCATCTTTGTACGATACGATTTCTAAGATCTTGCCCTACAAGAAAACCTGTTTTTAAAAAATATTTAAAGAAAATTGAGTTTGCAATGAGAGAATAACCTTCAAAATAAATATGAATTCACGCGCTCAGCATAGGAATCCCATGTAAAAAATTGAAACTTCTGAGCCCAATATCTCAAAATTAAGTGTGGCTTGGGGGTTTAAGAAAAATACCAGCGTGTACAGGACTCAAAAATCTACCTCTGTGCAAAATTCTAGAGATTTTTTTGGGAACTACCTTAATATTTTGGGAAAACCCGACGAGAAAGAAGTATAAAAAGAGGGAAATAATTAGGATACGGATTAGGATTGAAAATTAAATCCCAGAAAAAAAAGCCAGCCACCCAGTTGGCGTTTTCCAAAGCTTCGGTAGCACGGTCCGCGCATACCTGTCGCGTCTCTAAAAATAGCCTCGCGCATCCGAGGAAGTAGACGCCGGCGGCGCGCAAAACAGACTTTAAAATAGTAAATAATAAAAGGGAAGTGCTCTGAAGCGTCTCGCGGCTGCTGCGTATTATTGTGATACCCCCCGCGTTTTGAGACAAAGTGCGAAATCCGATATGGACCTTACCGCTTGATGCACGCCGCCACTTTTTTGCACCTGACTCCCTCCTCGTACCCGACCAACGAGTCTTTTATTGTTTTTTCCCTTTGTTTTTGGTTTTTTTTTTTTTTTTTTTTTTTTTTTGGAGTTGCGACCAGCAAACAAAGTCCGCTGACTAGTTTTTCGATGTACGAAAAGAAAAGCAAGTATTGAACCAATAGATATGTAAACACAGAGAATGTTTGGCTCAAGAAGCCACTACATATTATTAAAATGTAAATGTTTCCGCGGTTGTCCGAATGACTGAGAATAGCGCAGAAGCAGGAACAACCGCAGTCGATGACACACGTTACGAGTTGCGGAAGGCGCAAAAAGTCAAGTCTCGCGGTACGCCCGACGGCTTTCCCCGATTACCGAGGATGAAGGCGGACTCGTATCGGCCAACGCCGCAGTTTAACTCTCTTCCATCCTTTGCTGTACCCGGATTTAATCCACCAGACACTTTATAAACCTTGTTTGCAATAAATACAGCTCTTTTGCGTATTCTCAAATCGCTGTGTCACAATTTTTTACTTTCAGTCAGATTGAAACGAAATAGTTTATCGAATAACTTTAAGCACCTCAATAATGGATTGATGTTTTTAATTTTCACTACTACATACGAAATTTCCATTAGATATCAATTAAAACTTTTGTAGATACAAGAATGAAAAAGTAAAATTTTCAAAAAACATAATTTTCATATAAAGTACAGTTAATTCTGGAACGATGCATTTCATTCTATAGTGAGTCCCAGAAAAAATTTACGCGTTCTTTTACAAACGAAAGATTCTCTTTCTTATCTGTCTCTTTAGATTCATAACTTGGTATTTTTGAGCCGGTTGATATCTTTTGTGTGTACAATCGTGAGTGATTCATTCGATTAAATTTTGAGTTATTTCATAATAGGTATTTATCAAGCTACTTTTTCAACAAAACGTTTATTATTTTATTTTTTATTTAACTTCAAAAGTTTTTGGTGACGACTGACTCAGTTATGCGATCTGATTTTTAACATCTGCGATGATGTAATTCATACAGTTATTTTTGTTCGATTTTATTTTTTCAATACTTTAAAAATTTAATTTTTCTTTTAGTTATCATTTTTAACTTTTGTAAATTAAACTTTTTATTAAATATGTGTATTTAAATAAAGAAACTAATTGTGTCCGTGTTAAATCACAAAAATACGTATGTTTTGAACGTGTGATTATAAGTTTCTATTTTCAAAGCACCGCTACTATTTTTAACTTTAACTCTTGATTATCAAACGACGGATTTAAAAAAAAAAAAAAACACGTAATTTTTTAAATATTGTTTTCTCCTCAAGTGAGTGTCTACTTTTGCCCGAATTAATAGTTAAAAACGGTTTAAAACACTCGAGATGACACTTGAAACAAATTCTATAAATATAAGTACTGGAGATTTCAAAATAGAACTCTGAACTTATCCCGAAACGCAATAAAATTAGAAACCAAATACCTCTGTTGCCTGGTATGTTGGCCATTTTTTTTTTTTCTTTAGTCTGTGCTAGAAATAAATGCAATCGAGTCTGTACAGAACCATATGCAATAATAAAAATTTAAATTAATTTTGAGCTCAATACTAGTGAAAACTCAATGATTTATCGTGATTTAGTTTTGCATGTTGTTACAACGATATGTAAATTCATTGAAAACGATTAAAACTTGATTCGAGAGGTATTAGATTTCTGAGGAGGGTAAACAATAGTGTGGGTTTCGGTAAGCCACGTTGCGTATAATCGGTCGTTCGAAGCTCTGAGAATAAACTCCTCGCAGCAGACAGATCAACCGGGCGCTTATCGTGTCCCCTCTTTCTTCCTTTCGTTCTCTCTCGCCGCCCCTCCCGGCCGAATTCTCTTTTCAAGACTTTCAAATACAAAATCAAAAAGGTCAACGCTGCTAACTTGTTTTTCACTGTCTAAATGAAAACAAACGATTTTACACATTGGTCAGTTTTTATTGCTATCATTCTACTTGAGTAAAGTAACTTTTTAATTTATATTATTAAACATTTATTTTTATTTTTTTTAATCAAACTGTTTTTTGTCAAATTTTTATGCAAAATATACTAATATAAAAAGTACGTTAAAATTTATTTATTATAAAATACCTGTAACCATTAGTTGTATTTGTTTTGAAAACATGGAATTGAAATTGATTGGAGACAGAATTAATTTTTTAATTTTTATTTAAAGTATTTTGATTTTTATAACAACTCAAAATGACATCAGTTTGGAACTTAATTTAAAAATAAACTGTTTGTAGTAAAAAGTTCAAGAACACACTCTCAAAGCATTTGCAAAAAATTTTCTCTTTTGGCGCATTAAAATTTGACCGGAAGTTATTGTCATGATAAGCGCTTTAATCGGTACAGCTAATTGGATAAATTTTGATTAGTTGCAGAGACACAATCAAGTCGATCGTTGTTGAAGCATCCGGCATCGATTACGTTTAGGACTCGTGCGTGCGCGCACCTCGGGAACATTCTTTAGCCCTCCCGTAAGTAACACACATTTTTTATTGCTTTCCTCCCTCTCTAGGCCAAGGACACTCCTTGGGGGCACGAGGGGGCGTTCATCCCCCATAAGGTAAAAGAAGAAAAATTTTTTTGCTTTCTCTCGGCTGTTTGTACCCAACGGCGACGGCAATATTATTGTAGCCGAATGGACTTGTATTTACTTGTAGTTGCCGTTAGTTGAGTGACATAAATCGTGATATTACACAATCGTCGTTCGCACAAAATAAAGCACGCAGCCGAAGCCGGGCGGACAACTCGCGCTAAACCTTTTGAAGGTCATTGGGTCAAGCGCATCCCCGCGTTAACAGGCACGGTTCGTGGAGACGAAGAAAATTCAAAGCGACGACCGGAGAAAAGTTGTAAAAAAAAGATGTAGACTTACCACCCATGATGCCGGCTAACTGCTGTAAAACTTCTGCACTTTCGGACGGCTCGCCTAATTACGGTAAATTCCCAACACACCGGCGGCGAAATTGACTTTGCGAGGAGAAAAAAAAAAAAAAAAAGATTGAGACGAACCGAAGAGGAGGTGGATAAATAAAAGAGGGGGATCGAAGACGTTCGAGAGACGAGACGAAGACTGCTCGTCGGCGGGCACTTCGCGAATGAGCCGAGCGCCGGAATCGGCGGACTGGTGCTCAAAACCAGCTTCCCGTCGTCGCGGCTGCGGGAAAAGGACGGGAGCTGCACGCACGACTGCCACATGCGTAAGTATAAATAAAGCGCTGGGAGCTTTTACATAGGTGGCGCGACGCTACAAACCGACCGCTTCCTTTGAATTATCGCTTTATGTTTTTATTACTTTTTTTTTCAAATTTTTGAGTAAGTATTGTGCTCGTTTATCTATGACAGACTAGAGTGGTTTCGAACACCTCTGTTATTGTTTTTTTAGTTAATTCTGATATATTTTCACAATGTAAATAATGTTAAGTTTTCTAATTCAAATCTTTAGAATTAACTTCAAAGTATTTTTGAATTACCTAATGTTAGTTAGAAAAATCAAAATAAGTCTTTGTCAACAAAAGTAACACCAGTGTTTGACCCCATTTAAGAGTCCTAAAAGAATGTAAGTTTTAGTTCCAGTAGATTGATTCACAAATACATAAAAAAATTTTTTTGAAAGTTTACGAGTTCTTAGCCCTTTTTGATGCTATTTTTAAATCAAAAGTTTATTTCAATTCTAAAGATATAAGAAGTTAAAATTAGCTAATACAGAGGGAGAGCAATATTTCTGTTAGATATAAAAGTAAAATTTACTTTTTTTTTGGACAATTCGAACGATAAATAGTCACTTTTTATTCATGTCGATTGCCCGTGCAAAGATAAACCTTAACCCAAAATCTGACAAAAAAATTACAAAAAGTGTAGCTTTGGCGACTAAAATTTCTTAAAATCACTTTATTTATTATTTTAGCCGCAAGCTAAAATAGTCATTTCATTGACTGAAACTACCCCCGTTGTTACTTTATTCGTGGCGGATTTTGGGCTAAGGTTTCTCTATGCACGGTCAATCGATGTACTAGTTTATTTTTTTATAATTTTCGTGTTCTTATTTAATTCAAGATTTTTTATGTAGACTTAATAATTTAAAATCGTGCAAAAAATTCTAAAAATTTGACTTTCTCACTTGAACTGTATCTATCTCTTTCTAGGTTAACGAATCATTATTTGCAATCTTCAAAGTAGCTCTGAACCCATATTTAAAAATTTATGAAAAAGATTATAAATTCAACTATAGAGTAAAAAAACTTCTTCTTGCAAGGATTTTCATTATGCAGTTTTGTATTTTAATCATTCTCAGAAGAGTCAAAAATTGATAGAATTTATCATATTTGAAATCATTAATTGGTGTTATATATGCCACGTAAAGATAATAGTATATTATAGTACGGGTGCGACATGACATCGTCATCAGGGCTTATTCAAAGAAATGAGTGAGCTTGAGAGCCCTGGTAACAAGTTGGATTAGTTTTATACTATATTTCATACTACGGTAGATAAAAAATATAAATTGAACGATTTTGAAGTCCGCTAGAGTACTATAAAATTGATTAAAATATTTATTACTCTTAGAAATGACCTTCAATAATAAGTGCGTCCAATCTCGCACCTGTTTCAACAATTTTTTTTTCACTTACAAATTTTTTAAGTTTATACTCAACGGAGTGACTCAACGAGCCAGCTGGTGAAGGAGGTAGATAGTAATTTAATTCTAAACTACAGTTGAAAAAAATTTGTTTCTTACATGAAAATCATACCAACTAAATCGAATAGAAGAAAAATATAATAAAATATTAACAATGAAACTACATTTTAAAAATTTTTTATTGCAGCAGGTACTCAATAAAAAATTTAAGTTTTCCAAATTATTCATAAAACTGCTTTTTTGCGTGATTTTAGAAAATTTAAAAAAATGATTTACTTACAATAAATTTCTATCCACAAATTTTTTACTAGTTCTTTTTAGTTTAGCAATAAGTTTAAGCAATGAAGTTTTTAAATGATTTTTAAAAGTGAACCAGTGAAAAAAAGAGTAAAATTTTCAATATATTTTTAAAAAATCAAGCATGGAGACTATGAGAAAGAATTTAAAAATAAAAAAAAAAAAAGAACCAGGCGTGTGCTTATCATTGTGATCGGAAGTCGCATTGTCTGAAAACAAAATTATTCTTGAAAGTGAAAAGGGAGGGGAATCCTCGCAAAGTAATCTCCCCCTCTGAATCAGTTGACTTCCTGGTTCACGTAAACAATTACCAGGTGCACGTAGGCGGCAACTGTCGCCCTCTGGGGCGTCGCGCCGCCACCACGATAAACAAGCGCTGTGCTGCCTCCCTCGCTGATCCACCTCAGTCCTCCAAAGTCGGCTCGCCCGAGCAGGCGCGATGCCGCAGCGTCGATAGTACGCGCTTTTTCACCCCGTCCCCCGTATGCAGCTGCACCAGCGAGGGAAGGAGTCTACGTGCGTCGTCTGCTGCAGTCGCGGATCGGAGCCGGAGGGCCGAGGGTCGACCTTGCGCCCGACCTGGCGTAACCTCCGCACACCCACCCCGCGATACTATTTTTCGGCGCCCGTGGAACCGCTCGATAACCAGAAGGTCAATTCTCTCTTTTCTCTCCCTCTCTATTCACTTCTGAGGTCGTTCAATTTTAGCAGACTTTATACCTTCTGCATTGTTTATTTTCCCCTTCAATTGACTCTGGACTAACAACAGTCTTCTCCGGTTGACGCAACTTGAGTGCTAGTTATTTATAAGGTGTTAATATCGTTTACGTTCAAGGATTTTCAACTATCGTGAAAGTGACAAAAAAAGTTTTTTAATCAAGAGCTAAAACTGGAGTATTCAAAACTCGAACCTTCATTAGAGCTTTTGAATTTGACCAAGTAGGTAGTAACGAGATGAAAATTTGCAGCCACGTGAAGTAATTAAAATTCGCCGATCCGAGATAACAGCCTCCCCCGAAATATCCGAGGGCTCGATTCAATTTCGAGTTCCAACCAAACGGAGCAGAAATTTTTACAAAAGCTCGCACGAGATTTTTCAATAAAGGTTCATAAGCTTTATGTAAAATTTTGTACTTCAAAGGTGACAATGTTTAGAAAAAAAAAAATGACAATAGACGGGTGAGTAGCTTTTTGCAAGCTCGGGAGAGCAAAAAGCAATTTCAAGTCAACGGGGGAGTATTCAAGCGGAAGGCTGAACAATGGACTGGATGCACTGCGCCAAGAGACGCCGGCTGAATAGTGTTTTCGAAAACATAATAAGAGAATCGCGGCGGATGGACTGCTATTAGATAAGAGTAGCTCGGACGTTTTGTCCAATCTGAAAAAGATAAACAGCGATAGTCAACAAAGTTAAAGAACTGCTCGGAGTCGAGGGTAGCTGAATTAAAAAAATGGCTAGTTCGCCGACTAGCATAGAGAATCAAATAGACAGTTTCCTGGAACAGTTCAAGAGAAGTGCTTCGAGGGCTATGGAGGAGCATCATCATGTGCCTGGTTTGTACAGTGCCGCCGGCTTGATTCACAACCACTGCGATAACCTTGATCTGGAGGCCCTTGAAGCAGGTTTGTTTATTTATATTTATCATTATTTATTTTAACTCGTTGAACATTGAGTAATCAACAAAGTTTTTGATGATTATCAGTGAACTGAAAGTAAAAAACAAAATTTTTTCTTATACAAGTGAATTTATCAAAATAATATGTATGATTTACCCACAATTGATACTAATATTAATAATCAATCACAAATATTAACATGAACTTGGTAAATAACACAAATTCTAAATAAATTAAAAAAAAAACATTTAATTTTGAAAACCGTTTCATTTATCAACAAAGTATAATGCTTAATATTTCTAATTATAAAAAATACTTGTGAAATTATTTAATACACAATATTAAGTAAATAAAAAAAATTAAAAAAAGAAAAAAAAACAATCAAACAAATATAATTTGAAACGACCAAAATAGCCAGGACATTTATTGTATATCCTTCGATCAGGGTAATTACAGGACTCCTCAGATTTTATTGTTGACACACTTGGAAGATCTTATGTTTCATCGTTCAAAGATGATCACTTGATACAATTCAAAATAAAGAGAAATAAATTTGAAATTATAGAAAGCTTTTTCAATCAATAATCACTTGGTTGTCAAATACAACAAATATATTTACATTTACTAGTTATTTAATTATTTACTTATATATTTGTTCAAAGAATGAAACTGCAATTAAAAAAAAATCTCTAAAAATGAAACCTTTTGTTACAAATGTCAAATATAATTACAAGGTTTATTTTACAAAATTTACAATTTCAGATTTAAAAAGGTGTCATGATAAGATTATCAAGATTAAAAAGGTTTAGACTAAACTCAATGTATGAAAAAATGGTTTTCAAACCTATACATATGTGCCCTTCTTTTTCTTGAACATTTACGAAAAACACCAGAAAAAATACTCATGCAAGGTAGAGCATCTTGTAATTTGTTTTTGTTTTTTTAAATTTTAATTACTTTATTAAAATACCTCGAAAATTTTTATGTAAATTTAGTGTTTATTTTAAATAAAACATAACCAGCATTAGAAATTGTTGAAGCTTATTTGATCGCACGAACATGCACCGCAAAATTCGATAAAATTGATTTTCGATAAACGGTTCAATGCACTATATAATCAATGTAATAAAGTAAACTTAATCCAATGTAAAAAAATCGTTCTACCATAAACTTAATTTTATATTGAACTAATTAAAATACTCGCCGGATCAATTTTTAAACAAGCTTCTTGCTTATAATAAAAGTTATAACTATAAATACGGTTTCCGGGTAATAAGTCGTTGCAGTGAATAATTAAAATCCACAAGTAAACAAAGATTCGATCAAAGAAGGCATGAATTTGCAATGTAAACGACTCGCAGGACTGCGGAGGAGTTGATGGTGCACCTAGTGGGATTCTCTCGACCTTTATTGAGCCGACCGTTGGCTCTTCCTCTTTTTTCTCCCTCGGTTTTACGGCTACAACCCAGGGATAGTGCTCTGCTGCAGGTTGCAGGTGAACGCGCAAACGACCGTTGCGCGATCATTCGGTGTTAACATTTAATCGAGATCTTACATTCTTCGTACATATTCAGAATCTTTTAAACCCTCGTCCAATCATTTCAAACATGTGATTCATGATTCATTTAACATTTCTTTTAACTAAAACGGATCGATGAGGTTTCATTTTTTTTTTTTTTTTTAAGTATTTTAATGAAAAATTATCACAGTCATCACATTCTGATGTATGAGTATTCGTCGTCGTGGGTAAAAATCTTTGAAAACTTTCAGAAAAGTATGTTATGTATGTATAAATATGGTTATTTAAGGATAAATAATATCAACACCATAATATCGAATACAAGATCATTTCGCAAAAAAAGACGATAAAAAAAAACTAATAATAAGAACAATTGATTGAAAAATTTTTTAAAAAGCCGTGTATAGTAGTCTCAAAAATGGTAAAAGAAGAACAGTAGAGTTGGCAATAGGAGACGCAATTACGTGTGCAAGCTGCAGTGCAGAATAACGGAAACGGAAAACGCCGGCCGGTCGGGCGGGCGCGGCGCGGGCGTTCGGCACCACACTTCGATTACGTCTGTATAGGTAGCAGCTGAAAACCGCCCGCGCCTCTCGGATATTGCCACGGTTTTCAACTTACGGGAAATGGTTTGATGGATTTTACCAACTTCTTGCACTTTCCACCGAAAATAACTTCCGGAAGCTTTTTTACACTCTTCTTTAAAACTTTTTTAAATTTGTATTCTTTTAAAAATATCTTATAACTAAGTATAGTGTCAAAGCTATGTAAAATTTGGGGCTACTTTTATTCATAGCTTACTTCTAACTTGAGTGAACGTTGAACACGTGCTTTATTTTAATTTAAATTTAAAAAATCTAAAAAACTTTTGTTAGCAACGTAGATGCGCAAAATTTTAAAATTATATATAAGCGAGTATTAAAGTTTGAGTACAACCACCTTTATCACATTTAAAAAAAGAGGAATGTAAAAATGGTTAAGACACCAACGGTCCTCAGGTGTGCAATAACAGGGCTTGCGCATAAAATAACCATTTAAATGGTAAACGCGTTTTAAAGACCTTTTACGACTTGTAGGTTTTTTTTCACATTTTTGATTTTGTAAAATTAATTATTTGAATTCACGTAGTTTTAAAAATAACAACTATTTTTTTGTCGAAATTAATAATTATAGATTTTTTCAAATAAATTATAAAATAAGTTTGAAGCCATTTACAAAAAATATTTCCACAATTATTCAAGTTTGATTTCATAGTATTGTTAACGTTAATTTGTATCAATTATTTATTAACTCTTTTTAAATACGTTTTATCAAAATCCCAGCAAAAAATAAATTGATGATATAAAAAAAAATAATTTTTTTTATTAACCTATGTTTTATTAAATTCTTTGAAAGTTTATACGATCAACGATAATGGAGCTATCTAGGGCATACAAAATTAAAATGTTTCATACCGTAGAAGTGCAACCTATTACAAGTTAAATATCGATAACGAGGACAACCAGTTATCGTCTAAAAAATTTACAGTATTATGAGCACATATAGAGCTGCTTGCATATGTGAAAAAAAAAATATATTTGGAACAAATTAAAGACATTGGAAAAAATTTTACATTCCCTTTAAGTTAATAAAAATAAATTTGTACGAAAGAAAAATAATTCTCCAAAATAACCTGCGTTAAAACCATGATTTTGGAGTGAAAAAGAAACAAAAAAGCAAAGTATGCATTTTCACGAGAATTTTCAAGGGTTTTACAGTGGGCAACGATTCCACCAAGATCCTAACGACACGGCACCGAGCCAACCCGATGGGGAAGTGATTTGGCGCATTGCGACTGCGTTATATATACGCATTATACTGCGACAACCCTTTGATACACCTCACTGTTCCTTTCTCCCCGAGGGTCTTTAATTTTTTTTTTTTAGTTTCTTATAAAAAAAAAAAAAAAAAAAAATGAGAAAGATTGCTTTTTAATCTGGGAAGGGTTGCGTCCGATGACCCATTTTTACGTAAATTCTCACATCGCAAAGTACGATGAGATTTTTTCAATCCTATTTTTTACTTTAACATTTTCCTTATCACAAGTCTAAAACAGAAAATTGGATTTCTCAATCATTGCTTTAAGGACCTGTAATAAAAGATACCACCATGATAAAACTCACGAAGCTTCATCACTGAAAATTGCTTCGATCCAGATTGGCGTCACTGCTTCTTCCAGCTCATTTACCTTGATAGATTTTTATTAGTCTTTTTTTCTAGAAATAATGATCCAGAAAAGAAGATATTGGTTTCTTATTTGTCTTTGAAAGATTTTGTAGGTTTTTCAGTAACAATCAAGAAATAGGCTATTTTTATATTTTATTTTGTAATTTGTTTAATCAAAACAACTTTTTCTAGTTCAAGTCAATCAGGTCAATGAAATTTTATTTACATTTGCATTTTTTTAACGATAGCTAAAAAAAATTTTGCTTATAAACAACACAAAAAATTGGTCGTAACGGGGACTAAGCTTTTTTTCTCTTTAAAAATCAGGTCGAAATTTCAAGAAATAAACGAAATTTTATAAATTAGGGTCAAACGATGTATTTTACTTTTGTCTTCAACTTACCAGGTAGACGTTTAGTGTAAAATAAATAAAAACCCGTTTTTCACTGAGGTTTGGCCCTTAAGAATAAAATCGCCGTTAAACCGGCTTTGATAAATCACGTGCTTGACAGAATTTTTGAATTTAAAACTCTTTCATCATGGCAGCAAGAACCGCATCTTGTAACCGCAAACTCACAGCTGAAAAACTTGGGTGCATATTTTCCCTCGTCACCCTTCACATTGGGTTCGTCGCTCTGTCAGTATACGTGACTTAATCTTAAAGAAGATTTTTCCGAGTCTCATTCCTATAAATCGTATTTGCTTTGCAGCTGTGACGCTCTCATCAAAAATAAAATCTTACAAGCTCTCGTGGGGTGGTATTTTAAAGCTGTTCTTACAAACATCAAAACTCCCCTCCAATTTTGAATCTTTAAATGTTGTAAGTACTAATGTCTTACTTCTAACGTATATCTTAGTCATTGTGATGTTTTTCTAATTGTATGACACCTGAAGAGGAGGGCAAGGCCCTTGAAACGTTGTGCAATAAAAAATTGATAACAAATTACATCTTGTTATTATTGCGCCTGGATCATCAATACAAAGTCACTTCTCCAACTTGAATCTTTCATTATCATTTTCAAATAAAATAAAATTTTGACACTCAACAAAAAGTCTCGCGATTATAAAATACGATAGTTAAACAAAAAGCTTTAAAGATAAAAATTACAATAGGCAATGATAATATTTTATTAACAATATAAAAACAGTTTCTATTTTATAGTTTTCATAAATACCCATAAATTAAATTTTAAAAGTAAAAATTATTGAAATAAAAATCAAATTACTATGCGAAGAACTGAACAAATTTTAATTAAAACTCGAATGTAAAAAATATCTGAAAAAATTCATACTCTTGATAAAATGCAAGTGTTGCCATGAAAAAGAAAAGTAACGTCAACGTAACATCAGCGGTGCATCGCACTCGGTCGCTCCTCCCTCAAAAGGACGAAAAAAAAAACCCTTCACGCTCCGTTTCTATTAACGGCTGGGACACGCACGTGCTCCTCTAGCTTTTTCTCGTTGAAACGAAAAAACAAAGAAAATAAAAGCATCGCGATAAAAGTTTGGAGCCCAAAAAAATATAATATCACAATACGTAGACCAGCCAAAAATGTAAAATAAACGAGAAGAAAAAGGATTTTTAGAGGAAAAAAATTAATGGTTGAACAAACGGGGTCGAAGTACATTGGCTCGTTCCAGTTATTTCTTCAAACTTTGAGTCTAGCTTTGAAAGAAAGAACACGGGTACAAAAAAATGTAAAACAAGGGAGAAGAAAAAGAAGTCATTTAAAGCTAGCGTAAAAAATAAGCTCGAAAAAAAGATTCTTGGTAACAAGAAGATGGCCCGATAAGAAAGTACAGCAGAAAAGTTGAAGTAATGCAAAAATTTTTTTACATAAATTGACGAGAGGCATAACATTGTTTTCATCAAACTTCTGGCTGTTGACGCTATAGAAGGTGTTGTAGCATTAGTTTCAGAGTTCTACATATAGTTAACGCAGGGCAAAGTTTTTGAACGTTTGAATGGAGTGCTCTACTATTGTCGCCTTAGTGTCGAATGCTCTTAACTGTAACTTCTGTAACTGATATGAATGTTACTTCATTTAACAGTTTGAGTTCATTTTCAGTACTCGATAGACTCAACCATAATTGTGATAGGACCATATAGTTTCGGTTATTGTCGTTATTTTTGTTTGTTAATAAGTTATTTTTTCCCGAGAAAAACTCATCAAACGGACAATTTGAAAGATTTAACCCGAAGATATTTTTCAATTTTTTCGAGATGGTTGGTGAAGAATAATCTAAAAATAAAGAATCAATATTAGCGACAGCAGCGGAGATTACAGCACGATAATGTTTTATCACAGACCTGTGTATACATAATTTAACAATGCTCAGATGTACGCTTCTCAAGTTTTTCCATGTGTAAGCTTTAGCCATGATTCTATCCCACCGAGAGTTGACTGTAAAGCTTTCTCGCTTTCATCCGTGCAGCAATGTCCTATTTTTTTTATGAATCCATAAAACTAAAGCTCGTAGGTAAGTGACGGGTCACAGCCGTCAGCGCACAATGGCGTAAAACATTCCCCGTGTATTTTCAAGCATCGCCTTTTTTTTCATACGCGCACAGCCTCTCTTTATATGCTAATGCATGCGGTTGTACGACTAGAGTACTCTAGTGGTTTGTTAATGGTAATTTTGAGCTTTTTAAGACCAGTTGTTTCGCGTACCTTTGCTAATATACTTGAAAAGTTAAATAATTCTCGTAAGCTTGCTTTTGTGAATAGAGTTGTAAGATTTTTCTCGAATATTCTGACACTTAAACGCATTTTTTTTAAATAAAATTTTTTCTTGTTTCTTAACGCATAAAAATTACCACATGTAGATTGCCCGTGCGAAAAAAAACCTTAGCCCAAAACGAATAAAGTGACAACGGAAGTACTTTCGGTGACTAAAATTTTTGTGGACAGACAAAAAATTGGCGATAATTAAGTACCATAAATTGTTTTTAAAATTTTGAACCAAAACTTTATACACTATCAACGAATAATAGATTTACATTTTTTTTTTTATTGCACATGCCCCAAAAGTGTCACTTTTATTTCAGCAACGAAGGAGGAAGTTTACATTTTTAAGACTTTTTCGATGAAAAATACAGTGCACATCAAGGGAGCGAATAAAGAATGCCTCAGAGGCCAGAGCACATTTTTATCACCCTCGCCTACGGTGATAATCCAACGTGCTCTGAGACATTTTTAACTTTTGCTCCCTAGATGTGTAAAATACTATTTTTAATTTCTAATATCAGTATAAGAGTAATTTTTTTATGCTGACAATTTTTTTCTTAGAACCTCCAAGGCTCCAACATGTTGACCATGATCAGCAGACGTCAGGGCAGTTCAAGGCAGAACAGATCCTACCTAGTAACATACCGACGTTTTTTCCTTCTTTGGTTGCTTAAGATGATAGATAAAAGTATACATATACATCCCTTATGAATCAAGTGTCGTGCAGAGACCCCACGAATTATCTGTCGTTGTATTCAAAATCGGGCGAAAAGTACACATTTATAATTCCTTTACTTGCAAAATTGATACTTAATGTTCTCTGTTAATGGGAATCAGAAATGAAGTTGAATGTTTTAAATTTTCAAGACTCTTCACTTTAATTTAAATAAAAACTCGTTGAAAATATTTTTAATTTCAACTAAAATTACCATATTATTTCTACCATTCAAGTACAGCATTATGCAGTTTCATTTTTTCATTTTGAGATTTCTGAAAATATTGCAATTGAAAAAAAATTTTAGATTTTTTACTATAGTTATTTATAACAATTCAATGTAAATATGTATTCCGTTTATTTTGTATATATTTAGTTAAAAGGCTAGAAAATCTATAAAGTTTCTTTGAATATGCAAAAAAAGGTACAGCAGTAACGAAAAAAATTAAAATTATATTTTGGATTCTGTCGTCTTGGTGTTCTTCACTCGGTTGCCGATGAGATAATCCGCTATATCTATGCAAAGACAATTAGACGGATACACAGTGACGAAATCGTCAGGCGATGGCCTGAGAGGCCCGGAGGGGGGGTTTTTAAAAAGGTGTGCGCCGGTGTGGGTGCACGACACAGTTCGCGCCGGCGCATCGGCACGCGTAGACGAAATCGCGAGTCGAGTTCCACACACAAAGACCGCGGCAGCCTTTATCGATCGTCTACGTCGTATAGGCCAGCGAGCTGGCGCTGCAGCACCTGCACCCGCAACAGAATTACTAGGAGAAGCTGCTGCTAGGCCCACGTGACTGTGCACAGTGATAAGAACTTATTTTTAAAACTCTTAGACCAGCAGTGTAGTGTGTGTCCTTTTAATTCTGTGGTGGAACAGTGCTTTTAGTGCGACTGAGCTATCGTGTTCTCCAGCGTTACTCGGCCAAGGATAAACTTGCGACTGGATGACTACAGCCGGGACGAAGCAAGTACTCCGAGTTGCTCCAGGAGGAGGATGATCGTCCAGAAGCACCGGAAGTCGAGTCACTCCAGCTGCAATTGTCCCTGTCATCACCACTGCACCACCAAATGTCCAGGTTTGATGCTATTTTATGATCTCTCTGTTTGTTCTTCGCCTATCAGTGCGCAAAAGTTACCATTCTTATCAAGAACCCAGTTCCCACTGGCTTGGTCACTTCTCTATATCACCACAGTTTCAACAAATTTTAATACTCGACGTACTGTTTTTGTTGTTGTTTTTTTTTTTTTTTCTCAACACCTACCGGATCATTAACGGTGACTAATTAGCAGAAAAAAAAATCTAAACTTTATTTTAATTATGATAAATTTTCCATTGTTCGATGTCAGTTATCAACAGTAACGGTTTTTTCATTTAATTTTTTTTTTTTTTTTTTTACAACATTAGGGCAACCTTGTTAAGTTTAAAAATCGAAACACTCACTCAAAATACTCTCGTCGGGTTTATTTTAATTCTCGTTACGCTTGAGAGATTTTATGAATGGCTTTTTTGCTTGTTGGGGAGGGATTTAAGTAGTGTGAGGATGGGTACGGAAAGACCGTTAAAATAAAGCCACAGGAAATGATCTTTTTTTTTTTAATCAAGTGACAGCTGATAGTGGATAGAGTGTAATTTTATTTAGTTTTTTTTTTTTTTTAAAGCTCGTTTAATGCTGCCGAGACTCAATTTTTAATGTCTGATTGATAATGAAATACATTTGTCATACGGATAAACAACGAAAAAAAATTCTCTTATTAACAAAAAATTAGTAATTCTTATGGAATTTTGAATGCTTTTAATTAAAAGTTAAAGTATGCTACAAAAAAAAAAAAAACTTAATGGAAATCGATGCGAAAACTTTCAAGTTGAAATTCCTCTTGGTTTTCTATTAGAACAGACAATTCTGAAAATGTAGAATTTTATCGATAAAACATTTGTTGAAAGATTTATTAGTGTATGCAAAGTATAATTTTATGACACGATTCTAAAATTTAAGGATAGGTTACAACATATTTTAAAGCCGTAACTTTTAACGATCAGTGATGAGTCCACAGCCTCATAAATCGAGCTGCTTTTGATTAGAGACCGAAAGTGGTAGCTTAATTTGAGTTTCCTTTGCTTCTTTCACATTGTTTTCTCAAGCGCGCCTACTTTCTTAATGATTGCAGGCATTAGGTAGTTATTAAAAATTTGTGTGCACAATCATTGCCGATAAGAACTGTCGTGTCAAGGAGACCGCATAAATCTTTTGTGGATCATGTAATTACTCCACTAATAATAGTAAAAATTATCGTTATATGTTGTGGTATGGCAAAAAATTATTCAAAGTTATTAGAGAAAATTTTTAATTGATTCAAGAATAACTCCTTTCAAATAATTCTTGGATATAATTCTAAGGTAATGTTCGATATAGCAAACATAAAAAAATAAGCAGGACTATATAGGGTGAAAATTTCTATTGTATGGTTCTAATTGCAAGCCACGCGATTTTTTAACGACGTTCCAGATCTTGGCTTACGTTGCATAAGACCTAAATTTTTATTTTCTCCAACTATGTTAAAGTCATTTATGGCATGAGTTCAAACTTTATTGTACTTTTTAATCAGAAAGATTTGGTTTTTATCAAAAATATTTGTGTTTTTTATATCTTTTTGTAAGATCCATGTACATACAAACACTTATTATAAATTAAGTACACTTAATAAGCAAAATAAATGCAAACTGAATGATTGCTTGAGTATGTAATTTACAGGACCTAAGGTAACAATATTAATTATACAAATTCCACTACAAATTCATTCAACCCGTATTTAAAATCAAAATAAATCGTACTTTCGATTAATACGTCATTCTTCTCAGAGGTTGATTAATTCAGGTGGCTGCTGGAAAATTATTGATTTGACTCGTAAAATGCGCCCGTGCGAAACATCGAATAAGGGTTGGCTTTTTTGCAAAAATTCCGTCCGGTGAACGAGTTTGCTGGCTTTTTACCACTCTTTCATTTTGTGTAGCAGGGGAGCGTAAAGATTGATTAAACTGTCACAGTTTTTTTTTTTCGAGCACATTTTTTAACGAGCACTATTGCCTTAGAAATTTGTCAAATGATTTGTTTAAAAACAATGAAACAAAAAAAACTTTTTAATTTAACTATAAATGTTATTCAATTAAAAATTATTTACATTTACCTTTTTTTAGTTATTATATAGATAGAAATAAATAAAATAAAAAAATTCAAAGTGTATTAAAGAGCGATAAAATTTTCTTTCATTGTCATAAAACACCTGTTTACATGTTTATATATTTACTCACAAGGAGAGGTCACACCCTCCGGGTCACCGATCTTGACGAAACTTTGAGGATCGTTTTCTTATACCAAAAGATGAAGAAATCTACCAATCATCCCGTCTAATGGGCCTTTCATACCTAGTTCCTACATAGCTTATATCGTATTTTCAGCTCTTTTTGGGTTTTTTTGCGAATTTTCATATAAATTTCTGCTTGAAGCCTATTACACTTACAAAATTCTGCAACCCCGCATTCTCTTTATTTTTTTATTATCTTTTGAGAAAAAATATTTTTAAATCTAATTTTGAAGAAATAGTCCGTGTAAAATTAAGGTAATCAAAAGCACTTTTTTACTGTTTTTTTGGTTTTATGAACTTAAACTGTACGTCGTCAGCCTTATCAAAATTATGTCTAAAAATATTTTTTCTAAAAAATTCATTAAAAAACAAAGAAAATGCGGGGTTGCAGAATTCTGTAAGTGCAATAGGCTTTGAGCAGGAATTTTTTGAAAATCAGCTTGTTTCGACACTTTTGTGCGACTTTTGTGGTTATTTGTGCCAATTTTCAAAAAATTCCTGCTCAAAGCCTATTGCATTTACAGAACTCTGCAACCCGGTATTTTCTTTGTTTTTTTACGAATTTTTTAGAAAAAATATTTTTAGACATAATTTTGATAAGGCTGACAACGTACAGTTTAAGTTCATAAAACCAAAAAAACAGTAAAAAGTGCTTTTGATTACCTTAATTTTACACGGACTATTTCTTCAAAATTAGATTTAAAAATATTTTTTCTCAAAATAAGATGAAAAAATAAAGAGAATGCGGGGTTGCAGAATTTTGTAAGTGTAATAGGCTTTGAACAGGAATTTTTTGAAAATTCGCAAAAAAACCCAAAAAGAGCTAAAAATACGATATAAGCTATGTAGGAACTAGGTATAAAAGGCCCATTAGACGAGATGATTGTTAGATTTCTTCATCTTTTGGTATAAGAAAACGATCCCCAAAGTTTCGTCAAAATCGGTGACCCGGAGGGTGTGACCTCTCCTTGTCAGTGAGAAATTTTCTTCCATACCTGTGTCATCAGTTTTAAAATATCAATAATTTTATATTTATAAAAAATTAACAATAACTCTGTTATAAGTTATTAAAAAAGTATATAACGAAAAAAGTAAAAAGAAATTAGTCTTAAAAAAAAAGAAGAATGAAAAGCCAGTTTTCTCGTACGCTTAATCACTCTCTTTTTCTGTAGTTTCTCAACGTATAGAGCATGACATATGCTACTGCAATGTCGTTTTGCTGACATTTACCTTTGTTTTAAAATTTCTGTTCTATAATAAAAATCTTTGCTCTATAAAATAATAATAATCATTTTCAAGGTTTAAATAAAAGCCATGTTGTGAATAATTAATTGAAACCGATGATGCAGGTGCTAATGAAACTCAGCTAATGTTTTCATATTAGTTTAAAAATGGTTACATTCATCAATTAAAAATACTGAATCAAGAACTATTTGAAAAAATTAATATGAATACAGAGTAACGTATCAGACGTATCAGAATAACTTATTTATTAAGCTTATCCTTAACAATGATTATCATTAGCATACCGTGACTATTAAAAGCTGTCACGGGTAATATTTTGAAAAAAAAGCTCGTGCAGCACCCACAGTGTTGACCAAAGTTACGAATATTAGGGACTTTAAATCTCGCTAGACTTTCATCAGCGTGGCAGACGCGCCTTAAAAAGAGCTTAAAAGCTCGCACGGGATGATCTACTGGTGCTGCTTGAAAGCTTCTTTTTTTCAATGCACGCATGAGCGCAAGTCTTTTCGATGGCCATTGAATTGCATTATTTAAAAGAGGTCTCTCTTGTTAGGTACCAGAGGCAATTTTTTAAAGAGGTATGTTCGCTTTTACGTAGGTATCGTGCCGGACTTGTTATGATTATCCTGCAGACGCTAATCAATACTCGTGATGTAAAATGCATCTCTCGCAGTGTATCAATTTAGTGAAACTTTAAATAAGTATCAGATTAAGTTCAAGTTTAAGATTAAAATAATATACCGCATCGGATTCATGCTTCTTTTTATTCAAAATGTTTTGACATTTTAAAAATTAAATATTAAACATTTTCCTTATTATTAGACTGAAAAATTCATTTCTATTGTATAAGTGTAAATTAAGACATTCTTAACAGCTTATATTAACTAAAACTTAATTGATGAAATTTTTTAAATGAAATTTGAATTTTTTTCTCATGTTTATGATAACTTACATACATACATCATATATTTTTCATTTTACTTTACAAAATTAATTCATATCCTTGATTGCACTTAAAAATGAAATATTCTCTGTGACCCTTACCCTTGAACTTGAAGAGTGACTGCCTGAGAATTAAGACTACGAAGTTGAGCCTTTTTTTATTAAAAAAACTTCGTCATTTTGTTTGTTAATTTTTTTATTGCAATTTTTGACTTATTGTGTTAGCTGTGCGTCATAAATTGAGTAGTTCTTTGATATTTGATATTTATTTAATACAAATGTAATACATAAAATAAAATACTCCCCGCTGTAAGCAAATGAATGCTACGCGCAGCAGGCTTGCGATAGCGAAATTTTAACGTATAAAACGCATGTAAAATTAAAACTATAAAACAAAACTAACATACTTACTTTAATTAATTTTGTTTTTTTGAATTTAGTGTATTTTTCTACTCACTCAAAATGAGATAGTGATTTCGTTACCGACCGAGTTTCATTCGATTACTGACTTACCCCTAACTGTAGTCTGCACTGCAGCCAGCAACATTCAACCAAGTTAAACTTTTTGTCAGGCCTATCTTTTTGGTTTGACAATAAACTTTGTTTAACTAGAACAAATATGATTTTGTTTTTTATTATTTTTTCTGTGTTTTTGATAAGTTTTTCTTTCGTAATATAATTGTTGCGTAATCTTTATTTAAAGTTAACCAACTAAAATCGCTAGTCAAAATTTGGATGCTGTGAGTTTTGTTTACACTCAGTTAAGGTTCAGTCTCGAAGCTTATTCGAATAGATTTTGTGATATTTTTAAAATATTTTAAAATAGTATGTTTATTTATCCTTACTATTGCTTGTTTTTGTCTGTAATTGTTGAAAAAAGTGTTTAAGTTTAGAGGTTAGATTACTTGATACATTTTTTATCTACAAAGTTTAGGATAGAAGATATGTAAAAAGAACGTTTCCATGAAGAGAAATAATTCATTTCAGTCGTAGTCATGGATGTAGCATCAAATTCAACTCAAAATTCTGAAAATCTTGTTTTTGATGTTATAGAACTCAGTGGTACAAATTCAGAACATGACTCAAGAGTCGATAATACAGACCCACAGAAGAATAGTGAAGTTGAGGTAATACATTATCAATTCTTTTTAATCATGGAAATTTATGCATTTGGTTGAACTATTTTTGACAAAATTAATGTTTTGTTGTTTATTATTTCAGACTGAAGAAGAAGACTTGGAGAAAAAGACAAATTTAATGGAAAAAGATAAAAGTAACATCACTAAAACAAAGAAAAAAAAAACATTATGTAAACCTTCTTATGAGCCGACAAGACTAGAAGAAAATTCATCACAAGTAGAAGAACGATTTAAGCAGGGCTGTGAATGTCAAGATGATCAATGTTTTGATAATCTGAATCCTGAAGTAGTTTATAGACACAGACTGAATATTGCCGAGTTAACCAAAACAGAGCATGACATGTATCTTATGGGATTGATAAGAAGTTGTTTATCTAATCCTTTTGAAACCACGAAGCACACTGAAAGACAAAGGCTTAGAACTCAGTATGTTTACCAGGGAAGAAAAGTTTGCCTCGAAGCTTTTTTGTATCTAGAAAACTGTACACATTATCAGGTTAAAAGGATAAGAAAGCATTTGTCTGTTCATGGAGTTACTCCTAGAGTGCATGGAAACTGTGGCAAAGTACCACATAATACTTTTTCTCTAGATACATATCAAATAGCCACTAATTTTTTGAAAGATTTTGTGAAAGCTCAAGAAATAAAACAAAAAACAAAAGCTTCCAAAAATTCTCCGCTGTATTTAGCCGCAGATGTTACAAGAAAAACAGTTCATGATATGTATAAAGAATTTTGTAAAAATAAATCCCCAGATATAAAAATCATGGGTTATACCACATTCAGAAGATTTTTAAAACTTCAGTTTTCTCAATTGAGATTTACAAAACTTGAGTTTGTTGTTAGAGGACAAAATATGCAAAACCATTTGAAAACTGAAGTGGAAACAATTGTTAATGAAGATGGAGAATTAGTGCCAGTAATGATAGCAAATGAATCTCCTAATGAGCTTCAAACTTATATCTTAACTCCAGCTAATAGTGTACAGACTTATAAAGTGACTAAAAGTAGTGTTGTTATTGATAAGTTAGGTCAACCTGTGACTATAACAGAAGTTAGTGCCATTTTAAAAGACTGACATATTTTCATTGTTTAAATTATACACCAGGTAAAATAATTTTAATTGAATAAGACCATAAGGATTTCTCTAAAAACTAAACTAATAATAATTTTTAAAAATTGAGCAAAAAATTAATTATTTTAGCTAGTCCTAAGAAATAAACAGAAATATTCAATAAATTTGATAAAAGAATTATAATTTTTAATTAAATACCTATGAATATCTCCTAATTTCATTACAATCCTTTTTTTTCTTAAATTAAAATTTAAAAATTATTGGAAACTTTTCTCTACATCATTGCAAAATTAATTTTTTAATAAAAAACTGTTTACATAATTTATACTAATTTTTTAGTTTCATTTTCTACAGAATTAAACAATTAACTTGAATCAAAGTTTAAAAACTATTTTGAAGTTTAAAATTTAGTTTTAAGTTATCAATTTTTTTCGTGAAGTTACAATTTTTACAAGAATTGACATATTAAATATATATATATATATATATTTTCTCGTATTTTTCAATCAGACATTTTTAAGTGCATTGTTATTATGCTGCCATACTGTTGCAGTGGCACTTTCATTGCAGCACTCAAACTATTAAACTGCCATTAATCTAGCTGTAAATCACTAAAATTTGAATTTGATAACTTCTTTGGCCTTCACTGAGAACGCTACTTATTTCAACTTTTCGACGATCACATCTTCTGTCGGGGAACTTTGTTTTATATTCGCAGCTGTGATTTTGGTGATATTAAGCAAATTTATATTAAAATACTATTTCTTCTATTAATGCGATCAACCCGTATTTTATAAGGATACACAAATGCTTTGATAAAAAAAAAAAAAATTTTTATTATCTTAGATTATTAATCCAGTTAATGATTTTACTTATTTGATAAAAAAATTTTGTAAAGCTTGTAAAAAATTGAATGCTAGTTCGTCTTTACACAAGCAATAAAAAAATGTGTTGAGAGTAAAATTTTCACATGCTTTTTTCATTAATTACTCGCACCATGCCTCAATTGATTTTAAATATTTGATACTTTTTTCATGCTGAATCTTCAAATTCTCCCCTCGAGCATTGTTTTTTTAAATAGCTTCATTTGTATAGTCTTCCAAGAGAAAAATTGTTAAGGAAAGCCCTCCGGTGCTCTGGGATGGTTTCGATTAGATTTTACAGTTGCACAGCGCAGAGCGATAGAAGAAGGGGGTGGGGGGGCAAGGTCAGTGGATTGCAACCGGTGCTTACTATCCGGTGCAGCGCAACTTACTACCAGTCTGGAACGCTCGGAAGAGTCAGTGAGCCGGTGCGAGCCTCCGGAGTCGTACCTCTTTTCTTTCACCCGTAATCCACTTTGCTTGTGCTACCACCCTCCCGCAGTCGCGCGCTGTTTCCAATACTCGCGGTGTCTTTGTTACTTAACATTAATACTACGATACACTTCACCATTGGAGTTTTTATTTAAAAGAGGTTTGTACACTTCTCACCCCACTATCTTTGACGTTGTTTTTACCCTCGAGAAGAAGGCTTTTGAAGTTTTATATCTTTAACACAGAACAAAGTTGTTAATTTTTTTTTTCATCTCTGTGATGACTGTAAAAAATTTATATTGAGCTCTATTAAACATTTTTCGCGGAAAACGGCTAGATCAAACAATAGCTTATGCGCAGTGCATCAAAGGATAAAAACTCAAATAACAACTCGCGTTGCACATGCAGCTTTGAAAAACAACTTGTGCATGAGATTTAAATGTAAATCTAATGGTCTAAAATAAGTCGCGACACAGTCAATTTACACACGTACCTTGATTTTTTTGTTTGCACTCACGTGCCAAATTTAACGAATGCGCGGATCGCAACGCTGTTTATCAAACACTGTGCCTCTGTGTTCGGCATGTTCGAAAATCCAGTCAACACTATTCAAACGAGAACGGTTTAAAGGATCATGCTGCGTGGGTGCATAATGAGATAATAAGAAAAAATTACATAACCGTGGATTCGCGTTACGAGGGTCTCGATCAAGGGATCGTTCCTCAAGCAAAAGTAAAGTGTACAGGCTGGTTAATATAATTCCATTAGTCACCTTGTATAGGCAGCCAGCCAGCGGCTCGCGACTTATCGATCGGGCGTAAAATTCAATTAGCACCACCGCTGCCGCAGGTGCTGTTAGACAAATACATACGCGAGGCATCGGAATTAGCTACCGCTTGTCAGCGTGTGTGTTCGTTAAATGATTAACATGGATTTCGTTGTTGCTTGTTTTTCAGAGGATGTCGAGAGCATGACCGGCGAGATCGAGAACGGGGACCTGGCCGTTCGAGACGTCGCGGATTTGCTCCAGCCGCAGTACGCCGTCATCACCGGTGAGTCTCTTTTCTTTTTTACCTTCGCCTCCGAGTTTTAAGCGTAACCTAAGAGATTTATAGTTACATAGTTACGTTTTTTTCTCCACCTTTCCTGTCATCTTCCCCCGAGCAAGTTTGTTTTATTGGTTTTACGGTTTTTTACGTATGGACGTGATCATTCTTCCTACTGTGTACTAATCAAGCTCTGCCTTTTTTATCTCAAGTTCACCTACTGGCCGCGTATTTCGAAGCCTATTTTTCGTTTAAACCGCTTTTCTTACATTAAAAAAAAAAAAAAAAAAAAATTAAATAAATATACGAATCTAGTCGACCTCGATAACGGAAAAAGTCCTTTATTCGCGGGGAGGAAATTTTCCTTGGGCACCAGGCCATTAGCGAGATGACCGCCCTTTCGAGATTGACCGCTCGGCTCGTATAATCAGTAATCCTATACCTAGGAGAAAATTCAATTCCGCGCTTACATTAGTCGCGCAAATTGCTGCATCTCCTCCTTCTCCTCCTCCTCCTCCACTGCGTCGATCAGATCGGCTTATGATTTTCATTCGTTTGTTTTCACAATGACTCTTTTATTGGCTCACTTTTAAATGGCTCTGTAACAACTTCGTCTCTTGTTCTTTTATTCAAATAAAACCAATGGAATTTCATTGTCTTTTTTTATTTGACAAATAATTTTTCAAAAATTTTGAAGGGAAGAGAAATACGTAATAAGCGTGAACTCGGTCAAATGACGATCCGGTTACCTCATGATGAGCAGAGATAACTTCCAGCTCGTAAAAGGGAACGGTATAGCATCGAAAAAAGAGTGATCGTCGAAGATTCCGTGCGATATAAAAGAGTCCGTTAAAACCGGTTGTTTACTCTTGTTTGTCCCTTGAACGCATAAAAAACCAACCAGCTGATTCAGATATTCATTAATCGCTGAGCTAGCGCGGAAAAATTACCGTTTCCGGAGGGAAAGACGACGCTTCAGGTTTTTCACGCCGACAACCTGAACAGCGCCAATCGAACATCTCGATTGCGGAAGCTTCTATTTATTTTTTTACTCACAATTCAGCAGCTGATCTAGCTTATTTAACGACTATATTAAATTTCGTTTTTATGCTGCAGCTTCGCCGAACGCATTTCTATCTACATGTTATTTCTCAGAATTTCTCAAAAAGAATTTTTTTTTCAAACAATTAAAATTATTCGATAACAGTACAAAATTAAAAAGTGATCTGATCCCTTGGCTTTAAGTAAAAAAGCCCCTTGCAACGGATAACTATTAAAATTAATTGGCAAAAAACTTCTTTTTAATGCAAAGTAATTTTTTTCGACATTCTGTGAAGTTCTCATGTGAAAGAAAATTTTTAAATGACTAAACTATGAAAAATAATTTACAAATTGATAAGAACTACTTTAGTTTAAATGAACTTTCTCTAATAATAAAATATAATCGAGAAAATAATAATAAAATGAAATGATTTTTTGTAAACAACACTTCAGTTTAATTGGAGCAATCGCTGACAAGTTCAAGTTCAAGGTTAAGAAACAAAGTCGCCCCTATATCAGTAGTGTTTAAAATGTAAAAAAAAAAAGAGGTGAGGCTAAGGTAGAATAATTAAAGCGGGTTCCCAGCCAGTGTCTTCAATAGCGCTAATAAAGTTTCCCTGCAGCACCGTGCAAAATAAACACGAGAAAAGCAAGCTAGTCTTGGTCTCGTGAGAAATGGAGAAGATCCATTGTGGTGAACGAAGCGGTGCGCTTGGTTCGTTCATTAAAATACGCAATCTATCTGCCTTATACCAACTCCAAGCTCGCCGAGCAGTTGTAATAACGTACCTAACGTGTATACTCTATATTGTATACATGTATACTGTACATTGCTCATATTCAAAACTCACGGGTCTACATCCTGACTTACAAATCTCGTATACTCAAAGCTAATAACTGCGACACTTCGCGAGATTATAATGGCACATTCGCTTAGATGAACGATTTCGATGAAATTTTATAAAAAACTAGTGTTAATTTATACTTTCAATCATCAGATTAATACCGTTTTAACGGTTTTTTAATTGAACTATATTTTTTCTTTTTTTTTTTGAAGATTGTTTTATCACACTTGGTTGACTGCATACATGTTCTATTATGAATCAATCGTATCTGTTTATTCTGATCATTTCTCATATTTTTAATTTTTCAAATAAACAATTTTGTGAAAAATTTTTCTGAGTATCAACTTCTAACAACACTAGACATTGAAACTGCTTTCAATTAATCCTACATTCTATTATTTTCTGTGAAACCACCAGTTAAAGCTCAAACTTTCTTACACAAAATTTTATTTCGAGCAATACCATTAATGAAAACCATATCAAATGATCATATCGATCAGACATAAACGACTTAGATTGCAACCTCCATTAAACATTTAGAGCTTGGTAACCGACCCTGACATAATTATTTGCTTGTATGCGTAATTTTTTTCGAATATTGTAACCCAGTCATACGATATTATTTCAAAAAACCCGTAACTTATATAAATAAACTGCCATTTTGATTCCGTATCCTTACAATAAATTTTTTTCTCAGAGCGCTTCATTTACAGAATATAATGAAAAATTATTAAGTATTCTTAAATATATATATAAATTCTACAAGAACTAAAAAAGCAAAAAAATTTGCCAATTTCATTAATAAAAAAATTTAAATAAAATAGCTGCAATATTTGAGAAATATCGAATGATTAATTAATACTCGCGAGCTACCGTTTGTTCAAAAATCCTTATGAATCAAAACAGTACTGTATCGTGATATTTACAATAGTCAATTTGAAAGAATATCTTAAACAAATGTCAATAATTTAATAATTTTCAATAAATTTCAACAATTTTTGCCAGTACTTTCCCAATACAGTAAAAAGTAAGAAAACTTCATTTAAATATAAGAGTTGCTGAAAAATCAATTAAATTATTCAAACTCTTATACGTTAGGGTCCCAAAAAATATAATTCGTTAGGATACTTAGATGTTTAAGTAGGGACAATTCAATAACACTTTTATTATTAGAGATTAATAATGAAAGCATACTAATAAATATTATTACTAAAATCAAATTACAATTGCTTTGTTGGTAGGTGGCAAAACACGGGAAGGATGTCCTATTATAACGTTTCCAGACAATGGAAATTTTCACAACTTAACTGACTTGGATTATCAGCGTCTTATGTTATATCTCACCTCTGTTCCAACGTACGTTTTGTTTTTATCTTAATTAAAATTCATGTTTCTAATTTGTTAGAAATTTCAAGAAAAAAAAAAAAAAAAAAAATGAATATATAAATCAAAACTAAAGAGTTTGAATAAGGCAAGCATGGTTAAAATTTTTAATTTAAGGTTGCACGAAGCTGATCTAGGATTTCATTTAGTTATTGACCGAAGAAATGATAAATGGAACTCCGTTAAAACTGTTCTTTTGAAAATTTCTGTAAGTAACTGAATGATAATTATAATACTCACTAAATTGAATAAAAGTTGATTACAAGTAAAAATTTTCACTCCTCATCAAAATATAATAAACAAATAATAAAGCTTGTAAACTTTTTTAAGGCATTTTTTCCTGGTCTGGTTCACGTAGCCTACGTACTTCGTCCAGTAGGTTTTTTTCAAAAGGCCATTTCCGAGGTATCGAATAAATTATTTCGGGAAGACTTCAAGTTTCGAGTCATAGTGCTGGCTAACGTAATTGAGTTACACGAGTTCATCGATAAAGACCAGCTGACTGATCAACTAGGGGGTGATCTACCTTATTGTCACCACACTTGGATACAAAACAGAATCGTAATGAGCTTATCAATTTATTCATTGCTATCTGCACGCACGAGACCATCCTATTACATTATTAACATTATTTTACGTACACTTACATTTATCATTATATCAGTCGTTGGTTCTTGTGAAACTTTTCTTTTTTTCAACTCAGTTCTCTTTTTACTATGAAACAAAAGTTTAAATAATAAGTACAGTTTTTGTAAAATTAATTACAATATAATTTTACCAACACTTTCAGCAATTTTATCTTATTTTTACTTATATTTTGGATGAATAAATTGAAATTAAATCAAAAACTTTTTAGTTTTTAATTGTTATTTAATTGAATAAAAATCGCCGAAAGAAAAGAAAAATATCACAAATTATAAAGTTTCATTGATTTTGTCAAAACTAAATCATCCTGCTGCAAAATCACTCAAAAGGCAAAGCTTTATATCTGTAAAGAGATCACAAATATTTTTTAAATTTGGCATTGCAGTTTTAAAGAAACAGTAATTAAGTTTATATTCTCAGAGGATAAGAGTGAAAAATTCAAAAGAACCAATGGATACACTGGACAGAGTTATGCACGTAAATTTCAACACAATTATGTACCTTAAAAGTAGAGATTGATTGGTTGATTGATTGATTGATTGGTTGATTTATATGTTTACATTAAAGAGTACAGAGAGATAAAGAGCGAAAGAGAGAGAAAAAAAAAGAATTTTGTTTTAATTTACTACTCTAATCCCTGCCTGCCACATCAAAATAACGTGTTTTCAAAAAAAATGCTGCTCGCAGAGTCTCGAAAAGTTCTCCTCGATGACGCAGGACGTGTCGCTGGCTCTGGACTCGTTCACCCGACGACTGGCCGAGGTCGAGTTCCCGAACAACACCGTGGCGACGACGTCTCTTCTGAGCCAGCAGCAGGCCGAGTACAACGAGCTCAAGGAGGAAATCCTGAGCGCCGCCCGACATGGAGAGGCCCTTCTCGATAGCGTACGACAACTCACCGGCAAAAGTACTGCCGATCGTCTTGGAAATGTTGCCGCCGTTGAGAGGTCAGACAATCTTTACTTTTTTTAAAGTTCGCTCCGCTCTTTGCCTTTGACATAATTTAATAACGTTAATCTGTCGTATTTTTATGATTCCAGGTTGCTGGTTCAGCTGGAGGAGACGGAGCGCACTTTTGACCTCTTCTGGTCGCATCACAGTTCCCGTCTTCGGCACTGCCTTGCTCTGAGACAATTTGAGCAAGACTTTCGAGAGCTGCAAGCTGGACTGGACCAGCATCTCAAGACTATTGAGGAAATGACGGAAGTCGGCGAGACTCAACTTCAAGTCGATCAGCTGATGCGAGATGCTTCCGCATTTCAAAGAATATGCAGAGTAAGTTTTTTTTTTTTACTCTTTTGCTTAAGCATTTACAAGCTGTGAAATACACTTATTACTCTGAAAATAACTATTTTATTATTATTACTGATAATTATGGTGTTTAACAGCTAATTCGAATTTATTTTTGTTATAAGTCGCTGCAAATTTTATAGCATTTTCTTTATTCTCAGTCACTCACAATCCGATAAAAGCACAGCTAACTTTTATGCAATATTCACTGTTCAAAAATATTCGCACAATTAAGATTCACAATTCCATTCATAATTTCAAAATTTATAAATTCATTCTTGTTTGATAATAACTAGTTTTTTTTTTTTTTTTTTTTTTTTAAACTAAAATAAAAAATTGTTTTACATGGTAAAAATTCTTTGCTAAGTTTTACACCACATTGCACAAATATCGTTAAAAAAAAAAAATTGACATTGCACCGCTTTCCTTTCATTTTTTTTTCGATAGAACTATTTGTTGCATACCATGTGGATTTGGGTTTTGGTAAGCAGTCCACTTTATTCATAAAATTTATATTTTATGATAGCATATTACATTTCTACTTGAGTACAATATTAATATCTAAAACTATCTATACTTTTTTTCTGGAGCTGATAAAAATATTCCTTTAATTTGAAGCTTTTTATTAAACGAGAGTATAATATTTCTTCATTTGCCTGTAAGTTTCGACGTCTTCCAAACGTTTTAAACGACAAATTAAAAAATTTTCTTTTAAAATTTAATTAATTAAAAATTATTTTCAATATCATTTAGTTTTTCTTATACAATTTCAATTTGATAACTATATAATATTGTGTAGTTCACAAAAAACTCAACATTCTTTTTTTATTAATTTATATTCTAATTTAAAAAATATTGTTCTATACTTATATTATTTAATGTTTAATGCATCTCATGTTTCAGTGATTTATAATTTTCAATATATTTGAAGTAAAATAGTTCAATCCAAATTCACTTTCATTCTGTTTTAATCTTATTCATTTGCTGCACTTTTTAATCATATTCAACACAACATATTGAAAAAGACAATTGCTAGTATCGTGCTAATTGGCATGATTGTCTCAACTTTTTATAGCTTTATATATTTTAAAAAAATAAATGACTGTGCCAATTATAGTAATGAGTTATAAATTAGATAAATCTTTATATTGACTTTATTTATACTGTAAGGCCGATATAAATATCTTATGAGTAATGAGTTATTATCTTTTCAATAAGTAATAAAGTCATGATTCTACTGCTGTAATTGAAACAGTTATAATAAATTAACTGCATGAAACTTATAAAATTTTTCCTTTTATTTTCACAAGTACCGTAAGATCATCGAATTTTTTTCATCATCGAAGTTTTAGTTGTAAAAAAATGTGAACAATAATCCACCAAGCTGTTTCGAAAATGAAGCTCTACTATTTAAATTAGAAATTTTTAATCACTCAATAATTTGATACATTTTTAATTTTTTGCAAAAAAGATTAGAATTCAGTATCTTGTTGGTACAAAAAATAATCTCAGATTCAGTTTTTGTTAAACGAGTTTAACTGACGATGTCAGTTAATCAAATATTTTGTCCAATTTATAAAATGTTTCTTTTAAAATTATTTTCAAATGAATAGCTGAATTTGAAATTTTTCAAATGAAAAAGAAAACTTTTTACACTTACAAAAAACTGAGTCTTGGCCTTGGAAGAATTTTTTAGTTCTTTTACTAATTCTTCCACAAAAGTATATAATTTTTATAAATAATTCACATTGGTAATTTTAGGGAAGGCTATGTAATTCGAAAAAAATATTAAAAACGATTCAAATTATATTCAATAAAATTTTCAAATTCATGACTCAAAATATTTCTTTATGAAAGCACTAATTCGACCTTCCTTAAATTTTTTCTAATATAGTGTAACCTATATAACTTTTGAGAAAACATGCACTTCGTATTAAATAACTTATTTATATACTTTTTTTTATGTAAACAAAACAAGTAACTAAGGATGTTTGCATGAGTTAGATACATTTTTACGATACTACAATAATAGTGGGGTTTATTTTAGAGAGACATAGACAGAGCCGAAGAAGTGATGAGCGCCGGACAGCAATTGTTGTCCGGAAGACATCAGTGTCCAGTTGAAGTTGTTGAGCCAAAATGCGCTGAGCTCCAGAGGGTGTGCACTATACTTAACCAGCGGTTGGAAAGGAGACTTCACACCCTCGCCAAATGCCGAGAACTTATGGACAATATTGAAAAGGTAATTTTATTTTTTCATAATTAACAATTTTTAATGAAATAATAGTAGGTATTTTGTATACCGGAGGCTAAAAGTTCTACTTTTTGGCCCATGGTTGATAAAAACCGAACGAGGGCCGATGTAGCCGGTTGATACGAGAGTCTTTTATCGCTCAAGGGCCGAGAAGTAGTAACCTCAAGGTGCGAAATGTGTTTCTTGAACCTAAAATAATATCTTTAGCTCGGAGAGCAAAAAAAAGCCCGAACAGCGAAAAACGGCTATTTTAAAAATTGAAAATTATAAAAAAACTAGCATACCGTCTGCAGCTTTGCATACATCTGCGTATAGAGTTAGAAAAAAAGATAAGGACACTGAAATAAAGTAAAGAACACAATAAATACACTTAAAACAAAAAAACTCCAGAACTACTGCAATGATTTGGAATTGATCGGCTAAGAACTTTTTGAGTTATGCGTACACATACGGTCAAACCCTTGTAATGGTTTGGGATTAACGAAACGTAAACATTGACTGTCGATTGAAGGTTCTACTGGATGAATATTAAGTAGACTCAGAAAGGAAGGCGGAGACATTTGAATTTGAGTATGCAGACCAACTTTTTGGTGTACGGACCAACCTTTTTTTTAATGAAATTGCAGACCATATATTCTCATGAGTTTTTAGTAGATCATACGTTTTAAGTAATAAAGATTAAAACTTTTTGACTTATGCGCCGATGTTTTTTTGGCCTCAAACCTTCCTTGAAACATAAGAAATAAACCTTTAAAGTTTCAAGTGAATCAGTTAAGAACTTTTTAAGTTGTGCACGAACACACGGGAACATGTTTTTGGTCAAAATCTCGAAAAAGTCAAATTTTATGTTTCTTAGTCGTAACTTTTTTTCTAATAAGGATATTGAACTCCGGTTTGGCTTAAAACCTTCCTTGAAACATAAGAAATAAACCCTTAAAGTTTCAAGTAAATCGGTAAAGAACTTTTTTAGTTATGCGTAAACATACGGTCAAACACTTGTATTGAAAATTATAAGAAAATTTTTTTTGGAGATTATTAAATCCGTTACAGCGGGCTTTTTTCATCCTGAGGTTTAAAAAATAAAATAATAATCTATCTAATAGTTGAAAAATGAAATCATCCAATTTCAGGCCAATACTTGGTGTACGAGAGGCGTGGAGTTGTTGGCTGCTCAAAACAGTTCAACTCCGCCTGATCAAGCTCTTCAAGAGCTACAATCTTTAATCGAAGCTGCCGAAGAATTTCATCATCCTCGAAGTATATTCGAGGATTCAATAATGCCGGAAACCAAAGCTCTAGTTACGCAGGTAAAAAAAGTTAAAATATATGCTGTTCGAAATGTTTTCCTAAAAAAATTTTTAAATTAAATAATTGCTTAAATGAATACTTAGGTATTACAAAGGATAGAAGATGTGTCATTAATGTGTGATAAAAGAATCGCAGCACTAAAACAACAACTTATGAAACCATCAAGACCTATTCAAACTGTCATACCTGAACAGGCAAAACCTTTACAACCGGCTCCACAATGTATCAGACCTGGAAGAATATTGAAAAAAGCAAATACAATGCCCAGGGTGAGCTTTTACTTGAAGTTATCGAATAAATGAATTAAGATTTAACGAACAGTTAAATTTAGGATAATAAAGTCAATTAAAATTGGTCATAAAATTAAATATAAATAATTTTAAGATGGAAATGGGCCTGATCGAGACAGGAGGAGAGGTCTCATCACCTGAGAGCGAACCCAGAGATCTGGAAGCTCTGCGTTTGAAACGAGGTCACGTTTTGACCGAGCTCGTCGAAACCGAACGCATCTACGTGGCTGAACTTGGGTCCATAATCAAAGGGTACAAAATGGAAATGAGCAACGAGGTCATGGCTCACCTACTGCCAGTCGCTCTCGTTGGAAAGTCCGACGTACTTTTTGGAAATTTGGAAGATATTTACCTTTTTCATGGCGATACGTTTCTTAGAGATTTGGAAAATTGTATTTCCAATACCGAACTTGTTGCCTTGTGCTTTGTACAAAGGGTAAGTTTTAAATATAGTACTTCATACTTAAAGATCTAATAATTTTTGTATAAATTAATACAGCTATATATGCGTGAGAGAGAAATAAAAAGACTGTATTTAAAACGTAATTTTAACTTTACTGTGTCTATTGCAGAGAGAGGTTTTCTATAGGTTGTACAGTTACTATTGTCAGAACATCCCACGGTCGGAAAGACTGAGGGAACAGATACAGAGCGAGCCGCAATTTCTCGTCGCGTGCCAGCAGAAGCTAGGCCACAAGTTACCTTTGGCTGCGTATCTGCTTAAACCAGTCCAGCGAATTACAAAATACCAGCTTTTGCTCAAAGATCTTTTGAAGTATAGTGACGAGCAAACCTGCTGCTCCAAGCTCCAGGAAGCCCTCGACTGCATGCTCGTCGTTTTAAAGTGCGTCAACGATAGCATGCACCAGACTGCCATTACGGGATTTGGGGGTGATTTGACAGCTCAAGGCGATCTTCTGCTTCAGGGTTCTTTCAGCGTATGGAGCAGTAGCAAACGAGAACGTCTCCCTCGGCTCAAGCCATCGCAGCGCCATATTTTTTTATACGAGAACGCTGTGATTTTTTGCAAGCACAGTAAGCCTCAAGCGCATACGAAAGCAACTTACCACTTTAAAAGATACTTAAAGGTAATTAATAACTTTTTTTTTTAATTTTCATCAATTGATAATTTAACTTTTATCGTTTTAAATTCGATTTTTATTTTATTAACCAACTTCTACAGACGTCACAAATTGGATTAACGGAGTCTGTTAAGGGCGATGCCCGCCGATTTGAAATTTGGTTGCAAGGTAGAGCCGAGGTTCACACGATTCAAGCGTCGAGCATCGACGTCAAGCAAGCATGGGTTCGACAGATCAAGGCGGTTCTCATGTCACAGCTTGCTGAGCTTAAAGGAAAACAAAATAACGCACTACTTAGTAAAAATGGACAAAAATATGGGTTAGTGATTTTTTTATTTTTTTATTTTTACGGAACTCACAAAAAGCTTCAAGTTTAAACTTACTCTTTCGATGTTTTTAACTGTTAATATAATTAATACAGATGAAAATCTTGGATTATTTTAAAAAATTTCAATATTTTTATTTATTTATATACTTGCGTTTGCGAATTTCCCTTTTTTATTTCATTCAGTAGTACACTTTCTGTTGTTTAAATTCCCTAACAAATCAACATGTGGGGTGGTGTTAATGCAACCCTTCAAAGAGTTGGCATTGGCCATAATAATTTTTTTTTTTCAAGGGATATTATTTTTTCATTATTTATAAACGCTTAAATTATTTTAACTATTATTGCAGGCCTCTACGACAAACGATATCTTGGGACGCCCAGAGCAGTTTGTCGGGATCTTTGCGAACACTATCGGTTGACAGCAATAATAGTGCGACAACGCATCTATCCGACGTATCGCAATCAACTGAAAATGATGACGTTGGTTGGAGTTCCGAGAATAGCAACACAGACGATGAGGATACTTTTGCTGATGTTGCTGGACCCGCTCCTGTAAGTCTTTCGTTATTCACCTTCGTTCGCTCACATTTTCAATATTAATCAATTTCTTATTTAAATTAAAAAAGTCAATCAAACATTCAAAACTAGGGGAGAGTATACTTTAAGTTACATTAAAAATTTATACTATAATATTTTGGTAAACAAAACATTCGATTTTATTTAAAATAAACAGTGCTATCGAAACAATTAATTTGAAATTATTCTTTATACTAAAAGCATTAATAAATAATAAAAATATTTTCAACTTTAAGCCATGAATTACCATTCATTTTTAAATAGTCATGTTAAATTTTGCACAGCAATAATTTTGATTTATCAGAATTATTAGTTCACAGCTTTTTAAATCTCAAAAAATGATAATTTTAATTTGAGTCATTTTCACTATCTATTTAAATTGAGGGAAAGTTTTATTAAAGAATATTTTTATTGCTTTTTAGAAATTATAATCGAACAAGCCAAAGATAATTTTTTAAGTTCCACGGAGTCAGTTCGTCGATGGGGAATTTTAGCATGGGACACCAAAAATGAGGTTTTTTGTGATTTTCTTTGACTTTAGATATTAGAAAACATTTGATTCATGAACTCAAGTCATACTTCATAATCATGAGTTTTCCGTTTTATTCACTGCATCACCAAGTGTCAAAAATCTGTCCAAGTGAAGTCTCAAGTATACTTTTCCCTTTAGTTTTATCTGTGCTATTCCAACAACGTATAGATGGCATATTAAACGTGGAGCTTTAAGAAATAATTTAATCATCTTTACATTGAAAATTTTTTTTACTCTGCAGACATGATTTTACTATCATTTATTATTATTATTATTTTGCTAGTATGCTCAATGTGTGCTCCAAACTTTGGATTTTGAATGTCGCTTTGGGTTTAAACATGAAGTTAAACTGAAAAATTTCTTTTTTTTTTAAATAATAATTAAATAACAAGTATTATTAAAAAAAAAAAAAAAAGTTCCACCGCACAACTGAATCTAATTCTGAATTTAGAATATATTGTAAATAAATACCTAATCTTTCAGAATATCACTCACAGAATATAGGTTTCTACGCTATTTTTCGAGATAATTAAGTTAGTAAATGTAAACTTTTCAGTTCTTTGAACTCAATCTTCTCGAAAAAAGTATGGAGATCTATTTTCAGAATGATCAGGTAATCACTTACAACATATTTTAAATTCAATAAAAGTTCGAGTTGTGCGTTGAATTTACAATGAATGCATTCGATACTTTTAAATTTTGAACTTTTAATTATTAAATTACATATAACTCATGCTTGAGCCCAAAAAAATGTTTTTAATCTTATGTGCAGCTTTTTTCTCTATTCACGCCTGCAATCAAGGAATAAACACTTTTTCTTGAAAAAAAAAAGAAAAAAAAATGCACAACTAGTCGTAATTGAAGGCTTTTAAAAACACATATTTTTAAAATATTATAATAATTTCAGGGAGGAAAATATATAGCACTGGCCGATTACTGCGCGATGGGCCAGTCCGAAGTGACGATGCGTGAAGGAGATACCCTGGAGCTACTAAAAGTTGGTTGCGCTGGTTGGTGGTTTGTCAAACTAGTTGGGGCTGGAATTGAAGGCTGGGCACCAGCCTCGTATCTAGAGTTTATCAGCCGAAGCAAAACTTCATCGCGCAGCTCGCAGTCGGTTAGTAGTCAGGAGGCCATGTGAAATAGGAGACTAACACACTAGATTCATCAATATCTTGTGTGTTAGTTTAAAGTCTCGGAATACCATTAACTTTATTATTATCTTATTTATACAATTTTATTATTGCTGTTACTACTATTATTCATTATTTTTATTTCAAATTCGACTCATCTGTTACGATCGAAGTTGAAAGTGCGCTGTGAGTTAATGCAAGGTACTGCAAAAAAAGATTTTCTTTTTTTTAATTAATAATATGTTTTGCAAAAAATTTTTATTTTTAGTTTCATTCTGAATGAGATAAAAATTTTTCATGATTCAAAAAAAAAAAAAATTATTTTGATTCTTGAAGAGATATGAGCGCTAAAGGTTTTAAACCGTGAATAGGTACTGCCGTAAGTGCATTGCAAATTTTATTTTTATCCTCAATAACTAGAAACACATGACAAATTTAATTAATTATTGTTCAAAGAGTTTCTCAACAATAGCGTCGTGAAACTTATTGAGGTAATAAAAATTTATCATAAAAATTTGCCACTTTTTTTTTAACAGTATCACGGTCCATAAATTTTTGATTTTGATACAAAAATATCCATAATACAGTCAAGTAAAGCTAATTTTTATTTAAAAATAAATACTCATTTTAGAAAAACAATCGTCATGGTTAAAAAAAACACAAAAAAACAAACAAACAAACGAAAACAAAATAAAAAGTTTATCAGTTTACCAAGAATTAAGTTTAAAATCAAATCATAAAAATATTGTACTTAAATACATGAATTAATAATTAAATTGTATATGTACTGTGATTACTTATAACTAAAATAATCATGTTAATGAAAAATTGCCCATGTTGTAGTGCTGTTTATACTCTACAAAATAAATTTCCTTTTTAAAAGTTATACATGCAAACGTAAACCATAAAATATTATAGAAAAAGTTACATTGTAATTTAGAAATATCGACAAAACAAGTTTCGCAACAATTCAAAAAAGTATTGATTATAAACAATTTTGTCAAAAATTCACCAAAAAATAAATTGAACGTATTAAATACGTGACGTATTTCAAAAAGTTAACACCAACGATAATAATTAAAAATATAATAATCTAGCTGAGTGCAGTATTTTAGAAAAGAATTATATTACTACAACTGAAAACTAAAAATTAAGAAAACATCTTTCATAATCCATTTACATTTAAATCATGAAAATTGGCTGCAATGAAGTTTATGTTCAAGATTTTTTTTTACCACAAAATAATACTGATTGGAATTTAAGATAAATTAAGTTTAATGAAAATAAAATTAAAATAAATTTCCTTGTAAGGAAAAGTTTTTTTAAATTGACAAATTTTACAAAAATTATAAACAGTCATAAAAATATCTTACCTCATTACTTTTTCAAATGGTTATTTTTTATGATTAAATTTATTCACATAAAATTAAAGTTACAAAATAAAAACTAAATTAAAAAAAATTGTTGAAACTTTTAGATACTAATTTTAAATTTTTATAAAAAGTTAATTTTTTTACAGTATACAAGTATTACTTTAAATTGTAAATTACTTATAGTGTTAAAATTATATAAGCCGTCCTTGGTAAAGATAAATTATTTCAAGTTTGGCAGTAAATTAAGACAAAAGCATAATGAATTTTTATTAAATGAAAACACTTTTTTGTTAAGATTTCACAACTAAATTTGTTTTGAGGTTTAAAGGTTTTTTTATCAATTGCAAGTTACATACATTAAAACAATCTGTCATGCAATTGAAAATAACAAAAAAGTCTTTTTAATTATTTTTTAAATTCATAATAATGAGTTTTTATTAAGTTATAGTAAAAAAGTTAATATTTTGGGCACATAATTATTTGTATGACTTCTATTACGTTGAACCTTTTCATTTTAAATAATATATATATTTATATAATAAATATGATATTATTTATATATGTATATATAAATAATAACAATGGTTTTGAAGCCACCAATACTGCAGGGTTTTCTCACATTTTTGTTGAACATTTCTGAAATCTAAAACTTACTGACTTTGAAGAATTTATCATTTTTACATTTATTCAATTTGATATATTTTTTTTTGTATATTGTAATCACTTTTTACTGTAAAATAATGTTGCAAGCGGTAAATGTTAGAAAAAAAAAGTAAAATCATTGCAATTATTTAAAATGTTCGCATTGACAATAATCATTGTCCAACCATAGGATATAACTCAGAGTTTAACAGTTTAATACACAGAACAGTTTAATTTTTACAAAACATTGAAAATAATAATTAAGTTTTGAAACTCAAATGCTCGATCACGTTTTAAACACAAAAATAAAAAAATAAAAAAGCAATCTTTCACCAAATTTACATTAACGCAGCCGAACCCTATAAACCAATCTAATTAAGAGGATACAATTTATGATACCTACAGAAACTATTAAATCGATTTGCACTGATGGATTTTGCAAATTTGTAAATCTAATTTTGCTTTGAACAGTTTTTATTCTGAGATAAACAAATTAGATTTTAGATTTGTAACCGACAATGATTATTAATAATAAATTTCCTCACTAGCTTTTGATGTGCAGGCTATATTAAAAGCTTTTGCAAAAAAAATATAATGTAAAATCACATAATTTATTTTTAAAAATTGAAAACTGTCAAGATTTCAGTTATGAGTCATTTAATAATTTAGAATAAGTAAATTACATGAATGTAAATAAAACCGTTTTAAAAGTCGCACATGATAATAAATATTTAAAACTGGTTTACAGGGAGACTTTATAATGTGAATGATTGATTGTTCAAAGTTTTTATCTTAAACTTGGTAAAATATTTTTGACTTATTCTATGCATAGATTTAAAATTTTAAAATGTATTAAAATTTTTTTATCAAAAATAAATTATAACCAAGGTTAAGTAAAAGCTTAATTGAATGGAAGGTTTGTTGAAAATATGTATTTATGAGCATTTTTAAAGCAGTTTAAAATAGTTCATTAGAAATATTAGTACAAAAAATTGATTTTTGATAGACTTATGATCTTTACATAATAAGAGTATTAATTACTTTAGTGTAAATATTAGGTGATGTCTATTGTATTTTGTATTTATCACTAAGACTACATGGACACTACAGAATTGAGCAAGTTAATAAATACATATAATGGTTTTATAACTTCCTTCAAGAATCATGTCTTGTTGCAAAAATAATTTAAGCATGTATATAAATAAACTAAAAGTATAAAAACATTTGTTTCTTTTTCACGATTTCACTCTTAATTAGAAATATTTTTACGATCCTTTTTATTTTTAAACTTTTCAAAACTGAAATACTTGTTAAAAAAGATTTTTTTTCAAACCAGATTCAATACAGTTTCTGGTTTGATTTTTGGTTAAGATTGGCTTTTATTTTTTTTACTTTCCTTAATTGAAATAACATAACGTTGAGGTACGTTCAAAGGAGGTGAATAACCATCAGCGTAAGTAGCATCTTCAAAAAGTACTTCATATTCTTCTTGAGCAGTTGTTGGCAAATGATTGACAACCGCTTTATAAAAGCAGGTTGTTTGTGGATATAAAGCCATCACTAAAAATTATTTACAGAATTTGAATTATAATGCAACTAAATTTTTTTTAAATTAAATTATTGATATCACTTTACTTGTTAAATGTGAGTTTAATCAAAACAAAGTCTAAATGAGTGTCCGGGTTATTGCCTCCAGACACTCAAATATAAGTATTAAAAATTTTAACAATTTTGTTTTAATGCTAAAATATTTTTACACTTTACCAATTGAGCCTTTTGGAAATAAAGCATGAGGATCAGTTTCTGGATCTGCTCTCATTAAAGGTAAAGGTACAACTCTCCGTCTGGACAAAATATGTCTATCTTTTTGTTCCTCGTCAATGTCATCAACCTCATACTTATTCGTAGTTGTATTGAAATGAACAACTTCGGCAAGTATCCAATTTTCTTCTTCTTCTGAACCCTTGACCAAAGCAGCTACCATGTCACCCATCTAAAGAAAAAAAAAGTTTTATAATTTTGTTTACTAAAAAAATATTAATAAAATAATAGTATTACTTTGGCAATGTAAGTGGGTTCAGCAGGAATGGCTCCACACAAAGGAGGTGCCTTAGCTCCAGGGATTTTACCAACATACAATGGTAAAGTTTGTGCTGTACTTAACAACATTTTCATTAAAGCGCCTCTTCTTATAGTTTCTTTATTCCCTGCATTTCGAGCCTGAAATTTTTTTACACATTAGTTTATAACTAAGAATGGTAATGAAAAGATTAGTATCTGATGAAAAAAAAACCATAGAAATTTTTAAATAAATTAAGTGTAAACTTGAAATTAAAATTTTTTTTTTTAAAAACCTAAGTTTAAAATAGACTGGAAAATTGATTTATTACAAAAATAGAACAACACTATTTAAATTCTTATTTTAAAGAATGCTTGAAAATTTTTTTTAAATATCAATATTTTTTCAAATATTAATAATCACATTGCATTAACTAAAGTGTTCAGAGATTCATCTCTGTTGGTTAGCCCATTGTTTCCTTAGTCTTGCTTTACTCACCGCCGGCTGTCTACTTAATGGCCTAAGAGAAGACTGGGAACTGTAAGGGGGTTTCAGGAATGTCCCTTGAGAGTTGGTATTGGCCCTTTCAGGCAAAGACCTCCTCACAAGTGGATCGAGATTAGGGACTAAACTAAATAAACTAAACTAAACTAAACAGCTTTAATGCACAAGTGGCTTTGTGCATCTCTGCAGGAAGCAGTGTCTAATTGTAGACATTGCTTTGAGGTACTGGGATAGTAATAATAATGTAGCACATGCTACAAGTATAGAGTTACAAGAAAGACTACCGACTTGCATAGTATTAATAAATACAGACATGGAAAAAAATTCAGGAAATTATACCTGTATTCTTCTTTCATTTCTTATTGACCTAATTTCGTTTATTTTGTCTAAAGCATTTCTTAATAAATCTTCTTCCTGCTCAGCGTCTGCAACTGCTGCAGTATAAATACTTTTCAATTTTTGTTGATAAAAAGATGAGATTTTTTCATCTGAATTTATTTTTTCATGAGTTTTGGTTATATTGTTTAAATTAATTTCAGAATGATTCCGTGATTTTTCAATATCATAGACCAACTGATGAACACCTTTTAATCTTTCCTAAAAAATATTATAATATGCATCAACAAACTTAAATGCTTGAAAGTAAACAAAAAAAGACAACTAAAATTAATAATTTAGTTACTTGTATCTGGTGAGCAGCAGCATCCGCCGTAAAAGGCATTTTTTTTTTTAAGTTCTAAGTCTTTTATTTCCTTTTAACCAGTGTAAATGTAAATAGAATTGAATTTCTGTACGAAAAAAGAAATTATCAATCACATTAATGCGGTTTTTATTTGAAGGTCGAACATAACCTTACTCAATAATTACAAATAATTCTTGCAGTTCTTTATACATAACAATCTTATTAAAAAAGTAAAAATAACTTTTGGATGTCGTTTTCTCAATCTTACTTATTGATCTCTGTGAAGATTTTTCCAATAAAAACAACAGACAGGCTCAGACAGGCTTAGCCAAGTTATCAACTGGCATGGTATTGCATGGTATCGCCAATACACTAAACAGACTCACAATTGTCACAGCTGATTCAGTTTGCTGAGCTCTTCTCTGATTGGACCGTTGGACGCTGCATTCAACGCTCGAGGCGCGAAACCCAAACGGCGAAGTTTTCTCGCTGAATAGCACTTCTATATTCAGTTCTTCGCACAAAAATATTTTTGTTATAATACTTATAAAATTAAAATTGTTCTGTCAAATTATATTCTAAACAAGAATTAAATAATAAAAAATTTATATATATTTAAAAACTTTATTTACTTTAATTTGACGTGAAAATAATGATTTAAAAAATTTCACCAAATATTAAATTTTTCGCACTGCGAAACACAAAGAGAATTAAATATATCTTAGTACCAGTATAATTTTACTATTACTAATCATTATAATTTATAATGAGCAATTATTTTTCATATTTAAAGATGGTTGTATCCGACAAATATTTTTGACAAAAAAACACTCTTTTTTCTCATTTTTATATTTTTCAATTTTTATATGTCTCTCATATACTTTTGCTTATGTTATGTTATGTTAACTGTTGATTCAATCAACTTGATCGTACCCCAAATGTTATTTTTGTTCTTTTGTACTATGTATAACCTTTATGTCATTACTTTTTTCTTGCTAAGCGTTTTTTTATTGTTTTGATTGTTATCAATTATATTTATGTACTTTAATAACTGGTAATTTTATATTTTTTTACACTTTTAATTTTTACTAAACCTGTAAATATCTTGTAAAATTGATTGTAAGCAATCCCATTATTATATTTTTTAAAGCTGTCAAATTAAAAATTATAATTACTTGAATAAGTAACATTCTGTAAAAAGTTTACATAAACTTTTGTTTCATTCAAGAATCTTCTTTCAAACAGTCAGGCATCGCAAACAAAAATATCGCCTTTATGTTTTTAGTTGCAGTGAGATACGTAGCTTTAATTCATCTTTGCTATTCTGCTCAGTTTACATATACAGGCTTATACAATATTTTATCCTTTTCAACTTTAAGAATTTTTTTAGATAAAATAGTAAATTTTTTTGGTTTATTTAGTATTTCAATTTAATTTCTCTAATTTTTCAAACAATATTGAATGTGAAACTGGTTTGATCTCTGGAATAATTTTATCTTCTCGAAGCTGTAAGTATATTTTACTGAACAGTAACGTTATTGCCTCCAGCGTCTGCTTAATCTGAGATAAGCAGACGCTGGTGGACATTAAAAAGTGCGACGTTTGTGAAATTGAAAAAATAATACACTTTTTAAATCTATGACTTACTTAAAAATTTTATTAAATTTAAAATTTATTCTAAGTACAAAGATTTTTATTTTATTTTGTTATTTGTCAGTGTCTAATTAATTCTTTTAAATTTTTCATTATAATTTAAAGACAGTTCTTTTTTTCAATCGAAGACTGAAAGAATTTTTTTCAAAAAATAATAAAATTGCAATTAAAGCGCTTCAATTCCATTATTTTAGAGTAAAAAAAATAATAAATGAGGGAAACTTAAATATTAAAAAAATACATAATTAAGTGTATCGTAAAGTTTTTCCGAGATAACTTGAAAAATATTTTATGAATCGTAATATTACTCTTTTTTGTCATACACGTAAACCTCTTCGTATTCAATTTTAATAATTCCAAGTATTTTTTAATGAAAATAATGATCAATGAAATATGTAGTTTATTTCATAATATCGATCCTAACGATCATGACAATAAACTACGTTATTAAAGTTTCAAAGCTGTAATATATGCTATTGAAGCCGTATTTGATACGTTATTGAGCATCTGCAAGTTACTTTCATCGAATTTTTAACTGTTTGAACTTACTTTTTGACGAAATTTTAACTTTTTCAAGAGTTCAAACTAAAAGTAAATCAATTTTATCGCAAATATTATGAAATTTATAACGATTATCTTTGCATATAATTTTCAGTTGTTTACTACTTAGCTGCCTCTCTGACTTTTTTCTTAATAAATTTGGTATCCCAGAAGAGCTTCAACAGTTTTTAAGTATATTCACTGGAAATTTGACCTGATTTTCAACATTTTCAAAGAATTATTGGCTTTTAACCAAAGTTTCGTCACATGTAACCAAAAGAGGCACTTTATTCAAATAAAAAATAAAAAGCCTAGCCTACTACGATTAAAATCCACTATATAATCGTGTTCTAGGAATAAATAATCATTTTAAAAAGATGATTATAAAATAAAATAAAAATTAACTTAAAACAGTTGAAAATTTGATAAAAACGATGAGTTAGATACGGAAAACTGCAATTTTAGATAAAGCAACGACAACCCTAAATAACGTACGTTATTGCACGGATCAGTTAGGGTTTACCTCGCATTAAACTATTGAATCAATCTATTTTTGAAAAACTATTATAAAGTCTTTGTTGTGCATTGATAAATTAACGGTTTTTGACTCAAAGTTGAAAGCTTGCCATACAAACAAAAAAGTTGTTTTATAAAAAATTTCGTAGCTGCAGATTTGGGTAAAAAACATGTTTGTGGAAGTTATATTATTATTGGTATTAGTTGCATCAATTTTCCATTATCGCACAAGATGTGGAAGAATTGGAAGACTCGTCGAAAATATTCCAGGATTACCAGCTTGGCCATTAGTTGGTAGTTTACCTTATTTAAAAGCAGGAAAACGAGGTAATCTTCAAATTTGTAATAAGATTTTTTTTTTTTTTTCAACTGAAATGTACATTTGAAAATAATAATTAAATGTTTGGAAACGATGTTCAATGTATATATTTTCATCCCATAAAATTTAAACTCAATTGAAATGAGAACTAAGTAAGTAGCCGTGGCGAATGTTACTAAAAACGAAACTCATTTTTAAAAGCTTCGGTAAATTAAAATTTTGTCGAGATCTAGGTAGCTTCTTCACAGTGTTGAAATTTTACAGTTTGAGTAGAGATCACTGGTAGAGACATCTTACCTTATGTATGCAGCAAGTTTCGATTTGAAATGATTTATAATTATGAGACTATTTTAATTTTTCTTCGTCGTGGTGGACGTTCTGTTTATAACTACATTGTTATAAACTGTTCATACATACACTCTACAAAATAGAATACTTTGAATCTCTCAAAAATTTCATTTTATACTTCGCCAGGGCTCTTTGAACAAATGCAATTATTAAGGCCAATTGATGGCTTACTATTTTATCTTTCTAAATATTTAAATTTTTTAAATAATTTTTTTTCATAAAAAAACTAATTTTACAAGAATTTAACTTTAGCGTGAAAAGTACCATGTATTATTATTATTATTATTATTATTATTATTATTATTATTCTATTGTTGCAAGTGAGTATACTGCACTCAAAACTCAGAGTCGAGGGGCTACCCACTTAGTCCTGTTGTAAAAGTCCTGAATAGTCCTGGCCAGCTTATTTTGAACTGGACAGGATTACGAGAGCTTGAGATAATATTTTTATTTGATAGTCCTGTGATAGACCTGTCATAGTCTTGTCAAAACAGAACCAAGTGAGTGACCCCTTGCTCAGGGTATTGTAAAAAGCTATCGATTAGGAAAATAATTTTTTAAAACTTTTTTAAGCTTTTCATTTTTTAATTATCTTCAATGAAATTGACTAAAACTCAAATACTAGTTTTCGTACCTGTGGGCGACATCTCGAGCAGGGCTCTCTTCGGACATAAAATAAGTTTTCTTCAAATTTTATTTCTCTTTTTAGAGGAAATGTGGCAAGAGTTTAGACAGTTTAACGATGAGTACTATCCGATCTTCAAATTTTGGACCACTCATGAAGTAGTTATAAACTTGCGTCATCCAGATGATGTTGAAGTAAGTTTTATTTTGATGGCATGAAAATTTATACTGCGTATTTTAAAAAAAAATTTATATTCTACTTTGATGCTATATTTATCAATTTTTTCAAAGAATAAATATTTTTCGAGAACAAATTTTTTCCGAATTCAAAAATTTGTGTACTACATACATACATACATACATAAGATTTTACTTAAATAACTTAACTTTCGTTGAAATCAGATTTCAATTAAGTTTCAATTTATCCATGTTTCTTTTTTGAAAAGAAAAGAAAATTTGTTTCATTTTTCATCGTTGTAAATAAAAAAAGACCAGTTACATGATATATTTGCTTTTATTTTTTTTTTATAAATTTTGACTTAATTGGTAAAGAGTAAAAATGTCATAGATTTTCATCTAGTATATACTTGGTGTATGTACCGTGTGTAGTGTAGTACATATGTAAGTTTTTTTAATTTTTGAGTGTTTAGAAACATTATATAAACTTATCAAAAGCTTGTAAGCACATAAAAAAAAAAAAAAAAAAAAAAAAAAACTTTAATTTCAAGTTTGCACTTTATTAATTTTTAGATACTTTTATCAACTATGCAACACATCGATAAAAGTACTGCATATCGACTTTTGCAACCATGGCTTAAAACAGGTTTACTGACTAGTACAGGTAAAATAATATAAAATAAATCAAATTGTGTTGTATTTATAGCATCAGTTTGTGTTGTATTAAAACTATTTTACAGGAACCAAATGGCAAAAACGAAGAAAAATGTTGACACCAGCTTTTCACTTCAACGTACTCAAAAAGTACATGGATATTATTGTTGAAAATAGCGAAAAAATAGTCGAATCACTAAAGTCTAACGAAGTGAAGGAAAATACCCAAAATCTTTTACAATTCTCTACAAATTATACTTTGAACGTAATTTGCGGTAAATTATTGATATCACTTTGAAAAAATTATTTAATTTATCGTCATTAAAAAATGAGTGTTCTTTATTACTTTGATTACAATTCGACTACATATTTTACAATAAAAATGCTTATTTCAGAAGCTGCTATGGGTATTTCACTGTACGGCCTCGAGAACATTCAAAAAAAATATAGGAATGCTATTCATGTAATGGGAGATATAGTAGTGCACAGGTAAATTTTCAACCGTTCATCATAAGTTTATATAAAAAAATAATGTAATAAAAGTTATTTCATAGTTTATAGAAAAGTAAAATTTCTTTGAATGAATCATTTTTTCTTGTTTTTGAATTTATATAAAATTTTTTTAGAATAGCACGTCCATGGTTACGCAAAGAATCGATTTTTAAATTGACTAAAAAGGGCCACGAACAAACTGAAGCTCTTGAAGTGTTACATGGTTTTTCAAAAAAAGTATTAATTTTTTCTTTAACTACATAATACACAACAGTTTTTTAAAATCATACTCTCATTCTAGATAATGGATGAACGAAAAGAATATCATAAACAGACCAATGATTATTATTTGAATCAATTTTTTACTGACAATGCAAATGATAATGACGTAGAAATTTTTGGAGGTAAAAGTAAATCAATTTTAAACTCAATACATATTTAAAAGTTACTTGCAAATATTTAAATATTATAATCGGTTAATGCAGTCTCGGTCTCAACTTTGACCTGAGTTTTTGCTTTTTAGTTTATGTATCGACGGTTCAATGCAATAAAGTCAATTCTAATCGGTCACTGAGTAAGATACGCTATTAAATCCAAGTCTTTTAGTTCTTTTTACATACTTTTACACTAACCTATTTCACTTCCCTCAAACAATCACTTTATTCAATCGAGTGCCAAGTCTTTTTACTTTTTATCCTCAACTTATTTTACACTTATGTAAAGATGTATAATGTATGTAAAATTTGTATATTATATACAAAAAAATCAATTTTTGAAAATACAAAATACTTACTCCTTGAGATTTTTAAAAAATTTGTATTCATTCACCACTGGTTACATTTCTTTTATTTTATTAATACATTACAGTTCGCAAAAAAAGACTAGCGATGCTTGACCTTTTAATTTCTTTATCAAAAAACGATCAGATTGATGATGAAGGAATTCAGGAAGAAGTTGATACGTTCGTTTTTGAGGTGATGTATCAAAAAATATTATTAAAATTAATAAATAAATAAATTTTATCAATTATAATACAGGGTCATGACACTGCGGCTATGGGTTTAACTTATGCTTTATTATTATTGGCAGAACATAAAAGTATTCAGGTGAATAATTGTTTTTTGAAGTAATAACTTTATTTGTTTTTGATTATAACTTTTTTTTTATTAAATGAAAAAAAATATCGTTATTTCACTTCCCTTTTATTTAAAGGAAAGAGCAAGAGCTGAAGTAAAGAGAATTTTTGAAAAAAATGATGGAAAAATTGGTTATTCTGAGGTTCAACAGCTAGTTTATTTAGAAATGTGCATCAAAGAATCTCTAAGACTTTACCCAAGTGTACCTTTTATATCAAGAAAATCAACAGAAGATTTACAGCTAAGTATGTAAATTTAACACTATTTTCTTAAAAGATTTAATAACATCTAAAAAAAAATGCAAATATTTGTTGTTAGAAAATTATCTTATTCCGGGTGGAGCAATTATTCATGTTCATGTATATGATTTACATAGGTAATGACGAATTTATCTCCATACTTGATGAAAAATTTATATATGCAATACTTTTTTGTAAATACATTATCTACGGCTAAATCGTGATTCAAATACCCAATGAACTATGGTATGACGTTAAACCAGGTGCTATAATAGTTAATGTGGACCACATATATAGGTATGCAGTTTTGGGTCGAGCATTAACTGTTCAAACTTTTGTTATTACCGAGTCCCTGTTATTTAAACATGATTCGCTTTAATATATAAGTAAATCAGCCTCTACTCCATTCCACGAAATTAGAAGGAGTTTTCAACTGATACTGTGTTTACAGTTGACGATTTAGTTGTAGATACTCTATCCGTAGGAATAACGATTTAACCGTAAATACTTTATGTACGAATAACACCAACCAAATTTATAATAACATGTAAATATAAATTTAAAATTTATGCAGGGATCCAAACTTTTGGCCTGAACCAAACAAATTTGATCCTGACCGATTTCTTATTGATAAAATTAAAAATCGACACCCTTTCTCTTACATCCCTTTCAGTGCGGGTCCTCGAAATTGTATTGGTAAGTAGAACCAAATTTGTTGTTTCATTAAATCAATTGATAAGTTGGTGTTTTGGAGAAAAATAATAATCTATTTTCTTAAAAAAACACAACAGATTTAATTTTTATTGCTGTATTTTATTTTGTTCATAATTTAAAAGGTATTTATATTTTTAAAAACAGGAAAGTTAGATTCAAATCAATTTAATTGGAACTTAGGTGGGGTATAATTATTATAATCTAAAATTTTAAAGAAATATGTTTTACAGGTCAAAAATTTGTCATGATGGAACTTAAGACGTCGATCGCTCACCTTTTACATAATTTTATATTAGAACCAGTTGATCTCGCTCATGAAATACCTATAATGACTGACCTAGTTATTCGACCTTCTAAGCCTATGAGAATAAAATTTATTCCTATCCAAAATTAAAATGGACCAGTTCAATGTGAACAGTCAGTCAAATAATTGAAAGTTAAAAACTTTTTTATAAAATCATTTGAAAATATACTATAAACTCGATACATAAAGGACGCAGGTGGAACGTTTGTACAACTTTGAAGATAAATTATAGGTAGTTTAGTATAAAAAATGGGCCTTAAAAATTTTAGCATGAGTATTCCTTTACCCGCAGATTAATTTTCACTTTTGATTTTTTTAATCATTTCGATTCATGAGAGATTTTAATAAAATAACGACTGGTGGGACTGAAAAAAGGAAGTAATTTTTATTTTATAAACGATGCATCAACTTCATAGGAATAAATTACTAAAAAAAAAAATAGTAAAGTTAAGATTAGATTTCGGTGTAATATTATTATTACCAAATACCAACCGATTTTAAGAAAAAAATAAAGAATTGCCTGGAATGAATCTAAAATCATCTCAAAAGCATAAACAAAATATTTGGGCTAGTTTTATATTTTTTTCTAGAAGCAGTTGAGAGAGATTAAAAAAGTTTCATACTTATTAGCAGATGAAAACAAAACTGCTAAGCCAATAAAATAATAAAATAATTTTTTATACTATTTTATTAAAATTTAATTAATGAAAAAAAATGTTCATTTCTAGATAAATTTTTCAAGATGTTCTGGCAGTGATTTTTTTTAAATGGATGGTATTTAATTGAAGAAAACGAATACAATATCAATACTATAGAACAGGGTAATTGCTGACATGTGGGGTAACCTCGGTACACTTGTCGAATTTTCGAATTCCACGGTTTCCATAATGTTTCAAAAGAGTATTTTCTAAATAAATATGCCACTGATCCGATTTTAAGAAACTCTAATACTTATAGTTTATTTTCAGTTAAACTGAAATCGTCCAAAACGAAACTTTTATCTGGATTTTATGATAAACAATTAAATATCTCGGGAATCCCTGAAAATATTTTGAAAACGAATATTTTCATGCTATACCTCGTTAGTTTTTATAAAAAAAACGTTGGTGTACCGAGGTTACCACGCGGGGTAATTTCGGAACACTAAAAAAAAAAAATTAATTATTATTCATAACATAAAAACGAGCATAAAAAAACTTTGGTATCTATTTTTAAAGTTTTAACTTTGTTTTAATGAACCATAAGAAATTAATTAAGTTATACTGAAAGTTTACCGATTCTACCACGTCTTACGGTCATTAAGTCAATTTTTTGAAGGAGTCTCATTTATTCGGTGCCGTACATCAATTGTGAAAGGGTTAGGTGGCGCCAATATTTTTTAATTTTTAAAGTGGTAAAACAAACATTATTTATATTAAAATAAACAGATTTTCATGTAAAAATAATTTATACTCTATTTAATGTCACCAAACTTTTATACTTTTTTAGTATACGGTATAGGAAAAGCAAATTTCTGACTTTAGTCCGGCTATCAGTAATTTTTTTTTATACCATGTGAATCCTAGAAAGATAATCAGTCTTTTAGGATTTTATGATAATTTTTACAATTTTACCTCAAACTCGATAAACGATACCGTCCTATGAAACCTATGTGTAAGTAAGTTTGGTTAAGTAATAAATAAGTTTCATAATTTTTCATGCCAAAGAAAGTTTCGATCAAATTCAAATCTAAGAAGTGACGTCATTAGGTCAAATGTTTTCAAACTTTATAATTGTAAATAACATATTTCATTTAAATGTTAATTAAAATAACTTAATTGATTTTCAGAAATAAAGTACCAAATTTTTTCTCATTTTTTAAAAACTTTTCTCTAAATAAATTTTTTTAGTTCTAAAAAAAAAAACACTCTCATAGTCTTGTAAAAAAAATTTATACTAACTCGTAACTTATGCCGATTGTAATAGACAACAGACTGTATAAAAGGATTAAAAATAAAGCAAGTCTAAAATTTTCTAACTAGAAACTTTATTTACTTGTAATAAAAGATACAAAATGAAAGAAATTTTTATTTTAAATATAAATCCATTGATACTACCTCATATCCTTTTAAGTTTCTTTAAATTTGTTATATCTTAAGTTTTTTTAATTTTTATATCTTAATTAGATTCAAAATGATACTTTAAAAAAAAATAATTTGTATGCAATGTTTTAAAAAAAAAAGTTATTGATACAATTTTTAAAAATTATTTACAAGCCTTCTAAAATTACAAAAACCTTTAAAATAATTTGATTTAAAATTATTCTACATTTCCTTGTGATCCGAAAATTCAATCAGAGAAAAATGTTGTTAAAAAAACTTCTTAGTCAGCTTTTGTTTTTGTTTTCTTATGCTTAAGCTTGAAAATGTAACGTTGAGGTACTTTCATGGGCAAAGAAAATCCGTCTTTACTTGTTTCATCTTCAAATAACACTTCGTAATCATCGATTCCTTTTTCTGGTTGAGCTTTAATTACAGCATTATAAAAGCATGTTGTCTGAGGGTACAGCGCCTTGACTATAAAAAACATTTTTATAGTTTCAATTTTATTCAATCCTGATTCTTCAAGAAAATTTTTCAAATTTTATAAACATAATAATAAAATCAACAATGAATACTTTTCACTTAAGCGCGAAAAAGTATTAAAATTAACTAAATAATCTAGCATTGACGCTGGAAATAGTTAAAATGATTTATTTTTCAAATTATGGAACTATAGTTTAGGACATTTAATCAGCTTGAGCGCCGTTAAAAACTTACCTTTTTCACCCTCTGGAAAAAGTGCATGAGCATCAGTTTCAGGATTAGCTCTCATGATCGGTAGGGGAACGACTGCTTGAAGAGGCACCGTGTATTTTTGTTTATCTTCTTCGTCCACGTCTTCTACTTCGTACACGAGATTAGTAGTATCGTAGCTTATAACTTCAGCAAGAATCCAATTTCTTTCATTTCCAATACCACTTACCGATGCCGCAACCATGTCCCCAAACTACAGTAAAAAAAAACTTATTACTTTCATTATTCATAATCATTTAAACACAATAATGAAAATTAACGTATTTACTTTAGCAATGTGATTAGGCTCGGCTGGAGTAGCTCCGCATAAAGGCGGAGGCTTGGCTCCAGGGGTTTCACCAACATACAATGGTAATGTTTGTGCTGATTGAATTAGCATTTTCATAAGAGTTCCTCTTCTCATTGCTTCTTTGTTCCCAGCACTTCGGGCCTGGAAAATTAAAAAAAAAATTCATCAAAAAACATCTCTTTAATCTAGAAAGTTGATCAAATTAAAAGAGTAATAAACTAAAAATTTTTTTACCTCGAGTCTTCGATCATTTTTCATTTTGCGAATTTCGTGAATCTTTTCCAAAGTCTTCCTTAGCGTGCGTTCTTCTTGTTTAGAGTTATTTTTAACTTTAGTGTAAGCGAGACTTAGTTTTCGTATACTTCGTCCGTTTCTACTCGCAGCTATTTCCTTTTTTGCTAACTCTAGCTTGTTCCAATCATGTTCTGTTTGACCTCTGGCATTTTCGACCTCATGAACAAGACTTTTGACCTCTGAAAGTTTTTCCTATAATCAAAATACAGAATGACCATACTTATGAAAAAAAATTTTTAGTTAATTTTAAATCAATTGTTTTTGAAAAATCACTCTTATTTGTTTGGCAGTAGATTCAGTATGTGGATCCATTTTAAAGCAAATATTCTTGACACTGTTTGTTTTGAGAACTGAAGAACGACTGAGATTGCTTAGGACAAGTGTAATCAAATACTAACTAAGAATAGGGAAATGTAGTTCGCTTGAGTTTACGGTTTGAGGCTTCATTATGAAATCCATGAAGACGCCCCATATTATGATAGAACACAAGTATTTGCAGCGTTGATCCACCCCGTGTTCAATAGATACTTAGTAAAAAAATTTTCGTCTCTTCTTGAAATCGGCTTTTCGACAAACTAAACCGATTGAAAAAGTTCTCAGTATTACTAACTTACAAACTCTCAAATCCAGCTCGAAGGACTGAATATTGTATGAAAAATTGAATGTTTTTAAGTTTGAAAAAGTACCTGGCTTCATGTCAATATTATCAACAGGTATTTTTTTACTTTGCTTTATTTTATTTTTAAAGAATACACTGGTTTTTAAAATAGCAAATAAACTTGAGTCAAAAATGATCAAAAATCGCATCATTTATAACTTTAAAAATATTTTTTTAAATAAATGTGCTAGCTGGCATTGCGTAAATATGTAAATATAAACTGATTAAAATCGTTGTATTTTCTTTGTTTATTTACTTTTCTAATTCAACTAAGATTATTACTTTTATAAAAAGTATTATTAGTTTCAATATTATAAAAATTTTTGTGATTGTAATTCTCTTACAATAAGTTTTTTATTTATTAATTTATTTTTCTTACTTTTTTTCTGTACGCTTTCAATTTTATCACAAAATATTCGAAATACAATATCAAATACCTACTAAAATAAGAAATGTTCAAATAATGTGTAAATAGCCTAGGCAAAGCCGAAATTTGTTTTTAGTTTTCTGGCCTAGGACCTAGGTACACATAATACTTGTAAGTATTTCTCTTTTCAATAACGCAGAAAAACATTTCATTTCACGCCGAAAGCAGTAAAAATGGTATTTAAATTTGTTTCCGTACGTATCATATTTATGTATCTTTTTTGTTGAGATTATCTTATTGAATTCACTCAGTCAATAAATGTAAATATATTCAGTCACAATTATTAAGATTAGTTTCAATAATCTCACTTTGCACAAATATCAGATATTTACTTTGCGACGTAGAAACCGTCGCAACCATGAATTTCAAAAATTTTTAAATTTAACTCTGAATTTTTTTTTCACTCATATTTTTTAGGAAACAAATATTAAATTTACTTCAAATCAAATTTTTTTCTGTTAATAATCATTATTATTTTTTTGACTAACTTAATACTTAAATTGCTTATCATTATATTTTTTAACGTAATACAAATTAAAAATCTAAAGCTCATACAATCTTCACAATGATACATAAAACTGCAAGATTACTGAATTGTACATTTAGTGAAGCTTGAAACTCATTCTGTAAGCGTACTATATTATGTAACTTTCATTTATTAAGCTGTTTCAATTATTGAAATAAACATTCAATGCAGTGATTTTTCCTTAAACAGACTTCTGAATAACTAATATTTATATTTTCGTTTTTGTTTTGATGTAATTTTTTATGGTGTTTTTTACAATACATTGATCGTAACTATCAAATTATGAAAAGTAGTTGCTACATTCAAATATACCACTTAGTTAAAAAATATTGTATAAAATGATCAAATACAAAAAGTTTTATCTAAAAATTAACAATAAGTTAATTTGTTTACATGAAAACTTATGAATATGTATAATTACTCAAACGATCTTTTCTCTTAAAATTACTTTTTGTTTATTTATACATATTTTTTTTCCTTGTTTTTTATTTATTGTTTTTCATATTTATTTATAAAAAAATCTTAGTATCGTTTTTTATTAATCAAATGATTTAATAATGTCATATAAGCTAGTGTAGGTGCCAACAACTAAGCCGATGCATCCAAAAATTATAAGACCAATGTCTTTGAGTAGAACAATCTTGTATGGTCCAAAATCCTCAGGCCAAAGTACACAGATCTCTATAATTGCAGGAAAAGCGATACCCAAAACTGAAAGACAAAGAGCTCCAAACAAAGAGATGAACAAGCCAAGCCGAGGTATTGATATCGCCAGTACAACTGAAAAAATATTTTATTAAATGGATAAATGAATGTTTGATAGCACAGTTGAAATTTTTGAAATATTTTGTTCTGCTTGAATACTTTTTCCTAATTTTGAAAATTAGACTTAAAACAAAATTTTCAAGTAAAAAATTTGGATGAGAAAAGGAATGTGTAAATTTATAAATTTACTCGTCAAAGTAAGTAAAAAAATTTAATTCTAATTTTTTTAAGTTCGTACATGAGTTACATCTAAAATGGTTCTATACCCTAAAAAAATGTTTTTACAACACTTCCCCCTTTATTCTTCATTGCGAAAAAATAGTTAAAAATCTTTATGTTCCTCAGGGCGCAAAATAGAGCGCGAAAGACTTTTTCTCGCCCTTGAGCGTAAAATTTCACAATTGCTTATCAACAGCCTTATCTGAGCCTGCATAAATGCTCCTCCGATGTTTAACACATCATTATTCATCCCTATGTCAAACTTCTTGATTTCAAAACATTGACTGTAAGTTCGAGTAAAAAAAAATTTTTCGATCAGATGAAAGAATAGTATTTTACACACCTGAGGGAGTCAAAAATTAGTTAGCCCTTAGCAAACCGAAATTGATGCCCGAGCCGAAGGCGAGGGTGTCAAAGGTTTGCTAAGGGTTAGCTCATTTTTGCACTCCCTCGTGTGTAATATATTTTTCAACAGGAGGCAAGGAAAGTTCAAACTCCCTGTTTGGGACAAATCAGAAAGTTTGAACTTTCTGCGCCGTGTGTTGAAAAAGCCTTATACGGCAAAAGAAATCAGTTTGGGAAAATTTATTTTAAACTAGCGTGCCCTCTGGTCCTTTCGCTACGCTCAAGCGGCCAGATAACTTGCCTGGCTACAGTGTTTTTGCCCAATTTTTTTTTTTAATTCTGGGCAAAAACAACTCCGCTCTTGCATCGCTACGCTCCGCTACCGCTCCGCACAATGCATAAAAGGCACGACCGACCGATACTCGCGCTCGACAACCTTGTTTTCCCTTGTGGTCCGATCATACTCAAAATGAAATTGGAACTACACCATAACGAGCATTTTCCCGTTCAATTTTGTCTATGGCTGGCCGCTGGCCGCTTGAGCGTAGTGAGATCTCACTGTGAGACGGCCAGAGGGCGCGCTAGTTTTATTTAAAATGTTTCTATTGTAACTAGTTAAACTCGGTAAAACGGGACTAGAAATTTTATTTTTTAGTTTTGATGAAAAAAGCGAGGTTTTGAAAGTATTTCAAATTTAATTTGCTAAAAAAATTTCATACATTAACTTAAAAATTGGTTTTACGGAAAGTACCCTAAAACCAAGTATATAAAATCGTAATGATTTCATATAAAATTGTAAAATTTTGGCATAAGCTTATTTTGAATTAAAGTAAGAATTTTGACTTACATGTCACAAGAGTAACAAAAGTTCGACAAACGTACTCCCACAGTAATTTATTTTTCTTCATACGATGATCAAGATATGTTGACCAAATTATTTCTACAGGTACATAAGCTTGCAGTGCATACGTTATAAAAATTGCAATAGCAAACATCAACTTAATATATTGAGCCATCCTGAAAAAATAATAATAATTTAATGATTTTTGTTACTTTTACTTTATTTTAGTAGTAAATAAATCTTAAAATGATTTTTATAGTACTTTAACCCAAAATTAAATGTTCAATCTTTATTACTCGGTCATAAATTATAGTATAACACTGTTGCAGCTCGTCAGCAAGGCTGTTTAAGTAACTCTCTTCCTTTTAAAAAAACTTGGTGAAGAAGATGCAACCGAACTATAATATGCTATTTTTTACTTATTGCCGTTTTTTTTTGATCGTTTAGTATAAAAATCAAGTTTAATGATCAAGTGTAATGGTATACTTTTTTTCGACACTAGTGCGTAAAAAACAAACTTTGAATTGGTTTTACGCACTCGGGTCAAAAATATATTTCGAAACTGGTGCGCTCCGCTTCGCTTCGCCTTCGGTGCCTTCAAAGTGTCCCGGTAATGAAGTCGCACCAGTGTCGAAATGTACTATAAAAATTTTAATTGGAATTTTTTTATTACTTATTGAAATATAAAAATATTTGAACTGCCAAGTTGAATTATGATTCTAAAATGATGACATGAAAAAAGGTAATAGTAGTTCAATAATTTAAAAATATTAAATATAGTATTTTTCTCCCCGGGCGAGAGGGTTCGATTTGGTCTCCGAGAGCTTTGCGGCCCGAGCCGAGGGCGAGGTTGGTTGCAATGAGGTGGCAAAAGAACCTCTTTCGCCTAAGGGATGAGTACTATTTTTTCGCCGATGAACCGAAAGTAAAGGGACGAAGGTCCAACTTTGAACTTAGGAGGCGACAAATACTTTTTTTATACAAAAATAATTTTTTTTAGTCTATTGTACTTTATAGTTGCTGAAATGTTCTACTTAAAAGTCTCACCCAGTATCGGGTAAGTCTAATGTTATACTGCCGTGATCTGAAGGTCCGTATTTAATATATCCAAAAAATCCTACGACTATGTATAAGACCACTATGACGGTCATGCCAATGTTGAGAACACCACAAGTCCCGCGAAAATTTTGTGGAGTTTTCATATTATTTTCTAGTGCAATGATCTGTAAATATAATATTAATTGAAATTTTTTTTTTCAGTGTTACTATAGTTTCATTTTTAATTGAATAAGGAGATTATTTGTTTACTCACTACACCAACAGCTTCCAAGGCAAATAGCGTCGTTCCAAAATATAGTGCAAACCCTTTTACAGAACCAAACATTTCCCTCTCACTTAGAGCGGGCAGATCCTCGAAAACATAACTCAAAATCATTCCCAAGCCAGCAAATGTTATAATATTTGCAACTGTTGAAAATGGTGCTAATATTTTAAGATTCGGAATATAATTGATTAGTGCTAGTGGGATCAATAAAATTAACATGTGAATCTCAATAGAGTATACTCCTATGGTAGAATCTACAACCTGAAAATTATAATGTATTTATTATAATTATATAAAAATAGTTTATAGTGTTATACAAAAACTTGAATAATGTTGAGTTTCATTACATAAAACATAGTGATTATATTTCACGAATCTCTACGAACAAAAAATTGATAGCTTCTTAGCAAGGTAAAAACCTTTTTAACCTCTTTGATCACAAGTAATAACTTGTGTCCCTCCGACGCAAGCCAAAAGAACGAAATGTACTCCCTGCGCCATCGACCTACTGCATGCCCTCGCTAGCGCTCGGGCCGCAACATGGCGGCCGGCTACGTGTCGGCCGCTGGCGCTTCGGGAGTACATTTCGTTCTTTTGGCTTTAATCGGAGGAAATCAAGTTATTTTTTGTGATCAACGGACTTTAAAAAAGTGCATATATCCCTCAAGACTAAAGTTGGCTGAGGAGGCCCACGTATTTGCAGCCCTCGACTTCGTCTCGGGCTGCAATAACAGCGGGCCTCCACTGCAAACTTTAGTCCCTCTGGGAATAATATACTTTTTGAAAGCACAAAACTTTTTTCTTCAACTTCAAATTTGCAAAACTTCAACAATATTCTATACTTCAATACTTAATAAAATGTGCAACCTACGTTTTTAATATTTGTTGATACAAATACAATATATACGCAACAAATTCCTAGTTGATATACAATTAAAAAGCCATCCACGATGATTCTGAAAAAAAAAAAAAAAAAAATTGTTTAAATTTTGACTTTTTAATTTATTTAAGGTAAATAATTTATTTAAAGTCAAAAATTATTACAATCATTGAAGCATTAAAAGACTCCATTTTAATTTATTCTTGCAGTAAAACTAGATTTTGTAGTAAAGTAAATTATAAAGTTTAAAAAATACGAAGTATGTTTTAAATTCATTAAAACTTATACTCGATTAGATTATACAATGATTTGTAATTTAAAAAAATTGTAATTGATGTCTGCTAAAAAGCAATAATTGAGATTCAACTTGTTGTCTAATAAGATTGCTACTTCTTATTTGACAGCAACGATTATGAAATAAAAACTTCAAAATATTTTGAATAAATTAATAAGTTAAGAACACTTACGGTGCAGCCTTCACAAAAGGCCTGAAAATTGCAGGGCCTTGTTCAAAAGCAACTTTCATACTCTGGGGATAATTGAGAATAGGAACTTTGAGGCGTTTACACAACTCATATTGAGCCTTGACGAGTATATGAAGGCAGTAAGTTGCTAAAAAGCCTATTAATATTGTTGCAATTGTTCCTGTAACGTAACCTGCGTTGCTGAAAGCATTTGGCATGGCCAAGATACCAGTCCCCAGACTACCTTTCAGTAAATGTATCAGGGTCTCTGCATTCCTGTAGAAATAAGGTCAAATTTTAATACGTATGTAGATAAAAAAACATTATAAAAATGTTAACGGGTTGTAGACTACCCCACAATATATTGGTGTTGACCATCCTTGAAATTAATAGTTCACGTTTCACATGAAGAAGCGTAATAATAAATCTTTAAAAAAATTTTTTAAGTAAAATTAAATAAAATATAATAAAAAATATTTCTTTCCAATAGAGAATAATTAAATAGCTAGGAAACAGGAATTATACCCGAATAAGATTTTATGGCTTAAAAGCAATTGTCACGTGAGGATGTGCGGGTTGATAGTATATTATTATATAAGTGCGCTAAAGTGATTTATTCTTGTAAACGGCCTTTCTTGCACGAGTGAAGAGGAATTGTAAGAATCATTTTGGCTATTGATCTGGTAGGTTTTCGTTAAAAATGTTAAATTACTCACGTAGTTGGATGAGGTCTATTTCGATGCTTATGAGGGTCATATTCTGGTGATTCTAAATTTTGTGATTTCATCGTTGGTGATAGCAATGAACCATCATCAGATAAAAGAGGACTTGTTCTGAAATAAAATTTTTTTTTATTTTTCAACAATCCAAGTTTTTTTTTATGTTACTAGAAGTTGACAAAACCGCTAACACTCTTTTATAGATGGAAATAATATTACATATATGTATGTTCAGTACAAACAAAATTATTTAAAAATATTAACTAATATTAATTTATTAACATTAGTTTTTTTAAACACATTAATGTCGCGCGGTTGTCATGTATATATTCGAATGTTTTGTTTTGTTGTTCGTCTGCAAGTTTAGAGGTTCGGATGCAATATTGTTGAATGATTGAATTATAATAATGAAAGTATGTAAATAAAGTATGAATTTAGTTTTTAAAGTTAATGATCGTGTTGCTATTTAATAATAACCTTCGCGGTTATTACATTTGGGGGTTCGTCCGGGATTAACTATAACGTTTTTCATTCAATATTGTTGAAAAAAGATTATAAACTCAACTTTTTCTTCTTTAGAAAAAAAAATTTTATGTAGTGCTTATTCGATTGAAAAAAACAAAACAAAACAAAAAAACTGGAAAGTCTTACAAACTTGTCTTCGTCAAGAAATTACTTTGATTGTAGGTTATTACTTACTTGGACAAACTTTCTACTTGCTGCAGATTCAAAGCTTCTCCATTTTTGTTCTTCATGATTACTTTCTTTTACTGACAGTAGTGTTCGAAATGCTAGAAATGAAAATTTATTAATTAGCTATGAAAAATTTTTGGTTTCAGTATTTATTGAATTTAACATTTCAATAATTATCATGTTTTTGGAAACTTTTAATTAAATAGAAATTCGTCAAATTTTTGATCTAAAAAAATGAGTTATTAATTGAAAAACCCCAATTTTCGACCTAATTTAATTATGTAAGGCCTTTGAACTAAATATTTGATCGCGTCCGAGTCTCGTTACTCTGGTTCAACGTGAGTTTCTGCCATGGAGTTCACCCATTATTCGATCAGCCTAATCTAGAACTGCAATGTAAAATCGTTCAACTTTTTATATCTACTTTTTTAGAGGAAGGTGAACGGCTGATCTAAGTATAAACACTAGATATTCATCTTTTACATCATATTTTTTCTAGTTTTAGAGTTATTATCTAAAAATAATATATTTTGTAATTAGAATCTAGTTCGTTTTTTGTTTCCAATATCCATAACAGTAAAGTTAATTTTTTCAGTCTTACAATATTAGCCTGTTTTATAAGATAATAATTAACTTCATTTCTCTAGCAAACTTTTTTTATTTTGTTTTTTGTTTGACGATTTTTATATTTACTCCTTAAGATTACTCCTAAAATGACTATTGAAAATGTTTTCTCAAGCTTTTGCTTAATGACAGTCAATTATATAGTGTAATGAGATTTTGCAAAAGGTGATCGGCAATGTAATGATAAAGATGATAATAATAGTAATAATATTATAATAACCCTGGTAACAATGATTATCAAGATTGGGCTTTTAAAAGCTTGTTTCGGGCCATTTTTTAGAATGAGTCTACGAAATGGCCTAAAACAAGCCACTTAATAGTAGATTTACGTCTTACTCCAATCAGGGAATATAAGATAAAAAAAAGGTTCAAAAACTGGGTTAAAAAACGTCAAGAAATATCAAAAATTGTAGAGTTGATAACCATCGATCAAAAGATATAAAAGAAAAATTCCAAGAAATCGTGAGAGAAAAAATTAAAAGTTATTAGATTTTAGGTCATGAAGGAAAAAATCTCGGAAAAAATCATAAAAATTTTGAACTGTTGTTAAGCATTTCGGGTTGGTGAACGCAATGATCCGTAATAAAAAAAAAGTGAGACTTGAAAAATTTTAAGTCTCACGCTTTAATCATATCTAGTTTTCAAAACAAAAATTAGTAAAAGAATTTTATTAGAATAAAAATATTTTTGTTGATCTGCTAAAGCAAAATTATTATTAGCTACTGAAAATTTTTTCAAAATATTTTGAAGCTTTTGTTATTTAAGTTTGAACTAAAAGAATATATATATATATATATATACTCTTCGTAATAACAAAAAAAGGTAATTTCCATAAATTTCCGGTGGATTTAATTAAACTCAAACAAAATTTATAAAGCTTATTAAAGAGAGTCAGTGCAAAAATAGGTAGAATACCACTTGTTTTATTTTTATCTCAAATTTAGTCGCAAAATCTATAGTTTTATTCGTCAAAAAACAGATATTAGAAAACAATAGTGCAATTTGGATTCCCACGAGATTGCAAGGGATTTAAAAGTGGAAATATTGCATGAGTTTTTATGTTTAACTGAGTTTGACCTTAATGCAACGATTAAGAGCAATTTATTCGCGTGTAATGTATATGACAGTTGAGAGTCGGGATTTTTATTAGTCAATTGAAAAACGACGAAGACGGCTCCAGCCGTACCTTTTCGTACCAGATTTTTTTTCTTTTACTCACCCCACTTTATTGTAAGCATTTTTAAATAAAAAATCTATAACCAGACTAAATTTTTATGATGACGTGTACTCAATTTTTCACTCGCTGTGAATTGGCTAAAAAAAATTATTTTTTTCATCAATTTTTTTTGAATTAATATAGTACTATGCAAAGCTAAGGATCTTTGCGATTTGGATAGCTGAAAATTAATTGAAAAATATCCGAAGTATTTACTTTAGAATAAATCTTGATTTTCCATAGTATGAAAATAAATTGTCGTATAAATATTGACTAAAATGATTAATATTTGACCACTCTGAAAAATTGAAGAAAATTCAAAAGTGAATATTTCGGACATTTTTCAATATAAACGATCAAATATTCAAATCCACAGATGGTAAATAGATTCCCAGCTATGGTACACGGTGTATAAAGTTTAGTACTGTCGAAAAAAAATATTGCAAAATATCAATTTCTCCATTCTTCGATCTCAAAGAAATTCTGTCGAAATTATACTATTAAAATCTCAACATAAGATCTTTGCACTAATTTTAAACAAAGAGCTTAATTATACGAGTAGCTGCAGTAAAAGTTTTTGTTAGCTGTACAAAACTAGGCTCGGAGACTTTTCAACGAATTTCTTAAACGTCGTCTAATTTAATTAACTATTTATTGCTAAACAAAATGTTTGGCATCAAAAATTCGTATCAGATTCTCATATCATCCATCACTTTTTTAAAGGAAACTATTAAAACTTCGTTGAAAGAATAAAAAAAAACAACAACATCTTCATTGAACAAAAACATTCAGTTAGTAATAAAAGATTCTTCGACAACAATTCAATAACAACATGAAAATCAGTGTTCCATTTTTAGAATCGACCATATTGCGTATTAATATGCTCCATTTTTTTTTTCAAACACATAAAGTATTTAAATTTGAGCGGTAAATTATTCAAAAGTTTTAAATTTTAACAAAAACTACTTGGACTGATTCGGTCAGTTGTGAATGAACGAATTGATACCAACGTGAAAAGAATCGGAAAACACTATAGTATACACGCGACGTTAAATTTAGCCAGCCCAAATTAATTGCATTAGAGGGTGCTGAGGATTTGACAAAAAGATTTTCCTAACTGATTATAATAAACTTTAAAAATATTTAGCTTTATTGAAATACTGTAGCGATGTAGTACAATTTTATAATTAGAATTAGTTATTCATATTTTTCGAGTAAAACTTATTTTCGAGAAGAAGAGTTTCAAGTCAAAATTTAAATCATAGCTGGATCAGTAAAAAAATTTTTTGTTTATTGTCAAAAAAGTTTTGTCTTTATCAAGAATTAAAACAACTTTTACACATTCAAATTGAGTTTTGAATAATTTTAAATAGTCAAGGTAAAATAAAATTTAACCTGTATTGTCCCACATATTCCTTGAAGTAAACCGCAAATTTATGTAACAACTATTTTTTTTTTTCAAATTTAAACAGTTGTAACACGGGAATAAAGAAAAAAAATTTTTAAAAACCTATTGATATATTTTATAAAATAAAAATATGCAATGAAAAAACTAAATTGCTATGATTAGATTAACGTGAACAGGTACTTTGAAATTTAATGTTTGTACATATAATATAAGGAAAATTCACTCAATAAATTATAATTTTAGTAAACGGCTGTAGTCATTCAGACAACAAAATCAATAAAAAATTTATTTTAAAATTGAATTTAAGGAGGGTCATCTACTCTAAAAACATAAAAGTTTTTCTGTAATAATTCAATACATGGAAAATGATAAAGAAATTATGAAATGAAATTTACATTGATAAAACCTCTAGTGCCAATTGCATTTATTTTCAAAGCAACTCGTAAAATTTTTTATGGTTAACAAGTTCTCTGGTAGAAAAGTATTTGTAGTTTTTTAATGGTTTCGTTCACCGAAGAAGAATATATTTTAAGTTTTTGACGATTTACGAAACTGTAATCATGGTTAAAATTTGAAAATTTGTTTCAAGGAGCCATGATTTAAGCTGGCAGATTTTTTTTATTCATAATAAATTAATTGCAGACTCTTGATTGCTTTATTAAATTGTTATTATGAAAGAATCATGAATTTTATAACTTTAATTTAAAATCTTATGTGTCGAAAATAGTGAAGGAATGCAATAAACTCGTCATAAAGCTTTTTCTAAAAAAATATTTAAAAAATTTGATTACAGAGAAAAAAAAAAAAAAAAAAAAAAAAAACTTTATCTGAAATTTACGACAAGAATTTTAAGAATTGCAGATTTTGACGGTATCTTTTTAACTGTGTTTCAACGTAAGATGATACAACAGCAGAAGTTGAAATAAAATAGCGCTAAGCATATTTTCACATCAAAATATTCCTAAGTTAAATTTTTTTTCCTTCATAGAAGAAAATTTTGATAAAAAGAACCAGAAGTTTGTCGAAACAGTTTTAGCTATTTAAAAATTTTTTTTTATTCTAATACGACAATTATAAATAATGTAATATAGTTGAGAAACTTTTATTTCTAAAGAAATAATTTTATTTATTCGTTCAAGAGAATTAATTTTACTTAAAAATTTGTTTATTTATCAAGACAATTAAAACAATACAGTTAGAAATGTATTTTTAAACATGATACATGTTGTATAAGGATTCAATAATTTTAAATAGTGAGTAGAATTACTTTGATTGATCATGATTATTAAAAATCAGTGTGGTTTCTTATCGTAATTCAAGAAAGAATCATCAGTTCTCCACAGATGAACATATAGATGCACCAAAGTATCTTATGAAGCACATTATAACCTTGCTGTGTTTTCTAGTTGGAAAAAAAAAAAATTCTGATTTAATTTTTTTCAAAGTCAAAAAGATATTGAAAAATGAAGTGAAGTAAAGTTGAGACAAGTAAAGTACCACGGCGTCTACAGGAAATATAAAAAATGGTTTGCCCTACATAAATCAACCGCAATCCATCAACAATTGTTCAAATTCGACGTGATTTTCTTGATCGAATCGTTGCACCGATGACGATATTCTGACTAATGGTTAATTAATCCATGCACAATTTTTTTAAACATTAATTCAATCAACTGTAACCTAATTTTTTCGTGAAACCGTCCTAATTATACGTCACGGTGTCACAATTTACTATTATTATACTTTACTTTCAATCAAGGTAATTGCTTTACCTTCATTTCATCAAATTTATTTAACTTTATAGCTTTATTGATTGTTCTTAAAAAACCTCAAACTTGAACTAAAAATTTAAAAAAATAAATCGAAAAAACTCACCAATGACATTCAAGCAAAAACGTGCATGAATTTTCCAGCCACGATGTGCCTGTTTCTATATTCTTATACTCGTAAACCGCACTAGACACTTCAGGACTGCAACCCACACTTAAAAACGTGGTTTTCAAATAAAATTAGAAAATTAAAAAAAAAATCCACCTTAGCATACACGCCTGACACGCGACTTTGAAAGCTAAACTAATAAAAGATTTATAATCAAGGAAGTTCAGTAAGAAAAAACAAAAAAAAAATTGAATCTGCGTTCAGAAATACGCGATAGTATTGTAAAAGGAAAGGAAGGAAGGAAAAAAAAGCGAGGTGCAATACCGCGAGTGAAACTGCAGCAGCAGCGCGCAACAGTTTCTGGTTGGTATGTGCCGGCCGCCAGCTGCAGAGGCAAAGAAGAGCTTTCGGAGTTCGGACGCAGTGCAAGCGGCTGGCGCAAAGTCTGGCGGCGGCGCGGCCCTCGTGGCCCACGTGACGCATGCAGGCCGCAACCGTCGCTAGTCGCGAATGTCGCCGGTGTCTAAATCAGTCGAGCTTTTTGAACTCTCTCTCGAGCTCGCTTTATCCCTTATGCATACGTTTTACTACTTTTTAATCATTACATTGGACCCCCTCGTTTTTGGGAATTTTCATTTTTTTTTTCTTCTCTTTTTAAGGAGTTTGATACGTTAATTTTTAAATCGACTCGCTTTAAATGACACAAATGAGCTTTTCGACGGCCAACCGAACGAGACCTGTCTTTTTTTTTAGATCAAAGTTTTAAATCTCGGATACTGTTTCCATCTTTAGCGCATTTGACTTCATGGAGACTCTGGGATTTCAAATATAAACTTTCCAAAACTGTCTTGTATGGAGTCTCGCCGGGAATTTTTGTACGAATGGTTGACCCAATTTGAAAATTTTTTTTTTATGTTGCAAGTTATTCGAAAAGATAATTAAAAATTAAAAACGTTATATTTTGTAAATAACTCCTAGAATTTTTTCAGTAATAAACGAATGAAATTTTTTTTAAACTTTAAGTCTACTCAGGAATACCGAAAGAAATTTTTTTTACATTTTCTTTTCATTTATTTATCGCCATTTTAAAGGCTACTTACTATTTAAGTAAAGCTCAATTCTCTTGGTATAAGACTCCTTGTTTGCAAAATACTATTTGCATTGATCAGGAGCAAAGTTTTAATTAATTAGAGAAAACAATTTTTTTTTTTTTTTTTCTTACTTTTTTAGTGGACAATTTTTGACTACTGTGCTACGTGTAAAATTCCAATATCGCAATGATTATTGTTGTTTTAAACTAACAAAATGTATGTATTTCTGAACAAATTATTTTAGTTATTTATAATCTCCTGAATCTATATTGGTGAGAAAAATTGGAACAATGTTTTAATTTGAGATGCAATCAATAGTACAGTTGCAGGAGTAAAAGTCATTCAAGAATTTAAATTTTAATAAAACAAAATCAATTTTTCTCGTAAAAATTGTTTCAACAATAGTTTTCAAAAAAAGTAGGTGATGTTTTTGTATTTTTCAATCTTATTGAATTTTATATTGAGTTGTACGTACATTTACTTGTAGGTACTTTTTATTAATTGTCATTATTTAAAAAGACATTTCTCAATTTGTATTTTCTTTAAATTTTTTTTCTCAAATTGATTCCAGTAATTTTTTGGGTTTTCGCAAAACTATACACCTAAGTATAATGTATTTATGAGATTCCACATCTATACAGCTGAAGGGGAAATGTAGGAAAGAGGGTGGGGTGAAAGCGCGTGTATGAGCAACCCCTGCTGTAACTCCGACTCCAAGCTAGAGAAAGCTTGACTAAAATATTCAAAGTTGTGATTGAGCATACGTACCGCTGGAGTTTTTTGAAAAACCTTTCCAGAGCATCGAATGTGAAGTTGTCGTCGGATTTATTTGTACTTGAATACTTAATATTACTTAGACTCACTTTTAATACACAACGCCGATCTAGCATCAAACATAACCCTGTAGTGGTGCGTCAAGTGGAAAAACCCCATGGATTACAGATGATCAGTTTTCCGCGGTTCGATGAAACATTTTTGAACTTTGAATTGTTTCGAAGGTAAAAAATCTAGGGCTAATGAGAGACTTAGATACGTGTATAAAAATGTGTGAAAACAGGATAAATATTGATAAAAGCCACGAGGCAACCCCGTGCACGAGACAAAAGACTTTAAACTTCCTATGCGCAACTCCCAGCTCACACCCCTCGACGATGCCTAGCGCTTCGAGAGCATGCGCTGAGTCAAGAGAAACGCGCTACTATCTCTCCCCTAGTCTTTTTTCCTACCCTCCCTACTTCTCCATTTCTTACCACTGTTTCCAAAAAACACGCCAAAGTCTCTAGAATGTGACTGCGTCTATGAGTAATCATCAGTGGGATTTTTACTTATTTCTAGGCTTTCAATAATTTACAATTTGTAAAAAAATCACAATTAAAATTATCTTACATCTGGATCATTGGTTAAAACTTAAATTTCAACTACTTGTCTCTCTCAGTGCGCAAGCGCGATCATTATTATTAATGCTTCATTAAATTATTAATCTTCAAAGAAAATATAATTATAATAATTTTTGTAGTCAATTTCAAAACATGGAACATTAAAAGAAAATTTTCTGAGCCAATTTCCAACTAACCCACTTTAACCATAAACCATTAAATACCATTTGCAACTAAATTCAGACTTATAAGGGTTTTGTTGAAGAGCGTTAAAAATTGCGGTTAGAAAAAAATTCTCATTTTATTTTATTAAAATTCTTCAAAAAATTTTTTTTTATTAATTTGAACGTACAATACTCAATTATTCAAATACCTATTGCAAAAAAAATTTATAAGAACAAATCATACAACATTTTAAAAATAACACAATTTAAATTTTGAATTAAATTTTCTCAACCAATCACATCAATTATAGATCAAGGAATTCGATCATCGTTCATCTTTATAAAGAGGGATGATGATTTTACTATTTGAATCCATCAAAAAAATTCATGGATATTCAATATCAAAGATAAGACCGCTTTATTTCTTACGGTTATTTTTTTAACGTTACTAATATTAATTTTACTACTCGCCCTCCATCCAAATCATCTCTCAGTTAATCGAACTTTATATGTTATATATTTTACGATAAAAGACATTGACGTTTGAATTATAGCTACGATTGCTTACGGTAATAAGAAAATATCGGCTCGTTATTCAGACAGCAATAATAAAGGTAGCTGTAATAAAATTTAATAGAGAGTATACGATAGTTTATATATTATATTAATCTGGATAATTTTCGTGTAAAAAAGGGCAGATAAGGAGTGAATAGTTGAATCTAATCAATAAAGAATCTTATTTATCTTGTGGCTGTCAACTCTGTGTTCGATTAAAATTTTTATAAACCAAAAAACCCTTGTGCGAATTTTCAACTAATAAGAAAACAAATACAAGTATGTACTATAAACATTCATTTATATACATTATGTATTATAGATAAAAGTTTTTGGTCCCAAAATTAACTTTCAATCTATTTTGTGTTAATTGATGTCGATCCATAACAATATTAATCCCCATTTTAAGGTATAAAATTAATAAAAACAAAACAATATTTTTTTGAGAACCACAAACTATGTATTAATGTGACAGCTGTTTCAACATCTTAGCGTTTTCATTAGACTATCTTTACAATCTGTGAAGTTTAATAAATACTGCATAGTTCACAAAAAATTTAACATTGTTTTATTTTTATTAATTTTATACCTCAACTTATAATCCTTTAACGAACTAAAGATTCATATGTGAAGCCTTTATTTACAAAAAAATGAAAGGTCACAAAGTCCTGTATACATCTTACTCTCATTATTAATCACATTAATTAAAAAATATTAAACTTAAAATTCAGTTTGGTTTTGAAGCCTTTACAAATCGAAAGTAAAAAGTAAAGAATAGTATTTTTCGTATCTAGAGCGTAAAATCCTACTTTAGGCTCGAGTGTGATCGTAGCCCCTTCGCGATACGAACATTATTATTTTTTTATAGTTTGCGAACAGTCATCTTTTACGTAACGATTTTAGTGTGTTGAATGATCGCTTGACGAACACTGAGGAAAAATTAAAAAATGTAAAAAATAGTAGTTTTAAAGCTGATTGGGCTGCTCGAAGTGTCGTAGGCGCTGCTCCGCGGTGCCTACAAGACCTTCGAGTGGTCTAGCACAAGGGTTTCTAAGTGTGCGTAAAGTGATCATTTACGCACTTAAATCAATGCGTAAAAGAAGACTTTACGCATACTATGAAAAAAACATTATTTTATGATATGAAATTTTTTTTATATTTTATTAAATCTTTATGAAATTCGTTAAAAAGTAGAGAAAAATCATGTGATTTAAAGATAAAATGATAAAATTTCGGAACTACTTATCTAAAAATTTATGATAAAAGCAAGAAAGAAAAAAAAAGGTCCAGAACTCTGTTAGTAGCAGTGTTGGGTAAATGACAATTCTGGAAGTTTTCGACATGTCGTAAAGTCGAAAATGTCGAAAATGTCGTGAATGTATCAAATGTATAAAAGTTTGTCGTTAATGCATGAATTGTAAAAAATTCAAAAACGATTTATTTCAGCTCATAACCTAGATTTTTTCTCAATTAATTTTGTTTGTTTACATTACTTGTATTTTAATTTCAAGATATTAATGAATTTTTAGTAAAAATTATTTTAACTATTGTTGAAAATTAAATATGTTAACAATAAATGTTTATAATTGGTTTTTCAGTTTTTTATTAGGTAATAAAAGCAATTATTCCTACTTTTCATGAAAATTTTCTAGGTTGAAAAAACTTAATTGCAATTTTTTATTTAATAGTGTTAAAATATTTAAACTCAATGCAGCTCACAATGCTGAAAAAACTTTTAAGTTTAGCAAAGAAAAAGTGATTTTATTTTTATTTACAATTTATTCAAATTAGTTTGAAAATGGACGCTCTCAGGTATTCTGTAAAGCCTCTTAAATTTAAATCGTTATAACCAGGGATGTAGCGAGCTCGAATTTCGTGGGGGGGGGGGGGTGTCATGAGAATTTGCCGACAAAAACTTTGCAATTGCCGACGAAAAAAAACAAACGCAGGGGCGCGCCACCCCCCGCTCCCAACAAAACTGGCATCTAAAAAAAAAAAAAAAAAAAAAACGTTGAGTTTAATAGACTGGTTAATTATCCCCCAAGCTCTAAAACTCCAAAACCCTGGGCGCCCGAGGTCAACGAAAAAACTGATCAGCTAGCCCCGAAGCTCTAAACCCCCAAAACCCTGGATGCCCGAGTTCAATAAATAAACTGATCAGCTATCCCCCAAGCTCTAAACCCCCAAAACCCTGGATGCCCGAGTTCAATAAATAAACTGATCAGCTATCCCGCAAGCTCTTAACCCCCAAAACCCTCCGCGTCGCGTTCAATAAATAAACTGATCAGTTATCCCCCAAGCTCTAAACTTCCAAAACCCTGGGCGTCGCGTTCAATAAATGAACTGATCATCTATTGCCCAAGCTCTGAACTCCCAAAACCCTGGGCGCCCTAGGTCAACGTAAAAACTGATTAGTTATCCCCCAAGCTCTAAACCTCATCAAACTCTGGTTACCGAGTGGAATAATTTTAGAAGTTAAGCGTACTTCATATTTGAATATCAAGCCCATAAAAAAATGTTTTTTATTTTTGTTCCACAAAAAGGTTGTGGTGTACTTTTATTTACATCACTTGAAAATATTACAAAATGATAAGAAAAAATATATAACATAAAAAAAAAAAATAACCAGTGAACAAACAAAAATTTTTACACTTTTCTCGAAATGTGTCTCATTCTTAGAAGCATTTCATTCATAGTTAAGAAAAAAAAATTTGTTGATAATGTTGCAAATGAAGAGTTAAACAATAAGTAAAAACTTATAGCGTTTTTCTAATTAACCACGCCATTTTGGAGTTAAAAGTTTCAGATTTACAACTTTATGATATGATTGCACCAGTGCAGCATAATTAGGTATCGTTACAAAATTATTTTTGGAACTCTGGCACCCAGGGTTTTGGGAGTTTAGAGCTTGGGGAACAGCCCATAAGTTTTTTTGTTGAACTCGGGCAAACAGGGTTTTGGGGGTTTAGAGCTTGGAGGATAGCCGATCTGTTTTTTTGTTGAACTCGTGCACCCAGGGTTTTGGGGGTTTAGAGCTTGGGGGATAGCTGATCAGTTCATTTATTGACCTCGGGCGCCCAGGGTTTTGGGGGTTTAGAGCTTGGAGACTAGCCGATCTGTTTTTTTGTTGAACTCGTGCACCCAGGGTTTTGGGGGTTTAGAGCTTGGGGGATAGTCGATCTGTTTTTTTGTTGAACTCGTGCACCCAGGGTTTTGGGAGTTTAGAGCTCGGGGGATAGTCGATCTGTTTTTTTGTTGAACTCGAGCACCCAGGGTTTTGGGGGTTTAAAGTTTGGGGGATAGCCGATCTGTTTTTTTATTGACCTCGGGCTCCCAGGGTTTTGGGGGTTTGAGGCTTGGGGATAACTTATCAAAAATTTTTTGATCCCGGCCTTACGTCCGGGTTTAAAATTTCTCCTGCCGACGGCCTGTTCGTTGATTTTGCCGACGACGAAAAGCCAGGGGGGGTGTGACAGCCCCCCCCCTCCCCCCCTCGCTACGTCCCTAGTTATAACGTTTTATTTCGTAATGTTTAATTTATAAAAAAGTGTTTTATACAGTTAATTACTTTCTTTCTTTTTTATTTTATTTATTAATTTTTCAGAAAACAGTAACTTGATGATGATTTATGCAAATTTTTTTTTTGTTGCAACATCTCGTTAATTCTTACTGTGGAGTCTAGTTTTTTCTGGAGTTTGTTAGATTATTAAATCTTGATTACTCTCCTAATTTCCAATCTGTCTTGTATAGCAGGTTTAAGTTTAAAAAATTATTTTTAATTTTTCACAAATATTGTCTATAAATTTCATTTCTATTTATTTATTATTATTTTTTGAATATTATACACTGTTATTTACTTGTCAGATTTTTATTTAAAATTTGATTGTAATAAAAATTTTTAATAATTTTTTTTTCATAATAAAGAGTCTCTGTGCGCATTTATATGATAGTTTTAACAAATTAAAAAAAAAAAAAAAAATTGCGTTGGAGTTTTTGACAAATATTTTTGTCAAAAAAATTTACGACTGTCTTAAACTACATTTTCGACATGTCAAAAATGTCATTTAATACAACCTATTTTCGACATGCTCAACACTGGTTAGTAGTTAGTACGATAGGTCTCTAACACGAATTTATTAAAAATTAGCTAAAACCCATAAAAGTACTTAAAATAACATAAAATCTACAAGTAAACAGATAAGAGAGTGAATATTTGATCGAAAAAGATAAAAAGTAAGAGAAATAAAAAAAATTCTTTTTGAAATTTTCAAACTCATTTTTATTACAGGTAATTCTAAGCTCAGAGCTATAAAATACATTTTCATTGCAAATCGCTATTTAAATCAGTAACGTATTTACAAATGTACAAAATGTTTGTGTTCGCCTGCAAAACATGTAAAAAGATGTTACTTCTGTATCACAGGAAATGATATAATCTAAAATTTGTTTTTGATAATTTAATCAATTATCTGTGAAACTTAAATTTTCAAATCTTGCTGACAGTAGTAGTTTGTAAATTTATGTAAGTGGTTTTTTTTTTTTTTTTTTATCTTATTTATTTTATTATTATTATTATTTTTTTTTTATCAAAATGTAGTAATCATTTAAAAATCGAGCAATATTTTTGTAAAATATTTCATTTTAAAATGTTAAAACTATAAAATGCAGGTTTAGAAAAATATTTTATTTACTTCTACGAAATATATAATGATTTCTAAACAATCAGGAACTTTACCTGAAGCTTATGAAAAAAATATATAAATGTAAAAAGCATTTTTTGTGAAAACTGAGTTTGCATTCAAAATTTTAATCAACAATTAATTTTTACGCAATAAAAAGCTGATCTCAAATACCGAATATCGGCATAAATTTTATTTTATTTTTTCATAACAATGATCTATCACTATAAAAGTAACAAATTTTTACAATATACAATCATAACTTATTCTTACATTTTTAATAAGTCATTAACGAAATACATAAATGATAATATTTATACTTTTGAAAAATACTATTTTTGACAATTTAATCATTTTTAAATAGTACAATAAAAAACTGTTTGCTTGAAATAATGCGAGTTTTTGACAATTTTAAACAACTCAAAGTTGTTTTGATTTATAGTTTTTTTTTTTTTATACTTTTTTATTTTTTTCTGTATCAACTATAAAAATGTTTTTATTATAAATTTAAATTTCTTATAAACATACGCAACCTATTATTTATCGGCTCAGTAGCACTAATAGGAACTCGTAAATAATTACTGCAAGATTTCACTTTTTTAGCTCTCTGGGTTTAACAGTATATATATTCAATTTGTTTTGTTTGATGTAGTTATAAGCAAAATTATGATGTATAATTTATTGCCCTATCTATTAATTCTAGGTCAACGAGACAGAAAAAAAAACTTTTATAAATAAACCAATAAAAACCTTTTTGACATAGATGAAAAATAAAATTTAGTTTATTATTAATTTAATGTGACCTGGAGACATATTTCAATACAATCTACTTAATTTTGGCCGGTAAATTTTAAACTCTTGAATTGTTGTATTAGTCATCATTTAAACTGAAATTGAATTTTATACCTATTTTCACAAAAATAAATTGTCTTATTTAACAGTGAAAAACTAAAACTAAATAATTATATTTTACTTTTAAGACAGCATCGATAAAAAGAACAATATTATCGATGTGATTTAGAAAGAAAAACTTTGTACGCCGCAGTACAAAATTGTATACTAATGTTCGTTCGGTTTCTTAAAACATAAATTTTATCTCAGACACTGGTACTTTTTTCACTGAAGATAATCTAATCAGGTTTATTGTTGTAAATTCTTAAATTTTAAAAGTGTATTTAGTTTAAAAATCTTCATAATTTTTTTATAGCCTTCCAAACTTCTCTTAGAGACATTATCTACAGAATGTCGTAGTCAATGTGATTTTTATAATTGAAAAAAACCTGACAAATTTCTTAAGAATCAAAGTTCTTATCACAGCATGACTATTTGAAATACGAGCGAGTACTCCACATAGCGAGTCGATTTTATGCGTGGTATACGCAAAATTTACAACATTTTTATAAACAAATTACTTCTAATGCATAGTTTTTGACAAACCTAATTTATATTTTTGGCAAGTGGCACCGAAAAAAATTTTTACTGACTATTAAAGACAGTCTTGATATGCAAAATATGTATATTTTGAAAATATTTTTTATGTAAAGTAACGCTCTGAAAATGAATCTTATAATTTCTAATATATTTTTTTAAATTCAAAGTAATGATGAATAATTACATCAAATATAATTGAAGTAAAGTAAACTATGTATGAACTTCAAGCGGAAAATGACCTAATATAATTTTTATATATTTATTTCAAAAAATTATTTTTAACTTTGCAACTGGTTTTCGTTTCTTTAAACTGAAGTGAAGATAAATTTTTGTCATGTTTACAGTGTCATCATTGAAAAATTTTTTTATATTAATACGAAAATTCTCAAAATTTCAAACTGATTAATCATTTTAATAACATTCATACCATTGATAGGAATCGTTTTGATCAAGCCACTGCTAGAGATGATTTATTTATTATCAGTTTGGAATTCAGAAGAGGTACTTTGTTGTCATTCTATCTTACTATTTGATATCATGGTGGATGATGTAATTAAAAAATTAACTAAAAGTTTACAATGAATGAGCTAATGCTAAATTAAAGTATCACGAGACGCGTGAGAAATACTGGATTACGCAATTAAACTAGTTAATAAAACTTTCAAACGTTTGGAAAACTAGTGGATAATGTAATAAAACTGTGTATATATATATATATATTCACACAATTAGCGCCATTATATGGTTATATTGGTGGACAGTGCCAGTTTCTGAGAACACAATAACACTCACAAACAGTGGAAGAATGTCCATCATAATTACTATTACGAACGAGTTTTTAATTGTGATCATTCTATTATTTTTAAATATTAAAAATTTAAAATCCACCGATGGACACCGCTTCACCGCTGGACTAGCAACGCATTTGTTCTTTTCATCACTGCTTTACAAAAAAAAAACTAGAGAATATCGGTATACAACCTTGAATATCAAAGTTGATACCAAATAGAGTGTACTCCGTGACCAGACGGACAACAAGACTGCTCTGGTGCAATCTGGCCCTAGCTATTCAAACCGATACTTGTCCCATTGTTCTTGAACTCACTATTTTTTTGAGAACGTTTCGATGATTTTTTCAAGACTCGTGTAGGTACCGACGATCAAGCCGAGGATTCCAAAAATTATTAAAGCTATATTTTTGGTTGCCAAGAAAACTCTTTCTCGCGCGGTCTTGACTTTCCAGAAAGCACAAGTCTGAATTATGGCTGGAAAAGAAATTCCCAACATTGACAAGCATAGTGCACCAAACAAGGAGATGAATAACTCGAGTTCTGGTATCGTGATTGCCATGATGACTGTAAAGAAGATTTTTCGTTAGCTCTCAAGTTAAGGACATAAGTTGTATATTATACACATCTCATCTGATATTTATTTCAAAACATACTGTTTCATTTTGATATTTTTAAAAGAACTGTGAACTTACATGTAACTATGACAACAGCGGTCCTAACGACGTACTCCCAAAACATGAGCGAGCCAGCAGAGATGTGATTGAGTTTAGGTTGAATGTACTCGTTCCACGAAATGTCGATCGCAACATAACACTGAAGCGAGTGGGTGATGAAAATCGATATAGCCAGAAGAATCTGCACAGCTTTAGCCTGTGGTTCTTCAGTCGGCAGATTCAACGTTATGGTACCATGCGCTCCGCTACCATACCGTAAGTAGCCAAAGAAACCCATGCCTACGTACAATAGAACGTTGACCGTCATACCAACATTTAAGACACCTGCGACTTTCATGAATTGTCTTGGCTTCTTCATCTCGTTTTCCAAGGGCATTATCTGAAAATATGAAATTTTTTATATTTTATAAACTTAAGCTGGACTATTTAAAAAATTTGATCCATTTATATATTATTGTAAATTTAAACTTACCACGCCAATGGCTTCGAGAGCAAAAAGTACGGTGCCCAAGAACAAAGGAAAGTTGTTAATGTCACCGACAGGTTTTCTATTTTCAAAACTCAACGGCACTTTAAACAGATACCATAAAATGAAACCAAAGCTGACAAATGTTATTCCGTTAGCAACAGTAGATAGAGGTGCAAGTAACTTCAAGTTTCTAATCCAGTTGATCAAAATTAAGGGTAAAAGAAGAGCCAACATGTAAGATGATTTCGAATAATCTCCTATGTAAACGTCCAAGGCCTAAAATATGACAAACAATATTTCTTAATTATGAATTTGTTTTATTTAAAAATTTTTTTTTTTTTAATTCTTATAATTTCCGCATATCTTTGCAATGTACATTGCTAAGTAAAAATGCCTCAAATCAATTTTTATTATAAACTATTAAAAAATAGTATATTACAGTCCCGAGGGAGTCAAAAATGAGTTAGCCTTTAGCAAACCCAAATTGCTAAAGGTTAGCTCATTTTTGCACTCCCAAGGGCTGTATACTATTTTTCACGCTAGTAGTCAGAAAGTACAATATTCGTTTCCGGTACGAGCCCGAAAATTGTACTTTCGGGCTACTAGCGTGAAAAAATTTTTTTAGTACAGCTTTTAAAATCTTTGTTTTCCTTTTAGTAACTAAAATTTATCATATAATAGAACAAAATCATTATCATAATTTCACATAATTATCTCCGACAAAGGTAGTAATCAATCTGCGTCATTGAAAAATTCGAAATGACTTGAATGGTTGTTATTACTAATCAAAAGTTGATTGAAACGACACCAAGTATTTACGATGCACGAGATGGCACTGACCGGAGATCGAGTTTTTTTTAAATTTTTTATTCAAACGGAATCTTTCCGTAATATAACTGCAGTTATGACTTTTTGAATTACCATGAATAACTAAGTAATGTGAAGTTTCATAAATGATGAATTTTCCTGAGTATGCGTAAATGTCATATTTTAATAAATTAAAACTATTCAAATGATTTACTCGTGTAGTTAATTATTACAATTTTTAACGTCAATCGCATTTTTATATCTTTATGGTAATTTTTAGATAACAGATAGATTTTGAACTGATTTCGTTGATTTCATCTTGCTATTTAATAAACTTAATTTGGTACAAAGTAATTTAAAAAAGCTTCAAATAAAAAATCAAGACACTCAGTTAATAAAAACTTTTGCTTGACTTGAAAAAAATTAACTCGTTAGAATAGATTTAAAGTGATGTCAGTAAAAAAGCATTATTTTTGGTTTGTAAAAAAAAGTTTAACGATTTTTATTGTAAGCTATCTCAAAGTTGAGAAACAAAGAAGCAAAAAGATCATACGTGATTTATTTCTCACACGGAAGTTATAATTGGATCTATTTGATTTGGATCAAGTCGCGTAGGTCTTTTAGCATCTATCATAGACTAATTCTATAGTTGACGTAGGATTATCTGACCCACAAAACATTATTTCCTGTTTCACACTATTATTGAATTTTTTTGCATTTAATTAGTAAATTTTTACTACTTACTCTTTTTAAATTCTCAGCAATAAATATCGTGTAGACACAGCAGGTACCTAGTTGATATACCAACAGAAATGTATTTGTTATGTGTCTGTAATAAAAAAAATAAATAAAAATAAAAAAAAGGAAGAAAAGTTTTGTTCGTTGGCTAATGTCTTTTTGGTGATAAAATTAACTAAGAGGAAAGTTAAATTAATTATTCTTTCCTGTAATGAAATTTGGCGCTAACTAGTTTTTACGTAATAATGTTTATTAAATATACGTCAGACTTATAGAATATTTGTAGTATCAAATGTAAACATTGATCTAATTTATGTTAATGATTCCAACTGGAATTTTTTGAAAAGTGCAACAAATTGTTTATGGAAAAAATATATCTATTTTATAAAAATTATAAAGACTGATGTAAAAAATAAACATTCATTAGTATTAGTTAGAAAAAATTTCCGCTAATAATCCGGATTTTATAAACAGCGATTAATCACATTAGACTGTTTGTATTAAAATGAGCTTCAACTTTTGATGCCTACAGTTGGTAGAAAATTATTGCATATTGATTGTGAAAACATTGTAAAAAGATTCATAAAACATCCTATAAAATAGTAGAATCGAAAAAAATTGAGAATTGCAACGCGAGGAAGAGATACTTACGGACAGTATTTGGCGTAGGGCCTGAGAAACCTTGGTCCCTCCTCGAAAGACGCTTGCATAGTACCTGGATAAGTCATAGACGGTACCTTTCTTCTTTTGCACAGTTCGTACTCGGACTTGATGAGTACTCGTATGCAGTACGCGCAGAGGAGACCGATGATCGTCGTACCGATAACTCCTACCAGCCAGCCCGAATTGTCGAAGGCCTTTGGCATCGCCAATATTCCTGTTCCCACGCTGCCCTTTAACAAGTGAAATAGCGTTTCCCAGTATCTGAAAAAAAATCATACGACGATCAATTGACTAATTTGGGTTAATCTCTGCCTCAAGCTCCATTTATTTCTCTCGTGCGGTCTGGTGATGGAAAATTTTTAGCAGCTCTCGTTTTGTGACCCACGCTACGCACGTATCGCTCAACTCACAAAAAATTACAATAAAAATTCAAGATTTTATCAGCGAGGGACTTTTTTTGCACGAGGTTTTTTAGGATTTATTTTTTGTTGGTTTCCCATTTTTTTGCGCCATAAAACTTTTATTTACTCTGAAAAAAAAGGAATTTGAAGAATGTAGAGGGAAAAAAAAAGTCCAGACAATTCAATAATTAAAGCGCGTGCAGCTGAGAGCATCGCGTTACATCGAAGACGAAGGAGAAAAAGGAAAGAAAGTAAGGTAACACCTTACATAAGACTTGATAAGTAGCGGCACATCATCTCATCAGACGGTCGCGATTATAATCGAGAAAAAGGATTCCAGCTACGGGTGCTCGCTCACATCCGAGTTGCGTAGTCTTATCGGTCAAGGAAATGCAATTCTTACCGACGATTCATTGTGAACATAAATATTAACGCACTTAAACTCACTTGCCAATTGGCTTAAATTAAAATTACGAAAAAGAGATACAGAGTCACACTTCGTAGTCTGTGTCAAAGGTGGAAAAATTGCTTGTTTAACAACGCCGTCAACAAGTCATTATGCTAAACAGTTGTGGAAATTTTTACTTTTCAGAAATATTTTTTTCTCCTCTTCTTCATTATATTCGCATTAATTTAAATTAGTTACGCACAAGTGGAAAATTTTTCTGAATACTTTATATAAATCATTTTTCTAAATTATACGCTACTTGTCATTGAATTTATCGCGATCGCTGATAAAATTTTTGTTAACGTATTTAATTCATTTTTTTTTTTTTTTTTTTTTTTTTTTTTTATTAATTTGAGTTATTATCAAATCATTAAAAAAGATAAACATTCATGAATTCTTTGGTGATTAAAAAATCATGTCATTTAAATCTTGAAAACTGCTTAATTATATCCATGGCATTTGAAAATTTTACGAACACTATTGCATCAATTTTAATTATATCTACCGATACCTTGACGTTTGTTTGAAAAAAACTTCCCATTTTAAGAATTTTTTTTAACTGACAAAATTGCTGATCAAATCGTTCCGAATTATACATAATTGCACGTAAAAAAAAAAAAAAAAATGATCACAACAAACATCAACTTCTGGTTTTATTAAAAACTTTTTTTTATTCATATGAATTCTACAAAATTGAAATCGAGTTCCCAATAAATAAATGAAATATTTTGTCGTTTAACAATAGACACCTGGAATAATTTTTAGAAAGCCTTGATAACTCGTGCTATAGGGAAGTATAAAATAAAAAAAAAAAATAAATAAATCGCACGCTGTATGTTTTTGAATATAAATGTTTTATTGACTTACGTGGTAGGGTGTTGAACTTGTCGATGTTTGTACGGATCGTAGTCCCCTTCCAGTTCCTTGGCCATTTTACCCTTGTCTTCGAGCTCGACCACGTGGAAGCCGTTTGTCCCATTGTCCTTCGTCGGGTACCTGCCGAGGACATGCATAAGTTTAAACGTGCTCCTGCGTTTACTTCCGCTTGGATTTTTAATGGTTTTTTATAAACCGCTTTACGGACGTGTTCTGTAAACTCTTATTTTTATTTTTTTTTCGTTCAATTAATTTTCCTCTCGCGCCGCCTTTAACTCAGCAAATTGGTTACAAATTTTTGAATTTTTTTGAAAACATTCCAGCATTATCTTTAGAGTACCATTGACAAATTGAAACTCTTTCCGTTAAATTAAATTTTTTTTCAAGGATAATGTTTTTTACGGTCAAGATAAATGAAAAAATAAAAACTTACTTGACATTGTTATCAAACTGCGGTAGTTGCCTCTTTACATCGACAGTATCCTGAAATAGCGAAAAAAAATTTGAGAAAATGTAGAAAATTTCACGTATACATATTGAAAATGAATTGTTAAAAAAATAGAACAAAATAGTAAATAACTAAATTTTGGATTGCAAATTCAATTATTAGAAATTGAAAAGTTGCACACAAATTGTGTTAGTTTATTTATTGCATTGATAATTTTATATTTTGTCTTATTCCAAAATCAACTGATTAAACAGTTATTTTTTGTTTTCCAGACATTCAAGAGGCTCGTCTAATTAGTCAATCTAATTGCCTGGCATGAAAAATTTTCAGTAAGTAAATAAATGAATTATCTCTGCCCAAATTCGTCTCAATAAACATTAAGTATGGAAACGTAATTTAATGTAATGGAAAAAATGGTCTGAAAACAATCAAGTGAATTCAGTGAGCAACGGTAACAACTAAAAAGTGTTTAATTCTTGTCACGTTTGTTACGGAGATTTAATTCGTAACCATGCGCGTAGAGTCAAAAAAAGTACCCGGTCATTTTAAATGTCCGGAAACATACCGTCAACTTAACGCCGCGGCCGTCCAGTAGATAATTGTTTGTCAAGGTTGCAACAATTTTCGAAGTTCAAGCGTTTTCATAAAATATACACTTTATTGTTACTATATTATTTTTGTTTTTAAACTTTTTAATCTTAGTTTACGATCTGATCATGAATTCACCAATAATGCCACTGAAATAAAATCAATTTCATACATTATAGGATTTGTTGTTACAGACAAGTCACGAGATCGACTTCGAATTTATAAAGGTGTTTGACTTGAAAAATTTGTATTTATCAGTCACGATCAGCTTGCTTACAAAGTTATACTATAATCTTCAAGATTTTTAACTGTTCAATCATTGAAAATTCGAACAATTCAGACGCTTATCAGACGTAGATAGTATTATCAATAATTAAAATCAGCATTAATCAAAGCTCCATCCATGTTGTTTTTTTATCACTGTAAAAAATTTTTATTGAAAAAATATGTTTATTTTTTCAAGAAAAAAAAAGAAATTAAAATAAGTGAGATATGACAACGGTTGCATTGTAATTATCAGCAAAAAATAAGATAATATCTACAGCTTGAGGAATAACAAAGCGGGTTATTCAACAATTACAAAAAGTCGCATTTAACGTTTCACGGTATAATTAATCACTAGATTTTTGTTGCTCTGTAACTCACGTAGGTCACAAATAAAAGAAGAAATAAAATAAAGTGCAAAATTTGGAGGAAGTAAAAAATGAGAAAGACAATTTAAGTGAGGATTTGAGCTGGGGGGCTCAAGCCGGTTAAAACCGATTCAACAGCCGCACTCCAATGCTTCCCTAATCGATCCCTACTTACCGTTGTATTAGGTAGGTCGGTACGGTACACGAAAAGTCCTCCAAAACGTAACTGAAGAATAGTTTCCTCGAGTCGCGGTCGACCTCCAATCAGCGCCGGAAACGCGGCTCATTGAAGATGATGGGGACGTAAGCAAACACGCGCGAGCGCGCGTCATAAAAGCAGTTGTAAGGTACTTGCGGCGAAGGACCCCCCGCATACGACGCCTCATTGTACCTTAATTTGCGCTTTGATTAGACTATTTTTGGGCTAAACCGGCTTTTCCACCATTGAGCTTTGAATGCTTTTGACGGACACCGACTTAATTTCATTCAATGGCTTATCAAATCTTCATTGGAACTTTTAAGTTAATGGCTTTTCCGGGACTTTGTTCAAATCGTTTAGATTTTTTCTCAATCGTACATAGCTCCAATTTTATAAATTCAAACGACGATATATATTTTCTTTTAACCCCATAAATATTCTTTAAAATTAAAATTTTTTTTTTCTTAAGCTCCGGTTTTATTGCAGGATGTCTATCTTTATTGATCCTAAGTAAAGAGAATTAACTCGCTCGATAAGGAATGCGTTGAGTTTTGCAGTAAAAGCGTTTTTACCTGTTACTATTTTACTTGCTTCCGCAGTCAATGACCATTTATCGAATCAACCAAGTTGATGAGGTGGATTTATGAATGAACTCCAATCGCTGTATAAATATTTATTTAGTAATTTGAAAAATTCAGCCGATTGTATATTAAATTTGTAAACAAATCCACGATGTTGTATTAAAATTTGTTGATATCTATTTTTAGTAACGTTGCAGTCAAAGTTCTCAAAGTGATTCGAGATTTTTCTAATAATACCTCTTACTTTATAGGAATGGATTATCTTATTATTTTTTTCAATGCCAATTCATTTAGAGAGTCATTATTCATAATAAAAAGTCAAAAATGGTTGTGTTTGTGTCTTCTTTATTGTAATTTAATTGGTTAATATCAGGTGGTACTATCAACAGCGAAACCTTCCCATTTAATTTGGACGGAAGTTTTGTTTAAGTTCATGTGATTTATTTACTTTTAATGCGTAGAAAAGAAAAAAATTTAAACTACAAAAAAACTACGACCCAAAACTGTTACAATCATCTTTAAAAAACATCAAAGAAAAATTACGAGCGTAAACTGGAACACAATTTTATCAATATTTCGTCATCACTGCTTAACAAACAGGAAAGACACGTTTACAGCTGGTAATTCATTGTAGAGAAATTTCCTTGCAATTATTCTCTGTTGATTTTCGCAGAAGAAGTAAATTAAAAATAATGTTATAAAAATGCATGAATTTTTTACAATAACATTCGTCAGCGTTACTGATCGGTTGAAGAGACTGTACGTAAAGCCGAGGATTCTTACATGATAGAACATTAAAATACCATGCCTGATGCACGTATATTTTAAATAAAATTTTTGAGTCAGTTTTTCATTTTACAATGATGCAAATTTTAAAATTTAATTATTATTAATGTGTATAATAGAACAAGAAAAAATTTCAACATATTTTTCACTTATTCGAGAAAAAATTGTCTTTTTTTTTTTTTTTTAGTATTCATTTATTATCCAGGCCTTTGGTAAAAAAAAAATTGTGTATGATAAAGATTTTATGAATTTTTTATTTATAATTAATGTATATTTGAAACGAAACGGTATGTAGAAAATTCTATAATGATATCAGTTACACAATAAACTAGGATAATTAAGAGTGTTTTTTAACACGATTTTTTATAATCAAATAATTTTCTTGAATGACGAGATTTTTCAGATTTTTGCGAAAAAAAAATTATAGATAATTTACACGAAAAATCCTGATTGATTTTTCTCAATTCAATTTCATTTGTTGAAATTAAAGGTTTTTTATTAGCAAACATCGAAAATAATTGAATAGCGAAAATTGTATTTAAAAATAATCAGTAAAATTATGTATGATAAAAACAACTTTTTAGTAGTTTACATTAAAGTGACATTTTTTTTCTGTATTTATTGATGATAATAATTTACTCAAACATTTATTTATCTTTGTCAATTTAATTTAGTTTGCTGAAACAATTTTCAACACTATGTGAAATTTTAAAAAATAAATAAATTAAAATTATGAATAATAATTCAAGTAAAGTCATACCGTAATTGAAGTTCCTTTCGTCAATGAAATAAATTAAGGGCAATTTTGTGGCTGCCAACCTTATAATGAAACAGAAGGTAAAAATTTTATAATAAGTTTGCTTCTAAAGCATGTATTTAAATTAATAGTAAAATTATAATTAATTCTGAAAATCAAACTTAATTGCAGAGTTCATGAAGAAAAGAAACAAGTCATTATTTAAAATTCATAAATTTAAAAACGCTCATCACGTAATAGCTACCTATTTAATCCATGGCCCAATGCGTGGACAAACAAAACTTGAAACTGTGCCCATCTGGTGAAGAGGCCAGTATACAAGTATTAGTGCGCAATTACAGCTATGCAATTTTTGAATTCGCAAAGCGCGACAATCTGTTATAAACAGTAACATGAACGGGCCAAGCTGCCGTAGGCAAGAAAAATTACTTAGTAATCATAACACTGTAAAGAGATTAAACTTAAGTTGTTGTCTCGGAAGAACCCATACTAATAAAAAGCCTTTGACAGTAAGTATAGTTGATGAACCACTATAATAATCTGATTTTTCGCGTGTTTTATGCATGTTTGAATAAGTAACCACCAATGAAGTTTTTTATATAACAATATTTTTGTATGGACTGAACATAAAATCGTGTTTTCTAAATATATTTTATTTTATTTTTTTCATCTAATATTTGCTTACGATTTTTCTAAATATAAACACTGATGAATCGATCCAAAAACTGTTTTTTAAATCATCATTCAACTTTAATTTCTTTATTTATTTAATGAGCTAAGCTCTATATGCCATAGGCTCTCAAAATTTTATGAAATACTTTCGAGTAAATTTCAAATCATTTAAAAATTTAATTAACTTTTCTTTACAATAAATTTTGAAATTGGTCTGAATAATAAAAGTATAAAATTGATAAAAACTTTAAGACAAGATTAAGACAAGCTAAATGTCACCTTATACGAATTGCAAACCATATAAAGTAATTAAAGAGCCGACAAAAAAAGAAGTGTCGATTAAAAAAAAACGCGTCAAAACTTCCTCTCGCGTGCGAGTTAAATCGCGTGCCGCGGCAAAACGCACTAGAATTGAGTATGAGGTGTTACACACGTGATTGAAATCACAACGTTTACTTTTTTTAAATGAATATTTTTCCTGTTTCTTAGGGTAAGTAAACAAATTCTAATACAAAGTTAAAATCTATTTTATTAGAGTATAAAAGATAACATAAATTACATTTAAGATCCCGAGATCTTTTTACACATTTCTTGCAAAAAAATTAAAAATTTTTTTAAAATCCATTATAATATCTCAGACTTTTCATATTATGATTTCCTTATACATAAATATTTTTAAAGATTGATGATTATTTGTAAAATGAATTAACATGATAGTTATCAGTTCAAAATGAGAAGTTTTTTACCAGTTTTTACGAGTAGTTAATTGTTTAGTGAAAATTTAGCTTATCTTATATCAACGTTAATCGGATCAATTCAACTGATTAATCAAGATAAAAATATTATTGAAAATTTATCCTTTGTTCATCAAAAATTTAAAAAGTGATTAAATTTTTCTTTCATTTATAAATAATAAGATAAAAAGGCATGTCCGGAATTATTTCGTTTGGTTTTAAAGACTTTGCGAAAAGAAATTAATTTAATTAAATTTAAATGTTTGATTAAATAAATAATAATAGTAATGTTTAGGAAAAAATTAAATTTCAATAAATATTTAATTATAGTATGGCCTTTCAATGATTAGAAAATGATGTTACCATTGACCTCGATTAATTAAATTATTAATTTTAAGAAAATATTGGTTTTTAACGAGATAAATAGATGCGATAAAAATTTTCCATTTAACTTTTATATAAATCAAAAATATAAGTAGCAAAAATAAAAAATAGATGTGTGATAGGTTGTTTACAGATTTATTTCCAGTCTAAATAGAAACTTTTTTTATTACTGCTATTTCTTTTATTATAAGTTTCTTACAAGTAGGAAGTTAAAAACCGTGAAGTACGAAAATTTTGCAACTTTTATTAATTTTTGATATTCAGTCTATAAAAATTGTTATCTTCAAAACAACACTTGTTCAATAACACAAACTTTAAAAAAGACATTTTATATTTAACGCACAATTTAAATGAGATAAAATATTTCATGTTATTTACCATGTACCAAGAATAGGTAGAGGAAAAAATTTGTGTACCCAAGATGACAAATCTAACAATTAAAACATTGTACATCATATACCTGGCAACATACATGAAAAAAATCAGACTAATCCTTTAACAATGTTTTCCTTAAACAGATCATAAGCAGTTTTATTGTTGTCTTCTACGCAGAGTGTTCTCAATAAAAAGGGATTAACTTTTTTTTTTTATTGAATTTTTCTGTTTTATTTTTAGCTCGTTAACTTTTAAAAATCACTAATATTTTGAATCGCTTAGAAAAAAGTTAAAAATTCTGAATGAATTGTAAATAAATTTCAACATTGAATCAAGTATTAATCAACGGCTGAAAATGTAAAGTCATTGAATCCTTTTTACTGACTTCCAGTGGTTCAAGTGAAATCAAGCAGAAACAATCAAGTGTGTAAAAAAGTGACTCGAAATAACGGATATGCACTGTTTTAACACTTTGACGGTTCACTGATTTCTCCTTGAGCAACAATTTTTGTACGCTAAAAAGTTTTCTGTAAATAAAATTTTTTAATTTTTTCAAGATTTTGAAAAAATCTCAATTATTCATACGAATAAGATTAAAATAAATAGTCGATTAAATGCTTGAGAATGTCACTGTTAGAACAGAGTTTAAAAATTTCTCAGGAGGAAAAAAGATATTTAAATATTCAAGGCATAACAACGTATTAAAAAAAACAATAATAAAGTTAAAAAAAAGTTTGTTTTTACAGTAAAACATTGTTGTTAAGAAACTAAACAGTGTACGCGAAGCTGAGATAGCGCCAATGGATAACACGACACTTGGTGCAACGTAAGTATCGCAAAAAAAAAAAAAAAAAAAAAAAAAAAATTTTAAACAAAAGCAAAATTTATTGTTATGAAGATGACAGGAAAATCAATAGAATTTCGTACTTCCCTAAAAAATTACGTGAGTACAACTTATTTTTAGATTTCAAAGTAATAACATAAAATTACGTCAATTACGATAGACAATCTAAAAAGAAAAAACAAAAAATAAATCTACGAGTTTATAAAAAAAAGGAAAAAAAAAGATATATCCTGGAAAGCTGTTATTGGACCGGTTGGTCAATGTCAATGACTACATAATGCGTTAGATGTAGTGAAAAGTACAAAACACATGCTTAACAATGTTCTCGCTCCAATTGTTTTGCGCCATCTGCTAAGCCGTGCAGCAGCAGATGAGCTATCGTTGCATAATCTTTCGAGCCTTAACGAGTAGTTTTAACGGGCGTCAGTGTTAATGGCAACAGGTGAGCTTGACTCTCGACAAAAGCCCACGCGTTTAAATCGCGCATTGGACACTTCCGTTGGATTGGGACGTTTGCAGCGGCGCGTGTAAATGTTTATGATCTTTTATGAGCCTTATGCCAGCAGCAGTAGCCACTTGGTCGCAGACTCTGACGTCGTCGTCGTCGTCGACGGAGGCGCTTAAAACTTTCGGAGATCAGAGCCCAGAGTTTATTTTTATATATATGATTCCCCTTCCTTTCGTTATTTATTTTCGGACGACTCGCACTGAATACGAATATTTTAATAAGATACTGAACTTTTATGCGACTATTTGGTGAAAAATAATACCCGAGTTACGCTATCACCGCTCGGTGGCTGTCCTATATTTTTTTACTCCTTCTCTTGATTTTAACAGAAAAATCTTTTCTTTTTTTTTCTCTCTCTCTCAAACCTTAATTGACCCCCATAGACTTTTAAGTAAAAACAGTTGTGCAATGACTTCGAGCTAGGAATTAAAATCCCGAGTGAGTTACCGGTGCACTTATAGTTAATAAAAAAAAAAAAAATTCTTTACTTTGAGAAATCCAACTGGATAATTACTGGATCTTTTGAATTGTTAATAGATCCGTACGATCGAGTGTCGATTATGAAAATGATTGTCCCATTTTCGAGAAATATTCTTTTAATTAGAAGGTGTCGTAATAAATCCGTCGAGATTTTTTAAAATCAATTTCACTGTCGATCTATGGATGTCAACATAAACAAAGAGTACGCATATTTTTTCAAAACAATAAACAAAATCAAAATTTTGGGATGCAGTTGTGAAAACTATTTAAAGAAAATTGATGTCATGGCTTGTTAGAGAAAAAATTGGTGGTAGTTTTTACATCTTCAGTGGTAAATATTTTGAAAATTCAATTTGACTAAATCACTACGAGACTATTTTAAGATTTTTAATTATCCATGAGTACTACCAAAATGAACTTCAATACATAGTATGAATCACGTGCGACTGTGAAAATCTCAGGAGTATAATATTTACATAACTTTTTTTTCTTTTCCATTTATAAGATAATGGGAACGAGATACTGAAGAAACTATGATTAATAATTTCATAGGACTCAGCTTTAGCAGTACTTATCACTTACTTATCGTTGCGTCCGAGTCGAATTTCAGTTATCGTTTAGATGTGTTTACAAAGTCAAGTAAAAATGAATGGAAATTTTTTCTTCTTTCTTCACTTTATCGATTCTAATTAAGAGTTATGCGGGTTGATGAAACTATTAATCCACAGAAGGCGTATCAACAACAATTACACACCTAAGTGTCGATAACACTGATTCAGGTGTTTAACTCATCTTTTTTTTAAAGGTTCACGATTAAAAATATTCAGATTATTTCCGATAAAAAAATGCAAATTTTAAAAGTGAAAAAATTCGATCAAGTCTCACTAATATAAAAAACAAAGCAAGAAAAATTATGATATTTCTGATAAACTTCTTTTTGGAATTTCTTAAATAAAGTTGATTATTTAAGTAAGATTTAAGGATCCGTGAGTCACTACGATTTTGGTAAATATTGCCGCACCTGTTCGCACGTTTTTGTATGTAAACAATATAAAAAAATTCCAAAGAATCCGCGAGTGAATGAGAACAAATTTTGAATTGACTTATCTCATTTATTATTCACTGTTAAATCATCGAGTTTATTCGTAAATGAATATGTCGATCAAAACATAGAAGACCAAATTCACCACGGCAAGCTTATTAGCACCTTGCGATTTTTAAGGTCACTTTAATTAACTAGAACTGCATTGTATTGCATTAGATTTAAATGACAAATCCAGGCACTATGGTATTACATTATTGTCCCCAGTTGGATTTCGCAAACTTGTGTCTTGTTAAATTACAATGTACAATGTTTTGTTTCTTCCACGTAAAATTTTTCCATTTTAATGTGTCGTTTTACGATAAAAATGAAGGTCCTCTGAGATATGGAATCTCTAAAAAGTGGCACAGAGTTAAGTTACAAGGGTATTTCGAAACCAAAGATATAAATGCATGTGCAAGGCTTTGTTTTTCTCATCGATTCTCATACTCCATTCAATTCAAATTTTTAAACTTTACTTCAGAAAAAATGGTGGATAACTTTCGATCGATAACTAGTTCAAAAAGCTGGCGAAAATTAAACGAAATACGATCTTTTAATTATTAAAATACGCGGTTGCTACATTTTACAAGAGCGTTTATCGCCGATTCTTGGTAAGATAAAGAAGAAAGGGTGAGCTGTAATAATTGTCGATTTTTTTATCAGCGCATCGTATCTAAGATCTGTCGATTGGAAATTGTTAAGTTTCACCTACTTCATTCGATTTTTGTTTACTTTAAATTTTTTACAAAAGTGTTTTTAATTTTAAAAAATGCATTAAAATTTTTTAATTTTTGTTTAAATAATTACTCAAAAAATGTAAACATTTTAAACTAATAATCATAAAGTACCGAATAATCAAAACTCAAGTCTGCGGTGAAACATGGAACACTTTTTTACGATACGAACTCGTATACGAAAAGTCTAATTTTAGAATTTCCGAGTTAGGTTTCGTGATTTTACCCGGAGTAAGTGTCGAAATCATAACTGAAGTTTTCTCAAGAAACCACAATAATTTATGCAGTCAACGTAGTAAAGCTTTTCAAATCACTTTTTAATAAAGATAATAATTAAATTTTTAAGTATAAAGAAAAGGAAGGGGCTTTAAATCAAAAGAGAGACCTGTTAAAAATAGAATACAATATGTCTCAAGATGAAAATCGAAAAAAAGATCAAAGCTCTGTGAATTCAGAGGTAGAATAGATTGTATGAGAATTAAAATAAACAATGAAATGCAAAGAATTTCGGTAGTGCGATAAATTAACGGAAGGAAAGAATAACGATCTAATGATATAACAGTGACTCACCGTGCTGCCTGTAAAGCCGTAGTTTTCGTGAGACATTTTTCGTCAAAAGTTCGTGGTCCAGTGTGTGCACTATTCCTCACCTCGAGATAATCACAAGTTTCGTTTAGGTTTTCGTAAGTTCAACTTTAAAAGGGTCTTAGCGTCGATACAGTTGTATTCGGTTCTTGGTGCGGCAGGTACGCCGGCCGTAAGTAGACTGATCCGCGGTTGCGCGCGACAAGTTTTATTTATACAAAGCTTTCGCTCTCGCTCCCGCCGGTAGAATCTTACCTACCAGCCAGCAGCAAGACAAAAGCAGACACACGCACCACGCGCGAACGCCACTCAATGGGATTATTTTATATGATCTTTTTTCTCACTCCCTCGCTCACGCATAACTCTTATGGAGTTCCGACTACCTATACTGCACTGATTCAAAACTAAGTACTCAAACTCTGCACCTCACACTATTTTCTCAAGCTTTATTTTGGTCCATGGCTATCATTTATTTTTTTCAAATGAGTTCTTCCAGAGGTCAAACGTTTTTTTACCCTCTCGTTGCTGCAAATTTTAATCAAATTCTTGAGTACTGATTATTAATCAAAATGCGGAATTTCCAAGTCCCAGTTTTCTAGCAAGTTATCTAAAAAGTAACAATAACTATAAATTCAAATTGATTAATCTTTAAATTAACAATATTTTTAACACCGAGGTCAATCGAAAGTGTTATAAAGAAATAAATAAATACAGAACCGTACTATTGTTGTGAGCCTTTATAAAGTGAATTAAAAATAATAACAATCAAAATATTATCATAATTTTGGACATTAGTAAGAAAAGGCAATAAAAATAAAACATAATAAGGTATACCTAATCTCGGCCCATTCAATATACGGAGTATGGGCTTTCCGCTCTACCTTAGCCAATTTGGAAAAGGTCAAAAACTTCAAAATATGAAGTCTAGAGCAGTTTGGAACTTTCAAAAATCACTTTCACGCACGGCAACTAGCTTTCAGTGATTTTTAACTAACCCATGAGTTTTATTTTATAAATGATCGGTAAAAAAAAAAATTTTGGAAGCATTCGTTTAAAAAAGCAATTATATTCCTTATTTTTTAAGTACCAAAACATGCTTTTATATTTATTTATTTTTTCTAAATTTTTTTTAAACCGTTTTGACGCTTCAATTATTAATTTAATCCTATTGTACCTAATTTCGGCCATCCAAAACAATTTCAAAAATGGTCTGCAAAGTACCCATGCTTGAGTTTTCAACCAGTAGAGGGTATGTGAGGTGGGCTGCATGGATCGTATTTATACCAAAATGACTAAAAAAGGTCCAGAGCTTTTTTGAAAGCGAACAACTTTTATTAAATAAGAAGTTTGTTTGTTTTTTCCATAATACGCCTTTTTTTTTTTTTTTTTTTTTTAAGCGAATTGAATTACTCGGATTTGTTAGAAATTTGGTGTAAAGGGGTTTCGGCGTCGTTTATTACAAATCAAACCTTCTTTTTTAAATTTGTGTAATGTAAAGAAAACTTTATTAAAGTAAATTTTTTTTTTTAATATTTGCTAAACTCGGCTTACAGGAATTTTGGTGGATGTCAATACCGAACAAAATTTTCAGACGTAATATCCCTAGTGTTTCAAAGTTGTCGATAATAACGAATTCAGAATTAGTTATTCTTTTTCCATTCGACACCTGTTTTTTCATCAATTTTTTGTAAAACTCGCTGTAGAGCGATATTTAAAGGTTTTCATCACAAATAAGACAATAATTTTTTAATGCATTCTGAACAACTGTAAGTCTGTAAGTAATTGTCTAAAGTAAAGTGGTGACCGAAATTGGGTAAACAACTTTTTGATTTTTCAAAAAAGTAAGTTTCAGTAAGTTTAATGGTATTTTGGCCCAACTGATTTGAATCAAACGCAGCTGGACTAGTTTTAAAGCTCAAGCTTTAAAATGAGCCTACTTACAGTAATAATACTAAAATATTAAACTCCAGCATCGATTTGCTCTTAAGAGGCTGAAATTAAATTCAATAATGTTGAATTTTTTTTAAAGATGAGCCCTTTATTAGATTTTAAAACATGTCCTATGAATGAAAAGTTAATTCTCTCTTATTCATACTTAACGTTATTTTTTACTCCCTATTATCGTACTGACATGAACAAGTAACCCTCATAGGACGGCGTATACAGCTAGTACCCAATTAGCGCATGATTTTATGGAAAGTAGTACAACGAGCTGCAGAAAAAAAAAATTAAATAGCGTCAGTATATTTAAATTATAGTTAAGTTGAGTCAGTATTTTTTTAAATTGCAAAGTTACTTTTGAAAATTCCAAAACTGTTTCTAACGGTGTTCAAAATTTATAATTGATCGGTGCTATAGTTTTTGAGTTACAGAAGAAAATGATTTTTCTTTCCTTACACTGAATCTACACTAATTAGATATCTCCATAAATTAGAGTGCTTGCTGTCACTGCAATATCGAAAGCTTCTTTACGCTCTTGTTTACCTAGAATTCGAGTGTCTTTATTTAAAGCTACAACTACTTTATCAGCCAAATTTACGGGATTTTCAACTTCGATTTGCAATCATACATGAGAGTTATATTTACGAATTGTGCTTCATAATATTTGTGCTACAGTTCATAATTTAAGTATGAATTACAATTAGAAAGAAGTAGTTTTTTTATTTATTTTTTTTATCAAACCTTTGAGGCCGAAAAGTTACTTTATGCACATTCATTTGAGTAAAATAATGAACACCATGTGAAGAATCAAAAATCAACTAACAACAAATCATATTTCAGTAGATCGATTGTGTTTTTCACTCAATTTATTTTATTATCTAAAAGTTCAATACAAACAGTTTTAGCAAAAATTAAAAAAAAAAAAAAGATAAAAACTATTGTGTAAAAAACTGCTCATCACTGTATGTTACATTTTTACGGGGTTGGTCAACCGTTCGAGACATTGATCTTACTTTAGAAATCGTTTTTTTATGACAAAAGATGAAGTAAGCCATCACTAATTCCAAAAAAATCAAAATCGCTTACTTAATTTTAAGAGTAAAATATACAGAAACTATTTTTATTTTATTCGTCAACTGAAAAAATGAATAAGTTAATTAAATTTGAATATACGAAGATTCTATTTTTTTCGTCTACTTCATTTAAAAATTTTTTCAAATATCTGATAAAATCACAATATAATTAAATATACTTTAATTGGATGAATATAGGAATCGCGCCATTTCCTATACCTGAAAGATTTTTTTTTTCAATGTATACAACGAAGTAGTAATAAAAATAAAAAAATCGGTCAGTCATCGTATATTGAAGGGTAATCACAAATGTTTACAATTCGTGCCCTTCAATGGACCCTGGACTAGTCTTCAACGATCATTCACATAAGTATTGTTTATTTAAAAAGAATTATTTTTTTCTTTGATTTTATTTGCATTTTAAAATATCATTTTATGGGTTGAAAGGCCAACGTACTGCAGCTTATTGCATAAATACACAATCATAAATTTTACATCGTTTTTAAAAGCCTTGATGTTATGAGAGTGATTTAAAGTCAAGGTTTTGGTTACCCGGAAGCTGCGTCGATGAGTGCATAAGCGCGCTTCGCTTGATGTATTGCTGCAGAATTGCAGTGAAGAAATGCAGCGTGAATTGAATCGTACGATAAGCCCAGAAAAGTGAAAGGATCAAATCAATGTGAGTGAAAAAATGACTGAGCGCTGTTTGCACGGTTAATCTCAAGGTCACTCCAAGACAGTGCACCTGCAATTTATATCAATTCGTTCGTTACTGTTAAGAAAGCCATGTATTAAACATTTTGTGTATTTTACTTTTTTATTTTCATTTTTCATTCTCTTCTAAAAATGTAAAGTTCTATAAAAATATTTGTCCACGTGCAAGATGGCTTGTTGCTAACAGTTGTTTATCTAGAATAAGAAAGCCTGCAGATAAACATTAATTTCTTTCAAATAATCAAAGTTTTACAGATTAGATAAATCAACTCTCTTTAATTTTTTTTCACAACAGAATTTATTGATTGAACTTTGGTTTGATTGTTATAATAATTAATACTCAATCAACGCTGAAAATTTCATTGTGATTGTTGTAATAATTATTATTCATTAACACTTAAAATTTCATTGCAATTTTTTATCTTTTATTATACACATGATTAATTTTTACTTTTTACTAACTGAAAGATTTGACTTTAAGTACATTCTTGTTCATGGCATGGTTGCTATTTTCCTGAAATAAATTAGTAGCATCAACACTTTGCTAGTATACATACAATATTTTTAAACGAAACAGTGTTTTTAATTATGTAAGATGCTTGAAACTAATGATTTTAAATTAAATCGCTTTCCAAATGCGACCATTAAAATGAAAACGTATAAATTTTTTATTTTTGTTTTCGTTAATTGTGAGTGGGAGGTATAGCTGAATTGAGGTACATAGGATATTAGTATGTGCGAGGGAGTGAATCCCTCGTAAATTATTTTCCTACCTGGCAGTGTCAAGTCACCTGGGAAACAACAAAATTATTCATTTGTTTGTTTACATTCCCAGGTGATAACCATGCCGAGTTCTCTCGCAGCAGAAGCCGACCACGTGGCGACGGTCGCCGTCGGCTGAACACGGCTGCAGCAGCACGAGCACACGAGTTAGAGCTCATTGCTCAACCCCCCACACGTGCGAAGTTAGCCGCACACGGCACATGTGTCGACTCAGTGTAAACGCCAGATTTGAAAGCAGCTGTTAATAATAATAAAGTAGAAACAAACTGTTTTTTGTATTTTTCAAGTTATCTCAATAGTTAGAACTTGAAATGGTAGTGAAAGTTAAAATAGAGTTTAAAGGATGTTAAAATAATAATTATTATTAAATCTAAGTGCTTATTAAATTATGAAAGTGTATTATTATGGAAGTAGGGTGTTAAGAAACGAACGCCACGGAGGGCGCTGCTGCAAGAAACTCCCTCGTCGGCCGTGCTACTCTACAGGTTAGACAAGGACAAATGAACATTATCTCTTTCTCTGTCTTACTCGTTGAGTAGCACGGCCGAGGGAAACTTTTGCAGCAGCGCCCCTTGCGGCCTAAACATCCTCATTAATTGAGTTTTATTTTCACAAAGATTTTATTAATGAAGAAATTAAAGATTTGCTTTTTAAAAAGCATAATATTTTTACTTCAGTAAGTACAATCAAGGGAGTACTTAGTAATTTAGGATTGAAGAGAAAAAATATACAAGAAAGTACTCTTGAGGAAATTGTCTATGCAATCCTTGAGGAACTTTTTTCATCAGGATTTAATCTTGGATACAAATCCTTATGGAAAAATTAAAAAAAGTCTATCACCTGAATATTAAAAGCGACACAGTTTATAAAATATTGCAAATAATAGATCCAGAAGGACTAAGTGATAGATTTGGGAATAAGTTGCGCAGAAGAGAGTATCTCAGTCCAGGACCAAATTTTATTTGGTACCTGGATGGTTATGACAAACTGAAAAAATTTGGTTTTGCCATACACACTGGCATAGATGGGTTTTCACGGATGCTGATTTGGTTAGAAGTGGCCAACACAAATAATAATCCAAGAATAACTGCTCACTATTTCTTACATTCTTTGAAAAAACATAAACTCATGCCAACGATCATTAGATCCGATAAGGGATCCTAAAATACATTGATTGAAGACATGGCGGTTTGAATTTGTTTCCAAATTTTCTGGAAAAAATATTTTATAGTTTATTATAAGCATTATAAATAGTATTCTTCAATTTATTTTATAGGTAACCCTGCGGAGTCAACATGATGACAAGTTAAATGGAGAGAAAAAATACATCAAAGGAAAAAGTGTTCATAATCAGAGAATAGAGGCATACTGGGGACAGCTCAGAAAGAATACAGCTGACTTTTATATACAACTTTTTAAAGACATGGAAAAAAGGAATCTTTTCGATGGAATCCCTTTTGATGTTATGTGCATGCAGTTTTGTTTGGACCAGTAATAAAGGCTGACCTTTGTCTAGCTATGGAGCTTTGGAATGAGCATAGAATAAGGAAGCAGCCATTGCGCAACAATGTGGCTGGTAAACCCTTTATTCTGTATAACTTACCGGAAAACTACAACTGCAGAGACTATAAAAAAGACTTAAACGAAGCAGCTGTTGATCGCTTAATTAATGTTTCACTGACAAACCTGTCTTGATTAATCCTCTTATTAGACAATTTGTTGAAGAGTTTGCACCTGAAGCAAATTATATAAGCACAACTCCTGAAGAAGCTTTGAAACAATATAAAATAATTAAGAATGCAAAAAATAATTAAATCTGATAAACATTATAAGAATTATATACACAAACACACAATCAAGTGCTAGTTATTGTTGCTTTATTATGTTTATAGTTTGGTAATGATTTATGTTTGTAATTAAGTGAAAGTTTATATAATAAAAAAATTATCTTTTTGTAATTAATTTTCTAAAATAAAGCAGTATCTTTTTAATTACACAAGATGTTAACTGATTGTAAGAATTATTTTGTAATGAAAAATTGTCATCAATCAATTCATCAACTTTGGTTTGCTCGTAAATAAAAAAACTCATTTGTTCTGATGAATGAAAAATGGTTTACATAGTAATCATAAATTATAATTTGGAATTGTACACCTTTAACTGTAATTCTTTAAATTAATTAGGGAAAAATTTTTTTACAAATAGTTTTGAAATCATTTCTAAACAGTAGAATAATACTTTAAACAGAAACTTTATTTAAATATGAGACAATAACAGAAAATTTTTTTTATGCTAAAGGCCCTGAAAATACAATTGAACTTACAAATTGTTAACACAAGTACACTCAGGCTTTATTAACGATAACACTTAGATGAACAGATCAATTTTTATCTCGATACACATTCTCTATGACTACCTTGAGAATTATAAGTTATATTACTATTACCTACATTTTTAGTGGTTTTTTAAACCTTACAAAGTTAATAAAAATAATAGAACTTTTCCTTCTATTTCTTAGCACTTATTGGATATAAAAATTTTCAGAAATAAGATATTTCAAAAAATTATAACAGATCCAAAGCTTGGTATGCAATCTTTTCTAAGATCTCACTTTCTTGATTTTAACATAATATTCAATTAAAGCTTTGATTTAGAAATAGTGAGAATCTTTTTTTTTGTTTAAATCGACAAGCTTGAAAAAAGAAAAAATTCCAAATTCTGGGCTCTCTAAATAATTTTATGGAAAAATCTTATATAATCTTAGAAACTAATATTAATGTTATATTGATTTTAGAATAATTAAGTATGTAGGCTAATAAAGATACATAAATAGACTTTTTTAAATTTTTTAAATCTAGTTTCATAATAATTGTTTTAATTATATCATTAATTTGTGGAAAATTAGAAAAAAAAACTTGAAAAACCTAAAAAACTACAGATTAGCAGTAATACTGTTGAATAGCTTCTAAAATTACATTTACATTTGATCGTAAATTAGGATCTAACACAAAGCACTTATCTAACGCAAAGTGAAAAGGGTGTGGAACTTTTTTGTAGCTCGGTCGAATCTTCTTTAACACCAAGTACTTCATACCTTCCAATAAACTCGATCCTTCTGGAAGTTCATGAAAACTCCATGCTGGTTCTTCGTTGAATATTTCAACAATAACGCAACCTAATGACCAAATATCCCAAGGAAGTTTAGTTGGTTTATTCTGAAGAATTTCGGGTGCCATGTAGAGTATTGTCCCTTTGACGTTGAAACCATCGACCGTAGCTAGCGCTTCAAGCATTTCTCTCAATCGACTCATCCCAAAGTCGCATAACTTGACAGCTCTTTGTGATCATTGACTAATGTGTTTTCAGGCTTGAGATCCTTGTGCATTACACCAGAGAAATGCAAAAATGCAACGATTTTTGCAATCTGAAGCCCTATATAACTTCGCATGTGAACATCGAGTTGAAATTTTTCTTTGATCTCTCTTTTGAATAAAACATCGTGGAGACTTGAACTTTGAAAATATTCCATAACTAGATACCATGATCTAGACTTTCCAATAGCCATAATGTTGATTATGCCAGGGTGACGTAGTTTTTCCATAACCACTATTTCTCTGTAGACCACTTTTTCCGGAACTTTTTTCAATTTCATGATTTTGACAGCGACATCAGTTTTCCGCCAAGTAGTTTTAATTACTATACCGAAGCCTCCTTTACCGTGTACTTTCAAATTTCTTGGATCCAGATCTATTTCTTCTGGGATACGACTTGGTTTTAATACAGGTATTGACAAGTCGAGTGATTCTAGGGCTTCATCTTGATAATACTCCAGATCACTTTCATCAGAATCTTTGGCAACGTTAAATATTTTACCTGGTGTGAACATTCTCTGAGGAAGTGGCTGAGGACTAACAATTAGAACTTCTTTTAAATGTGAAGCTTCTTTTGCTAAAACAACATTTGAATAAGCATTTACTACTTCAGGCTTTTCCACTGTATTTGTCATACTTAAGACCAAATTTTTTTTGGCTTGGGAGTTATCACAGGTATCATGACTGTATTTTCTTTTAGAATTACTTGAAGATAACAAGTTTGCAATACTTTCTAAAGTTCTGGAGTTTTGTGTGTTAGGTTGACTAAATTGGTTTTGTGAGTTGAAAGAAATACATTTTGAGTTTTTTGAAACTAAACAAGCTATCGCATCAATTTTAGAAAATCCTTTCTTTTTTGCAGGGAGACTAGAATTTGGAATATGCATTGGACTGGACACGTTTTCTTTCAACTTGAACTCAGGATGTTCTTCTTCGAAAACAGAAAATTTTTTTTCAAATATGATAAGCGTAAATTTGATGGTGTTCCTTGTTCAAGTTGCAAAGAAAATGTGTTCCGCTTTTCATTTTCATTGTTTTCTGTACTTATCTTATTAAACTTTTCCAATTGCTTTAATCTACTGGCTGAAGAGTCTTTTTGATTGTTGTTTTGTATTGAAATACTATTGTCTGTGTAAACATATAGTCGATACTCTTTGTTTTGTCCCCTTATTTGAGAGGCGTATTTCCAAAAGTAGCTTTCGTTACCTTCACTGTCAATAAATCTGTCTTCACAAAGATATTTTAGGTTGTAAACACCAAGTAGGACTTTACAGTTTTCAAAATAACCTGAGTTAAAACTATCCTTCAACAGACCAACTGCCATTTTTTTAATCTGCTCAAATGAATACACCACTCGTACCAATAATATTAATCTTAAATGATTAAGACCTTGTTGATAAATATAATTTTTGTTTCTTTTTAATTGCCACCCAATTTGTATTGCTTTGTTGACTAATTTAACACACTAAAAATAAAAAATATTTGTCCAATATTACAACAATTTTTTTTTCATACAATAAACTTTAAATAAGAATAAAAAAGTTACCTTTTTCTCCTTAGTTGTAGCTTGAATTTCGGACTTTTTATCTCCATTTATTAAAGCTAACATCTCAGCTCTGCGCTGGCTCAAGACTTGATGACCAAGGGCTATCTTAGTGTAAAATACATCGTATTGCGCGATACCTGGTAGATGAGTAAGTGCGTCGTCATCTGAAATATCAACTCCACACTGGGTACCACTTTTATCAAAAGTTAATCCTGAAGCGTGTTCGTCAAAGTAGTTTTTCAGAGATTTTAGCTTCATTCTTTAATTGGTCGTTGGAATTTGCATTATACGACTATCGCCTCTCACAGACACGAATTCAATTATAAAATTTTTACTAGAGTATCTAGGTAAAATTTAACTATGATTATTAACTAATAAATATTTCATTCAGCTATCAGGTAATAAACTTCAATACTATGCTAGAACACGGCACTAGTGTCAAGTGGAAACGCGGCGCATGTGCCATGTGCGGCTAACTTCGCACGTGTGGAGGGTTCAGCTCTACGGGCTTCCGTACGATCACCCTCGAGAAATGGAACTTTTACAAAGTCGGCCCCGGACTGCTCCAATGAGTTTTACTGGTTTGTTTTGACATAAAAACAAGCCTCAGATAATCAGAAGAGCTTTGTGGAGACCTTCCAAAAACTCTTTTTCTTGGATCCCGTTGGGGTGGACCTCGACCACCCTGGAGAATAAAACTTTTGCAAAGTCGGCCCCGGACTGCTCCAATGAGTTTTTCTGATTTGTTTTGACATAAAAACACGCCTGAGATACTCAGAGGAGCTATCTGGAGACCTTGCAAAAAATCTTTTTCTACGACCCTGTTGGGCTCCAGCCCAACAGGGACCTCATCCACCCTCGAGAAATGGAACTTTTGCAAAGTCGGCCCCGGACTCCTCCAATAGAGCTCTGGTTTGTTTTCACATAAAAACAAGCCTGAGATACTCAGAGGAGCTTTCTGGAGAACATGCAAAAAATCTTTTTCTTGGACCCCCGTTGGGTGGACCTCGACTAACCTCGAGAAATGGAACTTTTGCAAAGTCAGCCCCAGACTGATCCAATGAGTTTTTCTGGTTTGTTTTGACATAAAAACAAGCCTGAGATACTCAGAGGAGCTTTCTAAAGACCTGGCAAAAAACATTTTTTTGGACCCCCGTTGGGTGGACCTTGACTAACCTCGAGAAATAGAACTTTTGGAGAGTCAGTTCCGTACTGCTCCAATGAATTTTTCTGGTTCGTTTTGACATAAAAACAACCCTGAGATACTCAGAGGAGCTTTCTGAAGACCTTGCAAAAAACCTTTTTTTGAACCCCCGTTGGTGGACCTCGACCAACCTCGAGAAATGGAACTTTTGCAAAGTCGGGTCCGGACTGCTCCAATGAGTTTTTCCTGTTTGTTTTTACATAAAGACAAGCCTGAGATATTTAGAGGAGCTTTCTGAAGACGTTGCAAAAACCTTCTTTTGGACCCCCGTTGGGTGGACCTCATCGACAATCGAGAAATCGAACTTTTGCAAAGTCGGCCCCATACTGCTCCAATGAGTTTTTCTGGTTTGTTTTGACATAAAAACAAGCCTCAGATACTCAGAGGAGCTTTCTGGAGAACATGCAAAAAATCTTTTTCTTGGACCCCCGTTGGGTGGACCTCGACTAACCTCGAGAAATGGAACTTTTGCAAAGTCAGCCCCAGACTGATTCAATGAGTTTTTCTGGTTTGTTTTGACATAAAAACAAGCCTGAGATACTCAGAGGAGCTTTCTAAAGACCTGGCAAAAAACATTTTTTTGGACCCCCGTTGGGTGGATCTCGACCAACCTCGAGAAATGGAACTTTTGCAAAGTCGGCCCCGGACTGCTCCAATGAGTTTTTCTGGTTTGTTTTGACATAAAAACAAGCCTGAGATACTCAGAGGAGCTTTCTGAAGAACTGGCAAAAAACCTTTTTTTGGACCCCTGTTGGGTGGACCTCGACCAACCTCGAGAAATAGAACTTTTGCAAAGTCGGCCCCGGACTGCTCCAATGAGTTTTTTAGGTTGGTTTTGACATCAAAACAAGCCTGAGATACTCAGAGGAGCTTTCTGGAGCCCTTGCAAAAACCTTTTTCTTTGACCCCCCTTGAGTGGACCTTGACCACCCTCGAGAATTAGAACTTTTGCAAAGACGGCCCCATACAGCTACAAGGAATTTTTCTGGTTTGTTTGGACATGAAAGCAAGCCTGAGATACTCAGAGGAGCTTTCTAAAGACCTGGCAAAAAACATTTTTTTGGACCCCCGTTGGGTGGATCTCGACCAACCTCGAGAAATGGAACTTTTGCAAAGTCGGCCCCGGACTGCTCCAATGAGTTTTTTAGGTTGGTTTTGACATCAAAACAAGCCTGAGATACTCAGAGGAGCTTTCTGGAGCCCTTGCAAAAACCTTTTTCTTTGACCCCCCTTGAGTGGACCTTGACCACCCTCGAGAATTAGAACTTTTGCAAAGACGGCCCCATACAGCTACAAGGAATTTTTCTGGTTTGTTTTGACATGAAAGCAAGCCTGAGATACTCAGAGGAGCTTTCTCAAGACCTTGCAAAAAACTTTTTTTTGGACCCCAAAGAGGGGGTCCAAGAAAAACATTTTTTGCAAGGTCTCCAGAAACCTCCTCTGAGTATCTCAAGCTTGTTTTTTGGTCAAAACAAACCGGAAAACCCTAGTGGAGCAGTCCGGGGCCGACTTGGCAAAACTTCAACTCTTAAGGGTGGCGAGGTCCACCCAACGAAGGGGTCCAAGAAAAACATTTTTTGCATGCTCTCCAGAAAACTCCTCTGAGTATCTCAGGATTGTTTTTTGGTCAAAACGAACCGGAAAACCCTAGTAGAGCAGTCCGGGGCCGACTTTGCAAAACTTCAATTCTTTAGGCGAGGTCCAGCCAATGGGGGTCCAAGAAAAACTTTTTTTGCAAGGTCTCCAGAAACCTCCTCTGAGTATCTCAGGCTTGTTTTTTGGTCAAAACAAACCGGAACAACTCATTGGAGCAGTCCGGGGCTGACTTTGCAAAATTTCCGTTTCTCGAGGTTGGTCAAAGTCCACCCAACGGGGGTTCAAAAAAAGGTTTTTTGCAAGGTCTCCAGAATCCTCCACTTATTATCTCAGGCTTGTTTTTTGGTCAAAACAAACCGGAAAAACCTAGTGGAGCAGTTCGGGACCGACTTTGCCAAACTTCAATTTTTTAGGGTGGCGAGGTCCAGCCAACGAGGGGTCCAAGAAAAACATTTTTTGCAAGGTCTCCAGAAACCTCCTCTAAGTATCTCAGGCTTGTTTTTTGGTCAAAACCAACCGAAAAAACCCTAGTGGAGCAGTCCGGGGCCGACTTGGCAAAACTTCAACTCTTAAGGGTGGCGAGGTCCAGCCAACGGGGGTCCCAGAAAAACGTTTTTTGCAAGGTCTCCAGAAACCTCCTCTGAGTATCTGAGGTTTGTTTTTTGGTCGAAACAAACCGGAAAAACCTAGTGGAGCAGTTAAGGGCCGACTTTGCAAAACTTCAATTCTTTAGCGTGGCGAGGTCCAGCCAACGGGGTCCAAGAAAAACATTTTTTGCAAGGTCTCCAGAAACCTCCTCTGAGTATCTCAGGCTTGTTTTTTGGTCAAAACAAACGGGAAAACCCTAGTGGAGCAGTCCTGGGCCGACTTTGCAAGACTTCAATTCTTTAGGGTGGTGAGGTTCAGCCACCCCCGTTGGGTAGGTCTAGACCAACCTCAAGAAAGGGACCTTTTGCAAAGTCAGCCCCGAACTGCTTCAATGAGTTTTTCTGGTTTGTTTCGACATAAAAACAAGCCTGAGATACTTAGAGAAGCTTTCTGGAGACCTTGCAAAAATCTTTTTCTTTGACCCTCCTTCGGTGGACTTTAACCACCCTCGAGAAATGGAACTTTTGCAAAGACGGCCCCATACTGCTCCAATGAGTTTTTCTGGCTTGTTTTAACATAAAAACAAGCCTGAGATACTCAGAGGAGCTTTCTGAAAACCTTGCAATAAACCTTTTTTTGAACCCCCGTTGGGTGGACCTCGACCAACCTCGAGAAACGGAAATTTTGCAAAGTCAGCCCTGGACTGCTCCAATGAGTTGTTCTGGTTTGTTTCGACATAAAAACAAGCCTGAGATACTAAGAGAAGCTTTCTGGAGACCTTGCAAAAACCTTTTTCTTTGACCCCCCTTGGGTGGACCTTGACTAACCTCGAGAAATAGAACTTTTGGAGAGTCAGTTCCGTACTGCTCCAATGAATTTTTCTGGTTCGTTTTGACATAAAAACAACCCTGAGATACTCAGAGGAGCTTTCTGAAGACCTTGCAAAAAACCTTTTTTTGAACCCCCGTTGGTGGACCTCGACCAACCTCGAGAAATGGAACTTTTGCAAAGTCGGGTCCGGACTGCTCCAATGAGTTTTTCCTGTTTGTTTTTACATAAAGACAAGCCTGAGATATTTAGAGGAGCTTTCTGAAGACGTTGCAAAAACCTTCTTTTGGACCCCCGTTGGGTGGACCTCATCGACAATCGAGAAATCGAACTTTTGCAAAGTCGGCCCCATACTGCTCCAATGAGTTTTTCTGGTTTGTTTTGACATAAAAACAAGCCTCAGATACTCAGAGGAGCTTTCTGGAGACCTTGCAAAAAACTTTTTTTTGGACCCCCGTTGGGTGGATCTTGACTATTCTCGAGAAATAGAACTTTTGCAAAGTCGGCCCCGGACTGCTCCAATGAGTTTTTCTGGTTTGTTTTGACATAAAAACAAGCCTGAGATACTCAGAGGAGCTTTCTGAAGAACTGGCAAAAAACCTTTTTTTGGACCCTTGTTGGGTGGACCTCGACCAACCTCGAGAAATAGAACTTTTGCAAAGTCGGCCCCGGACTGCTCCAATGAGTTTTTCTGGTTTGTTTTGACATAAAAACAAGCCTGAGATACTCAGAGGAGCTTTCTGGAGACCTTGCAAAAACTTTTTTTGGACCCTCGTTGGGTGGACCTTATCCACATTCGAGAAATGGAACTTTTGCAAAGTTGGCCCCGGACTGCTCCAATGAGTTTTTCTGGTTCGTTGTGACATAAAAACAAGCCTGAGATACTCAGAGGAGCTTTCTGAAGAACTTGCAAAAAACCTTTTTCTTGGACCCCCGTTAGGTGGACCTCGACAAACCTCGAGAAATGGAACTTTTGCAAAGTTGGCCCCGGACTGCTCCAATGAGTTTTTCTGGTTTGTTTTGACATAAAAACAAGCCTGAGATACTCAGAGGAGCTTATTGGAGACCTTGCAAAAACCTTTTTTTGGACCCCTGTTGGGTGAACCTCATCCTCATTCGAGAAATGGAACTTTTGCAAAGTTGGCCCTGGACGGCTGCAATGATTTTTTCCTGTTGGTTTTGCGTTGCAATGTATCATTTTCCAAAAGTTCCATTAATTTGACCTTCCTTGCTGTGCATCGTTTGTCATGCGGTACACCAGCAACGTCATCCCTTACACGATTTTGTTTGTAAGACATTAATAGTCATGCACTGCCCTATACTGTATTCCAGGATTTTACCATGTTCTACACGGCATTTCATCACTTGGTCTTGTAGTAAACTATGATTCGCAATGAAACTTCATTGGTTCGGGAAGAACTGCAATCGTGCACAGTATTTCGAATTAAGGGGCACTGTTCTGGACTGTTTCATCGCGCACCGCACTGCAATGCACAGTATTCAGATTAAGCTGCAAAGTATTGCTCAAATTCGTCGTACACTTCAGTGCTTTGATTTGCTGTGAACTGCGCTGCAATGCAATGCACTGAACTGATTAGCCGTGCACTGCACCGCAATGCAACGAACTAAACTGATAAGTCGTAAAAAAATAAATTTCCATTATTAATTTTTTTAGTATTTTAATTTTTAAATAAGCAAGCTTAAATTTTTTTTTTGAAGCGAAACTTTTTATATGAGGAGTGAATCTGTAAAAAACGACTCAAAAAACCGATTCAAAAAAGCGACCCAAAAATCCGACACCAAGATATATAGATATCTAGATATTTATTCAAATATGTGTATATATAATATCTAATATGGCCTATATTAGATATATACATATCTACAGTAAAAGAGTTGCTATATACTAAGCCATATAAGTTATGTATGTATATAAATATGTACACTGCACATACCGCATGATAAATTACTAAAGCAATAATACACCCTCTTAAAGCGCAAATCACGCGCAATCCACCCACGTATTCAAAAAAACCAAAATAACCCATCTCTTTTTTATTTTTTTTCCAAAATAACCCATCAATAAAAAAATTTTCTAGGTTTGCGCGGTTCAACCGAAATAACCCATCCTAAATAACCCATCACCCAATTCCTGGAACTCATTTTTATTTGGTCTCGGAAAAAATGGGACCAAACACTATCCTGACTGTCCGGATAGTGTTGAAATGTCCGGATAGTGCCGGTCGTATATATGAAATGTCCGGTTAGTGCACATTACATATATTTATACTATAAATATATTATCACGTCACTTTCCGGACAATTCATATACACGTACGGTACTATCCGCCCAGCTGAAAAAATCCATATGGAAATCCATAGGGAAATCCATGCAGTACCCCATACGGAAATCCATATCGAAATCCATATGGAATTCCGGATAGTAAATTGAAACCGATTTCCATATGGATTTCCATGTGGATTTTCAAAAGCAATGAATTTTTTTTTTAAATAATTTTTTTTTCTAAACTTTTTTATTATTTAATAATAATTAAAATAATTGATTAGCATAATTATTTTTATGCCTTTTTCCAAAATAATATTTATTGTACATATCTTTTCTCCTTATCCAAATTTTTTTTTTTTTAATTCAATTCTTTTCATTTTGATTTTATTAATATTTTAAAAATTAATATTTTACTATCTTCATATTTTATTTTGATTATTGATAATTATTGATAGTTATATAATTTAATGTGACCAAACAGTATAATTAATTGTGATTTTTATTCAATTTGATTAATTATTTTTTTGTAGTATAATATACTGGAAAAAATAATAATTTTCACAAGTTTTTCAAGTAAAAAAATTTATTTTATTTTTTAACATGTGATTTCTAATATGTGATATGGTAATTTTATCAATGGATGACAAAAAGATTTTAGTACATGAGTATATATACAGTTAGTCGCAGAAAGTTTCTAACAAAACAATAGTTGCTTTTTTCTGTTTTTAGTGAATCCAGAGTAACCAAATTTATTCTATTAATTTTTGAAGAAGTTTATTATGCTATTGCAACTATTTATTTTACTAATGAACACAACTTTTGACTAAATAAACAAAATTATAATTTTTTAGATAATCAACAACACTACATAATAATATTGTAAATATAGATGTCAGGACAATATTAAGATAATAAGCTACGAAAGAGCCAAAAAAAAAAATTAATTTCTCAGCTATTAGACTCTGAATCATTTCAGAATTTTAACAGAGTATTTTTAAGTTCATATCTAACTGTCCGTAAATTTTCAGAATTTTCTCAGCATGATTAATTTTTAGAGTTAGATGTCCTAAAGCAATATGAACATGTGATTTATTGGAAACAGATTTTTAACAAGTATCTCACAACAGAAAAACTAAGAAATTATATTATTGTAATTTAAGAAAAAAAATTAGTTGTAATATATCGTTTGCAATTAGTTATGTAATATATCTCATCCATACTTTGTCTATACTTACAAGATATGATTATGAAAAAATTAGGTAAAAACCATGCTAACCTGGAATTATGTTCTAGGTTTGAAATTTCATGATCATACAAATTGCTCACTTTTTTTCGCTTGCTAATTCAAATTTCTTCACTTTTCAACTTAAAATTTGCTAGTTAAATTCGAAACAACACTTTGAAAAGAAATTTGTGGTAAAGCGTCAACAGCAAATACTCCCTTTTCATCTTTTTCAAGTTGATCTTTAATAATAGTCTTCAGAATATTCAGCAAAGGAATTGTAGCGTTGACCCAAGTCAACTCCCAACACCAAGTGTCATCGGCCAAGACTGAAAGAAGAATTAACACAAGTCCACTTCCAACACCAAGTGTTATTGGCCAAGACTGAAAAAAGAATTAAAAATTGCACAAAGTTTAAGGTCTTATATTTTACCACTGAATGAATTGAAGCAAATAGTAAGGTGAGCATAAACTTATCTAATGATGATGAATTCATTAGTAATTATCAATAATTTCTTCATTGGTGCAATTGAGTTTCATACTATATCACTTGAAATTATACTTAGTTTCAATTTTGTAAAAATTTATTGACGGGCGAAAAACTTTTACTATTCTTTAATCAAAAAGTCCACCGTCTCTATTCTCTATAGACGTACACTGAGAGTACTAAAATCGCGAGTGTCTGCACACTCTGCTGTTGTCTACTCGGCGGGAACAACAATCAATAAAGGTCACGATAAAGGTTCAGTAGGTACGATTAGGGCCCGCGCCATGGTTGTAAACTCGAGTCGAGAATCCAATATCGAGTAACTCGAGTCGAGTCGAGTCAAGTCTAGTCGACGCACAGCAGTTTATGCTTGTAACCTGCATACGCACAAGAAGTTTTTATAACAGAAGGGTGAAAAAATATTTCGGAGGAAGCTTGGACTCCGGAGGGGTCAGGGCGGACATCTGGTGCACCTGGTGATACTTACGCCTTGGAGATGATTTCCCCAGGAAGTTTAGACACCAAAGGGACCAGGGTGGACACCTGGTGCAACTGGTATTAATTACGCCTTGGAGATGATTTCCCCAAGAAGTTTGGACTTCGGAGGAGTCAGGGCAGACACCTGGTGCACCTGGTGATACTTACGCCTTGGAGATGATTTCCCCAGGAAGTTTGGACTCCGGAGGGGACAAAGTGGACACTCGGTGCACCTGGTGATACTTACGCCTTGGAGACGATTCCCCCAGGAAGTATTGACTCCGAAGGGGCCAGGGTGTACACCTGGTGCAATTGGTATCAATTATGCTTTGGAAATGATTTCCCTAGGAAGTTAGGACTTCGCAATGGTCAGGGCGGAGACCTGGTGCACCTAATGATACTTACGCCTTGGAGATGATTTCCCCAGGAAGTTTTGACTTCGGAGGGTCAGAGCAAGCACTTGGTGCACCTGGTGATACTTACGCCTTGGAGATGATTTCCCCAGGAAGTTTGGACTCTGGAGGGGCCAGGATGGACACTCGGGGCACCTGGTGATACTTACGCCTTGAAGATGATTTCGTTAGGAAGTTAGGACTCTGGGGAGGGGGGGGGGGTCAGGGTGGACACCAGGTGCACCTGGTGATACTTACGCCTCGAAAATGATTTTCTCAGGAACTTTTGATCCCAGTGGGTTCACATCATCAAGTTGACGATTAGGATAGCATCTTCAGAGTGTAGTCATTACCGGGCACAGCAAGTATTTTCTCTGACTCCTACGGAGTTAAAATTTCCTGAAAAAACATCTCAAGTCGTAAATATCACCAGGTGCACCAGGTGTCCACCCTGACCCCTCCGAAGTCCTAACTTCCTAGGGAAATCCTCTCCAAGGCGTAAGAATCACCAGGTGCACCAGGTGTCCGCCCTGACCCCTCCGAAATCCAAACTCCCTGGGGAAATCATCTCCAAGGGGTAATTAATACGAGTTGCACCAGGTGTCCACCCTGGCCCATTTGGAGTCAAAACTTCCCAAAGATATCGTCTCCAAGGCGTAAGTATCACCAGGTGCACCAGGTGTCCGCCCTGACCCCTCCGGAGTCCATAGTTCCTGGGGAATTCATCTCCAAGTCGTCAGTATCACCAGGTGCACCGAGTGTCCACCCTGACCCTTCCGGAGTCCAAACTTTCTGGGGAAATCATCTCCAAGGCGTCAGTATCACTAGGTGCACCGAGTGTCCACCCTGGCCCCTCTGGAGTCCAAACTTCCTGGGGAAATCATCTCCAAGGCGTAAGTATCACCAGGTGCACCAAGTGCTTGCTCTGACCCTCCGAAGTCAAAACTTCCTAGGGAAGATCATCTCCAAGGCGTCAGTATCACCAGGTGCACGAGGTGTCCGCCCTGACCCTTCCGAAGTCCCAACTTCCTGGGGAAATCCTTTCCAAGGCGTAATTAATACCAGTTGCACCAGGTGTCCACCCTGGCCCCTTTGGAGTCCAAACTCCCTGGAGAAATTTTCTCCACGGCGTAAGTATCACCAGGTGCACCGAGTGTCCACCCTGGCCCCTCTGGAGTCCGAACTTCCTGGGGAAATCATCTCCAAGGCGTAAGTATCACCAGGTGCACCAGGTGTCCACCCTGGTCCCTTGGGAATCTAAACTTCCTGGGGAAATCATCTCCAAGGCGTAAGTATCATCAGGTGCACCAGGTGTCCGCCCTGACCCCTCCGGAGTCCAAACTTCCTCCGAAATATTTTTTCACCCTTCTGTTATAAATACTTCTTGTGCGTATGCAGGTTACAAGCATAAGCTGCTGTGCGCAGACTAGACTTGACTCGACTCGACTCGAGTTACTCGATATTGGATTCTCGACTCGAGTTTACAACCAATTTCACGTGCGGGCCCCGCGCATCGATCAAGAGACGTACTTAAATGTAACGTGAAGTTATCTTTCAGCATTAGCATTGAGTTTAAAAATAACGTGAAACATAATTTATAATACAAAGCTTATTAAATAGTTACTTAAAATGTTGTGTACTATCAGAAAAATGTCTGTGCACTGTCATTATCAATTAATTTATCGTTAGGAAAAGTTACGGTTAATGAAATCAATGCGCGGGCCTTAAGCGTACCTACTAAACCTTTATTGATTGTTGTTCCCGCCGACTGCCGAGTAGACAACAGCAGACACCCGCGATTTTAGAGGTCTGTAAAGTGCGCACCCAAGTAGTGAAATTTTCATATATTTTTTATGAAATCGATAGCGTTATTCAAAATAAATCGAAAGTATTCTTTGAGTTTTTCCATCGCAAACGATATTTTTTTTTTAATCAACAATTAAAGTTGGTCGCCGAACGAAATTTTGACACACTTGTAAAGCCCGATAAAATATGTTTTCATATAAAATTATTTTTTTTGTTAATCCGCGGGAGACCAGCGCAATTGGCATCCGTAAAAATAACATTGAAAAGTCAATTATTTATTATAGAAATTTGATGTTAAAGTTATAAAACTTAGGCGCATGCGCTTAACTGACTATACTGTAGCAAACTAGCAACTAGCAACTGTTGCAGCAGCAGCCTGCGCATGTTGTCACTATGCTGCAGTGTTGCCTGCGTGTAGGCGCATTTTGATTCGGAAGGCTTCTGAAAAAAAAAAAAAAAAAAAAAAAATGTGTCGAGTTCCGTTCAATGTTTATTCAAGTAATAAATTTGTGCAACATTGCACGAACCAGTCCGAAACTTTTTTTTTCGTGTAATGCCTATGATTTTTAAAAAGATTTTACTATATGGCGCAGGAACCCTAAGATTCAAACAAATTAAAAAAAAAAAAGTAATGATAAAGTTACCCTTTATTCTTTGTTACTAACAAAAAGTTTGAAAAAGTGCCTAAGATTCAAACAAATTAAAAAAAAAATTATGATAAAGTTACTCTTTATTCTTTGTTACAAACAAAAAGTTTGAGAAAAAAGTGCAAAGATCCGAGCAGTCAAAAAAAAGGGTTTCCAGGATCAGATTTGAGAAAATCTTTTTGTCATCCATTGATAAAATTACTATATCACATATTAGAAATCACATGTTAAAAAATGAAATAAATTTTTTTACTTGAAAAACTTGTGAAAATTATTTTTTTTTCCAGTATATTATACTTCAAAAAAATAATTAATCAAATTGAAAAAAAATCACAATTAATTATACTGTTTGGTTACATTAAATTATATAACTATCAATAATTATCAATAATCAAAATAAAAGATGAAGATAGTAAAATATTAATTTTTAAAATATTAATAAAATCAAAATGAAAAGAATTGAATTAAAAAAAAAAAAAAATTTGGATAAGGAGAAAAGATATGTTCAATAAATATTATTTTGGAAAAAGGCATAAAAATAATTATGCTAATCAATTTTTTTTAATTATTATTAAATAATAAAAAAGTTTAGAAAAAAAAATTATTCAAAAAAAAGAATTCATTGCTTTTGAAAATCCATATGGAAATTGGTTTCAATTTACCATAAGGAATTCCATATGGATTTCCGTATGAGGTACTGCATGGATTTCCATATGGATTTCCGTATGGATTTTTTCAGCTGGGCGGACATCTCGACACTATCCGGACAGTCAGAATAGTGCTTGGTCCCATTTAAAATGAGTTTCAGGAATTGGGTGATGGGTTATTTGGGATGGGTTATTTTGGTTGGACCGCGCCAACCTAGAAAAAGTTTTTATTGATGGGTTATTTTGGAAAAAAAAATTTAAAAAAGATGGGTTATTTTGGTTTTTTTTAATACGTGCGTGGATTGCGCGTAATTTGCGCTTAAAGAGGGTGTATTATTGCTTTAGGAATTTTTCATGTGGTAAGTACAGTAAAATAAATTATTTAAATTTAATTAATTTAAATTAAAATTAATTATTTATAATTTTTAGAGTTTTTTAGTTCTAATTCTTCTTGGGATGATTCTTAAGAAAACTTGACAAAAATTATATTTATTTTAATTTTGACTCAATATGGACCCACTCAGGTGTTTTATGTAAAAATTGTTGATAAATCGAACAGAAAAGTGCCTTTCACTCTTTTTAAAAATCTAAAAAAAAATTATAGCAGCTATTTTTGTTAAAATGAGTCATATATTAATTTTTTGGGGAGGTGTTTGTCTTAGATTTTTTTTAATCGCAAATTTGAGGTTAAAAATTCGAAAATGGCACCAAAAATAATATTAAAAAATATAGGCGAACTAAATTAAAAAAAAAAAAAATTTTGCCGTAAACCGCATGTCTCTAGCTTTTATAGGTTCTGAGATATGAATAGAAGTTGAAAAATCACTATTTTAGCTCCTAGGGTCCGTAGGGAGGGAATAGGAAGCTGTGGACTGTGGTTTGCGCCAAAAATTTTCTTTTTTTATGCCCTTTTCGAACGATATATATATTGTAAGAGTTTGCCGTGGGGGCCGATTCGATTATCTTACGCGGGTGTACTCTTTGAGTAAAAAAGGGCATTTTTTTGTATTTTTTCTATGTATTATGAATTTTTTACAATAAATATTGAATAACAGTACATAAAAATATACATCAGTGTAAACTAGTGCAAAAAAGGCATCTTTTAAAAAAAAAAGATAGGAGTTTACGCGTCAAATTTTCAAGTTTTGACCGGTTTTTTAACGAACCGTCCCGATTTTTTTCCTTTAATGTGAATTAAATCGACTTTAAACGCATAAATCGTATAAAAATCTTAGAAAAGAAAAGATGCATTTATTTGAGTTCTTTCATAAAATGTATATTTTGTTAGGCCGGTGCTAAACGTCGGTCAGATAATCGAAAATCGAACTTATTTTTTTTCATTTAAATTAAGGCCGAAAATAATAAAAAAATTTTATCTTATACATGTTTATGAAAAGCTAGTGTTAAAAATTGATGAAAAATAATGTGAAAACAACCCTTTTGTATTTACAAAGGGTTAAAATTAAGAAAAAAGAGCTTGTAAAAAGGTTATACACAGTACTCTAACTATATATACAATTCCACCGAATTCGTTGTTTCTAGCAGCTCGAAAAACGCCGTTAGAGGCGCTGCTTAAGGAAGTAACATGGCGCTAAATTTTAAAATAGAAAATTCTAATAAAAGTTTTGACTGAAAGTATATATTTTTTTAATTCTTATCAATAAATATAATAATTAATTGAAGATTATAATAACACAAAAATTTTTGTAAGCACGGTTACACAAAAAGAAAAATAAATTAATGAAGTTAAAATTTATAAATTCATCGACAATTCTGTAAAATGACAGATTTTCTTGTTAAAGATAATAAAATTAAAATTGTTGTAAATTCAGATAAAAAAAAAAAAAAAAAAAAAAAAAAAAAAATGTTTGCAGTATAAGTTAATAACTAAGTTAGTATAAATTGCACACATATACTTCCTTATAATTTGAAAATTAAAGATATCAAATGAATTTTTGAAACATGTTTAGAAAAAAATTTTATTGAAATTGGCTTTGAAATATATATTTTCAATCATTGAAAAATTATTTTTCACGGCCAAATTCAAAATAATTTTGAACTCAAAATTTTCCGCGCCAGTCCGGATTCCCGCGTCCTGAAGTGTAAGAATACAGAAATATGAAATATGAAATATCTGACCGACGTTTAGCAGTTCCCATTTTGTTATACTTAAACAACGTTAAAAAGTCCAAAAAACCACGTTTTTTTCAAAATTTTGAGGTTATGGACGATTTATGTCCAGTTACACTTCTTAAAACTATAGTAACAAAAATTTTCCCATAAAGTACAACTAAAGACAAAAATTTTGCGATAAACCTGGTTCCAATCGTATAATTAAAGACCGAGTTATGAATTTTTGTAAAAAAAAAATTTTATTTTGTAAGTTTCTAAGGCATGAAACATAGGGTCTCCCCTCATGCTCCTTCACCAGAATACCCTGAAAAGCTGTGTTTTTTATGTCTCTAAAACATACTAAAATTTCAAATGTGAGGTTCTTCTGGTTTCCGAGAAATTAACGATAAACTGGCCTCCCAATGCCATTTACATGGGAAATAAAAGTCACTGTGCATGCGCGGTAAGAGCTTGAATCGAAAAAGTAACTGTGGGATTTCAAATGGGATCCTAAAAGACACTCAAAGCCAGAGTTCCAGTCAATTTGGTGAGGAGCAGTTTTCGGCATTTTTGCAAGCCCTCCTTTAACCCTTAAAGTACACACCCAAATCCAGAACTGCCACACTGACAGTTATGTTAGGTATTTTACACCCCGTGTGTACTTTAAGGGTTAAAATAAAATTTCTGAATACGATTTTTTTCTTGAATAATATCAACCCATATTAATTGAAAAAATTAAAAATTTTAATTGAACGCTATCTGTCGGAATTCATCCAAAATACGAAAATTAAAAAAAATCGAACGTATAGAAAGTGCGGAAAATTTTCCGGCTGTTTTCGAAAACACGTGATTTTAATATAATTATTACAAGAAGTGAGACTAAAAAAATGTCGTGCAGAAGTCAAGGTTTTTAAAGGATTTTAAATATTGAGTATAGTTAAAAATATTTCATAAAACCTTTAAATAAAAGTATAACCTCGAAGCCCTTAGCCTCCGAGCTTACAAATCCCAAGCTTTTCAAGCCAACAAACCCCGAAGTCCTTAACCGCATAGTCCCTAACCACAAAACCTTCATCCCACAAACTCATAACCTCTAAGTCCTTACCGTGGAGCTCACAATTCCGGAGCCCGTAATAAGTTTTGTAATTGTTTGAACAAATTAACAATTAAAAAAATGGATTTTGGGTCCATAGGGCTCACAGTGAGGGCCCAGGCCCTATTCTGTCGGACCCATCTGATCCTACATTTTGTAAAAAAAAACTTTGCTAGAGCAAGGGTAGTCGAAAAAGAGATTATTTTCCGAGTTATTCAGGTATTAACGTTAAAGGGCTCTTTGGGCTCTCTACGGGACCTCAGAATGGACTAGAAAAATTTTTTCAAAGTCCTACAGGAGCCTAAAATTTTCCGCTCTTTCCGAATCTGGGGTGAAAAGTATTTTAAAAAAGTATTAGTTTCCATTTGAAAAAATCGTCTTAGGGTCCGTAGGGCCCACAGTAAGGGCTCGGGCCCTATTCTGTCTGGCTCGTCTGATCCTAAATTTTGTAAAAAGTAACTGTTACGATACATGTGCTATAGAAAAAATGCATATTTTTCAAGTTATTCAGCCCATCCGCTACTTAATAGTAGGGCTGCCGCGAGACGAGACGAGGCGAGACTTTTGATAGTCTCGTCTCGAGTCTCGTGAAAAACCAAAATCACCGGTCTCGTCTCGGTCTCGTCTTGAGTCTCGACGAGACTAACTTGTAATAGATTCTCCTCAAAAAAGAAAAAAATTAGTGGTATCACCCTTTTACGATGAAGCTTATTTAATTTACTTTAACGAAAAAGATAATAAAGTTGGGAAATGTAAGTCTGATTTAAAAAAAGAAATATGTAACGTTAACATTTAACTACTTCCAATAAATTTTTAAAATTAATTTCTTACTTATTAATGTTTTTATAAGTCTCGTCGAGATTCTGACCTACTCTCGTCTCGGTCTCGTCTCGGAAATCCGAGACGAGACCGAGACTCCTCGAGTCTCGCGGCAGCCCTATTTAATAGCCACCCTGTATAAATGTACTCCACTTCAGAGGGGAAGTTCTTTTTTTCTTAATAAATATAATAAATCAAAATATGTTATAATTACACAAAAAATACTACATATATCAGAGCCAGCAGTTGCTGTCTTAGAGAGGGTTTTTAGACTGGCCAGTGGTACCGCGCTTAATTTACAGGAGCAGAAGTTACCGTAACCTCACTTGTTATATAGTCTGGTAAAATAAAGGTTTTGTACATACGGACTTGATGAAGGTTGTAAACTCAAGGTTTAGGTGCTCAGCGGTTATGGGCTTCGGGATTACAAGCTTGAGAGATACAGGCTTTATAGTTATGGGCACGAGAATTGTGTGCTTAGGTGTAAAAGGCTTGGAGGATAAAGGCTTCATGGTTACGGGCTCAAGGGGTATTGGTTAAGAGGATAAATGTTATGATGTTTCGGGCACGAGAGTTGAGAGCTTTAAGGGGTAAGGGCTTTGAGGTTACCAGCTCGATGGTTGTAAGCTTAGCGTATGAAGCTTTCAGGTTTGCAGGCTTAAGGGCTGCATGAATTCTTTTTGAAATTTTATATTTGATTTTTTTTTTTTTAGGTTTTTCTCAAATTTGAGTTGATAATCAGTTTGTACCAAAAAAAGATAATTTTATATACTCATCGGACTCACACGTAGAGAGTTACTGGGCCCTACTGCAGGCTAATCTTCATAAAAAAATTATTTCAAATTTCAGTTTAACGTGAGTGGTGTTTTTTTTTTGAGTTATTCAGATATCATGAGTAGTGGGGGCTTGTGGACCTCCATCAAGACTCAGGCAATTCCTTTAAAATATTGTAATTATTATTTTACTTGTAAGTCCCAGTAGTTTTTAATTTGATTCTAAATTTCAGTTTTATTTAGAGCGATTTTACTTTACATTCTTTATGTCCCAAAGTAAAGGCCCGGTCCTTATTCTTTTGGGCCCTATTTTGTCGGACACATCTGATCCAAATTTTTGTAAGAAAAAACTTTTCTGGAGCTCGGGTAGTCGAAAAAAGTTTTTTTTTCCGAGTTATTCAAGTACAACCATTAAAGGGCTCTTTGAGCCCTCTACATGACCTCAGACTGGACTGGAAAAATTTTTCAAAGTCTTACTGGAGCCTAAAATTTTCCGCTCTTTCCGAATCTGGGGTGAAAAGTATGGGTTTCCATTGGAAAAAAATGGATTTTGGGTCCGTAGGGCCAACAGTAAGGGCCAGAGCCTATTCTGTCGAGCCCATCTGATCCTAAATTTTGTAAAAAAAAAACTTTGCTAGAGCAAGGGTAGTCGAAAAAGTGATTTTTTTCCGAGTTATTCAGGTATTACCATTAAAGGGCTCTTCGGGCCCTGTACAGAACCTCAGAATGAACTAGAAAATTTTTTTCAAAATCCTACAGGAGCCTAAAATTTTCGTATTTTTCCGAATCTGGGGTGAAAAGTATGGGTTTCCATTTGAAAAAATGGATTTCGGGTCCGTAGGGCCCACAGTAAGGGCCCAGACCCTATTCTATCGGGCCCTTTTGATCCTAAATTTTGTAAAAAAAAACTTTGCTAGAGCAAGGGTAGTCGAAAAAGAGATTTTTTCCGAGTTATTTAAGTATTAACGTTAAAGGGCTCTTTGGGCCCTCTACGGGACCTCAGAATGGACTAGAAAAATTTTTACAAAGTCCTACAGGAGCCTAAAATTTTCCGCTCTTTCCGAATCTAGGGTGAAAAGTATGGGTTTCCATTTGAAAAAATGGATTTTGGGTCCGTAGGGCCCACAGTAAGGGCCCAGACCCTATTCTGTCGGGCCCATCTGATCCTAAATTTTGTAAGAAGTAACTCTTACGTTACATGTGCTATAGAAAAAATGCATATCTTTCAAGTTATTCAGCCCATCCGCTACTTAATAGCCACCTTGTATATGTGTGTGTGTAGGAAAGTGTACTTAAATCGAGTAAATTTGTTCGCTCCAGCTCTAAATAAATAATTTTTTTTTTTTTCTCACTTTTCATAATCACATTAGTAAGTCAATCCCATTTGCTTGTAGCTTAACAATTAATAATAATTATTTTCATTCGGTGTGAATGTGTCAGTGTAGGTAATTTGATACTTACAAATACTTAATGGTGATTTGAGGTTAGGTTTATAAAAACAAAGCTTGCCAGGAGGCTTGCTCAACTGACCACCACAAACCTGATTGGTTCCGATACAGGTAAGGCTTAAGAATTTTTCTGTATTGATACAGATCATATAGTTTTTTTCATAACGCTAACACTAAATTCAAGCGCTCCCTGTGCACAGAAATTTCTTGTGCTACTTCCACAGTAAATTTCTGTATTTGTTTCCTCCGTGCACGTAAACCCGAGAGTAACAAAAATATCTTAATTTTAGTTATAAATACTTTATTTATTTATTTTGTTAACAAAGATTTCTTAATTTTGGTTTGAAAAGACTTTATTTGATGGTTTTGTTGACAAAAATTTGCTAACAAAAATATAGTATTTTTTGTTAAGAAAATTTTCGTGACAAAATTTTTTTTATAAAAACATCTGATAACGACTTTTTTATACCTCCGGAACGAAAACACCAAATTCCCTCCCTTGGTCGAAGCAGGACTTTGGGTTTTCCTCCCGCCGTAATGAAAAAAACATTACACACGACGCAGGAAAAGAATTAGCCAACTCCTTGCAAACCTTTGACACTCTCGCCTTCGGCTAGGGTTTGCTAGGGCTGGCCAATACTTTTCAAGCGCCCGGTGTGTAATATACTATAAAGTATCTTGTATAAACCTTGATTTTTAGCAAATTTTTGTTAGCAAAATTTTTTAAACCCAGGTACCTGAATGTACCCTTTCTAATCAAATTAAAGAGCCCAAACAATACGCCGACAGAATGAATGCATGATAATTCAGCTCCAGAGGAGTGTAATTTAAATTTTGAGTACTTATCTTTGAGAAATTAGTAAAATCAGTCTCGATCGAGCACTTGACTTAGAGGGATGTGTTTGTAAACACATTTTCGTCTGCTTGTGTATACACTCAACACAATTTTTTGTGTGTGCGATAGTAATTATTGTGATCGCGTAAGCGCTAATAGCGATTAGCGTATCTGATTATTGCAGTGATGCATATCGCTACACATGGAGGGAAAATAAATGGCTTTTTACCATGGATTTTATGACAAATAATATGGATTTGAAAAATTCGGGTGAGGCAGAAAAGCCCAAAACAATCTGGACCAAACTCGGAATCTGCAGTCGATCAGCAAAGCTCGCGGAAAAATAAAAGAGTGGAAGATTCTTCGGATTTGTCTAGTAGTGAGTCTAAGGGAACGTTCACAAACCACGTGGCCCAAACAGGGGGGGAGGGGGGGGGGGCGATTAAAAGGCTACGAAAGGTTACGTGGGGGTAGGGCTGTTGATTCAGAAAGGCACGTGGTTTTTAAAGTGCATGAATCGATGTTTCGATTCATAATATTTTACTGTTGAACGTTAAAACCGAATCCATGCCTGTCATCTGATTTGCGCCTGCGTGACCATGTGCAAGTAAAAACTCGTCAAAGTTTTGTTTTGACTATCCCATACGTGCTTCATTATCACCGCGTGTAGGTAGCTTCTGTAGCTCATGGTTCTCTGCACTCTGCAGCTGTTTTGTGATCGGCTATCTCCCAAGCCTCGAACCCCCAAATCCCTGGGCGCCCGAGGTCAACAAAAAAACTGGCTGGCTATCCCCCAAGCTCTAAACCTTCAAGACCCTGAGTGCCCGAGTTCAACAAAAAAACAGATCGGCTATCCCCCAAGCTCTAAACCCTCAAAACCATGGGTGCCCGAGTTAAATTATTTCAAAAATATGAGTGCATTTTAATTAACGAAATAAATAATCTGATCAGTTTTTTTGTTGAACTTGGGCGCCCAGGGTTTTGGGGGTTTAGAGCTTGGGAGATAGCTAATCGGTTAATTTATTGAACTTGACGCCCAGGGTTTTAAGGGTTTAGAGCTGATAAAATAATTCATTGAACTCTACGTCCAGGGTTTTGGAGGTTTAGAGCTTGGGGATAGCTGATCAGTTTATTTATTGAACTCGACGTTTTTTTTGTTTTTTTTTTTTAGACGTCAGTTTTATTGGAGGCGGGGGGGGGGTGGACCTCAGGACACTCCCTAGCTGAAAGGAGTTGTTGCGCCCCTGGTATTAAATCATTAAATTATAACTTTAAAAAAAAATGTTTTTAAAATACAAATAGTATACATATTTACAATTTGAAATCGTAAAAAAACCACGTGACTTTAGGGGGGGCGGGGTCGAAAATTTGATAAAAATACTACGTTGATCTTCATGGGAAGGAGGGCCCTTCAAAATCTTCGAAAAAATGACCACGTGGTTTATGAACGTTCCCTAACCCTAAGAATAATTTGAGACGGTCGAAAAAAATTCTTCGGTGGACCTCTCACAAAATCAATTCCCAAAAATCAACCCACGTTCTGGTAAACTTGACAGAGAACTCTTAAAATCATTTGGCGATGATGAGGATAGTATTAAAGATTTTAAAAAACTTTACAAGCTCGCACGGCGCGGCTCTGGAAAACGGTTTTGGATAGAAAGGAGAATGACTACGAATTATCGTACTTCGGTTGTATTGAGCTCATAGTGGCAGCCCGGAAAGAAAATACGGATTTAGATAGTTTAGTGGTTGGCCAGTTTGGTATTGAGCCCAATAAAGCAATCGAGTGCTTAGAATCTGTGTATACCGTGATCATATAAGATTATAAGGTATTGGGAGGGAAGCTTAAAGACAGAATTTCTAATCTTTGTGACAGATTATCATCCTTTATAAATGAGCAAAATACAGCAAATGAGACGTATGTTGACTCTTAAGAGGACGCTTTAAACTTGATTCCAACTGCAGAAGTGAATTTACTGAACTGATATGTTATGTTGAATTTAAATAGTACATTTTCACCCTGGTGCGACGTCATCGCCAGGGCGATTTGAAGGCTCCGAGGGCGAAGCGAAGCGTACCCCGAGTGAAAAGTGAAAGATCTCTGGTGAAGATGCGCACCAGTTTCGAATAGTAGATTACCAACCTGGTCGGGAAAGGGTTTATTTGGCCTCCGAAGGGTTTCCGGGCCGAGCCGAAGGCGAGGAATGCAACGAGGAGGCCAAAGAACCCTTCCCGACCAAGTTTGGTATACTATTTTTCCGTGCGAGAACCGAAAACAAAGGGGTGAAAGTCCGATTTTGAGGTTAGAGTACGGAAAATATATTTTTTGACCCAAGTGCGTAAAACCATTTCAAAATTCGTTTTTTACGCACTAGTGTCAAAGATTTATTATTTTACTACTGTTAAATTTTTGTAATGTAAACAAATTTTTATAATTATTTTTGTATTTTTGCTGTACAGGCCCAAAGACTTTAGTAGGCGCTAAAAAAAAAAAAAAAAAAAAAAAAAAAAAAAAAAAAAAAAAAAAAAATTACAATATATATTTTTTTCTGGTATTTTAGTTAAAAAAATATAAATTTTTAAAAATTTAAAAAATGCGTCCATTAAAGATTATAGACTAAAGATCTTGTAATAATTTTTTTTTTAATTAATAAAGAACCCATAAAAAACATATATACAAAATTCTAAAAAATTTACTTTTTAATTTTTTTAATTTATTTTTTACATTAAATAAATAGTCTTTGCGTCGATAAATTTTAAAAATTAATGTGGAATTCGTAATTAGCACACTCCAAAACACACATACCGAGTTTGAAAAAAAATTTCATGATAAATAAATTTTTATTTAAACAAATAATCTTTACGTGACTCAAAAAAATAAAATAAAATAAGCCAGATTCGTCATTAGCACCTTTAAAAATCCTCTTAGATCGAGTTTATAAAAAATCCTATAAAAAATTAGTTTTTTTTTTTTTTGTCACAAACCAATTATCGGTGCTTTATTCGTGCTGTTTTCTGAGCAAATAACAGGTATATATATGGTCTGTTTTGCAGACCAAATATTTTCCGTTATTTATTCTGTTTTCCAATGTCTGGTCTGTATTGCAGTCGTCATCTATCGGATCTACAAAAAACTTCTTCAAAAATGAAAACGACCAAGATGCCAGGCTTTGAGGTTAGAACGCGGCAACACAGTTTAGGACTGAAGTTGCTGTCATTTGTTCAAAAAACAACACTCATAAAGCACCTTAAAATTAATTGGAGCCCGAAAAAGCATATTTATTTGAACATGTTCGATCGTGGGAGTCATATACGAGCGTGTATTCCTGGACGCGCTACGTGCGCACCATTCTAGCCTGCAGCACCGTTCAGAAACACACGCCTGTATATATCTAACCCCCATAATCGAACATGTCCAAATAAATACTATAAGTAGGAAGCCCTTATATTAGGTCAGACTAAATAACGAAGGTCAGATTCTTCATAAGCGACCCCAAAAACCTCCGTATGTAGTTTGAAAAAAATAATATGGAAAATAAATTTTTACTTTAAGGTGCTTCCCTATAGTTTTCGTATGTCTTAGAAAAATTTGCTAACTCAGCAAAGAGTTAGTTTTTTGAGTCCCCTACATGTTGGTATTTTACATATGTATATTTCCCAGCGGAGCTAATTTTTGAGATGTTGAGTTCAGAAGTTTCAACTTATTACATTGGGATTGGTGCCGAGTGTAAAAATTCGTATAAATTTAAAGGTTATTCTTGAATTGTATATTTAATTTTCTTAGAATCCACTCTTAAAATTGAGTAAGCGATATCGATTTTTGAATTTAAGAGTGCTCACTACTTCAACAAGAGGTTTATAACCTGTTAATGCATTTGAAAAGGATTTATAATTTTTTTAGAAATTGAATCAAAAATCGAAATAGTAAGAGACATGCGGATTGATACAGAGAGTTTTTTAAGATTTTTATCATACTTTTTAGTCGTCTTAAAAAGTTGTATTTTGTTAAGAACAAATCTTTCATCTGCTGAGTTTTCCTTAACAAAATACGGCTTCCTAATTTGATTAAAAAATCTGAAAAAAATCTTGAAAAATTCTCTGTATCAATCCACATGTCTCTTACTATTTCGAGATTTGATTAAATTTCTAAAAAAATTATAAATCCTTTTAAAATTCATTTACAGGTTATAAAACACCTGTTGAGGTAGTGAGCACTCTTAAGACTTTTATTTTTGACGCTATTGGTTAAGCATGTCGTCATCTATCGAGTTCTTCATCGTGAACTTGGTTATTAATCAACAATAAATTTTGGAGGTTGTAATTTTGTCAAATTCTGCGTAACGCGCGTACGCGCGCCCGGCGCCCACTCGATTCCTAGTATTTTTAAAAAACAGGTTTTCTGGTAGGGCAAGGTGTAAGAAATCATGAGAAACAAAGAAAAATGTAGCAAACGGTAAGTATTAACTTTTAAGATAACGAATCGTAATCAATGAAAAGCGCGTGACTTCGAAGTGATTTTGAGCAGGGCCAGTATGCGGCAGCGCGTAGCATCTGAGTGGGGGCAACGAGCATCTATAAGTATATTTTAGGTTAGCTAACCCTCGAGTAATCAATTTCTAAGTATAGGACCTCAGTTACACATAGTCAAAATGCGAATTTAACCTCACATTTGACTAGCCTCACGCAGATACAGATATAAAAGTGCATAGAGGGCAGACACTTTTTAAACCATTTTATTCATAAATAATTTTTAATTCATGCTTAGAGGTCACGAAAGTACAAATAATTTGAAGTTACACGTTTCTTCAATAATTTTATTATTGTGAAAAAATGTACACAGTGGGGAGATATTTCGTTGCTTAAATATTTCGTAAACATTGAACGTTCCCATAAGACTACAGGTTAGATAGTCGACACAAAAGTTAATAATATTTTCGATAATAGGTCACCCCAGGTCTTAAAAATTCAGCAGCATTAGTTTATTATATTTACCTTTAGGTAACTGGATTTATATATTTTTTACACATTTTCTTCTGATGACTGAGGTCCTACCTTAATCATAGAAATAAATTGCAACCTTGAATAAGTAGACCTTACGTAGGTCAAATTTAAAATGAATATTGTATTCGTAATCAAATTCCCGAAAGAACCTGAGTTCCTAATTTCTAATTGATCTGGGACCTCTAAGTCACTTTTTTTTTAAAAAGAAATTCGACAACGACAACGATGAAAATAGACTTCAGAAATTATAAATTTTAATTATAATCAAGAGAAAAATAGTAGACACACCTCGACTGATAAATAGGAAGGCCTTAGAGTACACAAAATTGTCACCATCGGCGTCACTTCGGCCTATAGGTTTGTAATACACTACTAGCTTCTATACCCCGCTGCGCTAACGCTTGCTCGGCTAAAAATGATTTTTGTTTTATTTTTTATATTTTAAGTTCGAAAAATGAAACTTATTTTTCTATAAATCATAGAATTAATTCAAATTAAAAAGGTCAAATTTAAAAATTAAAGTTAGGCACGTAATCAAAATTTAAAAATTAATATAATGTTTGTAAAAACCCCAAAAACACTTATATTCTGAGTTTTGAAAAAATTTACTTCTCAATTTTTTCATTCATTACATTAAATAAGTAATTCTGTGCCGGTCAATTTTAAAAATAAAGATAAAAAGTTTGTTTATTCTTAGTCATGATCTTTCTTTGAAAAAAAGACTCAAAAGTTTTCGGATTCATTAGAAATTTAGTGTACAGAAGTTTTCGCAATCGCTGATCAAAAAGTTGACATCTATTTTAGAATTCTACAATTATTTCGAGTCATATTTGGGTTTTCTAATCATTTTAATTGATTAATTGACATTTAATGATTTAATTGACATTGAAAAAAAGCTTCATTGCATCTGCTTGAATTTAAGTATATAGGGGTTTTTGAAGATGTTGTTTACGAATCTGATTTTGGTTTTTAGATTTGACCTATGTAAGGTCTACTTTAATTAATTAATTAAATCAATAAAAGTATTGTAAAATTAATTTTTTACAATACTTTTCTGTTACGGACGTTACATTTTGTAGCTTTAAAAATCTGTAAAATTAATAACAATAAAAATGGTGTAAAAAGTAGTTCCTAGCAAAATGCAATTTAATGAATGCAATATGTAAAAATTATACTATTTTCTAAGTTATTAATTAAATAAATAAGATGCATGAGTCAAAAGTAGATGTTACATTTATACGTCCGTAACGCATATTTTTGACTCGAGCGTCTTAATAAATCTATAAATTACATACAACATAATATTGTTGATTAGTCCTCATTAAATTGCATCTTATTAGACACCGGTTTTGACATTTATTAATTTCAATTAATTTTACAGTAGTGTAAAGCTTACAATTTAACGTCCGTAACAGAAATAATTGCTCTATTAAACTTTATGTACAAAGGTTTTTGAGGATGCTGATTACAAATCTGGCTCTTTGATTTTTAATTTGACTTATGCAAGGTCTACTTTATTAAGGCAAAATTCGTATTCACGGGTTTGTTAGGATGCTTATTTCAAATCAAATCACTATTTTTAAATTTGGTTTATGCAAGTCTTTTTCATTAAACTAAAATTAAATTTATGGTCTACTTTATTAAGGTAAAATTCAGTTTTTGTTATAGTTTTGTCAAACTCCGTATACAGGGGTTTTCGAGGATACTGACTATGAATTTGACTTTAAATTTTAAATTTTACCTATGAAAGGTCTATGTAAGTAATAAATTTATTAAGGTGAAATTCAATTTTTTCTATAGTTTTGTTGAACTCTGTTCACAGGGATTTTTCAGGATGTCGATTTTGAATCAGTTCACCATTTTTGAATTTACAATTACTGAATTAAAATTCATTTTAATATCTACTTTATTTAAGTTAAATTCAGTTTTTGCCATAGTTTTGTTAAACTTGGTGTGACGCGGATTTCTGTGATTTAAATAAAAAATTAGAAAAATATTTTTAAATAAATATTTGAAGTGTATTCATTTAAGATAAAAATTTCTTTTATGCAATAGTTTTCTTAAAGTTCTTGTACAGATATTCCAATGATGCCGATTACTAATTAAATTTTTTTTTTTAATTTGAGTTATGCAACTTGTTTATAGTAAAAATATAATTTTTATATTTTATTTTTTTGGCAATAATCAAAAATTTAACACTTGATATTTAATTTTAGTAACAGTATTGTATACTAAAAATTTAGTACAAACTTTAAGTAATATTTATCAGACCTTATCAAATCTGTGCTCGCTTAGTTACAAATGCTCATTTTGGGTAGTTACAAAAAGGTTTTTTTGGAAAGTTAATTTAAGTTAAAAATTAATTTACTCAATTAATTTTTGGAAAAAATGCATTCAGAAAAGGTAATTAAAAAAAATGCCGCCTCCCTATTAATGAGTAGGCGGTGCAAAAATTAGACTCTGCATGGAGAGTTTTGAGTGTCGAACATTCTCTCTTGAACTTTAGTTATTGTAAATTATTTAAAAACTAAATATATTCAATAATTAAATAAATATGAGCTTTTTTAATTTTTAATTAGCGAATCTTTTTTTTTTTTTTTTTAGGTTACAAACAAATATAGGGTATTTACAAGATCTTCCTTAGAATAAGCTCTGATATTTACGTTTATTTATTATTTAAAATTATTTTACAGAAAAGATCTTTTCTTTATGATTGCAGTACTTATAGTTAAGAAAAGCCATTAAAAGAATGAGTTCTTAAACAATACCTAGAAGTGAAAAAGACTTAGTCGAGTATGCTTTTATCTTAGTATTATATATAGAATAGATAGTATCAAGCTTATAACAAAAATTAAATAAATTTGAGCGCACTTTCGAGTTAAACATGATGTCGATGGCCTAGAATATATAAGAATTGCACTGGACTTCAATCAAGGTGGTACGTAACGTAGACATGGCCCCGCCCAAAGTCTTTTCATTGGTCAAAGTAACCAAGCGAGTGAACGCCGATTGGCTATGCTAAAGGAGGGAGGGTCGAATCAGATGGATGGTCAGGTCAACTTTTTCTTTGTAGTGGGGCTGCACCGACCTCGCGTAGAGGAGCGGGGAGCGGCGAACGGTTAGAAAAATCAGTAGCTACGTTCAGGTGAACTGTACACGGCCCCTTCAGTCGAACTGCTCGAAAATCGTCAGTAAAGCGCCAGTTCTCTTCCAACCAGTGAAGCGGCTGCATTGCCTGCGCGCTTCCTTGCACCGCTCCTGCTTCGGCTAGTGCATCGTGTTTTAACTTCAGTTCTTTATCATCCCTTCTTTCCAGCTCTCTCTCTCTCTCTCTCTTTCTCCCTCCACCTCTATTTTTCTTTTTCTTTTCTTATTCTTTTTTCAGCCCTTTCAAATTCTTGTTTTTTTTTTCCTCTCCATCTCCTTCCAAGCATATTCTTTTATAAAATGTACAGTTGACATTTTAACTCTCACATATCCTTGTTTGACTGACCTCAAATTTTTTACGCACTGGTCTACTCAATTTAGAGTTATTGTCAAAAAACCGTATCACTAAAAATGACGCTTTGACTAAATGACTTTTGTACTAAGTGTAAGCTATTGCTAAGATTGCCGATTGTGAAAGTAATATTGTGTGTGGAATTTTAATAAACCAACTCAAAAAAAATATCGCGAGTGATTCGAAAATTCAAAGGGCTGCGTGAAATGCATTAACTCTTTTGAATTTAACTTGTGTGAAAGTATTCTAACGCTTGTTAACTGTGATCAATCTATAAGTAAAAAATTACATTAAATTTAAATATAAGTTCAAAGTTAGTTTTTTTTTTTTTTTTTTTTTTTTTTTTTTTTTTTTTTTTATGAATTTAAGTGCTTTAAAATTGGAAGATGGTTTTAAGTTTTATAAATCTAAATTTTCTTCTTACTCAGACTTCAGAGACCTTTTAATAATGTGTTTCATAAAAAAAAAAAAAATAGTCACAGTATAAACAGTAATGTTTTAATTAAAAAATACTCTAATTAATGTTAACTACAACAACAATTTTGAGAACTATGTTGCCAATTAATCACACTGTTCATCTTTAATGATGTACTTCAAGTCTCAAACTACAATGAAAAAGTTTGAACACAAGAAATTAGATTTTAAATATGAACTGAAATAAAGAAATGGTGCATTTGTTCAAGTTCATGTGATTTCAATGCTTTCATGGATAACGTAATTATTGTATATTAAGAATACTTGGATCAGTAATTCTTTTACACAAACTTCCTGAATTAAATGGAAAGGTAAGTGCTAATTTTTCTTGAAACGTTTCATTTACTTATTTAATTTTCATTTCATACTGCTTATTCTGTTGATAATCTTCCATTTTTATCAATCTCTCATTCGCTTACTAACGATTAAAAAGTAATAATTATTCTCTTTTAAAAATTTTCGAAGTAACAGGGTTTTGATCCTCACAGCTAAAACCTTAAATGCAATTAATTTCATTCACACTTCTATAGTTTAGGTATAATTAAATCTAGGATGGCCCCTAGATAGACTGGAGCGAACCCACGTTTAGTTAGTTGAAAATAAACATTATTTATTTGTGACACAAGATATTTTTATGCTAATATCCATAGAAAAAATTTATTTTGTTCTATTTAAATCTATAAATACAATTTTTATTGGTATAAATTTTTTTTTTTTTTTTTTATCAAACAAATATTCAAAAAAATCTTTTGATGTAAGCGACTTAGAAAAATATTTTTTTTTTGCGTATGCAGGTTCATTATTGAAAAAATTCATTATTGTTCATTTTTTTAAGAGAATAAAAGAAGGCTGAATTCAAGGCTTTTCCATGAGCAGGTGATTATTTTTTGGTTTAAATTTTTTTGTTTTGGTTTTATTTAACTATTTTTAAAAAGGTGGTTCTTGAAAGATTTTTTATGATTTTATGCTAGTGACAACTTTTTATAAAAAATTTTTAAATAATTTCTTTTTTAAAAGCTGGTGAAAAAATATGTTTGCCGCCAGTAAAAAATTTATGAGCATCATCATCGACTGCTTCTATTTATATTAAATCTAGTTTATGTTTGTATGATGAAATTTTACTTTTCACTTAATGTGGATTCTGAAGATTAATTAAGAAAGAAAAAAAAAAAAAAAACTGATACGATCCCTTTATTATAGCTAAAAAAATTGGCGATCTATTTCTTATTAGCCCAAAAAAGCATACGAATATCGTCTGATCCGGATTCTGAAAAAATTAACTTGACAAATAGCTTTAATTTAATAGAATCAATTCACTATTATACTAATGATAAAAAATTTTCAAAAGTCACAGGTGTTTTCTAATGAATTAAGAACAGTTAAGACTACTCTTAGATCATCTTTACTTTACGTATAATAAATTTTCGTAAAATAGTTGGAGAATGAATTTTTAATAATAAATTTTATACACGTTTGATTTTTTAAATGTTATTCAATCAAAAAAAATATATAAACATAATCCAAACAATTAGCTACAGAAGTGCTGAACGACTGATCCATTTTCTTGGTTTAGTTGAGGTTATTTTATTTTGGTATGTTCTCAAGCAAGCAGACGGCGCTGTTACTTCCAACTATAAATTATGAATATTTTATTAAAAATAAGCTATTGAAAAGTCTTATGGACCACATGAAAAATAAAGAAAAAACTCTAAATGGTCCAATTAGTAATATTTAACGAAAAAAAACGCGAAAAACACTAGTAAACTCGTCTGCCAACTGCCGATACGCGTTTTCCGCACGGCACAGTGTAATTCTTATGTCGTTCTGCGCATATCAATTATTTTTTTAAATGTTCATAACTTAGTCAATTGTTAATACTTTTTCGTGAAATTAAAACAGTGCTGTCTTGAAACCTAGTCAAAGACTTGTGCAAAGTTTTGTGAGAATCCATTCAGTAGTTTCGGAGGAGATGTGTTTATAAAATCAAATCGAAAATCTTTTCTGAGTCGGTTAAAAAGGGGGCTTCGCCCCAATAATATAACGGAGCATGCGTCACGAGAAACGACAGTACCCGAGTAATTGTCGTTCCTTCAAAAATTATAAAAAATTACAAACTAAGCAAATAGTTTTAAAATACTAGAATAGTTTATTCTTCGATTTGTGATTTCAATTATTTGTTAAACAGAGGAAAAACGCTTAAAATTAAAACATTTGTTGAAAATCAATAAAGAAAAGTAGTATATTGTGACTAGGCTTAAAATTTAGACTGGAACAAAAGATCTTTTTTGGACACATAAAAGCTTTCAAAAAGTTTGAAATTACTCCAAGTGTTGCTGTTAATAGAGTGCAGTCTCTTTTTTACTCGGAAAAAGTCTTATTTTATAAAAAACTTCCATAACTCTTAAAATCGAAAATTAAGGTTGTTTTACTAAAAATTGACTACTTTTTCTACTGTTTTTGCTATCATTTTAAAATAAATCAACTGATTTTAACGCGGTTGAACTCATTCAAAAGAAGAGACTAGGGCCTATCCAAAAATATCTAACTTTTTTATTTTCATGTCTTGGAGTCTTCACAGCAGCAAAACAATGCTGAGAATACAAATACAGATTCCAAAAAGCCATTTTTAATTTATAATTTTTTGCCTTTTATACTTTTTTTAGTATCTTTCTTCAGCGCATGTGAAAATAATTTATTGCATCTGTGTTTGAAGTAATTTTTTTTCACGTTAGCGTAAAAAAAAGAAAAAATGTTAAAAAAAATTTTTAAATGTATTCTGGTTGTCGTTTTTGTCTATTTAATCCCTCTTTATAATGATGAAGCATGTTCGAATGTCTTCGTTTAATAATTGATTTGATTGGTTGAGAACATTAAATTCAAAATTTGAATCGCGTTTTTGTTGAAGTATTAAATACTTTGAGGTGAACCCAAGACCCGACTGACGTTGACAAAACCGATGACAAGAAAGAAAAAAAAAATTATCCTCTCTACCTGGGTGATGGCCTGAGAGAGAATAAATTAATATTCTCTGCATCGGTCAAAAGGGTCTCAGCCGATAAGGCGGACCTCGCAACGTGAACCAACGAAATAGCATCCCAACAATGCTTCGTTGCACTCGTCTCGTGGAATCTGCCTAGTCGGATGAGTAGTCCACGACAGTGACAGACGAGACAGTTTTCTACCTTCTACTATCCACCCTTCTAATGGCAAACTCCAAAAAGTTATAGTTAATGACGTATAGCCTGCTAATAGACGGCTGGTGTCAACAATGAATTTGAAAAAAAAAAAAAAAAAAACTGAATACTTTGTTATTAAGAATTTTTTGCAATAATTTTTTGAATAATTGAATACTTTGTTTCAATGAATGGACTAAATTTCTTTGTAGAATTTTATAAAATAAAATGAGAATCTTTATCATTTTAAAAACAACTTTTTTAAGCTATAACCACAAAAATATCGAACTGAACTTAGTTGCAGGTTGCATACAATATGTGATGAATTTAGAGTTAAAAATTTTTTTTAACTTCGTTTTTTTGAAAATGAAAGTATAAATTATCGTTTATTTACTTTCAAGATTAAAAATAGAGCGCGCTTGCGCGCTAATTGAGACTAGTTAAAGTAGAAAGCAACTAAAATGATATTAAGTTACGCTAGTTTATAGAAGTCAAGAGGAGTTTGAAGGAGAATCGTTCGATTTTTCTTTAAAATTGTGTAGCAAGCTAGAACTTGAAAATTATATTCAGTCGTAATGTGCCCCTAGTGCTTCAAAATAGTCGAAAAATTTTCTACAATTTTCAATCACGAGGGGTATTCAACGGCTGGATTATTTGTCCCAGCTGAATTTCAACTCATAGTAATGCAGTATTTCACATTTTTGCGGAACAACAGACTTAATTTCATTTAATATTCTTTGAATTACAGAGTTTACTATTTGTTTACTAAAAGACCTGTTCGATTCAATTTTTTCCGTTAGACCCGGCCTCGGGCTATCCCAAGTCACTGCGGTGTATATCTATATATCAGTATTCATAGGTATGGATATGGAATAAGGTATTTGCCACTATGACGTCATGAGTAAAAAAATTGACGAACACTGGAGCCAAAACAAACTATACATAGATATACTCTACATGGAAGCTAAGTTTCAGCGCTCATTACATGTATATCTATATGTAATTTGTTTTGACTCCAGTGTTCGTCAATTTTTTTACTCATGACGTCATAGTGGCAAATACCTTATAGGTATACACCGCAGTGACTCGGGTCTAACCCAAAAATTGAATCGAGTAACTCTAACAATTCGAGTTGCTATGCGACTAATTGGAAATAACCGAAAAATCATCAAAATAATTTTATAGTACTCCTGGTCACTCTAACCTCAAAATCAAATCTTTGATGCGTGTTTTCGGTTACTCGTACTATAAAATAGTATATAGCACTGGTGCAGCACGTCACCAGGGCTCTTTAAGGACCTCGTGCTCCGCTCCGCTACGCACTCGGGTCCTTAAAACCGCCCCGGTGACGATGCTGCACCCGTACTATAATATACTATTACATACACTCCTGCGTCAAATGCCAAATACGGCGTTTCTATTGGCTAGAATTCAGCTCGGGAAAATAATCTTTCTTAATTGCAGATTCGATCGATATAAGAAAAAATTATAGGTCACTGGCGATTCTTAAAAGTTATGACAAATTGAAAATTACGCCATATAACACAGGTTCTGATGGGAAGCTATCGTTTATTTATGATAACTTTGAGATAAAATTGTTAAAAAATTCCATAAAATTTATTTTTCAAGGATTAAAATGGTATAAAAAAATTTCTAGTAGCTGGAATAAATTTTGAGAAAATAAATAAACAACTCTGAAAACGGCTTAACCTCACCTCAGCGTACATTAAAAAATGGTGTTAACAGAATTATATTGATGATATAAAATGAAGAACTAATCCATCAAAATGTATTAATTTTAGTAAGAATTATGTTCGTTTCATCACATTCCAAAGTAAAAAATAATTTTAAAATTCATTAAAAATCGCAAACTTTCAGAACAAAATGTTTTTGAAAAATGTGCAACTTCTCTATTGATACGGTATCTAATGTATAAGCCTCCTTTAATCAAATTAAAAGTGGAAACCTGAATTTTGAAGACTTTCACATAATTATTTCTTTTATATTTTTCTCATAAAATATACAAGTTATTGAAAAATGACTTATAAAAAAAAATTAATAAATTATCGCAATTTGAAGTTATAGTCAAGCTGTAACTGTGACTAACCTACACTGAAAAAAAGATACGCTGGTAAAAGCGGTACATAACAAACTAGCATCAATTAGAGAGGGTGTGCAGCATTGTATTTGTTGGTGCATGCTTAACCAAACCTTGTGTGAGTGAAATGATGCAGGGTTAAACATTAGAGGGTGCACATTACTCACAATAAGATAATCGAGGAGATAATTTGTCCATTGGGACTTGGATTTTCATGAAACTTTGCTCACAGTTTTCATTCATCATAAAAAAAGCATTTCAGTGTTATTTTTACAGAATTTGCTCTATTTCAACTATTTCCTTATATAGCTCCTGTATTAAAAAGTAGACTGATTCCAATATAAAGCTGTTTTTGACCTCATTTTCGAAAAATTCCTACTTGGACCGTACTGCAATCAAAAATATCTGAAACCTCGCATTTTTTTCGTTTTTTCAAGTATTTTTGGAAAAAAGTTGTTACAAATTTTTTATGAATGATTTTGTCCATGTAAAATTAAGGTTTCTAAAGCCAGTTTTTAGTCTGTTTGGGTTACAATATACATGGACTAAATAATTCAAAAAAATTTTTTGATAATTTTTTTCCAAAATTACATGAAAAAACGAAAAAAATGCGAGGTTTCAGATATTTCTAAGTGCAATAAGCTCCAAGTAGGAATTTTTTGAAATTGAGGTCAAAAACAGCTTTTCATTGGAATCAATCTACTTTTCAACACAGGAAGTAGGTGAAAAAGGGCCCATTCTGGAAAAAGAACAGTGAGGGGCTTTTTTTTCACGATGAATGGAAGATGTGTACAAAGTTTCATGAAAATCGAGGTCCCAAAGGACAAATTATCTCCTTGTTAGTTTTTTTGAGGCATTCTCGACGAAATCCAGTGCATGCAAGCTGTTTATGAGAGAGATGTATAAAATTGTTCGCAGCGCACTCCGTATCGCTTTTTCTAGCGGCCCTTTTTTTCAGTGTAAAGAATATTTTTTTATGAGTGGAGGCTCATTGGAAAGCTTAGGTGAAGAGCTTTTGAACGTGATTGATTTTGATCATTTGGTTCGAAACAGTAGTTCGAAAATGTACTTTTTTACAAGTTGAAAAATTGTGTACCGTATCATGTAAATAACCCATCAAAAAATTACTTTCTCGTAATTTTAAATAAAATGATCAAAATTAAACGTCTAACTTCTCGCTTCAAAGCTTTCGACTTAAGCACAGTTGCAGTTTAATTATTAAATCAAACAGCGATACCTAGTTTTTTTTTTTTTTTTTCTTTTTAGTTTTTTTTTCAATAGCTTGTAGGCTCTATAGAAACAATCTAAAAGAAGCAATCATTTGAAAATTTTAAAAATATTACTTATTAACTTTTATTTTAAATGGTTAAAAAATCATTGTACAGCTGCATTTATCGCACACATTCAATTTTTATTTAAAAAAACGTATTTGATGGCTGGTGGATAGTGGGGCAGGCAATTTCTATCGACTTTAAAGCTCATAATTTTGATCCTAATATTAATTTCGGTATAAATTCTTATATACGTAGATATTGAGCTCTAATATAAATTAGTGTGATTCAAAATCATTTTCGTATTTTCGTTTCATTCTGTGTTGATTAAATAGAGAAAGACGATAACCACAATCAATTTGAAAAAATTGATTTATTGTTTTTTATCACACGAATGTGAAAAAAAATCACTTGAACTCAAATGCAATAAATTATTTTTACATACGCTAAAACTAGATACTAAAACAAAGTGAAAATTGTAAAAAAAAAAAAAAAAAATTTAAATGGCTTTTCAAAATTAGTTTTATGTATTTATGACCGAATTCATATCAAATCATGCAGGAACTATACTCATCCCCGATCGTTTTGAAAACTATAGGATATTGTTTTAAATCAAAAAATAAGGAGACACGTATTTTTTATTTTTTCACAAAAATTCATGGTGCATTGAATTGTTGCAAGTATTAATTTTTTCTTTGTATATTTGGCTCATGCGCAAAGATTGCTGCAAAGTTTGAAGCATATTTTTTGCATTTCAAAAAAATTCACTTTTCCGCGCATATTGAGCTTCTTAAGGATACTTACAAAAAAATGCAGCCTTTTTATTCAATTTTAATCGAATCTTCTTATAATTTATATCAAAATAATCGTTGGAGTTTTTCCCTATTTTTGTCCGTCTTAGTTTTTAAAATCGAATTATTTGTTTAAACAATTGAAGAGGTGGTCTAAAAAAAATCAAGCATTTTTTTTTCTTAATCACTTGTAACTCTCTCAAAAATGCAGAGATCGTTGAAAAAACTGTGAGGAAGTTTCGGTGACACTTCAAAGAAAATTTTAATATTTTTTAAAATATTGAATTTAAAATTTTTTTTATTTAATAAAAAAAATGTTCAATTTTCATAAGATCACGCGTTCAATAATTTAAACTATTTCAATTTTTGAAAAACCAAAACGGAGAAAAATAGGAGGAAAATCCAACGTTTATTTTAATATAAATTATTAGAAGATTCAATTAAAATTGACAAAATGGCTGCATTTTTTTGTAAGTACCAAACGTCCTTAATCAACTTTTTATTTTAGAATAATTCTGTGTTCCGGACGTAGAATCGATTAGTCATCATGCATTCTTAACGTAGACGGCCCCATATTTATTGATTTTTTACTTTATTATGAAACAAATTTTTTTTTCGTATTCTTCAGATAAGAAGAAAGAAAGAAATTTTTAACGGTTTTTTCTTCAAAAGTCATATTTTTCAAGTTGAAAATCAGCAAAGTTTTTAATAAAGATGTTTTTCCTTTTTTTAAGTATGAAAGATTCAAGGAAAAATTATGAGAAAAAAATTATTTTTGAAGAAAGAACTGAGCATGTTAATACTGATATATTATTTATTTAATGCCTACCTAATCTATAAGGCATTCAGCGGAATATTGATTGATATATTTTTAACAGTGTCTGTAATAATTTTTAAGTGATATTGAATTTTATCTGTAAGTTTTTTTTCACTATTTATGTAGCACTAAAACCCAGTATTTGCGGTTTATAAATATCCACATCTGTATCTTTCACTCCCGTAAAAGCTGCATATTCTATAATGGTGACATTGACAACACTCATGTCAAATCACCAAAAAAATTATTTAATAAATATAAATCAACATTTGAATGTTCAATGCTCTGTTCTTGCATCAAAAATTAAATTATTTTTCCATGTAATTTTTCATAGCTAAAATTTATTTTCTTAAATCATCGTCGATTTTTAATTCTAAGCCCACGTTATTTGGAAATAAAAATTTTTTTTTCATCTGAAGAATGAATTTTTTTCTATTTAAAAAGTCAATTTCTAATTGGAAAAAAATTTTTCTTAAATTAATATATACACCGGAACCCGGGTTGGGATTTACCATTTTCTCATTTCGTGGCCACCTTCTAAAGATGTAACCATAAAAAATTTCTAGTCGAATAGTTTGTCGAGCTCAATGATCACTGACCCGGGTTTAAGTGATAGTCCAAGTGAATAGTGTAAAGAAATATAAGCTTACAAAATATTCGAAATTATTTGAATTTACTAATTATCATTTTTTTTTTTTTTTTTTTTTTTAAATTAAAAATATTGAATTTTTCTTTTTAAAGTAATCATCGTGTAATAGTATATTATATAGTGGGTGCAGTATTGTTGCCAAGGCGGTTTTAAAGACTTTAAGAAGCCCTGGTGACGAACTCTCGGACGAGCTACACCTGTTGCATACTATGTTTTATAGCATTGCTGCGTAGGGCGAGTTTTTTAATTTCAAGGCGTGCGTAAAATCGAGTACCTACAGACTAATGATATAAAAAACTGATTATAATTACGTAGATATACTAGAGATTGGTTATGCTTCATTTTCAAACTTGCAATCAGACGTAAAAGATTACGAGGCTTCGTTTGAAAAAAAAAAAAATAGTCGGTAAACGGACTGGTTTTTGAGAAAAAAATAATAAACTCTAAAGTTGGTTGATCTAACCTCAATTATGTACTTAAAAGTTAATGCATGTTTAACTACTTCGATTCATGTTGTCAGTATAAAAAACATTAGTTTTTAATTTTCAGCTTTTCCTACAACTTGGTAATAAAATTTAGTTTTAAAAAGTTTAAGCACCCTCAGGGGCCTCTGTTTGATACGATGCAACTCGCTGAAGCCTTCTTAAGGTTTGATTAGTATTCAGTCACGTGTTTGAATTGGAACTTAAAAAATCCATTTCCTTTATTGAACTAAGCGCCCAAGGTTTCGTGAGTAAGAGATTTATCAATTGGGAATCGTGCTTCCGAAATTAAAAAAACTCTTTTACTTCAAACTACAACTCAAGGGTTTTGTGGGTTCAAGAGCATGTTTAATTCAATATTGTGCCTTCTGAAAGTAAAAAAAACTTTTTCCGTTAAACTAGTTGCCCAGGATTTTGTAGGTTTAATAAAGAGCATATGGGGTTTCAGGCTCGATTAATGCAGCCATGTACTTGATTTTGAAATAAAAAATTCTCTTACTTAGAAAGAACTATATATGCGCCTTGGGAGTTTGAGAGTTTACTTATTCAGTTTTTATAATTTTATCCATTTAATATAAATTATATTTTAAAGTTATTTTTTATTTAATTTTCATTAATAAATAATTAATTGAATTATATTGAAATAAAGCAAAGATTGTTTTTTTTTTCATATTTTTACTAATCTGCACTGTCAGTAACGTTAGTTTACTCATAGCCTATATTTTTCGTTGCAGGGAAAAATTTATCTTGGACACTGAAGTTTTAGGTCAGGAGCGCCATAAGAATAATCATTTCCAACATTGGTGCAAATCAAAAGTCCAAAAAAGATTTTTAACCAGCGCGCCCTTCGGCCCTTTTGCTATATATGCTTTAACTGCAGTCGTAACCACTTGAAAAACAAATCAGCGTTTTATTGGAAAATGAAAGCAAAAACCGAAAAAAGAGTTTTATGATAAAAGAAATGAATCTCTTTATTAGTATATCACTATAAATTAGAATGGGCGCTTGGGAGGTGGGGGGGGGGGGTGTTTCGTGGTCTTTTGTTCAATGTTCTTAGAGATGATTTCTTGTTAGTATATATGTAGGTACTTTCAGTAAAATAATTGAATAATATTCATGCTCATTTGTATCTAAATATTATTCATGCTCACCTGTATCCATTATCATAATTATTTTACACAAACAACGTAAGCATGTGTGTGTGTGTGTGTGTGTTTGGTCAACTAAGAGGTTTCTTGGAAGCCCTTTTCTAAAATGGACTGATTTTGAGGTATAGGGGAGACCGGAGTAGATTGGCATATACTTTCAAAAGAAACTATAATAACTGGCCAAAAATCAACCAAATTGAAAATTGTTTGATGCTATTTGAAAGATCTTATTTTGAGTTACATGTCATCAAAATTATAGAAATTGAAAAATTTTACCGTTTCCTTGTAATATCCAATTTTTTATGACTCTGAATAGCTGCCAAGTGTGCCAACCTGCGCCGTACTCAGGGTTGGTTGGCATAAGGTATCTAAAACCTTTGAACTTACCAGTTTAGGAGTATAAAATTGAAAAAACCTCAAAATATGACTTCGTACACGAAAAAACGTCGATTCATAAACCATGTTACAGATTATTAACAATATATTTGATCATAATAAAAAAACTTTAAAATTTGAATAAAATTAGCCACAAAAGTAAAAAAATTAAATTTTTTGGACAAATTGATTAGAAAACTGTAAAAAAAAACATAAAAAGTATAAATTAGTTAAATATGGTTAGTAAATTTGTAAAAAAAAAAATGAAAAAGTACCAACTTGTCCGAAGGAGCATGAAAAATGGTTTTTTTAAATATCTAGGGGAGAGCCGGGTAATTCGGGCAGTTTGACCGAGCTCTACAAACTTTATTTCATAAATATAATATTTACTAATTTTTGCACTTGGAAACAGTTTATTTTTGTAAATGAGTTTTTGTAAGTATACAATTGGTGATATAAAAATTAATAAATGATTAAAACTGAGACCATGTCAGCCGAGCTCTTCGGGAATTTTAATAATTTTACATTAAAACGCGTGTAATAGACTTTTGTTTTTTTACAAATCAATCTTCATGTATTTAAATAATAAAATCCATCAATTAGGTAACTTTTGAGATGTATATTTGTCGAATTTTTTCTCTTCTCAAAATTGTAGAGGAGAGCGGGCTATTCGGCCAGTAAGGAATTCCGGGCTATACGGGCAGTTTGGACAGTTTTTATTTTTATTAATATATTAATTTAATTTGGTTATTTTGTGAAATCGTGAAATAAAACCTATGTTATCACTCACTATTTTTTTTTAAGCTAGTTCGTATAATTTCTTTGAAATATTAACAACTGCGCGAATAGCTCGGCGGCCCAAATTACCCGGCTCTCTCCTACTTTTAGTGTGAATGTATCAATGAAATTTTTATCGGGGAGAAAAATTAAATGCCGCTAAATATAAAGCAATAAATTAAAATTAGCCTAATTTTTTTTTTTAAATTTTACGTCACATTTTTTTCAAGGGGTAAAAGTTACTTTTTTCTAGAGAATCTTATTTTGTGACGACAATTCTAATCTAGCAGGACGCGTTTCCTGAAAATGATCCAATTAAAAGTCACGAAACATTTTTTGTAAAATTAAAAGTTATTTAAAACATTTTTTATGAGTTAAACCATGTTGATATTATTATTTTAAGTTATTATTTGAATTTTAAAACGCTCAAGCGATCACAGTTGATCGAGACCCATAAAAAAGATTCAATTAAGACTTAAATTTTAAGAAATTTTTACGATGTTTTGTATAAGACAGCTATCACCATATTGCGTAAGATTTATTTTATTCGTGAGCTGATTAGTGAAAAAGTTTTTAAGATTTTCAAAAAGTGAATTTTGAGGTTACGATTATTGTATTTTAAAACTGAATTTTGTTAAAATTTATGTTGGCTACCTATAATTTTTATTATGGGACTTGAACAATAATTTTAGTAATTTTCACGAAATTATTTTACCCTAAGATCGATCATCGACAGTATTATAAAATAAAATAAAAATCGAAACGATATCTTTGACTTATGTTAACTACGAGGCAGAGATAAATTTTTTAATAGTTTTTTTCAGTAATAATTTAAATTGCAATTTTTATTTATCTTTTATTTTTTATTTGATTATTTCAAACAGATAATTGTAATAATTGATTTAAAAAAGGGAACTCATTATTTTTTTCATTCTCAAGAGGAAGTTTGATTGAAAATATTTTTATAATAGCATGGATTGAAATAAATCTCAGAAGCTGAACACCTTTTTTCTTTCAGATGAATCAGCAGTGCAAAGTTTGCGGAGAACCAGCAGCTGGTTTTCACTTTGGGGCATTTACATGCGAGGGATGTAAGGTAAGACAATAAATTAAGAAAAAATTTTTGTTAATCTTGGTACAACCAAATAATTTTTTTGTGCTTTAATTATAATTAATGAATACTTTTTCGACATTCCATCTCACACTCGGTGCCTTTATCTTATGCCAGAGTATCAAGAACTCTCGATGTAAATGCATAAATTCTTGTAATTAAAGTAACTATTCTTGAGGGTTGCCCTCCCTTTTGGTGTCTAGAATGAATGGACTCTGTAAAACTTCTTCATAGTTTATAGCTAAAAAGTCAAGAGCTTCAAATTATGAAACCCATAATTTGAGTGGTTATTTAAAAATTTTTGTTTGCGTCTGTGTTATGGCAAAACTTGGAGAAGTTAGCGAAAAAATTTGAGGGATGATAAAAAAAAAAATTATTAAAATTCGTCTAAAATTGCGTTAAGTTGACAGCTGGTAATAAAAAGTTGCTACGAAAACGCTTTTTTTCTTTTTACAAAAACATTTTGTATAAAGCCAGAGAAAATAGCATAAATTGGCATCTTATGTAATTAAAAGTATTTTGACAGTACAGAGGTGACTATCGTTAGCAATTTGTATTGTCTTTCGATTGGTATCTTAATTTTTTTAATTATTGTTAAATTAATTACTTTTCAGAGCATCGAGCTGACCGAATTTGTGTAGGGACTCGTGGGCGTCAAATTTAAAACTTGTTACGGTTATTTGGTATTTTTTCAATAAAACGTAAGCTTTACTCTATGATAGGAAAGATGCATAAAAAACTTATTTTGTTTGTTTGATTTCATTAGACAGTGGATCGAATAATAATCGACACGTATTTTTTCGTTTTGAAAAAAAAATAAAAATTGAAGGAGTTATAGACTGGAAGTTTCTGTAATAATCATATATATACTCACAATGTAAAATGGTACTCCCTACAAATCTCTGGCAATATTGTTAGAAAAATTATCCAAAAAATCGTAAAATTCATGAAAAATTGCGAGCTTTCAGAAAAAAATATAATTAGAAAGTGTGCATCTTCCACATTCTATGGCTGAGAGGAAAAAAAACTTTAATCCATATTGGCTGATTTTGAGTAAAATCGATTTTAGCAAGCATCTTTTAAATCAGAGAAAGACTTTGAAACCAGTAACTTAGCAATCCTAAACCGCGGTAGTGGTTGAACGGCGAGTTAAATATACTATATATAAAAGAGTTACAGACTACAAGTATTTTGGTCCGGAAATTATTATCATTTATACTAATCTTACGATAAACAAAAAGGTTGATTAACTTGTAGTTTTCCCCTTAAGTCAGGCTTAAGTAGTTTTTTCTCTTAATAAGTTAGTTACAAGAGAAGTTAATGACACTTAATTAATGAATTATTCGTAACTTAAAATTAAGTTTCAAAATATGTAAAAGAATCGTTCTGACAATCAAATTCATGATTATAATATTTTCTCTGAGAATGGACATCTGAATCGTTACCCTCAATATGGTCTCGTATTCTGTCTTTCAGAAGTCTTTCTTACAGATTATCAATTCACCTCACATTAGCGGTAGGGCTAAGCTCTAATAACTCATTTATAATTATTGTAGAAAAATCTAATATTGCTTATAATCAAATAAAAACAGGGAAAAAAATTAAAAAATGAAAATCGATCGTCAGATAAGATAAAATATCAGCTGGCGTGAAGTTGCAGGCACGTAGCTTTTTTCAGAATAGACTCGAGGGGTGTGTCAAGTGGTCGAGACAAAAGAGCCCATTCCAAGCACAGGTCTAGTAATAAGTCGCATCAGGCAGCAAAGAGAAACGAAAATAAACTTGGTTAGGAGGAGACTTTACCTAATTGAATGTGCGCACTTGCTCATTTACATAGCAATGCCGAGACGAGATTTCACGACACTTCGCACCTCCCCGATTTTTTTCGGAGCAAGTCGCTAGCAATATGCCGCTTGCGCGCCAAGCCGTGCCACACCGGTCTCAAGTGGATAAAGCAAATGTTTGAGTTCGAAGAGCCGAGGTCGAGAAAAGAGGACAACCATACTCTTTTATTCTATCTTTCTCTCTTTGCTACCAGGGCCTGTCCAGAATAATAATAATAATGACCATAATCATCATTTTTATAACCATAATTGCTTATAAATATATTAAAGCTGGCTTACTGACTTAAATTTCTATCAAAAAGAGCCCAAAAAATTCGTGCAATTTTTTTAAAAATAGCTTTGAATAATCAATACAAATTTATTACATGAGATTCAATTCCTGAAAAAAATATTTTATGTTCGAGAGAGACACGTCTCGAAGGCAATTATAAGGCACCCGTTTTTTAGAATTGTTTCCAAAAGTTGAATGGTCGTGCATAAGCACATTACAGAATTCCTCAACCTCTGAAATTTATTGTTGCCCCGTTGAAAAAAAGTATGTGTTTTAGTTCGCAATAAAGTACGTAATTTAGTATTTAATTTAAATAGAACTTTTTAAAGAAAATTTTTCAATCCCAAATGGGCGAATTTAAAGACCTGCTGCACAGTACGGCGATTAAACTCGGGGGGTGATTTCCCCAGGAAGTTTTGATTCCAAAACAGTTAGTGTGGAAACCTAGTGCACCGGATCGTGGTCACGACCTAGGGGTAAGTTCCTCAGGCAGTTTCAATAACCAAATTTTAGATGAAAAATTCGATTGACGACGACATGCTTAACCTATGTCAAGAGTAAAAATCTTTAACTGAAACATCGACATTGCTTACTCAATTTTATAAGGTGAATTGCTATCGTTATTGCTCAACCAGTACCTTAATTCTATGTATAGTTGACATTACATCTTGCAAAAGAGTACAGCGGCTCTTATATCGATATTTTATATGAAAAACTTTAAAGTAAAGTTTTGAAAAAATTTGGATGATTTATTTAAAAGTAATGAACAAATTTTGAAAAAAGATCCATGAACTTTAAATTTTAACTTAAGAACGTTTAACTCAAAAAATCAATCTTGCTGAGAAAGTTCTGAAAATTTATGGGCAGTTATATATATAAACTTAAAAAAGGCTCTGTTAAAATTCTAGAGCGATACAGAATCTAATACCCGAGGTATTAATCATTATTTTTTCTTTCTTCAGAATATAAATGACTGAAAAAAATATTTGTAGCAAACAAATGACTTTTTGGGTTTAGGTTGGATTTGAGTTACCATGCAATAAATGGAAATTTTAGTTTTTATATATTTTTTTAACATTTAATCATTACGTTGACTTTTAATTTGTCGCGACTGATACTTATTGCCAAAAGCAATTGATGAGTTTTCATATAATCTCGAAAAATTGATTTTTATTTTTAGCCTATAATATAGGACATATCGACACTAGTGTCTAAAACAAGGCAAAGTTTTTTTTACGCGCAAAGTTATCACACAAATGGAGGAAGTGAAAAAAACTTTGTTTTGTTTAGGCAATGCTATCGATATGTGCTTTATCGAATTGAGTGACTACAACACTACAACTTCAAGTCATGCGTGGAAAAGTATTTTAGCTACGAATCGGATACAAAATGGTGTCTGTGGTACCCAGTTTTCCCCTATAGTAGCGATTAGTGAAAGATGATTCGCTCAAAATGCTAAAAAATAGACCTAAAATCGTGCTGATTTTCGATCTATAAATAGTACGTAAATTTCAGTTATCAGTTACGATCCAAGAAATAATATTCCGTCTCGACCAAGAATATTAAATTATTTTCTATTATTCGAGTACATACAGTTAAAAGTTGTGCAAATAAAAATTTTAACGGAAACTAGTATCATTCAGAGAGCAAGCGCACTCATTTATTCATAAATTATAAAATAATGTCAAATTTATCATTAAGTAATTCAAATTAATATTATAACTCTAAAACTCATTAAAAATTGTTATTCGATTTAACCTCTAAATATTAAAACTACGACGAACTTCAATTCAGTTAATAAAATAATGATTGAATTTTAGTGGTTAAAACGTTTAATTATTATTTATTGAAAATCTAAAATAATAATTAGTTGAAAATAAATTATACAAATGAATTTTCATTATAGTAGCCCTCTCTCGACGTTTTTCAGACCTATTTTCGAGGACGAAAAACTTACTTTCTGTCGCACTGCGACAATAAGAGATCAGCTGTTTTCCTCTGCTTTACCTAAATGTAGAAAGTACGAACAGCTGATCTCCCTACTGACACAATGCGACAGAAGGTGAGTCCTCATCAAAAGCAGGTCCGAAGAACGTCTCGAGAGGGCTACTACAATAAAAAATATTGTTGATAACATGAGACGAAAAACATGTATTCGTAAAAGAGTGAATATTTACAGCACGAGTTGTAGGCAATCAATTAGCGAAAGTCAATTGTTAAAAGTACTATTTTGACTATAAAACTCATTTGAAAAAAAATATCGTATTGATAAGTTCAAATATCAAAATTTTTGATAATGTAATTCAACTTTTAAAACCAATCACAATCATTTCAAATCTATCACATTCGATTTTGGTTCACTTTTATAGGAAGGGATTTACAATATAAGTTATTATTATAAATATGTAGAAAGTTTTTGCTTCCAGCTTTTATTACATTTAGTAAAAAAAGTTTAAGCACCCAGAGGAGACTGTCTGTTTATTTATATAAAGTTATAAATAGAGTGATTGAAAAGTTATTTTGACACCACGTTGATCCTACCAGTAAAATGTAAACTTAGTTAACCGGTACTACAACACTATGCCCTTCTTGATAAATCGTGTCAAAATACTCATTTTTCTTCACTTCACAATAGTTCGACTTCAGGTGTATTTTATTTATCTTTGAATATAAAAGTAGCGCTGCCAAAACTGCTACTTAAGTTGCTGCACCACCAGCAATGCTGAAATGACAGCGGCCAAAGTTTCAAAGTTATAGAAAAGTTAGGTAATCACGCTTGCACACTTGCGCGTACGCGGGTGCATCCACAGTAAGCCTGGAAAATTGCCAACCGTAACGAGTGACTTTAACGATCGGTTTAGTCGCTGCATTACCACTAACAATTCCAGGTTAGATTTCGAGATACGCTTACGGAGCACGAGTTTCAAGGACTTCACCTAGTACAAGTGTACCCTTTGAGCTGTTGCCGGCGTAAAACAGAGAACTTTGATGGTTTTTACAGTAAACTAGTAAAAGTTAAGATGAACACGCTTCTGTGAGGGAAAGCTTTTAACAGGAGTTTAGGTGGTTTATTTCGTATTGCATACTGTATAGTATAAATGTAGTGTGCTCATAGCCACACTTAGCAACGTTGCGCATGACGAAAAGGCATGATAAAAATAAAAGCAGGACGTCGTGAACGCTTGAACCAACTTCCTACAATACTTATTAGCAGCGAATCTTGAGAATGTAAATACAAGTGTTCAAAACCCAAGATTTGATTATTAGTGAGATTAAAAACAAAAAGTTGAATTAAAAAAGAAAGTTATTAATATTCATAATTGAGAAACGATTAATGGTCAGCTCGTCGAACGTCCAAAACAATAAAAGATTCAAAATGAAATTAAAAGTGAATAATAAGTGCGTGTCTGAATGTTTCACATGCACGGTGGCATACAACAGTAGCTCTTATGGCGTGCTCGCGATACAATGGGGCTTGGCCCAATTCACGCCCAACGTTGCCTCAACGCACCAACGAAATTGCGGGCACGAGTTTGCAAATCGTATGAATATGTACTTAACATTCGGCTGACGTCCGTGCTCGCCCAACTATTGCCTGGTGCGAGTGCGCAACATCCCTCCCCACCCATTTGGCTACCTCGTGATCACCATACAGTACGAGTACTAAGTACCCACGAACAACAACGGCCAGCCTAAGCCACGCCGCCCTAACTTGGGAAGCTCCTACTTATTCCTGTATTTAAGAAAATAAAAGAAAAGAAAAAAAAAAAAAAAAAAAAAAGAGAGAAACGGTCAGCGATCGCGAGAACTTTTCATAACAATCGATATTATGCAACTCTGACTCGCGTTCTAGAAACGCACTCGGCGTTTCGTGCAACACATCTGCCTCTGCATTTGATGGCAAATTGCAAGTCTCTTTTGTGTTTTATAGATGCACTACTCCGATAGATAATCTATTTGAGGTTAAAATTAATTTTTTATCTTATTTTACTTGGAATTTTGCCATCACAAATACTAGTTTACCGTTGCTCCCAATTACTTTAAATTTAAGCTGATAATGTTTTTAATTTTTATTAATTATTAGCTGAATCGCACGATGATACTTATCACATCTCAAGTCAAAAATCTTATGTGGTTTCAGATTAACTCATTTTTAAACCTTTTTATTAGTGAGTGGGGCACTGTTCGCGTCGAGGGTATATATTATTATTATTATTCGGAATAAAAAAATTTAAAAAACGAGCGAGAGTTTGAAGAGCAGTTGCTGCAAGAGCAAACGTGCGATGTAACAGCACGGTGAACAGACTCGAAGAGAAAGGTCGTTCAGGACACAGGCAAGGTGCACTGATGCACGCCGCGGCGTACCTTTAACATTGCCCACATATCATACAGTCAGGAGTACCGCGGAAGCTATCCTCTCTCACCCATAGCATGTAAACGCAACTTTATTTTATTTGAATAACTAATAATGATAAGTAAGTTTAAACAAAAACCTTTTTCAATAGCTTCTATTTTGTGCGTATTTTACAATCATTCATGTCTTCTTCGGAAGTAATAAGTTTTGTTAGAGCATCATCAATCTAGACAGATAATTTTTTATTTCCTTAATTGTCTTATTCTACTTTATTTTTATAAAATAATGTACATATTTAAATAAATATCTAATACCTCTCTTTAAATCTTTTCTCTACGTTCAATTTTTGACCTCTTTACTAGATCTTTATTTTCATTTACTTTTTCTTCTCGATACCGCAGCTCCATCCCGTGCCTATCGAGCGACTTGCTTTTGCTTTTGTGAGAAATCATTGTGTCACATTTTCTCATGCATCAATCTTTCAAGAACTCCTATTGAATCTGCACTAGTTTGGTATTAATTTAAATTTTATGCATATGTTTTAGTGATAACTTAAAGATGTTGATGAAAATTGCAAAATAATTAAACTGATATTAGAAATTAGGAAAACACACGAAGATGCTTTTGATTCATAGCTCAGAAGCTACACGAGACAAACAAAGGTGCGGAGCTGCGTATGTCCAAGTTATTTAGTCGAACTACTGGCACTACTGGCTACAAATTTTCTGTACGACAGTGTACTGTATACACTAGGATCCACGAATCGCAGAAAAGTGAATATTTCGGTCTCCTCAACTTCTTCAAACTTAAGTACAATTATCTTGATCTTTTTTAGTACTTTTCCTCACAAAGTGTATTAAAAATAATTTGAATTAAAAGTATCTCACATCCTCATGATACTGCTGTGCTGCATGAAAAAAGAGCAGAATTTTATTAAGAAAGACTGTCCATAAAATAAAATTAATGTACATTGTACAAACTATAGGCTCATCCGAGCTAAATCATCTCGTGATCGTAAAGATAACTCCTCACTTCTAGTTCAACTATCATCATCATGATCATCATCGTCGTCGTCGTCGTCGTCGTCGTCGTCATTAAGACCATCATCGTAAGATAAGAAAAGAATAAAAAAAAAAATGTTTTCGATTGAATGGTGTCCAAACAGAGCAAGAGAGGGAGAGAGAGATTTGATTTGAATTTAATTTGAATAAGTTTGCCAGTTGTACGTTATGTTGTACAAAAACAGAGAGAAAGAGAGAGAGGGGGGGGGGTGAGAAAAATGACGACAGTGGATGACATTTGTTCATAAATACTAATAACTAATAAATAATCAACCATTAGCAGAAACTTTGAAGCACATTGAACCGTTAACAAGAGCTCAATGCTTTTGTTTTGGTCACCTAACACCAAGCTATAATAGTTCTTCTAAAAAAATAAATAATTTTCGTAATCCTTACAAGGTTTTTTTCATTAAAAGTATAATCTGGGCTGGTGCTTATAAGTATATGCGCGACGTAGAATTGAAAAGCGATAACGACAGCGCTCACAACTATGAGGGCAGATGTGATGAGATGATAAAGTGAGCGAAAACTGAAGCGATGATGTTTACAGATTGACGAAGATAATTGATAAAGATAAACACTTATTGCAGAACCGCAGGACCATGTTGGTCAACTTGGTTGGTTTGCAATTGAATAAAATAATAAAAGTTCAATGAATGATTATAAAAAAAATAGAAATTAAAAAAGTACGTATAAGATTAAAGGTGAATGACTCGATTGCATCAGCTTGATGAAATAAGGAGGTTCGAGCAGTTCACAGCACAAGGCTATTGCCAAACAACAGCTGCATCACTCGGTCGGAAGTAACAATGACCTAGGTCGTCCTGCAGCACCCGCAAAGAGCTATACTTAGGTATCCGATCTGCAAGAGTTGCAGCATAGCTCTATTGCTGCACAGGCCGGTGCACTATGTCGCGAAACAACGCGAAACACTACTCGAGCTAATAAGTACTCCTGGTGGCGCAATCTCCGTTTTTGTTTTTCTATCTCTTTTTCTTACTTTTGCTGCTCTTCGTCCTCCTGCGCTTATCGTCGTCGTAGTCGTTCCGATGCCAAGCACATTTGGGCCAGAGCAGCTCTAATTTTCGCCTTTTTCGACATTTAACTACTCCCGGCTTCGTTGTCTTGCGGATGCGCGTTTTTCCTTTCTTTCGCAATTCATCTATTGCGACTATTGCATTGATCAACAATTCCATCTTCTTCTTTTACTGTCTTATTAATTCTTTATTTCGTAACTTCAACTTCTATCATCATATTCACTAGCTTTATGCGCTTGGTTTTTTTTTTTTTTTTTTCATGCTCTTATCACTTCTTATTTTTTCACTTATAATCATCATTCTTAATAGATCAACAAATAAGTTAAAAAATTTCTTTTTTTAATTAAGGACAGAATTTATCTCAAATCACCCCGACTTATCTCTAATAATGACTTTGACAGCTGGAGTAACTTTGTACAGAAATCGGTTTTTTTTTTTAAACTTGATAAATGATTCCAGAAGTCAAATTTTCACTAAAAAAACAAAAATAACCTTTTTCTTTTCCAAAAAATTTTTTTTATCTTTTACAATAATTTCTTTAGTTTTAAACAATTTTTTTCGGTTTTCGAAAAACTTTGGGGTTAATTTGACCAGTATGACGTTCTTTGGTGACCTTGAATATTTTCAAAATTGATTAAAAATTATATCAAATTATAACTGAAGTTAACGATATATATTTTTATGTGATAATATTAATTATATACTGACAAGGAGAGGTCACACCCTTCGGAACGCTGATTATCGAAACTTTAAGAATAGTTTTCATGCAACTAAAAATTAAAGAAAACGCCAATGACTATAATTGCCAATGGGCCTTTAGACGCTTTTTACTATATGGCCTAATTGGGATTTTCAGCAAAAAAAAACTATTTTTTCGATAATTTTTAAAAAAATTCCTGCTGGAAGCCTATATAGCATATACAAAAATGCGTTTGATTGGATTTTTTTCACATTTTTATAAATCTTGAGGAAAAAATATATAAAAATCTTAACTTCAAAAATTTTACAATACATTTACATTATTTAGATTTCTAAAACCCAAAAAACCAAAAAAAAGCTAAAAATTACTTTCAGAAATCTATAGTAAAATGTTTAGAGTTAAGATTTTTACATATTATTTGATTAAAATTTCATTAAAAGGCAAACAAATTAAATTAACTGCATCTTTGTATGTGCAATAAGCTTTGAACAAAACTTTTCGAAAATTAGCGAAAAAAACCGGTTTTTTTGCTAAAAATATCATTAGGGCCTCATTATTTTTTCATAAATAGATTCTTTTTCTCATTGTACGATAACCAAAATCGATACGATATTTTTTGGAAAGTGTCGATATCAATATAGTAGTTTAAAGAAATCTTTGCATTGACTTTCCTACAAAATAATATATTGAATTTACTTTATAGAATAAATTTTGCCAGACATGGCTTAAAATGTACTTCCAAGCTTTATTTCTTATTGATTAAAAGGACTCGAGCCAATTTGATTATTTAGTATCATGCTGGGTATACAGTTCAAATTATAAGGGGTGGCTATATTAGGTACAATAGGGTTGATGTAAAATTGGTGATTAGACTTGCATTGTTGATTACTGAAATATAATAATAAAATTATAAGTTAATTTAATGAAATATTAATTTAATGAAACAAAGAATAAAAAATTTTACTTTTTGTAAATTTTGATGTGTTTTAGTATGTTTATGCAAATGGTCCATTATTGTAAATTTTTTATTACAAACCAAACAATTAAATAAGTGTTCTTTTAAATGAATATTTTTATGACGAGTAAAATTTGACTTATGTTTTATAATCACATTATACCCTGCTTACACTCAAAAAATAAATTTGTTCTATGATATTTTTGATAATGACTATTATATTCTTTAAGTTCAGGAAAAATTTTGTTACAAATACGACACAATTTTTTTTTAAATGTACTTGCTTGTGTTTCAAATATGCTTCATCATTAGAAAAATTTAATTTACATACATTACACTGAATAGAAGTGACTGGTATTCTAAAATAAATAGTAATTAATTTTTTTTTTAATATTTACTTTTTAAATAAATAACTTACGTGTTCAAAATGAAAAATTTTTAATCCGCAAGAATTAAAAATATAAATTATTAAATTAATTTTTATTTATTAAAGATAACTAATAAATAAAAATTAAAAAATATAAACTTACTAAAAATTTAAAATAAATGTTTTTTATCAAAACATAAACATTGGTAGAAAAGCTAGGTATAAATATATAAGTTTGTTTCAGATTGGAACAAAAAATTTTTGTAGGTTGAATGAAATTCATTATTATTTATAAATTACTAAAATTAATTATTTATTTTTTTGACAATAAAAAATACAACACTTCAGTAAAAATTTTTGAAAAAAAAGAAATCCAATTTAGGGGATCCAATAGTTTCGACTAAGAATTTTGAAAAAGAAGGGGACCCAACTTAGGGAATCCAATACTTTCGATGAAGATCCAATTTAAGGGATCCAATTTGGGGGATCAAAAAAGTGCGATATTTAACTGTGTTTTGACCGTGTTTTTAAGAATTTCAGATTTTCGAAGATCCAATTTAGGGGATCCAATATTGAGGGATCAGAATAAAAAACGGAAATATAATATAGGGAGATAGGAAGATATAAATATCTTATCTTGCATTTTGAATGCATTTGTCCAAAGCGAATTGAGCTCCACCTACCGGCAGTGTCTAGTACTACATAGTGAATGCTCTCAATTGTAGAACATACTTATATATGAGCATGCGCCCATAAATCATGTAAGCTTGTATTGCAGTTGATGTTTTATAAAACTATTAGTGATTGCTAACATAACTGTAACAAGATTCTTTGAGAAGTTAGTTGCAAAAAAATATTGTTTGTGAAGGTTCCATTTAAGAACAGGTAGAAGAAACTGCTTTTACCTGTTTTTATGGAACTTTCAAAAAAAATACTATTATATTCATTAGACATTATTCTCTCGGTACGATAGTGCTTTTTTTAAGTGTGTATGCATGCAATACAATATACAATACATGTATATTGCATTGCATTAATTGCTTGCTCTTATCAATGCAAAAACTGTAAATAGTTAATGACTAGGTCCACATCAAATCATGCATAAACTATGCCGACCTACTCCCAATCGTTTTAAAAATAATAGGATACTGTTTCAAATCAAAAATAAGGAAACACGTTTTATTTTTTCCCAAAAATGCATAGCGCATCGAATATACAATTTGGAATTTGAAAGGCTCAAAACTTTATTGTAGACAAAATAATTTTCAAATTGATTGTATGTACAGTTCCAGGATATTAAATTAGATAAAAAATATTTTGTTCAAAAAAAGAGCATAAAACTATCTTTAAATTCATCTATAAAAAATTTTTCAAAAATGCACCGTTGCACTGAAAATGCAATTTAACAAAAAAAAAACTTCAAATGCATTGTTCTCAAAACGACGCATTTTTTTGGATAAAACTTTGGTGAATGATAGAACTCATGAAGCTCTATAAAACCTAAAGGTTTTACCTTTTTAAAAAGTTTTTAATTTATTTTTTAGAATTTTTTGAATTGTTAAAATGAGTGAATTTAAAGAAATTTACTTAAAAATATTTTTTAAATCAAACTATCAAGTGAAACTCAGCGTTTTTTTTCATGCTTGTGAGGTAATACTCGTATTTTGTTTCTAATACGAACTTACAAAAATACTTTTTCACAGTTTCTCGAAAATTTTTGCACAACAATTTTAGACTTTCAGTCATTTCAAAAATATATTTCATTTTCAAATTCACACGCCAAACAAGTATTACCAATTTTAAACGTGAAGATATATTAACGGTAAATATACTTCATTATAATTTAAATCTAATTTAAATTATGTTGCTAGGATATGTGTGTATAAAAACTTTTAAAATAAAGTAGTAATAAAGTATTTTTTGTGTCGTATTTGTAACAAAATTTTTCCTGAACTTAAAGAATATAATAGTCATTATCAAAAATATCATAGAACAAATTTATTTTTTGAGTGTAAGCAGTGTAATGTGATTATAAAACATAAGTCAAATTTTACTCGTCATAAAAATATTCATTTAAAAGAACACTTATTTAATTGTTTGGTTTGTAATAAAAAATTTACAATAATGGATCATTTGCATAAACATACTAAAACACATCAAAATTTACAAAAAGTAAAATTTTTTATTCTTTGTTTCATTAAATTAATATTTCATTAAATTAACTTATAATTTTATTATTATATTTCAGTAATCATCAATGCAAGTCTAATCACCAATTCAATTATTTTACAAGAAATTGTTTTAAAATTTTAATTTGTTACTATTTACTATTTTATTATAAAATAAAATTTGTACAAATCTTAAATTACTCTTTTTATTTAAATGCTAACTTTACTTTCATTTTTTCTAAAAAAATTTGAACTGTTTATTTGTTTTTATAAACAATTTCAAATTAACCTTTTCACCTCATTATTTACTATTCGTTATACACCTATATTTTTTAAATATTTAAATTTTAATATTTTTTAAATATGAATATTACAATTAATTTTATGAATTACTTAAAATTTTCTAAAAACATTTTATCTCATAATTTTTAATTGAGAAAAAAAAATTAACCTTATTTCGAAAACCATTCTAGAATTTGAATTTTTTTAAAAACAATGTTATGACAGTTTGCAAACAATCTTCATCTTGCACGAAATATAATTGTAAAAAAATTTTTGTTTTTATAAAAGTTTAAAGTTTTTACTTGTCTTTAATAAAAAAAAGATTAGTATTAAATTTTTTACTTTTTAAAAATAAAATCTACAATTAAATTACTTTTTATTCATATTTAGTCATATTATTAATCATTCATCTTATTTTACAATTAAAATAGCCCTTGCGCTGTTATTTATATAAGTACATTCAATTGAATAATGACACTGATAATTGCAAAAAAAATGACTCCAAAGAACCAAAAAAATCCTTGTTTTATTTATCATAATTAAAATGGTTTACAGACATTTTGTTGCCGAAAGTATACCCGTTGTAACTTTATTCAAGGTAGATTTCGGGATAAGGTTTTCTTTGCATGGGCAATCGATATTTCTTACCATTTCAATTTATTCTTTACAAAAGGATACGCGTTATTCAAAATTCTACTTCGAAAATTGAAAAATCTCAATTCACATGTATGTATTATTACTACCAATATTAATACCACCCTGAATTTGAAAATTTCAAAAAACATTTTATCTAATTATTCTTTATATTTAATTAAAATTTAAAAGTTAAAAGTTTATTGTTAGAGTTGAAAATAGATTAAAAACTTATTTGTTCTCATTTAAGGATAAAAAGTTTAAAAAGAAAAAAATAATCAAGTAGACTTATAATTTATGATCAATAATTTATCATTTATTTAAATATTTTAGTTTGTAATGCAAATTAACTAAAATTTCTAGCATTTTCTCACATTATTACAATACAAAGTTCTGTTTTTAAAAATCATTTAAATATTTATTGACATCCGATAAAATATCGTCGATACTGAAAGTATGACGATATGATATCGATATTTTTTATAATAGTAATGGTACAAGCTTTTTACATATTTAAAAAAATGATAATAAAATTGATTCCATGAACAACTAAAATGACTAAAAAGTCGAACTGTGTTAATTATAATACAAAAGATAATTATTTTACCAGTATTATAAAAATCCTATATTATTTAAAATCTACTACGGATAGAAATTTACAAAGAAGTTTATAAAGCCCACTGAAATGGTCGTGTTTATATAATTTATAGTAATTTTCGAATCCTTAGAATAAAGAATGAGCAATCACTTGTTGAGGAAGGAGGAGGAAGATTTCTCAAACTTAAGATCGCATCAACCCTACAACTAGACCTTATTCTGCAGTAATTGAGAGCATTTAAATCCGTTTTCAGTGGTTGCCTTTCTAATCCCCTCTGCTGACAACAATGCTAGTTGTAGAAGTTCGAATACTAGTTTTCGGGAAACCGTCACGTTGATGCAGATATATTTTTTGATATTGACCCTTGTAATAGGTTCTTTTCGATGTATAATTTTTGGGAACGTACTACAAATCCGTGTAACCTGACTCGCCTCTGCTATACGTCATACGTTGTGAAAGTTATTTTTCTATAGTCAAATATACCGTTTTGTAATGGGTAGAACGCAACAAATAGTTTTAAGAAAATTTTTATTGCATTTATCATTCAATATTAAATTATCGCAAATTAAAAATTGCGTTGTTATAGTATTTATTTGGACATGTTCGATTATGGGGGTTATATACGGGCGTGTGTTTCTGGACGGTGCCGCAGGCTAGAATTGGCTCGCGCGTCAATCTAGCCGAAGTCAAATATAAATTAATAACAACATTGCTAAAAAACTTAATGACATTATTAGTAACTATCGTTTGTCTAAAAAGACCATTAAATAATACACATTGGGAACCTTTGGAAAAAATGACATTAAGGGCACCACTATAGCAATGGTCTCCTCTCCCAGCAGTTTGGCGTGGAGCAAATGTTTGATTGTATGTCGATGTGTGATCGTCTCAGGCATGTGCACACAAACAAACGTCTGCTTCACGTCAAACTGCTGAGAGAGGAGACCATCGCTAGTGGCGTTCTAAAGCCTACACAACACAATTCCTTTCATGACCTACGTTACATTATCAAAACGTTCAAGATGTTAATGAGGTTGAAATAAAAAATAATTTGTTTTATTTACTAATGAAGTGTATATTACACATATTCATAATAAAAAATTTTAAGTCAATTTGATAATATGATCAAAGACAAAGTAATTGTCTATAGACTTGTATTGACGTTTTACCACTCGTACGATGAAAAGTATGAAGTGACTTTTTAACGTTTATTCTTATCTTTGAACCTCATAGTACTAGAAAACAAACGTGATTTGTGTCAAACTGAGTTATTAGAGAATAAAATGGGTTTCCAGAAAGAGCTTGGGTACGATTTTTAAAAGGTATTTGCTGGGGTTAGCTTGAATATTGAAGAAAAAGATGCTAAAGTTTGGTTCTGTTTCTAGACTTTAATTTCGAGTACCATTAGTTTTAATATAATCATTTTCGATAGCAGGTTACTACCTAAAATTAGATAAAGAAAAAATCATTAGCGCTACTAACAATTTTCGAAATAATCGAGAGACAAAATATATTAAAAATACTAAACGAGAAAATCTCAACTTGAAAGTGAAAACCGATTTAAAAAATCTGGTGCTTCTGATTCATTTCAGATGAAAGTTTGGGTTTTTTAAAGAAAATCTTAAAATAGGACGTATTTCAACCTTTTATAGGATCCCTTAGAAATGAGTTGGAAAATTAGGATGTTTATTTTTCTCGGTAATTCATCTTAAAAAAAAAAAAAAAAAGATCAACCAACTTTCTTGCGCAAATATTGTCCGAAAAAGTAACGGGTATATCCATTAAGATTGAAGATATTATGTATTTTTGATTCTTTGATGTATTAATTCGAAATTCTTGGAGGGTCTACACATGATGTAGTTTTTATATGTACACTGGGAAAAATGTGATTCGTAATCGAGCCACCCGTAGCGCCGTAATGGAACCGACAAGGTGGATCGTTTCTTCTCCACGGTGCAACAAATTTGGCGCACGGTGTTGAAAATTTGCACCACTACACAGTACCAAATACCAAATCGCAGCCGATCGCAGCGCGTGCGCCAAATTTGGCTCACATATGAAGCAGTTACTGAGCGCGGCGTAGAGACATAACCTCTTCATTTTTGAGCCGTAACTCGAGCACATTTTTCTCAGTGTACCATAAAAGTAGTTATATTTGAAAAATGTCATATATAAGTCTTAGGTTCTTCTATAAACAATCTAACCTCGTTATAATGTTATTTCTGTTGCAGTCCTTCTTTGGCAGAACTTACAACAATCTGGGAAGCATATCCGAATGCAAAAATGGTGGCGTTTGCGTAATCAACAAGAAAAATCGTACCGCTTGTAAGGCCTGCCGGCTCAGGAAATGCCTCATGGTTGGCATGTCCAAGTCCGGCTCGCGTTATGGACGCAGATCGAACTGGTTTAAAATTCACTGTCTTCTGCAAGAGCAGAGCAACAACAGTAACAGCCAAAACTCAGCAGCAACCGCTGCAGCTGCCGCCGCTGCAGCTGCCGCTGCGGCCCAGTCCCTAGGTACCACATCTTCTCACTTTGGCTCACATTTCCTTCCGGGCTTCCTACCAGGCTTACAGGCCCAACAACAAAGTCTTGCCTTCGCTAAGGAACATCACCATCAACAACAGCAGCACCAGCAACAACAACAGCATCACCACCAACATCAACATCAACGGGAACGAAGTCCACATTCTCCACCAAGCTTACAAGAGGATCTTGCTTTACAGTCTCACCTGCTACATGTGGCAATGTTGAAACAACAGCAACATAAAATTAACGACAAGTCATCTCGACCAGAAGATGCCCTTCACAATCAATTGAAACTTCTCTCGTGGCAAAAAGAAGATCAGCAGCGCTTGAGCTCGGCAACGACGCCTTCCAGGAATAACAGTCCACCCTTATCTTCAGGGCCGCTTTTTCCTTACAAAGACCTTTTCGCGGTCAATTTTGCGGCGGCTGCAGCAGCTGCAGCTGCAAGTAGCAGCTCCAGTCAGAAGGACTCGGCGATAGCAAGCCCTTCTTTAATACCTTCGAGTTCCCTCGAGGTTTTTAGGCCCTTCTTGCCAATTTACAGCAAGCAGTGCAAAACGGGATCACCCAGTGATAGCGGAGCTTCTTCGACCGTGGAAAGCGGTGATGAGCACGATGAGTCCAGAAGCAACTCAGCCTACGGTGGTTTCAACTTTGGAGGCGCTGGCAGTGGAACCGAGGATAAACAACATTGCGACTCGCATGAAAACGGAGCTAGCTCGCCAAATAACGATGTTCAGCAAATGCGCGATTTTACGCCCATCAGGCGGAAGATTAACGCCACCGTGACCTTAGCTACAGATTATGGCTTGATATACCCCCCAACAGAATTGATTACGCCTGCGACCGCGCATGCTCTTCGAGGTGGAGATCTGCTTCTTGCGAGTCCCAGTCCAGGTGGCCTTGCAATCGAGCAGATGGAGCCGATCGACCTCAGCGTCAGATCTGGCAAACCCTACCACAGAAGCAATCATTGTGGTGGACACCTTCGGAATCACCACAACCACCACCAAGATGAAACTGAAACTCAGAATGAGCTTGAAACAAGTTCGTCTGGTGATTCTGCCTCCATTACCACAGGGAATATGAATGCTCAGCAGGAGAGTACCATTAAGAGCAATCCTTTGGATCTTAGTCTAGACGTCAAGAGGCCAGCCGCCGAAGTATCGCTTTAGCTTCAATTTTTTAGACACCTCCCTCTCCTATTTTCCCACCTCTGTATCAACATTCACTCTGCTTACTTTTTCATCTTGGCTTTTCTCCACTGTAGTCTATGAGATAACTCTTACCGATTGTCGTCGGTTGCTTCAAATTTTTAACTTATCGGATGATTTGAAGGGCCTATGAATGTTGAATTTACTGATTTAACTTGTTTTCGTAAATACGCCAAATTAAATTTTGAAAACGACTTTAATAATGAAGTGTTAATAAATTATCTTTAAATTGATGCGTTTTAATATTCGGTGGCTGTTGTCACAAGAGAAAGTTCATGAAGTGTCGCAAATTTACAATTATGTACAAAGCATTATATTAATTTCATTATTTATTTTTAGTTATTTTGTTTTGTTATTGTATTTATTTTGATTGATTTTTACAAATACAACGATGGAACAACGTTTTTCAGCGTACTATTTGTAAGATTGTTTTTAATTACTTTTCGTACGGAGGCGGGCTGGTCCCGACTGATGCGAATCGTCATAATTAAATAACGTGTCTTCTGTTTGAGAATAAATGAGTTATGTCTCATCAATTAAATTTTTTTTGAATGTTGATGCATTTATAAAAAGTGGAGCTATTCTTCTGTAAAATATTATTTAAAAAAAAGATTGTGCCTAATAACAAAATGTGTTCAGCGTTCACAAAAATCCCTTTAACTTTTGTTATTATCACATTATATGAGATTTTTTTCTTTTTCTTGAATCTTCTTTCTCTTTACTATTTTATAATAGTATTTACTAATATATAGTTTGGTTCTCCATCATTAAATAATATTTTAATCATAATATCAGTTTTTTTAAATTAAAAGTCATAAGTTGTCATATTTGTATGCGCTCTATAATAACAAAACTTAAGCAACCAAAAGATCTATATTGATATATATTGTTGAAGAGTGTGAAAAAGACAATCACACAAATAAATAAATAATAATAGTAATAATAACAAGAATAATAATACAACATCAACAACAATAATAATAATCATAATATTAGTAATAATAATAATAATTATAGTAACAATAATGATGATAGTAAGAATACAGATTCAACGAATAGTCACAGAAATATTTTAATGTACTATATTAATTGAAATAGAAAAAATTATTTTATAAATATTTAATTTAAAATGAATGTACAGGATCTATTTCTAACATAACTTTTATAGTAGTTCGTTTAGTTCGAACTTAAAAATATGTGATCCTTAGTAAATCAAGAGGCCAGTAAACGTGCTTCCAGAAATAATTAACTTTTTTTACATTGCGTACAAGGTGGCATTAAAACGAAAAAAGAGTCGAAATTATTTTTTCGTTCTTTTTCATTATTAATTTTAGAATATACAATTCTTGTAATTGAAGAACGAATGGTCAGTTTTCTTGTCTTGAATGTAAATAGTAGCTTTAAGGTTTTAAACGTAAATTGTGGCCAGTACTTAAGCTTACGTTGAAGAAATAAATATTTTTGTTTAATTTGATACATCATTTATCTATTGTATACTTTTTCATCCTGCACAACTTTATTATTATTACTCTAGTTTTATCAGCTGAGTGTTAGACACTTGTGCTTTAAAGAGCTGTTTAATGCGAGAATTTTTGAATCTATTTGTAAACATTAATTTATATATTACAGGAAAATATTTATAGTATTTATTTGGGCATATTTGTCATTTAGTCAATTCCGGTTCCAGTAAGAAACAAGCCATATGTGCCCATTATTTGGTCACAAAGCAGCACGAATAACGCTCTGGTTACTGGTAATTGGTTAGGGCAGTAAAAAGAAAAATAAATTTTTAATTAAAAATTGAAATATTTGTAGTAAATAATTAATTATTAGTAAACAACAGATTGAGTTGAACTAAAATACATATAAAAATCAATAAAAATGATAGCAAAACTTATAGTTCTAATGAGAGAATATATATATATATATATATATATATAGTTCTTTAATGTTAGTTTGAAATAAACTTAAAAAACTAAATATTTTTTTTCTTTAAACGGTTGGACTTAAAATGAAACATTTTATAGCTACAAAAAATGAATTCTAATCATTTTAGAATTAACTATCATGGTTCCCTAAACATGTTGAAAATTTAAAAGAAACATCAAAAAAATTTTGACAAGATATTATTGAAAAGTTTTGTAAAGACCAGGACTAGTATTACAAATAGTGACATAAAATAAAAAAATGCCGTGTTAAAAAAATTAGTTATGAAAAAAAATTTTAAGTAAGAAATGTGAGCACGTTTCATTCTTGTGCACGAAAACTATAATTTTTGTAATGTACTAAGAAAAAAAATGGAAATTAAAAATTTTTATTTTTTAAATCTTCAACATGCCACAAATAGAGAAAAAAGAAGTAAAAAATTATTTAAAAAATGTCAAATCTTCACACGTTTACTTACATAATAATGATGTAAAATTCTAAAAAAAAGGTTTAAAAAAAAAGCATTAAAAATATGGTTAAAAATTAAATCTACGTGATAACGATAAAAGTCGTAATAAGCTCATTAAGGTTCTCGGTACAAAGTTACGAGTAGGATTTCTTCTGCTTCGTAGCGCAAATACACGCTGGTTAAATACATTGCTACTTTAATAAATATTTAGCAGTTTTATTAGCATTTTTTTCAAATTGAATCAGGCGAGTATTTGATGATAATCACAACTTAGTCATAAGAAATAAAATTCTATTTAGATCGTGCGAGGCGACGTGAATAACTGGTAGCTGACACAAATTACTTCTTTTAACCCATTAAATTTATTTTTGCTTTGTTTTTTAGTAACAATAGATGCAGTAAATTATTTAAATATTATCAAAGAGTGTGTAGATAAATTTAAATTAAGATTGTTTACAAATAATTATTTTTTTATAATTTTTCCTCATAACTGAATTTTTTTTTGGGATTTTTGGCCCCCTCCGACTCTTACTTGTCACGGTTTTGAATAAGATAAAGTACTTTAAGTACACACAGTGTTAAAAAAATCTAAAAAACATTGACTCTAACCCCCTTCTTATAGCATTACGTAATTTATGAACGGTACCTAATGTGAGGCAATGATCCAGATTCTTTAGTTCTTCGTACTCACGATTTCCTTTATTTTTGCGTATCTCTGGCAAGGGTGCTGCTTTATTGTGGTTCTCGGTCTCTTCTAACAGCTCTGAAAATGATTTATCCTTGATTCCCCCTCGCAAGATTTAGCTTCAATATTTGATAACTTTTTAATAAAAATTAATTTTGGAGAAATGGAGCTTATAAGAGCATCGCTACTACTGGCAAGGAGATGACCAGGCCTTACGGTCACCGATTTCCATTTTTTAGCTTTTTTTCGAAAAATTCGTGTAAAAAGCCAATTGCATTTACAAAGATACGGTACGTTGCATTATTTCGTCTTTCTATGGACTTAAACGTAAAAAAGTGCAAGTTAATCTAAAATTTAATAGTGAAACATTTGATCTTTCAATTCCATTCTAAAGATTACAATGACAATAATATTATTTTGATGACCACACTCTTCACAAGCTTTGCTTTCTTTGAGTTTGGTTTAGTATTATTTTGACCGCATTGCTGATTACTTTGGTAGAACGAAATACGTATCCTAGGCTGACTAAACTTTGTGAATATATACTTTAAAATCAAACCTTTTCCTTAATTATTTTAAACTTAATTTTATTAAATTAGGTTTTTTTATTAGTTTTTTACTCATATTAAATCAACTGAATTTATTCGGTATAAAAGTTGATGTAAAAACGGCAACTGAAAAAAATGCTAACCTAAACCTCGCTCCTTAGATCAACAGCCATTTAAATTCTAATAGATATTATTATAATTAATTACGAGCAAAACCAAAAATGAAAAATAAATGAATAATTTATGTTACTGGAAGTACTTTTTAGCATTTTTTGAGTTTTGAAATAAAAATTATTTAGATTTGAACTTTTTGTGTTAAGATATGAAAATATTTTTCCTTTAAAGTTCATAAAAAGATTTAAAAAATGCGAGGTTCTCCATCTTTGTGTGTGCAATAGGCTTTGAACACAAATTTTTAGAAAACTAGCTAAAAAATGAAAAAAATCATGAAAATTGCTTATATTTTCATGACAAACTGGTATAGAGACGCAGAGCAAATAATGATGGTTTCACTCATCATTCGATACCAGAAAACTACCCCCAAAGTTTCATTAAAATCGGTGACCCAAAGGCCTGGTGATCTCCTTGTAAGTTATTTACAAGTTAAAAAGTATCTATGAAATATTTAGTTTAGAATCCTGGTGCAAATAAGAATTAAAAAGAAAGACCTTGAAGGAAACCTTTTTTCAAATTGTGAAAAAATATGGCAAGCAGTAGAAATGAGATGGCGACCTCTGATTTCCTGCAAAAGTCTTAAAGTTAAATAACACCAGTCCCCTTGACTAAGCTTCAAGTTTTCAGGACTAAGTTACGATAAATTTTTTTTAATTTTCATATGATTTTCACATAACATTATTTTCAATAATATTTGACGAAAAAAATTATTTTCTAAGATTTTTTAATATTTTTGGAAATAATTATTGACCACTTAGAAATGATTTGGGGCACAAATATAAATATGCAAACATTGCTGCATAAAATGTAACAAACATTGTTTAAGTCTGGAACGAGTAGAATTTTCAATAAGATACAAAATATAAAATATTTTATATTCAATAATACAAAATATCATGAATGAATCAATTTTGGTTTATAACTGGCAGTTTAAAATTGATATAATATTTTAGAGTCATAAACGAATGTGTTAAAATAAATTTTTCAGTCACCTACGCTATGAAAGTTATTGTTCATTTTGTAAAAAACTCAAGATAAAAAAAGTATCAACTGCGAATTTTTTCAACTAGATCATAAGCTCTATCTAAAAAAACTAGCGGAAGCCCGCATCTTCGACTACGATTCTTATATAAAGCTTCTAAAAAAAAAAAAAAAAAAAAATCATTGAGTTAATAATTCAACTTTAAAATATCTCTAATAAATTAAATCCAGACGTTTTTAACCTAAAATTGAGTCTTTGATTTGGTGAAAATTTTATTTTGAAAAAAAAAATTTGTAAGTATTAGTATTAGTATTATTATTAGTATTTACAGGGCTTTTTGGAGACTTTCGGGCTGTACTACTTTGATACACCCTCGATGTCTCCGAATCGCCCTAATGCGGCTCCAAAGCACTAATCAATCATTTGAAATTCAATAAGCTAACTTGAAATACATTAATAGCGTACATATTTTTCATAAGATACTAAAAATGAAAAAATCAGTAAATTTTTTTATTCTTTTAGAGATGTTATCAGTTCAATTAGAGCTATTCAAACTGTCAGCTTATATTCTAAATAAAAAATGTAAAAGATTTAAACTTCATAGAAGAACTTGTATTTATCATAAACTATTCAAAAATAGAAAAATAATAAAACCAAACTTTTTATGGCTTTGGTTTGGTTCTTAGGTTGAGTTGTCACTACTTGATGAAAGTCTCGTTGATTCATTTAAATCAAAAGAATACGTAAAAAAATTTAAAGTAAGATTTTGTATCAAACACAGACTTATTTTATTTATCATTACAGTCCTATTTTTTCCCTAGAGTAAAATTTGAATATAATATCTGCGAAATCAATTTTTTTCAAATAATTTTTTGTGTATCATAATTAAAACTTTTTTTAAACTCTATGAATTTAATATAGAGGAAACTGATTAAGTAAATAGAAAGATTATAAATTTTTTCATGAGCAATAAAAAATCATTAAAAAAAGTTTCTTTTGGAGTAGATAGTAGTTATGTCAAATTAAAGAAAAAAAATTCATTTTTTGAAATAAATTTTTCTTAAATTTTGTTCTCTCTATAAATTTTTTAATCAACTCTTACATAATCTATATTATTTCTGAAGTAAATAGGAAGATAAAACTGCATGTAACAATATGTATCTGTTCAACAGTTATGTCAACTTAAAGAAAAAAAATTCATTTTCCCACTTCAAATTTTAAAAAGTTTATGAAATTTTTCACCAACTCTTAAATACCCTACATTAATTCTGAAGTAAAAAAGAAAGATAATAGCGAAAACTACATGAAAAATAATGCACTTTTTCGTGAGTTATTGAAAACAAACACACACACACACACAGACAGACAAGCAGCCAAAAATTTAAAAAATTTATTTACAGCCTGTAACTTGCATAAAAGTTTACTGGTGCCGTAGATGTATATGATATTTATTGAAAATTATGTAATTTTACCCTTAAATTTTTAAGTAACCATTAAAAATATAATTGAAAAAAAAAATAAAAAATTTTTAATGGTTTTTTTTTTTTTTTTAACGATAAATATCATGTTTTCCACTATTAAAAGAGAGCCAGCGCCATATTGCGTAAACTTTTTATTCGTGAGCTGATTAGCGGAGAAGGTTTTTTAAAATATTCGAAAAGTGCAATTTAAGGTTAAAATTGTTTTTTTCCTATGCGCGCTGAGGGGTCCTAGTAACGTTAAAATTTATGAGTTACCAAAAATAAAAAAGAGAATTTATTGATTAATCTTTATAGTTCTGAAGCAGTTTTGGCCCGTAGCAGACTTATTGTTAGAATATTTGAACTGTTAGTCAATTATTGCAAAAAAAATAATAATTTTAAAAAGTCAAGAAAAAAACGTAGCATTTAAAAGGAGTTAAAAATCTTTGATGTTACAGTAACTTAATTTTATGAAATTTTATCAGAATCTAGTAGTATAAAATCGCAAATTGTTGAATTACCGACTCGTAAAATTCGACCGAACGTTTTGACGGAGTTGAAGCAGTGATAGTAGTATTTTCTTCAAAATGTACATATATCCCCTCTAACAACCAACAATCCAATCAGGTAAGAGTAATTTTTAAAGTTCAAGATTTCGTGTATAAGTAAAAAAGCAAACTCCAATGTCATTAATTTTAGATAAACCTGATGATTGTTACTCACTTTAGTGAGACTTTCTATAGTACGATCGCCTATGCCTCCAGTGCAGAGCGACTCATTTCCGTTAGCCATTTACGGACAGCGGGGGCTGCTGCAGCCGCTGACAAAAGACTGGCGGCTGGTTATGTTCCAATTACATAACAGTAGAGTGTCTAGACACCCACTGCTTTCATCCTGCTGCTTCAGAGGATGCAGCAACACTAACCAAGCGCAACACAATTGATAGTAGGAGGAGGACAAACGATCCTTCACCTACGTACCTACGCCTCGCGTGCCCATCAACGAAAGCAAGTGCGGATTCATTATTATTGTTCTTTGAAAAAAAAAAATAAGTACAAATACTAGCGCTGCAATAATTTCTTAGTCATAGTAGCTTTGTAGAGGTCAAAATTGATGCTGTTTCTCAGATTTTACTACTGCAAATCAGAAGAATTAGAGTTTGTATTAGAACCCTTCTTTCTACAATCATATTGTTACCTCAAAATTTGGTATTTTATAAAATTAGATAACTTTAGATTATTTTCGGAAAAGATAATTGCTTTTTTATTATAATTAATTAGTCAAGATGATAAAAGAAATCATTGTCGAAGAAAGCGTCAAAAATTATTTTTAATTACACTTAATTATAGCATAAGTCAAGAGCTTTCCAACGGTATAAGATTTTATGGATGAATTTGTATTAGAATTAAAGTTATGAACTTTTGAAGTCGATAAAAATTGCCTGCCCTATAATCCGTGAACGACTAAATACTTTTTTTAAAGTAATAGCAAGGGTGACATGGAGATAAATGCGGTACAATTATTTTTCAACCACTCAAGCTACAGAAGAGTTAAAATTTGTATCAAAACCATTTCTTTTCTGAATATAGTTACAGTCACAGCGCAGTGTATTTACACGTTATATATAGCTGCAACAGTGTATTTACACAAAATACACATATATACTCTTAATTTACACGCAATGCTTCAAAAACAAAACGCAATGTAACAATTAATACAATGTAGCATAAATATGACGACTATAAATAAAGATTAAAAAAAAAAAAAAAAAAAAAAATACAACCAATAATTCTCATAATCTTCCATCAGCAGATAAAACATAATTTTATTGTTTGAGTAATCAACCAATAGGGCTTATGGATCGGTTGAAGGCAGGAGGTGTGTTTGCAAAGGAAAATTCAAAAACAAATCTATAATCTGAATTCCTCGACGTTTCGTCGGCCAGGGTTTGCCGACCTCTTCAGGAGGACTTTATTAAACAAAAATCACAATTAGTCCACTAATTTGAATACAACTCTTAACAGTTTAAGTTATACAAACATCAACCTCAACTTTCTTATAATGAAAATAAGATGTACAGTATCATCGAAGATGCAGTGCAAATCGCCAATGCAAAAAACAGTCGTGAATTGTGTGGCAAATTAAATATAATCCAAAGTCAGTATCACAGTCTAGGTAAAAAGTTCAACACAGTTTCCCTTAACATAGGAAACCCATAGCAGTTAGTGCTGTTTTGCTCCTGTATGGCAGTTTATGTCACCGATTCAACCAAAATTTCGGGATTAGTTTTCTGGTACAAAATTATGAGCGAAACCATCAATACTTCCTGTGAATGGGCTTTTCTAACAGTTAGCCATACAAATACATACGTGAATTTTAGCATATTTTAATTTTTCAACTAATTTTTAAAAAATTTCTATTCAAAGCCTATATTACTTACAGAGCCACTTGCAGAGATGTGGAATCTTTCGCTTTTTTCGTTTTTTCATGGAAAATATGAGTAAAGGGAAAAAAGTCGGTCAAACCAGCTACGCAGTCTTTACAACTAAACAAAAAAAAATATCACTTCAAATGAAAATTCACCATCTTTCCATCTATTTAAATAAAAAAATCTAGATAGCATCCCAATTTCAATGTCTTAGCTTTATTATTTATGAGATTTTTACTAAAAACACCTCAAAATTTCACGTCTGTCACATGTCCCAATCTCAAATTTCGTATAAAATCATATCTGAACTAAAAACAAATTTACAATAAAATGAGTACAAGAGTTAATGAGTAAATTGAGTACAATAAAATAAGTACAAGAGTTTGAAATTTCTTTATACATCGCCGAGGTTGCTTGATGATAAACTTATATTTAAATTTTTCCCACTTCTTTCCTAACAGGAGCCGTAATTCGTCTGCTGTATCTATTTCAAACTTTGTTTCTTATGGACTTTTCCATCTGGATCACTTCTTATCGAGTATCAGGGATTTATATTTTAATATTTTTCGCGCTGGCCCACTGTAACTGCACTTATTGCAATATTTTCCAGTATTTTTCAAAAAGCTGCTGGAGCTGCCTGGGGTTACTTTTGAGCGCTAAGGCGATTCTTGCATTCGGTTCCTCACTTTATATTTTAAAACTCAGAAAATTCTAAAAAGTACTTCCAGAAAAATCAATTATTAAGGTTGCAAAATTTCTTTCTAGGAGTAACCAAGGTTTAAAAATAAAATCGAATATTACTGGCTTAGATATGTTTTAACTGATTTTATGAAAAATTCAGAGACTTTGCGAAATCTGAAAGACTTCACTAAAAAATTTTCTGCGTCTACATGGGAAATAGCAACTTTAGAATAATACCCTGTATTGATTTTCCGAAATCTTTGTACGTTTGATGCCCCATAGCAAATAATAAATAAATCTTTCTTAAAATATGTTTGATTTTAAGAAGAGACTTTTGAGATCTATATACTTACGCCAATAATAATCAACTAAATCATATTTAAGCCCGTATTTGAGAACGGCACTTAGGAAAAGGAAGTCTAATGACTAAAAAAATAAATAAAGATAATCCTTACTGATGATACTGACTTAACAATAAAATCAATTTAAAAACTGCTGTTTTTTATATTTAATCAATTATCTTTAATTTATACAACTAAAAAATTGAATTAAACATGTTCAATTTTTAAAAACTGGGAACGATAACAATTAATATTTCTCCAAACATAATACTGCATTACTTACTGAGATGCTACGATACATATTATAAATCAATGAAACAGAGAAGAGACTGCTCTGCAACAAGATAATTTATTACGTTGTTGTACACAACAACGTCTGTAATTATGAGCTTGGTACAGTTAAGGGCCCATGGTAGTTATAGAAGGCGGTTCAAAAGATTTTAATTACGGATGATTTTAATCATAATGTATGTTCTCAATACTGAGATTTAATTCATAATTCAGGCTTGGGGTTCAATATGTTAGTGAGCGCAGGCAGCCCCATATACCAGTTGAATCATGGTAAATCATTGAATAATGGAAATGATTAAGCCAATACTCTTATTAAACTAAATTAAATCATTAAATACTTTAAATCATATCAGCAGCCTTTCGCAAAAAGTACTGTCTTTTTTTACTTCACAGAAGTATCGCTTTGAAATTTTCCACAAAACCTATTGGAAAACCTCATCGCTTAAAGTTTATTTAGTTCTTGACTTTTATGCTTTAATTCAAAGTCTTAGAGCAAAGAGCGTCTAGTTCTTTGTTCAAATACTTATATTAAAAAGTGTAAAAAACTTCAGAAATATATCTAAATCGTTCTATAAGCAGTAGAAAAGGCTCAAGTATGTGTTAATAAAATTTAAACCGAATATACTCGATAGTTTTCAAGTTCTCACTAATTGAACTTAAAATAGATAAATAATTTAGAAGTCTAGAAAAATACTAGTTCAACTCGTAAGAACTCTTAAACCCCTGGATATATTTTGTTGAAATTTTAACGACATATACTTGAAACTTGTTCTCTGCTAATAGAACGATTCAAATATTTTTAAAGTCTTTAATAGTCATACAATCAATTTTTGAAAAAAACGACACTTTTCAACTTAAATTTTTATATTAAAAAAATAAGCCTAAAAATTTATAGCTGAAAAAACTTCAAGTAATTAATTTTTTCATTAAGTTTCGAAAAAGTTTTGAGGAAAGTTTCAAAGCGATATTCCTGATGGGTAAAAATGATAGCGTTTTTGGAAAACCATGTGCGATTGCCTGCGTAATTCTAAAGTGCTCACTGACTTATTGCACTCGGAGCGGCAATTAAAATTGGCAATAAGAAATACTTTCTAATTTTTTTTATAATTTATTAATTTTATCAAATAATTAATAGAAAATATTAGTGTTTTGCATAAAAACAAAACATTTATTATATGCGAGCCGATACACGGCATCCTTATGAGAGAAGCTATCGTGTACTTGCCTTTTTATCGTTCTTTTCTTCCTTTTAACCTGAATGTTGTTGTTCGAATTTTTAAATGTCCAGGAGATTGTCATCAAACGATGACGCCTAACTTCATAGTCGCCTCATTTAAAACGTGGTGTATGTTTATATTATATATATGTTAAACAGCCTAAAACATAAATTATTCAAATACATTTGAAATTTTTTAATAATAAACTTGAAGCTCCTGAAGTTTCGCATCTAACTTCTTTACAATAGTGATTTCTAAATGTTTCAACACATTTACAGTTTCCATGATCAAGAATTTCCTGAATTGAAAGATTATCTAACCAGGCACGAGAAGCGACAGCTGAACCAGCGTCTTTTAACACAGAGCGTATCTCATTTGCCATAATAGTTTTCGATGCAGCTCTCGGAATTTGATTATTTATAGTAATGAATAGAGAATCATTTTTTAGTTGATCTCTTTTTTCTTTCGTTTTCTTTATGTAGAACTTAATCATAGTGACCGGACACAGCCATTTGTTAGAGTGCTTAGACAATTTCCACCCAGATTGTCTGAAAGATACTCGATCAGTTTTTGAGCCGAAAGCTGGCCACATAATAATCTCATTATTTGAATCAATAAAAATTTTTTTTCATCGTTCTTAAAAAAACAAAATCGCGGATTCTTCTGCCAAACACTAAAAGGAGAACTGCAGCAGTCCTTCTTGAAATTTCAAACAGGGATTGCTTTTTAGGTTGAACAGCTAGCCAATCCAATAAAATTTTTGCATCCCAAACGATTTTTTCTGTCAAGGATTAATTATGGAAACAGCTTTCAAAACTTGATGAACTAAAAAGTTTGAAGAGAAATTTGTAGATGGACCTCCGGAACTTAAAGTTGAAATTGCTGATTTATGTAAAAGAATTTTATTATAAGATAATTTCTCTGATAAATGTAAGTGGGCTAAAAATTTTGCAAAGTCATTAGCACACGGTGCAGCAGCATCAACGTGATTCTCTTCACTCCACTTTAATCATCTTTTTATAGGTGCCTTATAAATATTCTAAGTAGATTTTCGCCAACTTGGTTTCAACAAATTAACTTCATCTGAAGACCAATCCTTTGTTAGGCTTCTCTACATCCAACCATCCACGCTTGGAAAGTAATGTTGTCTACTTGGCTGGGAGCTTGATCTGTCGAAAGATCGATTAAATTCCAGTGAAGATCCATGATCTTCAGAGGAGGTTCCTTGCATCTGCTCACAAGACCTGGCATCCAAAAGGTTTGACTCCAGCTGGGTACAATTATCACGTACTGACCGCGACACTTGTTTAGATGTGCTAGCACTCTTGGCATGAGGTTCGGAGGTGGAAAAACCCATGCGAGATGATAGTTCCATACTTGACTGAATGCATCTGTAAACTCCGCGCGAAGAGATACGTACCGATTGATGACTGCGGACTTCGCTGAGGCAAAGAGGTCGATCTCCGGGACATACCATTTTTGAATATTTCGTTTCTCGCTCTGCTTTGGAGATGCCACTCGGGGATCGGTCTTTTTCTGGATCAACGGTCGGCTATGCCGTTGAATCAATATGGTAGGTAAGCTGCAGCCAAGGTCACGTGCAAATGATTTACTATTTCGAGAACTTGATAAGTCAAGTCCAGAAGATCTAACGAGTGTGTACCACCCTCTTTGTTTATGTAAGAGACAAGAGTGCTGTTGTCGGTTTGAATTAGAACATGAGAATTCGCTAGAAGATGTGCATAATGCTTTATCAAAACATAAACAGCATACATCTCCTTCTTGATGGAGTACCATGAACCTTCTTCTGTGTTCCATGAGCCGCTCAGGTGAAAATTGTCTAATTGTGCGCCCCAACCTGAATCTGCAGCATTCGTAGTGAGAAAATGCATGACAGGTATTTTGTGAAGAGGACAGGTTGTCATTACAGCTTTTTTCCACCAAACCAATTCGAAAATCACGTTCGGCGGAATTGACAATCTCTCTCGAGCTCGGTTTTGGCAAAAGTTGTGTTGAAACTTTTGAACGTAACGGCCGCGGCAGTGAAGACGACCTCTGTAAACGGAAAAATTTGCAAAAATTAGATGACCCAGTATGCTTTGAAGTTGTTCTCCTTTTTACTATCAGTTTTTCCAAAAGCTCCGAGATAGTTGAAATTTTTTGTTGTGAAAGATGAATAAGATTTGTTTCAGTATTCCACGTTATACCAAGAAAATCGAGTTCCTGGCAGGGCTCAAGAATACATTTCTAAGGCTTTATTTGCCAATCTAGGTACTGTAAGAACTTCAAAATTTTGGCAATTTGAGACAACAATTTGGCTCTGTTCTGGGAGTCCAAAAAAAAATCGCCCAGGTATACGATCACTCTCACCCCACGAACGAAGAATCTCTGCGATCCAGTTCGTTACAGCCGCGAAGGTGTGAGGTGCAGATGAGAGGCCGAAGAGGATGTTCGTCATCTGAAGCAGTTCCGTTGTAGATCAGACGGAGAAGATTGCGGTACAATCGGAATATGAAAGTACGCCTGTGCAAAGATCTATTTTGGCCATCTAATCTCCGCTCTGTAAAAACATGGGGATTTGATGATGGGAAATTAAACGAAATTTCTTTACCCTGACATGGTTGTTCAAGCCTCTTAGATCGAAAATTGGCCTTACTCCACCTGAACTTTTGTTGACCAAGAACATTTTCGAAATGAAGCTTTGCCCAATATGCCGAGGTTTTTCTAATACTTTCTGAGATTTGAGTAATATGCTCTGACGATTGGGGGTCATTTTCTCGATTCAATATTTTCGATGGACATTTTTTCGATTCCAGTTTTTCGAATTTCAGAACTTCGATCGAACAACTTTCCTACATCTTTTTTAGGTGTAAATTTAGTTTTATTATTGCGATTATGGAAACGTTCATCTTTCGAAAAACCGAATTAATTTGTTTGAGCCAGATGAACGGTTATGATTTTTCGATTGATTCTGTTCTCCCCGAGAATTCGATTTCTTATTTAAATAAGATGGAGTGTCCAATCATACTTGGACTCCACCTAACGACTGTATTAAACAAGCGAGTTCTTCCTTTCCAAATAAAAGCTCTGCAGAGGGAGGAATATTACGTAAAGCAGCTTGAACATTTTTGACCGGAATTTCCGACAACTAGCGTTCTCTTCTCGATTCTATTGATTCTGCTCTCTTTCCTCAAACAATCTGAAGAATACGCTCAAAAGAGTTTCAGAATTTTTTCCACAGTTTAAAGATAAACGGTCGAATAAATATTTTGGATTTAAATCTTTGGAATTTTGATAAGCCCAATTAATCACACTTTGACAACGTAGTCGTCGTCTTCTGGATGAGAGTCTTCCTCTTCGTCCGTCTCACCTTCGTACAATTGTTGGATTCGATCTAAACTCATTGTTTGACTCCAATAAGTCAATTATAACTTGACGGTTAATAATTATTTTAATAAAGTTAATTTTTTTGATGTTTTATAACGGCAAATACTCAATGCTATGAAGCTAGGCGTCATCGTTTGATGACAATCTCCTGGACATTTAAAAATTCGAACAACAACATTAAGGTTAAAAGGAAGAAAAGAACGATAAAAAGGCAAGTACCCGATAGCTTCTCTCATAAAGATGCCGTGTATCGGCCGATAGCATATAAAGGAGACCATATGAATATAATCCGTGTGCCGTAAGAACGTTGCTTACGGCCGGTTACGGCTCCTTACGGCTGCTTACGGACACCCTACGGCACAAAATCTACAAAGAAATTTAGTTCATATATTAAAAAAAAAGTATGGAACTATTCAAAAAATTATTGCAAAAATTCTGATTAACAAAGTATTCAATATTTCAACACAAACGAAATTCAAATTTTGAATTTAACGTTCTCAACCAATCAAATCAATTATAAAACGAAGACATTCGAACATGCTTCATCATTATAAAGAGGGATATTACAATCAAACTAAAACATTTAGAGAATAGATTTAATTAAAAAGAACTGTTTTATCAAGTGTTCAAGTTTATCCGATTAAAATCATGAAAATAATAATTATTAGTATATAAACAAAACCAATGAATTTATAACCACGAAAGTTTAAATGAACTCTGAACGTAGCGGCAAAGGTAAAGGGTATACATAACTTATGGTAGGTTAATTTAGATGAAGCTTCGATGTTTTAGAATTTAGAATTAGATAATGTTATACAATTGCGCGCTGAGAGAGACTAGAATTATAAACATTAGTTGAACTAAAGCTGAAATTTTCAGTTGAAAAATTAAATGATATTTAGTTAATATTCAGTAAATAGCGTTGTTTGAAAGTAGTCAGTTCTTTACTGAAACTTCAGCTAATTCTTAAATTTGTGGCAAATTTTCAGCTTATATTCAATGAAGATTCTTACCAGGAAAGTTGTCTTTTCAATTCCAAACAAGCATCGTGGCGTTTCTAAAATGAGCTAGAAAATTAAGTTAATAAACGAGCTAACAATATTTTACGATTATCCATATTTTACATTCAAAAATGGTTGGGAAAACTTTTTATCATCATTTTGATAACATTAAAATGTTTATAATTATAACTATGATAAAAGTAACTTACAAATTAAATAGAGCACAATGAAACATGCATATGTTTAGTCTCATCTAGCGCCTCGTCTGAGATTTGCAGACAAGCACACGGGCATCTGCCAGTACTTAGGCTAGTAGTTATAATAATAATAAATAAATAAATATATATATATATATATATTGATTAAGGAGAGGTCACCAGTTGTAGAATCCCGATCTTGACGAAACTTTGAGAATTGTTTTCTTGCCAAAAGATGAATGATATTTCCAATAACTCTTGCCATTAAACGTTTTTACGTCTTCCACCATGTAGCTAATATCGCATTTTTTGCCCATTTTTAGAAAAAAAGCAGTTTATTAGCTTATTTAAAAAAAAAAAACTCGTGCTTGAAACTTATGGAACTTAGAGAGTTTGGCAACCTTAAGGTAGGGCCTCAGTTACACAGGTAGTCAAGTTCCAATTTTAACCTCACATTTGACTAGCTTCACGCAGATACAGATATAGAAGTGCGTTGAGAGCAGACACTTTTTTACCCATTTTACAAGTAAATAATTTTTAGATCATACTTAGAGGTCATGAATGTACAAATAATTTGCAATTACATGTTTCTTGAAAAATTTTATTATTGTGAAAAAGTTTACAGGGGAGATATTTCATTGTATAAAAATTTCGCAAAAAATGAGCGTTCCCTATAAGACTGCGGGTTAAACAGTCGACGCAAAAGTTAATAATATTTTAGAGTATAGGTCACCCCAGGTCTTGAAAATTTAGCAGCATTAATTTTTGATATTTACCTTTAGGTAACTCGAATTATACATTTTTCGGATATTTCCTTCTGGTAACTGAGGCCCTACCTTAAATTTTCTTTGTTTTTTTATGAGTTTCTAGAGAAAAATATTTATTCATTAAATTTTAGTGAAAATATTTATTCATTAAATTTTGACCATGCTTTTTAATGTTTTTTGAGTTATAGAAATATTTATAGTACAAGTTCAAAATCACTAAAATTCGATCAACAAATATTTTTCTTTAAAAATTCAAGAAAAAACAAAGAAATTGCGAGATTGTTGAACCTTCTAAAAAGGGGAGACCAGGGTAGATTAAGGATGTTTGGTACTTACGAAAAAATGCAGCCGTTTTGTCAATTTTGATCGGATCGATTTATGATTAATATCAAAATAATCATTGAATTTTTCGCCTTTTTTGGTTCGATTTAGTTTTTTTTTTAAATCAAAGTGTTTTTTTAAATACTTTAACTCAAACTCTTATGGAAATCAAGCAATTTTTTTCTTTGATCGTATGTCACTTTTCCAAAAATACAGAGATCGTTAAAAGAATTATTGGAATTTGTAGATTTCAGTTCGAAGAAGATTTTAAGATTTTTTTTATAATACCTTTCCGACCATTTGAAAAAGATAACAAAAAAAAACAAGAGCGCAGCGGTTAAATTCAATGCGCGTCTGAACAAGAAATGCTCTAACTTTTTTTCTACTGCAAAATTTGATCTAAAAATTTGTACACAATGTGTTTAGGTCTTCATTTTTAATGTGAGACTAAAAAAACTAACGTTTTTAAACTTTTGTCGCAGAGTTTTGTAAATTGAAAATTAGGTTATGTTTTCGTGATTTTCCCAATTGTTTTAAATATTTTTTAAACATAAAATTAATACTACATGAAAGTAGAGACTTTCAACTATGTTGTGTAAAATTTTCATAATGATTTATTCATTATGAAAATCTTGAAGGGTCAAAGTACTGATGAGTTGAAAATTAAATCGTCTAGTCGGCCGCTGCGGTGCCCGTCCCCTCCCCTCTTTTCCCCTTACAAAAGTACCAAACATCCTTAACATACTAAAAAAAAAAAAAACTATAACAACTTGCAAAAAAATCAACAAAATTAAAAATTGTTTGATGCAATTTGAAAGATCTTATTTCAAGCTACATTTTCAACAAAATTAGGAATTAAAAAGTTTTACCATTTCCTATTAATGTGAAATTTTTTATGATTCTGAAAATCTGCCAACTTGCCATACCCCGGCATGAGGTATCTTGAACATTTATACTTACCAGTTTACGAGTATAAAGTTGTAAAAACGTTAAAATAAGACTTCGTACTCGAAAAAACGTCGATTCATAAACCATGTTACAAAGTATTAACAATATTTTTTATCATAATTAAAAAAAACTATGAAATTTGGATAAAATTAGTCGTATGACTCAAAAAATGAAATTGTTTTTGGACAAATTGATTGAAAAACTTTTAAAAAAAACATAACAAGTATAAATTAGTTAGTTTTGGTTAATAAATTTATAAAAAATGAAAAAGTGCCAACCTGCGCCAAGAAGATAAAAAATGTTTTTTTTTTTTTAATATTTACATTTAGTGTGAATGTATCAATGAAATTTTAATCAGAGAGCAAAAGTAAAAGCCACTGACTATAATGCAATAATTAGAATTAGCCTAATTTGGTTAACATAAATTTAACATAACATTTTTTTCAAAGTTTAAAAGTTACTTTTGTGTACCGAAAAGTGAAAAAATTTGATTTTTGTAAAATTTAGTAGATCCAGCTCGAATTTTTAATGATTGAGACTTGCAAATAATAAAATATAATAAACTAGTTTAGAAAAGATCAAGCTACCTTGATTAAAACGCAAGTTATACAAAAAATGCCAACCTGCCCCGGTCTCGCCTACCATAGGCTCCAAGCACGAGTTTTAAAAAAACGCGCTAAAAACGCGTTTTTTAGAAAAATGGGAATAAATGCCATATTATCTATATGGTATAGGGCGTAAAAAGGCCCTATGGTAATAGTTATTCGTAGTTCAACTTTTAGCATAAGAAAACAATTTCCAAAATTCTTCAAGATCAGCGTTCCACAAGTCGTGACCTCTCCTGGTTAGAGAAAAGAATACTCGAAAAGTCCTATTTCGACTAAAAAATGTATAAAAGCTTACTAAGTTAGAGTCTTTCACCTAGATATTTTGATAATTAGAAATTCTGGTTAGTTTATCAGCTGTTTCAAAAAGACTGTTTAATTGGCTTCATAACAAGCTGAAAAAAATTTATAATAAAAATGGTAACTTGATAGGTGCATACAAAATTCAAAAAAAGGTTTATATTTCAAGACCATCTTAAAAAAGAATCAAACAGTAAAAGTTTTAAATATCATTGTTCTAAAAAAATATATATATATATTCAACAGAGATATTATTTAATCCTGAATGTCGTGCTTGTACTGTGCTATGATACACCGAGAGTAAGAGATGAGCTTCCGATAAATATACGAAAGATCCTACTGGAAAGTTAATTTAAATGAAAAAAAAAAATTAAAAGAACGCGGAAAAAGTAGGTGAGAGTGCGTGACCGCGCCCAAGCGCACAATAAAAATAAAGGATCGGAAGAAGCGCGTGAGTTACGAGTACTTATGAGAAAGAGCAGCCATGGCAGTGGTCAATCGCGACGCTGCACCAGAGCGAGTCATCAACCTGCATCGGATTTAGTGTAAGTAGTACGCAAGTATACCGTGGCAAGTAAAGGGAAGAGTGGTGTACGAACGACTTTTCGAGTATAAATCCTGATGTTGCAGCTATGCAACGAGCATAAAGCGTACTACGGCGAGAGCGAGGCCAAACCGAAAGGCCATCGAGAGGTCACTGGCTGGTCGCGTCGCATCAGCATCTCTCTCTCTCTCTCTCTCTCTCATTCTTCTGCGTCCAGCGTCTCCATAGCACGTACCGGGTACCAAGTACTACACCAGCTCCGACTGTGATCTTCTTCCTCGTCGCCGTGGTGCGATCGAATCAATTTAGCATTATCGCTTGCCTTGAATTTTTTAGAAAAGAGATCATTATACCCATCGCTAGGCGGTAACGGTACTTTTTCTTGATTGTGTGTGATTCTTAGGCTCGCTGCGCGTCGCATTTTGCCTGGATAGAAAATCTTTTATCCTACTTAACGTCAGGTGTAAGGGTACGCGAAGCATCGCGCTTTAAGAATGCAATGCAATTTGAGCGTCCAGCGAGTGTACGTTGATTAAAATAAAGGACATTGATCATCAGTGAAATATAAAACAAGAGAGGTCAGCTATGTCTGTACCTACTATTCTTCTCTATATAGTGCTCGCTGGCTTTCAGTGAATTATTGCACCGGGGCGTTATTTTATTTTTTGCGCGCTCGTGCAAAGAGGTAATTGCTACGGCAGCAATATTTAATGTCTACTTACGTGTGTACCCAAATTAGCTTTGGTATTGGCTATTTCATGGATCATCTGTGGCTGTACTTAATTAACACTGACCTCTAGCTGTAATATTATGAACTAGCTAACCTGATTAACCTTGCATCTCGTCGATACTTTTATTCTTTTTTTTTTCAACTTTCATTTTCGTGATCACATTGAAGATTTGACATTAACTGTACTCTATTTTAAAACATTTTATTCCAAAAAATTAAACTTGTGTGTCCAACTTTGCAAGGCTGTTTAGCTACAATATGGCTTTAAATATTAAACTAAATAATGATAAATCCAAAACTCATTGAAAAAAAGGAAAACAAAAAGAATGAAGAAACTCATCTTCATGATAAATTATACTCGCATTCAACGATAATTCTCTGGTTTTTCTACGAAAAAGATTCTTGCGGCAGTAATAAAGTTAGTGCGGCTAGCTTACGTAACAAACCAATAAGGAGATAATCAACTCGTTGACGGCGAATGTCTTCTACCAAGCACGCTGCACGTTGTTTACTTTCTGCCATGGCTAAACTTGTAGTTTTTTGTTTTCTTTTAGCATAAACAATAGATGACAGATATAAAGAGATTAAGGAGAACAGAGTGCAAATAGTGTAAATAAATAAATAAAAAAAGAAAGAAAAAATATGAACTTTCGAGTAGTTGGTCATTAGGAATCAAGTATACGGAATGATTTCCAGCTTCTGAAACGCTGAAGATAAAGGAAAAGGAGGGAAAGGTGGTAGTACACAATAAATAGGAAGGCATTCATTCAGTACAGTGACAGGTTGGAGACAAAAAGAAGAAGAAGAAGAAGAAGAAGAAGGAGAAGAAACCGCTCCGTGCAAATAAAGTAGGCAGCAGCGGCTGTGAGTCGAGAAGAGGAGGGGTTATAGCAGGTAGGTAAGTTAAGTATACGAGATTGCAGCAGCCGCAACAGGAGCAGAATTACCCTCTCTCTCTCAGCCTCACGCTCTGACCTCTGGCCGTTCAAAGTCTCTCTCCCTCTCCTTCTCTCTCGCCTCCGAGTCGCGTCGCTGCGCCGTTCGTTTGACCTAAGACCTGGCTCTTGCCTGCGCTGCAACGGCCACATGATGATCATTCCAGAGACACTCACACGTGCGCATGAATCTTCGATAGATATATACCCTACCCTCTTCCTCTCGAAGCTGCTCCTGCTGGCATTTTCACACACACGAGACATTCCGAGGCGCGTTTCTTTTTTTTTTCTTCTTCTTCTTTTCTACTTACATACTTCTTTTTTTTTTTTTCTTCATCTTCTTAATCTCCTTCTTCACCGATGGCTAATAGTTTTTGCCCTCGCTTTACGCAAAGCGCAAGCGCACGATACGTGGCTTTATTCTTTTTGCTATAAATTTTCCGCATGCGGGCGGCTGTACAGATAAACTTTTTGTTCAGCGCTGATGCTGCGTCAATATTTTCTCGCTTTATATTCGAGATAATGCTTGACCGTGCGTGCAACTTCATCATTTTTTTATACCGCATCGCATCGTTTTATGAATTGAGTGTATGATGATTAAAGGATTTAACTGCTTGGACAATGATGAACAACCCGAGGCATTACCATTTTCGATGCGCGATTTTTTACTTCTTCTTCTTCTTCTTCTTCTTCTTCTTTTTTTATCCTCTATTCGTCATTGTTGTTTTGTGTAACCTAATTTTCAACCAATCACTAAATCTATTTTATTTTTAAAACACTTTTTTGCTATTTTATTTGCTCGACACTCTTTTGCGTACTCAATTTACATTTGGTAAAGCACCAATTTTTGATATAAAAATAAGAATCTAAGTGAATATGGTTCCAGATAACCCATTGAAGCTTCCACTAAAACACAGCGCGATATTTTGTGGATTATAACAATGTGGATGCCAAAAATACCAAAAATGTATCCAAAGTCTTAGTAAAAAAATTTCATTTAAATCTACAAATTCGTAGTAAAAAATTTCACAAGGTACTGTTAAGATTGAAAAAAAATTGTAAATTAACCGTTCTCTGGGTCAAGCAGCCAAGATAATTACACTTGTATGAGTCTATTTTTGAAACATCATTCGACTAATAACCATCCAGTGGATCAATAATTCTTCTTTTTTCTTTATACACGTATTCTTTCACGCTGTTACTAAAAATTTATTTCTAAAAAAGAACTATAATAATTTTAACCTTCATAGATTAATGAAGAGTTTATAATGATATATTACACAACTAGTGTGTAAAGTAGTTATACATTTAAATTCAGAGTTATTGATACGAGATTTCATTAATTTTTATTCAAAATGGATCGTGTCATAGACACTTTTAGACGTGTAAAGTACGGGGTAGAAATGATACTTTTACATCTAGATTTCTTTTGATCGTGGCGTTGAATAATAGCAATTAAAATCATCTCAAAGTACTATATTAAATAGACCTGTGAATAAAATAAGATACACAACTATTGTCCGAAGCTATGTATTTAAATCGAGAGTGTTGATGCTCTTGGCTGCAGATAACCGCGCTCCGTGTTGTTATAAGGCTTTTTCAAAGAATTGTTCAAAGATGCAAAGTCGGTTTTATATCATTTTGTTGAAAAATCCGAAAAAATTTATTTTGGATCATTATAAGTTGTAAAAAAAATCTGAAATTGATTTTTTCGGACTTTTTGAAAGTTTTCAAACGTTCTAAAATTATTTTTATAAATTTTTTTTTAAAAACTTCTAAATGAAGGGGGTCTAGTTTTCCGTTGATCTAAATGCTATTGAAATAATCTTTTCACAAAAATAAGACCATAATTATCACGAAAAAATCCATAAATCCTATAGTTTTTGAAACTGCGATAATTAATTTTTACGCTAGCGAAATGATTTACGCAACTATTAAGGATTTTTGAGGTTTTTTGAAACGGGAAAATTTATATATTCTCAAGTGTTTTCAGCTAGAACATTTAATTTTTGCAATTTTTGAGGGATTTTTGAGACTTATTAACCCACTCAATTCCAGGATTAAGAATTTTTTTTTGTTTTTTGATCTAAACTATGAGATCTTGAGGAAAACTTCGGAAAATCCTTGTAAAAATACCGAATAGTTTAAACAACTCAAAAGTTCGATTTTCAATCGTTAATGAACAATTTTTTTTTAAATAAATTCTTTTTTTTTTTTAATTAAAAAATAAAGCAGTAAAAGTTTTTTTCACGCACTTGGTAATGCGATGAACAGTAAAAAAAATGTTTATACCACTAGTGCGTAGGTACTCGATTTTACGCACGCTTCGAAATTTAAAAACTCGCCCTACGCACCAGTGGTATAATAGTATTTTTCATATCTAGAGCGTAAAAAACTACTTTAGGCTCGAGTGTGATCGTAGCGCCCGAGGGTCGGCGATCACACGAGACGTTACGCTCGCGATACGAACATTATTTTTTTTTATAGTTTGCGAACAGTCATCTTTTACGTAACGATTTTAGTGTGTTGAATGATCGCTTGACGAACACTGAGGAAAAATTAAAAAATGTAAAAAATAGTAGTTTTAAAGCTGATTGGGCAGCTCGAAGTGTCGTAGGCGCTGCGCAGCATATACATATATACAAGACCTTCGAGTGGTCCCATCAGCTTTAAAACTGTATTTTTTAATTTTTTCTAAGTGTGCGTAATAGTACATATCGACGCTAGTGCCTAAAACAAGGCAAAGTTTTTTCACACGGCGCGAAGTTATCGCACGAGCGAAGCGAGTGTGATAGCGCATGCGCTGCGTGAAAAAACCTTTGTCTTGTTTAGGCTCCAGTGTCGATATGTGCTTTATCGAATCGAGTGGCTAAAACATGACAACTTCAGGTCGTGCGTAGAAAAATGTTTTAGCCACGAATGCGATAAAGTGATCATTTACGCACTAAAATCAATGCGTAAAAGAAGACTTTACGCAAACTATGAAAAAAAATAGTATATGCAATGGGTGCAGCACGTCACCAGGGCTTCTTAAAGTTACTCGTGCTACGCTTCGCTTCGCACTCGGTACCTTTAAAACCGCCCTGGCGACGATACTGCAACCCGATGCATAATATACTATTTCAGTTTTCAAAATTGGGCCATGAAAATAATAATCCCTTAATGCATGAGCGACAAAAAAAGTACGCATGTTCGTTCCCTTAACACAAGGGCAGAGAAAAAAAAAAAAAAAAAAAACCCGATAATGATTAGTGGCGAAAAAAATGACCCCTGCTCTTGTCACGACAGAATTTTGGTCTCTCGAGGTCATTTTTTTCACGGCCGATGCTCGAGAGACTAAAATTTTGTCAAGAGCAAAATTCATTTTTTTTCGCGGCTGGTCTTCGAGAGACCGACATTCTGTCGTAAGAAAGGTATGGGTCATTTTTTTCGCGGACCGTCCTCGAGAGACCAAAATTATATTGGTAGAAAGACAGGGATCATTTTTTTCGTGGCCAGCGCTCGAGAGAGCCAAATTTTTCCAGAGAAGGGCAAGGGTCATTTTTTTCGCGGCCGGTCCTCGATACACCAAAATTTTATCCAGAGAAGGACAAAGGTTATTGTTTTCGCGGACCGTCCTCGAGAGAGCCAAATTTTTCCAGAGAAGGGCAAGGGACATTTTTTTCGCCGCTAATTATTGTCGGGTTTTTTTTCCGCCCTTGTGTTGAGATAACGAACATGCGTACATTTATCGTCGCTCATGCATTAAGGAGTTATTATTTTCGCGGCTCAAAATGATTAGTTATTTTTTCCTCGGCTGGTGTCGCGTAGTTGGGGTTACTCTTTTCTCCGGCAGGAACTGAAGGATGATTTTATTCATCGCGACCTTACAAAAAACCATTTTAATTCTTCAGGAATCTTTTATTCACCGCTGGAGGTGGGTTTGTTATGTTTATCTTCGCTATTACCTTCGATCTGTTATTTTTATCGCCAAAAGCTAAAATCGGGGAAAATGTGGTTTTGGAGATATTTTTATCGCCGCAAGCCCTCCTTGTTACTCTTTTCTCCCCAAATTTTGACCCAAGGTTTTTCTTCGCGCGGGCGATCGAATTATGATTATACTAAGTGATAAACTTTTGGTCAAAGATTGCAATAATAATGATTTAAAAAGGTGGATCATGGAAATCAATAAGAACAACCTAACCTCAAAATTGAAAAATATTAAAAATTATCTAGTTTTAAGCTAGATAGTAGACTTCGATCCAAGTGCGACTAATAAGCAATCAGTGAATGTCGAGGCTTAACGCCCGAGCGAAGCCAGAGTGACAGTACGCCACTTGCGTATTTAGCATGCGGAAGATCCGTTTTTAGCATACGAGCCTTCATGGCGAATGGCGATAAATGCGGATTTATCTTACGCAGTGTAATAAAAAATTTTTTTCTGGTGAATATGAGACAATATAAAACGCATCTTTTACTAAGATGTAAGAAGTCAGGCATGCGAGATCAATTCTTGGAGTTTTAATTATAAACTATGCAATTGTGAGGTTTTATATGGTGACCTCTTATATTACACGAGGCTGGAGGATTATTGTCAAAAATTTACTGGCCGTAAGTGTAGCGAAAAAAAGTTAATTTTTCATGGACAATTTATTTTATAGCAGATGAATGATTTTGAAATAATATTTACAAATATGAAGTACCTCTCTTCAAGATTTGGATTGAAGTTCTATCATATGCATCCAGTAGAAATCATTCAAACAAGGTTCTAACAGGATACCGATATGGATTGAAGGAAAACAACAAGCTGCAACGATGGCACTCAGCACATAAATAGGAAAAAGAAAAAAAAAAGTAAAAATAAGTGTCCGAAATCGATGTATCTCCTGCACATAAGAAAAGAAAAGCTTGTTTTGCTCAGTGACTTGTGAGAAAATTCGACGAGAGGGGTAGGATAGAAGGGTGCTACTCCACTTACTTGGAATATTGGAAAAGAAGAAAGTGAGATGGAATAAAAAAAAGAGTGGTATTATTATTCAGATTCCCACATCAAAAAGTCAATTACCGTTGCTCGCGAGACGGAGGAGAAGATGATGATGATAATAGTGCACGCGTTGAAAGAGATACTCGCGCACTCACACTCTTTTATACATAAAGGAAGAAGGTAGCGCGTATCGATCAAGAAAATGATAAATAAGATTAATCTCAGGTGCAGCGTTTCTTGAAAGGATCGAGGGTGTTTGATACACCTCGAGAGAGAGAGAGAGAGAGAGAGAAATAAAAGCGGAGCAGTTCTGGTATTTATAATTCAATAACCGAGGGAGCCAGATAGTTATAGCTGTGCAAAACGGTAGCTACCGTCACAAGCCGCAGCTTCAACTAAAATCCTTTTGATGTACAAAAGCCAATCTTCTCGCGCTGCAGGTAGAAAAAGGCAGAAAAAGGGGGGTCCCGACGTGAACGACACCGCCCTTCTCTTTCTAGTCTCATCGCCGCTTCAACTCCAAATAACAATCTGCGAGCCACGCGGAATAATAATATCATCGCTGCGGTGGCTCTAAATAATGGCATTGAAAATTAGTTCTGCAGCTCCCGCTAAATTATTGGATACACCCGCATCAGCCGCCGCACGGCTCAAGCTTTTTTTTTTTTTACTTCTTTCTCATCGTGCTGCTATACCTAAATTAGCTTCTTTCACTGCAAGCCAGAAGCCTGCTCGAAGTCAAATTATACCTTCCCTGCTTCATTTATTCAATCATCCATTTGACCATGACCTTGTTACGTCGAGCAGACTTCTTTTTAAGTTTTAACTTTTGGCTTTTGTTCTGTAAGCATTATTGTTAGAACAAGAAGATATTTTTAAACTTCTGCATCGTGGGTGGAGCGACTCCGTGAAAAAATCTACGCGAAAAGATGTACGAAACATTGATCTACAGTAAAAATTAAAATGGTTAAAAAATTTTACTAAAAAGGTAGCACAAATTATAATTCATAAAATTATTTAAAATTTATGCTTTTTAAAAGGAAAAAATATATTAAAAATTAGAAATTAATGTTGAATTTCAGCGTAAATTTATAATGACGAATATTATTTATAATTCTTAGATTACTTCGCGTAGATTTTTACATTGTAGATTCTTTCGTGTCACCAGGTTGAGTATCCTAAAGAAATAAAATAAAAACTAGGATAATATAATGTTAAGTACAGGAGTCGTGAAAAAAATTTTCTTTTTTTTATTTATTTATTATATTTTTTTTCTTTCCCGTAAGAAGCCAATCGTAAATAAAAAAAAAAAAGGAAGCAATGACTTTTCGGAGGCAAAGCAGTTAGCAGAAGAACCGGACTGGTACAGTTAGTAAGTTTTCGGAGCAATTGGTACGAAATAAAGCAATAATTAAGAGAAAGTGCAGCAGCTGTAGATCAGTAGTTTTGTGGACTCGTAAAATAATAAAGAGGAGTGGAAGGTGGGTGGGTTAATGGATAAAACAGTGCCTTCTTTGACATTCTTTAGAGATTTAAGCGCGAGACTAGGAGGAGGGCTTCGAGGGTATTAGTGCCACGGAAGTAAATTCCGCATCACAGCTCGATCACGGCCTTGTCATCCCTTTCTCCGCCCCTGTACCATCTGGGCAATAAATATTCGTCTTTTCCCCCAAACGACTAGACTGCTTGCCCTCCTATTTTTCCTAAACTCCGTTTTCACTCGGTCGCACACGGAACCCCAAACAAGAAAGGTCACACTTTAACAACGAACCTTTTTTTCCTTGCCTCCTCGCTTCTTCTGACTCGTCGTTTGTCGCGCGATGCAGATTATAATATACCCCGAGACCTTTATTATGCTCCTTCTCACCCGGCGATCTCTTTTTTTCTTGTACCTCGTCTTTTCGAATGCACTCGTACTCGTGATTAATGAGATTATTCACTCTACTTAATTTGATGATTAATATTTATATTTTTTCAAATAATAGAACCAACAAAAACTAACTCCAAAAAAACTTACGTCGGATACACACTTGGTACACAAGCTTGAACAATAAGCGAATCTACATTTCAAGTTTCATACAACTTCTTTTTTTCTGAAATTTATCTATCTTACATGTAATATTTGAATTATCAAGCAGTGGACACACCGATCTTGATAAAACTTTAGGAAATGGACCTTTTTAAACGGGTTTACATGTTATTTATATGTAAGTAGATCATTTTTCAAAAAACGGCTTTTTAGTTGACACCTGTTTACTTAAAAAATTCGTAAATCATGTATTTTTTTCGTTTTTTCATGAATTTTCAGGGAAAAATATTTTAACAACCGATTTTTATACATTTGTCTTATTATAATCGAATCGTAAATAATTCATTTTATCAAAGTCGAACATAAATTTTTTTTTTTTTTTAATTCATGAAGTTACGATAAAAATGCATAGTTTCAGAACTTTTGGAATGCATTAGACTTTGTGTATGATTTCTTATAAATTAACTAAAAATCGTTTTTGAATCCCGGAAGACCTCTGCCTTTTCTCGTATTTCAGAGCTCTCGACAAATAATAAAAAAATAAATTTCCAATAAGTCGACTGCAATTTTGAACCAGCTCATCGAAATTAAACAAACAAAGTTTCAAATTTAAAGTTCTTGTTTTGCAACCTTCAATATTATTTTTCGTAACGAGGGTGCAAAAAAACCTATTATGCACCGAGTTGTGATCGAGGCACCCGAGGGTCGACGAAGCCGGCCCAAGAGTCGCGGACAAGGTCCTAATTTTTTACACTTGTGTAACGAACATTTATTTTTATAATAGTTGCGAACAGTAATTTTTTACGTCACGATTTTATAGTGCGGAATGATCGCTTGACGAACACTGAGAAAAAAGCAAAAGTGTAAAAAACAGTAGTTTTAAAACTTATTAGGCTGCTTGATGGCCTTGGGGGTGCTGCGGAGTAGCTATTACATTTTAAATTTTTTACTTTTTTGTAAGTGTTCGTAAAGTGACCATTTTGTGCACTAAAATCGATGCGTAAAAAATAACTTTACGCATACAATGATAAAAAAATAAAATTAAAATTATTATTAAAACTATAAATTGCTATTCAAAGGTGACATAATTTTATCTATTTTTTCAGCCTTGAGTCAAATATTATTAAAAAAAACAATCAAAAATCGCTTTGTTTTACTAAAATATCTCAAAGTCAATTCATATGATCATTGAAAAATTTTTTTGTCTAAATCAATTAGCAGATGTCAGCACCTTCGACTGTTTTTTATAAATGCAGGTCTATTCAATCGAATGATGCTCAAGACAAGAACAAGGCTTAGATATAGTTTTGTCTTGGTTTTGTCTTGGTTTCAAAATAACTCCGAGGTACTTCTTGAAATTTATGCAAAATAATTTCACTCCTTACTATGCATAAATTATAAGTATCAATAAAAATTAATCATTTATAAATTTATTTATTAAATAATTTTTATAAAAATAATAAGAACAATAATAATAATAATAATAAACTCTTTTGAAATATTAATACTAGCGCTGGCAAGCAAAAATTTAAAGTAAAGAAAATGAATTTGGACTGAAAGCATATCAAATCATGTAGAGCCAGGGTCAACTTATCTCCGCTCGTCTTGAAAACCACAAAATATTTTTCCATATCAAAAATAAGAAGACGAGTATTTTTTTTTTTATCCATGAATTCGAATTAAAATTTACTGAATTGTCATGTTTCAAAAATGTTTTGAAGTAGAGAAATCTCACGAGAGAGAGAGAGAAAGAGATGTAAATTTAAAGAATGTAAAGATTGAATGGATAGAAGCATGTATGATTCATCAGATTTTAATTTAAAAATCGCAAGTTTTAAACAATTTTTTGAGGTTACATTAACTTTAAACGGTCGCGTTTCGAATATCACTATCAATAGATTCTTTTTAACTTTTATACCTTATTTGAATTAATAATTTGACAGAGAGGTTCCTTTTTAATTCATAGGATCTCTTGAGCTCTAGAGTCCACAAATTGCAGTGAGGTCGCGTCAAACAGCTTAAATTTGTGAACTTGAAAAGAAGTTCAAAATCTGTTACTATAACAAAGCAAGAAAAATGAAGCAATAAAATATTGTAACGGAATTACAATTTTACAGGTTTTTCCGAGGGGCTGTGCATTCAAGAGTCACTAAAAAATTAGTCGAAAGAAATATTTAGTCATTTAAAAACATCTCAAAGCACATTTTTTTTTTAACCTTGTAGTCTATAGTATATTGCTATACAAGGGAGGAAAGATGAACATTTCCTCTAAATTTTTGAAAGAACCCTAAATTTTTGTGAAAAGAGTCACTTACTTGTAAACTACAGATATTTTTAAATAAAATTAAATGAAATTCTTCACATTTCTAGAAGCTGAGGAGCTCTCTCTTAGTAAAATTCATAATAGAATTCATGAGGAAGCCTTAAAATATTTGGCTGATATGCTGCTCATCGTTTCAGATCTGAATACGAACATTTGGGGGGAAAAGCTAGGCCACTGATAACCAAAATCACTCGTGATTGGATTTCTTATTTGTCTAGTGGTGGACTTATGATACCATCGCAAACTCTCCGGGATGATACTCATACACGGAGAGAAGAGTCGGAGATCCGTTTACGAAATTGGGACCTAACCGGGTTGTCTTTGTGAAGCGCAATCGGGCTTCGAACTAGTTCGCAATCAGATTGCGAACTGCGCGAAGCCCGATATCGAACAGGCGAACGTAATCTGGGAGTGTCGCCCCAAGAGGGCGCCGCTTCGTTTACGATCTCAGTTCGACATCGGGCCTCTCGCCCGCAATCAGATTGCGAACTCGTTCGAAGCCCGATCGCGCTTAACTAAACACAAGCAGGCTATGTTCCAATTTCGTAAACGGATCTCCGACTCTTCTCTCCGTGTAAAATGTAAGCATGCTTTTTGAAATTTCATAGCAAAGATAATTTATCTGGTGAACAGTATATTTTTCAAAAAGTTGCAAAATTAACTCAGCTTTCATTATCCGAATACGAAAACAAATTTGTGCCTTATGATACAAATTTTTTAATAACAGTAAACTTTTTTATTATTATCATATATTTTATTTTGTAAGTTCAATTCGCATTGTTAAGTTTTTAAAATCATTGAATAATTATGTAAATTAAAAATATTTAATATTCTTATAATATCGTAATATTAGTTATTATTTGTATTTAAAAAAAAGTATTTACATTTGAAGTTTCGCGCTTGCTGTGACGTCATCTGGGCTGATCATCTGACTGGTTGAAAAATGTAAACATGCGCAAGAACTTACCTTGTTTTCTCATACCATGAGGAACTGAAAATAACACTTATGAATAAAAAATAAAATTGACCACCCACAATGATGATGCATGTGTACAGAGAGTATCTTCTCGTAGTCCACTTGTTCAGTTGTTTGGTCGATGCATGCATTAACCTTTGCAGCTCGTGCACTCGATACACTCGTTATTTTGTTAGAAGGAATTATTCATGACTCTTATTTCTCTGAAACTCTCCGCTGCTACTCATTCAAAAAATCTAATAAGCTTTGCAGCTTTTCGGTTTAAAACGTGATCCGTGGATAAACCGCAGCCCGATTTTCAACCACCTAAAATTGTATTTTTTGTGCGACTTATACGATAAGCGTAGAAAAAATTCAAAAATTTAAATAAAAACTGTGAAATTTTTTTTCGTTTTCCCAAAGCCGAAATATGTCGCCTGCTTATAAAAAAACCATAAAAAATAATAAAAAGAAAGAGCTCAAAAACAATGTCATCATTTTATTCGTGTCGTGATTGGCTTAACTAATGAAATTAACAACTAAAATTTTTAAGCTTGAATTTTCAAATTCGAAGAAAACGCTGTGTCTGGAACGAAGTTTTGAAAATATTATGCCGTAACTTTTTCAAGTAATCATCTTTTTACATATTTAAAGTTGATAGAGGTATTACACTGAATGCAAGGAATGTTTTGCATCGAGTGAAAATATTGTGCCAGCATTTTTCGAGAAATGACAAAACTTTCAAGATTTTGATAAAAATGTTAAATTTATTTATTCAAATTTTTATAGGTTCAAGCATCATTCAAATAATCCCAGTTATTTTTACTTCTTTGTTAGTAGAAAATTAAAAAAAAAAAAAAAAAGTTTGCTGTGCTTGAGCGAGCTTTCTTCAAACTTGCACGTGCTTTACAAAAAATACCAACCTTAAATTGTTTACAGCGATTTTTAAAAAGAGAGTATCGGGCCCATATCATAGCATCGCCTGAAGCATCGACAGCTCGTATTTGGCTGGATGCGTGCACCAGAAATTGCAGTGTACCACGCACCTCGAAAACGAGTACCATGCTGAACCGTCTTTTATAGTACAGGGGCGCTACAAAATAAAAATGGACCTTCTTGCCTATATAAGTCGGGTGGGCTTACATACGCGTGTCACAGAATTTTAAAAAAGTACAAACCTCTAGAGTTTATTGTATTTTTGACTAATAGCTAAGTTCACGATGAAGAATTCGATAGATGACGACAATATGATCAAAAATCTTAAACTCGATAATCGAAATCACTTACTCAATTTTAAGAGTGGAAAATGGAAATTGCTTCATTAACAAATAGCTTGAAAATTCGCAGATTTTTAAAATTAGTAGGGCAATCAGAGGTTTTTTTATGCCCTTTCGAATGAATGGGGTTTTCCATGGGGGCAGTTTTAACCATCTTATCCGGCTATACTCTTTATTTTTTTAAGGGTAAATAAGTCCTTTTAAAATAAAAAAAAAAAAAAAATTTGTAGATTGTGCGAATATTTGACGCAAATCAAGTGAAAACGTATCGCACAAACAGCCATCACTGTATGTTAGGCTGTTTGTGCGAACCTAAAGTTTAAATAATATTTTCATCAAATTATGATTTATTTAACAAAAAAATCAAGGTGTCTTTCACTTTCGTCAATAGCAAAAATATGTTTTTGTAATTTTTTTTTTTTTTTTTTTAATAAATATCGTACCAAATATTTTACAAGATATTTTAAACTGGTTCTGTGGCTACTGTTTTTTTTTTTTTTTTTTTTTATTTATTCACTTCGTTTGAATTTTGGTATAATAAACCTGGAGAAAGTTTACAACTTCCGCAGCATGAAATGTTCGTGACCTTACTCATCGGACACCGCACCGCGGCGACGCACTTATATTTTAATTACACCGAGCCTCGGAAAAAGAAAAATCTTAACATTTTTAAAAGCTATTCACGAGCCTCGATATTGAAGCTCAATAAATATCCTTCAGTTTTTCCGAAAACTGGAAATTTCTTTTTAACTACAGACACCAGGTAGTTTTCAAAATTTTTCGGCATTTTCAAGAGAATTTACGATGGTGAATAAATTACTGTGATATAAACCTCTAGATTATGGATGTGACATACTTTCCGGTATTCTCACAGTTAATATCATTATGATTGTTTTTTTTTTTTAATTTTGACTTTGGACCAAGTAAACTACACGCAGATCATAATTTATACTTACGACGCGCCAACCGGTACTTCTCGTAGCTTCAATTTTTTTTTAATCGTTAACCTTACAAAGCTACACGCATTTAATTGCCTGATAACATTGAAGCGCACTCAAGGAATAAAAAATTAAACTCATTCCTCACGCAGAATCAATAGTTAATAATTATTCAGTTAACGAATGAGGTTTTGATTCAATTGATCGAAACTCTTAATCGTTTCGATAGTTTCAATACTTTTTTTCGTAATATGTAGCAAGATTATAAATTTCCGGAATTTAAAAAATATGTACGAAATTTTAAAGAATCAAGTTTAGACAATCTTCTGAAATTCCCGTGAGGGGAAAAACGCCGCTTATTATTTACCAGAGCTACAAAGGCCCAGCTGTCAGCTTCTAAATCATTCTTGTTTGACTTGAAATAATAGTGTTGGAGAGCCTTGATATATTGCAATCAAAGCGTGACGCTTTCATCGATTTTTTCCTTATCCAAAATGCATCGAAAAGTGGACGAATCCCCTCACATTTTTTATGGCTTGTTCTTGACGTCCCCTTGATGTAAACAATCAGTGATTTTGAGTTTAAGAAGTATTTTCTGGCGTTACGAATTTAGAAAAAAAAAGAAGAAAGTTTTTCATAGTATAAATGTATACTTATTTGATCGATAGGGCGTTACTCGGAGTATATACATTGCAGCTCATGATACAAATGTAATGAAAATAACTTATTATCATCATATTTGTTACACCAACAAGTATGAAAATTTCATTAGCTTATAACTGTCACCATCAGTTGATATTCATGATGAATCTAATCTAAGCTCAAACAAGTACAAAAGTTGGCACTCGTTCAGCGCATCAAAACAAATCAGCATCATTAACTGGTTATTATTATTTAAAAAAAACCCCTTAGGGTTATACCCTCTCCTCATTTATGGCTGAATGGATATCCATACGCAACTCATTGTCAAACTCAAGGCGGTCTCAGCTGCAAAGAAAAGAGAATAAAGAAAAAGAGAGCAGTGGTATAAGTACGTGCACGGAATTTTAATACAAATACTGCTAGAGAGATTTAAATAAAGAAGTTTTGAGGGTAAAGGAGAAGCTATGCATCATCATTCGTGGATCATTAATCAAGAAGAGCCTAGCGATTTATCGAAGTCACACGTACTCGAGGTATAAAGACAAATAGAGCACCACGTTTTGCAGCCGCGAATAAGAGACTGAGATTATGTGTTTCGATTAATCAATCTCTCGAAGCATTATGTGATGCGTAAAAAAGTAAAAAGTTTTTAATTTTTACTGGCTATTTTTTAATAACAATCTGTTGGATAATTTTGGAAACAGTAAGTTTGGCTATGCTGGAAGGGCACTCGTGGCTTAGCAGCTTAAGAAATGGTGCACGTGCTCTGGATGCATCAGGATGCGCTCATAATAATAGTTAAGCGAGCCTCACCAACGACAACTGCAAGAAAAACAAGAATTGAGAAAAATAAAATCAAGAAGAAGAAGAAGTTGTGTGTTTGTGTGTGTGTGTGTGTAGCTGCACTCTCCTTAAAGAAAAATTGTGATGCACACGGTGCGCATCCTGTCTCCGACGTAGCCTTTAATAAATTCACCGAAACTCATACAAAAATTCGAGAGATAACCAATTGTCTTATAGTAGATGCCCTCCGCGTGCACCGTTCTCCTCTTCCCATTCCTTTTTTAAACGTTTTCACTTCCTCTCCCTTTCTTTCGAACCCGGTGGCGGCGGTCTCCGACGACTCTTGCTTTATCTGTTGGTAGCGACGGAACCTGCAATGATTTCGTTATGAGCGCATGTTGCATATCGATGAGCTCTTGCTTGCGGCTATGAATCGCCGCGCCGTCGCCTCGTTCGTGAGGAGACGTTTGTTTTCTCGCTCACTTTTATTTTCTTCTTTCTTTTAATTCCCATCTTTGTCGTCCTCGTCGAATTCTATTGTGAATCATTTTTATTTTGCATAACTCTGCCACTTTTATTCTTTATCTTTTCACTCTATTTAACTTTTATCTCTTATTTATTGGACTAATTTTTTATATTGACTTTGACTCGCTACCTGCTTCCGGTGCACCAGTAAAGTACGTGTTGTAAAAGGATGGAAAAAAAAATTAATACTTGAGAAGTAATAATTATCTATTTACAAGCGTACGCAGTATAGAAGTAAATACCTCTATGTACACAAATGAAGTTTTTAAAGAAAAGAAGAACAAGAATAAGAGATATTTAGAGGTTATAAAGAAGGAAAAAAGAGACACTGAAAAAAAAAATCTGGAAGAATTCCAGCGCGAGAATTTATTTTAATATACATTTGTCAATTCGTTACTGTTGTTAGAACGAAGCAACAAGAAAGATAGAGAAAGAACTAAAGAAAGAAAGAGAGAGATGACCCCTTGATTGGCGAGGTGTTTCATCCTGGTAGGCACCCGATTGCTGTTGCTGTAGCCATCAAGGGTAATGGGACGGGTTATATTTTATGGCGAACACACGTGGAGCTGAAGAAGAGTTGCAGCAGTGCTAAGGTAAGAGAGAGAGAGAGAGAGAATAAAAAAATCGGGAGCATTCCAAACGCGTTATCCTAAAAGCCACTTATATACAAATGAATTTCTAGAGCAAAGAACGTTGCGTGACCACTACATAACAATAAATAATAAATAAAAAATGAAAAAAAAAAAAAAAAAAAAGACAGGAACAGCAGGTTGGTGGAAAGAAAGAAAAAAATGAATGGAAGTATCATGCCCGAAATTTATGGTCACGCGTCACTTGGTATTTTGACCCGCGCTCTTCCTACGTAGCGAGCGAGACTTAGTTGCCTTACTCAGCTCAGGACCCCGAGAGTATATTATAGCTATAGATATAAGCCTAAAGCAACAAGATATGTGCATGTATTTATGTTAATCGTAAAAACCCGATCAGATATTCATCGAGAAAGGTGTACGGGTCAAATAAATTTTGGAAGCTCTTATTTCTCTCGTTCTGGGTGGGGAACACACGTTGGCTGTGGCACGCCGTAAGCGCGGGAATAATTTCTTATCGGACTAGGTACTAACGCTATTTCACTACTGCACTCATATTGATGCGCCCGTCTCGTTCAAGGAGTTTTATCTAATAACAATCTGAGTTTAATCTCGCCAATTTGAGATAACATTTTTATTTCTTATAATATTTTACAAAAGTTATTTTTAAAAAGTGCTCATCTATTCACATCTATAGAAGTAGTAAACATATACTTCATTTATTTTAAAAAACAAAGAAAAATACAATTAAATTAAATTTAGAAATGTAAAATAAAATATTTTTAGCTTCCAACTCATATTTTTGGTCCCAACTAACGTTATTTTAATGAATATTTTGAGTTCACTACACCTTTGGGGTAGAAAGGTAAAATTGTTAAAAAGCTCTATTGTTTATGAAGGCTTTCTTTAAACAATTATATATTCAGTAAATAGTTTGATAAAAAAAAAAAATATTAATGTGCAAAAAAAATCGTAACTTCTGATCTGTTGATTAAATGGGCACAGCTAAAACATCGGAGTACAACCTTTTTTCACTTTTATACTTTTATATAGCTTTTATCATGACTAGCTCTTATTTAATAGTGGAAAAACTATATTGTTTACGCAATTTTTCAGTTGTACATCCATTAATTAGGGTTTATTGATTATAAAAAGGTAATTTATTGTAATACAACTTAAGCGCACTCAGATCCAAGTCCTCACTTGTACCTATGATCTTGGAGTATTACCCTCACAATATCAACACAATCTTTCTTTCTCATTCAACTGTGCCCTTTATTTTTGATTGCCATCAATTTTCGTGACTTGACACTGAAACCAGCTGATGACATCAAAAAAATTAATCTATAGTCATAATTGTAATAAACAGCGGTTGTTAGGTTAAATTTGCAACCAATTTATTGAGTTTACTTGTGAATTGTAGATAATTTGAGATTCTGCATCATTTTTTTTAAATTAATTTATTTTTTTAAATTTACTCTGATTGAGTAAATTTTTAATCAAATCTGAAGACCTCAATAAAAAATCTCAAGCTAGAACGAACGACATAAAAATGACCATTCTCAGCAGGCATGGAAACTATGAAACCAAAAAAGCGTCTCAATTTTCGTGACCACCGACTAATTGCAATCAAACCCACTGTGCCAGTTTTCAGAAGTCCCAGACATAACGGGGAATTTTCCGACGAAGACAAAAGCATTGATAATAAAAAATGAAGTTTTTAATACAACAAGGACATAAAAAATAATAATAATGATAGAAAAGAGTAAAAAAAGGTAACTCGTCTGTAAAATCAAGTGTTACTCAAGGCGTTCGACGGACGACGACTCCAAAAACTTATGGTTATAGTTTCCGAGTAAAAATAAAGAGAGAGAAAGAATTTAAAGAAAGAAAACACAAGCGTGAATAACGCTTGCTTACAATGCCACAAAGTAAAAGTCCGCACTCTCGTAAACAAAATTTCTCGGTCAAAGAAAATCGCTAGGTGTCATCTGTTGGAGAGTGAGAGAGAGAGAGAGAGAGCTAGTTCTCGATGGTAAAGTTGTAACAAGAAGAAGAAGATAGTGTCAAAAAAGAAAGTATGATGAACCAATAGTTGAGTGTGAGTCGAGCGCGTTTTGGGGTATAATAAATAGTAGGTAGTAGGTAGAACTCAGTCAGAAAGGCACGCACAGAGCGTCGCGCAGCGGGGTCCAGCGAGTGATTCTCTTAAATCCCCCCTTCTCCTCCCACTCTTCCTCCTTCTTCCTCCGTTGAATGAACCTGCACAATCCACCATCTATTTAGCCACCTGCGAAGTTAATGCCACGAGCGTTGCTGTCGCGGGAAAGCAAGGAAGGAAAGACAAATAAACCACTACTACCACTACTACCGCTATTTATAAGAAGTAGAATATGAGATACGAATTGATCCAAAACTAGCTCCAAAATTGAGCTCGCTCGCTCTTCGGTGGTCGCGTCGTCTCCGGCAACAAAGTTTCATAGCTCGTAACTTATTTCATAATAAACGTCACTGTACACCCCCCCTGTCTGAGAATAAGGGGATATTTGTTTCTTTGTGTTTGTGGCACTGCATCACCGGCAATAATCACAAAGTGCAATTTTCGAAGATGAAATGACTCCGTCGTGTTATTTCAAATTGGAATGGCCTGAAAAGATTATGCTTTTAAAAGCTGCATCATTTTTTTCAAACTTCTTTTCTTTCTTTCTTTCTCATACCTACCTTCTTTCTTATTCGCTCTGCTTTGCTTTGCTTTCGAGAAACTGATGATCTTTCGAGGAGCGCTCGTCCTCGCTCCTTAATACTTTTGTGGAATGTCGTTTAAATGCTAAATTTATTTTAGGCAGTTGCTTTTTTTTTGCTTTTTTTTCTCTCTTTTCCTTCGATTCTTAACATAAATTTATTCAAACAAGTAATTAATAATGCTGTGAAAAAATGTAGAATATTGTTGATCTGCACTAGTATTTGATGAACCGACGCGACGCGACGAGAGAAAGAGCGTCATGAAGCAGTACGCGTATAAAAATGGAGCGCTCCTTTGATCCTAATGGAAGTATAATAAATCGTTCCTCGCCGAGACATAAAAGTAGAGAAGAAGAAGAAAGGCGAGCGTCCACTTTGAGAGCACTGCTGTTGCTTCCAAATTGATTAACATAGAGTCGATGCCGTATAATGGCTATGCGGCAGATTGAGTGCTGCAGGTGAAAAATGCAGCGCAGACAGTCAGGAAGGAAAAGTAGCTGGCTTGCAAATGGGCATGGCACAGTTATTTGCATCATTCATCAGTTATGTCGAAAACGTTAAGCGCTGCGTGGAAATGTAAGAAACGAAGAATGCAGCGGTCCGCAGCGTAAAAAATAAACTTTAAAACGGTCAAGAAGAGAGAGAATGCTGCGCTGGCTTCGAAGTGCGTCGCCTACCACCACGATTCCATCGCATTGTTGGACACATCCCCGTGTGCTGGCTATATTTTATTGGTTTTATGACGTCATTAATCTCATTGCTCTTCTCGACGCTCCCACTCCTCCTCCTCCCCACTTTTAATCGTAACACATCTTTAAACTTCTTCTCTTCTCCTCCTTCCTTGACCCTCCAAACTCGTCATAATCTTTTTATTTCTTTCTCTCTCTCTCTCTTTTTCCTTCTTTTTCTCCTCGTTCTCCTATATTCACGTATAATGTACATAAACTAACTTGACCTGCACCGCATGGAACCGATCCTTTCAACTGAATTTATTCCGATTCGTAAAATACTTACTTTACGACACATCACTCGCTACTCGAATGTAGTTCTCATTTTCAAAGTATAATCTTACAATTTTTTCATACGTTTCAATGCATATTTCACCTTTATTTTATTTGATTTTTTTTTTTTTACTTTTATTCTTGTAAATATTATTTATTTGTCGAGGAAACGGTCAAAATTTTGAGTATTAAAAACCATTAAAATCTAAAAAATCTTGGTCAAACAAATACGAAAAGTTCAAAAGTCTAAGTAACGAGTATAAATTTTGTAGCTCAGTGTAGAATGCGGAGGATACAATAAAAATTTTTTAATTTTTAGAGTAGGAAAATAATGAATTTTTAGGCATGACCGAAACCGAAGGGGTCAGGGAGGTCATATAAGTTCGGTAGAACAAAAAATGCAACCAAAAATTGTGGACAAAATTGAATTGGGTAAGCGGGAAAATGTTCGTTTTGGTGTCCCATAGTTCTAGTCCGAGAAAAAAAAGAAAACAAGATTGCCGAGCGCGAGTGTCGGTCGGTCGTGCCTTTTATGTTGTTCTTCAATAAAGTTGCCCATGATATAGGATTTTAAAATAACAATTAGATAAATTTGAAAAATTCAAAAAATTAAATATTACTATAACAGACTATAAAAAATTCGTTAGTCCTGTCATAAGAGTGCTGAATATAGTCCTGAATAATCCTCGATAGTCCTGGCCAGCCTATTTTGAACGGGACATGACTACGAGAGCTTGATATAATATTTTTATCTGATAGTCCTGTCATAGTCCTGTCATAGTCCTGTGTCAAACAGGACCAAGTGCGTAACCCCTTGGCTTGTTGCTTATAAGAAAAGAAAAATCAAAGTTAAATTTTATCTGAAATGAAATTTTAATTACAATTTGTACTGCACTTATTTCTATGACTTTTCTATTGCATTTAGAGAAAAAATATACTAAAATTTGATTTCAACTTTTTCAAACTTAAGGTGGTTTTCTACCAGAGCTAGTCAGGTTCAAGACTAAAAAAAAATTATTACACCAAATTACTAACAGTTGGTTATTAAAATTTATTTTTCAATTTTTTATGGCTTCTGAAGTTATTTTCTACCAAAAAAACATTGACAATCACAACAAAACATTTTTTTTAACTTTTAACCTCACCTTTGAATACCGCAGTTCGCAGTTTTGAAGGTTATTTACGTGAAAATTATTTTTGTAAAATTATTGTAAAATTTGTAAAAGGTCAATTTTTTGCAGTTTCAAGAAATGAATTCTTCGATAGTGAAAGTATATGTGTGTAGTTTTTCTAAAGGATCTCTATTGTAAGAAGACGAATATCAATAATTTAGTACACTTTTTCAGCGTAGCAGCCATAAGCGTAATGAAAAAAATTCAATCTTTAACTTGCTGTAACTTTTAAACTATATGGTCAATTTTGATCAGACTTCGTAAAAATGTTTATTAATATCTAATAAACACCTAAAGAAAATTTGAGCTGATTCTTTATTGTCATGCATTTGGTAGAAAACCACCTCAACCAAGTATTTATTAAGTTTATCACAGATGAATTTTTGTAAAATTTTTACTATTATTCTAAAATTTCTGTGTTGATGGATTGATTGACTTTTTTGTATGTTGCAGAAGACGGCACAACGTAAAAAAAAATCGTCTCGGGCCCTGGCGGGGGAAATAGATTTTTCCTATACAGAGCCTACAAAACAATCGACGATGGCGCTGGCTGTGCACTTTTTTTGATGGGCATATGTAATTAGCGCACCATTTAATCTTTTTGTAAATTTAAAATATGTTGTAACTGAACACCTGATCATTCAAAGTATCACTTCCAGAATTTAGGTTTCATTCTTTTTTTATTATCCTATTGTATAAAATAGCTATCGCCTTTTTGCGTAAACTTTTTATTCGTGAGTTGATTGGTGCGGAGAATTTTTAAAATATTCGAAAAGTGCATTTGAGATTACTAGGTACTATTTTTTTTTTTTTCCTATTATTGCACTTGCAACATAGTGATGCAAAATGACGCTGTTTTTCAAAATCGGTCCCGTCACTGGTCATTTGGACGGTCTTTAGACCGTCGGAAAAGGCTGGCACTTTTGTATGCCAGAATGACGGTCTTTAATTTTTTCGTCCCATCCCAACGATGAGACGTCCCGGGACGGTCATTTTGCATCTAGATAGACAATAGAGTAAGATTATTTCTTTAATAAAATTTGATTTTCCAACGTAAAATTGTAAATAATTATTGATTTAAATAAATAACTTGATTTCATCAAATTTGCTCAAAAAAAAAAATTATTAAAAATTGTTAAATATTTGGGTTTAATGTACTATAGATGGGGGAATTAAATTATATGAACTAAACTATTATTAATATCAAATGTTATGATTATTTGAATGATTAGGTAATTTTCAAAAAAGTATCAGTTACAGTGAAAAAACAAAAAATTGCTGAACTTGCGCAAGTTTTTTTGGAGCTTGCAAGAGCTTACGAAAAATGACCGTCCTCGATTTTTCCATTGGTCTCAAGACCGTCCTATGACGATGACGGTCCGGGACCGTCATCGTCATTTTGCATTACTATTGCAGCATGCTCGCGGAGAAGCTAGTTTAAAAAAAAATTATGATGGCGTCTCATATTTTTAAGCAACATAAACTGAGTAAACAATCATTTTTATTATTCTGAGGTGACAAACGCCTTAAGTAATACAAAATAGAACTGAAATTTTTTTTTATTATTATCTTGAGTATCTTATCGATAGCCTTTAAATACAAAAAAAATCCACAATAATAAGACCCCCGCAGTAATAAATCCTCATACTCTCTTATAATTATTTATTTCTAAAATAATATTCAAAAATCCATTTATCTACATTCTAATAAGCAGCATCTGTACCACTTTTACTTTCCCTCTGTACTATATTATAGTTTATATTTTTCTGACAAGAGTTCAGATTGATGCACGAGGTGCTGGGGTGTCAAAGCTCAACGTATCACATTAGTTAAGTGTCATATTTTACTCCATAGGGTCATGTAATTTGGCACTTAAAGAAAAAGAATCTAAAAAATAATAAAGAGATCAGCTGTTTTATACATTTGGAAGTGCCTACTGTTACTTAGAAAAAACGAGCGGCGGATACGTAATTGACGTCCCAGCGTCAAAGAAACTGAAAATTATGTGGTTTTTTGCACTCGAATCAGGGAGACCTTTTACCGTCCACTGGATGGTAAAGTAACGTTTACCGTTGAACTAATTTAGTTCAACTAAATCAAGATGGCAAAGTACTACATACAACGCTTTATTTACATGTCAAAAAGTACCCATTACATGGGCTAATTGAGCAAAAATTAGTACACAACACGCCTTATACATCGGATCTATTTTAAGTTTTGTATACGGAAGATTTAGAGGGTGCTGATTATAAATTTGACCTTTACTTTTGAATTTGATTAACATTTATTTTACTTAATGTTAATTTCATATCAAATTACACTTATATGATTGGCGGTGTCTTGAATATTTTTATTAAAAAACCAATTTTAAATTTTTCATCATCCGTGAGTTTTCTTAATTTTTCTAAAATTTTATTAGTTGATTAAAATATACTTAAGTTTCATCAGGGTCAAGCTCTCAACTTAAATGCGTTACTTTACCCACTGTAGTTGTGTAATGTATCATTACTAATGTCTAAAAATGCATTCAAACGTTCTTCGCACATAAATATTTTAATTTTTATAGTTTTATTTTAAATACAAATTATTTTAACGATGTTTGGTACTTTCGTGAGTCGAAAAGAGGGGAAGGGACGGATAGTACTCTGGCCACAATGAATGAATCATTTTGAAAGTCTCATTTAGTATTACTTATATGTTTGAAAATTATTTTGAAAAATTTATAAAAATCACGAAAAAATAATCTATTTTTCAATTGACAAAACTGCCGACAAAAGTGTAAAAACGCTAACTTTTTAAGTCTTATATTGAACATTAAGACCTCAAGATATTGTGTACAAATTTTTAGATCAAAACATGGAGTAGAAAAAAAGTTAGAACATTTCTTGTTCAGACGTGCATGGAATGCGCTTGTTTTTCTTCGTTATCTTTTCAAAATGGTCGGAAAGATATTATAAAAAAAAAATCTTAAAATCTTCTTTTAACTGAAACCTGTAAACCCTCATAATTCTTTTAACGATCTCTGCATTTTTGAAGGAGTGACGAATGATCAAAGAATAAAAATTGCTTGATTTCCATAAGACTTTGGGTTAAATTATTTTAAAAAATACTTAAATGTTTGAAAAAACTAAATCAAACAAAATACAGGCAAAAAATTCAATGATTATTTTGATATTAATCATAAATCGATCCGATCAAAATTGACAAAAGGGCTACATTTTTTCGTAAGTACCTAACATCCTTAATCAATCTAGTTGAAAATTTTTGATTAAATATAAATAGTTGCTTGTGTTCACTGATTAAAATTTATTGTTCAAGCATCATGGATTTCTTCAATTTGTATACTATATAATTTGTTTAAATAAAACTACTACTTTTATAAAGAAGTTATTTATTTTAATATTATCGCAACTCTTTCACAAGATCATAATAAAAAAAAATTTTGAAAAAAAGTCGAATATATTGCTCTATTGCAAGGCCGAATACTGCAGATTTATAATAGTGATTATTTAAAACGTAAATGAACAACTAGTAATAGAAAATTTCGTTTATTATTACACTTACACTAGGAAAAAATTTGGCTCGTTAAAAAATATTTTTTAATTGAATGAATAATTAATTAAATTAATCCAGGTTAAACATTGATTAAAGTTTTTAGAATTTTCATTAGTAAAGTTCAATAAATATTTATTCAAATTAAAACAATTATTTGTTTGTTTCTAAAAAATATTTAGTTATTCTTTTTAAAGTTTGGATCTTGAAAAAAAAAAAAAAAAATTTTTATAAATTAAACATTTACTTAACAAAGAGAAATAATTTGTTTATTTTCAATAAACAAAATAATTTAGAGTTTGAATGGTTTGGTTTACAACAATGAGGCTTAATTGTGCGGTATACCAGTTATTACTAAAATTCGTTTATCTAAGTTTATCCAACATCTGATCAAAATTGTTTTCACCTCATCGGTCATGAAAGGGAGAAAAAAACATTATTCTTCAGGAAATGCAGTGGTTTGTGAAAAGAATTTATTTTGAAAGTTTGAAGAATGAAATCAAAATATAAATCAACTGCGGTTGTGTGAGTGTTAGGCAGGTCAAGCCGGCTCGAGTATTAAATGAAAAATCAAAAGAACGAGAAGAATCTACTACACTTAAAAGGTAGCTGGGGCAGTTTCAGTGGTTTGGGTCATTTAAACACGGGGAAAGAAGACCTACCGAAAAGAAAAGAAGAAGAAAAAGGAGAAGTAAAGGAAAAGAAGAAAAAAAAAAGGTGTTTGTATTTTTATCCCTTTATAAAAGAAATAATAATTTACCGATACAACTGATTGCATATCTTCCAATCGAATCTCCTCAGCGTTCAATGCGCGCCCAGGCTTAACGAGCTCGGATATCCAGATGTGTCTTTGCCCTGCTGGCACGTAAAACTACCACCACAGCCAACACAGTCAGCAGCAGTAGCAAGAGTGAAATACGACATGATGCGTCAAAAGAACTCATTGTGGTGCTTTTCACTTAATGCTTTGCCCGGTGGAGGTTCTTGCACCCAGGCAGTTATAGTTTACCTTTCATAAAATCGTAAAAGCAGAACTACAATCGTCATATCAAGATTAACCTGGACTTGGCCGATTCTGCTAGTGCGAGTCCACGATAATCCAAAGAAAAATCAGCAAAATATACATATCAATATGTATAATCTTTGTTAGGGAATGCTTAATGAGATATCAGTTTTCCGAACACTGATCTGATCATTTCGTTATTGTAGGCACCGGTCGTTGTTTGCATGGGAAAAATATCACCTCTAAATCTTTCTCGGATGCACGATTATTTATCTATCGTTTTTCGACAAGTTAATGTTGTACATACATTAAATAGGAGTAAGACGAACGAAGCAAAGTTATCAAAGTACTAAATGAAAAAAAATTGAATAAATAAATAGAAATTTGATCGTACAAAAAAAAAATTATTGTATGTTCAATAAAATTCAAAAATTTTCAACTTGATGTAAAGTTTTTTTATAAAACGTATGGTATGAGATATAAAATCAGAACATATAAAGTCATCTTCATTTTCAATGTTTAAAAAATTACCTAGTAACTACCATGTCCTCTGCAGCTTCGCATGCAGTAACTAATGCAAAAATTAATAAAAAAAATAATGTATGTAAAAAAATCGATTGCTCTTTATGTTCATTCGCAATATTTTGACTACAGAACTTTGATGCTGCTATGGTACGGGACCAGATTGGACGTATAATGTCACGTGTACTCAACCGTCATTACAAAAGTCAAAATACGCAAAATCAACTGTTGCTTTTCACTCCACAACTTTTTTCCTAATACAGTTACAGACCTCTGGCTAGGCTTAAAACCTTCCTATTACAGTAATAAATAAACCCTTGCAGTATAAAGTACATCGGTTGAAACTCTTTCGAGTTATGCGCGAACATACGTACATGGTTTTAGTAAAAACTAAAAATTTCAAAAAAAATTCAAATTTCACGGTTATTTATCATAACTTTTTTTTATAATAAAGTTATAGGCCTGCGGGCTTAAAACCATCTTTCAAACATACCTAAAAATCCTGTTAGGTTTAAAAAATATCGGTTACAAACTTTTTTATAGATACGTGCGAACAGTCGCGTAGTCAACTGTCATTACAAATTTAAAAATACGCAAAATCAACTGTTGCTTTTTCGATACATAACTTTTTTCCTAATAGTTACATACCTTTGGTCAAGCTTTAAACCTTCCTTTTAAAGTAAGAAACATACTCTTGCAGTTTAAAATATATTGGTTGAAAATCTTTTGAGTTATGAGCAAACATACGCGTATATATGGTTTTGGTAGAAATTTCTAAAAGATCAAATTTTACGTTTTTGGTCATAATTTTTTTTTTTTAATGAATAGGTCTGCAGTTGGTCTTAAACACTGCAAAACCAAGTGTCTTTTAAGTGTCTTATGCGTCTAACCTTGCAGGTTAGATATTTAAAACACTTAGAAGTGTTTTAAAATCGTGACAAAATTTACACGTCAAGTATACCCATATCGAACTTTTTAAGACACTTGGGTTGGCAGTGAACCTTCTTTGAAACATAATAAATTTACTCTCAAAGTTATAAGTAAATCGGTTTGAAATTTTTAGAATTATGCGCGAGCATATGGGTATACAGTAATGTCTTGGTCTAAAAAATAAATAAGCGAAGTATCATACAAAAGAGTGTCTTTATTTTTTGCATTACTATTTTATTAATTTACACACCTAATATTTGATGCTTTAATTTTTAATTCTTAGGCATCCCTAGCTAAAACGTTCGTTATAGTACAAAAATTTTTTTACTCTAAATGTATTTTACGTACAAAAACTGTATAGTACGTACAAAAACTATTGTACGTGAAAAAACTTTCATAAAAATATAAATTATCAATATCATTACAACACACTAAGTATTAGTAACTGCTCACACTGCTCTCCTTCCAACTGAAATATGAATAAATTCATGCGGCGTTTAAATTTGTCTATGGTGCGTGCATTATACCCCCTCTACGGTCGAACCGCCGACCGCTTCTCGGCTTAACTTTGTTAAATAATTTTGCAATGTTGCCGTTGGATTAAAGGATTAATTTTTACTCTAAAAATAGGAAATAATTTATAAGATTAAGATGGTTATATCTTGAACTTCGATTCCAACGTCAACATTGCAAAATTCTTTTAACAAAATTAAGCCAAGCCGCGGTTGAACCGCCACTGTAGACGGGGCATTACGGATATTGAGAGGGATGGAATTCCAAAGAACTGAGGTAGAGACATGAAATGAGCATCTTGAAGATTCTGTACGAAACCCAGGAACCCAGGTAGAGACAGAGAGTCCCGTGACTACTCGCAAAAGTATAGCGTTCTCTCTGGCACCGACCGTGCAACCTCAATCATTTTTTAAACAAAATTATTTTACTTTGAATTTAGAACAAAAATCAAACAAGGTATAATAATTTTTAATTTGGATGTGGTGAGTACAATAAATTAAAAACGTTGTTGTTGTTTCGATTAATTTCTCACCACATCCAATTTACAAATTATAGTACCAAAAAAAAAAAATCAAACTTGTAAAATCGGTTTCAATCATACTTTTTAAATGTTATGAGCGTGGCACACACTGCACAAAAAGTGATAAAATTAGGCTTAAATGTTGCTCGCGATCTCACTCACGTTACATATATTTGTAGATATAGGTATACAGCCTGTTATACAGTTTAATCATCAGACAATTCTGTCAAGCAGCCTAAAAAATCTTTTCCTCCTTCTAACCTCAAAATCGGACCTTCAACCCTTGTTTTCGGTATCTCTGGATCAAAAATATTTTTCAAAACATGGTCGAGAAGGGTTCTTTGGCCACCTCGTTGCACTGCCCTCCTAAGTATGAAAAATACTATTTCAAATTTTTGGGCAAAATTCAAAAGTTTTTTATGAGTAGAAGTCCTTTTTTAAAATTATCAAAACATTTTTGTCATTTAAAATAATTCTACTTTACCAGCAAAAGATGAACCTTAATAAAAACTGGGTTTTGACGAGCGAAGAAGGTAGGGAACCCTCCCCCAGTATGTGTATATGTATATGTACCTAAATTTTAGTTTTTAATTTCTTATTTAGCATATCAATAGTTTTCATATGATTTTACAGTTTCAACAATTATTTTTAAAGATAATGCGCAATAAAGGGAGATTCAATTTTTAAATATCGGATTAACTTCTATAACTCGCTGCGCTCACGCTTGCGAGGTCGAAAACCATTTGAAATTTATTTTTTGTAGGTTGAAATTTAAAAGAGTTATAATTTATTTTCATCAAAATGTGGAATTAAAATTATACGTTCAGAAGAACATATTTTGAAAGTAATGTAAAAAGAAATAATAAATAAGTATTTCATTCGTTTCATTTGAATATTTCATCGATATTTTAGAAAAAAATTCAATTCATAGAATAATTCCTTATTATGAATCAAATTTAAAAAAAATGTTTGATTTCTTAATTCGTTCAATCAAATCCCATCTTTAACAAAGTTTACAAAAAATGTGACAAAAGATTAATTTTTACATCAAACAAATATAAATCATGCAAAATATAGTTAAAAAATTTATGCCCAATGTTTTATTCAAACCTTTATACACTGATTATACCGATTGTAAGTCTGATGAAAAAATTAATTTTGACCGAACCATCAATTACTCTTGACTGGAGTTTAATTTGAAAAGAATATTCAAATCCAATCTCAATTTGCAATTGGCACCATCTAAAAGGCCCGTATCATTTTTTATTTAAATGTATGATAAAAAAACTTTTCAAAAGTATTTTTTCACCGTAAATTAGTGATACTTACTTAGTCAAATTCAATTACAAGGGTGCTATTTACAATTTAAATCCTGATTTGTAAAAATCACCCTTGAAAACTTCTAAGCCAAGTTAAAGAAAAATAAGATTGAAAAAACGCGATTATAACCCGAAAACAAAAGTATTGATCTGCTCAAAGAATTGATAAGAGAAAAAAAAAAAATTAAGGTACGTAAGTTGAAAAAAAGTAACAAAAGAATAAAAACGTTGAAGGAAGGGTAAGAGTATGTGAGTATATTTAAAAGGACAATTATTTAGTCGATACATGTTGGTGGGTATTAAAGTGGGAGGAGGATATAACTGTTTCGGGATGGGTAAAGCTAACGTGCTACATCGCACCCATTATCTGAGGGCCGCGATCGTTTCTCAGCGCGAGAGCTGGCCGGACGGTCGAGGCCCACAATACAAAATTAAGATAGCAATCTATAAGCGAGCACGAGACTCTATACGAGTAAGTAAGTAAGTGAGTGTTTATAAGTACGAAGGGGGAGGAAAGGTGGAGAGTGCCATGGTACCACGACTAAACCCAAAATAAGTATTTTTAGCATTTATTGGACCTTTGAACTCTCCTGGAGTTTTTCTAGCCTAATCCCCCGTTCAGTATCGGAATCTCACCTTCTCTTGTAGCACAGTACGCGTGTCGTCGTCCCTTGGTAGCTCCCATGCCATGGCATGCTTGCTCGAGTGCAAGCAGCGGCAACAGAAACCCGCGATTGCAATCTTTTGGCTGCTGCTTGTGCTCCTGCTGCAACCTTTTCTTGGGCTCCTTTTTTCGGACCTTGCGGGAATCTCACGCGTGTTTCAGATTGTGTTAAGGTAACAGTCGTCTTTTTTACTTCCCCTCGTGTGCTGCTGTTACTGCTGCACGGTCTTCTTTTTTCTCTTGCAATGAGCCCTCGGATAAATAAAAGACGATCGGAACTACCAAGTCAGCAGCACTGAATAAAAATTAATCGCTTTATCTGAACTATCAAGATTTATAAACCTTTTTTTTTTTTGTCTTTTTGCATCGATAAGTTTTTTCAATACTGCTCTTGTATTTCAAAATTTTCAAAATTTTATTTTTTCAATCTTTTTTCAAATTTTTGTGCGCGCACACACGTACGTTTACGTATTATCCGGCTGGAATCAGAAATATATGACTCTAAGATTAAATCTTAATTGGATTGAATTGATGTGTTACAATTTAAATCAGATAAGAAGAGTTAAATTTTAACTTAATTTTAAGGGCTCTTTTATAAGTTCTCTTTTTCTCTATCCATGACTATCATCCTTTATTATATATTAAGAAGCTTGCTTCCTCATCGCAGTCTTCGTCGTCTTCGACTTTCTTACATAAAAAAGTGCCCCAACTTCTTAGATCAATTAAAACTTTAGTACTCGGGAAGTTTTAGGGGCTCTGATTGCAAACCCAACCTATATTTTTAAATTAAAATTTTTTTTTTTTTTCATTTAAAATACGAGGGTTTTTGAGGATGCTTATTACGAACTTGACATTCATATTCAATTCAATCTATCTATGTATGTGTAAGTTCGTTAGGGCGAACATTTTAGATTAAAAGTTTATTTTTAAAGTAAAAAACTTTTCAACCCTTGGCGCAGAAAGTGCAAACTTCCCTCCTTGACTCAAGCAGGCAGTTCGCAGTTTCCTTGCCACCTGTTGAAAAATATACAACAAAAAATGTGGAGCTGCAGAACTCTCTAAGTACGTGATAGTCTTTGAGCAAGAATTCATTAATAACAGGCTAAAAAACCGTTTTTTTCGAAAAATGGGCTCAAATTGCTCTTTTTGACTGTAGGGTAAACCGTTGCAAAAGACCCATTGGCAAGAGATATGAGTGACTTAGTTCATGATTTGGCATAAGAAAACGATCCCCAAAATTTCGTCAAGATCGGCGTCCCACATGTTATAACATTTCCTTGTTACGCATCCCGCAGAAATTGACAAAAGTACAGCTATTGATTAATTAATAACCAAGCTCATGATGAAGAATTCGGTGGATGACGACATACTTAACGAATAGGATCAAAAATAAAAATCTTGAACTCGAAAATCGAATTCGCTTACTCAATTTTAAGAGTGGAATCGCGTGAGCCTTCTTAAAATCGGCGATCTACAACTTTGGTAGTATTCCGCTTATTTTATGAAAATAGATCTTACAGTTAATGTCCACTTTGCCCTCTTCTCATTCGTTAACAGGTAGTAAAGAAAAAAAAAAAAACGAGGAAAAAAAGAGGTATTTTATAAATTCTGTTTTTATTCCGTGTCTCTCTCCAATATTAATGACTTCCGACTGGAATTTAAAAGTTTCTTGTGTATCATGGTCTAGGTTAAATTATGAAAACGATTCGGGTTTATAAGAGGATTGAAAGAAAATCTATGCTTTCAAGATAAAAGTCTTTAAATTTATAGCGATACACATAAATCGAGACGAGGCCTTTTCGAGAAGAGAACGAAGCAGCTTTAAAAATGAACCAGGAGATACGGAGCGATGTACCCAATTAGAAATTCTATCATGAAATAAAAATGTCGTAAAACTTACGAAATTTTCGAATAGGTCAAGCTACAGGCTCGTGTTGTACAGGTATTTCACCTTATACCAGTAGTATATAAAACTCCCACGTTCGATTTAAAGAAAAGAAGAGATCAAGTGATTTGGCCGGCGACACATCCATAAACAATAGTTTAAACCGGGTCCTTCTTCGAGCAGCCTATATCCCGACTAGCTAGTTTCAGAGTAAGTACCTCACAAATCTTCCAAAAATGTCGCTCTCACTCTCGAGCCACCTCAGCAGGAGCCAAACATTAAACAGCCGTCCAAATTCAAAGACCGAGAGAGAGAGAGAGAGAAAGAAAGAGAGAAATTTTAATCTCCCACTGATCTACTATACCTTTTTTCGTCTATCTTAACTCAGATCGCTCGTATTTGAAAAAAAAAAATCCTACTCATCCTATGGGTACACTTACAATTATGTTGGTACCTCAAACACTCTAGGTGTTACGATAGTACGATCTTGTGGGACCATTCATAACTTATTATTCTATAAATTTTGACATTGCTTTCAATAATGAGAGCCCTCAAAATAACTCGAGAAATCACCATGTGTATACTCTCTTATTACCATTGTTTTTAATTCAACGGTGCGTTTAGTTGACAGCATTTTCACTTCAACCCACTGATATACCAGTAAGCTGTACTGGTATCGTTTCATACTGCTATTTTTCATGCTTGATACATGGTAAAGCATTAGTGTAAGTAAATATTTGATACTCTTTTTTACCTTCGTTTGATTTTATTCTTTGATATACTTTTTTCTCAATTGTGCCTGCAATAAAATTTTTTCCCTTCTTCGCAACTACAAACCGTTTTACAAGGTTCCGAATTTGACATAAATAAACACTGGGTCCATTATTAGTTTATGGGGTTTTCATCTAAACAAGGGTTTAAATTTGGAGTTGAAGTCAGTCTTAGTTTAGTGCGACTTGAAAGAAGTTTTTACATAAGAATATGATTATATTGATCGGATTCATCATTAACTTTTCTGTTAATGGTAAGCTTAATCGATATAAATTAGTTTTTGGGGTCAATTGAATTCTTGGGAGTAATTGGTTTTGTGGTTTGTGGCAGTGAGCGAAGTTCCTCCCTCCCCCCTCCCTTTTTTTTTTCAAACGCTCCGATTACTTTTGCGCATCGGTGTCGAAAAAACACGATTTCATTTCAAACACAACACCTCCTGCCTTCAAGTGATTTATGAATATTCTCGGAAAACAACAACACAATCTCGGTTTTGCGCTGCAGCACTGTTCGGAAAGTACCCTGTTAAAACGGACCCCAAAGCAGTCGGGATGTACCTAGGTATCGAAGTACTTATAGGTATATAGACCCTCAATAATATTTATAAAGATTTTAGTTTTTTTTTATTCAACTGGGACTTGTAACAATGTAACAGGTACCTTTAGACATGTAAAATACGCCGTAGAAGTGCTACTTTTACATCTTTATTAATATTAATTTATTTCTATTACTCCGGAGCGTTGAATTGAGAAATCTATAAAAATTATTACATAGACATGTGAATAAAATAAGATACACAACTAGTGTCCGAAGCTATGCATTCAAATCAAAAGTTGTTGACGCTCTCGGCTCCACACTTAATTTGAATGTATAACTTCATACACGAGTTGTTTAACATATCATTTTGTCTTTCTTATACTTAATTCACTGCATCATTCGATACTATCCTGCTTGAACTCAATCGGTTTACGAATAATTTTTTGTGGTTGTTTGATTGTTATTGCTGTGTGTTATTAAAACTATATCAAACTGTTAGATAGTTGTAAATCCATAAAAAAAATTATGAGTATATTTGAGGAATACTGTACAGCATTCATCAGTCTATAAACGCACCCAAATTTCAAATGAGGTTTTAAGATGGAAAATGATTTGATTTAATCAAATTCAAGATGCTAGCTGTCGAGTGGGCACGCATTGCACGCTGTAAAATTCTACAATCTCTATGAAATATACTGTTAATTTATTACCAAGTTTGGTGAAGAAATCGATTATTGACTTGTAATAATAAAATATTTCAATTGCTCTGAGTCACTAGGCACTAAATTATTTATAAGATTATGAAATCGTACTCTGGTTTATAAGTTCAATATTTTGAAACAGCATATATTGGTGATTTGATTTTGAATTATACAAAAATCACAAATATTTAATATCGTGTTCACAATTCTTGATAAATAAATCTTTTTAAATCCATAAATTTAAATAAAATGAATGTTTTAATCAAGTTTTATTTTGCAAAGAGCTTTTAATATTATTTATTCATTATATTATTACATTTGGCAAACTGTTAATAATTTCATCGGGAATTTCTTCAATATTTTCTTCATATCTTGTAAAATCTTTTCAAATATTTTTTTCTCATATGCTGTCAACACATAATTATACTTTTCACGAGCATAAATGATTGCATACATGCTATATAAGTATAACCACCTTTTTTCTATGTACTATTTTGTAAAAATTCAGTACACAATCATCATAAGTAAATAATTAACCGTAACAATAGTTTTAACAACTTGATAAATTTACTGTTTATCATGAAATCTATTTAGCAACAATTTTTCTCAGGATTGCAATGTTTTTTCAACAGATCATTCTGAATCTTCATCACAGTAGCTTTCAAGGAGCTCTTTTCAGTTGCATCTAGATTTTTCAATTGGGTTACCCTGTCTTCTCAATAACCTGGAATGTAAAATTAAATTTACATAAAAAAAAGAAAAAAAGTGTATTATTTTAACACGCATTGTGTGTTATAAAAACACAGTTTACCATGTTATTTCAAAGTATGAATAATAACATAATATTTATATAAATATATCTGAATAAAAAAAAATAATAATAATAACTGATCTGTGTTAAAATAACACGCTTAATCGTTTTATTACAAGAGTGTTATTTGAAGATGGTTAAGTGTGTTCATTTAACACACGTTAAACCGATAACACGGCTGCAAATGTGTTGAAAATGCTACAAAATAACACACATCGATTTGCAGTGGCAGAAAACGATTCTCAAAGTTTCAATTCATTCGGGGATTCAAACAACTTATTCAACAGGAGAACCTGCGAGGACCAAACATTTGAGTCACTTTTTTGTTTTTTTAGATATTTTTAAAAAAATTCTTGTTCAAAGCCTATTGCACTTACAGAGATGAAAGATTGTATTTTTTTTTTCTCTTTATGAACTTTAAGGGAAAAAGTATTTTCAAATCTCAACTCAATAAATTTAATTGTGAGTAATTTATGTTACTGGAGGTACTTTTTACCATTTTCAAAATTTTTAAGTAAAAAAACGGAAAAAATGTGAGGTCAAAAAAGAGCGCCATCGCGCTTGCAGAGATGCGAGAGTGAGCTTTGTACACAAATTTTAAAAAATGTTAAAAATAACGTATGTTTGCTTGGCAATATAGATAGAAAGGCTCAATCAGAGGGAACATTAATAGTTTCATTACACCCCCCAAAGTTTTATTACACTCAACTCTCTGGACATATTGTAAGTTTAAACAAAATCTTTTAGAAATAACTTTCTATATGTAAGAAGTACATCTTACAGAGGTCAAATTAAAAATTAAGATTGCAATTATAATTATTTATATTAACAATCATTAAAGTTAGATGAAAATATAAAATTTTACTTTTGGTTTAAAAAAAAATCTTTTAAAAATAAATGCATACGTTAAGTATGTAGACCTTACCGGACTTTTCATCAGTGAAATAAAAAAAAAGGTGATTTGGACGCCTGTTAGAAGCGAAGCGTTTCATATGAGAAGAACGAATTAAATATCTCTCTCGCGGGATAACTTTCTATATCTATCTTTGTGAATTTAATTTATCCAACCGTAGGTTCATAAATCATTTAAAAATAATATTATTATTAATTAGTAGTACAAATGAAGGTCTGAATTGTCATAGTCATCCCCGAGAAGCAACAAATTGGTTTATACATAGTATAAAAAAAATGTTGAAAATTGTATTCCCCAATAGGTCCGTACTGTGCATTCCTTAGAAGCGCATAAAATAAACTCAAAAAAAAAAAAAAAAAAAAAAAAGGTAAGATTTTGATAAAGAGGACGAGTAGGCATCAGAAGAGGAGTAAAGTTAGTAATCCTTATTCTCAGGATATAGCGGCCAGGTCGGGGTCATCTCGGTGCGGCCAGCAGCATTCTTATCTCGGCGGTATATACGCAGCGAAGGTGAATGAAGCACTACGAGCATATACGCACCTCCTCGGCTAGGACAGGCTAGCTATTTCAGGTAATACTTAAGTCAGTCAATAAGAATTTGAGCCGCCGCTGCCGCCGCCGCCGCCGCCGAAGCCGAGAGGTGAACGTAGGGCACAGGTCGCCGTTGCTCGTGCGAGCCTGCGAGGGGGAGGGAATAAAGCGCAAGCTGCGAGCCTGTGAGAGCGAGAGATAAATATGGGCAGTGGCGCGGCGTGGGGAGGAGTGGGCTGGCTGCGCGGCGCGTACGCTCATCGAGAAACGAAGAATAGAAGGAGGATGAGGAGGAGAGAGAGAGAGATGCGTGTGAAAAGGCCTCCTCTGAGTCCTCGGTCCAATACGCCGCGGAGCACCGACCGGTGGGAACGGGTCAGCGAGCTGCGCGCGTGCGTCTAAAATGTTGATTTTACTAAAAGGAAGGCGACCCATCGCATAATATGATCTGTTGAGCGACTATCCGCTCCGTTATTTCCTCCGCTCCTCCTTCCATCACCTTTCGTTTCCGCAAACTTATTAGTACTTTACCATCTATGGATCACGTTAGCCATTAAACTCCAGTCCTCCCTATTAATTAACGGGAATTACAGCGGCATCAAACTCTGCATTGAGATTCTTCTTTTTAAATCCCCCACCCCGCATAGGCAATGAATAAGCGTGATTGTTATAGATTTTTGCGTCCCAGGCCTCGAGCAATTTATGTTTATACTGCTTTTGACGCTTTTAAAATTCGAATATTATTAACGTCCAAAGACACCAGCGACTTGTACCTGTACTACTTAAAGCACTACCGCCTGCCGATGCTAATTAACCAACGTGAATATCTCTGCCTTGATTTCTTTTTCTTTTCTTTTACTTCTTCTTCTTCTTCTTTTTTTTTTTTTTATTGTCCACTCCAGATGACATGTGATACGAATTTTTATAACACGGTGATTCAACCTCTGAATTATTTCATCTCTAAATTTAGTTTCGATCCTTTTGAGTTATCTCTTACCCAAATCACATTAATATCCGTAAACATTTTTTTTTCTTATCCACATATTTATATAGATAGTTGCTAACGTGCGCAACATTTAAGTAATGATAAAATTTTAACTTGTATAGTTTTTTTTAAATCAACAGTCAATTGCAAACTACCTAATTCTATTTATGTATTGTCTTCGATTTTTCTCTTCAGCCTCTCATTAATAATTTTAAATCTTCAAATTTTTGGCTAAGGTTTTTCTTCGCTGGGACCGTCGCTATAGTCTTTATAATTTAGACCAATTTCCAAATCCATTCGTACAAAGATTTTTTATAAAACTATAATTTTGACATGGTCTTTTTAACAGTTAAAATTGAATTTTTCATTCAGAAATTGCTATTTTTTCGACATGGATAACTGACATAAGTCTGAGTAAATAAAAGAACTACGCATTTACATTCAAAAAATCACTATTATTTATAAAAAAGCTGTACACAATAAAAATTCGTTTCATTGATAGATTCTGTTATGCCTCTTCTACCCTGGCGGATTAACTTTATAATTGTTATATCTTGCTTCCATACTTGTAAACTATACCAATTTTTGTGGTTATCGGTAGAGAATATTTATTTTTAATCTAATTTCGAAAAACATGTATATTTAATCAGAAACGAGATATAAAAATTTAAAAGTTAAGCCGATCCTCGGATGATCCACACTTTTTTATCAGATTAATCATAAAAATAATTGTATTCCATCTTAAATAATGAATTGTCATCAGGTACCATTCTAATTTATTAGATGATAAAGATTAAAAAAAATAATAATAATATAAGAGAGCGGCGTTGGCTCAGTGGTTAGTGTGCTTGTCTCTGCAACAACACTGCTTCAGGAGTCGCGGGTACGATTCACGTCGAAATCAACCTGGATTTTTTCATCCTGGTCAGATTTTCGTAATATTTGTAAATCAGATGTATTGTACATTAAATACTTAACTTAAATTAGGTGTTGTTATTCATTTTGAAATGATTGAAATGAAAGAAAAAGTTTTGAAATGAGAAACAGCACAAAAATGATAGCTGTATTGAATAATATACTTTGAATGAATAGCCACTCGACCAACGGATATTGCAGGTTAGTAATTGTTCAATATATTCAAATTGAGATGCAGTATAAAAAAACGAGCAATATTGTTTTGCCATATTAAAAGACTACATAATCTGGTGACACAAGAAGAGCATTGAGTTAGATAATGACAATAATTATAATGAAGAATAAAAGTAGAACATATCAGAAATTAAAAAGCCTAAAAGCGTTTGAAAAATGTGCAGCGCGTACAGTGCAGTACCCATATCGAGTACAGGTTAAACCTACATCTAAAGAAGAGGAAGAAGAAGAAGAAGAAGAAGAAGAAGAGGCTGGGGAAAAAAAGAGACAGAGAGCGACGCATATGCAATACAGGAGAAGAGGAGCGTGAGTAAGTATAGGAAGAGCCGCAGCAGTGCAGCAGGTATTATAAGCAGCAGGCGCGCATTTCTCTCCCAAAGGTCAGCCGTAACTTCTTAGAGCTCCGTGTAGCAAAAGCAGCGACGAGAATTCGCGGCGTGGAGCTTCGGAGATAACCGTCCCGTATACGTATGAACCTATACCTGCTGGCCGGCTAGCGTATCAACTATAGGTACCTACTATATTGCAGCTAAAACGAACCCTCCTCGACTTTTCTCATGACCGGCCGGCCTGCACCGGAATCTCTTCTCTCTTCTCTTCTCTCTCTCTCTCTCTCTCTCCGCATGCGGTAATTCTCTGACAAATGTGCGCCTCGGAAGATTGAAAATCATCTGCGAAAAAGCGATAATTTTAACAACAGATGTCGCCTTATAATTTTACCAAGAAGAAGCGAAAGAAGCTGGAAAGCAAAAAAGGCTTACACGAAGCTGCTGCTGCTGTTGCAGCAAGCGAGATAAGCCGCGTATATTTGCGCTGACCACCGACTGCCAAGTTAAGATCGAACCTCTTCTACCAATAGCAGGCTTCAATTTTTATCTCCCATCTTTTTTCTTTCAACTAGTACATGCAACTCTGTATGTGTGTGTGTGAAAGAGAAGAATTATAAAGAAAAAGTATATCCTCTCATGTACATGTGTACGTTTCTTGCATTCAGGATTATTGTAACGCTGCACACTTTGCCTACAGAACGCCGTGCAACTACCTTTGCGATACTACTATTTACAATAAGTGCTTCATAATAAAATTTTGATATTATTTCATTTTTGATAACCCATATAAAGTGCGAGCTTGAATTGCTGCGCTTTTTCTCTCAAAACTTCCACAGCCACCCGCTTATGCATTAATTTTGCAATCAAAATTATTCTTTACTCATTTCAAATACATTTTTTTATCTTTCTCAATTTAATATTTTAATTAATTTAAATTCGTTTGAATTAGAATTTTTCACGCGATTGGTAAGCTGTGCTTCTATTGTGGGAATATTGAAAACGTAGTGAAACCGTATCTGGATAATCAATAAGAAGTCAGCATTTTTGGTTATAGCAAAATTATTCTCATCGATTTTTTTCTATATTATTTTTCTTCTTCTTCTTCTTCTTCTTCCGTTAATCCAAATTCTCGAGCTTCAAATATTAAATCAATTCTTAAATTAATTGAAAACTGAGTTATATACTCATAATCAATTCTTTTACATGTTGTTATACTTCACTTCGACAAAGTACCCCGCAGAATCCTTATAGGAAATGTCCCTCGGTCAAATTGGCTTAGATCAATGCATTTTAGTAGTTCGTAACTACTAAGCTCTAAAAATTCATACTTCAAAGGTACAGCTTACCGAAGTTGCGCGCTCTCGTTTGTGAGAGGACTTGCATCGCATATGCGCTTCTATGAGAGAACTTTGTGTTGAAGTCTGCACTTCCTTAGTTAACTATAAAATGAGCTGGCAATTATGAAAAAGATATCTAATTTGCGCTAGCGATCCCTAAATCCTGAAAAAATTCTGAAAAATGCTGAAAAACGCGAAAAATGCCCATGCTTATTTTATTTAATATTTTTTTTGTATTATTTTATATGAACCTATAAGCGGCTACTATTGCACTTGTCTATCAGGAGCCAGAAGTTTAGAAACTTGTTTAGAAATGAAGCTTCTATTTAATGGTATTTGGGATAAGCAAGAAATCAAAATAATATTCGGTACCCTAATGAATCTCTGCTTAACACGACACTGGAAACTCGCAATGGACAGCAAGATGTAGCACAAGAAAATATAGCTATTGAACTGATAGAATGATTGTGTTTATTTATATAAAAAACGTTTTTCTTAAAATACACAATTATGTGTATGAAACAAATAAATGAGTTATTTAGTTATTAGTATTTTGCAGTTAATGATCTAAAAATAATGAGTCATTAGGTATAAAAATTGATTCGAGTCCATTGTGAAAGAAAAAAAATGTAATTAATTTTTTAGCCTGCTAATTATCCTTTTTTCTTTTGATCTCTCGAATGTAAATTGTATTTTTTGCAGATTTACCACGTTTTTTGACTCATGTTTTCAAATCTGATCAAAAGGAAATATAATCTTATTTTCTTTCTGCATAATCGCTCAAACCTTTTGAATTGGGTTATTTTACAGCAGTTTTCAGAATTTTTTTTAAAATTATGTAAGAAAGAAAAGAGTAAAAAAATAAAAGTATAAAATAATGTAGAAAAAAATATTAAATAAAATAATTAATATCGTAAGCATGTGCATTTTTTTGCGTTTTTCAGCATTTTTCAGAATTTTTTCAGGATTTAGGGATCGCTAGCGCAAATTAGATATATTTTTCATAACCGCCAGCTCGTTTTATAGTTAACTAAGGAAGTGCAGACTTCAACACAAAGTTCACAATTCCTCTCACAAACGAGAACGCGCAACTTTGGTAAGCTGTACCTTTGAAGTATGAATTTTTAGAGCTTAGTGACCGTAGGCACTTTTGATCTACTAGTTACGAACTACTAAAATTCATTGGTTTAAACCAATCCGACCGAGGGCCATTTCCCATAAGGATTATGCGGGGTCCTTTTCGCGAAATGATTTCACATTTTTATGGGTAGGCAGGTAGCTCACTAAGCGTCGACTGTAGAATGAGCACACGACCCATTATAAAAATAATTATTACAGAAAGCAAATACTATAATGAAGTATTTTTTTATCGCATTTTCAATGGATGGGTTGAAATTTTTCTACAACACTATTATAATAAAGTAAAAAAGGCTAAAGTACAGTTTCAAAACTGGCATCCGTTCTTATTAGTTTTTTGCATTACTTCTATCGCTTACTTTAACTTCTAATTGACTTTTCTGTAATAATTATTCTTAGTTTAATTATAATTAGACACTTGATGGCCCACCCAAACTTGCATACAATCATTAGTTACACACGGGGTTGACGAGCGTATAGTGCGTAGGAGGGAAACTTTAAGTACTCTGGCAGAATATTATTTTAATTAACTCTTTCAGGATTTTTTGCCCTTGGATAGCGCACATGAAATTATTTATTTTTCTCGTGATACATTTTCTCCAAGGCTCTGCCAAAGACGGGATATTGTACGAAGCACGTTTTTTGATTTTTTGGCAGCTCCGGAGGGGACGTAAGCCAGAAAAACAAAACAATAAAAAACTATGGGAATAGCGTCAAATTTTTCAAATTTTTATCTAATACGAAATTTACCATTAAAAAAAAAAAAAAAAATACGATTTAAATAAGTATTTTGCTTTGCAATAAATTATATATGTACTTATAAAAAAAATACTTATATTCAGTGTATTCACAATTATTTAAAACAGATTTTGTGGATGAATGAAAAATTTTAACTTTAAAGTCGGTCCTTCGCTCCTTGTTTTTGGTGTCTAATGCGAAAAAATACATTTCGAAATGTGGTCTTAGCCCAAGTCAAAGTGTAATCAGACTTAAAAAAAAACTCGACATTGAGTTGTAAAAAAGTTTATAGATCAAGAAATTACAATAAACGATTAAGGTAAAGATGCCAATTATGATCACAAAAATCGCTACTTTTCAGAATTTTGAATTTTATTGAAAAAACAAGGAAGGTTAGAGTAAATCTTTTTATACATACTTAATTTTAAGGTTCTTAGAAACATTGAAAATTTTTTTCTATGAAAATTTTATTTATTTATCGAATAATTAATGTTTAAATCAAGACCCAATTTTGACCCCAATTGATGAAACAATTTTATACCTGTCCCCAGTGTATGGAACACTTTTACATGTGAAATCTCGTCTGTGACTTAATTACCCCAGTTGATAGAACGGAATCAACAAAATTTATGCATTTCATCGTTTCTAAACAAGAAAAAATTTGGGTACGTAAGTCACAGACGGGATCTCACGTGTAAAAGTGTTTCGTAAACTGGGGTGAGGTATAAAATAATAGTCTCATAAATTCAGTCCAAAAGGTCTTGACTTCAAACATCAATTATTCGATAAATAAATAAAATTTTTTTGTAAAAAAAATTTAATTATAATTATTAAAAATTATAGTTTACTTTTTATTATTTATTTAATTTTCTAGTAATTTTATTTTTAATTTTTTGTTTCATATTATCTTTTACTTTCCTCCTGTTTCCGATAAATCTTAAGATTAAAAAAAGAACCTTAAATATAAGTGTGTGAAAATAAATTTTCTATAATATATGCTTTGTTTTTTCAATGTAATTCATAGTGCTGAAAAGTATCGTTCTCCACTATTGAGATATTTACCTTATACCTTTAAATTTTTTTTTACAATTTACTTTTGAAAAATCGGAAAGTATTTAAAAATCTAGATCTCCAATACTTGGTTAACTCTGAATTGAATGAAACTTTTTTAAATTTTTTGCCCTAAAATTTTTTTCTACTCGACTAGAAAATTCAATATTCTAATATTCTTAGGGGTTACAGCGCAAGTTTGTTTATTACCTGAAGTTTGCTCTTATAGCTGATCAGCACCGTGGACTGTTGAGGTTATCATTCAGCGCCAATTTTTATAAACTTAATGAAGATTCGTCAGAACAAACTTACAATTTATATTCGATTCAACAATTTACAAAATTATTTTTAATAAATGACAGAGGATATTCTAACGGGCAATTGCTAGAGAAAAAACAATAGCTGTAGGTATAAAAACGGCCGGGTTTAAGAAATTTTTTTTTATTAAATTTATTATCTGTTTCCCTTTATAAAAGAGAGCTGTCGCCATCTTGCGTAAGCGTAAGATTTTTATTCGTGAGCTGATTTGTAAAGAAGTTTTTAAAATATTCGAAAAGTGCATTTTGAGGTTACTCTTATTGTTTTTTTCCTATGCGCGCTTGAAGCGCTAGTCTACTCAGAAGAGCTAGTAATTACAAATTTTCAAGGCTTAATTTTTTTTTTTTTTTTTAAGGTTTTTTGAAAACAAAGTCAATTTGTTTAAAATACAGTATGAATTTGATTTTAAGTTGTAGTTAGGTTAATATCAAATTTTAATAAATCACTATGAAATTCATAGTTTTGCTCATCGGCTACGACTTCCTTAGGAAGTTTTGTTTAAAATCAATGTTTTGCAAGCAAATAATCTTACCCGAGTGGGTCTTGACGACGACCCGATAGACCCGGGTCCACCAGGTCAACGTCGACATACCCTCGAATATGTGTGTTTAGTTGCAAAACATCGGTTTTAAACAAAACTTCCTGGGGAAGTTTTTTCGACCTGGTGCACCCGGGTCTATCGGGTCGTCGTCGACGCCCACCTGAGAGCCCTTTTTACCTTGGTGCAGGTAACTCTTTACTCCGGATTGCGGTAGCAAATGACTATTAATCTGACGGTTAATCTGTTTAAATGGGCCCGTGAGATAGCAGGTTCTTACTCTAAACCGACGTACCTCATGACTAACTGGCCACCTATCGGGAGTTACACTTTCCACATTTTTCGGGTGACAATTCAGGAGGTTCCACTGTCCTCTTTCTTTCACACAAATTGAAAGCAAAAGAATAAAAAAGAGATAAGAGGCAAGAAGAGAAGACAAATGAGTGGGCAGGAGAGGTAAATAAAAAAAAAAAAAAAAAGCGAAACAGCAGCACCAAGAGAAGAGGTGGAAAAAGGAAGAAGAAGAGACACTGGACGACCGTAGCTAGGAAAGGATCAAGAGTCAGCTTATATCTCCTCGTTTTATCCGGCACCTTTGGGTGCTGTTCTCGCAGTATGGCAAGGAGCTTGCCTTTCGGTAATTCGCTGCCGGTGTAGCATCGCAGAAGCCGATCTATATCGCGAGCCACGTTACATGCATACTCTCGTGCACCAGCAGACTATAATCGAAGGGGGGGACCGTTTTGGAACATCGCTTCTCTCACCCACCTCGCGCGCGTCGTCGCATCGCCTTGGCGTGCACGCCGAGGCCCGAGCGATAAGCGAGCCTGCCTATGTAAAGGAAAATAATAAAATACTACGTACGCCCGCACGACGACCAATCGAGCAACCGACCGCGACCGATACCTTCAACTTTAAACTTTCTTTTTTTTTTCTTCTTCTTCTTCTTCTTCTTCTTCCTCTTTTTTTACTTTGCTCACTTTTTTCTCTCCTTGCTATTTGAGCTGCTACTGCATGCATGCGTACCTCCACCATACAGCAAACATAAACTCTGTCAGAGGCCTTTTCCTCTACGTCCAGCTTCCTTTTTTATCCTTTAGCACGCTTGTTACAAGCTCTTTTTTTTCCTTAACTTTATATACATATACATACGTCTCCCTTTCTTGGTTCCACGGTGTTTCGCGCGACAAATAGAGAGAAACAGGCAAGCACGATCGCGCGGACCCAATGATTTAGCTGCGATACCTTTGCGTCGCGTCGGTCTACCTGCATCCTCGCCTGTAGATCCGATGTTTATATTGCTGGGGCTGGTGCTCGACTCTTCCCTCTTTTATTGATCGTCTGATTTGATATACGATATGTGTAATCTTCCTTTCATCGGTTTTCAATTCATTCCTCGTGAATTTTATTGCTGCCGCTTCTACTCTCTACCCTTTACCCTTTCAACCCAATCCTCTTATTTCTGTTTCTCCTTCACTTCCAAACTTATTTGTTTTGATTTTTTTTTTCTTTTTTCTCTCTCTGAATCTTCAGCTAAATATACTGACATTGCTGCTACTCACATTCCATTATGTGATATTTGATGATCAAATATTTTTTTAAATCCTGTTATGATCTAAAAGTATTCTTCAAATAAGTTCAAAAGACTTTAAATTATAAAAACTCAAAATAATAACTTTGTCTTCAAAAACTATAAAAAATTTTCAAAATAAGAGAACGAAAAAGTTTCTTATTTAGGAAGCAAAGTTGCAAAAATAATTTTATCAAAAGAAAAAAATTATTTTACAAACAAAAATTCTAATTTTAAAATAATTATTTCATGGTTTATTGCAGTCCCGATAAGTAAATACGTAGCCGCCCAGTCAGGGCCAAATAGGGGCTTGGTACGATGCAGCACAGCAAGAATTTATTAGCGCTCTGGGTAAAATTCAATTAAAAAAAAAACTTGAAAATCGTAAAGTTTTGCTGAATACAAAAAACGAACTATCTATAAATTATTTACGTACAACAGACAACAGTGACTTCGGTAGAGCACACAACGGAGTTAGCCGAGCATGGCCCACCTGATTAAAAATTGACATCGTCTTTTTTGACTTACATGGAGAGGCTAAACCCTGCGGGTCACCGATCCTAACGAAACTTTGAGGATGAAGAAATCCATCAATAATTCCGTCCAATGGGACCTTGATATCGTTGTGCCATACAGCTCATAAGGCATTTTTAGCACTTTTTTGGTTTTTTAGCTAATTTTACAAAAATTCCTCTTCAAAGCCTATTGCACTTACAGAATTTTGCAACCTCGCATTCACTTTGTTTTTTCATTTACTTTCAAGGAAAAATATACTTAAGTTCACTTTTGTTGAGTTTGAGCCTGTGCTAAGAGAATTTCCAAAAGCATTTTTTAAGGGTTTTTGGCTTTTTTAAACTTTAATTGTACGTGAACAACTTAATGAAAACGATGTCTAAGAATATTTTTTGTCAAAAATTCATGAAAAAACAATAAGAATGCGAGGTTGCAGAATTCTGTACGTGCAATAGGCTTTGAAAAGGAATTTTTGGAAAATTAGCTTGTTTAGACGCTTGAAAAAGAATCATCGGTGATTCTGGAGTGCATAGCCCCTCGAACTAAGCCACGATCCAGTACAAAAGTTCAGTCTCTAAAACCTAAAATGATTAACTAATTTTCGTTTATGTGGCCGGAAATGAAAAGGACGACATGTGCGATTTCCATTTTTACATTTTCTGACTTGAAAAAATATGCAAAATCGGAATTCAATAGCAAAAGTGGAGGGTCATGACTCTTTTTTTTACGGATTCAGGTGGGCCCCTGCGAGAGGTTGAGCACATCCTTTTTTTAAGTTTCCATTTACAGAACCAAACTCTTTATGCCGTGAATTCATTCTTATTTCCTGGATTGATTGTGAAAGATTATTTCAACTGAGAGATTCTATATACTTAAAATCGATGCTGGAGGTCGAGAGACAACTTTGTATACAAAGGAGTGCAGCGCTGCAGCCACTTCATGGCTCAATTCGATGGACTTGAAGTCGAAAAACTTGGAAAACGCATAAGCTTAAAACCTGAAGTTTCCAGATAAGTCATTTAAATGTTTGCTACACAAGCAGTTTGCCTACTTATACTAACAAAAACACTAAGAATGCAGAAAATTTAAACACTGGGACTGATACGGCAACACGCGTCTCCACATAGGATGATAATAATGACGACCAGATTGAACTAGTTATACTTCGAGATGTGCAGCAGGAGTCGACTTGTTGGCAATGGGAGGTGAATGGTGATCTGTTTTGCGACAGTGATTGGATCACACGGCAGGAGGAGACCTGTGGTTCGGTGCAGTTGATGTACAGTGGTGAGTGATTCATTGGCGATGGTATAGTTGTAAAATGGTTGCTGCTTCGCTATGTGATAGTTGATTTCGTCAAGCTCCAGTTAGTACACATATTAGGTTACTTGTTTGGGGTTGTTGGAGCAAATTTGGGAATCTAAATTGGGAATTAAAATAAAAATTAGTGTTAAAATTCTGGAGCGATTCAGAGTCTAATAGCCGAGGTATTAGTTATTATTTTTTGGCTCTTTTGTTAACATAGTTAAATTACAATTGAATTTTTTCATAACTGTTTTCAATAAGTCAAAGCAATGCATACAAAAATTTTCATTAGATTTCTTGAGGTGAAAACAAAAAAACCAACGATCATTTTAGCTTCAAGCCAAAAAATGACGTTTTTGAAATTAGCTGGTACTCGAGCTACCATTTAAGTGTATATTCTATATAATAAAAAAATCACAATTTGACTCACTTTGTAGTTAAACGTCCTTAAAAATATTTTTTCCTTTAAGGCGAAGTCAAAGGGATCATTTTAACAAAAAATTGAAGATTCAGTAAAATTAAAAATGAAATTGAACGAGCTATACTTCCTTAATCTATCTTTTAAGCCCAACCCCATCAACATTAACGTCTGAATATGGGAAATCCTTCCTAAAAATTCAATATATATAGATATATAGCAAATGATATTAAGATACAAAAATGTTCAAAACTGTTTGCCATATTCTGACATTGATTTTGATCCGGTTTTGTTGGGATTGCGCTTAAAAGATAGCTCAAGGTAGTAGCTTGGGCGCTACAGAGCCCCTTTTTTCATTTTCGTTATAGTTTAATTTTAACTGATTTTTTGCGCAAATTCTGAAACTCACCTATGACTTCGCCTTAAGTTCATAAAGAGAAGAAAAAAATATGAGGTCTTCAATCTCTGTAAGTACAATAGGTTTTGAACACGAATTTTTCGAAAATTAGCAAAAATAATGAAAAATGCTAACAGTTCCATATATTTGCAGGGTGAATCGGTAGAAAGATCCATTCAGAGGAAATATTAATGGAATTTTGCTCATCATTCGGTACGAAAAACTATCTCCAAAGTTTTTTAAAGATCTGTTTCGCAAAGAATAGGTCATCTCATTATTAGTGTTTTTTAACTCTGTGAATATTTTTGTTGAAAAAAGAAATTCTAGAAATTCTCTAAAACGTTGAAGAATGATGGTGTTCAAACACTAAAGTTCAAAGGAAAAATCAAGGCAAGAAGATTTAAATTTAAATCATGAATTTAAATTACTACTGGTTTTCTTATAAATATTTCCCATATTATTCAAGCGATTAAACCGGTACCTGGAACAATAAACCCGACCAAGAGAAGATTTGGAATGAAACGGAGCACTAAATGAAATCGTGTTTCTCTTCGTAAACTACGATATTTTCAATCACTTAATAAAAATGGCTAGCAGGAATTCTTTATAAAAGTTAAAATTATATTTTTCTAAAAAACAACTGAAAAACTGATTTACGCTTTGCGAGAAGAATAGTTTGTAAAGAATATCTGAGTATAATAAAAATGTGAAAGAAGACGTAATTATTAATTATTTATTTATTTATTGATAAATCTCCGAAGGACTCAAATATCCTATTTTGACGTATAAATAAAAAAAAATATATATATATTTTTTTAGAAGGATGTGGTTGAAATTAGAGTTAAAAAATTAAATTAATGATTTGTGTACGTTAATTAAAAATAATTAAGCATTTAAGTTCGAAGTAAACGTTGACTCGCTGCGGAGTGTCGATTACCACACGATAATTTACTATAAGGCCTGCTCGAGAATAGAGAGAGAGAGAGATACGCAACCGAAGGTGAATGTGCTTATGATAAAAAAAAAAAAAAAAACTAGTTTGAGTAGAAAAATTGATGACAATGAAGTTTATTCTGTAACGGCAATATTGTAGCGAAAGAAGAGATGAAAAATAAGAAGGTAGTGGAGAGCAATGCGTCAGGCAGATATAATGAAAATTCTGACATGCAAAGCAACACAATTTGCTCTTCTTAAATAGCGCGGTGTTGGGGGAAGAGCTGCAAAGTGCAGATTTCCCAGCGCGTAAAGTATAAGGTCGCAGGGAAGCGAGTAAAATCAGCGGCGGTAATATTAAAAAGCTGGCATAACTCGTTACCACGTTCGCTCGGAGAGGTGAGGCGAGCGGGAAGGGAAGAAGGCGACCTCTGAACCGATCTCCGAGCGGCGTACCATCACCTGCTGCAACCGAATAGCATCGGCTCTCTCCTCTCGTGCACTATCGCTCCGCGCTTTGCGCGACGTTGCACTCGCGAGTCGCGCGGAGCAGAGAGCTAAAGTCAAGAGTTAAGTATAGCCGCTGAGGCCGGCCAAGTATTGTAAGCACACAATTCATAGCTCTGCGAATGGAGCGGCCATTCAATGCAGGTTCACAAGGCCTCTTCTCAAACGAAGCACGCATGCATGTACAGGAGAATCGTGTTTTGTTGCTGCAGCCTGCCTTTGGTAGCACTGGGTAGCACTACCAGCGCGCTTTTAAATTCTTCTTTCTCTCTCATTTCTTGTCAACCGATTGCGGTAGCCGGGAGCTGCAGCATCTTCCACTTCGTGACGCTTAAATTGCGCGAGTCCAGACGTCGTTCTTGTCGTTCGCTTCGTCGTGCTGTTGCTGCTGCGTTAAGCAGAAAACGCGAGAGACATGTTTAAGAAGAGGAATAATCATTCAACAATAATCAAATTGCGACGTACTTTTTAATTATCTCCGCGTTAGCAGCTCTATTTATTTTCAATCTTTTTTACCGCGTCATTTTCCACAAATCCAGAATAATTCATTTTTATTGGATTTTAAAAAAATATATTTTTAAATTATTCGCGCAATCGACGTTCTAAAGAGCTGAAATATTATGACTAACTTGAAACCGATCGTGGCGTCGGATTAAATTAGATTTTTATCTATCACGGATTAAAAGTAATGACGATCTGTAAATGACCTTCCTTAATCGATACTAAACTCAAAAGCGTCGATTTATTATAAAGACTACATGTGTGTGTGTGTATCTTCAACAAGTTATTTGAGTTCTAATTATCATTATTTTTTCAAATTTAAATATTTTAATATCTTACGAAAAAAAAAGTCAACTACAGTTTTATCATTTAATTATACGTCGTACGTGTTAATTCATTCAAATTTAATTTCTCAAAAGATTAGTACTGTGATAATGATTTCTAAATTTAATAACTTTCAAGAATATTGATGATTACTACTCTTCAAAACTTTACGATCATAAAATGTATTTTTAACTTTCAAATTTCAATTGCCGCGTGCAATACAAAGCAAAAAAATCCGTTTTTCCGAGTCACTATTTTTCAAGCATTAATTGTTACTTCCTAAAATAAATTTTCGGGATTATTGCACATTTTCAAGGGAGATCTTCGGTTTACGCTCGAGCATTACAGAAATACCGCATTAAAATCTACAATTTTTTCGCAGGATGCTGAAAAAATGAGTCAGAAATTGTGTTCATTCACTTTTTTTATCAATTAATCATCAAAAAAATGTTTATTTAACTATAAACTAACACAAAAGTTACGTCCATTGTCACACGTATCCGTCACATATGGTTTTTTGGTTGTCAGAAGTTTGAACGACTGCAGAAGTTTTCATACTTGATGTTTGTATTAACTTTTTTTTTTCAAAAGAGGAAATCTTTTAGAACAAAAAAAACCGTTGCAGAAGCTTGTAATATTTATAGTCAATTTATAATAATCAAAGTATATGTATCCTAATTATGCGTTTTGGTCCCTAATTCTGCGGGTATAAATATTTATGAGAAAAATTATTGTTACAGATAAAATTTCTGTAGTTATAAAATAAAAATTAACCTTCAGAAAAAGTGGATAAATTTTTAGATAGAACAAAAGTTTGCTGTGCAGGTTAAAAATTTAATAACATAATATAATAAGTTTGAGGTAAAAAATGAAGGTAGAAGAGGGTCAAGGGATGGAAGGCGAAGGGATAGAGTAAAGAAAAAAAATTGAATTGAGGAAGGACAAGTAAGGGACAAAAGAGACAATACAAACAGGTAGAATGACGCGGTGATGTTATTGCAGCAGCGTGGGTAAGTAATAATTAGGCTCAGTGCAAAGCGGCGGTAAAGAGATGATCGGCGCGGCCGCAGTGTCGGCGGATGGTTTAAAGAAGTTAAGTATTAAGAGGCTGTCTGGGTGGCTATTGGATGCATCAGCAGCGTGGGTAGTACTGCGAAATTTTTGCGTGTCTTACCACTACCCACATAACAACAAAAAGCGTGCATGCCAAAGCGATGAGGAGGAACGAACGTACGGAGCAGAAATAAGAAAAGAGAGCATCTCTCAAAGGCTTGCCTGCATGGAGAAAGATAATTGGGTTCACCAGCCTAAGACTATAGGAAGGTAGGGGTATAAGATATGCAGGATAAGCTGGAAGCGGCGATCGGATTCTCACGCGCTCCCTTGACCGACCGCTAACTTTACCTTTGCTATATGAGATTCTGCTACATCTCTTTCTCTCTCTATCTATCATGCTGCCAAGTGTAGATCAGCTGATTACACTTTGTGGCTTATGTTGTGACTTGTGCTCGTCACAAATAAACCTAATGTAAACTGTATTAATTGCGTCTAATTTTATGTGATAAATAAAAACAGTTTAAATCCTTTGAAAGTGACAACCAACCAATATTTTTTACCAGAAGGATCAGTATGTTGCTTATTAAAATATTGTTAAAAAATTACCATAAGATGAATTGATTACCCCTTTGATTTTTTGTTATTAACTCTGTTCATTTAAACTCCTAGGTATTATTATTATTAATAATTTGGATTTTAGATTGTCTGGCTCGCCTCAAAATATCTTTTTACTACTTTTCGGCACTAGTTCGAATTGTGCATATCGTTGATTCATTAACACCGAAGCGCCTTAACAGTTTCACCTTCTCGAAAGTCATTTAAAATTTTCAATTTATCAGCCAAAGTCATAACTCTTCTAGTTATACATGGAGATTTTGAAGTTTTTGGAGTTGTTGATGGAGCCATTATTTAATATTTTTATATATTGTCATATAATATTGTGCAAGATAATCAGGATATGATTTGCATTTTTTTTTTTTTACTACCTGTAACCGCGGATAAGGGTGACCTAACCCGCGTATAATTAGGGTTGATCGCATTTGACAAACGGCGTATAAGGGTAAACCGCGTATACCAAGACTTCGTATAACGAGGGACTACCTGTACTTCTAGTCATGCTAGCAAATTCAAATTTGGTACAGTTATTATTGTATGCTCTCTGTTGTAAAAACAATCTCGCTACCTTGAAAATTGTAGTTCGATCACATGTTCTAACTTGAACTGGAAGTTGTCAAGTTGGGAACAGCAATCTCTCTGTTTTATGATGAACGATGATCGATTGTTTTCGATTTATTATTGATGTCATTGGTCGAGAACATTTAATTCAAAATTTGAATTGTGCTGAAGTTGAAATGTTGAATACTTTGTAATTAAAATTGTTTTTGCAATAGTGTTTTTTGAATAATTGTATACTTTGTTTAAATAAATAGAAAATTTTTTTGTACAATTCTAGAAAATAAAATGAGAATCTTTAATATTTTCAAAAAAACTATTTTAATTATAACCAAAAAATATCGAACTGAGGTTACATAATTGCAGGTTTCTACCGTTTCTAAGTATATATTATGAATTAATTGAATTACAGGTTAATTGAGAAAACGCTCGGAAAATTTTTTCTTAACTTCCTTTTTTTGAAATTGAAAGTGAAAATCATCATAAATTTACTTTCAAGATTAAAAATTTGATGGCATAGTAAAGTTGGGAACACCCAATATTCTAGTACCTCTACAAATTGGGAACACCCTAATTTCTATTGTTTATGCAGTTAAGGTACACCCTATTCTCAGAAAAAATTTTAAGTAGTCTTCCAATAAATTGAGATAAATGTATCAAGACAAACTTTTATGAGGGTTATTTGGGATGAGTTAAGGGTTTTAAGGTTAAACCTGGTATAAAAATCTACGACTTTTGAAAATTTATACAAGAAAATTCATTATTTTAATTTCATTCCAAATTTTTTTTTAATGTTGTTTATCCGACAAGCGTCTAAAACGTCTAAAACCAACTTCACTCTTTATGGCGAAACGTCTGGGACTCGAAAATTTTCTAAAAATTTGGGCATCGATTCAAAACAGAAAAAAAAATACAGCAAGCGATTTGTTATTAAGTTCAGATTAATTTAAAAAATAAAAAATAAAAAAATGTTAAAATACTTTTACCTTGCGAATAAGCTTACTAATTGACTTTATTATCATAATTAGATTACTTAATAATATATCATAAATTCCAACACTACTGACTATATTCATACACTTTTTTCAAATCATTTTGCACCCATAGCCAGAGAAAACAAATGAACAGAATTCATTTGTTTTTTTTTATAAATCATTTAATTAAAAAATAAGCTTATTTTAAATCATAAAATCGTAGATTAAAAACAGATATGTGTAGATTATGATTATGTCGTATTTATTCACTTAATATAATTTACTTTTCACAATAGTATCTTTCACAGTTTCACCTTACAGTCCGTGTGGCAGTGTCAGGATGACATCGTACGAACGAACACATATTGTTTTTATATTTGCGGTACTTAATTGATTAATTAATTTTAATTATTATTAAAAAAATCACATGCGCTTCTTACAAGACAAAAATACACTGTTGCTTGTATAAAAATGCAAATGAATGTACTAATGTGGATTTTTGGAGTTACAACAAAGAATTATTACACAAGATAAAAACACACTTATTACAAATTAATTATATCATAATTGACTAAAACATCATAATCAACACACGTGACAAAACTTACTAGACACAATTTTTTCAGTAAAAAATTTTATAAGATATTATTTTGTACTAAATTAAGTTAAGATCTTTAGTTTTAATTTAAACGGCCAATCGCCATTAATTTAGTTAGTTATATTCTAAAGAAAGTTTTTTTCGTTTGTAATTTTTTCTTTAGAATTTTAAAATATATAAAACACATTAGCAAACGTAACACACAAATGAATGTAATCAAAGCTAAAATTAACTTAGTCTCTCGTCAAATACCCATAAAATGCAGACATTTTGGCTGATAATATATTCTCTGTAAGAAAAGTTAATTTCGGATGCATAGTTAGAAAATTTACTAATGTTTTATTTAATTGATGGCCATACAGAATGGCGCAAATCAATGTATCAGTGCCATCATCTCGTAATTTAAGTCTCGTGCGAAAAAGTTTTTCGGAAAAAAGTTGTTTGGTTTGGAGGGAAAGCTTGAGTCCGTTTTTTTTTTTTTTTTTTTAATAAGAACCCCTTATTTTTCTTATCAGATTTCGAGATAATGGCACTGATACATTAATTTGCACAACCCTGTATTATTATTATTATTATTAAATGCATTTAAAATAAAAAATATAGCCAAGTTTTTGCAATAAGATGAATTTAAAAAGTGTTCTTTTTAATAAACAACTCCTTAACTTTCGGCTTACATTATTTATTAGCTTTAGTAATTCTGACCAACACTTCACTTTGAATAATCATCTCATAATTAATTTAAGATTTACGATTAAAAATAGTAATGTAATGAAAATAAAAAATAAATAAAAAAATTTGTCAAACGTTAGACGTTTAACAAATTTTTTCTTCGCAATTTTTATTGAAAAGTATATAAAATCAAACAAATCTGTACAGAGAAAACTTTTTTTAAATCGTAAATCAACTGATATGTTTGCTCTTTGACACTATACGCAAAATAATAATACCAATAAACATTAATTCTCTTTGAAAGTAAAAGTCGGTGAAGTTTTAGAGCAGTCATTGAACCCAGGATAATCCGTTTGACAGTAAAGCAGTATTAAGTGTAGACACTGACTCATCGGATCTCACAATTGAAAACAATATTTTGACATTGAACTTATTATGGATTAAGATCCCGCTTAAGATAGGAAGTCTGGCACTGACAGGCACTGTCAGGGTGCTTTAATATTCAAGAATGGGCGTAGTAAGGAAATGTTATGAGGCTCTAGCATGACCCCTTATCTTATGTGTGTTCATGGTACCCATAACATCTAGGGTAACGATTGAAAAAATATCAACAAAATCATAAAATTATTTAACTATAAAAGTGATGAAAATAATTTTTAATTATCAAATAATAGTCAGTATTATCAGCCATTAAAAACGAATCACAAAATATAAATTTCATCTTGAACATTATCTATAGGGAGGAGACAATTAACTAAAATTAGGTTTAAAATTTTATAATAAAAAAGGGAATAAAAAAACTTTCATAATACATTAAAAAAATCTTATTTAAAATGCATTCCATGTGTTAAAACCCAGATTTGCTGTATTTATGTATTTAGTCTTCGGAGATTCAAAGTCAAGGGTATTCACCTGTACTTAAATATCCATATGATCCAAGAGTATCACACAGTACACACCATTGCACCAATTACTCTTGTCTACCCAACTTCAAAATTTTCCTTTTTATTTCTTTATTACGTGATTGATTTTTTTGAGATCAAAATTTTATGAAAAAAAATATGAAATATCTATACTTCCAAAAATTTAACTTTAAAAATTTTAAATAGTAAATTAACAGCCTGGTCACCAATGGTTCAATTGGCCTGTGGTGGGTTTGCGGGCCTAGCTGAAGGTGAGGCATGCAACGAGGAGGACAAAAATCCTTCTCGACCAAGTTTTGTATTTTATTTTTTCGTACGAGAACCGAGAAAAAGTAGGGGTGAAGGACTTTGAGGTTGCAAGACAAAAATTTTTTTTAAATGTTTTTTTTTTAATTTTAGGCTATGATCACTACATCACAACCCTTTAAAAATTATTTTTTTATACTTTAAAGTTTACTTAGATTTTTTTAGCCGCTATATCCTACTATATTACATAGGAGTAAGGTCAGCAAAACTGAACAAAAAATGAGGACCAGCCACGAAGCAGCCAAAGTCAAAATATAAGGTAGCACAAGGTTTTTCAGTCACTTTTTAGCCATTATTTCTTATATTTTGATTTTTGATGATCTTTGGCTGATCCTCATTTATTCTCAGCTTTGCTCACCTTATTCCTATACAATATACTAAAATATAATGACTAAGACTAAAAAATCCAAGTCATTTAAACAGGAAAAATAAATTTACAAATAATTGTGATGCAGTCATAACCTAATGTTTTGTAAAATATTCAAATATAACTTATTAAAATTTAATGAAAAAGTAGTATTCAACTAAAGTTTTGGAAATCAAATACAAATTGAATTAGCAACTTATTGGATGTTAATGTATTAGCCGATATTTTTTTACGAAATAAATTTGTTAGCTAAGGCAAATAAATCCATGCTAGTGTCTTGTAACAAGCCCCTATACTTGGCCCTGCCAGAGCGGCTACATATTTGCTAATTGGGACCTTATAAGCAGAATTTGCGTTCGTCTGGCGTAAATTTGTAAATGAAATTAGATGATAAAATAAAAAATGATCTCCATGGCATCAACTTTTCCAATAGAATTAAGGGATCAAGGATGTAAAAATAAAACTTGTATAAATGAAGTACAGTGGAACCTCGAGAATTGTCTCTGTCGGCTCCTTTGATTTTGGGCAATTCCCAAAATTTTAGGTGGACCGTTCGCGACGTTCCACTGTTTGTCGCATCATTGCCATTGGTATTGATAATTGTCTGAATGCACTGCAAGCATGTAAAGACATGAGCAAGCAAGTATTAGTTTTCGTAAATTTGAATAATTTTAGAGACAATAATGATTAAAGAATCATACACTCGAGTACACACACATACAACATAATTGATTTTTCTTTCACCAATTTAATAATAATAATAAATAATATTAACGAATCTATTGCAATAGTTCGAATTTGATAGAAAGTTTATAATTTCGCTAACATAAGCGAATCAACGTCGTTATCAGTGCAATCCTTGGATCGAATTATAGAGATGAGATAAGCTACGAGTAACTTATCACGGAAAGTTAAGGGGTTCAAGAGTCTTGCTGGAGCAAGGTTTGGCGTGGTCGCGATTAGGCTCTTCCAGAGGAACCTTTGGCAAGTCCTTTGAGGAGTCTGCAGAAGGATCCTTGGAATCTTTGGTATCTGCTGGGCCCTGCTTAAGGTCCAGTCCCTTTTCCTTGTCTTTGAGAAGTTCTTTTTGATGCTGCTCTTTTTGCTGCTGCCAGATCTCGGCCCAGCGAGCATCCTTGGCCTTCTTTTCCTCTAGACTTTTCATCGCGGCTGATTGCCACTGCTCGATATTTGCGGTCGTCTTGTCAGTCCGTTGTACGTGTTCGTAACCCTGCATCCAGTACTCTTGAATCTCGCTTCTCGTAACTGAGGTTCTAGCAGGTTTTTTCACGGCTGGTTCCTTGCCAGCCCGAGGTCTAGACTTGTCGGCACCCTGGATCGGTAGCTTCTTCGGAGGTACTTTCTTCTTGCTCTCATCAGTGCTAAAACTCGTCTTGGTTTGACTGGTAGTGAGGGTCCCCCCTGTCGTCGTACCCGAGGTTCCGTCTCCGGCATCGCGTCGTTGCTGGTGTCTACGCTGTTGCTGCTGTCTACGTCGCTCAGTGTCTGTTCCATCCTTGTTACTGTCACCAGCTCCGATAGCCGACGTTGCTGCACCACCACGGGGATCTTCCATTTCCTCGTCAAACTGAGCCGAGTTGAGGAAGTGATCGCGCGCTGAGGCCCAGTGATCCTTCCGCCTGACATTGGTACCATTACTAGAGTCCAGACTGGCTCGGTGCTTTCTAGAGTTTTTGGCAACCCACGGTGGCGGTTGCTTTGATCTAACGCCATCCTTCAATGTTCCCTACAAAAATAATAAATTGTCATTTTTTAAATTATAAATAATTAAAGATTTGACGAACAATAAGTATGCACACGCATGCGCACACATTAATATATAAACGTAACAAACCCTTGAAGAGGATGTGTCGACGGGTTTATATAATTGCTGAGTCTGGTCATCTTCAGAATGGGGCGCGTGGCAACTGGAGCCTGTACGTCCATGCAACCATGAAAGTATGAAGGAGAGAACAGCACAGGAAAATCCTAGAGCGACGGTTGCCGTGAGTCGGAAGCGTGTTCTTCTAGGCACCCAGCTAGAGCTGTACTCAAGTACCGAAAGCGCCAGAAGCGCACTGCTCGCAGCATAGGAAACACCAATGCTTGTGAAGATCCAGGCATTCTAAAGGAGTGAATAAAAAAATAAACATAAAAAAACAACGTTCAAATCAAACCGCTCTGGAATGTTAGTTAAGCTCGCAAAAATGCTGTAGCTGAGTTGCACTGCTAAGATCGCGACACAAACAAGCTCGAACATCTTTAATAGAGACGTGCTCGCGAGCTGAGCCGTTAATGTGTACTCGCTAACTTTTCTCTTAATGATCACGAGTCTTATATTTTTCGTCTTATTTTTTCCTTCTTACTTTATTCATTTTAAGTCTTTTTGACTAGTGAGATAGTCGTAAAAATAGAATATTTTAATTGCGTAAAAGTACATACACTTACAATAAATATTTTTAGTATTAATTCTAAATTTTTGAGAAAAAAAAAAAAAATCACTAAATATTATGGTAGGTAAAAGATCAAGAAAATACAAAAAATCTCTTACATTATTGTTTTTCAGCAGTTTTCAAAAATTTAATTTTAAAAAGGTGTTTTTTTTTAATATTTTAAATCCTAAAAAAAAGCTATTTTGATGTGGTAACTGTAATGGTGTTAAAAAATAATGTTTACAATTTTTAAAATAATAATTAAGTATTTTAAAAAAATAATTAAGTACACTTACCACTCGATTCCAGTTAAAAGGAAAAAAAAATACTATGTGTGAGATGTCCAAAAAGAGAAGCAGCGCTGTTATTAAGAGACAGAAGACCGCAACAAATATCATGAAACGAAGCCTTCCAACAAGTGGTAGCATAAAAAGACTGACTTTTGCAGTCCCTGAGCTGCAAAGCGTGGCCAAACATGCTGCTGATGAGAGCTGTTGAAAATTTTTTTATTAGTTATTTCCCTCTTTTATCACCGATACATTAAGTCATTTGAATATCCCGCTTCGAGAACGACCTAATTAGTTGATCCCATAAATAAGGTAAATAATCTATAATAAACAATTTATATGCATTTATAAATTGTTTGAGTATTATTTAATGTACATCATAATTTTCGCAGTGGTATGACCAACGAGACAGTTAAACGTGGGACAAGTTTATAATGTATAACAAACTAATGCGCTGCTGTACTACTTCCAGAAAGTTGTGTGAGGAAATTTGCTATTAAAATTAAAAATAAAAAAAAATTTTTATTTATCAATTACTCAATAATTTTTTTAATAAAAAAATGTGTATTCACTAAAAGGGAACCCACCAAGTAACTATGTTTTATTTAAATTAGATTTTAAATAAAATTAAAAAATTTTCAAACCCTGCCTTTCTACAAATTATTTTTCTTAATTTATTCTTGTGAATTTAATTAATAGTTTATCTCTGTTGAAACTTTGAGTTAAAAATGATCTTTTGTTTTTCATTTTCCTTGAAATAATAAAATTTTACAAGAATAAACGAATGTAAACTGCTTTACTTTTCAAGAACACTTCGAGTATAGTTTTACTGTTACCAGCTGATAATTAAGTGCAAAAAGAAGTCAGATAATATACTGTTATCTAAATGCAGAGTTTCTTTGTGTACTTTGTTACACTAGTTCTATTCATGTTTCTGATAACGAAGCTTGACTTTTTACAATCTGTTGAACCAAAAATTTTTGTTATTTTTAGTTTTATTCAATTGCCAGCCAATAAAAGTAAGTAAAGAAACACGAAAAATCATATTATTATTATTATTATTATTATCAAAATTATCAAAGGAGACGTCGCCTATTACTTTGTTGTTTATATTTAATCCCTCTTAAAATTTTGAATTTGCTATTCTTATACCAAAAATTACTGTTTGCAGAGAAGTGCAAAGATTTGGAGACGTTTTTCAGCGAGCATTCTAGAATTAAAGCTTCTGATTAAATCAGAATAATTGATAGAATCCGTATACCAACGAATAATTGGTAGCAGTAGTAGCACGTGTCAATAATGGAAATAATTAATTAGTAACTGAAAAGATAAACAAAAATATTTTTTTTAAATGGGTTGTAATTTATTGATCCTTTGATATAATAATTTTCATTTTCTAAAGGGTATAGCCGAGTAAGATAATCGAATCGGCCCCCACGACAAAACCCTATTTATTACCTATAATATATATATTAATCGAAAGGTCTTCAAAAAAGAAAATTTTTGGCACAAACCGCAAAATTTTTTTCCCTTTACAGCGCATTCGCAGAGCATAATAGTGATTTTTCAACTTTTATTAATATCTCAGTAGTCAGTACCTATATGATGACTAGAAAAACGCGGTTTGCGGCAAAATTTTGTTCACAAAAAATGTAGTTAGTTTTGAATTTTGACTAAATATTTACGTTAAAATTTTTGATAAATCGGTCACAAAAGTGCCTTTCACCCATTTCAAAAATCCGAAAAAATTACAGTAGCTTAATTTTTGTTAAAATACGTTACATATTTTTTTTTCTAGCGAGGGCTTTTGTCTCAGATTTTTTTAAATCGCAATCTTAAGGTTAAAAATGGCCCAAACCTTATAGATGAGGTGCCAAAAATAACTTTGATAGGTCCTGAGATATGAGCAATTCCTTAAAACTTTTAAATTTTGAGATTTAAAAAAAAATGCCCTTCCGAATGATATTTACATTGTAGGGGTTTGCCGTGAGGGCCGATTCGACTATATTACCCGGCTAAACTCATTGTCTTGTTTAAAACAATTATCAATAAATCGTACGTATCTTTGCAATCAAACCCTATATCGGTGTCAAATAACTTTTTTTTTAGACAAATGAATTTTATAAAAATATATTTGTCAATTATACCATTATATATATATGAGCTTTAAAAAATAAAAAAAATTATCAACACTTAAAACTTACAAGTAAAAGAAGTCTGACGAGACCAGTGGCCGTTTTGAGATGGCCCTGGACGTCGCAGTAAAAAATCAGATGACTAGTACGTGGCCAAGGCATAGTGTTACCAGAAGATCCGTGGCCAGCGTGACCGTAATTCCCATGATAATTTGCGTGCGAATCCCAAGATTGTACCGTCGAGTGTATACCAGGGGAATCCAGCTCCGAAGATTGAGAGCTGATGCGCCCTCCTGTACGGCTCCCCGCTGTTTTTACATAAACAACCAATCTTAATACCTTTTATTTTATTTTATATATTAAACACATACATTTTATTGTTATTGTTTGAGCTATACATCCTGGATTTATGAAACTTTTAAAGCTTTTCGTTCAAATGCAGCTCATGCTGATTCATTACGTGAATTTTTTTTTTTTTAAATCGTTGCAACACTAAAAAAATGAAATTACATGAACTTATGGTACGCTTTTATATATATTTTTCATTCTGATATTAATTGACGAGGTTAGATTTGATACGCACCATGGAGGTGAGGAAATAATAGTTCCACAAAAGTATATATTTGAGTTATTAAATACAACTAACTCGCTTCAAAACTTAAATTAATTCGTCACCTTTTGCAAAAAAAAAATGTTTACAAGTCAAGTCTAAAATAAAATTAACTTTCATTTATATGAATTATTGCTTCGACACAACTACTTCAGGTAAAAATTTATAGTCACTAAAAAAGAGCAACAATAAAAAAATAAAAAAACATGATTTGTCTATAGTTCAGAGTAAGAGAAAGTCAAAAAAGTCATCTTTAAAAAAGTACTGAAAAAAAAAGAATAGAAAATTTTTAGGCTCTCATTTATATATATTTCAAAAATTTCATCATACAAAAGCATCGTAAAACTTTATTATGGTCAATTTGAGCGTTGCTTTCCTTGGACGGTAATTCGTTTGCCGCCGGACACAAGACAAGACAAGGTTGTTTAAGGGTCGCAGTTTTGAATTCCCATCATTCCGAATTTTAAAAGGACAGCTTTTTCAGGTAAACGGTCGGTGCGAAATTAAAAAAAAATTTAATTACCGTAAAAAATAAGCGCGTGAAATTCAGTTTTTATCGGTAAGAATCGTGTTTTTTAAATACCAGTCTCAAAACTAATAAAATCTTTCTTCCTACTTTGAAAAGTAGCTATCGCCATTTTGCGTGAACTTTTTATTTTTAAGCTGATTGAAAAATATAAATAATCAAAGTGACGTATTTGATCTATTAGTATAAGAGTCTTATATCATGTTTCGAAATAGTTTACTCTTTTATTTGTTAAAAATAATCAAAATCTGTTAAAATGAATGAATAGGTGTAAAAAAAATAATGTCTTATACACATCACAAAATGATGCATCAAAAAAAAAAAAACATGTGGAGCACATCGGTCAGTTTGAAAAAAATTAAGATAGGTAGTACTCATACAAACTCGAGCAATTGAAAAATGACGAGTCATGGCTTTGGAGGACTCTGCATGACAGTAAAAAGTCGAATGGTTCATCAATTCATACATCGAGGAATGATATTCTGTCTGTAGATTAACTGAAACATGACTTTGCTTTTTTCACCGTGATACCACATACTTGGAACACAAATATTATAACCGATGAAGACTCTGCTATGAAGAATTTTTACTATTAATATTTGAATTTCAAACCTTGCTTTAAGGGTGCCGAGAGTATCTATAAGTATTAAATTGGCAGCTTCAAAACTCAAACCAGCAACTTTATTCAAAAAATGTGTTGAAAAAGTATAGAAAAAAAAAAAAAGATAATAATAATAATTTGGAATTGAAAATATATTAAGGATAAAGAAAGTTTTAATTGATATTTAAATTGACAACACATCTTACAGTGTTTTATTTTATTAAACTTGCTTTTAAAAGAAGGCTACGGATAACATATACTTAATGTTTAATTAATAAAATAAATAAATAAAAACCCAGCCATGATTCACGAAAAAAAAAATTTTCTACAATACGACTAACAAGGCAAGTCCTTTGGGAAACAGATTTTCATCAAACTTTAGGGATCGTTTTCTTTTACCAAATAATGAACCAAACCACTAATATTTTACAAAATTCGTGCTCTAAGCCTATTGCACTTCCAAAAAACCTGGAGCCTCGCATTTTTTTATCTATACTTAAATTTTAAGAAAAAAATATTTTTAGATAAAATTTTTGTAAGTTTGACTATGAACGATTTAGATTTCTAGAAGTAATTTTTTGCGTTGTTAGTGTTAAAAAACAAAATCGTACATGGTAAGTTTAAAAAAATTTACATATGAAAATATTTTTCCTTTAAAACTCACAATAAACAAAGAAAATGAAAAGTTCCAGAATTCTGTAACTGCAATTGGCTTTAAACACGAACCATTTGAAAATAAGTTAAATATGCGAAAAATAATCCAAAAGACCGTCTCCTTGTCAGTTTAAAAAAAAAAAAAATCGAATTGCTTTTAAAGTTCAAAAATATTATTAATAAAAGAATTTATCTATTTTTATTATTAGCCGATGAGGTTTATGTATTTTGAAATAAACTAGTTGAAATAAGGTATATTTATATCATTTTCACCCATCATACTAAAAAAAATAATCAATTTTAGTACAAAATACTTTGAAATCACGTTAAATTGGTGATTTTTATGATACCAATAAATAATCGTTATTTGAGTTTGATTGAATAATCGTTATTTGAGAAATACAAAACTTTTTATTTACTTTTTACGTATATTTTAAAATTAAGTTAAAGTGTGCTTAAACTTAAAAAATGTTTTTCATAAAACTTGATCATAAGAAGAATGTAAGGAAATAAATAAATAAATTATATTGGCAAGGGCTCGTAAATTTTTTAAATATTCATTAAAAATAAAATGATTGCTAGAAAAAATTGCGTTTGAAAATAACTTTGAAAATTCTAGTTTGAGAAAAATTGAGTATATTAATTAAATTAACAGGTTGTAAATTTTTTAAACAATTGAGGATACGACCTAACCAGATAAAATATTGAATTAAAATAAATTCGATAATGATAAAAATATCAAATTTAAAAATGGCTTATGACTATCGTAGGAAATTTTTAAGTAAAAATTCTAATTTTTTTAAATTTATTTATTGCCTATCTAGACCTGAAGTCAAAAAAAAAACGCTAAAGGAAGATTTATCATTAGTTGAAAAAATAGATTTTAGTCAATTAACTGACATATAAAACCAGCATTGGAACTAAGGCCTTATTAAGGCATTAGAAGATTTGAAAAAAGAAGAGATAAAAAATTGTCACGAGATGCGGAAAATTATATGAGCGGTGTTATTTCCTGTAAGAGGCGAGGCGGCTGGTCCTAGGGCAAGCATACAATAAGGTTATTTCAACAGTGACGTCACAAGAGCAGTTTGCAACCAATGATACGATTGCATTGGCACCAGTTAAAATGACGTCATAGTTGAAAATACTTGATTGTACACCCACCCGTGAGAGACCTACACCTAGCGATGCTTTGACTAAGTGGCAAGTATTGTTACGCACAGGTTATTCGAAGTTAATTGAAAAAAGTACTCCGAAAGCAGGTAGATTAGATAGTTTTGCAGCTTTTGCGTGTCGGCACAGGTCAGACTTAACTTGCTCCCCTGCGCCTTCAACCTCATATAATATACAAGCAAAACTACTTATACTTATTAGGTATCTTTGTCTCAGCAGCTCCGACTCCTCTTTTGGGTCTGTAAACAGAGCACCGTTTTAATAATTTTACCTATCTCGAGCAGTTATATTAACAGAGTAAAAATAAAACAGTTGATCACCTCAAATGAAGACGACTTTCAAATAAGTTAAGTACCCAATCGTACAGTCAGTCTCAGTCCCTTAAATGCCCATCGCAAACACCAGGGCTAACCTTAAGTATCAATTGTCTAAGAATTATTGCGGTCGTTAAATTATTTTGCGGGTTGTAAATCTCAATTTGGATCGCTGTAAAAAATTTCGCTTTTCTTTTTTTTTACGAGGTCAAAGTCAACCGAAATAACATTTTCTACTTTTCCCGTGCCGATTCCTTTTTTACCTTTGCGTTCTGCGGGTGTCATAAATTTTTTCGGCATTCAACTTAATTATATTTGTACCTATTTATTGTACGCAGCGCTCAGCAGTTTAAATATGGTCAGCCTTTGGGGAGACCGGCGCAGGTTGGCATACTTTTAAGAAAACTGTATTAACTTGCCAAAAAATCAACAAAATTGAAAATTGTTTGATGCTACTTGAAAGATCTTATCTTCAAGCTACATTTTCAATAAAACCAGGATTTCAAAAGTTTTACCGTTTCTTATTAATGTGTAATTTTTTAGGTGAAACTAAAACCTTTGTATTAACCAGTTTAGGAGTATAAAGTTGAAAAAACTTTAAAATATGACTTCGTACTCGAAGAAACATCGATTTATAAACCATGTTACAGATTATAAACAATATATTTGATCATAATAAAAAAAAAAAAACCATAAAATTTGGATAAAATTAGCGGCACGAAAGTAAGTTGGATTTATAAATTTGTAAAAAAATGAAAAAGCATAAAAAATGTTTTTTTTTTTTAATATTTACTTTGAGCGTGAATGTATCAATGAAACTTTCACCAGAGAGCTAAAGCAAATGTCACTGAATATAATGCAATAATTATAATTAGCCTAATTTGGTCAACAAAGATTTTACGTCACATTTTTTTCAAGGGTTGGAGAAAGTAAGATTTAGTTTAGATTAAAATGCAAGCTATAAAAAAAAAATGCCAATCCGCGCCGGTCTCCCCTATGAAAAATGTTTTTTTTTTTTTTTTTAAATAACAAAAAATTAGAAGTACCAATTTCAAAGTCCTGAATATCCTCAGGCCGCGAATATGCGGCAGGTGGAGGCTCCAGGTCGCGAATCTCCTCAAGGAGGAGTACCTCTATCTCATCCGCTGCGTATAAATCGGAGACCGAGCGAAGATGCCGAGACTCGCTCATTACTCAAGTCCTGCACCAATCAGCTCCTGCTGTCTTTTTGCTGCTCTGATGGTGTGAAGCAACATTTTTTAATCCTTATGTTTATGCTATTTATCTTTCTCTTCGATTCCAGCATCATTAGTCTGACCATTATGTTTTTCTTCCCCGACCCCACCCGGTTTTAAAATCTTCTTCCTTTTGTCCGCTTTTGCCACCTCCTCCTCTTCTTCTTCGTTACTTTTAATTTTCATTTAATACCATTCACTTCTTCCTTCGCTTGTCTGGTTTCTAAACAGTAATCATTAAAATTTTCTTTAAGTATAATTTTTTAAACAAAGTGTCTTGGGGTACATACTCGCGCACGCGAACATCTTCCCGATAATAAATTTATTTATGACTTTTTTATTGTATGTTAGCTCTAGGTAAAAAGGAGTATTGTTGCTTTACTTGATTAGGGTTATTTTTTATTTTAAAGAAAAAAAAAAGCGACTTTTTGCCCCTAGACTCGTCCTTTTTTTAAATATTAAATCATGCGCTTTTTTCAACAGTTGCCATTTTCTATTCAAATTTTAATTGGATTAGACATGCACATTAATTACATATGAACGGACATAAACTTTACGAGCGTGAAACGTCATTGAAAGTTTAAAGAAATATCGATAAAATTTTTTAATAACGTCAGTAGTATTGCTGGTATTGAACTCGTTTCATTGATGGTTTAAAAAAAGATAACAATATGTAATTTATTAACCAGATTTCTCAGTAATTATGCAAATAACTTATTTTTATCTGATATAAGTAATAAATTTCAGTAATATAAATGAGACAAAAAAATTAACAGCTTAAATTTTAAATCTTATCAGTTAGAAAATTTTTTAATTAATACTTTTAATTCCAATACATTGAGAAATTAAAATTATAGTTACAAACGATGCAAAAATTCAAACTAAAATATTGGCTAGTTTTTATACAATATTTGAGTAAAATATGTAAAAAATTAAACTAGATTTGAAAATTTATTTTAATGATCGTTGATTGAAAATTAATTAGAAATGACTTTTCGTTTTTATTTATTTATCAAAATTTTAAGCCATTTATGATGTACACAGCATATTAAACGTGTATAAATTAATCGTTCAATTATTTGTGTTTTGTTTATTATTTTTCACTTCACTCATACTTATTACTTATGCAAAAACAAGATACAAATACATTTTTTTTAAAAAATAGGTTAGGTCAGAAACATAACTTTTAAGATGCGTATGCGGTCTTTTAAATGTATTATCCGCATGCAACGTTCGATTTTTCCATATAAAAGAGGTCATAAAAAAAAAAAAAAAAAAAAAAAAAAAAAAAAAAAAAAAACCCAAACAAGTTGATACAATTTTGTCTTTTAAAGACAATATAAATTCATACTTTTGTAAAATATAAAAAAAATTTGTAACACGAAAAATTTTTCTGTAACTATGTATTAAGCACTCACAAATGAAAGATATAAACGTATCAACAATAGATCAAACTTAAATAAATTAAAAACATGCAACAGCAAAAAGAAAAAAAAAAAAAAAAAAAAAAAAAACAGACCTCGCTTAAACACTATTATTTATTATGCTCACTTTTACAGAAAACATTCACATATAATAAAGAAGCAACAATAAGTCAATAATAACAATACATTAATCAATGTAAAACGGATCAAATTGCGTACTCAAAAAATTGGTGGAGTGCACAAAAACAATAAAAGTAAAACAATTAAGCGTTTTATAGTTCAGAGTACACGAAAGACGAGAATTTTTTATTCTAAAATAAAATTGAATAGAATATATATAAAAAATAGTAATGAACTAAATAAAATGCATTGAAATAGTGGTGTATTTTGTAAATTAAAAATGAAAAAAAAAAAAGATATTAAAAAAATTATTGCACATATAAAAGCCTAACTCAAAAATTTAATGGGTGTCGAAATTTAGAGCAGATTAGAGCAGATGGCTTTAATCCGTATTCGTTAAAAGATCGATTAACTTCATACTTTAGGTATGGTTTCCAACGGCGTCAAAAATTATCACTATAAAGTACAACACTTATAAATTTTTTCATAGTTTAATTTAAGTTTATCCGCACTCACAACACAATTCGTCGCGTAGTGATGAGGGGGTGATCGCCATTTTTTTCATCCCCCTTCGACTCCTGAAAACATAAACATAACCTAGACAGGAGACCAGAGGAGATTGTATTACATTCAACGACTACGAGCTTGCGCAAATCTTCTTGCGCAGAGACATCCTAAGGGTTGTTGGCGGACTCGCGCCAAGCGCTTTTTTTGACAGTCGTCTTTCTCAGTCCTTTTTCCTAAGCCTTTCTAGAAAAAATTTTTCGCTTTCTGTTTTTCTCAAATAAGCTAATAAATATTTCCTTTTTACACTTCTATATCTTTCTTATTATCTATCTTTTTACCGTAATGACTTTACACTATACGAACCGCCAAGTCGACTGTTGATGGCATGTCTGTGGCGAGGCCAATTATTATTTATGTATTCTATTATGAGATTTTAACTCGCATGGCTGTGCGATAAATTCGGTGCTTTTATTTTGAAGAGGAAGCGATCGGACGACGGACGTTGTTCAGTCTTTCCAAGTCCTTTGCTCTTTTGTTTTTTCTAACCTTTTCTTTCTTTCTCCATAAAATAATCCAATCGACTGTTGATAGACTGTCTTTGACGAGGCCAATTACTTCTTGCTCCAACACTCAACAGTTTTAATCTCAAAAACAGTGTTAATGGCCTTGCGATCTAATTGGTGCCAATAACTTAGAGAAGAAGGGTTGTTGCCGATTGCCGTTGATCATACTAAAGATTCGCGCTTTGAGAATAGTTGCAATCTGATGTATTTAGTTTTTATCAGTTTTGAATTATTATTTTTTTTTTTTTCTTTTTTCAATGTCTTTTTTAAAATAAATAAATAAATTTTTTTTCTGCTTATTCTTTTTTCACTTATTTTCCATATTTTTACCACAACGATAAATATCATGATGTCTGTTCTAGCTGTCTTTGATTTGACGTGGCGAAAAATTTATTCATCCTGACAGTTTTTTTGTCTTCAAACCCGACCGTTGATGACCGTACAATTGAATTGGTCATGCCAACACTTATTGACGAAGATTTTCGAAATTGCTGTTGCATGCCCTTACTTAATAAAAATATTTATTGTAAGAATATTAAAATAAATTTAAAATTATATACAAGAAAAAGTAAAACAAACTTTTTTTATAAGAAAATGATCTCATTTAGAAATTCGATTACACTTTAAATTTATTCAATTTTTCAAACAGTCGCTGAAAAAACCCGTTGATAATTTTGAATTAATATAAGTTGAATAGTTCTATACATTCGGTGTTTTATATTTTTTTTTTACTTTTTTTTTTTTTTTTTTTTTTTTTTTAATATTATAAACTTATAAGTCAGTTGTGAAAATTTTTTGAGCTAGCTAAATTTTAGATTGAAACAAGTTTCTTGTAAACTGTTGAATTTAATATTATATAAAACTATTAAATTTAATATATATATATATATATATATAATCTTATGTTAAAAGAAGACCATCTCTGCTATGAATTTTCAAAATAAATAAAAAATAAAAAAAAGAATGTAAAAGTTTATTCATTTTGCAGTTAATTTAAGAACAAAATTTAAACTTTTAATTTTTATACTCCAGTTTAATGTAAAATATTTAAAGAAATCTGAAATTAGACTTATTCGACTCAAAATTTATATACAATATACACGGTGATTCACCGGGAATGACGAGGAGAAAAAATTTAGATTCCTAAAATTTTAGGAATACACTGTGCTGCCTTGGATTACGGCGGGAGCTGCTCCCAAAGTTTAATCGAACAAGTGTATTATTATCTCGATTATTGTGTTAAATAATTACATAGAAGTATATACAAATTCAGAAATTAAAATTTAGCTCATTTTGAAATTATTCAGCTCAAAGATACAATTACAGATACAATTTTCCTAATAAAGTGTAAAATTGAGAGAATTAATCATTTTTTATCTGTATTTTATTTAACTTTTACGTTTTCGTTATGAAATATTCCGATTTCCGTAATTTACTGCAAAAATTTGAAAAGGTTTTAATAAAAAAACTTATTTTATTGTATTTATTTTATCATATAAATAATTAAAACTATAAATAACAACAATAACAATAATAATTATAGTAAAAAATGAATACATAAAAGTTATAAAACTAAAAATAGCTGTAAAAATTTATTTAATGAGTAAATAAATATTATTTTCAGATATCTTATTTACTTTGAAATATTGTCAAGATTTTTAAATGTTAGCGTTCGTTTTATAAAATTAAAACAAAAATTTTTAGTTATTTTTATTCTTAGGATTACTAATTTGGTAAAATATTAAGACAGACTAGTAATTTTTATTATTTTTTAAATCGCATTGATAAAATTTGAAATTTGGCTAAAGTTTGATTACGAACAAACCTTCATTTTTTACGAACGAGGTCCGAGGATAGGGACGACGGAGAAGGGACTGCGTATTCGTCATACGAAAACTGAAAACATAAGACTTTTTATTCCTGAGGTTATGTTGAAAAAAAAAAAAAAAAAAAAAGAAAAAGAAAAAACAGGGGATGCTATTTACTTAATATATACGATATACAATTATTCGCGTTTTTGTTAATTTAAATGTGTTATATTTGTTAAAAACTATTATAAATTAAGTATTTTAATACATTTTTTTCAGTATGAAAAGTAAACCTAATATCAAAAATTTCAGCAGTGATTTGTTTTTCATCATGGATTATTTTTTATTAACAACATAATTTACTTCAAGAATGACAATGACAAGAAGAGATTAGAATTAGAATTTTAAAAATTGCTTTCTCTTTTATTTCACTAAAGGCTCATTAAAGGTTGATAGAGTAACATTTTTTAAATATAACTTAATACAATAAATTTCTTTCATTAAAATTATGTTTTTATTTTTAATTAATTCATTTTTATAACTGCTTAAATAATTTTATTGTAGTGTAAATGTATTCCTAATTTTGCCCAAATTTTTAAACTTATTTAATAAATATTTTTAAGTCTTTTTTTTCTAGGTTTAAAATATTTCAACAAATTATCAGATGTCAGATTCAAACATGTCGAAGCATTTTGGTTACTTATCAGTTTTATTTTGGACTTCTTTGGCAATGATTTTTGGATTGTTTCTTTTTTCCAATGGATTTCTTGTTCGAAGAGTAGCAATTACAAAACTTAGTAATTGCTCTTTAAATGAAAGTGATTTATTAAAATTTAAAAATCCAGACTCAGTTTCTTTAGAATGCTTGAAACCAAAAGCAAGGGTTATAATTTTGATTGTCGATGCTTTAAAATATGAATTTATAGAAAAATTTGATGATGCTTCTTCAAAGACATATCATAGAAATAAACTTCCTGTAATTACAGAAACACTGCAAAAATATCCTCAGAATTCTAAAGTATTTAAATTAATTGCTGATCCTCCAACAACAACAATGCAAAGATTAAAAGGATTAACTACCGGAACTTTACCAACATTTATTGACTTGCATGATAATTTTGCAGCAGATAATATTGTTGAAGATAATTTTGTTCATCAGAATAAAAAATATGGAAACATTTTTATGGGCGATGATACTTGGGTTAATTTATACCCTAACCACTTTCTGAGACAATATCCAGCTCCATCATTTGATGTTTCAGATCTTGATACTGTAGATAATGAAGTGAAAATAAAGATTTTTGATGAAATGAAAAATCATGATTGGACATTGTTGATTGGTCATATGTTAGGAATTGATCATTGTGGTCATAAACATGGAATGAAACATCCAGAAATGTTGAGAAAGTTAAATGAAACAAATTTTTTTATAAAAGAGCTTATTGAAAGAATTAATAAAAAAATGGAAAATATGATGCTTTTTGTACTTGGAGATCATGGAATGACTGAAAGCGGTGATCATGGAGGAGAGAGCCCAGATGAAATTGAAGCAGGGATGTTTGTTTATTCAACAATGCCATTAATGAACATGAATAAAAATTTTGGTATTAAAAACAAATTGGTTGTTTATCAAGTTGATATTGTGCCTACTATTTCGGTGATTTTGGGTAATCCAGTTCCTTTTTCAAATATTGGTAATTTAATTCTTGACATATTACCAACTGATGAAACTTTAAAAATAAATAATTTAAATTTCATTAAGCATTCCTTGTGGAAAAATATTTATCAAGTACAAAACTATATAAATACTTATGTTAGTGAAAATTCATTAGTAGATGAACAGTTGGAAAAAACAAATGAAATTTATCTTGAACTTTTTGAAAAAATAAGACTAGTCAAAAATGAAAGTGAATTAAAAAATTTTGTAAATTTGTCAAGTAATTATTTCTCATTAGTGAGAAAAATTTTATACAAAGCATGGGTACAGTTTGATCAAAATTTGATAATCAAAGGATTGTTATTATTTTCTTATGCTTTGTGTTTTCTATTTATCATGATCTGTGGATTAGTTGGCAAAAGATTATTTACAGTTTTAGAATTCTCATTTGTTAACTTTATACTGTATAGTGTTTCAATATGTTTTTTTATCGGTTCATTTTTTTACTGGATGGAAGGTATAGATGAATATATGAACACAGTGTTTTTCTTTAGTGGATTGATTCCAGTGACTTTTTTTTGGCTTTTACTAGTACAAAACTGGGATTATGTTTCTGTGACATGGTTTGTAGAATGTTGTCAGAAAAAACCAATGATAGAGTATCTTTCAAGATTTATTTTATTGTCAATATCATTTGGAGTCTTTTCAAACAGTTTTATAATTGAAGAAAATAAAATTTTATCTTTTTTTCTCATTACTTTATTTTGTTTTCTTATTAATTCCATGGGAATTAAAAACTTTAGGGATAATACAGGTAAAAAAGCAAAAAAATTAAACAATAAAAAACTGCCCTGTATTTCTTGGTCCCCACTATCAGTCATTGTTACTTGTTTTTTGGCTAGAACTTCAAATTATTTTTGGAGATACAGAGAAGAACAGCTGCCTCCTAAAAACGAAGGAAAATCAAGATTTATAAATTTTATTGTTGGAAAAGCAGGTTCAATTGTTTCTAAAAATGATGAATTATGTTTAGTACTTATTGCAATAGCATTACTTGCTTTCTACATTACAGTGGTTAAACTTTGGCTTCGACACTGTGGAAACTTGTCAGGATATAGCCCTAATAAAATTTTAGCCAGATTTTCTCCAGGAATCATTGTTATTTTTATATCATTTTATTGGATTTCAAAAATGCAACAAAACTCAAAGATAAATCCTAAACTTTTACAGCGTCTTAATTCTTTACCACTACTCATTTATGTGTTATTTGTGAAAGCAATTTTATTAATTTTTTATCGACCATTAGCTGTGTTTCTTTTACCAAAAGAAAGAGAAACTATAAGTTTGTACCAAGGAGAAACTGCTGTACCAAAAATTTATGAAAAAATTAAAAATATATTATACAAAAAAAATGAAGACAAGAATACTGTACCAATTGTATATGGACTTGGAACTGTTTATAGTGCTTGTTTTATATTAATGAGTGTTTTTTTATGTCTCTTGTACATATTATTACTTGGATTTGTCATTGCCCCAAGCGTGATATTAATGAATTTAATCTGTATAGGACTTTTGTACATAAGTGCTGTTGATAGAATAAATAAATCTAAAAATATTGGTAAGCAAGAAACTAGTTTTAAGTAAAACAAATTTTTCTTTAAAAGTTTTTGACTTCAGTTACTCTTTGTTCTAGCAGATGAGCTTATGAATGTGTCAAATTCTTCTTTATTATGTTGGTTCCTAATTGCGGAATATTTTTTTTATGCTACTGGTCATCAGCCAAGTTTTTCAACAATCCATTGGGATGCTGGATTTATAGGAGTTGACAGCTCATTACAAGTTCATTTTTTTCAAGCAGTTCTAATTGGTAATAAGTTTAAAAAATTTCGTACATTATTGTAGAGTCAAAAATTTATGATAATTATTAATCTTTAAATACAGGGATCAATACTTTTGGTTCACACGTTATTTTAGGAATCATGTTACCTTTGTTGGTTATTGCGCCTTTTACAATGAGAATAGTCTTCCCTAACTTTGCAAGATCTGCAAAAATTCCATTAGAAGATTTAGATTCAGGTGAATTGGTCTTATTCAAAAACAGTCCGCAATTTCATTCTCACATTTTTTCTGTATCTGGAAGATATATTTTATTTCATGCAACTCGTGTAAGTTGGTTATTTATTGATAAATAAATAATTCATGTAGATTTTATTAATAATTCAATTTTTTCAGGTATTTTTTTGTATGCTTTCTTCATCAGTTAATTGTAGACATTTAATGGTATGGAATATTTTTGCTCCAAAGTTTATCTTTGAAGGAATAAGTTTTCTTTTTACTGTTGGTAGTATTTTAATGTCACTATTGCTGCTCTTAAGAATTGAAAATCGTATTGAAAAGTTTATCACTAAAGTTAACATAGATTGAGTACAATTTTATAAAATTTTTTGTTGCTATTTATACAAATAGTATAGTATATAACCAACAAGTTTAAAACTGCAAAAGGAACTAAATTTAATGATGTGTGGTAAACTCTAGTTTTGCAGACTTGTTTTTCTGGATTTTTGTTTAATATTTGTATCAAATGTAAAACTGTATAATATCTATAATATAGTTAATACACCAAAATAAAAGACTCAGATAAATAGTAAAAAAAAAATTTTCAATTAATTTTATTGTACTATTTTTTTAAACGAAAAAAAGTGTTAATAGTTGTAGTATTTAAAATAAGCAACTTGTTTTCTGTTTTTATTATAAAATAATTTTTTTAAAATCGCAAATTTTTAATTTTAATTTTTTTAAATGATCTATTTTAAAATTTGTTTCATAAATCTAATATTTTTTTGTGAAAATCAGACTGAAAATTATGATTTATGTAATTTATAACTATATATACTGTTTATTATTTATCAATGAGGGATTTGAATCTTAAGTTATGAATGCCTAAGTTTTTACTTTGTTGCTAAAATATTTGTAGAATAATAAATCATATTTTTAACTTTGTCAATGTTATGAATTCGGATTCTATAGAGATTGATTAAGATGCTTAATATTTATATTATTTTTCAAAGATTTTAAAAACAATCGAATGCTTATTATAGTTGAGGTGCTGCTCATATGAGTACCTTCTCAAAGTACAAAAGTAAGTAATAGTTATTTAAAATATTGATTTATTATTATCTATTGGTTTGCATACATTAATTTGCTAATTTAATCATTACAAGTTCAACCAGCAATAAATATTCATCAAGAAAATTCAAATTTTTTAAAAATAATAAAATAAAAAATAAGGGTTTATTTTTGTTTAATATTTTAAAAACCATTCAAACTTATGAATTTTAAATGTTTATAGTTTAGTTACTTTGGTGATATTATAGGCGCTCAGAGACGACCAGTTATCTCGTCCAAACGAGAAGTGTCAAAAATGCCCGAGGACGAGATAACTCGTCCAAAATACACGCATATCGAAAAGTGCGGGCATTCTAGACTTACCTACCACTATACGTTGTGAGATGAGGTAAAAGCGGTACACTGAAAATATCTTCGTAACGTGTACTTTTGAATTATTAATAGTTTTGTTTTTACTTTGTTGCTAAAATATTTGTAGAATAATAAATCATATTTTTAACTTTGTCAATGTTATGAATTCGGATTCTATAGAGATTGATTAAGATGCTTAATATTTATATTATTTTTCAAAGATTTTAAAAACAATCGAATGCTTATTATAGTTGAGGTGCTGCTCATATGAGTACCTTCTCAAAGTACAAAAGTAAGTAATAGTTATTTAAAATATTGATTTATTATTATCTATTGGTTTGCATACATTAATTTGCTAATTTAATCATTACAAGTTCAACCAGCAATAAATATTCATCAAGAAAATTCAAATTTTTTAAAAATAATAAAATAAAAAATAAGGGTTTATTTTTGTTTAATATTTTAAAAACCATTCAAACTTATGAATTTTAAATGTTTATAGTTTAGTTACTTTGGTGATATTATAGGCGCTCAGAGACGACCAGTTATCTCGTCCAAACGAGAAGTGTCAAAAATGCCCGAGGACGAGATAACTCGTCCAAAATACACGCATATCGAAAAGTGCGGGCATTCTAGACTTACCTACCACTATACGTTGTGAGATGAGGTAAAAGCGGTACACTGAAAATATCTTCGTAACGTGTACTTTTGAATTATTAATAGTTTTCTTGTTCATTGGCACTTTAAACTACTTTAAAAATTCGAAAGCTGATTTTTAAGGGGGCCCTAGCGAAGAACATTTTAAGAACAAGACTTTATCTTCGTGGCAGAATGGACCTCAAAATTGTTCAATTGATGCCAAATTATAGCTTGTGACAAGAGCTTTTCAACGATATGTATTTTTATACTCAAATTTTGATTAGAATAAGAGTTACGGGCTTTCGACCCTACAATTGGACCACTTTTTAGGATTTTCAGACAATTTTTAAAAAATTCGTGCTCGAGGTGTACTGCACCTACAGAAATCCGGAACTACGCGTTATTTTTACCAATTTTGAAGAAAAAATTTTATTTATTTTAAATTTTATGATTTTGACCATGTACACCAAGCGGACAACTTAACATTTCGCTGTTTGAATTTGCCACTCAAAAAAGATGGCCGACGACCCCCAAATTATGGGGTGCAAACCGTGCTAGAGGAAAAAAAAATAAAATACATATTGTGATTTGGGTTGTCTCTACCTAGCTTTGTACACTACTACAACACTACAAAATAATCTATCTTCAAGCCGTAATTATCATTACCTATCAACCGTACTTGTATCACGACTCGCAAATTTTTAATATGTATTTTTTTTTTCCTCTAGCACGGTTGGCCTTGGTACCCCATAAAAATTTGGGGGTCATCGGCCATCTTCTTTGAGTGGCAAATTCAAACAGCAAAATGTTAAGTTGTCCGCTTGGTGTACATACATACAGTTGATGTACAATTTAGATTCTAAAAAGCACTTTAATAAATCAAATAATTTCAGTATTAAAATTTATATCGTTGAAAAGCTCTTGACGCAAGTTATAATTAGGCATAATTCAAAAAATTTTTAGGTCCTTTCTGCCACGAAGATAAAGATTGTTCTTAAAATGTTCTTAGCTAAGGCCCCTTAAAAAGCAGCTTTTGAATTTTTAAAGCAGTTGCATTTTTTTTCGGCGCACAGAGGGCTCAAATCGTTTCGGGAATAGTTTTTTCGGGATCAGCGCAAAATTTTACAAGGGACCGATCGTTGCTGTCACTTTGTAATTGTTCGTTGCAGTGGATAGAAAAAACAGGTTGGAAGATTTCGTGTGTAAGAGATTGGAACAGTACGAAAAGATCGTTAAGATTGGAGGTTTCGTTTGGGTTTTATCGTTATTTTGTAAGTGGTGTTAATTGTCAGCCGAGTGTTTTGCGTGTGTCAAATAATATTATTGATTGTAAAAATAAATTAGTGTAAGGGATTTTGGAAACTTTCTAATAAATATTGATGTAATTTTAAAAATTTTATCAATATTTATTTTCTTAAAAGTATCTTCTTCGTCACAATATTTAGTAAAAATGTAAAAAGAAGTGATTCAAATTGACTTTGAAAAAAGTCTTTATAAACAATGAAAAAAACAAAATAAAAAAACAATAATACTCAGCACGTCGGTGATGCACACCCGTTCTTCAGCAGCTCCAAAGTTGACTTCCTATATAAACGAAAAGGCTTTATTTTAAAAAAATAACCGTGTGAATCTTTCATAAAAATTTAGTAAAGTAAGAATACAAGAGCAAAAAATAATGATAATTATGTTAAAAAATAAAAAAAACCAAAGATGAAAATATGCGTGGTAAGATTGATATGTGTACAAAAGATTAAAAACGGAAATTCTGTATCGCAATGACAATAAGTTTTGTAAAAAAAAAAATAAAGGAGGTCGTGCCTTCGCGTACTTGAATATATATACTATATAATTATATACATTGATATGAAACATTTTGATAAAATATAATCAGTAATATTATTCACTATATCGATTAGCAGGTGCTCTTGTCTCAACAGGACTTAACGAAATTAGTCATGTCAAAACAGCAACAGATACATGTATATAAGTATGGGTAAGGGGTGTCAAATAAAACTTTAACTACAATAAGAGGCACACGATGTTGATAATAATAATAAACAATCAATCGCAGTATGTAATTAAAACAGTGCTACTGTGAATCGTGAATGAAACAGTAAATGCAAATTGAGCGTAATAATTGGAGCGTCTTACGAAAATTAGCAGCGGGAAGAGGTTTTCGAAACAACTAGGTAGCATGGAGTAATCCTGCAGCAGTGGCGATAAAGACAATGCGGTTTTAAGAGCAAGGACCCTGCTTGACTTAACTGCTAAAGTTTCTATATCTTCCTCTCCAAGCACTGCAATTGTTTTAAAATCCTGACTGGTTGGTTGGCTGACTGCACCGCTACCTACCTGCTGCGAGCGACTTATGAGATTCTGCGGTTTTTTCGCTTACCAACTCTTTATTTCCCGATGGAAATTAGGCATTTAACCAAATCAATTAAGACCGCTGCCTTTCTGCTCCTTCGTACCCATACAACTGTCTGTCTCATATCCAATCCCAACAGCTACTACTGTTTTATGAGAATGCGCGCATAAATCTACATTAAGTATACTATTACTCTCTTAAACCACCGCGTTTCTACTATCCTTTAACTCTTGAGCTATAACCAACTAATTTTTATATTCTTTTTTTATTATTATTTTTTTTGTCTCAACTGTAATATTTAAGCATATTTAAAATTTCACTAAAAATTTGGTTCATAGAACTACATTTTCTATCAAAAATCGAATTTTTCTTCCTACAGTCCATATTTTCAAATTCTATTTACAAACCAATTTTTTTGCGTCCATTTGTGTCTAGAACCATCAAAGAATAAACTTTTTTCATATTTATACATAATTTAATGAAATATATGAGTAAATCTGCCAAACTCTTATTTTTGACCGTCCGGGCCCAGTAAAAAGGTTAAGACAATGTTTTTCAAGTATACGAGTGATTAATAATTTAGATCCACATTTTTTAAGATTGTGGAAATAAATGTAGAAGCTGAAAATTTTTTTTATGTAAATGTTTGAAAAATTAGGCTGTACACAGAAAAACATAAGAAAACGCTGTGTTCGCAACTAAGTTTTTAAAATATTATCTGCTGTAAATTTTTCAGGTAATCTTTTTACATGTTTAAAACTGATGGAAGGATTTATAATGGGTTCAAGGAATGTTATGCAATCGGTAAAAAGATTGTGCCTGAATTTTTCGAGGGTAGGGGGAAAGTTTTCTCAATGAATTTTTTTCTCAAAAACCACTTGTCTCAATGAATATTCTCAAAACCTATATTCCTCAAAATCTTTTGTCTCAAAGTCGATTATTCTCAAATTTTTAGACGAGTTGCAGAAAGAACAGACGGACACGGAGATCATGCTTCGACAACTGCAACTCGGACAAAGGATAAGGAAGGGTACAGACAAAAAAAGACGAATGCTTGAAGAGCTAATTTTGAAAGTAGTTGCTACTTATCATTGTCATGTTCAGGAAAACGATATTTTAAATTATCATTACAGTAGGCTATCATGTAAAATTTTAAATTTTTTGTATACATTTTTATTATATTTATTATTTTAAATTTTTGTAAAAATTTTAATTGTGTAAAATGAAACATTAAAAACTGTAATAAATAAATAAAATAAGTACTGTTTGAGAAAAATGGCTTTTGAGAAAAAAATTCATTGAGAAAACTGTGTCCCACTACTTTTTAAAGATTAAATATTTAAGAGAATAACAAGAATTTACAAAATAATTTGGACTTAAAACACATAGTCTTTACATGTGTATTCAAAATGACGAATTTAATTTTATAAAATTTTTAAATCTTAAAAAGATATCGAGATAAGCCACTTTGAGCCGTAGGTTCACTTTAGCCTGGAATGACCCTGTCCTAAACTAGGCAATATGAGTTTCCAGCTGGCGCCGCATTACATTTCCACCCCGAATCTAGCTGGGCCCCTGCCGGGTGGCAAGGTTTCGGCTAGCTAGGCCCTAGCTAGCTGACGGGGTGCTGGCTGGGCAGCGTCTGTTCGGGCAATGATTTAGACTTACGAAAATTTTTAAATTTACGTTCAAACGGTAAAGTTAAAAGATTCGGTAAAATCACTCCGCTGGTCCACGTTCCTATTTTTTTGCATCATTGAGCGATGTACATTTACCAATTTAAGTAAAATTACAAAGCTCCAAGATGTAAATTTACACCGTTGATCGAGGTAATTTTACTGAAATTATTTTTTACAGTGCAGCGTTAGCTTGATTTTCTGAAAAAAAATTTATTTTTGAAAGGGAAAATAAATTTAAATCAGAAATGTATTAAAACCATTTATTTTATATTTATAGGGAACAATTATAAATAATATAAATAATTTTATTAAAAATAACATTTATAAAAACTAACGATTCACAACTTTTCCACAATTAACAAGTAATTTTCTATAAAAAATGCTCTAAATTCACACCTATGATTGTTTCAACTATTCTTAAATTATTGGCAGTATTTTACATCCATTTGGAATTAATATCAGCGCAGTGACGTACAAATTATAAATCAATTTAAGTATTGTATTCTCATCATTTTCTAACAAAGCTCCAAACATTAAATAATAAAAAATGCAATATAAAAATTCAACTAATCTTTATTATTAAAAATTAAAAATAGATTTGAAACAGATTACTAATATTATTTTAGTTAGAGTGAATATCAATACCTATAATATTGTTTGAATAAGTTTCAGGAGAGCAAGGATAATTATTTTTTTATAAATATTTATTATATGACACACTATTATGATCGTCCTTACCGATTTTTTTAGTAGTATATGATTACTTTGTTTCATTTTTTCAAAGTATGTAAGATACTTTTCATAACATTTTTTCAAGACTCTCTTCGCAATTAAGTATGATACTTTTTTTTAGCTTTTAAGGCCCGAAAACTCGGATGCAGACTACGTATTTTTTTATGTAATATTTGTCTTAGATATTTAGTTTAAAAAAGATTATCGACCTTTTAAAATCTTATTGTTATCATTGTTTTTGCATAAATTCTAGTAAAATTATCAGAACTTGCGTTATAGGAATTTAATTTTAGAATAATTATGATATTTTAATTATAAAACTTTTTTTTTTATACTATTTTTAAGATAGTTACCAAGTTAGATTCTCAACTTAAATTTTGTTTTCCCACGTAGTATTGTGGTTTACTTATTTATTATTATTTTTTTGTCAGAACAAATTATATGATACATACCCTACCCCTAAAATCCAGCTGGATTTCCAGCTGGCTATCCAGCTGGATTTCGGTTCCAATATGACGGCTGGATTTCCAGCTGGATTAAAAAAAAAAAAAATTTTTAGTTAATATTGCTTAAAATCGAGTTATTATTCATTTTTCAATGATTTTGAAAAAATTGAACTTAGTTTTTTTTTTAATTTTCCAGCTGGATTTGTCCGGCCGGATTTGTCCAGCTGGAAATCCAGCTGAACAAATCTAGCTGGAAAATTTTGAAATAAACTAAGTTCAAAATTTCGAAATTATTGAAAAATGAATAATAACTTGATTTTAAGCAAAATTAACGAAATTTGTTTTTTTTCATCCAGCTGGATTTCGGTTCCAATATGACGGCTGGTTTTCCAGCTGGATTTTAGGGGTAGGGTACATATCATAATAATAATAGTAATAATAATAATAATAATAATAATAATAATAATAATAATAATGATATAAATCGCCATAAAGCATGTTTTTGCACCATTTTCCTGACTTAAGGAGGTTCCCAATCAACCACGTGAGTCAAATGTGCATTTGACAAAAGTAGTCTGCTCATTGATTCAGCCAATCACTAATTGTAGCCAATGAGAAGTCATATTTACAAGAATAAAAAATCAATTGTATATAATTATTACTGCAGGTGCCTATATAGAACAGTTTGAAAGAAGAGTAACCGAAGTCTCATTTTTCTCGATTTTTTGTACGAAATTACACTAAAATCTGTGGGCTGGAAATAAAGTAATTACTGTATTAGTAAATTTGCGAGCTATTTTTATACCAAAAAATACGTGCATATTTAATTTGGACAAAATCTCTTGGCTAGATCTATTTGATAGGGAACTTGCTTAATCTTGAAAATTAGTTTTACAACTGATATATATATATATTACTAACAATAAAGAAAGAGCGTTTCCTTCATGAAATGATCGTTACATTCATACATAGTTTTTTTAATTTTAAGTTATGCACAGTATAAAAATTATTCTTGATTAATAATACAACGAGGCTCTTTTTCAGAAAATTTTTCGCTTTCTTTCAAAGTGTTTTAAGTTTAAGTCTGTCAAGGTCGTTTTACAATTTGGAGACAGTTTATTTTTTATTTTATTTTTTTTTTTTTAATGACTTTATAATAACAAAACTCTAAAAATCAATCAAATTTAGAAACGAACAAAAATTTACGATATTAACTTTGGCCCAATGGTAATAAAAGGGAAACGATTAAATGCCAATAAACGAATAATTGATTAGTTTAAATTGTAAAATTAACTTGAGTAGGTAGCTTTTGTTATGAATTGTGATGTTGAAACTTGATTATTTAAGAGATACATTATAAAGTTATATTTAAAACATTAATAAAAATTTGATTTTGCATCGAAGGTTTCTTTTATACCTTGTTACTCTGAAACCAAAAAAAAAAAAAAAAAAAAAAGGTAGTACATTAAAATGATAATTGAAAAAGCTATTGAAGCACACATCTTGTATGAAACAAAATTTTAAAAGTTAATTTTTTCACTAAAATACTTTAAACCTCACTGGGGGTATCTACCAACTTGTTTGTGACCATTTTTAGAATAAATTATTAACTTCAAGAGAAAAAAAAATCTTAAAAAGCTATAAACACATAAGCAACAATGGATTTTATGGTTATTTGTAAATTTATAAACTATTATGATTAATGTTTTTGTAAAAAGCTCATCTTTCTATCCTAGGGAGGTTGACAGAACGAAACGTAAACACTAAGTTCTATATAATATAAACCACTGTCTTTAACTGATTCTTTTTATTGATTAATATTTTAAAACATTGGTAGGTGATTAGGACCATAACTAAAATTAAGAAAAAATTTTCCATGATAACCATCTTAGAGACAAATTTTGGCACTGCTGAGACTGTTGTCCTTTTATAAACTTACAGTTATTCTCTTATATTTACTGTCAATAATAATAATACTTGTTGCTACACTTAGTTTCATTTGTTATTTACTGCCCATTCTATTACATACTGTAAAGCAGCCTTGGAACTTTTTCTTTAAGTCATATGAAAATTTTTTTCGTAACAGATAACTCAGTCGATTCTCGAGCTGTTTTCAGACCGATAATCGGCACGACTCCCGACCTCTTTTTTAGCATTCAAAAGTATACCTATTCGAAAACTTGTCTTATTTTGAATAAAAAATCTTTTTGAGTTAAATATGGGTCATTTTAGAATACAGTGAACCTCATAATTAATATTTTATACCTATCATAACTATAGTTTACTTTTTTTTAAATGATGATAATTAAAAAGACATCTTTCAAGCATAACCGATTCCATTAAAAAATCTATTCCTTAGACAGAAACAAACAAAATTTATAAAAATTGTAAACAAAAAATAGCATACCGTAACTCAAAATTCAGCTTTATTCAAGTACAAAAAAACTAAAATTTCAGAAAAATCGAAGTTACACTTTACGAGAAAAAGCTAGTTTTAAAAAATCAGTTCTTATTAGGCCTAACAACTAAAAAATAGGTACAAAATTAGAGTAAAAAAAAGCGTTTAAAAAGATAGAAACTAGTCCAACTTACAGCAATTTATAGATGGTAGATTCTTAAAAAAAAAAAAAAAAAAAAGAGGTTTTTATATCAAAATACTTGGGAAATCGAAAAAAAAGGTCTGGAAAAAAATTCTTGAATCCATGTCACATAAAGTGTTGTCAGAAAGCTGAAAAAAAATTGTCGGGCTGATCAAAGAAAAAGTTTCGAGGCCGCTAAATGATTTTCAATGAAATGGGCTCCATATTATTTTGGTTCATTCGACTTTACTATGATAAATAAATTTTCTTAAGAATGATGAAATTTGCTGATTTATTTCTTATAAAAATTCTTGAAGATATTTTTGTATTCACTAATCTATTAAAGTAAACATCTATCAGAATAATAAAAACTATTCTAACTTTTGTAAAATTATTTTATAAAATCTTATTTATGTTATCCCGCCTAGTCTTTATTATCTCTAAAACGAGAGTTTGTAAAAATTTATTAATTTCAACATCAGACTTATTGATACTTCGTAAAAAATTTATATACTTAAAAATTATTTACTAATAAAAAAAGATTCTTAAATAATTTATCGTGATTATTAAATAATTAATGCAGCAAATCGGTAGTAGAAGTCTAGACAGCTTACGTCACCGCCCAGTTCATTATCGATTTATTTTGTATTAATTTCTTAGACCCGTTCAATATGTCACAACTAACAAATTTTTTTTATGCTTTGAAAAAAAAAAATAATAAAAACAAAGTTTTGTCGGCACCTGATGTTAATGGGACTTATGACATTTTTTACATCTTCAAATTTTCAGCAAAAATATTTATATAATATAAAAATTATTTGCTATTTATAAATATCTTTTGCGAAGAAAGTCTTATTCTACTATGATATGACTATGTCCACCCATCGCCTTTTAATTTAAAGGAGCCAGAGTATACTCAAGTCTTTTTAACAAAAAATAATAATAATAATTATCTTACCATATTTACGGCAAAATCGGTTTTTTGACAAATTGAAAATTTAATTTGAGTACAATTCAAGTTGTTTAATAACTAATTGAACTGAAAAATTATAATGAAAAAAGCGTACCACATTTTATTTGAAAACCATTCTTACTTTCCACTAAAAATTATTAAATTATTTAAATGAAGTTAATAATATTTTACAGTGTTCAGCTATATTTAAATAAATTTACAAAAGCATGTATGTACCACAACGTGATTCTTAATCATCTAAAAATAAAATCGCAAAATTTGATATAATCTTTGCATTGCAATTAATAATCAAATAGATCGTTAGTTACAACCAAGTAAATAGACGATAAATTTCAAATCAAATAACAATTGGTATTTTGAATTATTTAAATAGGAGACTTTTTGTGATTCTTTGGGCAGCTCATAAAATTATATTTATCATTTTACGAACTTGATTGATTTTCTAGATTTTAAATTTAACTTTAAAAGCCTAAGAATAAAATAACCAATATTTTATTATAAATTTAAAACGTAATAATTATTTTTTAATTATAAAGATTTATGTGTTAACATTTAATTTCATAAACGATGAAATATATTTATTTAAAAAATATGACGTAGCAATTATGATTCAAGTCATTTTGATTGGTACAATTTTTCGCAGCAAGCTGACGTAGTTTTTTTTTAATGTAACTTAAATTAAACATTTTAATTAATCAATTTACTTAATCCTAATTTATTTAAAGCATTCAATGAACTAGTTTTATAAAATTTCTAACCACAAATATAATTTTCTTAGCATTTTAATCTCTTACAAAACTTGAGCATTAAAAAATGGCGAGCTGGATGGAAATCTACACACTCAATTACGTTCAATTAAAATTGTATACAAAAATTGACGAATCTATATTTTAATACCCTAACGGCACTAATATTGCGCTTCATACTTACTATTTTTTATACATAAAATACTTGACTTAAACTACTGAATCATAAAGAAAATTTTTTCGTTGAAAGGACTTTCATTCATTAGAAAAGTGGCTCTGTGGACTAGAAAAGTAATTTTCTCAATGATTTTTGTAATTTAGACTTTAGCTGTTCAATACCTATGAACTAGTCGAGCAAGTCAAAAGATTTACCAAAATGTTAACACTTCTGTAAAATAATAATTGTTATTTAAAAGATACAAAAATGGTAAACCGTAAAGTGGGACTAGTTTACCCCCCCCCCCCGCCCCCAATGAAATCTAATTATTTCTCATAAAATTGGGTTAACTAGCCCCATCTTATCATTATGCGCTATCCAGATTTTAATAATGGATTTCACAGTAAAAATTCTATGAAAAATTTAGTTTGAAAAAAATGAGTTTCATAGCGGAAATGATATTTAAGAAATCGGCCTACAAATTTTTTTTTTTATTAAATTAATGCAATTCAGAATTTCACATTTTTAAGTTTTTGATTTATCCTTCACTATAGGACAGTCAGTTTTTTTTTACTTTTTGACTATTATAAAAACCGCTAAGAGCTCATTAGACAGAGAAATCATTTGTCAGTAATAAACTAGCTCTAAAGTTACGGTTAGAGTTTAGGAAGATTCAATATATCCTAGAAATTTACAATTTCGAAGATTGACAACTTTTTTAAAGCTATTCGAAAGTTTATTCACTAAAATTTTCAAAACTATATATTGAGTACATCGGTATCATTACTTTAATATGGAAAAGACCGACAATATAAAAAAAAAACTAAGTCAAGTACAAATCGCCATAAATGGAAAGAAATGATTAAAAATAATCATAATCGTAAGTGATACGATCTCTTCTAAAAATTGCGGTGGAGCTTCTTACAATTTTTCCAAAAATTTGCTCCACTTCCTCCTCTGCCCCAACATATTAAAAGACTTATCATAGTATGCGCAGAGTTATTTTCTACACATCGATTTTAGTGCGTAAAATGGTCGCTTTATGAAGACTTAAAAAAGTTTTTTACTCTTTTACTTTTTGCTCAGTGTTCGTCAAGCAATCATTCAGCACCATAAAATTACGACGTAAAAATTACTGATCGCAGCTATGATAAAAAAAAGTTCGTCACACAGGCGTAAAAATTAGGAGCACGTCGATCACAACTCTGTGCGTAAAAAATCTTATACTCATACGATGTATGATATGTTTTTTAACTTTTCTATCTAACAAATGAATATCCTGATCTTTACGTACTTGAAAGTGGTATCAGATTAGTTTAAAATCATTTTTAGCAAAAGAAAAATACGTTTCATAGCAAAGAGCACACTTTTCAGTTTCATTGGCATCTAGCGGAAGGCGAAATTGTAGGCTCCTGCATGCAAAATCCTATGAATAAATTTTAGTTCGAGAAGTCTTCACCAAATTTTTGAAGACTGTTTTTACGGCTGTTTACGTGTAACAGCGCCCCCTAATTTACCTTCTCTCATGCGAGATGCCAATATAGTGATTTTAGATCTAGAGAGCACATTGTGGCATCACACACATGAAGAATTCTAATCATGCATACAAATTACATAGAATCACGCAAAACCGAGTATGTATAAGTTTTTAAATAACAAGTGAAATTTCAAATCAGACTATTTCAAGTCAAAGATTCTTAACAAGACCTACTTATATTGAATCTACGATTTAGTGTACAAATAAACTCTATTACTTTGTTTAATGTAAAAAAATTAAAAATGTTCACTTAGGTCATCTTCAGTAACACAGATCTAAGTGAAATGACTATATTAGTTTTGAGTTATACGAATAAATTTCAACTGTATTTAATAATAAATTTAAAGACTACTTTAAGAAGATTTGTTCATGCGTGAATGGGTTGATCGATCCGATGAATTATTGATTTGAAAGTTCTTGGCAAAAATATTTGATCGCCGATAAATAATCGCGACAATCAAGAGTCTGATATTTAACTGCACGAGTGTCGCGAAAGAAAGATCGGTGATCAGCATCGCATGCTGCATTTCCTCTCTTTCTTCCTTCCATCCCACTCTGCTCTTTCATTTTACGATCCTTCCAGAAAAGAGTAATTGCTGCTACTTACACCTCACGTCAACAAAAATTCAGTGAATAAATAAGAGAGAGAGAGAAAAAAAGGAAGACGACTTAGAAAGACAGACCATGTTTTTTCATGCCTTATTGTCAAAGTTTTACAAAGTTACACAAGAATGACAGGAGAAGCTCTAGACAAGACAGAAAGTTACTTTTTTGTGTCAAGTTGGTAAAGAGTTTTTCTCCTATGACCTTTCATACCACCATATATTTTCCTCATTAGAACTGATTTTTTTATTCTCATAAATGATCAATTCGTCTTGATTTATTCTTTCTTTAAAATTCTGAACTCTGCCTTTAGTTTTAGTTGAATTTAGTGTGTATGGTTTATTAAGGTACAATTTAAATAAGTCCTGACACGAATTGTGGCTGTCCATCTTGGTCCAAAGTCAGTTGGGATATTGTCACTGGTTGAAATGTTGAACCTTGGAAGCCCATTGCTGATTCATACATCTAAAATTTGTTTGGTTAAATAAATTTATTAGTATAATTTTTATGACATTTTTATTTCTCTGCTACTTAAGCGAAAAAAAGAGAAATAGTAATTTAAAGAATATATTTACGGAATTAAAATTTTTTTTCGTTAAGTTTAATCAGGTCTTTAAATTTTTGCAAAAAACCATTGATCATTTGGTAATGGGTATGAAAAAATTAGGATTCAAATGAGGAAATATAAGGACCTCAAGAATCACCCCCAAAAGTTTATGACTCGTTAGTACACTATAAAATGTAAGCCTTTATCATGTATATTAGACCTCCAAAAAATTTTTTTGAATAAATCAAATAATTTTTGAATACTAATCAGTGTCTAAGGATTTTTCTCTTCCCCCTCTCTTCCTGTCTCTCTTGACTGACTTCGAAGAGCTTTCTTCTACGCTTTTTTTTCAGTTGCTTTCCTCCGTTAAGATTGTGAACTTATGTTAATTTTTTTCTCATGTTTTATTTTAAAGAAAACATCACGGAGAAAGAGGTACATCATGAAACTTGGTGTACAGCGCCATCGTTTTACATGATGCGTGGTGCAGCGTGATTCCAAGTCACACTTCGTATTTCCAAGTGCATGCACCGTGTTTTCCAGTGCAAAATTTTTAGAGAGACAATTTCGATAGAGCAGACGACGGCGCTCGGAACACTGACGTAACTAGTTTTTCAAAGTTTTACACTAAAAATTGTGTACGATTCTTACTTTGAAATGTTCTTGCTATCTTTCCTAACAAATTTATAAACTTCAATTACGATTTCAAACTTGGTATTTATATTTATACGATTTTAAAGTTTCGAGGTTAGAGATTCAGCAGAACTTCAGTAACCGAGAAAAAAGCATGCGTCAAATGCGTACACTGGAAAACACCGTGCACACATTGTGTTTCATAGTGTGTCTCCTTCTCCGTGATGTTATTGACTGTTGTTATTTACAACTATCTGGTATGTTACTATTTTAATATTTTAATTTTTAATCTGTAATTATTCTGAGTTTTGATTTGTAATATATGCGATCTTTATTATTAATTTACAGTCTTCAAAAGGTCATCCACCAACGATGACGAAACGTCAACAATAAATTTATATAATTTTTGTCTTAATAAATTTGTTCGTTAGACCAAAAACTAAGTCTTATTTATTTATCAAGTTAAAACGAACAACCACCAAATTTATCTTTGATTCTAAGGATTTTTGTCTAACTCTTTTTTCGATTTCCCAAGCCTGATAGTATTTGATATAAAGCATCTTCAAACTGCTGTAACTAAGACTGATTTCAACCTTTATTTCTTAATATACTTCTATAATTTTTATATACTTCAATACATAGCTTCTATACTTAGTTTACGACCCTCTATCTTACCTACACTAATCGGTCGCGGGCTCACAGCAGGAGTAAGATGAAAAAAGTGATCGTCACAAAAAATGATCACTTTTAAACGACTCTCGGACGCAGCGGCGCGATAGTGGATAGATTCGACAAACGACACACACACACACACACAGCTTACGCACGCACTTTCTCCGTCTCTCTTTGTATTTGGGTCTGAATTGACAATGAGGGTGCAATAGGATGTTATTCACCGAGGGACTCAAGTGTGCCGTGGGGACTCGCTATCATTGCAGACCAAGACGAAGTCAAGGGCTGCAAATACGTGGGCCTGCTCAGTCCTGAGTGATATATACACTTTTATTCAACTTGATCATGTAATCGGTACTTTTTGACGTGTAAAATACGCGGTAGAAGTGATACTTTTTCTTTTCACCGCAGTTCTGAATAATAGGGTACATTTACAGCCGCATTTTTATCAAAGTACCAAATTCTCGAGTTGCTGATGCTCTCGGCTCCAGATAGCTCGCTATCTTACGCCTCGAGTATCAACAACTCTCGATGTAAATGTACCAACGTGTGTCTCCCCGAGCTGCAGGCGAGGTGATTATATGATCCACGAGGTTAAAAAAATATTAACAACAGCGCCGCGAACCGAAAACTAAGGTCTTTATACATATGTCCTACATTTTGTGACTAATTTGTCTTTACTTCGTTTTTTGCATTTTATTATTCTATATGTTGCAATGTGTTACATTTATATTACATAAAGTTATTCTTGTAGACACTGATTGGTACGACTCTTCAATTTAGTTTGAATTAAATATAATATTGTTATTATATTTATTTATTACTTTAATTTTACGATTGCTACTAAGTACTACTGTTTACACTTTGTATAACATAATGTACAATAATTAAATTAATCAAATCAAATCAAATCTTTCTTTTTTCTTTTTCTATTTGCGTTTTGTGCCATTTGCCGTGCATCGGATGCGTTTAAGTATGTATTACATGTGTGCACAAACTTTATGCACACATTTTTAGTGCAAGAATTGTTTTTAATTATAGAAAATGATAAATAAAATTATTTTTCTCTGTTAAATGAATAAAAAATTATAAATTGTAACGTAACATAAGTACCAACTTAGAAAATGATTCTTATCCACAATATGAAAGTTACTGCACCAACTAATGGCGATTTTTTTTTAATTATCTTTTTTGTTTACACAGTGAAAATTTAACATCTCCGCATACTAATTATAAATATAGATTTTAAACTACTCTCGCTTAAGAGACTTGAAGCTGCGGTTTTTCTGTCTGTCTCATCGTGCATGTGCTTTTTTATTTTCAAGATAAAATGAAGGGCTTATACCTCAAAATTAATAAATGGATCAGAAAGTAGGAAAAAACACGAGAACTTAAAAAAAAAGCTTCTGAATAGGTTGAAATCAATTTAAGTTACAGTAGCTTAAAGATTGCTTTTTAAATACTATAAGGCATGGGAAATCGAAGAAAGGGTTAGACAAAAATCCTCAGACCCGTGTCTCCTAAAAAGTTGTCAGTAAGCAAAAAAAAATTCAGATTAATCGGAGAAAAAGTACCGAGGCCGCTGAAGTATTTGTAATAGAATATGGGTATGAAGAAAATAAGAGTAATTATTTTAAAAACACAAAGCTCTCATACACTGATAAGTATTCAAAAACTAGTTTAATGGAGCTCGACTTTTGTCATCGTGGTTTAATTAGATTTTTCTCATCTGTTACATCGATTTTTTCAAATCTATTTTAACTTTTTTAGCGTATGATTCGGCAAAATAAATGAAAATACACTAGAATGAAGGTGTACTTATCACTATTGGCGAGTGAACAGAAAGGTAGTTAAAGGGTAAAAAAGCGCTTACAGAGGTAGGCAGAGATTATAATGGATGATGGTTTTTAACTTTGCTTACATTACGATTTCCAGGAAGGGTCGTGTAGTCAGGCGTTGACGAACGATGGTGGTGCCTGTTGGACAACGACTGCAATGGATGCTGTATCGTGGCGTAAGTGTTGTCTTGCGACGTATCACCCATTGCAAGGCTCATATTACTGCCTCGTCTTTCCCCCAAACCGGCTTCCGGCTCGCTAAATACTTGCATCGTCAGCTCTTGCTCTTCATACAGTTTTAGTTTCCTAAGCTCAGCAAAACATATTTAAGACTATTAATCTCTAGGTTACATCTAGCCCTTTTCAAATCGTACAACGTTTAAGTAAAAAAGAGACTGCAATCTTTTGATAAATACAAATCGATGGTCCCAGTGCAGAAAAATCTTAGCCTAAAATCTGCCTCGAACAAAGTTGCAATGGGAGTAAGTTTCGGTGACTAAAATGCATCTAAACTACTTTATGGTTTTAGTTTAGAAATAGAAGTGAAAATGACCTTGGCTCGTAGCAAATGAGTGGGTACTCCATTTGATCCACGGGGAACAAATAAACATTTCTCGACATACCACAATCGCTTTGGTGCAGCATGTCCACCAAAGCGATTTGGAGACACCGAGAGCGTAGCGAATTAGGTCTTGAAGAAGCCTTGTTGAATTTTTGATTGAAACTTTTTCTTTCAAAATAAAATTGTATAAGACCAGAAGTGGTTTTATGAAAAATTATATGAAAAAATTTCTACTAAGAAAATATATTGTACTTTTTTTTTTTTTATTTAAATGAACCAAAATAAATACTTTCATATGCGTAACATAAAAATTTCTTGGGTCACAAAAAAAATTTTTTATTTTCTACTAACAATGTGGCTTCGCCCCATTCTGTCAAGGGGATATCCTAGTGAATAAAAAAGCATCTAAATTTAAAATTTAGAATTTTTTTAGTACAATAACATACGAAAACTTTAGAAAAATTAAAAATTCATTTTTTTATTAAATTACTTTTTAGTTTTAAAAAAAAAACCGCGAAAATAAAGACTTAGACCTTAAAACAAATTAATTGGTCAAAAGGTGAGGCAAAAGACGATCAATTCAAAAGAAGCGTCCATAAAAGATTGAAACTAGTCCAAGTTATGGATATTAAAAGATTACAGTCTCATTTTCATTCGAAAAAAAGCCTTTTTTATCAAAGAATTGGCCAACCCTAGCAAACCCTAATTGACTCCCGAGCCGAAGGCGAGGGTGTCAAAGCTTTGCTAGGGGTTGGCTAATTCTTTTCCTGCGTCGTGTGTAATGTTTTTTTCATTACGACGGGAGGAAAACCCAAAGTCCCGCTCTGACCAAGGGAGGGAATTTGGTGTTTTCGTCCCGGAGGTATGAAAATGACACTTTACCATATGGTGAGCAGTAAAATATCCTTCCAGGTTAAATTTAAAAAACCATAAAATTTCAATAGTTTCCATGACGGTTAGCTGAATCGCGTGATCATAAAATCACGTCCCTGCTCTCTCTTGTTTTTCTATCTATTATTGGTTGCATTTACATATAGAACCGTTCATCTTTTTATATAATTCTTAATAGTTTTTTTTTCAAAGTACTCTATTACATGACTCTATGGAGTAAAATATTATAATGTGATAGGCTATAGTTTGCAAGTTTAGTTTGATGTACACCAGACGGACATCGAATTGTTTCCCTGTTTAAAATTACCACTGAGAAAAAATGGCCGACATCCTATAGGTTAGGAACGGAGGTCAGACATTTTTCTTTAGCGCTAATTTAAAAGGAGGAAACGATTCGATGTCCACTGGTGTACGAGGATATAGATTATAGATTATTAAACAAAAGAATTAATATTGTTCATAATGATCCCTCCGAACAATTGAATAGTATTAACAGTAAATTATGTATTAAAACTAGCAAAATGTCAATGTACAATGTAAATAATTGCAGTGAGTATTGATCAGCTGACTAAGTGGGCATAGCCATAAACTACGTCGCGCAGTTTTTTTCGCACTTCTGACGTGATTATACTTAATTTAGTTAATTGAGCACATGGTAACATTATTTACCAAATTTTCAAGTTGTATTACGACTAACTATAGTTTGCTGATTGTCAAAAATCAATTTAGTAAGAAGCAATTTAAATGCACTTAGATCATCTAGATCTTCATTCTATGATCTAAGACATTTCTTATTACTTTACTGGCCTAGATTTGTAATGTACGATGCTCTTTTTCGGAAGTTTTGATAAAATATGATTTATACAGTAGGAATTAATTTTTAAAATATAATTTACTGCTGAAGTTTCGAAATAATGCATGCAGTAAAAAAATTAATTGGTTGAAATTTATATCATTGAATAAAAAAATTAAAAATCAGACTTACTGTTCTATCCATAAAGGGTTCTCCGTAGTATTAAGTTCATCGATGATTTGTTTTTTAATCAAGCCATCTTTTTTGCGAATATCATTTGGCACACTGATTATCCAATGCTTAAGACAACAACATACGATAACAACAGTAACTGTACCAACAAAAAGTACTACTAAAAGAGCTATCAGCGCTGCAAGAGCTATGTCAAAAGATTCCTCTTGAACACCAACGTAGGCAGGCATGACATTTTGTATAGCAACGCCTGTATAGTAATCCTTTAAAAAATCATACTTTGAATCTATTATTTTTAAAACTTGCGGGATTGGAGATATGATCTGTGTCTTCAGATCAACTACATGCAAGTACATATCACACCTGGTAAAAAAAAAAGTTCGGTTAACCCTTGGTTTATAAAATATATTCTTCACTTGTGGAGACTAAACTACTAATTCTAGACCAACCCTTGGGAAATAACTTTGTTTCCCAAGGGTAGCTCTAGTTTTTTTTTTTTAGTCCCCTCTAGCGCATAAATAGCTGTTATTCATTATTAACCATTCTCGACGAATATGGCCCGTAGAATCAACGTGGTAACGAATATCATCAACGACGACACGACTCTGAGTAGCATTTGACAACTCTGATATAATTCCATCCTTCTCACGGTTAACCTCTTCTGGAGGCCTTGACAGTATAACTCTGATAAGCTGACATGGTTCAAATACCCATACCTTCAAGCAGAAATTTAATATTTATTATGTATTTTCACAAAATATGAGCTTTTACTTGTGATTGTAAAAATTATTTTTATGTCACTCTGGAGTCTGAACGAAAATTACTATCGATCAGGCGAATTTTGAGCCCGGAGAGGGCTCTTTCTTGCCCTAGGGCGCAAAATTTCAAATTTAATAATGGATTAACAACGAATTTTGCATAGAAATTTTTACCCTCGTGACATAAAATATCGTTCGCACCTCGGGAGCTTGGTTTCCTAACCCTTGTGTGACTACACACCCTCAATACGGCTTTGCCGGCCCTCGTGCGCGACGATTATACGCGGGCGTGAAAGCCCATATCGCGCCCTAATGCCCCGTCTACACCGGCGGTTAAACCGCGTCTCGGCTTAACTTTGTTTAAAGAATTTTGCAATGTTGCCGTTGGATTAAAGGATTAATTTATACTTTAAAAATAGGATATAATTTATAAGATTAAGATGGTTACTTTTTGAACTTCGATTCCAATGGCAGCATTGCAAAATTCTTTAAACGAAGTTAAGCCGAGACTCGGTTGAACTGCCAGTGTAGACGGGGCATAATGCCTCTTCTACACTAGCGGATCATCCGAGGATCGGCTTAACTTATAAATTATTATACATCGCCTCTTCTACCCATAATCACAAAAATTAATATAATTTACAAATATGGAAGCGCGATGTAACAATTATAAAGTTAATCTGGCTCTCGGATGATCCGCCAGTGTAGAAGAGGCACAAGTGCAAGATATATAGTATACATATATTGTATTTTGAAACTTACATGAACTAAAGTTTCAGAAAATCTTTCAGGAGAAGCTATTTCTTTGGCAATAATTTTAACAATGAAACGATCCTGGTTGTACTCTGCCATGTATCCGCTGGTGACCAGTTTTCCATCTTGAGTTACATTGAAAGGACTCGGTACAATAGAACCACTTGGTTTATTGGATCCATACTTGTATAAATTAGCACTAGCTACGTAATACCGCAGCGTACCATTATCACCTAGATCAGGATCTGAGGCAGTAACTTTTGTTACAAAGTCATTTAAATTGGCCATGGAATTGATACCGGCATAATATTCACTTCTTTCGAAAGATGGCGGATTATCGTTTTCATCTAAAACTCTAATAGTGACGTTGACGTAGCCATGTTCTGGGTTTTTATGTGAACTATCGGCATCTTTAGGATTGATATAAAGATCAGGATCGTTAGCCGCAAGAATAGTCAAGTGATGACTGTCACGCTTTTCACGATTAAACGAACGATTTGTGTAAATACTACCATCTGATTTATCGATATAAAAAGCTTTATCTGCATTGCCTAAAATTTTATTCATACATTTTTTAAGCGATTGTTTAAATTAAGATAACAAAAACTAAGATTAAATAACTAAAATTGATTAAAAATAAAATTTGAGATTCTTACCTGATTTGATGTAATAATACACTTTAGCGTGTTTTCCTTCGTCTTTATCTTCGGCAGTAACTTTTCCGACATAATAGTCTCTAGGGCGGTTTTCTGGAACACTGAACTTATATTCCTCTAAAAATTCAGGAACGTTATCGTTCGCATCAATAAGAACAACTGTTAACAAACGAAGTGTTTCATAGGATGTTGGGCTTCCATGATCTACGGCAACAAGAACCAGCTAAAAAGTAAAAATTGACTTATAATTTTTTTATTTAAACTTTATAACTTCTCATTAAAAATTTGAAAAAAAAATTGCACCTCAAATTTATTTTTTGTTTCACGATCAAGAATAATTTTTGCTCTTAGTTCACCTGTTTCTTGATTTATAGAGAATTCTTCAGTTTCTTGAACATTTCTGTTTCCTACTTTCATATGATAACTTACTTTGCCGTTATCACCAGAGTCTCTGTCAATAGCTTTTACGGTCATGACAAGATAATCTAGTTCTCCTTCATTCTAAAAATGTAAAATTGTTCAATTAAGTGCAAATTTGATAATAAAGTAAAACTTTAATATTGATCGGGTAAGTAATTGAGGGTACGGATGCAATAAACCTGTGAGCGCCTCTAACCCCGAATGGTGCTCACCAGCTTATTACATCCACATCCTCAATTATAAAATTAACTTGAACCATTGTTTTGAATCTTACTTCAGGAACTTCGACTGTTGCATTAGGTAACTCGGGCATAATAAATTCAGGTTTGTGTTGATTAACTGGGATAACGCGCACATAAATATTGCATGTATCAAAATGAGGTCCTTTACCAGCCAAATCTCTAGCTTCAACTTTAATCTTGTAAGATTGAGCCCTGCCTAAAAGAGACACCGCTGGATACAAAATACCCGTTTCTTTGTTCAGTACAAAAGATCCATTTTCGTTGCCACTAATTATGTTGTAAGATACTTCACCATTTAAACCTTCATCGTGATCAACAGCTCGAACCTATTTCGATAAAATTAAAAAAAGACTATTCAGTAAGATGGTTTAATATATATATTCAGACTTATAAATCTGGTGCGAAAACCGATCTCATGTTTTTTCAAGTGTATTGCTTTTAAATAATCATTATGAAGGAAAGTTCTATCTAAAAACGATCACGCTTCGGAGAAAAACATGACCCTATAGAAATTTGGTTCATGTATTGGGTGGTTCAAAATACGTATTTTTGCAAACTACGAAGTGATTAATGTTCAACTCCTTCGAAGTTGCAGCCCTTGGAGCATTTGTGGGGGGTTAATATTTTCAAAAACTTTGAATTTGGGAACAGATAATCGGATTGAGACGATTTTTTTTAAAAACACACGTTTCAACTTATAATTAAAATTGAGTTTAATTAAAATTGAGCCTCGTTAAAGGGGGAAGTGTTGTACTTTCATTTAAATTTTAATTTTTTTAAATCAGTTCACCCCTTTGGTGAGAATGTTAACTTTAAAACTTTTAATCACAATTTTCCAAGCTTGCTTTCATCATGTGATCGATAATTTTTACTTCAAACTTCAAAGCGTATTTAAAAAAAAAAAAAAAAAAAAATTATCTCAATCCGATTATCTATTCTCAAGTTATAAGATAGATTGAAAATATTAACTCTCAAAACGCTCCAACGATTGTAACTTCGAAAGGCTCAAAGATAATCACTTCATACTTGGTCAAAATAGTTACTTTGAGCCACCCAATACATAAGCCAAATTTAATATAGGGTCATATTCTGCTCTGAAAGTTAATTGTTTTTCGATGAAACGTTACATAATAGTCAACACACTATTTTATATAGATGGAATTATCTTTTAAACATTATATTTAATCGCGCGCACACCCACACACGCACACACATTGCATTAAAAAAACTTCAATTTAAGTTCCAAAGTTTAAAAAGTATTTATGCTTGGCTTACCTGTAAAATTGGCGCTGGAGGATTTATTGATAAATTCTCAGCTACTGAAGCGCGATAACTATGTTGCGTAAAAATAGGTCGGTTATCATTGATATCAATAAGCCTTATTACTACTGGTACTGATGTTGTCCTTCGGGAGTTTATTGGAGCATTGTCACTTGCTGAAACCGATATTGTTATCTCTGGTGAAACCTCCCGATCTAAAACTGTAGCACTACCTACAGTAATTTCTCCAGTTTCATGGCCTAAAAGTTTTAGTGATTATGTATATAAGTTCGTATCTTACAACATCATGCATTAATAAAAATAAACGGTTTTTTTTATGAATTCTTTGACCTAAGGAAAACGTATTTTTACCTATGTTGAAATCTGAAGCATGCGCACCAATCAAATTGTAACTAACTTGACCAAGAAAACCTTCATCTGCATCTTTGGCTTTAACAACTGTAACTCGAGTACCTGGTAAAGAATTTTCTTTGACTGTGGCGTTATAAATTTTTTGGTCAAATTCTGGATCTTCGTCATTGATATTTATAATTGTCACGGTAATTTTTGCTGAAGATGACAACTGAGGTACGCCTGTATCATAAGCAACAACTGTAAACTCCAACTGTTTTGTTTCTTCATAATCAATTGCTTGAGTTGTTCGAACTATCCCTGAAGAAAAAAACAAAAAAATTTCGAAACATTATAAAACATGCATGAATATTCCAGCGTAATGTAGAATATGCCGGTGCCAAGTAAGCGTTAATTTAAGTTTTGGAATATTCAGAAACGTCGGTGATAACTTCAGAAATTTTTGTACCACAATGTTACCAAAAATTTTTTTTTAATAGTATACGTTTAATCAAAAATCTTGAATATATACCGTTGGTCAATACAATAAAAATAATCCTGAGTACATTATATATACCAAAAATTAGTTTTTACAATTTGTTTTTTTAATTTTTTTATGAGTTCTGACATTCTTTTCGACTAATAAAACAATGATAATCACATCGAACACATTATTGAACATTTTACTTTTTTATTGAATACTGTAGTTTTGGAGGTTAAATGCACGTGAAAATTCTTTTTGTAAAATTATTACAAAGTTTCTGTAAGCCTCGTTTTTACACTGAAATTTTTTGACATCTTAACCCACCCTAATCGGCGCAGACTTGAACAAAATTTTTTGTTATAAAAATTCCGGTCATTAAAAAAAAAGCTTCTCTAGTTTTGAAAAAAAAAAAAAAAAAAAAAAAACGTACCAGTAACGTTATTTATGTTGAAATACGGACTAGGAGGTTCAATTGTATATCCTGCAATACTATTATCGGCATCAGTTGCTGCGAATGCTCCAACTATTGCACCAATTGGTTGTTCTTCTTGCATTTCAATAGAATATCTTGGATCTTCTCGGGTCCACGGCCGTGCGAAGGTAGGTGCAAAGTGATTAACTTCGATAATTGTTATGATTAAAGTACCTGCAAGTATATAATTGATAAATAAGCGTGGGAGAACAATTGCAATTTCTCAAAAAGTTCTCATTCTTTCAAAATCTGCGCTTGGGATCTCCGATTTCCCTGTAAATGTAATACGTTTATGAAAATCCAATATAAAAAGACCTCCCAATAATGATTGAGTGAAAAAAAATTTTTTCTTGGATTTATGCTTGCATAAAGTTTGAAGATTAAAACGGTGATTATTTTTTAGAAATAAGAATTTTTTTTTTCAAACTGCCGCTATTTGCTTAAAAATTAATATTTTTTTACTCTACATATTTTTTATTTCAAGTGCGGCAGTTTCCCGAAAAAACAACAAGTTCAATCATCTCAAAAACTTAATTTTTTTTAACATATACGTAGATTCAAGCACAACATTTTTCAGGTAGTCCACTTGGTGCTAAAACCCTGAGAGGTTCACAGAAATTTTTTATTTACTCAATTTCAGCAGCTTCCGTATATTGACGCCATTTTGTCGGTTTGGAAAGCTCCACGTGCGTTTCTTTTATACATTAAATTACATCTTAAGTCAAGACCTTTCCAATGAGTTATAATTTTATGAAGAAATTGTCTTTAGTACCAAAGTTATAAGCGTTTGAATATAAGTTTTTAATCTTTAATTCTCAGACTGACGTTTGATCAAAAGGCACTTCCGTTTTCAGCACCGAGTCGCCCTTGCTTCATATCATCAAATGAAAATTTTTTTATGTCACTCTGGACGAAAATTTCCGCCTGCACATTACATTTATAGGAAAAAAGGAGTCCCTTAATGCTGATTTTGAAGAAATTAAATGGGTTCGGTTCTCAAATGAAAAATTCAATTCTTATTTTTATCAACATGTTTCCAAAAAAAAATATAAATAAATAATTACAAAAGAAAGTTATTAAATGTAAGATATACCTTTTCCCTGTTGTAATGTGGGTGCTGAAGTATCAGTGACAATGACACTTATACTAACAGTGGCTGCAATATCTCTGTCTAAGGGTTTAACCACCGAAACTTGACCAGTTTTACGATCAATAGCAAAAAAATCTTTGTAGCTAGTGTTGTTTTCATTAACCTGTTGACCATTTCTATAAATAGCTGTTATTGGCTCTGAGATAACAAAATTTAGAGCATCGGAACTCGTGCTGTCCGGATCAACAGCTTTGAGGGTAGCGAAAACTGTACCTACTGCTGCATCCTCAGTGATTTCAGCTCTTTGAGTCTCTGGTATAAAATAAGGAGATTTGTCATTGCTGTTTTCCACATTTATCATTAATGTCGTTGTACCAGTTAAGCTTGGCGATCCTAAAAATATTTTTACAATATTTTATATTAATAGTGCCTTTTTTTGTTTGTATGAAATTAAATGATAATTTTTATTTTCAAGGTGACTGGGTCGTTGCGAAAAGGACCTCTAGATTTGTACTAATCAGACAAAAGGCATCTCGGAGCTCTTCGTCTCTTTTGCGCCCGTAGCAGTTATTGAGGAAGTTTTTTCTGAAAATTTTTCTGGGTCACAATGAAAGAAAGACATTAATTTTATCATATATTTTTCTACACACCGAAATTCTCTAAAAACCTGACTGAGATTATAACTAATTATAAATAGCACTTTGATTGAGTTCGTGCAAATTTTCAAATTAATTCAAGTTCCGACCCAGCAACCTTATAAAAAATCACCTTACAACTTGAACTTGTCAGTTACTGACCTTTATCAAAGGCAATTACTTCTACGTGATAAGTATTTCTTTTATCATAATCTAGTTTTCGAGATACAAAAACTGCACCAGTATTCTCGTTGATTGAAAAATCATTAAAAGCCCCTTTTTGAATTCTATATACAAGCTCAGCATTTGCACCACTATCGGCATCGAAAGCTGCCAATTCTTCAATGACAGTACCTATAAAAAATAAAATTTATTTAAAAAAAATTGAATTCAAAGAGTTTTTATATAGTCCATGTATAACTATCCAAAAGATTCAAGTAAAAGTTAATTAAATACAGTCGGACCTCGCAATAGGCTCGGTCCTTCTTACAGTGCTGGGAGACTTCCAGGAATTTTTTCCGACTCTCCATTGCTCCCATGAGAACATTTTTCGAGCCCATTGCGAGGTTTGACTGTAGTATCTTGATCTGAATGTGAAGTGATTGCAAAAAAAATATAAAAGTTGATAATATTGATGATACAAAATGTCATACCAATAGGTGAAAGCTCGGGTATACTGGCACTATAAAGGTCATGGGCATATGCTGGGGCATTGTTGTTAACATCACGAACAATTACAACTATTTGAGCATCATCAGTGAAAGTGCCATCGCTGGCCTGCACCGTCAACGAAATGACGTCTCCATTTGATTCCGATTTTGTTGAGTTGCCAATATCTATTGGTGCTCTCTTGACCAAAGTTATTTCACCGGAATCAGAGTCAATTCTAAATATGCCTAACTCGTTTCCTTTGATTAAAGAGTAAGTTATTTTTGAAGTTTTGTCGCGATCACGTGCTTGCACCTTGAAAGTTGGCTCAAATCTATCTGCGCCCTCGTCTACTACAGCCCTATAAATTCTATGTTGGAATTTTGGTGGACTATCGTTTGCATCAGCTAAACTAATACGTAGGGCAACACTGGTTGTTTGACCTTTTCCATTGTCGTCGGTCGCCTAAAAATTTTTTACAGCTTTTCATAACTTTTTTTTTGCCTTGAATAGTATTATTATATGTTTATATTATTATCAAAGTTTATTTATAGAATTTGTTTATGATATTTCGTGTCACCTTTAACAATTTAAATACGTAATCCTAATAGTTATTAGGACGACTCAGATTTAGGCTTAGTTGGTAAACGTAGTCGAGCGTTGAAAAAAATCACCCATGTTTTATAAACAAAAAAATCGATTAAAAAACTACTATCTCATAGAATTTCTATTGCTTGAGGTAGGTTCGTTACATTTGAATAAGTAAGGGCTCATTCTAAAGCTTTGATTTTAAACTTTAGAATAAGCTCAATCCCGTCAAAAATTTTTCATTTAGTGGGTTACAATAGCTTTTTTTGCTCAGAAGTTTAAAACCAGTTTCAGCTATTTTAATGATTTTAAGAAAGCTCAAAAAATAGTATTTGAGAAAATTTCGAAAAGGGTCATCTGAATGATTTTATAACTTAGGGAGATCTCTTACAAATGATGTCACAAAGCGATTAAAATCAAAAATAATTGTTTGATATGAAATTATATTTAAATTTGGTACAGCCGTGAGTATAAAAAAAAAAACGAAAAATATTTTACTAGTATATTAAAATGTTTACCTTATAGTTCAAAAAATATTCAGACTGCTCTTCATAATCAAGACACGGTGATGTACCTGGCGTTGGGCAGGGAGCAAGAGAAATGCTACCAGATTTTTTATCTACTAAAAAATGTTCAGATCCTTTCCCAATTAGTTGATACACTACACCCGAAGTGCCAAAACTATAAAAAAAGTGATTGTAATAAAAGAGTTATTTAACAATAATTTAAGTATTATTTTAAAATTTAACTGTGAAATTTATAATAAAATTTTGAAGAAAATAGCTATAAAGTATTCATGTTGAAAATTTATTTGTTTTAAATAAAACTTACCGTCCGCTGTCACGATCTTTCGCAGTGACAGTTATGACGGGAGAACCTGGTTTGGCAGTCTCTGACACGAGGGCAGTGTACGAAGGGTTTGAGAAAGAAGGCGCGTTGTCATTTACATCCGTAATACCCACGGTAACCGTAGCGGTGGATGAAAGTTTTGGATTAGTGTAAATTTCTTCGGCAACCACCTGTCCAAAAAAAAATAAAAACAAACATTTTATTTACATTAATAATAAGAGCAATTTAATCCATAAATATATAGGTCCACGTGTTGAATTATATATATCCCCTTGACGAATAATACTCGTATACTACTTACAAGGGAAGGACTTGAGGTGTTCGGCTCCGATCGGTACCGGAGCGGGCGCAAAATTTACCTCAAGTTACTCAAAAAAAAGTCTGATGGGTCCCGAATCCTCGATCTTTGATATTTTTTTTTCCCAAGCCCTTGAAGATTGCGATTTTATGAATTAAAAGAGTCACTTTTTGCCATTAAAGTATGAGACTATTTTTTAATTTATTTCTTATGCTAAAACAAAATAATTAGCAGTATAAATAATTTAATTCTTTAATTTTGAAAGCTTCTTTTCATTATTTCGATATTATAGTTTGTCTTGATATGATTTTATTAACCTAATTTGATCTATTTCGTCAAAAAGTACTAAACTTAACATATGGTGGAATTTTTCACCTCTTCTTGGGAGTATTTTTTATTAAAAATTTACAGAATAAGTATAATAAGTATAGGTTAACATATAATTTTTATTTACAATATTGTTCACATGGCTATTTACAAAATTTTCTCAAAACTATTTACAATTTTTTTTTGTTTTTTTAATGAAAACGCACTTTTTCCAAGACGTGTTTCAAACACAAAAGTTTATTGCAATGTGCACACTTCATAAAAGCTAAAGTTTCGCATTTGCCACAATCTGACAAAATCTCTTTTTTATTAAAACAAATTTCATTCACATTCTCAAATTTACCTGGATCAGGAACAGAATATCCACTTTTAAACCAAGCGTACTGAATCATTGGACGAAACACGTCGACTGTCAATTGGTTCTGCACAATTAAAAAAGAACAATCTATTATAAACTTGCTGCTCTTCAAATCCTAGCATCATCTCGTCGTAAATTCGACGTATGAATCCTTTATATTGTCTGAAAAAGTAAACGTCTAGAGGCTGACATAAACCTGTTGTGCCAGCAGGAATCGTCATGGTTTCTAAAAGTTCTTTTTTTTCAGAAAATAAAGAATCTTTTTAAAAACTATCAGTTTGCCCAGACCAACTATCGGTTAAGAGCAAACTTTTTTGTCTAATTTGCGGGGTTAAGCAGTCTTTGAGCCAGATTTTGACATGCTCTTTTGTTAATTTACCTGATTTGCTACAAACGACAACTAAATTATTCGGTGTATTTTCTTCAACTTGTTTAGCTACGAGAGGCCCGAACTCATTCCCAGTGGTTTCTTGCAAGCATATCAACATTGGTGATAAAAGCTTACCAGATGCAGTAATAGTTGGCTGGATTGTGTACGAATGAGTAGTATTGAAAATGCTGTTTACCATCACTTTAGTGTGTTTTTCACCTTTATAGCTCAATGCTCTTGATGAATGAAATTCTTTTAAAAATCCAGATTGATCGGAATTTAAAACATGATCTAAATTGTAACTGGGTATGCTGGTATTTGCAAGTTTTAGGTGATTGCTTGAGTTTTGATCGATACTAGTTTTTTCAACAGAAAGTTTTCTTGCTACAAGATGAGTCACTTCATGAGAATTAATCCGAAATCGACGCTTCAAGTTTTTCACAAATTCAAAACTGGCTTTAAATTTTCCTAGTCCCATTTCACGTGCTTTTTGGATAGTCCATCGCCGAATGTGAACATCATGAATGGCTGATAAATCATTCGATTTACACTTATCAATTCTACTCTTCAGGTACTGTTCCATTTCATACATTTTCATAGCAAAGGTTCCACTAGCTTCTACGTATTTTCAAAACCTAGTAATATGCACTGGATGTAACTAAGGATACAAATTTTGTAAGGATTTAAATGATCGTTTTTTTATATCTTTCAATTCAATGATTTTTTTCATAGTTTCGAATGTAAATGTGTGATCAGTATATTCTATTTCATGAAAATAGTCATAACCATCAGCTTCAAGCTTTTGTTTTTTGAGATCGGGCTCTGACAGAGAAGGAGACTCTGAATCATTCGAAATTTTGCTTGAGACTCAAATGTTTGTGATAATTCATAGTCTAACTTGTCATTATTGTTGTTATTCAAATTTTTAGTTTTGGAAAATTCACTTTGATCACTGTCACTGTCACTATTACTATCAATATATAAAGTTTCTTCTGTTTCTACTTCAATAGATTTATTGCATAAATTTTCAAACAAATCCCACAAATTAGTAGCAATAGCAGCATGATGAGTGTCAATTTTTCCTGAAAACTCCTCGGGTTTAACTGGTTCACACTGATCGTTAAAATACATTTGAAAAAGAAAAAACACTTGACGATGATCAATCTCCATGAAGAAATAAAATTTTCATGCAGTAAAAAAGCGTAGAATTATCGGTAAAAATATTTTTTCTTCCAAGTTAAACTTAAATATTATACGAAATGCAAAAACAAATGAATCAAACTCAAAAAAATCACAATTATCTACTTTTAAAAAAAGGAAAAATTTTCTAGGCACCACCAGTTAGCCAAAACTTTCTTTTGAGATTTGGCAATGTAAATACTTATAACCATAGAGTCAGCTACTTTAATTGTGAAAAAAATTTCTGGATTCCACCTGGTGGTAATAGTTTTAACTTCTTTTAATTGCAGAAATGTAAAAACTTATAATTATAAAGTTATCTACTTTGATTATAGAAAAAGTATTCTAAGCGCCGACTGGTGGTGGTTACCTTAACTTTCCGCAATTATTATAAAAATATTTGCTATTAACTTAATGAGAAGTGATTTCCAAAATATCATTGTGTACTTTTACTAAATTAAAAAAATATCTCATCAACAATGAATAATGTACGTTGATTTTTACGTTTTTTTTTTTTTTTAAATTTTTAATAAATTTTTTTTTTCATTTTTAATGCCTGAATAATTGAATAATTGAAATACTCCCAAGAAATATTCATGAGACCATCTTAAATTTAAAATACACTGAAATTGTCTGAAAAATATTAGTTTAACCTTTAATAAATGAATATTTACTAGAATATTCTGAAAGAAAATGAGAGAAATGAAGAATTCCACCATTTGCTAAGTTTTGTACTTTTTGATGAAATAGATCAAATTAGGTTAATAAAATCATATTAAGACAAACTATAATATCAAAAATATGAAAAGAAGCTTTTAAAATTAAAAAATTAAATTATCTATACTGTTAATTATTAAAACAAAATAATTAAATTTATTTATTTTTAAAATTTAATTTATTTTTAAATATTTTAATGTGTTTTGTGTTTTTAAGTTTATTTTTACCATGAAAAATAAATTAAAAAATAGTCTAATACTTTAATGGAAAAAAATTACTCTTTTAACTCATAAAATCGCAATATTCAAGGGCTTGGGAAAAAAAATATCAAAGATCGAGGATTCGGGACCCATCAGACTTTTTTTTGGGTAACTTGAAGTAAATATCGCCTGGTCCGGTACCGCTCGGAGCTGAACACCTGAAGTCCTTCTCTTGTTAGACCTGAAAATTTGGGAACTTCATCTTTTAGTATACTATCTGGGATGGATGCCCAAATTTTCGGAAAAATTAAAAAAGTCGGAGAATATCTTGCTTTCTTAGCATGGACAGCTCCATATGATAAATATTGAATTATACTTGCCAAAATTATGAATTTCCTTTGATTAGGATTTTCATAATCCAGTGAGCCGTTAATAACTCGAATATTAACAGATGTACTACCCGTAGCTTGATTTGGTTCAACACTAAAAGCACCAGTGATATCTTCCAGACGCAAGGAAAATGCTGAATTCAAACCCTATAACATTTAATAAGTATTTTATTTTCTATTGCAGTCAATTAAGCTGTATATAAATTTCGGAAAATTTAATTTTCATGCAAGTAATTGATAGAAAAAAAATTTAATAAAAGTAAAAAGGAAAAACTGATTTACTTACAACATCGGGATCACGAATCATCATATCAAGATGGGGAAGAGGAGTACCATCGGCAATATTCTCTGGTATGGATATACTGTACTCTTTCCGATTAAAAGTAGGTGGTTCATCATTGACGTCTTTTATAGTGATTGTGGCATCGGTAATCGTAGTCGTCGAAGAATTATTTCCAAGTATGCCATTTACAATTTCACTAGCTTTTACTTTAAATTTCAAGACGCCAGTTGAATTTTCCAATGCCTCACGATCAAGAGGCTTAGCTGTTCTCAGTTCACCACTTTCCACATCTAACAGGAAATAGTCGAATGGATCTGCACATAGAATATCAATATTCAACTTTAGTCTTATTCAAAAGGCACTTGATCAAACTGCGTGTACAAAAAGTATGGAATTTTTGAAAAAAGTACATTTTTTATAATTAAAGGAATACTAAAAAGTTTATTGTTACAAAATTTCCAACCAGATGAGTTAGATAAGATTGTGGGACAAGGGCTCTCTTCTTGGACTTACTGGAGGAGAATGAGGAAATGAAATAATTTTTTTGAATGGCATACCCTATTTTTAAGTACAGATTCGGTTAGAATGAAAAATTTTGTATTCAAATTGGTTTACGTAAAAAAAATTTTGAAACTCCATCAGCGTATATTTTTTTTTTTTTTTGAGGCCCAAAATAACACCTTGGATCCAATTTTATCAAGCTGGTTTGTTAGAAAATTTTGTAACAATAATTTTAACTAATATCCTGAAGAGAAGGTCTTCTTATATTTAGAGAGTTTGCAACCACTGCGTGGTATTACATAAAAACTCTTTTTTTTTCTAATTTCATTGTATCTACTCTTTTTTTAATCCCTGAATAAAAATAGGTATCTTCCGCGCAAAATGGTTACATTTTTAAATTTAATCTTTTTTTTATAATTATTTATTTTACAGTTTGGTTATAAAAAAAATTAATAAATAAACAATTTTGTGTACCAATTGAATCAGATTCAAAGAATCACTCGAAGGCATGTTTTTCTTCATTAAATCATCTCAAGATACGAACAGATAGACCGATTCGTACTAACAGATTTGAAGGCTAGGTTGCCTCGTACCAACAGCCTAAATCAAGTATCAACGTCATATACTGATGCGTGTGTTAGTACGAAGTTGCAGTGCGAATATTGTTTTTTATCAAAATATAATTAATTAATTTGAAAATATGAGGTGGATACTACATTCATCTTTTAAACAAAATATAAACATTGAACTATTCGTACGTTTGTTATTAAAAATAACAAGAATGGTAAGTGGTTCATTGAAAGTGTCCTCATAATTGTCTCTATTGTTGGTATCAGAACTATTGTTCATATTATGTCAGAATTATTCAATTGAAAATGTATTTTACGAAGTCTAATTTTTATGAATTTCTCAGTAAAGATATTGTCATAGTCATTATCATTAAGCATTTTTTAAACTAACAATGTATTGAATTCATGAAATTGTGTATCAGCGTGGTCAATTAAGTTATACATAAGTAATGTTCTTCTTTTGTTGGTCTGTGTGGTTTGATAAATAGTTAAGAATCCTAGTACACGGAGAGAAAACCATTGCACCAGGCACAGTGTATTACAGTCGCTAGCGCATTTCTAGCACTACGATAATCTTAAAGTAGTACATTGTAGTCAACGCATTATTTTATAGACTAGAGTGTTGAATCATAACTTAACCTCAAAATTAATCCAAATTAAACTTAAAATTCTTAAATATAGAAGAACCCATATTTTCAACCATTGAGATCTCGAGATAACCATACTAAAAATTGTTTTTAAACATCGAGATGCTGCTGTTTAAGGTTGAAAGACCTTATGGAGAGTAAGGACAGGGGAGAGAAAGGAAAATAAAAAAATAGAAGAGGAAGTTAGAGGTAGAAAGCGGAGAAGCTAACAGAAAGTAAATAACATGGATCTTAGCAAAGTTATCAATCAGGGAATACAAGATGAGCATGGTAAAAAAGAAGAAAATACTTGGGGAGCATAAATCTATATTGATTAAGAAAAAGCAAGAAAAAATTCATAAAGAAGTGGTGAGACTAGCTCAGAACGAACTAAAAAAGAAGAGCAAGACTTATACACCGCTAGAATTTCACAAAATAGTTTTAAAAAAAGAATAAACGAAATGGTAGTAGAGGAGTAGTCAAACAAAGCATATATAAGATTCAGAAAATCTTGGCAACAAAAAGATTGGTAAGAACTAAAGACAGAGAAAAGAATGATAAAACGAAGATGGTGGCAACATTTAAATGTCGCAAAGGAGAAAGATACTGCAAAACAAGCTAACGGAGGATAAGTAATTTAAATGGCTACAAGAAAAAAAAAGACAACCTGTCAAAGTAGAGCGCACTATACGAGGACAGAACTCATCTAAGACCATATTGTAATGGTTCAAAAGAAGAAAAAAAATAGTTCGGGAAAATAATAAACAAATAAGTGAAAAGCTAAAAATACTTATAAGGCAGGTACAACGAATTCATTTTATATAGTTTATTGGGAAGAATTGATGTGTAAAAGATAGAATGTAAAATTAAGATAGTTCCGTGAAAATCACTATATTCATGTAGGTTTTTGAAACTTACAGATACTGTATATTCTGAAACGATAAATTTTATCGTCTTAAACTGCCTGCTTTATCCAAACTTCGGCTTATAAAGTAAAGTTTTCCATTTAAAAACTTACATTAAGGCCGTTTTTATAAAAAATAAACTTATGTGTGTGTTCATCTAATTATTATACTAGAAATTGAATTATATTTTGAAAAAAGCAAAAAAGCTAATAAAATAAAAACACTGTATACAGTATTTAAATTGATAATTTAATTTTTAATAAATAAATTTATTAAAAACAATAATTAAATAAAGTATAATCATTTTTTTTCATTTATACATATATAAAATTATGATTATTTCTTTATTATTATTAACTCTGTTATTAAACAATAAACTCTGGCCGCTCAGCATCCAGAGCTGTTTAGTTCACAATTCGAATTCACTTCACCTAGCAACCAAGCAGGGCAGTCACTAACTAAAATTTTTCACTATGTATGATTATTGAAAATATTTATTTATCGTGGCCACGCTTCATTACCATAGTTTGGTGAGTACTACTGAAAATAAAATTCTGACTTATATAGGGGCAAAAGTCAAAAAGTCGGACACATTTTCTTTGCATCTTTTCTGTAATTCCGTACAGAAAAGGGGTACTTTAAAATGAGATATGCATATCTGATCATGATTATAAAAATTTAAAAGCTTCTATTTTTATAAGACTAAAATTTGAAGCTGTTAAATTTTTATAATCGTATCTCATTTTAAAGTAACTTTTTTTAAAGAGAATTACAGGAGAGACGCGACGGAAATGTGGCCGACTTTTTGACCTTTGCCCATACAAAGTTTACTAAATATTTGAAAGTTTAAGTTTATACATTACTTGTGACAAGTTCATAAACAATCTTCCTTGGCATTCCTCGATCTCCATCTCTTGCTTTGACAGTCATAACCAAAGTTCCTATTGGATCATCTTCTTTGACGACTCCAGTCAAGGAATTTAAAAACTCAGGTGGACTATTTTGAATGTCAGCAACTTTAATTTCCACTCCAGTCGTATTACTGTTGGTTCCATCCTGTTGTAAAATAAAAAAAAAAAATTTAAAGAACGTTCAAAAACTTGTTAACATATAGTTTATTTATGTAAAACTTTTAACTAAATTATCACAATAAATGAAAAAAAAAACTTAAGTGTGTTGGCTAGGGCCTGGGTAGATGTTTTACCAAAAATATCGAAATTTTTTCTAAATGGTGTTAAGACAACAATGTTTTATTTGCTGTGATTTTATGTACTGATTAACACTCCTCTCATTTTAAGTTAGAAGTTTTTAGATTATATTAACAACATTTGATATAATTGACTGCACATCATATAAATGCAACACATATTATGCAGCAGGAGTACTAAGTTGTCCTCATTCAGGGAAAATATACAGATTACTAACAGATATTCGTCTTTTTGAATGCAATTTCTATAAGCAAGATTCAATATAAAATTGTACATTTAGTTCATAATCCAACTCGACGAATATTTCTTACAAAATTAAAATTATATTTTTTATTTAATGGTAGACTCCCAAACTTTTTTTTCATTTACTTTTATGAAAAAAAAAGTTTAACAGCTCCGCTTCGCTACGCCCGGGACCTCGGTATCTCCAAATTTTCCTGGTAAAGATGCATTACTGGTGCAATTATCATTTATTATGAGTGACACGAAAAGCATGCATATTTTTCTCGACTTATTAAAAATTGAATAAAAATAATGAGTTTTTTAAGAGTTGTCGCGATCCTCGCAACAAAGGCTGGTCAGGAAAGGCTAACGGGCAGAAAAAACTAGATTCACAACCTAGAATAGTATATTCCTGTATAAGCACGAGAACGGCGTCGTTTCCGCGAGAGTTGGATGTTTCAGTACGAGACCGAAGGTCGAATTAATTAGTGTTCAGTTTAGTTAATTATTGAAGAAAAAAATTTATAGCCTTAACAAGGGTTACTTCTTCACCGACAATGTCCAACCTTTTGAGATTCACTAACAAAACGTGCGTGAAACTATAATCTTTAGGCACAAAAACCTTTGTCGTGCGCGTGCTTCAAGCACTGGTGGAGACAAGGCATTAGACATCCCTTAGGCTGTGTCTAGGTACAGTCAGCGGACATCTTAACTTTCCCACATTTGAATTTGCCGCGGAAAGAAGATGGCCGCGAGAGTCGATATTTTTGTGGTTTGCCAACCCAGGCTAGGGGAAAAAAAATTTATTATATTCGAAGTGTAAGGCGCAAGTGAGGTTAGAGTTTCCCAGTGTTTACAAATAAACAGAGATTTATGATGAATGAAATCATATTAATCTTTGATTAGTTTCTAGCTATGATGCGGAAAGTATCAGGGTGATTTGTTGTTGTGTATAGAATTGTGAAGTTGGAGTGTTATCAAAAAGGTAAATTGATACTAATTTTTATTAGTTCTCAATAACTCAAAATTTTCTTTAAAACTTTTTAGTGATAGTTATTAACAACAACAAATCACCCTGATACTTTCCGCATCATAGCTAGAAACTAATCAAAGATTCATATGATTTCATTCATCATAAATCTCTGTTTATTTGTAAACACTGGGAAACTCTAACCTCACTTGCGCCTTACACCTCGAATATAATAAATTTTTTTTCCCCTAGCCTGGGTTGGCAAGCCACAAAAATATCGACTCTCGCGGCCATCTTCTTTCCGCGGCAAATTCAAATGCGGGAAAGTTAAGATGTCCGCTGACTGTACCATTGCCGTGTACCGTACACGGTACACGGTACACGGCAGCTTTTTACTTTAGATCCTATAATTTATCCCAAATAACCCACTTAAGTTTAAAAAACTACTAGTTTTTACTTTAAATCCAATTATCCATCCTAAATAACCCACTTAAATTCACAGAGTGTCTAAAGTAACTCTTATTTGGTACCGTGTACCGTGCACCGTGCACCGAATAGGGTACACGGCGATGGTACCTAGACACTTTCTTTTTTAATTCCTCTCTTTTAACACATTTGGTCTCAAGATCCCTCTCTCCGATAAGCCCTGTGCGATGAAAACCTCTTACAAGAGTCTGTATACTTAATGATTCAACGATAAAATACCTTTCATTTTTGAAAAGAGCAATATTTTTTGCTACAATATTGATGAATCAGTTTTTTTTATATTTTTTTATTTTTTTTTTATTCTCAATCCTTACCCGATGACTTCGAAAATCGTAAAACCAAATTTCATATTAGTGACACTTTTTATGCCTATAACACAAAAACTTACACTAGCACGAAGTACGAGTTGATAAAAAGGTCGTTCTTTATACTCTAATGGTTGACGGAGAACAAGTGCTCCAATGTATGTATCTTGACTTCTTTCAACATTGACAATACCAAATTTTGTGCAAGCATCGGGAAACTGAAATTAAACAAGAAATTTGAAGTTTAAGCTTAATTATAGGTGGTTTTGCTAACCTTTAGCTAGCAAATTAAGATACTTAAGTACTACGTAAGCTACAAACCATCTAAGTTGTATAAAAATAAGATAATTTATTATTTAAATTAAGTGCTTTCTTTTTTTTTATTTAAAAAAGCATCTAAAGAATTGTTGCTTGAGCGTATTCGATTGATTTATAAAATGCAAAATACCATTATTAAAATGACTAGCAACTCGAGTAAACAATACATAATTGAAATACTTTTTCGGATACGATCTGCTCAATGCATTGTAAGAAAAAGTGAGTAGCTTTTAATTATGAGAAATGCATTGAAGTATTAGCAAGTATGAATGGCTAGTATTCTAGTCAACCTAAGTTTGTAATCAGAGAGATCCAACAGTCCGGGATTGTGCGATCAGAACAAATATGATTTAAAACTCATAAGCAATTTTTTTTAGTTAAAGTAAGTGGGCTAAAGGACATTAGACTGGTTTACCAGGTAGCTAAGTACAAAGTTTCTAGGAAAAAAAATTAAAAATTTAGCTGAGGCACTAAATATTTAATGGCTAACCAGCTAACAGTTTGTTCAATTTTTGTTGCAACTAATATCTGTTTATCAAACTTTTTATATATTTAAACCATAATACCGAAGAAAATTGATAGTAACTAGCAGAGTACCTGACTTGATGAATAAAATAATTTATTTATTGAAAACTTGATTAAATTTATAAGTAATTATATTCTACTTGTTCTATACTGGAGTAATAGCTTGCTAAGTCCTGAAAGTAGTTAAGGTGGTTTCCTATTGTATTGGTATTTCTTAGAAAAATTTTCTTATGTCTCTACGTTAGTATTTTTACATATGACTCCGAGCGGTATAAATTTTTGATATATTGAGCTCAGAAGTTTCAACTTTTTACATGAGGTTCCTATGCTGAGCTTAAAAATTCGTACGAATTTGACGGTTTTTCGGATTGCAAATTTAATTTACTTGGAATATTTAAAAAAAAAAAATAGGTTTTCTTGCAGAACAAGCTCTAAGGGATCATGAAGAACAAAGATAAATATAGCAAGCGATATTAACTTCTGAGACAACGAATCAAAACCTATGATATAAAAAGTATATTACTCCAGTATAGAGCAAGTAGAATATAATATAATTATTTATAAATTTAATCAAGTTTTCAATAAATAAGTTATTTCATTCATTAAGTCAGGTCTAGATACGTACAATTTTCTTCGGTATTATAGATTAAATATATAACAGGTTTGATAAGCAGATATTAGTTGCAACAATAATTGAACAAACTATTAGCAGGTTGGTCGTTAAATATTTAGTGTCTCAGCTAAAAAAATTTATTATTTAATTAATTTTTACTTGCTCCACCCATGGTTCTGAGGTTGTAAGCTTGTCAGTTTATTTGTATTTAACTATATTATTAATTTTTTACTTCTTCCCCCAGAGTTATGGGGTTTACTAAATTTAATTTTAAAACACGTGAACAATATTATATTTCATTCTAATTCATTCGTAGAACTCGTTTTTGCATGTGTCTTTTTTCGAGGCATTTTTTAAAATTTATTCTGGGATTGGCTTTTTAAAAACTCGAACAGATTAAATTAAAAATCTGTAATACCAACGAATAATTTTAACTGTGACTCGTGAAATTGCGTAGTTAGAGTGCATTTTAAAGGTCCTACAAAAATCAGAGGAACTTTTAGCTAAACCACTGCCATTAAAACATTTATTGAAAATTAAGAATAAATATTTAAAAAAAAGTAAATGCTGACCTGGGGTTGCAATATACAGGTGACTTGGATATTCTCGCCAAGAAGATCCGGATCAGTGACCCGTATAGCTGGCAATATAGTGGTTCCCGGAGCAGCATCTTCAGCCACTACAGCCTCGTATGGCACCCCCACAAATTGAGGAGGATTGTCGTTCTCGTCCAGCACTATCACGTAAGCTTCGACTCCTACTATATTTGGTTGCTGGTCCTGAGTAACTGAGTCCTCTAAAGTCACACGAAATCTTATTGTATCCAGTTCCTATAAAAAATAAAATAAAACAAATTTTATTACGTTCTCCTTGTTATTTTATTTTCTGTACTCCGGCCGTGTTAAAAATAGTATGCACATTTTGACCACAATTACATGTGATCTGAGACATTTTTACTTTCATGGCCTAGGTATGTAATCTACTAGTCATTTATATATTTATTGGCTCATGAGACTTTCTTTACATTTATAAATTACTAGCCACGTCTTTGACAGCATTTTTTAAATGTAATATTTTATTGTTAATCGTAGAGATCAAGTTTGAGGTTCCAATGCTTGTTGTTGTTGAAAGTTTGATTTTAAGAATAAAGTTTAATTTAAGTTTTTGAAAATAAATTAACTAAATTAAAAAACTAAATTCTCTCCAAAAACATTGATCAGCCGCGAGTCCGAGTTGGAGGAATAAAGTTGATTGATATGATGCCAGACCGAAAAAACTGTGTTAGGTTGACTACTTTACCGGGTTGAGCTTGAGTACCCCGCTGCGCTTGCGGCTAGTAGGGTCGACTGAGTGCCCAAGAACCAAATGCAAGCATATTTCGAAAAATTATCTCAATTTGGAGTTCTTTTAAGGGTGTTTTATAGTAGGGACACAAAAACGAGAATTGGGCATAAATTGCGTTAAAAAACATGCAAGAGGCTAACAGAGACAACTGTATAAAACAACTTAGAACAGGTAGCGTAGGGGCCATCATACGTGTTGTTGGAAACCACCCCCTCCCCCCGTAATGGGTCGTTACCCACAAGCGAGATTGCCAATGCTAATAAAAATAAATAAATAAAGCAATAAAATATTCATTTTTCAATTTCCAAATACATGAATTTTTTCAATTTATCAATAAACAATTTGTAAAAAAAAATTTTCAAATCAAAAACTAATTATAGCGATTGATTTAAGGAGAAAAAAAAGATGACAACATTTTACTCATTTTTTTAACAGAAGCTTCGATTTGCCCAGTAAACATGTTGAGTTAGTAATGTTTTAGAGTTTTCCCTACATATAATGAGTTTTTGAGAATTCCTCATTGTACTCATTTTTATCTAATTATTTATCAAATTTTTAAGTTTGTATTTATAATCGGGAATAAAAAGTTAATTTTTATATAGTAGTCCTCTCTCGACGAAAAACGCACTTTCTGTCGCACTACGAGATCAGCTGTTTCCCGTTGCTTAACCTGAATGTAGAAAGTACGAAAAGCTGATCTCCCTACTGACGCAGTGCGACAGAAAGTGAGTCTTTATCGAAGACATGTCTATAATAGACCTGCAGGTCTGAAAAACTTCTCGAGAGGGCTACTACAGTGAAAAGCGAGACAAAAGTAAGTTTAAAAAACATTTTTTTTTTTTTTTTTTTTTTTTTTTTTTTTTTTTTTTTAAATGCCGCGTAAAAACCTGTTGTAGAAGTATACAATAATTAAAATTTATTTACTTAAATTATGAAGACATTAAAATAAAATTACGGAAATATCTTCAACAAACATGTGTAGATTCAACGTGATTATTAAAAGTGAAAACTCAAAAATAAAAAAAGATCTGGACAATCAAAAAGCGTAGGTATCATAATATTATTTTAAGCAAATTTGGAATAAAATAAATAATAAAGTTAAATTAACTTACTTCACGATCTAGTGATTTTGCCAAGGTCATAACACCACTTTTCTGATCAACCACAAATTTATCGGTGAGCTGTATTCCATACTTAACTGGCGAGCCTTCAGGATCGTGACCTTTGAGCGTAAAAACCTTTGAGCCTACTGAAGTTGTTTCATATAACGTCAGTCCCATTGGATACCCACCAGCCTCAAAAATTGGTGGTTCATTCACATTGTTACCAGCTGAAGTCAAATTATTTTTTATATTATTTTTACCGTCAACTGATTTTCATTTAAAAATTATTAAAATAATGAATTTGAATCTCTTGCAGACCCTAAGCAAGAATGGATGTTGCGGCTCACTAAATAAATATTTTTTAAAAATAATGTCTCATTTTAATACTTGATCCAAGAGCTTTAAAACAAGACCTGTAACAGACTTGAAATACCAGCTTATTTACTAATAGTAGTTTTTTGAGACATGACTTTTATTTTGATCAATTGGTTCATTTCAGGCTCTGTAATAGTCTTTACTAAAAATTAATCGAAAAAAAAGTTTTGTACAGTGACCATAAACTGAAAATAAAATAAATAAACTTTATAGAACCAACTTTATGGAATAAATTTGGCCTAACATAGTGCAAAATGTATGCTACTGAGCTTTTTCGAAAATTTATTACAAACATACCGTATGGGGATGGCCATACTAACGAGAAGAGGCTACACCCTGCTGGTCACCGATCCTTACGAAACTTTGTGGATCGCTTTCTAATATCAATAAATGAAGAAATACATCAATAACTCCGTCCAATGGGCCCTTGATGTCGATTCGCCATATAGCTTAAATGGCATTTTCTGCACTTTTGGTTTTTAGCTAATTTTCCAAAAATTCCTGTTCAAAACCTATTGCATGTACAGAATTCTGTAACCTCGCATTCATCTTGTTTTTTCATGAATTTTTGAGGAAAAATATTCTTAGACATCATTTTTTTAAAGTTGTCCACGTACAATTAAAGTTTAAAAAAGCCAAAAAAACTTTAAAAAATGCTTTTAGAAATCCTCTTAGCACAGGATCAAACTCATCAAAAGTGAACTTAATAATATTCTTCTTTGAAAGAAAATAAAAAAACAAAGAGTATGCGAGGTTGCAGAATTTTAGAAGTGCAATTAGCTTTGAACAGGAATTTTTGAAAAATTGGCTAAAAAACCAAAAAAGTGCAAAAAATGCCATTTTCACGCTAGTAGCCCGAAAGTACAATTTTCGGGCTCGTACCGGAAACGAATATTGTACTTTCTGACTACTAGCGTGAAAAATAGCATACAGCCCTTGGGAGTGCAAAAATGAGCTAACCTTTAGCAAACCTTTGATGACCTCGCCTTTGGCTCGGACATCAATTTGGGTTTGCTAAAGGCTAACTCATTTTTGACCCCCTCGGGACTGTAATATACTATTGAGCTGTATGGCCCATTGGATGGAATTATTGATGGATTTCTTCACTTTTGTACAAAATATACAGGGTGAGCACTCTGCTCCGACTTAAAACTTGCTTTTGACTAATTTAAAAGAAGTAATTAAAACACTAAAGTGTTCTTATTCGCCTTGTCCAGACCAGAATCACAGCTGATCGATTTAGATATACAAATGCACGCGTTTACCCACCACTCGTGGGTTCACATTTTGACCACCAGGGCTAAAATACATGAGAAAATTAGCGCTGATGCTGGTTTGAACAGGGCGAATTAACCAAACCTAGTACAAAACTTCCTTTACTTCACTCATTACAAGTTATTATTTCTATAAACTAATTAAAACTGAACAGAATTCTTTATCAATTTTTTATGCATTTGATTAGAAAGGAGAAAAGGAGTCCTCATTGAGTCGAGTTCACCCGTACTTAGAAGTTATAATTCAAATAACTGATAAAACCGTTTGCTGATCAAGCTTTCCCGCCAAAACACACGATATTTTCTGTAGTTTTAAGACTGTTTCAATACTTTTATTTGAGCTGTGCGCGTATGCGGCCGTTAAGGATCGTTGAGTCTTAGGATTTATATACTCTGGAGAAGTAAGCTCAAAAACTTTTCAAATTTAACTTAATTTATTTTATACAATAAATCAGAAGAATAAAAAAAAAAAAAGTTTTACATATAAAGTTCTTAGTATTGGGAAATTACATGGGGTCAGAGAGGGGATGACCTGGAAAAATCCATGCTTGTAGGCGCCATATTGGTACTATATGTATAGTTATAGCAGCCGTGAGAATCGTTTGCTTTGTGACGCCATGGCACTTTTAACTACAACTCCTTGTAATTTCCCGATACATAAAAAGAATAATTAAACACTTACTAATACAACTGGCTAAAAGTAGCGCACTCAGCAAACATCTTCCAACTTTTACCATGTACCTGAAATTAAAAAAAAAAAAAAAATCATTGTTAAACTCACATGTACAATACTATATTTTATTACACTATTGCTTGGGGGCGAGATTTTACGTACCCCGTTTGAGGTTAGCGTGCGTAAAATCGAGCCTCCACGCATTAGTGCAATAAAACTTTTTATGTCACTCTGGACGAAAACTACCGCCCGCCGGGCATTCTCGCTCTAGAGCGAAACATTTTTAATTTAACAATTCTTTAGCAAAGAATTTTGCATAAAAATTTTCACCGCCGTGGCATAAAAAGTCGTTCGCACCTTGGGCGCTCGGTTTCCTAACCCTTGTACTTTTTTTATATACCCCTAAAAAAATGTAAAGCATAAAGTTTCATGATTTTTTGGGGCTAGCAAGATGGGCCTAACGAAATTGGACCTCATCTGTTATTTTGGGCGCTAAGGACCCTAATTTTTTTTTTTTTTTCAATAAGAACCTCTATTTTTGACCACAGATTTGAAAGAATCTGGAAAATTTATTATTTTTAGGTATTAAATAAAAATCTTTGGGCTTCTCCAAGGCCCTACAGGACCATAATTCATTAATAAATATCAATAACTTGAAGGCTATGCTGCTTTGTATTGCACATGCACAGAAAAAGTTTCTCAAATCATATTTATCCTTAAAGTTCATTGAAATACAAAAAAAAATCTTGGTAAGTGCAATTTGGAACAAGTTTTTTTTTATCATGTCCTGAGGTTATAAGGCTTTTTCATAGCAGACTACATCTAGCAGAACATGGAATAACCAAAACGTTATTAGCCAGTTTTATTTAATTTCATGACCTTTATAATTTTTTGTATTTGTTATTTTCCAATCTTATCATGATTTTCTATGATTTTGACAACTTCATTGAAAAAAGATCTATGCTCTTTTCACTTTACAGTTGATTGAAGGTCTTCGCCGACCCCGAGCATTTGACCAAAAATGCTCGGGGTCGGCGAAGACTTTCAATCGACGAAAAAGTAAAAACAGCATAGATCTTTTTTCAATGAAGTTGTCAAAATCATAGAAAATCATGATAAGATTAGAAAATAACAAATACGAAAAATTAAAAAGTTCATGAAATTAAATAAAACTGACTTAAATCGTTTTGGTTATTCTATGTTCTGCTAGATGTAGTCTGCTATGAAAAAGCCTTATTGCCTATTCTTAAAACATGTTATTTAAAAAAAAAAATCAATAGTTTATATTAATTATATATCATCTTCCTAACCTGAAACCAGAAAATCAAAGTATATAAAGCGTACGCTTTTTCACGCCCGTAGTTTTTTTAAACCACTCGTCGTTCAACCGCTACCACGATTTAGGATAAGGCTTTGAACATGAATTTTTTCAAAACTAACCAAAAAATTAAAAAATCTTATCATTTGATACCAGAGAACTGTCCCCAAAGTTTCATTAAAATCGGTGACCCAAAGGTCTGGGCATCTCCTTGTAAGTTACAGAGTTTTTAGTGACCGCTCTTTCTTTAAGGACGTTTAAGGTGGTTTTCTACCAAATTCATGACAATAGAGAATTAGTTGAAACTTTCTGAAGATGTTTATTAGATATTGTCAAACATTTTTGCGTGGTCGTTCAGTTCAAAAGTTATAACAAGTTAAAGTTTGCATTGTTTCTATCACGCGAATGGCCGCGATGCTGAAAAAGTGTAAAAAATTATTGATCTTATATTGGTCTTCCGATAATAGAGATCCTTTAGAAAAAAATACACACGTATAGTTAAACTATCGAAGATCTCATTGCTTTAAACTACAAAAAACTGACCTTTGAGAAATTTTGTAATGATTTTACAAAAATTGTTTTCACATGTACACTTACAACCTCCAAAGCTGTGGTATTCAATGGAGAGTTGAAGTTTTAAGAAAAATGTCTGGATGCGATAGCTAATGTTTCTTTGGTAGGAAAGAATATCCGGAATCATAAAAATTTAAAAATTAAATTTTGTAAACAATTTTTAGTAATTTGGAAAATTAATTTTTTTTTAGTCTTGGACTTGACTAGCTCTGGTAGAAACCCACCTTAACTCCACATACTGAGTCAAATCGTGATTTTTTTGTATAGATATACACTTGCATGGTAACTTGAGTTCAACAGGTATTTGAAAACTGTTGCAATGATTCTTTCCGAATTTATTACAATTCTTTTACACCCATAGAACGAGGTCTTAACGAGAGGATTTTTTTCACTTAATAACAAAATGGCTGATTTTTAGACCAATTTTAATGCCAATTTTTTCAAAATTAATTGAATTTGGGATTTTATAACAAATAAATAGGGTTATTCCAGGCTAAAGTGAACCTACGGCGATATCTTTTAAAGATTTGAAAATTTTCGTTAGTCTCTGAAATATTGACTCTTTAAATTTTTGCAATTTTGATGATGGAGTTTTGTTCACTTATCTCAATGAAAAAATTAAAAATAAATATTTTTCTATCTTATAACGTATAAATCTCACCAAAAGACCTCTTGCAAAATCATCAAAATCTGATCCTCAGGTTCCCAAAAAATACATCCTTCGATTTTTCTAAAATTTAAGTATGTTTTGTGGACACTTCATAAACCCTGATTTAGCCTATTCTGATTATGGGCCAGTTTCAGCAACATCCTTTATTATTGAAAATAAAAAATTTAATGATTTCGGACACTTTGTTTTAATAAAGTGCTCAAAAAAGCGGTTTTTTAGATGAAGATGGGTATTTCCTAGATCGGCCCATTTTCTGAATGGGTTTCATCACCGTTTTTAAGTTCCCAAAAAACATATTGATATTTTAGAAAAATCGAAGGATGTGTTTTTTGGATCCTGAGGATCATATTTTGGCGATTTTGCAAGAGGTCCTTTAATCCCAAAAAATTAAAAACTCATTGAAAAGATGATTTTTACAGTTGACTACTTTTTACTAGAAGTGTTAAAAAACGGTATATAAGGTAAGTGTGCCCAATATGGCCCCTTGCCTAATATGGCCCCCCCTGTTATTTTGAATATGCTCGATATGCGGCATCTCTACAAGGTAGGAAGAAGTCAAAAACACTGAATTATGAAGTTGTAACTTGTTTAGAACATTTTAAAATTATTTTTGCGCACGCCTAATAGCTAAAACTCGTTTTGTATATTTCCGTTATTATTTTACGTTGTAATTAAATGGTCTACCAAAAGATTTAGACGCATCTGACCAAAATTTGAATAAGTAGCTTCGATTCAAGCTTCGATTCGTTATTGTTTCAGCTTTAAAACGCGACCTTAGTTTTTGTTCAACTCGTTTTCTAACGGGTTTTATTCTTAAATAACTTATTATTCTCCAGTGTTCTAATATGGCCCCCCGCGAATTAGTAGAAATACCGATATTAAGAGTCCTTAGTTTCATGTTTACTTTTTAGAAAATCCTATCCTAATTTTATTTAAGAAAAATAAATTTAATTGTTTCAAAGCTTTTTTTCATTTTATAACTAAAAAAGCATTCTAGCTCAAAAATCAAACTTTGATAAAAATTTAAAGTTGTAATTTTTCTAATGGTTGCAAAGCTTTCAAAAAAATTGTAAAAAAGGCTCAATTTTTAAATAAATTATTTTTAAAATGTTAAAAATTTTGAAGTTTTTTTAAATCTCATATTCTGATTGATTTAAAAAATCGCAATGGATAAAATACTTCAGGGGGGAGAGGGGGGCCATATTAGGACACAAATTTTATGTGTCTTAAAAAACCGTGTTTTGGTAAATCCTCTGGCATTTGAAGCTCATTGATCAAAATCAAACGTGTAAGGTCTCATTTTAAAGCTCTTGAATTAAGCTTTAAAATGAGACCTTACCCGTCAAAAAATAGTGATTTGATTGGCCACAACGTCGATTCTCGCTTAAGGGGGCCATATTAGGTACAGGTACCTTACATAAATTAAACATTTTCGTTAAAAATAACTCATTAAAAAAAGAACTTGATTGTATCAACAGTGATTGTAAAAAAAAAATGATCGAATTTTAAACTTTTTTTGGCGAAATTATCAGCTGTTTATCGCACGTGTCCCGCCGCGGCGCGCCGGTCACAGATATGTGTCCCACCCATCACGCGCTAATCTTTGATTTTTTTCTTAAAATTTATTATTATTTTGGAATAACCAATAATTGGACCTTTAAGTGAAGGATTTAAGCTTTAGCATGGTATTTTTTATAAATTTTTAGCTCTTAAGCATCAGTACATTTTTCTCCATTGTTGAGAGTAAAAAAAAAATTAGTTCTAGTAGTACAATAAGGACATGCGTCGTGCGCTCGAGATGCTCGAGTCTCGAGATTGGGGGCAGCCCTATCCGCTGTTTCAAAAATGCTGTCATTTTTTACCCACTCATTTAGTATATCGGTTCGAAACTTTTCAGAAATCTTCAACAAAGCTCAATGAAAAACTTCTTCGCGAGATATTTTTTCAGCTCTTAATTTGTATGCGTTTTTTTTTTTAATCCAAAATTTTAGGTTAAAAACTGTTAATTTTTAAATTTTAATAGTTCATTACTCGCGTTTTAAACACTTTAAAAATATCTGGACCGTTCTGTTGGCAGCAGAGGGTTTAAGAATATGCTGATAAAATTTCATTAAAAATATTCAGTTGTCTCCGAGTTCTTACGAGTTGAACGAAAAATGCATTTATCGAGGAAATTTTAAATTTTTTGTTCATCTCGCAAGGGCTCGGAGATAACTGAATATTTATAATGAAATTTTAGCAGCATATTTTGAAACCCTTTCCGCTGTCAACAAATGGTCAAGATATTTTTAAAGTGTTCAAAACGCGAGTAATAATGAACTATTGAAATTCAAAAATTAACAGTTTTCAATCTAAAACTTTAGATTAAAAAAAAAAACGCATAAAAATTAAGAGCTGAAAAAACTTCTCGCGTAGAAGTTTTTCATTGAGCTTTGATAAATATTTCTGGAAAGTTTCAAACCGATATACTGAATAGGGAAGTTGCATGAGTCCGAAAATGAGTTTTTTCAAATAAACATCTAAAAAATGGGTCTAAAAAAATAAAATTAGCAAAATTAGAAATTAGAAATTAGAAAATTAGAATTTTTAATTTTTATACAATATTAAAGGAAATATTGACCTATGGAGTTTCAGTAATTTTCATAGCTATAGATATACTTCCTAACGTTAAATACCCCTCAGTGGCGTCACTAAGAGGTAAAACCGAGGGTAAAACGCTCAAAACTCAATAATTAATATCTTCAGAAATTTCGATGTAAAAATTATGAAAAAAAAATTTTGAATTCATTAAAAATCGCAAACTTTTAGAACAAAATATTTTTGAAAAATGTGCAACTTCTCTATTGGTATAAAAAATGACAGCATTTTTGAAATGCGGATCGGGCTGCCTGAGCCCAATCTCGAGCGTCTCGAGCGCTTGACCCCTTATTCTACGGAACTGCTCTAATAACTTTGATCAAATTTTTACCAGCTTAAAATCACTTTTTGACTTATTTTTTTAACTTTTAAAATTTATAAACCAAAATAGACTGAAAGCTAGCTAAAGAGCTAAAAGTTATGCCGAGAAAATCTCTCTGATTCATAAAATTTGCGATGAACTTGATAAATCTATTCCTAAAAATTTTCATAGTTAATGAGTAAATCCAAAAAGTGACTGTAAAAAATTTGATAAGAGTGATTTGTATATGCATTACTCGATTTTATATAGAGCAACTGAGCAACGTTAAATTAATAGCTTAATATCGTATCTTATTGCAGGAGTGTTTCATTATTTTTATTTGAAAATAAATTAAGTCGTTTGTCTGGTACATGGGTCCTTAATTTAATAAAAGCTCTTTTTGAACAAACCTAATGAAATTACGAAAATGAAAAATTTATTTTGAAAAATCAGTTCTTTAACAACCTAAATTAAAAAAAAATTTATGATTTTATTTTTTGTATTTTCAATCGTAAAAAAGAATTCGATTATTCAAAAAAATTGCAGATAAAAAAATCTAATCTATAATTTTTGTTACACATCATTTCAGAAAACTATTATTTACTCAAACATTACCAATAATTCTGATATCTACAAATTTATTGAAAAAAAAATTCAGAATACTATAAACTCGATTAAAAATCATTGTTAACCCTAAAAAAATACACAAAGCTAAAAAGTTATGTATGTTGTAATTTCTAATGAATTTTTTATAATTATTTGAAAATTTTTTTTTTGTACTTTCATTATTATATCAAATATGGCCAACAAAATAGTCAATCTTTTTTACAAGCGAATAAGAGAAAGATGAACATGTTTATTTACGAAGAAGCCTTATGAGAACTTATTTTACAATTAACTTCTTAAAAATTTTTCCAGTACATTAGATTAAGAAAATATTTATAAAAATTCGCGATTCAATAAATACTTGAACAACATTTATTAAATTCTATTTAATGTATAAAGGATAACCTTATATATTATCTCAACTTTAAACGAACACTCGAGTATATGCGCATACATTCTAAATTCGAGTAAATTCAAAACTAATTAAAACATATACAGGCATCAGCATCAATGCAATGTGCGTTACGGAACCGATAGATCTGCCTTTGTAATAAAAGATAATGAAGCGAAACATCATCGTGGGAAACGGTGAAACATTATTCCCATAATCATCGAGTGCATCCTTACGCGCGCGCGCGTTTGTGTGTGACAGAATGTATTGTAAAGTGCTTTTTTTCAATAGAGCATTAAACTGCTTTTTCTGAACCATTAGGTAATAGTTACGAAATTTATGACATATATTCTACGTTTTTGGATGGTAGCTGTTAAAGACTAACTCAAATAAATAAGTCACAGAAATATTGACGAAAAAAGAGCCAAAATTTTGCAATGACAAGAGAGCTTGTCAATAGAATAGACCTTTGATCATTGACACTTACCAGTTGAATAAGTTGACTTTGTAATCCATGCTGTTCTAGATACAAGAGGACCAGTATATATATATATAAAAGTCGGCACAACGCACCGCTTTGAGCCAACCAACCAGCCCCTCCTTGATATCTTTACAGCAACAGAATTTACCACATCCCGTTACATTCACCTTCTACTCGGTAGAATTATGGCTGCTGCAACGGCTGAAGCTCGCGTAGCTCCAGCAGGAACAAAAAAAAAATCCACTTTGAATAATAACCACTCACACTTGTAAAATCAGCATATAAAAACAATGATACATAAAGAGTTGCAGGGTCCTTGCCCTAAGGATTCCAAGAGTACTACAGATGATTTCACTTACGTAGAGATGGAAAACTTAACTTATCGAAAAAAAATCTCGATTTTATAACAACACTTATATTTGCATAAATTCACTGTATTTTGATCTTTTACACAGGATGCAGGATTGGTATTATAAAAGGATCGATGAGTTACGTGAGGCACGGTATAATTATGTAGTAGCACGACTCCGTCGGCAACGCGAGCCTTGCGAGGACTAAAGTCAGCCCAGGTAGCTGCTCTAGAGTACAGTGTACTCTGCTAGCTAAAAGGTGGGTGGCTGCTCGCGATCAGTGCAGTGGCTCAACTCTGAAATTCCAAAATTTCTCACGCGAGACGCTCATGCGCTTGCGCCCGGCATCCAGCAGCTCGTGGGTCGCGCGAGCCTTTCCCTTGAAGCCGTCCCCAGCAAGTAGCGCCCCGTAAGAAGGCCCCGCTTAGTGCAGGTATACGCAGGTATACCTACACACCGTGTACTGTTGTAACAAGTGTTCTCTCCGGGTTCATGCCGCGCCAACAGGTGACACTTTAAAAAATTCAAGTTTCATTGAAACTTTTTTTGACTACCCTTTCTAATTTAAAATAGTTTTTTTTAGTATATTAGGGTTGCCAGAGGCCGACAAATTTCCTTCGTAACACATGATTCAAAGTAAAAATTTCCTGAGGTCTGACAATCTGTCAATAAAAACTTGATTGTTTACTTTTACTTGATAATTTTTGCATCTTCGCTATCTATTATAACTTGTTTTTTTCTTTTTCATGGAAGAATGGTATAAAAATTGATGACCACAAATCATGTTACAAAAATATGAATTTTTTATGCATGTACTTTAGTTTGATCAATTATTAGCTGCTATATTTTTTACCATCAATGTAAAGTTTTTCTATTGTCATTGGCTATGTAGACCTTGTTGGTTTGAGTAGGCTTTATAATATACATGTATACATATGCAATGGTTTTGAATGGTTTTGAATAGTATCAATCGACACGTGAAAACTTTTCAATCGAAATCAATCGATTTTTTATGGTATTCTTTTTGAGACAAAATATATCAATGAAAACGAATAGATTTTAATGGTCTTTCTACCCAATAGAAACCAAAGGTCGCGAATTTTATGAGCTGAAAAAAATAAATTGATTTGAATAGTTTATTCAGTAAATATGAATGAATTGGAATGGTTATTCTGCTCAATGAAAACCAGTGGTCTCGAATTTCATAAGCTTAAAAAAATGAACTGATTTGAATGGTTTTTTCAATGGATATATCGACGGTCCCAGCGAAGAAAAACCTTAGCCGAAAATTTGGAGATTTCAAACGACCAATTAAGAGCTTAAATAAATAAATAAAAAATTTTAAATCAAGTATCTTGATAAACTAACGCACAAAATATAAGATTTTTTTATTATTTTCGGTTTTTTAAATCATTTCTGCTCCTCATTGGTTATTTGAAATCTCCAAATTTTCAGCTAAGGTTTTTCTTCGCTGGGACCGTCGATATATAGATTTTATTGGTTTTTCTGCTCAATGGAAATCAATGGGCGCAAATTTTATAAGCTTTAAAAAAAATCGATTTGAATGGTTTTTTCAATAGATATGAGTTGTAATTAATTGTCTTTCTGCTAAATGGTGACCGAAAGTTCCAAATTTCATAAGCTTAGTAAACGAATTGCTTTGAATAATTTTTGCAATTGATGGATTTTATTGATCTTTCTGCTCAATGCCCTGTACAAATAATCCATGCAAAACCATTGATTTTAGAAAATTGAACGGTAATTTTTCAATTTCTATGATGAAAATATTGTTTTTTTATCGAAATTAATGGATTTTTTATTTTAGAAAGTCTATTAAAATCAATTAATTTTTATTGAAAAAAAAAATCATCAAAATCGATTCTTTTTTCACATAATTATAAATTTTGTAACAGAATTCTATTTAAAAACGATCTTTTGGAATCTATGAATGATTATTATTAAAAAAAAAAAAAAAAAAAACTATTAAAATTGACTAATTTTTTTAAGTATTTATAAATTTCGGAACAGTTAAATTTTATTCGAAAAGTAGACGACAGATATCCATTTTTTTTTTTTTTTTTTTTAATAAAATCATCAAAATTGATAAATTTTTGTACACATTTGAAATTTCGCGGCAGTTGGACTCTACTGAACTAAAAAAAATTTTATTTTGATTGAATGAAGAAATAATTCTATTTGATTAATTTTTATAAAAATGTTTTATTAAAAAAAGAGTAGCATAAAAATTCTATTGGAGTTGATATAAAAAAATTTATAAAGTCGATTGAAACTATTCAAAATCATTCAAAATTATACAGTTAGAATCGAAATCAATGGATTTTTTGTAGCAGAAAATCGACCCAATCATATAAACCGGCACATTTTTTAAACAGTGTACGGAATTCACGGCAATAAAATCCCACTAAAAAAAAAATTATTAAAATACATTGTTTTCATGGAATAATCTATTTAGATCGATTAATTTTTTTAAACTCATGAAATTCGCGACAATTTGTTCCCTTTGAGCAGAATTCATTAAAATCTATTCACTTTCATTAAAAAAATCATAAATTTATTTCCCTTAGGCCTCTCACCCGCGGGAGTGCAAACTCCCTCCATGACTCAAGCAGGGAGTTTGCACTTTCTTTGACTCCTACACTGAAAAATATATTACACTCGAGGAAGTGCAAAAATTTAGGACTCCCTCAGGTGTGTAAAATACTAATTTTTTGATTCGTGTAAAAGTTACACAAAAATGATTTTTGAGTAAAAAAATTGTTAAGGACAAATTTTTTTATCATATTTAGAAAAAAGGTATCAATAATATAGTCAATTACATACATTTGAAGGAATAATAATTTTAGTGACAACATGAAAAATTCAAATGTATAGCTAGTTTTACTTATTTGTTTGTTCAATTAAATTTTTAGCTCATGGGATGGGGTTAAAAAAAGCTTATCTGTATATTTATTTAATTTTTTTTACTAAATTATTGGGTAATTTATTAATCTACCTAAGGTTAATCATGTTTTTTCCTCGGGAAAAATTACGGAAATTGAAAAGGTTTTTTTTTATTGAATAATGTTATTAAAATAGCATGTATTTAATAATCCTATTCATTATTGTAATTATTAATTTAGTATTTAAATTTTCCGTTTCACTGACCCCTCTTCTCGGCTGCAATACGCATGCGACGGCTACTCAGCCATTAGCCATTGATGAACTCATAACTTTGAATTTATTTAAATAAATATTGAACTTTTTGAAGTTTTTCCTGTGGGCGCTGTTTGCGGTTCGTCTCCACAATCGATTAAAAAAAAATTGATATGATTCGATTATTTTTCGCTGTTTTAAAAGGATTTGAAAATTCAACACACAGTCGAAAGTCCAACACAAACTTCATTAATTATTTTTAAAAAAATATCGTTTGCGATGAAAAATTATAGGGATGATTTTCTATTCAGGATTTCAAACGCAATCGATTTTCAAAAAAATTAATAAAAAATAGATCGGGTGGGTGCTGACTTGAATCTTAATAGACCTAGCGACAGACTCAGCTCAAACCTTCAACACAGACTTCAAGCTCCATAAAATTGTCTGCTCACATTTAAAAGTTTAGATCTAAAGTTTTTTTTACAATTTTTTTATTTTTCAAAGCCAATTTTGAAAGTGATAGAAAAGGCTTTGCAGACAATGACTCATATATATTTATATATATTACTGTCAAAATCGCGCTGCGCGCGCTTATCTTACGCCTCGAGTAAGTACAACTCCCGATTTAAATGTATAACCGATTAAAATGATATGTTACACACTAGTTAATAAAACATATCATTTTATCAACAGTTTTAAAAGCGGTTATAAGAATCTTGAATTTGAGAGGTTGTTGAGGCCTCTAAGAGATTTTAAGTCATAGTTACGTGTATTTGAAGATAATGAAAAATTGGAATAGTTAAATTGAGATTTCAGATTTAGGGATAATAAAGATTTCAGATCTAGGGGTATAAAATCAGATTCAGATGTCTCTTTTTTTTTAAAGAAAGCTTTGATGAATCATTGTGTTCTGAATTTTCCTCAGATATCATTTCAATTTTTTTCCATTTTCGAATTTCTCAAGAACAAGTAGTTTTTACTGGTCACTGCTAGTTAAAAAAATTTTATGTTTAATATTATTCATCAAATTTAAAAATTTTTTTATGTAATCAACAAAAGGCTTTTCTAAACAACTCAAATCTGTAGAAGTTTAATTGTGACACCGTTTCTTAAATGGGTTGACACAATAAATAAATTGACTTTCGAAAGTTTCAATTTCCCTTTTCAACTTCTTCGAACACTCCCTACAAAGTTCATGACCTACAGGTAAATTAATTTTCAGATAATTATATAAGCTTTTTTGCAAGCTCCAAACTTTTGAAAGCCTGTGCATTGAAGGCAGAGTACTCTAAGGATCAAAACATCTTTTTTTTTTGTAAATCTTCTTTAGCTGTGTCATCAATTTTGTGAAAACATTTCACTACATTCCTCCAACGATTAGTGTGACAGTCATCGTCAACAAAGTTTCTGAGGCAACAACTTTCTTGGGCCGACATTTTGAACAATTGCAGAGATAAATTATTTTTCAGATCTGAAGCACAAAAATAACAACAAACTTTGAGGTTAAAACTCTCGGTGACAGTCAGTGTTGGGAACGATTATTTTTATGGCCCCCCCTACCCTGCCAACTTCAGAGTATTCAAGAGAAATTTCCCCCCGAGTTACGGTGTTGCCGGACGTTCTAAAAAATGGGTCTGTTCGGATTTTTTCTGCGAGAATTCGATAGTTATTAATTAGCGACTTAATTTATTTATTTGTATCAAATATACTTTTATTAATGTTGAAATGAGTTTGAATAAATTTTTAACTCAGTCCGAAAAATAATTTTCAGGGTAAGTTATTAATTACGACAGCTGTAAAATTTCAAAAAATGTGAAATTATTTTTTTAATCATAATACAAATTGAGAAAATGCATGAATATTTAAATAATAAAATTTTAATTTATTTTTTTTAATTATAACAATGGCTTAAATTATTTATTTTAGAATAACACTTCAAATAATTATAGGATACTTCAGCAACATCGCCTAATTATTACACATGAAGAACATTAAAAAAAATGATGATTAATCGAAATAATTCTTAATTCCAAATCTGTATTAAATAGAGATATTTGATAAGAGTATTATTAATAATTACTATTATAATTATAATAAATATGATTAAATACATTATTTGCGTAAAATATTTCCTTTTAAAGACATATTTTTCTAAAAGTGTTGCACTATCAACATTAAAGTTCCTTCGTTTTATCAGTTTTTATTTTTAATGAAAACATTTTTAACTTTATTTTAGAAATCTGCTCAGAGCAGGCGCGCAACAAGGGGGGGGGGGGGGGGGGAGGTGTCCTGAAACCCCCTCAGCTAGTAGAGGACACCCTTTACAATTTCTTGAGGGTGTCCAAAACCCTGGGCGGCCGAGTTCAACAAAAAAATTGATCAGCTATCGCCCAAGCTCTAAGCCCCCAAATACCCTGGGCGCCCAAGGTCAACGAAAAAAATGATCGGCTACCTCCCAAGCTCTAAGCAGGGTTGGGCAGGTGCGCCACTTTGGTAAGATACCTAGTAAGTTACCATGGTGGATTAAGTGTTTTGGTGTTTTATGTCATCGGCGAGTCATATACATGGTGCGCCCCGCTTTATTTGGGAAAATTGACCGTCACAGTTAACGCGCAAGATTGAAAGCTGAATAACAGAAACCGTTGCAAATAATTAATCAATAAATAAATAAATAAATAAACCGACAAGCTCTAAACCCCCATAACGCTGGAGAGAGCGATAAATTAATGATTTTTTATAAACAATTAAATAAACCACCAAGCTCTAAACCCCCATAACGCTGGAGAAAGCCGTAAATAAATTATTTTTTATAAACAAATAAATAAGCCGACAAGCTCTAAACCCCCATAACGCTGGGGAGAGCGATAAATTAATGATTTTTTATAAACAATTAAATAAACCGACAAGCTCTTAACCCTTGTGAAGCTGGAGAGAGCGATAAATAAATATTTTTTTATAAACAATTGAATAAACCACCAAGCTCGAAACCCCCATAACGCTGGAGGAAGCGATAAAGAAAAAAATTTTTATAAACAATTAAATAAACCGGCGAGCTCTAAACCCCCATAACGCTGGGGAGAGCGATAAATTAATGATTTTTTATTAACAATTAAATAAACTGACAAGCTCTAAACCCTCGTGAAGCTGGGGAGAGCGATAAATTAATGATTTTTTATTAAAAATTAAATAAACTGACAAGCTCTAAACCCTCGTGAAGCTGGAGAGAGCGATAAATAAATTATTTTTTATGATTAATTAAATAAACCGCCAAGCTCGAATTCCCCATAACGCTGGGTAGAGTGATCGATAAATAATTTTTTTTAGGCAATTAAATAAACTGACAAGCTCTAAACCCTCGTAAAGCTGGAGAGAGCGATAAATAAATATTTTTTTATTAACAATTAAATAAACCGACGAGGTTATTTAGGTTCAGAGCTTGTCGGTTTATTTAATTGTTTGTAAAAAATAATTTATTTATCGCTCTCCCCAGCGTTATGGGGGTTTAGAGCTCGTCGGTTTATTTAATTGTTTATATAAAAAATTATTTATTTATTGCTTCCTCCAGCGTTATGGGGGTTTCGAGCTTGGTGGTTTATTCAATTGTTTATAAAAAAATATTTTTTTATCGCTCTCTCCAGCTTCACAAGGGTTTAGAGCTTGTCGGTTTATTTAATTGTTTATAAAAAATAATTTATTTATCGCTCTCCCCAGCGTTATGGGGGTTTTGAGCTTGGCGGTTTATTTAATTGTTTAAAAAAAATTATTTATCGATCGCTCTACTCAGCGTTATGGGGAATTCGAGCTTGGCGGTTTATTTAATTGTTTATGAAAAATAATTCATTTATCGTTCTCTCCAGCTTCACGAGGGTTTAGAGCTCGTCGGTTCATTTAATTGTTTATAAAAAATAATTTATTTATCGCTCTCTCCAGCGTTATGGGGGTTTAGAGCTTGGTGGTTTATTTAATTGTTTATAAAAAATCATCGATTTATCGCTCTGCCCAGCGTTATGGGGGCTTAGAGCTCGTCGGTTTATTTAATTGTTTATAAAAAATAATTTATTTATCGCTCTGCCCAGCGTTATGGGGGTTTCGAGCTCGTCGGTTTATTTAATTGTTTAAAAAAAATTATTTATCGATCGCTCTACTCAGCGTTATGGGGAATTCGAGCTTGGCGGTTTATTTAATTGTTTATGAAAAATAATTCATTTATCGCTCTCTCCAGCTTCACGAGGGTTTAGAGCTTGTCGGTTCATTTAATTGTTTATAAAAAATAATTTATTTATCGCTCTCCCCAGCGTTATGGGGGTTTAGAGCACGGTGGTTTTTTTAATTGTTTATAAAAAATAATTTATTTAACGCTCTCTCCAGCGTTATGGGGGTTTAGAGCTCGTCGGTTTATTTAATTGTTTATATAAAAAATTATTTATTTATTGCTTCCTCCAGCGTTATGGGGGTTTCGAGCTTGGTGGTTTATTCAATTGTTTATAAAAAAATATTTTTTTATCGCTCTCTCCAGCTTCACAAGGGTTTAGAGCTTGTCGGTTTATTTAATTGTTTATAAAAAATAATTTATTTATCGCTCTCCCCAGCGTTATGGGGGTTTTGAGCTTGGCGGTTTATTTAATTGTTTAAAAAAAATTATTTATCGATCGCTCTACTCAGCGTTATGGGGAATTCGAGCTTGGCGGTTTATTTAATTGTTTATGAAAAATAATTCATTTATCGTTCTCTCCAGCTTCACGAGGGTTTAGAGCTCGTCGGTTCATTTAATTGTTTATAAAAAATAATTTATTCATCGCTCTCCCCAGCGTTATGGGGGTTTCGAGCTTGGTGGTTTATTCAATTGTTTATAAAAAAATATTTTTTTATCGCTCTCTCCAGCTTCACAAGGGTTTAGAGCTTGTCGGTTTATTTAATTGTTTATAAAAAATAATTTATTTATCGCTCTCCCCAGCGTTATGGAGGTTTTGAGCTTGGCGGTTTATTTAATTGTTTAAAAAAAATTATTTATCGATCGCTCTACTCAGCGTTATGGGGAATTCGAGCTTGGCGGTTTATTTAATTGTTTATGAAAAATAATTCGTTTATCGTTCTCTCCAGCTTCACGAGGGTTTAGAGCTCGTCGGTTTATTTAATTGTTTAAAAAAAATTATTTATCGATCGCTCTACTCAGCGTTATGGGGAATTCGAGCTTGGCGGTTTATTTAATTGTTTATAAAAAATCATCGATTTATCGCTCTGCCCAGCGTTATGGGGGCTTAGAGCTCGTCGGTTTATTTAATTGTTTATAAAAAATAATTTATTTATCGCTCTGCCCAGCGTTATGGGGGTTTCGAGCTCGTCGGTTTATTTAATTGTTTAAAAAAAATTATTTATCGATCGCTCTACTCAGCGTTATGGGGAATTCGAGCTTGGCGGTTTATTTAATTGTTTATGAAAAATAATTCATTTATCGCTCTCTCCAGCTTCACGAGGGTTTAGAGCTTGTCGGTTCATTTAATTGTTTATAAAAAATAATTTATTTATCGCTCTCCCCAGCGTTATGGGGGTTTAGAGCACGGTGGTTTTTTTAATTGTTTATAAAAAATAATTTATTTAACGCTCTCTCCAGCGTTATGGGGGTTTAGAGCTCGTCGGTTTATTTAATTGTTTATATAAAAAATTATTTATTTATTGCTTCCTCCAGCGTTATGGGGGTTTCGAGCTTGGTGGTTTATTCAATTGTTTATAAAAAAATATTTTTTTATCGCTCTCTCCAGCTTCACAAGGGTTTAGAGCTTGTCGGTTTATTTAATTGTTTATAAAAAATAATTTATTTATCGCTCTCCCCAGCGTTATGGGGGTTTTGAGCTTGGCGGTTTATTTAATTGTTTAAAAAAAATTATTTATCGATCGCTCTACTCAGCGTTATGGGGAATTCGAGCTTGGCGGTTTATTTAATTGTTTATGAAAAATAATTCATTTATCGTTCTCTCCAGCTTCACGAGGGTTTAGAGCTCGTCGGTTCATTTAATTGTTTATAAAAAATAATTTATTCATCGCTCTCCCCAGCGTTATGGGGGTTTCGAGCTTGGTGGTTTATTCAATTGTTTATAAAAAAATATTTTTTTATCGCTCTCTCCAGCTTCACAAGGGTTTAGAGCTTGTCGGTTTATTTAATTGTTTATAAAAAATAATTTATTTATCGCTCTCCCCAGCGTTATGGAGGTTTTGAGCTTGGCGGTTTATTTAATTGTTTAAAAAAAATTATTTATCGATCGCTCTACTCAGCGTTATGGGGAATTCGAGCTTGGCGGTTTATTTAATTGTTTATGAAAAATAATTCGTTTATCGTTCTCTCCAGCTTCACGAGGGTTTAGAGCTCGTCGGTTTATTTAATTGTTTAAAAAAAATTATTTATCGATCGCTCTACTCAGCGTTATGGGGAATTCGAGCTTGGCGGTTTATTTAATTGTTTATGAAAAATAATTCATTTATCGCTCTCTCCAGCTTCACGAGGGTTTAGAGCTTGTCGGTTCATTTAATTGTTTATAAAAAATAATTTATTTATCGCTCTCCCCAGCGTTATGGGGGTTTAGAGCACGGTGGTTTTTTTAATTGTTTATAAAAAATAATTTATTTAACGCTCTCTCCAGCGTTATGGAGGTTTAGAGCTTCTAAAAATAGCGATCTAAAAATTAATGATGTATGCTCAGTTTCATTTTTACTTTCAAAACTAATAAAAAAACAGTAGGCAAGACTTACTGAGTAAAAAAAAAAAAAAAAAAAAAAAACTGATCTAAAAATAAAACTTTTTTTTTTAAAGTTCAAGATCAGCATTAACTATTCCAACTATTCGTTATCTTCAAATATACGTAATTTTGGCTTAAAATCTCTTAGAGGCCTCAACAACCTCTCAAATTAAAGGTTCTTACGGCTGTTTTTAAAACTTTTTGATAAAAAAACAGCTACAAAACTTATAGAGTAATCAAAATGCGTGTCTAGGGCCAATCAGATTGCCTTTAAAATCTTATATATTACTTGAAATACGCTAAAAATAAGTGCTCTGCAATCTATTAAAACGGCCTAAAGTCATTGAAATTATGATTGGAGTTAGTTCAGAAGCGTTGAAAGAATCGCTTTACCAATTTTCAGAAATAATAAAGGAAGAGACCGAACACGCACAACAGAGCATGAAATAATTGTAAAAACTTGTTTTTTGCGATTTTTGAAAACATCAAATGGCTGTTTCTTGGGGAAAAAAATTGAGCAGATTATTGTAAGGTAGCAAAATTTTTTTGAATAGAAAATCAAGCATATTCTTAATATAAAAAAAAAGTTCCCTATGAGTTACGGTTGTCTTTAAATACCTTAAAATGAGTGAAAACAGAATTTTCCTTACTAGACGGTATGAGAAAAAAATAAAACAGATTCGTAAAGAAAAATATATTTGTTAAAAACAAAATTTTGCCGCAAATCTGGTGTATCTATCTTAATTCTAACAAAAGTCAGAATTTTTCAAAATAGACCTTGAAATGACCTAAAAATGGGCCTTTTTTCTAACTTTGAATCGATGCTGCGTGCTCTAGATATGAGATAGAGACATCTAGTTTGCAGCAAAAGTCTTGTATTGAGTAGTACTTTAAGCAGAAAAGATTAGAAAATCCTTGAACCCGTGCGCGCACGGTTTTTTAAAAAAGTATTATTTTGACCTATATATAGTATTTATTAAACACTATAGTACTTTTCATTCTGTTAACAAATATACTACATACTATATACATAGTAAAACATATAAAAAGTACAATAAAGTTTTTCATCATCATCGGACAATCTTAAATATAACTTTGATCATTATATTGGCAAAATCATTTTTTAAATATGTACAACTCCAATTTTGTAAAAATGAAAACAATAGCAAGATTAATTTTTATTCTTAAAATTCAAACAAAAAAAAAAAAACTAATGAAAAATTAAGTTGTATTTAAGACTCTTATGTATTTTGCTTTCTAAATGTTGAATTTTTTAGAATTTCTTTTATTATAACTATTATATATCAAACTGTATTATTGACATGAACCATTTTTTTATTGAAAATTACCAATTTTATAACATTCAACATTTCTTAATGTTATTTTTTTTAAATTAGCAGTACACAGTATTTAACTTTTGAAAACTACTATTTGTAATAAACTATGATTCATTTAACTCACTATTAAATTAAATGAATTCAAGTTGAGAATTTTTTACTTCATTCCTCATCATATTGTGAATAATTTTTGTACTCAAAAGAATTACAATATAATTTTTTTTTTTTTTTTCTTAACTAAGTTTCCTTTATTACAAATTAATTTTAACTGTTTACATGATCTTATTGATACTAAGTTAAAAAAATTAATTATAGTATAACCACTTTGCAGTATAAGTCAACTTTCTTAATAATTAAGTTGCACTCTGCCATAAAAAATTTTTTTATGATTTGATTAATGACAACTAAGTCAGTAGACATGCTTTTTTTTCAATTGGTCTGGTTCATTGAAACAATCATTTCTTTTTGAAAAATAATTCGTGAATTCTGTTTTATAACTAGGTAGAGAAGATATCTGTATCAAATTGGATGTCTGAATTAAAGCTTACTACTTGTAAGCGACCATTAATCTTATTCATCAACTGCTTGGTAAACATTACAATTAAGTAAAAGTAAAAAATTATGAGCCAAATTTTTCGCGCTAGAGTTCCTGACGGTACAATTAAAAAAAAAAAAAAAAAATGAAATTGACTTTGAAAATTCATTATATATACTAAAAACAAATTTATTTCTAGATTTTAATTTCTGCATAATGCAAACAGTTAAATAGGGTTTTAAAAATTAATGAAAAACTTGAAAATAAGCAATTAAAATATTAGAATAGAGAAAAAACCTTTTAATTAATTTTAAATTCTTCAAATAATTTGATTAAATAAGATCACTTCTATTTTTGGGCTCAATACCCGTTCAATCTAACGTAAATAAAATAGAAACTTTACAATTTTTATAAAATTTCTTTGAAATTTCCATTGATTTATAACTCAAACTTGTTAAATTTTATCAAGAGATATAAAAAACAGGGTTAATAAATAAAAATTATACTAGTATAATTTAATAAAAGTGTATTATCTTTGTTTAAGAAAAATCTTTATAATATATGCACACTTCATGAAACTTATACAAATTCACTTTTATAATAAAAATTTTTTGATTACAACTTATTAATCATTACATTAACTAAAAGTTATTTTAAAGTAATTTAAAAGTAAAAATGCTTTTTGAATTTTTGACAAACAAATAACTCAAAACAAACATTACAGATTCAGTTATAATAAATATTTTTTTTTATTTATATTAGACTTTGTAATATTTGACAAGTTATCATTAGTGTAAAAATTTTCTTAAATGCTAGCAATAATTTACTGTTTAAGTCACCTTAAAGTTTATGAAACTTGTCGCCCAAAGGCAATTTTTAAGATATTCTAAAAGGTGTCTTTCACATTTATAAAAATATTTCTATAATGCATTAGAAAATATGACTATGAGGCAACTGTAAGATGTTTGGAATTAAATATTATTAGTTGTTATAAGTTATAAATAAGATGTCCATTTGTCAATTAAAAAATAGATTAAATTCAATAGGTACTTTCATAACCTACAGGTACCTCACAAAGTTCATCAGGATATCCTAAAAGGCGACTTTTAAATAACTGGAGGTATCTCCAAGACATCTCAAAGGTATCTTCATGCTAATTGATTACTTTTTGCTTGTATATAGAACAAATGTCTTAGGTTGACAACATTATGCTAATTTAATCTTATGCTGGTTTTTGAGATCCTTTCTTTCCAATAAGTGATTTATGAATATGTGGGATAACACCTAAAAGAGAAAAAATATCAAATAGTACAACATACTTAATAACAAATAAGATTTTGCTATGTGTGACATAAATTGATAACTTACCACCACCAGCAATAGTGGCTTTAATTAGACTATCTAATTCTTCATCACCACGAATAGCCAACTGTAAATGTCTAGGAGTGATACGCTTTACTTTTAAATCTTTAGATGCATTGCCTGCCAATTCGAGAACCTGATGACACAAATTTATATTAATTGTCACTCAATTATCTTACTAAAGCGTCAATTCCTTTAATTTTGTATTGTAAGTATAACAAAATTGAATTAATTTAATTTAATTTTAATTTAATGATTATGGTAGAAACTAATTAAACAGTTAAATAAGACATCCTAACACTAAAAAATTGAAAATTTTTTTTAGACAAATAAAATCCTAAAAATAAATTTTAACATTGAAAAATCATTCAAAAAACATCTGAGTTTAAAAAAAGTTTGATAAATTAAGTAGTACAATGCGTGGTGTCTTGTATAAATAAAATTCAATTTTTTAACTTACCTCAGCAGTGAGATACTCCAAAATAGCTGCACTATAAACAGCCGCAGTAGCACCTACTCGTCCATGGCTTGTTGTCCTGTTTTTCAAATGCCTGTGAATTCTACCTACTGGAAACTGCAATTGAAAAATTGTTAATTGTTAATTAAACTTTTATCAATTATAAAAAGTTTATTTTTAAAATGGAATAAAAGAAGAATAACAAGTAATATCAGGAGGTGAAAAGAAAAAAATGAAAATTCATATTAAATTTTATTTAAATTTGTTAAATGATAGAAAATTACAACAAAAAAAAAATTTATTTTTAATATTTACGGGATTTAAATTTGAAAAATTTCCTGACGTGCAATAAACAAATATAAAATGGAAATTCAAAGCTAAATAGATCAATGTTTTTAGAAATGCGCAACAACACGAACCCTTCATGAAAACATTGACCCACACCATACTAAAGCGTCAGCAACACGACGCGATTTTGAAAAACAAATCAATAAAGTAATACTGCTCCAAAATTTTCTTCGATATTAGTTTAACTAAATTGAGCATTTGAACTAAAAAGAGAAAAAGAATAATATTATGAAAACTGGCCTCGAAAATATTGACCAGACTTGCATCATTAAAATATCTGTATGCGTCTGTACACCCAATTTGGTAAAATAAAATGTCTTTATAAATGGAACTACTATCAAAGAGCAAACGAATTAAAAATAAAAATACAAATAAATCTATTTAACTTTCGAAGTTCAAGAAACTCTCAACAGATTTACAAAAAAAAAGGCTCGAAACAAATATTTGTCGCGGCGTATAGCATCTTGAACGTTCAACCCCACAACGAAGCATCATTCGAAAAAAAGAAAAAATTTTTTGTCATTTTGAACGTGCATTCGAGTAAACTATAAAAAAGACGAAAAAATAAAGAAGCATCGTGGGTGCGATCGTCAACTCCGGTACCAAAAGAGAACAACCGCGCGAAAGCGGACGGTAATGTATTTCGCGCCATTTGTGCTTGTTTGTCTCTCTCTCACACCCAGGCAAGGAAGCCGCGCGCGCGGGTAACGCTCGGCTGGAAGTAACATAGAAGAAAATCCAGGGATATTTTTTCCAACTTCTGGAGGGTTTAGAATATCATTATGGGATATCCTAGTAAAAGTTCAACGGAAAACAAAGAAGAAACCACCACTAACCTGGAGTCCAGCTCGTGCCGATCGTGAAACCGCCTTCGCTTTGGCTTTGCCAGAGTCTTTGCCTGCCTTGCCGCCAGCCTGTAAAAAAACATTTAGGAGTTACTATAACACTACAATATAAATAAAACGATACCGCGAAAAGCGTACCTCTTATAACGTTGACGAAAATTCTTTTAAAAAAGCATTAGTTAAAAAAAAAAAAAAAAAAACTCACCATTGTTGAAAGTGTGCTTGTTTGGTTAGGCCGCTAGAGAGAATAAAGAAAAAGAAGCGCCAGAAGCTAGCTCTCGCTCGCTCGCTCTCACTTCGATGCTCGTGAAGAACTAGCTATAGCGTGTACGCGCGAGGCTACGCAGGTATACAGCAAGACTTGTGGGTTGTGGCTAGCAACGAAATAAAAGTGGGGACTGTAGATACTGAGACTATATGCTGATCCTTTGAGGCTTCGTTCTCTACTGCGCGAGGCTTGCCGCTTGACTTAGCCTGAGCCCTGAGTAACCTCTACCACCCAGCACCACACTGTTATATGGCAGGCACTGCAGGGGCTCGTCCGTTCAGAATTCAGATGCCGCGGATGCCGCCTGCCTCAGCCTGCCTGCGTCTTTGCGTTGCTCTGTCTCTTTTCTTTTCTTACCGTTTCCAGCGTCGCCGTCGTAGCGCTGCTGTTGTGAGTTTATACCCGTGTCCCGTACTGTGGAAACGAAACAGTTTTGAGTTTTGTGTGCGAATGCAGTTTCTTTCTGGACCTCAGTATGCCTCTGTATGCTCTTCCACCACGCTTTGCACAGCGACGAGTCGCCACATGGCTCCAGGCGTTCCGTGGTGATCTTCTAGGCACGCCTAGGGATCTTATAGGGATCCCTATAAGATCCCTAGGCACGCCTAGGGACCTTGTAGGGAGGGATCGGACAAAGGCAGCTATCTCTCTCTAATTCTATTGCTATCTCACTCGCACAGTTATTTCCATATCTATAGCCATACTCGTATATATAGATACGTTCTTAAAAATATGTATATGTACAGAAAAGTCACAAATTTTTTAAGAACTTTAAAATAAATATTGACAAGTTTGTTAAAGTGTGATTGCATTATTATTCGACTAGATTAGCGTACTTATCTCTGACTAACCTCAAATTTAAGATTAAATCAATTAAACAATAAAAGTATCATGTAAACTTTGGTTTTTTAAAGCTTTAAATTACTTGCGTATGAGTATTAAACAAAAAAAGAAATTCCTTGTGAATCATCGTCAAAAATCATTTATGCGTGAATTGTAAATGAGTGTATAAAAATATTGAAATATTTTTCAACTGTTAAAATGAAGATTAAAAATTCATGACGTAAGAAATCAACAATTGTGTAGAAGAAAACTTCAACTTGTACATGAACTTGAGATTAAAGCTTAAATGTATGAGTAATTTAAAAAAATATATATTTAAAAACATGATTACAACATTTTATTTTTGGTCACAGTGATTAAGCAGATACTTTCAAAAGAAAGCTGTATAAATTAAAGACATGAAAATTAATTATTGTCCAACTGACAAGATCTCAGTTAATGTAAATAATAAAAAAATATAGATTATAAAAAATACATTGAAAAATAAATAACTTAAAAAATTTGTAATAAATACATTTTGCCCAACTGACAAAATTTAGACTAACAACTGTACAACTGTATTAAAATAAAGCACTTAAAACTTCCAAAAATTCCAATTTTCATGCACAACATCGATTCCAATGCTAGTTCATTATTCGAACAAATGATTTGCAATGAATTTTTACTCAAAGTTGATCAACGTTGAGACCTAAAACAAAAATTAAACATTATAAGATAATATTAAAAATTAAAATAATCACTAAAGTAACTACAATTGAAACAAATATACTATAAATTTTTCAACGAAATCTTTTCTAATAAATGAATTTTTAATAGAAAATTAAAAAGATTTGAGAATATAAATTATATGATTTTATTAGCACCTTACAATAATTTTATAATAAAAAGAGCAAGTTATCGTTAATTTTCGTGCATTGAATAAAAATTCAAAAAAATTATTAACAAGAACAAGCATAAACTTTATATCAGTTACAAATTTTTATAACACATTAATTAAATAAATTCTTTCATATTCGAACAATAGATCACAGTTGAAATTTGGTTCATGTTAGTCAGTTCAAAAAGCATTAAGCTTTATAAATATACATTTAAATCATATCTCTAACTTATCTGATACGCGAATGCATTGCTACGCTTTTGCTTCCGAAATCTTTTGATTTTTCTAAATTATTTAATACGTTAATATCAAACACTTTTGATTTTAGTCTTAGGCGAAATAAATAGAATCTTTTTATGATTTTACATTTTAACATGTGACAATCAGGTAATGTAAATTCAATATCAGAGAATTTATTTAAAAAAAAGCGTTCTAGATTTATTCTAGCGTTTCGAATTGCTACGTAATAAATTCGAAAAATTAAATCCATTTGCTTGAAAAAATCAAAGAGATCTTCAGTGATCCAAGTTACAGAAAAGGGTAAATTTTTATCTTTTGTATCAGCAAAAGAATGGTGAGGAAGCAGAGGACTTGGCTTGCTGCAAACAACCTTACTAAAGCAATTGTCGCAGGTTTTTTCGTTTTTTTTAATATTTGAAACAATGTACCCTGCACAGTAATAGAAGGCATTAAGTTCAGAAGAATTGAGGTATGTAATTGGTAATGGATCAACGACAATGAATTCTTCTGCATTGTTGGTCAGAAAATTGGATTCTACACTTCGATTTTTCAGAAGAATATCTAAAAATCCAGACAAAAAACTGCGATCGTCCTCGTCGTAGTTACTATTTTTAGTGGTTTTCATGTACTGAGAAATACAAATTAATTTAAGGTTCTGCTTGAACTGTAGTGCATTGGGAATAACATTTTTACTTCTCATTACTGAAAATAAGTTCTCCAAGCAGTTTTGAGTCAATCTTGCCGCCACAAAATATGTTACTCCTTGAGATAACAAATATTCCGTTAATTCGAGAACCGTTGTAGTAGAAATGATGACTCCCGTTTGCCATGGCTTCCAATAGCCACTTTCTCCCACGCGCAAATCAGAAATGAGTTCCATAAACTCCTTTAAAAAGTTAATTTTCTTCTGGAATGCAATCATGTCTTTGTGGCTAAATGCTAAGTTTATATTGTTGGAGCACATTGCTTCGAACCATTTCGATATAACCAGAACGAATTGAGCAGTGCTTAAGCGTTCATCTTGTTCATCATCATACGCTAAAAACTGCAGTGCAGACGCGTTTGATTCACTTAATACGGCCCGGGAATCGCCAACGCGCATTTTTTTAAAGTGATCGGAATTGATTTGCAAATGTTCCTGCTTAAGTTTGGGCGAAAGTTTGTAGTCATTCTCTTTATCTACGCGTACAATGTCGAACAAGTGTTGAATTTTGAATTGGTTAGTCGGAAGATTATACTTATCTACAAATTTTTTAGGAAGAGTTGCTTTTTCATTGGCTTGAAGACCACTGTTCATGTTCTTGAGTGCGTGAGGGACGTCAGCGTAAAAGAAAAGTTTCCGTTGAGGATCAACTGGGTGTGAAATCGAATTGATGGTTTTTTTATGCCTATGTGCTGTTATGTTGTAAATTCTCCAAAGAGCTTGATTCACTGGACCCATATCGGAGGTGATAACGTGCACCAGTAATTTACACTTTGTTTCAACGGTGACTATTATGTCGATAATTATATCTTTTAAGACATGCTCATCAACCGAATCGCCGGTAAATTCATATCTTACGCTTTGTTTCCACCGTGCGCATAACCCAGCCAACATGAATACGAGAGCGTGAGTAGCTTTTTCATTTTTTGAAAGTTTTTTATCTCGTAGAGTCACGTGACCGATCATTGTTTTAGTGGAAGTGTCGTAAGTTATGATGGGCGTGATCGACATTTCATCTAAAAGCAATAAAGAATGTTTGTGAATATCTTTTAGAACTCCAATTTTTAACTTCAAAAAATCCACAACTTCTTGATTCAGCTGACCGCTTGGAAATTTAAAGTTTTCAACTTTTCTAGTTAGAGTTCTTGTACTGGGTAGTGGCCAGTTTTCTTTTAAAAGTTGTTGATATCCAGAGGACCCACAAGAAAACCGTAAACGGTACCCAAGCATCAGTGTCTCATTGCTCCATTTAGGATATTTCTTAAAGTTGTAACAAATCGCGTCGATTTGATCTTTGTTAAAGATTCTTGATAATTTAGCACGTATATTATTCTCTAATTCTTCAACTTGACTTACTTTTTTCTCGACCGCTTGAAGCCTCTTACTGCATACATCATATTTTCTTTTTAAATTGATTTTTGATTTCATTTCTTTGGTAAGTAGCTTTTCTGCTATCTCTAATTTTTTTTTCATTTCTTCTTCTTTTTCTTTAAATTGTATTTCTTTGCGTTTCATTTCTTCGTCTTTTTCAATTATTTTTTTTTCATTTTCCCGAAATTTCTTGATTAAGTTAAGAATGTCCTGCTGGCTCATTCGTAGTGGTGTAATATCTTGAAGCTCAAGTGTATCTGTAAAAAAATTAAATTAAATATAATTCGTAGCAAAATAATTTTCACGCTCGTAGCACCGAAAGTACTTTCGGGCCCCTGGGTTTTTTGTACTTTCGGTATACTAGCGTGAAAAATAGTATACAGCCCTTGGGAGTGCAAAAATGAGCTAACCTTTAGCAAACCTTTGATGACCTCGCCTTCGGCTCGAACATCAATTTCGGTTTGCTAAAGGCTAAATCATTTTTGACTCCCTCGGGGCTGTAATATACTATTTCGGATTTTTTCACGATTTTAAAAAAAAGTATACTTCCAAAAAATTTTTTTATTATCACTAAACCGTAAGTGCATACTTTTTCATAGAGTTTTTTTTTAGCATTAAAATAAAAATATACTATGATAGAAATAAACTTTATATATTATGCAGTACTGTGTCACTGACTTTGATGCTTCTATATTGAACCAAAGTATTTGGCAAAAAAAAGCTTACTGCAGTATTAAAATAAATACAACAGTTATTCATTCTTCAAAAGTTATTTTACAATAGTTATTTTTAAACGTAGGCATTACATAAATTCAACGATTACTTTAGTATTAAATCTAAATCACAACGAACAAATAGAAAAAATAGAAATTTTTAAACAAAACTTGAACATAAAAATCCTTATTGACTGAAAAGCTTAAAATTTCTTTGCTGAGTTTATTGATTATCTTAACTTCAACTTAAAATAAAATAATTTTTTAATTGCAAAATTTTTTTTTTTTTGATTATTTTAAATCTTTAACCATATTTGACCTAACAAAATTTTGACTTTGCTTAAGAAAACTCTAATTAAAAATAATGGTACAGCTAACTTTGAAAATTGAGTTGTATTTTCAGACTAGCAACTTTTAGACTTCGAGTTGAAAACTTGCACTAGGTTTCTCTCAAAAGATAAATTTTTTTTTTCTATCCTTAATAATAATACTATTACTTATTTTGTTATTGATTGTATGCGATACTATTTTTTCTCACATTACCATTACATTACCATTTTTTTAACACAATTTATAACTTAGCTAGCTTAAATTAATACATTTGTTTCCCAATTTAATTATAAAGTTTAATCAAAAAAATATAAGTAGTTTCAATTATTAACGACAAAAGAAAAGATAATTGAAATACTTTAAACCTTAAAGAGGAAAAAAAAAGATGATTAAACTTAATTTTTTATATAATTTTGAATTCAACTTCAAAGTTTCAATAAAAGCAATTTTAAAAATAAAAAGGCTTAAAATAAACACAATATGATCTTGTCATGGTTTGTTAAAAAAAAAAAAAATAGTACCATAAGAAAAGGAAGAAAAAATGTTTCTATAAAATGTCAAAATTTAATAAAAAATATTTTTTTTCTTTATACCATACCTACTTGTGCTCGCATAGTTGTATATGACTGCATGGAAACTTCATTAGTCTGCATGCTAGCCTCATCGGAGTGCTTGGAAGTGTCTTCGGTCTGCATGCTAGCTTCACTGGAGTGCTTGGTAGTTTCTTCGGGCTGCATGCTAGCTTCATCGGGGTGCATGTTAACCTCATCGGAGTGCTTGGAAGTGTCTTCGGGCTGCATGCTAGCTTCACTGGAGTGCTCCATAGTTTCTTCAGGCTGCATGCTAGCTTCATTGGACTGCTTTGTAGTTTCTCTGGGCTGCATGGAGACTTCATTGGTGGGCATGATAGCTTCATCGGAGTGCTTCAGACTTTCTTCGAATGAATTAGAAGTGTTGGAATTCACTGATACAAGTTTACCAAAAATGGTTGGCACTGCGTCAGGTTTTAGTCTATGGTTTCTGGGACCAAATGGACACCACATCTTTTCCTCGAAATGAGTCTGAAAAATTACAATAAAATTATTTCTTCTAATAAATATTGCAAGTTTAGTATACAGGCATATATATATAAACATGCCACATCAACCAACACTAATCAAAACCACTTTCAACACTAATCAACACCAAAGATTCTACTTACCTTGGTAAATGTGAATCATTAACTTATTTTTGATAAAAAATATTTTGATTAATACTCTTTCAAATCATAAATAATTTTTCAAAATACATTTAAACATAGTAACCATTATAGTAATAACTTTAATGACAGCGAGCAAAAAGGTTTGTATAGAACTGTATGTCATACAACTACAGTTTATTCCTAGTATAAACATACACTTTTACTGTAAAACTCTGGTTAAACTATTGTAAGTCTACAATTAAAATTATAACATTGTATTACCAAAATTCATATAAGTTTTGAGAAATAAAAAAATGAAAAAAAGTGCTAGAATATATTTAAGTCTGTTTAAAAAGTTACTTGTTGTTGCAAAGTACTCAATTTTTTTCTGCAGCTCTGATACATACATTAAGTAAATTTAGGAATCTTGACACAAATTTTAGAATTTGATTTAAAAGTATGAACGGGTTCTTATAAAATATTTATAAAACACAAAACTTTTTTCCCCTGCTCAAAGTTATTTAATTTTGAAATAAACTAATCAGTAAAACAAGTTATCAACAATATTTAGAACTTACTTGGCACAAGACAATATGTGGACTTTCTGGATTTTTAATTTTATTTTTGCAATTTGCAAGCCATATCTTGCGTCTGTTTGGGTTCCGAGGAAACTTGCACATTTGGTAACCATCTTCCGACCGATTTCTACAATCCAAATAACTACACGCTCCCATACTTAAGTTTAATTAAATATTTTTTGAAAAAGCTGACCAGTCCACTCTAACCTCAACCTCGCGTGCGCATCACACAGTTGCAGACAACAAAACATATCTAAATATATCTAATATACCTTTCTCTCTCACACACTTGTTTCTGCCAATCAGGAGTTGCGAAGCCTTTGTCCGATCCCTCCCTACAAGGTCCCTAGGCACGCCGGCCTTGTACCGCCCCCTATTGAGTGGATGCCCACTTTTCACTTTTCAGTTAATACTGAAAGAAATAGAGGAAAAGATAGAATAAAATCATAAAAAAACCTATTGAATTATTAAGACGAAAGTTCACTCAACAGCTGTACAAATTTTCTTTTGTCAACGCGATTCTCTTATTATGAAGTTAATTATTTCCTAGTATGTTTAGGTATGCTGAAACCTTTGAAATTTGATTGTGAAAAATGTTGTACCCATGTTTTTTATAGCTTATTAAAAATTAAACATGAGATTTTAAATTATGTTCGTATTGATACACATTTTTTTTTTTTAAATAATTTATCAAGAATCATTATGTTATCATTCATTGATTTTTTACTATAATAATGTGTGTCGAAGTTTGTTTTATTTTTTTTTAAATCCCAATATATATTTTTTCAAAAGGAAATAATTTTTTTTACACAAAATCTTTTTTTAAACACTTATGAGCGTATATTTATAAAGTGGTGAAAGTTTAAAGCTAAAGACGAAAACAAGAAACTACAATTTTTAACGCGATTTAAATAATTAATTAACGGACAAGTATACCCGAGATTGTAAATATTTTTTACTATTAAATGTAAAATAAACATTTATATAAATAAATTTTATGTTTTTTATACTTTTAAATATTAAATCAAATGATTAAAGGTACAATATAATATTTTTGGAATAAAAATACAGATAAAGATGAGGATCACCGCGTTTTGAGTTGTTTATTTTTATCTTAAAAGTTAGTCTGTCAACCTACACACGTTCTTTTATGCCAAAATATTCAGCTCTATGAAGCCGGCACTCAAGTGATCGATATTTAATTAATTTTTTGGAAAATCGATTGCGTTTGAGCTCCTAAATCGAAAATCACCTATAAAGTTTTTCATCGCAAGCAATATTTTTTTTTTAAAATAAATAATGAAGTTACGGTTGGAAACCCAATTTTTAAATCATAAAAGAGCAAAAATTATCGTATTGAAAGAATCATATTAGTTTTTTTTTAATCGATTGCGGAGGTCAACTGCAAATAGCACCCAAAGCAAAAACTTCCAAAATTTAAATGTTTATTTAAATAATAACACTTTTAATTTACGAGTGGTTTTAGGTAACATCTCGAAATTCACGACATCTTATCGTTATTCGATAGCTGAGTAGCCAGCGCATGCGTGTTACAGCTGCAAGTACGGGTCATTAAAACGGGAAATTTAAATACTTCAAAAATTGCAGTTACAAAAATAGAAAATTAAATTTAAAAAAATACATAATTTTAAAAAATCATGGCATTACTTTAATTATAATTTAAAATCCTGGTATTTTTATGAGAGAAAAAATTTAATCAACCTGCAAGCTTTAAAGCTTTAGGACGCTGATTGAAAAAAAACTCTGAGTGGGGCTAGTAAATGAATTGATTTATAAATAAACAATTTAGCCGTCAAGCTTACAACCCCATAACCCTGGGTGAAGCAAGTAAAAAATTAATAACTTAACAATTTATAAGTCATCAAGTTGACAACCCCATCCCCATGATAACTCTAAGCGGAGCAGGTAAAAATTAATAAATGTATACATAAACAATTTAGGTGAAAGCATACAACCCCATATCCGTGGGAGAAACAAGTAGCAAATTAATAAATTATAAATAAATAAACAAACCATCAAGCTTACAACCTTATAACCCTGGGCAGAGCAAGTCATAAAGTAAATTCATTTTTACTAGCTCCACCCAGGCTCACGCGTTTATTTAACTCCGGCGTGCAATCCGCACTTTGCCCGTATGTTTTAAGCCAAATAAAGTACTGCTTTGCCCGACTGTTGAAACGCGCAAGCAATCTGCACTTTGCTCGTCTATTTTCAAAACAGTCGAGCAAAGTACCTACAGATTGCCCGCTCGTTTCACATTTTGAAAACGCAGCCGTCAGAGCAGTTACAGCTGCCGCCCCTAATAAACATAGACGCCTATGGGGCTGCTTAGAAAATCGCGGCTTTGGGGGACGCCACTGGAAATAGCCTCCTCTCCCAGCAGTTTGGCATGGAGCAGATGTTTGAGTGTGTGTGTCGTCTCACGCATTTGCACACACATAAACATATGCTCCATGCCAAACTGCTGGGAGAGGAGGCCATTGCCAGTGGCGCCCCCCCCCCCCCCAATGCCGCGATTTTCTAAGCATCCCCAATCCCCATTCCCCATACCGGCCATACCTGATGTATCAGTACCCATCCCTATCGGCATTACTCACAACACCTGTTCATTATGAGCTCAGTATTATGTACAAACTATTATGAATTATCCGGCACGCTCGCGCTCAGGCAATGTAGGTACCACAGAGCCTCACTGGCGAAACAAAATACCAAAGGGTACCGAAAATATCAAATCGGTAGTTTACCAAAAAAAAAATTTTCGAACAAAAAATCAAGCTAAAATTTAAATTGAAAATAAACTCTTCTACTTAACTAATTTTTCGTCGACAATGGAATAAGATAAGCTCATAAAAAAAAGGAGTGAATACAAGTTGGGAACACCCTTTTTTCTAGTGCTTCTACAAGTTGGGAACATACTATTTTCTACAAATAATTTTACTATAAATGCAAAATTATAATGTAATATTTGTTGAAAATCCATTAATTTTTTATAAATATATAAATTTAAAAATAGGTACTTATGGCGACGAAGTTGCGAAGTCGCCATGAGTGCCTATTTTCCTGCAATGTAGTAATAAGTGCACTTGAACGTCATTTCTACATATAAAACGTAAAATAACCCTTTTACGCCCTCCTATAGAGGAATAATCATCCCTCTTTATCCCCCAACTAATATATTCCATAAAAACCAAAATAACCTTTTCTAATCCAAAATAACCCATTTTTATCCAAAATAACCGTATTATTCTTAACCAAAATAACCCTTTTTCACCCTCCTAGAGTAATAAACCAAAATAATCCATTTTACACCCCCTAAAGCCAAAATAACCCCTTTTACGCCGTCCTAAAGAAATAATCATCCCCTTTTCGCCCTACTAAAGTAATAATCCTTCTCCAACCCCTGCCTACAGTAAAAATAACCTTTTTTTATCCACATAACCCTCAAATATTCCAAAACAACCTATTTTTAAAAACATCCCAGAAATAGTCATCTATAGACTTTAGTAAGGCGAAAAGGGGATGGTTATTACTTTAGAAGGGCGTAAAAGGAGTTATTTTGGCTTTAGGGGGGTGCAAAATGAGTTATTTTGGTTCTAAAGGGGGGTTGGAGGGAGGATTATTGCTTTAGAAGGGTGAAAGAGAAATAATTATTACTCTAGGAGGGTGAAAGAGGGTTATTTTGGATAAAAAATGGGTTATTGTGGATTTTAGAAGGGTTATTTGTATTCAAAATGGTTATTTTGGGTTATTTTGGATTTTCAAGAATATATATATTTGCGTGTATATATTAAACATATATGTTTAATATAACAAACAAATTCAAAACATCCCTTATCACAGGGAAAAAAAATATATTATACATGGCACTTATGGCGACATGTAGCCATAAGTGTCGATGTAATTTTTGGACTTATGGCGACATGTCGCCATAAGTCCTAAATGTACTAAATTTAGCCATAAGTGCCTATATATGGGAAAAATGTAGCCATAAGTGCTTATTCTCCGATATATTGAAAACCAAAATTATATATAAAAAAATTTTTTAAATGAAACTATAGATTAAAATTAAAAACCAATAACTCACCCCAAATAATCCTCCTATAGGTCATCACATTAAATTTCATTAAAAACCATTCATAAATAACTATTTTAATTATTTCAATTATAAACAATCGTAGAAAATTTTTAATTTGCATAATAATGTAAATATAAAGAATTACGGTTGTTCCGCACTTGTTGAAGCACTAGAAATAAGGATGTTCCCAACTTGTAGAAGCACGAGAAAAAAGGATGTTCCCAACTTGTAGAAGTATCAGAGATCATCATGTTCCCAACTTGTAGTTTTTTTTTATAGCTGTTCCCAACTTGTAAACTCCCAAAAAAAGGAGACACCCACCTCGACGCTTACCTATTGTAATATAATATGAGGTAATGTTTTATATAATGTAATATATAAATGATTAAATAAATAATTCAATCAATATAATTTTTTTTTTTTTACATGCGGATGACCTTTTTTTTTTAGCTCTTGAAGGCGAGCACATCCCCTACCACAAAATATCCATTCAAAACCATTTATTTCAATTCATACCCAAAGGTTTTGAATGGTTCTGAGAAGTTTCACTCAAATTTGAGTTTAATTTTACCGTAAATAGTGTGTCTTCATCTCATTCCAAACTAAACATAGAATTTTTTGAAAAGAACCTAAAAAAGACGTTTTTTCTAGTTTTGAAAAATTCTAGCTCTAATTAGGAATGAGATCTTTTGGGAAAGGTTTTTTATTTACTGTTTTTTTTATTTAAAAAGTTGATACCAAGATTAAATGATCTCTCATGACAAAAAATTGAAATGAGTTACATAAACTAAATACATTATTTAGTCGATTAATAAGTAAAATTGCTAACACAATAGCTCTAAAACATGCTTTTACTGCTTGATTTAGTAATCCCCTCATTTTTCATTAAAAAAAACTGAGGCTAAAATGAAGGGGAAGTTACAGTATATTAGTAAACATATAACGCAGGGTTAACGCTAGTAAAAAAACATTATAAAATGACAAATAAAAATTATAGTTTATGAAAAGTTACAAAAAAAAGAAATTACAGGTATTAGTTATATATAAATACAATGTTGATTAATTCATTGACTTCCTTATTTAATTAGGGTATCGAAAACTTTAACTTTTTTTCTCTTCTATTGTATCAGCGAAATGATCACACTGTTCTTCAAGCTCATCCTGTAAATAAATAAATAAATACATACATATAAAAAATTTCAAAATAAATAAAATAATTTAAAATATAAAAATACATAAAAAAGAAATCATTGAACAAACCTCATTGAGTTCAAGGCATTTACCCCACTCTTTGAGGGTAATTTTGTGGTCGTTGTCAGTGTCACAAGAGTCAAGAAAAGGCGCGATACAGTGCTCAAGAGCCATAAGAGGAGCCCGAATGGGAAAGAGCTCGTGTCTCGAAACGGCCCGATCGTGAGGATGACCATCGAGATCACACCACTTCCACACCGCCGCCGTAGACCAGCGCAAAGTTAGATTGGATTCGGCCTCGCGTTGCATTTTTGTGTAATAGTTATTTAGTTCCTGACGATCTGCCAAGTCTCTCATGATGTTAAAAAGCCAATCACGCATACGTCGCGGAAAGTCAATTCTATCTTCTTCTTTGCAAACCTGGAACCCAATTTTTTTAATAAGTATTAATAAAACAAAATAGTCAATAGCTAATACTTAATAAAAATGTTTTTAAAAGTATGATTTTTAATACTCTGGTGAAAGACGCTCAAATATATTCTTTATCTAGACCTACTCAAGTCAAGTCCATAACTAGCGTGACTATTTTTTTAAATATATGAGCACGCGAACAAAATATCGTAAAAATTTTCAAAATTTTCAGTGCGTTCTTTGTTTTTTCATAAAGTTATAAGAGAAAATATAATTTTTTCATTTAAAAGAATTATCCAGCGTAAATAAATAAAATACAAAAAAATTTAATGTCACAGAAAAATTAGTGAAATGGGTTTAAGAACTTGTTTTCCTATTATATAAGCACAAAAACATTGAATTATTTTTTCGAAAAAATAGAAGATAATCAATTTTTCATCTTTTTAATTTTGCCATTCAAAAAGTGTGAATTAAAAACATTTTAGACATTGAGTTGCTTCATTACGACTAAAAAAATTAACATTTCACCTTTGGATAAAAAAGAAAAACAGTTATTCCATTGAATCATTTGCTAGTGACTGAAAATTTAAAACTTCTAGAGATTTCCTCATAAATAAATAGAATGTTACAACGCGAAGTATTTTTTGTAGAAAAGATGAAAATTTTATGAAAAGTTAATGCGAAAAAAGCTTACAGGCATTTGTTTACATTCTCCGTAATATTCGATGTGTACATGCTGGTAATCCTGGTTTCGGCATCTAAAATCGTTCGTATCGCAGAAGCACCGAGCTTGATAAACTTCACAATCGCTTCCAAAAGTCTCGTTGTAATTTGTACAAACTCTACGACGTGGATCTATTTCATCGTCACACTTCTCGATGCAAATGCATTCTGCCTCGTTGTCCTTTGATAACTATGAAATGAAATTTTAACGTCAATAATCAATATTGGTTTAAATCAAACAACTATAACTTAGTAATCTATTAAGCGCGTATTTTCGGGTTGGTTTTGTAACTACCGAAACATAACTGGAGAGCTTAAACAAATGGTCATGATTTTAACTTTTTTAGCTCGTTGACCACAAGTTGGTACAACACTGAAAGTTATGACCTGACTCCCTCCGAATTTCGGTGCCAGCCAAGAAAACGGAATTTACTAGCTGCGCCATTGACCGGTGTGCATCCGACCTTTGCTTTCGCTCAGGTCGCAACATGGCACCCGGCTGTGTGTATCGGTCGCTCCGCATGGTATATATAACTGTTCTTTTGACTTTAATCGGAGATAATCAAGTTAAAATTTGTGGTAAAAGATCATTAAAAAACGCATACATCACTCTGAATTAATGTGTGCTATAGGGGTCCACGCGTTTACAGCCCTCGACTCCGTTTCGGGCTGCAATGACAGCGGGCTTCCACAGAAAATTTTAGTCCCTCTTTTGAAGTGAAAGAATGATTATTGCAACAACTGCATTTGTTCAAGAGTTATGTCAAATTAAAGAAAAAAATTCGTTTTTTTAAATAAATTTAAAAAAATTTTGTTAGCTCTATGAATTTTTTAACCGATTCTTACATAGCTTATGTTTCTTACATAGCTTGCATAGCTTACATAGCTTATGAAGTAAATACGAAGATAATCGCAAAAGTCGCTGTGAAGCTGCGCCTACAAGACCTTCGAGTGGTCCCATCAGCTTTAAAACTGCTATTTTTTGTATTTTCTAATTTTTTCTAAGTGTGCGCAAAGTGATCATTTGTGCACTAAAATCAACGCCGAATGCCGGATAGTGGCCACTGTACTTACCACATGAAAAATTCCTAAAGCAATGATACACCTTCTTTAAGCGCAAATTACGCGCAATCCACCCACGTATTTAAAAAAACCAAAATAACCCATCTTTTTAAAAATTTTTTTTTTCCAAAAGAGCCCATCAATAAAAACTTTTTCTAGGTTTGCGCGGTCCAACCAAAATAACCCATCACCCAATTCCTGGAACTCATTTTTATTTATTCTCGGAAAAAATGGGACCAAACACTATATCCTGACTGTCTGGATAGTGTCGAGATGTCCGGATAGTACCGAACGTGTATATGAAATGTCTGGATGGTGACGTGATAATATATTTATATGTATATATACAGATTTTACCTGGCAAACACGACCAGCTCCACAATGTTTCTGTTCACAAGGGTCTTCTTGAGTCAGAGGCAAAGTTTTTTCTCGTGAAATATTTTCAATAGAGGCTGAATTGTTTGCTTCGGCAGCTTCATCAGCTTCCAGCACGTTCATTATGTCATCTTGAACAGATGATTCTGTTGTTGTTGTTCTCCGACGATGGAGATGCTTCTTTTTTTTCTAAAAAAAACTCTTACATTACTTTTTTCAAAAAATTAATTTAAGCTCTGTAAAATAATTATTAAAAATAATTAGCTACTTTCATTTTGGTATTCCTACCATCGTTAATCAACTACTTTGAGTTTATATATTTAAATTATATTGTGAAGTCAAATGAATCTTCTAAAGATCGAGTAAAATGAATGAAGTTATTATCAAAATGATCACGGTTCGCCTGAATCGGTAGGAAAAAAAGTGGTGTCCCTTCACTTCTGTTAGTAAATTCTGATTTTACACATTTTTTCAAGTCAGAGAGTGCAAAAATGAAAATCGTACATGGTGTTGTTTTCATTTTTGGCCATGTAAACAAGAATTGTTTAATTATTTTTGGTTTTTAGCAACAGTAAATTGCTTTCGGCATCTTCTGATGGCCAAAAAAAGTTTCATATTTACTTTCTAAATATATTTTTAAAAAGCTGAACTCAAGAGCTTTTCAGTGATATATATAATTGAAGTTGTTCAATAAGTTATCAAGAATAAAAGATACATGAGATATATGACCCAGAAGCTGCTATACCACTTCTTAAGAAAGATATTCGGCGGATCGCAAGTAATCTTCTTAACATCGGCTTGGAAGTTTCACCGGACAACGGGACAAGACTTCTTAACTAGTACACTTCAATAAGCAAGGCATAGTTCCTGGCGAGACAACTGTTCAAGTCTTAGCATCACCTGTTACCTATACAGGCGCTGTAAGATTTTTGGGGATTTATTTTGACTACCGAATGAACTTCAAGAAATACCAGAAGTATAGGCTTTGCAAGGCTAACAAGTTAATCCTTCAATTTCTTATAATTTTTGTGTGGAGTCTACCGGGGAGCTGATCCGGATACGCTGATAAGTTTTTAGAAGAGCTATGTAAGATCAATTACCGACTATGGCAGCTTTATTTACTTCCCAACGAGCAGAGATAGAATTCTGAAGCTTGAACGCCTTCAATACTCTGCAGTTAGATTAGCATTCGGATTGAGAATAAGCACTTCCCCGAATATACTTCTGGCCGAATCTCGACTAATGGCATTGTGCTTCAGATCTGAGCTACTTTGTAGCAACTTTCTTTTGAAGGCTTATAGTTGTACTCACTTATAGCTGTACTCAATAACTCGCAATACTCTGAATACTCACGTCAATAAGATAATCATGGTTCGACGCTTAAGAATCGATGTGCTCCGGCGTATTAAACGTATCATTGGAATAAAGCATAAAATAGGTACATGAAGATCGATTTGCGTACGTTCCTTATCAACGTGGACTTTAAGTCTACACTGAAAAAAAATATAATGCAGTAACTGCAAGAAACTCAGCACAGTAGTTCCATGCACGTGTAAATGTAGCGACTGCGTGGATTCTATGCACTCACTGTATGAAATCGAGTACCATAACCTAAAAAATCATCGTTCTCGTTGATGGCGTGAAGTCATTTTTGATGTGTAATGTTGACAGTTGATTGATTTTTCTTTTAATTAATTGCTAAAAAAGGGATTGTAGAGGTTATTTATTGAATTATGGTACTCAAGTGAATGCAATTTTTAAAAAAAATTGTTGCTGCTGCCTGGGCCCTCACATGTAACTGTTGCATGAAATTCCATGCACTCAGTGCATGGAATTTCACGCAGTCGCTACATTAGGACGTGCATGGAACCACAGCATTGAATTTCATGCAGTGGCTCTATTTAAGGGGAGGTTCTGGTGGATTGACTTTTTTTTTCTAAGATTTTTATTTCATAGTAAAAATAATATGAGACATCCAAATTTTTTACACCTTAAAGAATACATATAAAACAATTGAAATTTTTTTTTTTTTTTTTTTTTTTTTTTTTTTTTTTTTCGTTGCTTATAATGATGGCCTCAAAATTGTCCTCTTTTTCGGTCAGGGAAGTGATAACTCCCGAATGATGAGCCTGAAATCAAAAAATCAAACATTTTCTGAATCTGTTTAGATTTGGCTATGGCAGGAACTAGAACGAGTAATTTAAGAGTAAAAAAAACAAAATGGCGGCCGTGTAAATTTTTTTGCAATATTTTTGCAACTTCAATTGTTTATAACTTTGGTAAAAATTTTTTTTTTTTTTTTGTTCCAGTTCCTGCCATAGCCAAATCTATACAGATTCAGAAAATGTTTGATTTTTTGATTTCAGGCTCATCATTCGGGAGTTATCACTTCCCTGACCGAAAAAGAGGACAATTTTGAGGCCATCATTAAGCAACGAAAAAAAAAAAAAAAAAAAAAAAAATTTTTTTCAATTGTTTTATATTTATTCTTTAAGGTGCAAAAAATTTGGATGTCTCATATTATTTTTACTATGAAATAAAAATCTTAGAAAAAAAAAAAAAAAAAGTCAATCCACCAGAACCTCCCCTTAATTTTTTTCAGTGAAGGGAAATCTCTTGGGGATTGTCTACACCCAAACATCTTTCTTCACTCTAATTCCATGGTTAAGGTCTTCCTAAAGATAATACGGATGGCAGCAAGATGGTCAATGGTACCTAATGCTACAAGACTTCCTTACAGTGATCACAGAACATTTTTCATGAAAATAGCTTGGAACCACAATGATGAGGTACTAAAAAATGAAGGACTATCTAAGAGCATAAAGTATTTCTAACGAATCCGATCCTCTCACTCAAGACCTTGATATCAGGGCCTTAACTTGAACAGAGAAATGTTCGTGTTCATAGCCCGGTGCTGGACTGGGCTCTACACACTCAATCAGTCGCTTTTCAAAATCAAAGTAGTTGTTTCCGCGGAGTGTGAATGTGGATATTACACACATGACCTTAATCATTTAATCTATCAGTGTCCTCTCTATCAACAACAACGACAAAAACTGATGAAGAAATTGGCCCAAATGAAGGTTTTTCCTTCTCTCGATATCATCTCTTTTTTGGCTGAGCCAAACATACAAGTGCTTCTACACATATACGGTTTCATTTTGAAGATTGACATTGGAATTTGAATCAATTCATACTACAGTGACCTTTTTAGAAAGGTCTTATATTCTTAAATGCTAATTATCATGTACATTGGTTAATAAAGCTAAAAAAAAAAACAAACAAACAAAAAAATTTAAAGTACAATGTTAGAATATAACTATAAACAATAAGATGGTTGCAATCCGTATTCATTATCCAAAGTAGTTGTTCTATTACATTGGATTTTAAAAGTACTGTCACTATTTTTTAGATTAGATGAATATATATAATTCAGAGTCTTCTTAGTCTATTAACAATCATATATTAATTTGAATGAGTTCTCTCGGGGATCCAACATTTAATGTCAAGTTGCGATAAAAAACAGTCCAACAATATCTTCATATTTTTTATAATTTTTCAAAATCTTGAAAACCAATAATAAGTCATGGTAACTGATGTAGCAACTTAGTTGTAGGTATTTGAATCTGTCTGCAGTACCTGTGTAGTCAAGATTAACAAGATATTTTTTTATGCTCAAAACTACGTTAAAAAGATATGGGTCGACCTCAAGCTCGATGAAACATACAATTTTGAAAACTTTAAGCCTCAGATGACTCTATGTCAAAAAAAGTATATACAAATGTAATACAAAAAAATATATACAAACACGTTTACTGTATTCAAACGAATCACACCAGATAAGGCCAAGACCTGTTAAAACCCTCCAGTGCTACTCATCGATGGAATATCGGACAGCATTTTTATTTTATCAGATGAAGTATTCAGGACTGATACATCCGACCGACTCCATGAAACCTAAAGTTAAAATAATTTACAACCCCACTGTAATTAACGTAAGGTATGTGTATCTAATAACCTTGAAAAGTAATAAAGATTAAAAAAAAAAAGAAGAGAAGTAAAGGGACACTACTGTTTTTATTTTACCGACTCTGATGGACCCTGTGGTTATTAATGTTAAAGTAAATAATTATTTAATTTTTCATTTAAGGTTGGTGTACCTAATGTGGATTCTGATACTTAATTGGATGCTGTTCGCGAATGGATGCTGTGACCCACCAAATCAATATTTTCTGCGGGTAAGTTCTCATTTTAGGGATTGACCTAAGACCTTATCACGTCTGATTATGATAAACAGGGTTGAAATGTCAGTTTGTTTACTAAAACGTAGTTTTTTGAGGTACCAAAAATTTGTGTTCATAATGTGTCCACCTCTTCCAGTACGATTTTTATTTTGATATAAGGTTAGTGTCCCATTGCTGCTAACGATCCTATTCCTGACAACCACATAAAGTTTTATTACAATATTCGAACCCCATAGGAATGGGACGAAGTGGTTAGGAATCTGGTTGTTAATAGCAGTAAGGATACTAACCGTATTGGTTCATTTCAGGCCCTGGAATAATTTATACTTAAAATTAATGTAAAAGACAAAAATTGTGTGAATAAATAGTTTTTCATGAACTGTACCAACTATTTAAAAGTCTTTTCAGTACAATAAAATAAAAAAGGTCTTATAATAAAGTTTAATCTATAATAAGTTTGGAATAAATTTTTCCAAAAATGACTTAAAATGAGCTCTTCAGCTTTCTTTCTTGCTCATCTGAAGTACTCGAGCTATTCCGATAATTTAGTTTTATATTTTATATGTATTTTACCAACGTATCGAATATACGGTTCAAATTAAAGAGGGTGGCCATACCAGATACACTAGGGTTAGTATTCAGTAACAATTTTTACTACTGTGTGAAATTTGAATTTTGATAGAAAATGCATTAGCTAAAAATAAAAACGGGTTTGAAAGAATTGTGGAAAGATAAGGAATCCAGCCAATTAATTTTTATTTCAATTGGGTGCATGCTGTTTTATTAGTATAGCATGAAATGTATTAATTTTCACTAAGAAAAATGCAGCGAACGCAACAGTCATTACTATATATTCCAAATTACTAAAAACTTCATAATTTGTTGTTCTTAACTTTTTTCTACCCTGTAGAGATGTCATGGATCGAACATGTTCAAAGTATCAGAAGTGGCCACATTAAGTACACCTACCTTATTCAAAATTTCTTATTTAAACTTGCCTCTCCAGAAACATCGCCAACTATTGAAAGTGTAATGATCAATAAGCCAATAAGCAACTTCTGTTTCTTCATGGTATTGCCTGAAAAAAGGTCTGTCTTGATTTTCATTTATATTAACTTTTAGCTCTACATACATTTTTTATTATTTTTTTGATGTAAAAAAACTCTTTACTATTATTATTATTATTATTATTATCGTATTTTCATATTATAAATTTTTAAAATTGAATAAAAAATGCTTGAAAGTTAATTTTTGAGGTTAAATTTTTGCTATATTAGTTTTTTAGGGTCAAATACAGGGGACGGGGTCAATATTGGGTACAGTAGGATAAAAATTAGGGTAAATTAGACTAAAAATTAATTTTCATGTGGCTAATTTGTTTAAAAGTGAGTTAAGAAGAAAGTAAGATTGGGTACTATTATTATTATTATTATCCTCTATTATATTAACGAGTTTATTTTCGTCGTCGTCTTCGTCGTCGACTTTTTTTTTCAAAAGTATAGTAGATTACATACTCAGGCCAGCAAAATAAGAAATGTTTCAGAACACATGTAATTGTCGGCCGAGGCGAAGCCGAGGTATAATTAATCATATGATTCTTTTTTTACAGGGAAGCTTATCATATTTATGCTTTTTAAAAGTTATTACTTAGTTTAGTACAACACAGGGTTGAATATTTGGCATTTTTTTTTCTTTAAAAAAGTTAAAAATATTTAGTAATGAAATGAATTTTCATTCGTGCGAAACCCGATCAGCTGACGGATTTCATTACAGAATGAAGAGCGAAGTACTTACTGTCCACAAACGCACGGGTTTTGACCCAAAGAATTGGTTCTTGCAGCGAAAACGCGGCGGTCTTGCTCCAAGAGCAACCTTTGGGACAAGAAATTACTTCTCTCAGTGTAGGCTCCGAGATATGAATAAAAGTTAAAACTTGGAAAATAATGAACATTTAACTTGCAGCATATTTTTAATTCAATCATTTCAACATCAAACCGTGCGGTAGCACTTTAATGGCGACTTTAAGAATAAAAATTATATTCGTGAGTATAAAAGGCTTGAGTGGAGACTGGAGGCTTTGATGAAATATAAATTTACAAATATTTTAAATTTAGGCTAAAGAATTTTGGTAAAACAAAATTTTTAAGTACAATATCTATACTCACAATTATAACTAGTAATTACCTAATATTCACATAACTTTTTATATTAAAAGTTGTCTAAGAAGGAAAGCCAAGGGACCAAGAAAAATTTTTCGTTTTCAAGAAAGATAAGTGGAAAATGAGAAAAATAATAGTTTTAATTAAAAAATAAATGATTTTGTTTATTTTATTTATTATTTTATATAAAAAGAAATCATGCTAATTAATTAATTAATTTATTAACATATTATAATGGATACAACAATTATTGTAGATCAAATATCGTTATTTTCATCAAGACGTGAAGAAAGTACAAAGTTCCGCTCACCACCAGGGAGCGGAGCTCGTACTTTCGTCCCGCACAGAAGAGACAATTGAAAGCCGTTGACAGTCTATTAAAAGTATAAATTAATAATTAAAATCAAAAAAATGTAACATATAAATAATTAAGTTGATAGTTAACGATCAACTGAGAGAGAATTAGTTTATATGAATTGAGTTTAAACAGTAGGGTACCACAGTCGAGCTAACGAGCTTCTTCTTTTGCCAGCAACGCATGCCGTGGGTGTTTCAAAAATCACACAGCTGCAGGAAACTATAAAAGATGACCGCCCACACTCGAGTCGCACGGCGCGCGAGCCGTTTTAATATCTGCTCCGGACGCGTATTATCAAGATGTGACCCCGATACGTCAGTGCGGACTTGGGTCGTCTTCGAAACGCTTCCATCATCGTTGCTTTATCCCTTATCGTTCTTTTTTTTTTTACTTTTCTATATAATTCTTATTTGGATTCTTAAATTACAGAGAGCTTCAGTGTGTAAGTTAACTAGATCCGCAAAATTGTTTTATGTTAATAAAAACAAAACTTATTTATTAATTTTTTTAAATAATAGTCAAGCTTGTTGAGATGCTACTTGGTACATGCAGGTAGTATGTATCAATATTTAAGCCAGATAAATAAAAATCTTAGTTATCGATATCAGCTTTGTATATGTATCAACTTATATTACTCAAGAATATTTCAAAAATAGTAAAAAAAATAAAAAATAAAAAATTATAGTATACCATAAAGTCAACTTTATTTGGAGTCTATGCAGACTTTGTACTGATATCACAGTTTCATGAAGCAGCATTCATTATTATCACATAAATTTTATGAGACAAACTTAACGGTGTATGAATTATTCATATCATACAGAAAAACAACCAACGAATTTATATCAACGATTCAACAAACAGTTTCTTTTTTTTTTTCTTTTTTCAAAGTATTTTGAAACCAAAATAGTGACCGCAAAAGTCGACAAATTTTAGCCCGTTTGTTAGAATCGTGAATTTCAGTAAGTTTTTACTAAAAATCGATGAGATGAATAAAAAAACCACAATTATCTTTTCTTCGTAGAATTTCACTTAGAATACGATATTATTTTTTGTTTTCTAAAAGTTGAACTTATTAGAATATTCTCCTTTAAAGTCTGCATAAAAATACTATGTAATAACTTGTAAATAAAAAAGTTTCCTTTCTTGAAACATTACGGAGTCATTTTAGACCAAAAACTGTCGTTTGCATCATGATTGGAATACCGCTATTATTATTTAAATTGAAAAATGTAATAAATTTGCATGAAAAATATGAAAATAAAAAGTAAATTAGCATCGAATCAATTACAAATAAAGATATAAACATTTTTTAAATCTAGCAATGATCTACATTTACTAAATTTGAACTATTCATTACTCTTAGAGTGATGAAATGAGAATTTTTTGAGCCCTCAAAATTAACGCTCATTTATAAATAATGAATTAATGAAAAAAAAACTACTCATCTATTTAACTATAAGCTGTCTGATGCAAATTAACTTCTTTTTCAAAATGTTTTTCATATAATTTTCGTAACATAACATTTTGAGCGCAAAAACGGTTTGCCAACCCTGGTTCGCACCAAAAATTGACTTAAATTTCGCTTACTTCCAAATGGGCTAATTCGCGGTCACTCTTTAATAAAAAAACCTAACACATTTTTAATAGTGATTTCATTTTCATTTTCTTTTTACAACATAAAGAAAATTCTGATAAAATATTAAATTTATAGTAAAAAAAACTTTTATAAAAATTATAATCTAAGACTAGAGTCCTTGATTGTATTTAATTTAATATAATTTTCCCGTAAAAAATGACTGTAACACTGTTTTACTCGTATATATCAGAAGTAGATAATTTAAAGCATCCTCTTTTTTCCGATTAGTTTCAGGAAGCAACTTGCTTTTTGTGTAGTGTGACCATTATTGAGAATTCAAATTTTTTACAACTTTTGAAATTGTTTTTAAGTTTGAATAATAATATTCAAACGCTTAATAGGTTTATAGACATAATTTCATAGGGCCGCGGCCGTAACTAATATAAACCTCTTAAGCGAAAATCGTTACTACGATTCATTAGAACAATATTTCATCGCATTCGCGGCTAAAAAATTTTTCTACGCATGACCTGAAGTTACCGTATTTTAGCCACTCAATTCGATAAATCACATATCGAAACGAGTGCCTAAACAAAACAAAGGTTTTTCTGCATGGCGCGAAGTTGTCGCGTGAGCGAAGCAATGTTTATATATCTTTATTTGTAATCGAGTCGATGCTAATTTACTTTTTATTTTCATATTTTTAATGCAAATTTATCACATTTTTCAATTTAAATAATAATAGCGATATATTTCCAACCATGGTGCAAACGACAGATTTTGGTCTAAAATGACTCCGTAATGTTTCAAGAAAGGAAACTTTTTTATATACAAGTTATTACATAGTATTTTTATGCAGACGTTTAAGGAGAATATTTTAATAAGTTCAACTTTTAGAAAACAAAAAATACTATCGTATTCTAAGAGAAATTCTAAGAAGAAAATATACTTGTGGTTTTTTTTTTATTCATCTCATCGATTTTTAGTAAAAACTTATTGAAATTCACGATTCTAACAAACAGGCTAAAATTTGACGACTTTTGCGGTCACTGTTTTGGTGGTCAGGTAAGGATTGATTCAACCTTTTAAGGACCTCTTTTTAATACTTTCCATTGGCATTTATATTCATTTTCACAATTTTAAGAATTTTTACGTTTTTAGAAAAAAATTATGAATAAATAAAAAACAAGAGGTTAGAAAGGGCTGCAGAAACCATTTACACGATAATATTGAATAATTTTCATATTATAAATTTTTTAAATTGAATAAAAAATGCTTGAAAGTTAATTTTTGAGGTTAAATTTTTGCTATATTAGTTTTTTAGGGTCAAATACAAGGGGCGGGGTCAATATTGGCTACAGTAGGATAAAAATTAGGGTAAATTAGACTAAAAATTAATTTTCATGTGGCAAATTTGTTTAAAAGTGAGTTAAGAAGAAAGTAAGATTGGGTTTTACAGTGAAGTGATAGGAATTGAAGCCTACAATTAATTTTTTTTCATTTAAAGCATGAAATTTTATTCGCATATCCTTAAATTTAATACTATTCAAGTTAAACATAAGAACAAAGATGTTGAAAACCATTTTTACTGTGAGATGAGCACAACGCATTTTTTTCAATATCAAGAATGACTCTGAGCTTTATGTATTAAAGTTTTTAATATTTTCTTACACAATCTAGTGACTACAAAGGGAAAATATCAAAATTAAATGGGTTCCTGGAAAGAACAGGTCCATATATATTGAGTACTTTCTTAATAAAAGTATGCTACTTAAAATTATTAAAGAAAAATTTACAATTTGTCAATTGTAAATCATCAATTAAATTTTTTATCAGCTTAATGCGTGGAGATTCGATTTTACGCACGTTCACCTCAAACGGCGTAAGTAAAATCGAGCTCCTCGCATTTAGTACGATAAAATTATAGTATTGTATACATGTGTGTGTAGTACATTTTGATACTCGTGGCTAAGACGTGCGTTTTTGCCACGGCGCAATTTTTATCACTCAAGCGAAGCGAGGATTGAATTGGACCAACAAACACAGTCGGCCACCTAGCGGTTTAGTGTTAAAAAATCGATTATAATCTATTGAAATCTATTGGTATTTAAAGGCCAAACAAATTTTTTATTAATGATCATTTTCTATAAAAACTAATGGATTTTACTAGTATTTTTCGTTATAAAAGATACATTTAAAACCTATTTTTAGTGGAAGTGAATGATTTTAATGGTATTTCTGCACAATAGGAAATGATGGTCGCGAATTTCAAGAGCTTAAAAAACTGAATTGATTTGAATGATTTTTTCAATGAAAATGAATGGATTTTATTTGAATAAATTAATCGTTACGAAATTTATAAATATTTAAAAAAGGATTGATTCTTTTTACTAAAAATCAATGGATTTCAATAGACTGTTTTATAATAAAATTCAACTGTATCGAAATTTATAATTTCGTAAAAAAAGAATCGATTTTAATGATTATTTTATTATATAAAAATAAATTAATTTTACTAGACAGTCTAAAACAAAAAATCCATGAATTTAGAATCAAAACCAATAGTTTCATCAAAGAAATGAAAAAAATACCGTTCAATTTCATTGAACTCAATGGTTTTGAATGGTTTTTTTGTTACAGGGCATTGAGCAGGAAGACCAATAAAATCCATTCCTATTAATTGCAAAAATTATTCAAATCGATTCGTTTTTATTAAGGTTATACAATTTACGATCATTGACCTTCATTGAGCAGAATGACCATTAAGATTCATTCATATCCATTAAAAGAACAAGTCAAATCGATTCATTTTTTTTAGCTTATAAAATTCGAGACCATTGATTTCCATTGAGCAGAAAAACCATTAAAATCCATTCGTATCCATTGAAAAAATCATTAAAATCGATTCAGTTTTAATAATATATTATTGTCTCAAAAAGAATACCATAAAAATCAATTTATTTTGATTGAACAGTTTTCGCGTGTTGATTGATACTATTAGAAATTATTCAAAACCATTGAGTTTAAACTGATCTCTATTTTTTTCACTGTGTAGTTGACCTAAAATGGAAATCCAATATATATATAAAGCCCTCCGGGGTTTCACGAAAGAGGTTTAAATAAAAAAACCCAGTCGCCGTCAAAGCCTGATTGGGCTTTAAGTGATGAGTTTTAGAAAGAAAAAATAGGTGGATTCGCCACCCTGAATAGATTTAAACTGGTGAAAACGATGGAAAAGGCTTAAAAATCTATCAAAAAGTTTAAAAACTCATTCTAGTAGTATGAATAATCATTTTTGAAGCTTCAAAAACCATAAGCTTTCTATATTTTCTCGTGAAGAAGTCTCAGAAACTACAACTTCAAGAACTATTTATGGGATTTTTTCCTGATAATATTGTCTTTGATTTAAGAAAAAAACTTTCAACAGCTTTTATTATCGACTAAAAATTATTTTCTCACTTCATCAAAAATATTTTTCCGGATTTCTATCTTTTTTTTCGAAAAAATCTGAAAATATTTATGACGGATAGTTTTGAAAATTTGCAAACGATCAAAAATAAATTTTTCAACACACTGCGCAGAAAGTTCAAACTTTCTGATTTGTCCCAAACAGGGAGTTTGAACTTTCCTTGCCTCCTGTTGAAAAATATAATACTATTTTCGGTTTTTTGAAAAAATGAAAAAGAAATCAGATTTCGGATCTTCGATCATCGTTGAGTGTTATTCATCTCTGGATAGCTTTCAAATTAATTTTTTTAATTACTCATTTTAAAATTAAAAATAAAGTAAATACACAAAAAATTTTCAAAAAATAAAATTCGGATGTTTCAATGTCAAAAAAAGATATACGGAAAAAACTTATATTAGATGAATTTTTTTCAATGAAATTTGAGTGCACTAAATTAACGTTGCATAAATTTTAAGACTTATCTTGGTTTAGTATTGACAACACTAAGACAGGATTGAAAATTTCACAATTTTTTCAAGACTAAAACAAGATCATGTCTTAATCTTGATTTTATATTGCTTGGCGAGGCACCAATTTTTTTTCTTTTTTTTCGTCGAAAAAAAAAATTATTTAAAATATCTTATTTCCTGTAACTTGTAATAGTTACTGTTCCAATAAAATGGGATAAAATTTAATAATTTTTTTTTTTTAGAAATAGGAAAAAGTGAATTATACAGTATATTATATTACTTATTTGAAGTTTATTGCATTGTCTTTTCCTGTTGTATCAATTTTCATTTATGTATTATGGGCTTGCCGCGTTTATTGAAAATAAATAAATACTCAATACTTGATTGAGCAAGTTTAAATTGTTAAATTTGTTATAATATTATAATCATTATTACTGTCATCATTGTAATGATTATTATTATTACTATTATTGGATAAAAATAATAAGTAATGTTTAGTAGGATAAAAGAAACGATTAAAGTATTAAACTTATACAAACCTTATCAAAGACTAAGGTGATAAATTTGAAAACTTCAAAAAGCAACTGTAAAAAATGACGCCCCTGTTGGGCCACAAACCGAGTGTACTTATAAGTATCTCAGTTAAACGGATCGGAAAGACTCAGCAGCACGTCAGCGAGCTGTAGCCTGCAGGCTTGCACTGAGAGAGATGTGATCTCATCGTCCGACGCCGAAACAGCCTGCATGCCTTTTTCTCCTCCGCCTACTCTCCATACGATACGCGTGGTGTGCTTCTCTTTTACCAAAGGCTCGCGTTCTTTCATGCTTCTCTGATTTGTTATTGCTGAGATTCCATGTGTGCCACAGAAGCTGAGAAAAATTTGTTTTGCTGTTGCACGGTGCTGCCAGTAAAAATATTCTCTTGGTTAATCTTACAGTAGCTAACTTAATTTTTGACTTATTGCATCCCAAATTGTGTTTCTTTTCAATACAAAAGGGTATACTCGGGTATGATAGTCGAATTGGCCCCAACGGCTAATCTCATTAATATACGCATATAAATAGGTACAGCGCTCACTACTCGGACACTTCATATATCGACGGTTCCAGCGAAGAAAAAGCTTAGCCAAAAATCAGCTGATTTTAAATGATCAATAAGGGGCTAAAATGGTGAAAAAAATCGTAAAAAATTAAAAAATCTTATTTATTGGGCACTAATTTATGAAGATTCCTGAATTTACTGAGGTTTACAACCTGAGCCGAGGGCGAATGGAAGAAATTTTTTTAATTAAAATATTAATAATCTTACTTGACCAACAGATTAATTTAAACAAGTTTTATGATAAAATTTAAAAATATAGTTTCATAATTATACATAATTTCAGTCTATACTTTTTTTAATGACAATTAACCAAGAAAAATTTCTTTTTTAAATACATCACATTGACTCCAGTTACTGAGGTTATGTATAAACCAGGGCTGTGATTAGTTAAAATTAATAATCACGTACAATGAATCATTTATAAGTTAAAAATTGTTTTACTCAAGACTTATAAATAAGGTAGGTGTAGTACATAGTATGGTCCCCCTAAGCGAGAATCGACGTTGTGGCGAATCAAATCAATATTTTTTGACGTGTAAGGTCTCATTTTAAAGATTAATTCAAGAGCTTTAAAATGAGACCTTACACGTTCGATTTTGATCAATGAGCTTGAAATGCCAGAGGATTAACCAAAACACGTTTTTTAAAGACACCTAAAATTTGTGTACCTAATATGGCCCCCTTGAAGTTATTAATTGCGATTTGTTCCTATTTTTTAAATCAATTAGGATATGAGATTTAAAAAACTTCCAAATTTTTATTATTTTAAAAATGATTTATTTAAAAATTGAGCCTTTTTTACAATGTTTTTGAAAGCTTTGCAACCAGTAGAAAATTTTTTATCAAAGTTTGTTTTTTGAGCTAGAATATTTTTTTAGTTATTAAATGAAAAAAAGCTTTGAAACAATTAAATTTATTTTTCTTAAATTAAACATTAGGATAGGATTTTCTAAAAAGTAAATATGAAACTAAGGATTCTTAGGAAATACACTTTGAAATATCGGTATTTCTACTAATTCGCGGGGGGACATATTAGGTACACTGCAGAATAAAAAGTTATTTAAGAATAAAACCCGTTAGAAAATGAGTTGAACAAAAACTGAAATAGCGTTTCAAAGCTGAAACAATAACGAATCGAAGCTGCTTATGAAAATCTTGGTCAGGTGTGTCTAAATCTTTTGGCAGACCATTTAATTACAACATAAAATAATAACGAAGTTATACGAAACTTTGTTTTAGCTATAAGGCGTGCGCAATAGTACATTACACGCTCAGGGAGTCAAAAATGAGGTAGCCCTTAGCAAACCCAAATTGATGTCCGAGCCGAAGGCGAGGTCATCAAGGGTTTGCTAAAGGTTGGCTCATTTTTGCTCTCCCTGGTTTTAGTACCTTCCCTTTGAACTGCGACGACTCGTCCAACGATAAGTGGTCCCTCCGCAACCTAGAAAGTACTAGGAAGGGTTGTTTTGCCTTTTTTATTGCTAGACAGGCTTTCGAGTATTATATGTGGGCCTTACTTTTCCAAGATTGCCCTTTTTAGCTTACAAGATCACTACATCGATTATTTTTCAAAATCTAGTTACTACTATTCGCCTTTTAAACCGCGATGTGTTTTATAACACTAACAAGGAGAGGCTACACCCTGCGGGTCACCGATCCTAACGAAACTTTGGAGATCGTTTTATAATATCAAAAAATTGCACTTACAGATTTCTGCAACCTCGCATACACTTTGTTTTTTAAGGATATACCAAAGAGTCGTAATATTTCTTATAGAATATTGGACTTTTTTACAGTATTTACAACTCTTGCAAATATCTTGGTGTGCGGTACGCCGGTACATACATGCAAGAGTCAAGTGCAGTTTAAGGAAAGTAGTTTACGTGGTTTAGGTTTTAAAATTTTTGTCAAATGCAAGTGTCCAGAAGAGCAGGTCATTAATTCTGGACCAATGATTGGTAATGGCTACGAAATAAATCGACGCTTCATTTTAGTTATGCGCTCATTAGCCGTGAGTTTAGAAGGAATAAATTTATTTTGTAATTTGATGGATATCAGTAAAGGATTTGCAAAATGTACGTACTATGGAATAAACAAAATTTTAAACGACGCTGCCTTTAAAATTTATGATTTTAGCTGAAAATTAACAGTTAAACAATCAATAGCAGATAATGAAAAAAAAAGAAAAAAATCCTGTTACCGATCTTGCTGATTCCGGTGATGGCACCTGGAAAAAGCGTGGCCATAAATCGCTTTTCGTAGTTGTCACTCTTATAGCAAATAATGTAAAAAAAGTTGTTGGACTTCAAGCAAAAAGTTCTTTTTGTTTGGAATGTATCGCTCATAAAAAAGATGACAAAAATAGAGAAGAATATGCAGAGTGGTGGTTTTCTCACGAAAGTTTTTGTTCAAAAAATCACGAAGGCTCAGCTGGTTCCATGGAGCCTGCAGCTGTGTGTGAATTGTTTCAAGCGTCTTTGCGGCGACTTGGTGTACGGTTTTCAACTTACATAGGTGACGGTGATTCGAGCACATTTAAAAATATTTTAAATTTAAAACCGTATGGTGATGATTTTGAAGTTGAAAAACGTGAATGCGTCGGTTACGTACAAAAGCGTATGGGGGCTCGGCCTCGAGCTATGAAAAAAAAAAAAAAAGATCGGTGGTAAAGGAAAATTAACTGAACCACTGATTAAAGAATTAACCGTTTACTACGGATTGGCAATTCGAAGGTATCCGGACAGTGTCGAAAACATGCGAAAAGAAATCCTCGCCACGTATTATCACAAAATTTCTACGGATGAAAATCCGCAGCACCAGTTTTGTCCATCGACCTGGTGCTGGTGGCAAGCCCGCGAACAGACAGAAGAATTAAACAATGAGGACCTAGAGCATGATAAGCCTCTAGATCTAGAAGTTGCCGAAAAAATACTTCCAATTTATGAAGATTTTTCCAGGGAAGACTTACTTCAGCGATGGTTAGGTGACTACACACAAAACGCGAACGAAAGTTTAAACGCATTAATTTCGAAACGCTGCTCTCCATCTACACATGAAGCTCGAAAAGCTCGAAAATAGCAACTTTTAGAAGAAGAAGATGATGATATTAGCGCAGATGATATGTTGTATTGCCCTGGAATAGCTGATTAATTCGGAAGTATCAGAAATCACATAATTTTCCCTTTAAAAAACTTTAAATGCGTTTTTCTCAAAACTGCATAATTGCAATTAGCTGCCCCTGCGATTTAAAAGCTATTCAATCGATTGAGCTCAATTTTGGTGCAGACTTTTATTATAATATAAGCATCTACCCAAACCTAAAAAACCTTAACAATTATTGTTTTAAATCCTTTTTTTTTTAACAAATTAAAAAAAAAGTCCCTTTTTATAAATCAAGTATTAATGTCAAAAGTTTTTTTTTTTTTTTTTTAGGTTTGCATAGAAAAAAAAAGATTCTTGATGTAATTATATGTTTCAGATTGATAGGAAATTTTTTACAAGTGCAGCAAAAAAAAAGGTGGTTTTTTCAAGCCTTTGCAGTTCCGCCATTCTCTGAGAAAAAAAAAAAAAAAATTTTGGATTGCCAAAAAGTGTGTTTATTCCTGTGTTTAATTTTATTTCATTCAAATAAAAATTGCTATTAAAAAAAAATTCTCAAAAAAACGTCATTTCACAACTCCCCCCTTAATTTACTTTCAAGTAAAATATTCTTAAGTTCACTTTTGATGAGTTTGACCCTGGGCTAAGAGGATTTCTAAAAGCATTTTTTAGGGTTTTTTGGCTTTTTAAAACTTTAATTGTACATACATGAACAACTTTATCAAAACGATGTGTCATAATATTATTTTTCAAAAATTCATGAAAAAATAAAAAGAATGAGAGGTTGCAGAATTCTGTACGTGCAATAGGCTTGGAATAGGAATTTTTGGAAAATTAGCTTGTTCAGATACTTTAAGAGTTTTTTGTGGTTTTTAGCTAATTTTCCAAAAATTTCTATTCCAAGCCTATTGCACGAACGCAATTCTGCAACCTCTCATTCTTTTTGTTTTTTTATAAACTAGTCTCAATCGGCGCGCAAACGCGCTCAATTTTAAATCTTGAATTTAAATAAACGATAATTTTTACTTTCATTTTCAAAAAAACGAACTTAAAAAAAATTTATAACACTAAATTCTTCACATTTCGTTAGCAACCTGCAACTAAGTTCAGTTCGATATTTTTGTGGTTATATAGCTCAAAAAAATTATTTTTAAAATAATAAAGATTCTCATTTTATTTTATAGAATTCTACAGAGAAATTTAGTCCATTTTTTGAAAGAAAGTATTCAATTATTCAAAATATTATTGCAAAAAATTCTTAATAACAAAGTATTCAATATTTCAACTTAAACGCAATTCAAATTTTGAATTTAACGTTCTCAACCAATCAAATCAATTATAAAACGAAGACATTCGAACATGCTTCATCATTATAAAGAGGGATTTTTGAAAAATAATATTATGAGACATCGTTTTGATAAAATCGTTCATGTATGTACAATTAAAGTTTAAAAAAGCCAAAAAACCCTAAAAAAAGCTTTTAGAAATCCTCTTAGCCCAGGGTTAAACTCATCAAAAGTGAACTTAAGAATATTTTTCCTTAATTCTGTAAGTGCAATAGGCTTTGAAGAGGAATTTTTGAAAAATTAGCTATAAAACTGAAAAAGTGCTAAAAATATGAGCTATATGGCAAATCGATATCAAGGCCCCATTGGACGGAATTATTGATGGATTTCTTAATTTTTTGATATTATAAAACGATCGCCAACTTGAAAGGGTTGTTTTAAAATTCTATTTAAAATTCCGCTACGTGAGAGAGAGTTGCATTTTCGTTGCCTTCGCCAGGGCGGTTTTAAAGGTACCGAGTGCGAAGCGAAGCGTAGCACGAGTAACTTTAAGAAGCCCTGGTGACGTGCTGCAACCCGTTGCATATACTATTTTATACCACTGGTGCGTAGGGCGAGTTTTTAAATTTCGAAGCGTATGTAAAATAGAGTACCTACGCACTAGTAGTATATAAAAGATTACACACCCCGCTAGGAATAGTATGTTTGCTAGGGCTGATTAATACTTTTCCAGCTATTTCAAAATGCCGTAATTTTTTACCTATTTAATACATCGCTTTAAGACTTTTTGAAAAACTTCTTCAAAGCATACTGAATAACTTTTTTGCTAGAAGTTTTTCAACTATTAATTTTTAAGCTTGCTTTTTTAATCCAAATTTTGAGGTTAAAAAAGTTTTTATTTTTAATAGTTAATTACTCGATTTTGAAATAATTTAAAAATATCTAAATCGTTCCATTGACAGCGGCAAGAGTTCAAGAAAAAACTGCTAAATTTTTATTAATAATATTGAGGAGTTTTAGAGTTTTTGTGAGTTGAACGTAAAATTCACAAATCGAACAAATCAAGTTTAGTGTCAAGACTGTTTTTGCACCGGGGTCCTTTATTATTTGTTTTAAACATAATGCAAAATTTTTAAATTAGATATGCTAGTATATTTTGATACAGGTCGGAAAGGGTTGAGCATCAACCCTCTACAACCGCATTTCGTAATGTATTTTCCCGCGTGAGACACCGAAAACAATGGGTGAATGTTCGATTTTTTATTTTTTTTATTTTTTTAGTTTTCTCACCTTCCGAATTTTCTGACTCATTTGATAGAGTATTCATTACTTAAAATTTATTTGTTTAATAATCTACACAGCTTCTTTAAAAAAAAATATGGGAGTTTTCAAATCAACAACATTTGAATAGTTTTTTTATTTTATGATTGTAAAACAGAATTTTATTTGATGAGTAACTGCGCAAATTCAGTAAAAAATATTTTAATTTGCGTTATGTATGAATAAATTATACTTTGTACAATGATTTTTTTTATTTAAAAATTAAAAAAATAATTATAAACTAAGGTTATCTAAATTTTCTATATGCATACAAGATAATGGTAAGTTTATTTTTCCTGAATTTTTAAACTCTGAATGATATTTTTAAGGTATGTTACTCTGTACGTTACTACAAAATTATTTTAGAAGGCATAAAATATCTTCACGATAATTTTATGCTTCCTGTACAGAAATCTTGCAGGATACCTTTATCTTACTATATCTCAAAGACATGTTAAAGGAATCTTCATGTTACAAAACTGCAGATAGTCATGACTCATTAATCTTTACACGGGTTTTTTCTTCTCATTTTTTTAATTGGCATATTTCACTTTTTTATTTTACTCTATTCATTTTAAATCTTTTTGTCATTTTTATTTATGCACTTTAAAAATTTTTATTAAAATTTGTTTTAGCCCTGTTTTTTACGCTAGTTCTTGGTGTTATTTTCTCTTTTTCTTTCACTTTTTATTATTATTATTATTATCATTATTATTTTATTTATTTTTTTTTTTAGAAAAGATTAAATTTTTTAAAAAAGTTAAATGAACTTCGTACAGTGACAAAGTTTGAAGATTTAATATCAAGAATTAACGGCGATTTTGGTAGTTTTGGTTATTCGGGTTTCCAGTAGGTTGTCTTAGGCCTCCACGACTGCCTTCGCCTCCTGCACGATTGAAACCACCACGACCTCGGATTCCGTGACTACCTCTCATCATTCCAGGACCACCTAGTAAAAAAATTTCAAAAAATGTGTCAAAACTGCATAAAAAAAGAAAAAAAAAATGCAAAATAATTTTTATTTTGGAAGACCAACTCAAAAAAACTTTCAACCTTATTTAACCTATTAACCCCTGAAATCCACAAATTTTTCGGTAAACTTTGGGCTGAAAAATGCTTAAGACAAACTTAAAAATTAATCGAAAATACCCTTTCCTACTATTTTCAAGGATGCTCTATGAGATCTTTTTCAATTGTTTACTAACAAATTTAAAAAAAAAAAAAAAAACACATTTTTTCATGCAATTTTTTTTTTAATCGAATTTTATGGAGGGTAGAAATTTTTTACTGCAGTGAAGTTGATAAAAATGGGACGTTAAGTTTGAAGTTTCTGAATTTTCTTAAAAAATTGTCGCTACGATTTTTTTTGAAAAAATGGTGGCCAAAAAACTTGGGCTTAAATTATCGCACAGCGGTCAATCATAGAACCGACGAAAAAAATCGAGTTCATATAATATATGGGTAAAAGTAAAAAAAGTGGCCAATTCGGTAGGCTATGAAATTAAAAAAAAAAAAAGTATCTTAACAATGGATAAAGGTATTTCATTATAGCAATACTAATTATTAAAGAGTGAAAAATGTTCTCGGCCGCGATCATAATTAAATAACAATCATTTTATTTAGCAATTTTTTTTTATGACAGCATCATCTAAATTTACACATTTTAAACATATTTTAGATAAAAAAATCTTGAAAAAAATTATTAACATAAAGAAGAATAAATGTACGCATCTAAAAACTCTCATAAAAATCAATTTATAATTAAATATTAGCTGATAGTCCGTCGTCCACAATGCAGTTGAGCTTTTGTGAGTGGTCCAGTGGAACACTTTGGCTTTTTTGGTCTCTTTTAATGCACAATTTAAAATTTTCTTTGTGTTTATGTTTGATTGTGGTCGAATAATTTTTTATAAACAATCAAAGTTGCAAAAATGAGAGTCTTTATGGTTTTTTAAAAATTCCTCAAGAATTATGCTTTTTATCAAAAAATTACAAGATATCAATTTTAAAGAAAATCAAACTTTCTACAAAAATGTAACTATAAATTTTTTTTCTCAGATTTGAACTACGGCCGGAAAAAATCCGAATTGCATTGAGCCTTCAAACTTATCAAAGAACTAGATCAGATGAAATTGACCAAAGATTGCAATTGTTTGACTCCTACAAGCAACTGCATACGATTACACATACTTCGGGCTTATTTGATTACTGTATATTACTATAATTATAAGGAACAACGTTCCGATTTTCGATCATTATGAGGAAAAAAATCCTTATAATTTTGAAGAATTTTTTTTTCATTCTTTTGAATACATATACATTTATTTAGATACAGTGGAACCTTGCGAATTGTCAACTTGACGGGACCGAGAACCTCGCAAATTGTTTCTGTCGGCTCCTTTGATTTGGAACAATTCACGAAATTTTAGGTGGACAAGTCGCGAGGTTTGGGCTATTCGCGAGATTTCACTGTATTGCATAATTATTTATCTATACAAATATATATATTGTTTATAAAAAAAATCTTGAAAAAAAATTGCGAACACATACGCAGTTCACGCGTCAGCTGAAACCACGTCGTTTCGCATTTCTACTTTCAAACGCCGCGTATAGCCATAATTCAACTCCTAGATGAAAAATGTATAGGTACTTTTTTGTAAGAAATTATGTAAATTATCTATAATATTGATATCTTGTAATTTATTGATCAGATGTATAATTCCTAAGATATTTTTAAAAAACTTTGAAAAACTCATTTTTGCAACTTTACTTTTCTCTAAAAAATTACCCGACCACAATCAAACGTGAACGATGAGTCACCGTAACTTAATTTAAAGAAAAGAAAAGAAAAGAAAAAGAAAAAAAAAATTAACTATTTGGTCTTAGAATTGTTGAAAATGTTAGTTTTTTTTCAAACTTATTATATTTAAAAATAGTACCTAGCCCACGTTGTTGCTGGGGCTGTGACTGTTGTTGCTGCTGCTGGGATCCAACTTGACGCATATTAGCATCACCTGGATTAGGTCGCCCACTGCCACCTCCTCCACCCCCACCTTCTCTTTGTCTCATTTTTTTCTCTTCAACATTCAACTTTTGTCCATTTTCATCTGGGAACCAAATTGGCTGAAAAAAAGATGAGATATTAGAGCAAATACATAGTGAGGAACATTACAGTTTGACGTATTAAAAAAGGTTGTTTCTCTGAATCTAACCCTTAAATATAATATTTTTTTGATTGGTAATAAAGCTTGATCTAAATTTGTTCACTCCCTGAAATTTCAATTAAATTTAAAAGATTTTGGGAAAATGACAGTGAAAAAAGTAGTCGTGAGCGACGTTTAAAAAAATAGAAGTCATTTTTGAGTTGCTGTTTATTGAGAAGGTTGTTTAAAAAACTGCTTGTTCTGCCGATTCGAAAATTTACAGATCAGTTTGAAATACATAAGGATACATGCAAAGCCTAATTGTTAATGTAACTATTTTATCATTTCACAATTATTCCAACTTTTCATCGTGAAGGACGTTAACGTCTTTGTGAGGGACGTTAAACGTCAGTTAACTTTAGGCTCAAAATTTTTGACGACCAATTAAAAAAATTGAATAAAAAATAATTCTTTTGACTGCTTTCAGGTCTGTTCTATAAGATAAACCGCTTTGAATAATTAAAGAATTCAAATTTAATTAAATATAAGAGTTGAAAAAATGTCTTTTTTTTCTTTTTTTAAAAAATTTTTTTAGAGAAACATAGTTTTTATGGTGACAAATAATTTCCCTCTCATAATCTATAGGGATGTTTAGAAAAGAACGGCACTGGAAGGCACCGCCACTACTAATAGCCTCTCTTCCCAGCAGTTTGGCGTAGAGAAGATGTTTGAGTATGTACGTCGCCGAACTGCTGAAAAGGAAGGGTATTGCTAGTGGCGCCTCCCAGAGCCGTTATTTTCTAAATATCCTCATTCGGAGACTTTAAAATAACCTTTAATGAATGCATTCCGGATAAAAATTACTTTCATATCATGGGATTACACGCCAGCGTATATTTTACATAAGAAAACAATTATAATTTTTATTATTATTAATTACCAGATCATTTAAAACTTTTTGAACAACTGAAGAATCTTCAAACGTAATAAAACCATAATTAGGAACTCTGGTATTATTTGCTCCTGGTGGTCCTTTAGTGCGGTCATTTTGTTTACTATGAACACGAAGATCAGCTACGCGACCATATCGTTCAAAAATTTGTCTGAGATCATGCTCAGATGCATTATGAGGAAGATTTCCTAAAAACAATTGATGTGCATCAGGATATCCTCCGGGTCTACTTGTCCGCCTTTCATCTGAAAAAAATATAATTTGGATTTAAAGCTCTGATAAAACTGGAAAAGTATCATCTGAATACATATTTTTCTAATAATAAATCTTTAAAAAATTGCTTAAGTTGGTCGGGAAGGGTTTATTTTGCTTCCTCGTTGCATGCATCGCCTTAGGCTCGGCCCACAGACCACACGAAAAAAGGACTCAGGAAGAGGTGAAACCTTCTCCTCATGAAAAAAAGAGAAAAATAAATGACGGACAAGCTATGCCGAGCATAGGATGTGCTTGAGCAAGAAAAAGGAAGGAAAGGTAGGAACTAGGAAAGATAACCGAACAAGAGCTAAAAGAAAAATGACACCACAGCTAGCATTTTACTGGTCAAGACCGGTACAACCCAGACTTATGCTGTAGTTCTGGCTAAGATGAAACAGGAAATCCAGACGCCAGTTGATGGACTAACCATCACTGACGTCAGGCTGATTGGCGGCTATTTTTCGAAAAAATAAAAAACTTAATTATCTCAAAAACGTAATTTTTTTTTTGCACAAAATTTTTTTCATAAGTAGGTGGGCTCAAGTACAACATTTTTCAAGTAGTGTAGTTGGCGCTAAAAGCCTGAGAGGTTCACAGAAATTTGTTGTATACTCAGCATTGTAGCTTCCGCATATTGGCGCCATTTTGTTTGTAATAAAGCTGCATATACATTTTTAATGTACATCAAAAAATTAAAACCTAAGTCAAGACCTTTTCAACAATACATGATTTTATAAAGAAATTCAAATGAGAACTAAAGTTATAAGCGTTTAAACATAATTTTTTTTATTTTACATGTGCAATTTGATCAGTCGTCAGTCTGAGCACCGAAATCAGAAAATTATTTTCAATTGTTTATATTTTATACATTTCCCCACGACGCTTTACTTATTTATTCTTTGCGTATTGTGCAAAAACCCACTATGTTTGAGAAGATTCTTGTTTTTTTGACTCAACAAAAAATGCAACGGTATTGTACGAAAGACCACAAAAACACAAAAAACACCAACAGTCACAGTAAGAATGAATAAAATAAAAATTTCATAAACTCAAATCGCAATAATTAAATTATTAGAGTTGTTTGATTAATAAATATACGATAAATAATTTGAGATTATAAAAGTAATTTTTATATTTTTAGAGCGTTTTATGATGAAAAATAACGCTGCACAGAGGGATCTTTTGTAATTTGTTCGATTCAATACTCGATTACTTTTGACCAAATTGGTCTATTGAAACGGGGTTTGCAGGAAAATGTTGCTTTATAAATACGCTTTACTATAAAAATAGTGACATACACATAAAATCATTTTCCGAGCCAGAAAAGCGTGGGGAAAATTCGAAGTTTTCAATCAAAACAGTTATTGAATAAAAAATATTGTAAACTTAGTCTAAAAAATCGAGTTTTCTGCCAGGGAAAACTTATTTCCTTTTACTTCATGTCTTTTCCACACTAAACTTAGTTTATTTTACAAGTTTTTGACCTCTTCACACTACTACAATGTCATTTTATCGCGTTTTATGTGTGCTCGATCTTTTTTTATTCAATAATTGTTTTGATTGAAAACTTCGAATTTTCCCCACGCTTTTCTGGTTTGGAAAATGATTTTATGTGTACGCCACAATTTTTACAGTGAAGTGTATTTATAAGCAACATTTTCCAGAAAAAGCCCGTTTCAATAGACAAATTTGTTCATAAGTAATCGAGAATTGAATCGAACAAAATACAAAAGATCCCTCTGTGTGCCGCACAGTTGATATCACGTGAAAAACAAGAAATTTTTTTTTCAATTTGGTTCTATAAGGCACTTTTTATTGTTATCTTTCGATCAACATTTAAAACCATTGCAAAAATATAAAAATATCAAAATTATTGATGAAAAGCCAATTTTCGTCATGGTTTTATTTTCTAAAGAATGGACGGTAAGAAGTTTTTTCGTTTTTTTTTTTTTAACATAAGAGCCCGGGTTAAATGAAAAAATTATAAAATTTTTTTCTCGAAAAAGACCCCGGTGATCTTCATTTGGTTCATACAAAAGTTGAATTTTAAGGAATCCGCTGGAATTTTTTCAAGCTTTTTTTTAAGGATATTTCGCTATCCGCTAATTCCTTCGATTTTTGTTAAACTTATTGTTAGTTCAGAGGTTTTTGGTGATGCCGATTACAATTTCAATCTTTATTTTTGAATTCGACTCTCGACTTTAATAATGCTAGGTTTTTATTAATGCAAAAAATTATTCGGGGTTTTGACTGATGCTGATAATCTATTTTTACATTACTTTCAAAGTGTTATCGTTTGCACGTGTAAATTTTAATTTATTTCAATATTAATATTAACCCTTAAATGCCACACGGGGTCAGAATGACCCCACATAACTGTCAGTGTGGCAGTTCTGGATTTGGGTGTGGCCTTTAAGGGTTAATATGTAACGTAATTTTTTTTTAGTTGAGTTTTGAAAAAGAAATTTAAAATAATTATCGAACTCGCAAGCGTCAGCGCAGCGAGGTATCGAGGCTAGTGACTGTGGATTATTATTATTATTATTATTACCTCGTTGCATCGGTCCTCCCGTTCGAGGTATTCGTTGCTGATATTGTTGTTGCTGTTGAGTTTGTTGCTGTGGTACACTGCCCATTCTATGCATATGTTGATTCATTGATACATTTCCAGAAGGAAGAGCTTGTCCTGAAGATGTTTGATGAGACATTTGTCGATCTTCAATTCGTAAGTTTTGAATAGGAGGCTGCACAAAAAATGTATAAATAAATAAATCTGCTTCATTCCGAACAGTTAAAGCGTGTAAATTCAATTTGATATTGATTGTTGTTTCTAAAATTCAAAGTCTATAACAATACTTTGATTTATTTTTGTTCTTAAGATGTAGTCGTAATCACAACTCCGCTTTGAACACGAATCAGCTCTCTACAGAAAAACAATAATAAAAATCGAAAAAACAGCTCTTTAGCACGCTTGCCACTATTTTTTGCTTAGGCGTCTTGGTTTTGTATTTGTTTTTCTTAAAATGATGAGTAGTTATGCGCGCTAGCATGTCTTGTGTTATCAATTGATTTAGCCTGTACTAGATGAAAATTGATAAACATAAATCGTTTCAAAACCACCGTCTGAAGAATCTACTGTGTTAGTATTATAAATTTGAATAAAATAAAATGTTAGCGAAAATTTGACTACTCTATAAACAGAGTTTTTATTTAAACTATCATTAGGTTTTGTGTTACCACTTCATCTTAAGAACACCAAAATTAATTTGAATATTATCATTATTCCAATAATTCAAAGCAATGTCTACAAGTAATTAATCTAATTTAAACGTAAATATATTTAAATCTACCGGAGAAGTTGGTGGCTTAGGAATTTGTGGACTAGTAGTCGATCCAACACTTGGGAATGATTTGACTAAAGTTGCATATGTTTTAGGTCCAGTATTAGTGTTTTGAGTTGTAATTTGATGATCAGTTTCATTTTCAGGAATGGATGATGTATAATTTTGATCATTCTGTGACTGTTCATTAGCTTCTTCAGAAACTGAGTGGGACTCGGTTTTTATTGCCATTTGCTGCGATTGTTGGGAATCTTGCTCATTTTCTGGCTGATATTGTTCTTGAGAAGTTGGTTCAGAAACGTATTGAGGTTGCTGCATAGGTTGTTGAAGCGGTTGCTGAGAGATAATTGATGAATCTTCATGAACAGATCCATTAAGTGTTACTTGTTGTTGTATGACAGGATGAATCTGAAACAATTAATTTTGACTTTTTTATTGATTAGAAGCAGGGGCGTCGCGACACATTTAAGTTCGGAGGGTTTGAGTCTGAGTTACCCGTGTCTCACAAAGTCATATTTTCTTGTAATATGAAACCAAATGAATCTTTTGAAAAATTTTTTACGAAGATTTACATCAAGTTTACTGTAAATTTATTTCATTAGATAAGAGTTTTTTTAATAGGTCGAATAAAAATTAAAAAAAGATTGGTTTTGATGAATGAGTAATTTATTATTTATTTTCACCATCTTTTTACCGTCTTTAAGTACGTATAGTAAATTTTAAGTTGATTAACCCATTAGGTCCCAAGAGTTATGAATTTTTTTTTGTCCTTTGAGCTTATAAATCAAAGCGAAAAAGTTGAAAAATAATTTAAAAAATACCCTACCCCCCTATTTTTGGATATGCCCTACACGATGGCATTATTTAAAATACTCAAAAATAACATTTTAATTTGTTAATAAATAAATTTAAAAAAAAAATGAAAATTTTTACGTCATTTTTTTTTTTTCAAGCTGGTGAACAATGCCAAAAAAATTATTTTTGCCCTCAAAAAGTTGACCACGGGTGTTCACATTAGTTGAACTTTTCGTGCATATTTGATTTTTTTGGTTTCGATTTTTTTAAACAAAATGGCGGACTAAAAACTTCAACGCCAATAATTGTACGGCAGCGCATGGTTGAATAAATACCGAAAAATTACTTTTTATAAAAAATGACTGTGGTTCCTAAGATTTTTATGGTCGCTGATTATGAATCTGAGATCAGAATATCAAAATTGTAAGAATTGGGCCCAATACCATAGGACCCAATACTCAAAGATAAGATTTTATAAAAACAAAAAATATCATCATATTTTACGTAGAATTTCAAGATCAAAGTATACCTGGTCGTTTTTCGAAAAAAATCGTCATTTTCGAGTAAAAAATCAAAAAAAGTTCAAAGTATTGGATTTACTTCCAGAGATCCACAACAGCTCGTCCCCGTGTGCCTGTAACGAATTGAACTCAACTTTTGAGATGGCAAAAATATATTTACGAGGTTTTTGGGTTGCTGATAGTGTATCTGAGGTAAAAACATGAAAATCCCAAATATAGGGCCCAATACCGTAGGACCCAATAGTAAAAATTGAGATATCATAAAAATAAAAAATGCCATCTTATTCTGCGCAAAATTTCAAGATCAAAGTATACTTGGTCGTTTTTCGAAGAAAATCGTCATTTTCGAGTAAAAAATCAAAAAAAGTTCAAAGTATTGGATTTACTTTCATAGATCCACAACAGCTCGTCCCCTTGTGCCTGTAACGAATTGAACACAACTTTTGAGATGGCAAATATATATTTTGGGTAGCTCATAGGGTATCTGAAGTAATAACATGAAAATTTCAAATAAAGGGACTCAAGGACATGCAGCACCACGTGGTTTTAAAAAATTTTTTTTACTTTTTGTTTTTTATTTCGTCGATCTTTTTTACGACGTAACTCACGTGAAATGATTAGAATGCAGGATCTCTGCACAGATTTTTTATCTCATTTTTTATTTTTATGATATCTCAATTTTTACTATTGGGTCCTACGGTATTGGGCCCTATATTTGGGATTTTCATGTTTTTACCTCAGATACACTATCAGCAACCCAAAAACCTCGTAAATATATTTTTGCCATCTCAAAAGTTGTGTTCAATTCGTTACAGGCACACGGGGACGAGCTGTTGTGGATCTCTGGAAGTAAATCCAATACTTTGAACTTTTTTTGATTTTTTAGTCGAAAATGACGATTTTTTTCGAAAAACGACCAAGTATACTTTGATCTTGAAATTCTACGTAAAATATGATGATATTTTTTGTTTTTATAAAATCTTAACTTTGAGTATTGGGTCCTATGGTATTGGGCCCAATTCTTACAATTTTGATATTCTGATCTCAGATTCAAAATCAGCGACCATAAAAATCTTAGGAACCACAGTCATTTTTTATAAAAAGTAATTTTTCGGTATTTATTCAACCATGTGCTGCCGTACAATTATTGGCGTTGAAGTTTTTAGTCCGCCATTTTGTTTAAAAAAATCGAAACCAAAAAAATCAAATATGCACGAAAAGTTCAACTAATGTGAACACCCGTGGTCAACTTTTTGAGGGCAAAAATAATTTTTTTGGCATTGTTCACCAGCTTGAAAAAAAAAAAATGACGTAAAAATTTTCATTTTTTTTTTAAATTTGTTTATTAACAAATTAAAATGTTATTTTTGAGTATTTTAAACAATGCCATCGTGTAGGGCATATCCGAAAATAGGGGGGTAGGGTATTTTTTAAATTATTTTTCAACTTTTTCGCTTTGATTTATAAGCTCAAAGTACAAAAAAAAATTCATAACTCTTGGGACCTAATGGGTTAACTTAAAGAAAAAAATTGAAATTTTGTAACTGTAAAAAAGGTTTCAAGATTCTTAGAGACTTTTAAATAGTTTATAAAAGCTTATATTACAACTAAAAAGTTTTAATTCCTTATTTTCATTGCAAAAGAATGTAGATTAGCAATTGATTCTGAAAGTTGCCATGGGTCCAAAACCGTAATTTCTACTTAAGTAAAAAAAAATTATTTATAAATAATTTTTTTTAGAAGTTTAAATTTTAGGCGATTTTCAATTGACCATAGTAAAAGTACACACAACTATTTTCGACAGCAGTTGCTTCACTAATAAATCATTTTTGATAAAAATCTTACAAATTGTTATGGATCAGGATAAAAAAATTGTACCTGAGGCTGAGACAATGCATAATACATTGGTTGCTGCTGAGGTATTTGTGCCATTTGTTGTGGCTGCTGAACAGTACTATGCTGTTCAATGTTTGACAGCTTAGCTGCCATTTGTTGAGCCTGACTTTGTTGAACATCCTCTTCTTCTGGTCTAACATTTTCAACTTCTGCTTCTCTTTCAGGATTTTCATGACATTCACCTTCTAATTCTTCTTCTTCTTCATCAGTATACTCATAATCTTGATATCGGAAAATATCGTTGTGTACATAGTATTTTTTAGGGGCTTGAGGGGCTAATACAAAAGTCTGTGTAAACCGACGCATGGGATTTCCAGCATTTGATAATTCCCCAGACACCTAAAATTTTTTAGATAATAGTTAGAACTTGAAAAGTAAAATTATTTCAAGATTGAACAACATAAATTAGTAAATCCAAAAAGTCGTATGTATCTAACATTAAAAAACTTGATTACTTTAATTAAAACTTGTCTCAATCGGCGCGCAAGCTCGCTCAATTTTTAATATGCGCCATCAAATTTTTAATCTTGAAAGTAAATAAATAATAATTTTTACTATTAATTTCAAAAAAAGGAAGTTAAAAAAATTTTTTCTGAAAATTTTCTCAACCAACCTGTAAATTCATCATTATAAAGAGGGATTAATTTGTATATTTGTACATTGTTACTTAATAACAATAATAAATATAACAAAATTTAGTGTGGCTATACGGGTGCCAATTCTAGCACAAATTCTGCACAATCTAGTGACTTTCTTCTCCAAGAAAAATTTTGTTCCGTTAAAAATTTTATTAGTCAATTTAAAATTTGTGCTAGCACAATTTTGTGCCAGTACAAAATTTTACTAGCCAGATTAAAATTTGTAAGTACTAGCCCAATTTTGTGCCAGCGCAAAAAAATTTTTTAAGCAATGAAAAATAATTATTTATAATAAATAAATTAAGAGTTATTTGGTTTTTTTATTTTTTATTATTTTTTTTTTTTATCAAGGTAAATGAACGAATATCTAATTAAATATTTAGTATTATTATTATTTTTTTTTTATAATAGGAGGTATTAATGAAATAATTTATGTGTTATTTGGTTTCATAGTAATTAAATCAGATAAAAAAATTCAATTAATTATTTATTCATGCAATATCAAATAACCCACCATTTATTTATTTATTTGAATACTTTTTTTTTTAATAAATACCAATTAACCTATGATAATGATGATAATAATAATAATAATCATAATCCATTCATCTATTTCAAAACAATTTTTAATTGAATAAATACCATATAACCCAAACAATTTTTAATTTTTCGAGTAATTTTTGTGCTTTTGGTTTTAACATTTTTAAAAAATACATATGTTTGGCAATGACCAATACACTAACTCTTTTCTCATAGCAATACAAAATTATAAAAATTTTTTTTAAACAATATTCAAATTGATGATTGAATTAGAAATTACCTGAACAACAACTCCACTTCCAAGTGTCATTTGTGAGTCAACTTGATTGATTTTTGCATGACAATCTTGAAAGTTGAGAGCTTGAATTTTTTGATGAATTTGTTTCTGTCCAATAGCTGGATCAGCTGATTCTCCTCTTGAATCCAATCCTCCATGAATAAAAGAAGAGTGATTATTGTAAAACCTGAAAAATAATTTAATTTTTAATGTAAGAGAATGATGTGACTTTTTTAGTTTAAGTCTATTTAAATTCTAGCATACCTATGTAAATGTGCAGGTGCATTATTCAGTAGAGTGTAATATTGTCGGACGAACTCACGACCGACACATTGTGGTGTTGGGTTTGCCTCCATGACCATTTCCTGTCAACCTTTATTAATGCTTTTTTTAAAAGTTCTTGTATGATTTCAACTACACTCACTAATTTAAAAATATAAGTAAATTTATATAAAATTTCAAATTTTAGGTTCTTTGAGGGTGATTTTAAGTAAGGATCATCTAATGATTCGCATATATGGTTAGACTGTACGATCGATATAATTATCTTGTGATTATCTAAAAATTTCATGTCATTAATAACTTTGAATTCATTTTTAAACATGATTGAAAACTTGAAAAAAATTGTATGTATATAGAATGATTCTTAGAAAATTTAATATTTTTTAAGTAATAATTCTAGTAGTTTGTCTTGGTTAAAAAATTGGAGCTGATTTTGCTAAAAAATACTCATCATATATGATATAAAATTTTTACAATAATTTAAAATATTACAAAATTAATTTGAAACATTTCACAAAAATCTTTGTTCAGGATATTATTACTTATCATGGCATTATAGAAATCTTTTCTAAATTTTAATGGTTCATGAAAATAAATACTGGGAACTCAGCATCTGATTCTAAGTGAAGTGAAAGCATAATCACGTTTAAACAATTAAATTTCAACTGATAAATACCAGAGGTACCAATAAATATTACAATTTTAAAAGTAAACCCTAAGCAATAATATTATTTAAATATGTATTCTAGCATGAAGTAATAATCTTACTCTACTTAGAGACTGAAAACTGTGTCGGGATTGCCGCTTAACATCCAGTGTGAAGCAAAGGTAGTTAAAACACGTGAACCGGTTTTGCAAAAATTTCTAAAATTAGTAAAATCAAACCAGAGTCGAGGTTTAAAAAAATGAGAATAAACAAACGGATTTGAAGGTTGAAAAAAAAACTAAAGAAGTGTTAAAAAAAATTGCAAGGAAATTTACTCCGGCGTGGCGGTCCTGCAAACATGTCGGATCAAAAGCTCTTTCCTCTCTCTCTCTCTCTCTCTTTCTTTTTTCTTTTAAGTGTGTAAAGACAAATAAGCTTGTTGGTTAGAAAAATTTTAGAAGAACTAGATTAAAAACAGACAAGGTAGGTAAATTAAATGAATAAAAGAATAAGTCGCGGTACTGATGTACTTATCGAGACGCACCTGCATGAAAAAAACCTTCAGCAGGCGGCGACGGCGGCGGCAGAGCGCCCTCGTGTTCTCGGTCTTTCGGAGCATCAATTGTGAACGCAAAAATGTCTAAGTAAGCAAAATAATGCCTTGAAATCCTTACCTCAGGTTGAAATAGTGTTCGTTGGAAGGCAACTTTGATCTAAGAATACTTGTGGTACCCAGGAAATCTGAAGTGAGATAGTGCAGGCAGGCGGCAGCAGGACGGCACAGAACACCGGTCGGTCGGCGAGTCGCTATGAGAGTCTGCGCACTCCGTCCAGCTAGCAGCAGTCAGCACTTAACAGCACTCAGCAATGTGGCAGAGCTAGTGGCAGTGAGCTGACTATGGGGATGCTTAGAAAATGTCGTCTCCGGTCTCACCCATATGCACACACATAAACATATGCTCCATGCCAAACTGCTGGGAGAGGAGGCCATTGCCAGTGGCGCCCCCTAAGGCCGCGATTTTCTAAATCACTGACCTGAGCTAAACTACCTATATACCTATACAATTTACAAATGCGTGCGGTCTGTTCAACTTGCGGGACTCGCGATCAAGAAGTGATACTATTTTAATTGAAAACTTGCATCTTTAACATATTATTTCATTACTTCGCATACGTTTCAATCAATCCTCCCGCATTCTCGCGACGCACTCCTACCTTTATAGTATATTATTCGCTCGAGGCAGTAAAAAATGAGTTAGCCCTTGGAAAAACCAAATTGATGTCCAAGCCGGAGGCGAGGTCAGCCAGAGTTTGCTCAAGGTTGACATATTTTTGCACTCGCAGGGCGTGTATACTGTTTTCCACGACATTAGTCAGAAAGTACAAAATTTGTTCTCGGCACGGGGCCGAAAATTATACTTTCGGACTACTGGTGTAAAGTGATATGTTACACAACTACTGTGTGAAGTTATACATTTAAATCAGAATTTGTTGATTCTCGAGGCGTGATAGCAGCCAAGAGCATCAACAACTCTTGATTTGGATGCACAGCTTCGAACATTAGTTGTGTATCGTATTTTATTCAACAGGGTCATGTAATAGATACTTTGAGATAATTTTGATAGCTTTTGGCCAAGCTCGCTGAAAATGTACCCTATTATTTGATGCCACGATGAAAAGAAATCGAGATGTAAAAGTATCACTTCTACCGCGTATTTCACACGTCGAAAACTATCTATTACATGGCCCAGCTGAACAAAAAATTTTTCATCATTGAGCAAACTCCAGAAAAAAAATTCGCTAAATATTTTAACAACTATAATTCAGAACCGAAATGCGTACGTGACAAAATGTAAGTCTCCAGCCCAAGTTTACGACCGAAGCCTACCTAATTACTATTTACTCCGAATCTTACCCGCCTCTCTTATTTTCCGAGTGCCCATTTTACGTCTTCAAATTTATGATCACAATAATCCTTAGACTGCCACACTGTACACTTCAGTTGGAATCCGTCAGCCGAGAGAGTAGCATTTCTTCTTGGCTTTTAATATAAACAATGTAATAATAATAGTACACATCAAGATTTTTGTAATTTTAAGAAATAAAATAAATATTTTAAACTATGCGAAGATCTACTTATTCACATACAAGAAAGGTGTTCGCCCTGACTCCTCCGGAGTCTAAACTTTCTGGGGTAATCATCTAGCAAAAGAAATCATTTAGCAAAAGAAAAATAATTTGTTCAAGTCCATTTTACGTGTGCCACACGTGTGGCTATAGAGCAGGGTAACGTCCAAAAGATTTGTTGTAGTTTTTTCTTTTTTTTAACTCCTTTATCACGGGTTATCTTCCTGTGGAAGATGTACCCGTACCTTTCATCACCAGCGAACCGGGGGGCCGAAAAAAATCCAATGACAGATGTGCCTTGATCCAAGATAGTGAGGTACATCGGTTACATTAATTTATATCCATATAAAATATCTGAATGGTGCTATCTATCAAATTACAAAATTGTTAGAATTAAAGTAATCACATAAGACCTTACCAATAAATACGCTGTGAGTGTTGAGAAAAGAGGCAGGATCAATGCCTACAGGGACCCCGGCTCCAGTCAAGGACCGGACCGAAGCCTCCATGGCACCCAAAGGACAGTCTCACAATAAATATTTCAATGTCTGGGAGTCCGAACCACAATCACACTGCCCACTATCAACTATGTTCTTGCGAAAGAGGTGAGCCTTGGTGCGAGTATGGTCACATTTGATCCTGTTAAGCATCCCAAACTAAAATCTGTCGAAGTCGTCGCCACGAAACAAGGGATGCTTAGGTAAGTCAGCTTGCAGCGAGAAGTATTTAACCTCCTTATAGCCCCTAGAAAAATCGATGCAGTAATCATAAGCCTAACCGTTTCACCGAGGAGGAAAGAGTAATCTCTAAACCAGATGCCAAAGAAACAGATATCAATCAGGAACTGAGAGAATTTCGCAGCCTCGTCAGCTTTGTAACAATCTGTAAGACCTTACGCTGAGAAGATCCAGGCAATTCCGACTGCGTGACCCTGATACTTAATATGGATTTAATCTGTAGGATAAAAGGGTGGACATCGCTAATAAGACCATCTAACTTGAGAGCAAGGAATCCGTGAAAACGAAAAATTTGTTGCCCTCAATATACCCAGTAAGAATGGAGACTAAAGCCTGGGTCACCGCGAAAGCCTCACTGGCCAGAACTGACAACTCATCATTAAGACGGAATGAATGTGTAGAAACAGTGCTCTGCCAGAATACGCCAGAGCCAGCGAATCCTTTGCCCTTGGGGCCATTAGCATAAATAAAGCAGAAATCATGGAAGTCAGACAATATAAGTTTATCAAAGGCCGAGGTTCTGTTTTCCTGGCTATTAAGAAAATTCATGATATCAAGGTTGATAAAATCAGGTATAAAGAAGTCACGGAAAGGTATTGTGAAGCAACACGTGAGCTGCGTTGAGATTGTTATTGAACGAACTTGAGAAAGATCCAAACAAGTAGAATAGAGTGTTCCAAACTTACGAATGTGATTTCTATTTGTGGCGTTGAAATCAAAACGTTCTTTAATCAGCTGAGATTTGGGAAGTAAGCCATTGGAAGTGACAGATGATAGTCTCAGAATGGTCCTTCAGGCAAGGGCAACTCTCCTGAGTCTCGATGGCACTATCGCAGACAGATGGTGGAGGACACTAATCAGGGTAGTGAAGCTGCAGAGTAGGATTTTCCTAATGTCAGAGTTTTGCAAAACATCCAGCTTGCATAAGAGCTTGGCCGAGGCGTTGTGCTACAAAAAGGAACCCCAATCAAGTTTGGGCCTAACCAAGACAAGGTACATGGTTTTAAGAGTTGTCGAGTGTACACCCCATTTAAAACCAACAACAGAATTCATCATGCCGATACCAGCCCTGACTTTAGGCAAGATGCTCTCTACGTGTCTGGACCAATCTCTTGATCGAAATACACACTTAGGTATTTAAATGAGCTAGAGGTGGACATTGACTGGCCGTCAAATGTGATGTAGTACTCATGGGGAGGCAAAGACCCGGAGCCGAAGATGACGAAACTCTATTTCTGGAAGGATATAGCCAAGTCGAGAGAGTGAAGAAAACGGCTTATTCTAGCAATAGACTCCTCGATGTAGTGAATGCCCTCCGTAATGTTCTTGCATCGATAGTAGATAATGACGTCGTCAGCGAATCTAATCAACCTAACGTCAAAAAAAGACTGCAGATTAATGAGTTTGTGGGGATTATTAGTTGCCTTAGAGTTGGCAGGTTAAGTATAAATTTTGTGTTTATATCTTAAAGAAGTTAAAATTCTCCCGGACGGGTCTACAAGGGTTCAAAGTAGACTTCTTGCCTCTAAATGAAGATCTAGCAGCTCTAGAAAGTACATCGGTGCTAGCCTTCTTAACCACCAAATAAAGGTTCCCATTCTCAGTCGAAGTATCCTATCTGAATGTTCTGAAGACCTCAGACATGTCCTGCATGGCCTTGGTGCAGGCTTCATTCCACCAGATGGCATTAGGGGGAGTGTGTCTGGGTTTGCGGCTGCCTACACAGAAAAAAGTTTAGGCCAGCCACTGAAGAAAGGTGGCGCTGCAGTCGTCCTACAGGGTTAGGACGCATATTGGCCTAGAGTAGGCCATGTACGACCTACGCTGAAAAAATATTCACTCGCTGCGACGGTCAGAAAAATAATGTTTTTTTTAACTCATCAGAATTCTGGACTGAGTTAACAAATCGCTACATAATTTTGACACAATACTCCTAAAGATTAGTAGTTTCAAACAATGTAATTTAAAACTGGGAAAATGTTCAGAAAATTTTTGAATTAAATTGTCGATTGCACCATGCGCGCGAAAGAATTTTTTAGGTTATCGTGGCATGGGAAGCAGACCCACTGCAGAATAGTGCACGCATGTGGGAGCCTACGATTAGGACGTTCGGAGACCTAGTAGGCCGCTCACAGGCCTACGCTCGTTCCAGCACAGGCCAATCTGTTGTCTCGCGAACGATACACTTTTAGTTCGGCTGCTAGCCTACGGATGCGCTCACCGTCCTAAATTTTTTTCCGTGTGGAAGGACTTTTAAGTTGTCTTTATTCCTCAATCTGGTTTTGAGAAATTTGGACCTGCTGCCCTGGCGTGCACTCTGCTGAAGATAGTCGAGCGGGTCGTTAACGACAGACTGCAGTGGTGGGTTGAGTCCAGGCATATTATTCAATCCAATTTCTATGGCTTCCGTGGGGAGAAATCTTGCCAAGACTGCCTGGCCCAACTAGACACTGATATCAGAATGGCTGAATTGTCGGGTGGTCATTTGCTTGTCTTTTCCCTAGATATCGCCAGCGCTTACGACAATGTGAACCTAGAAACACTGGTTCGTATTCTTTCTGCCCTGAGCATCCCCGGGCATTTAGCCAGGTTTATCATTAACATTATGGGCGATAGGAGAATGACTGGTATTTTTGGTTGAAACTCATTCGCTTTCGGAAAAACCAACAAGTTGTACCAACTCTTCTCTTCAACTTGTATATCATGAGTATACTCGGCTGTCTTGTAGGTGACGTTAGGTTGATTAGATTCGCTGACGACGTCATTATCTACTATCGATGCAAGAACATTACGGAGGGCATTCACTACATCGAGGAGTCTATTGCTAGAATAAGCCGTTTTCTTCACTCTCTCGACTTGGCTATATCCTTCCAGAAATAGAGTTTCGTCATCTTCGGCTCCAGGTCTTTGCCTCCCCATGAGTACTACATCACATTTGACGGCCAGTCAATGTTCACCTCTAGCTCATTTAAATACCTAAGTGTGTATTTCGATCAAGAGATTGGTCCAGACACGTAGAGAGCATCTTGCCTAAAGTCAGGGCTGGTATCGGCATGATGAATTCTGTTGTTGGTTTTAAATGGGGTGTACACTCGACAACTCTTAAAACCATGTACCTTGTCTTGGTTAGGCCCAAACTTGATTGGGGTTCTTTTTTGTAGCACAACGTCTCGGCCAAGCTCTTATGCAAGCTTCCTTCCCAAGCCTTCCTATCTTGCACCCTCTCTCTTTCAAACTCTAAAAACCTATCGTCCAACTTCAAGATCTTCTCCGCTTATCCCTCTCTTCCCTTCTTTTCCTTCCCTACCCAACTCTTTATCTTTCCGGTTTCCTGACACAACTCGTTCATCCTGCCTCCCAGATCCCCCTCACCCTTGCCTTTCCCAACCTTATCCTCAAAGGTAATACTCCTCACCGACTTATTCAGCGTCGATTGTACGTACCCCCACCTCCCTGTCTCGTTTGCATAGCCAGAAATTTACTACTCTCCCTGCCCGCCATATTTCCTCAAACCGCTGCCACACACGTCGAACGCTGCTGAACCTAACCTCACTCTGCTCCGGCTTACCTTTCTTCCTATATTATCATTCTCTACTTTCGAAAATTCATGCTCTGTCGTATTCTGCGGAACGGCCCAAACTAGACGCCAGGCATGATGAAACTGGACTCGGGTCAATAGACTGCCTCAACGCGATGCTAGAGACCCGCTTCCCTGACTTAAAAGAAGGTAAGGCATACCAGGGGGCGCACGAAGCGACCGCAGGTAGGCAGGACTGGGAACTGACCAGGATCATCATGGCCCCGGAGAGTCAGATGGGCGATCGGCTCCTTTGACCCGTCCAAAGCCCAGCCGGTATCTTTCCGGCCCTTCAAAGAGGGGTGGAGGATATGTTAAGCCTACTTGTCAAACTATTCAGAGCGAGCCTGGGCCTCGGGTACATCCCGACCTTTTGAAGGATATCAAAAGTGGTATTTATTATAAAACCAGCTAGAGCGGCCATTAGTGCAAAGAAACATGGACCTATTTGTCTGTCATCCTTCGCACTAAAAACACTCGAAAGGCTGGTAGATAAGTACATAAAGGAAACGTCCTTGGTCAATCGACTGCTGCACTGCAGACAGCACGGTTACCAGGCAGACAAGTCCGTAGATACAGCCCTCATAGAGGCGAAATCATGGATGAGGAAGGGTATGAAAGATAAATGGTATGTGCTAGCAGTCTTGCTGGCCATAGAAGGTGCATTCAACCAAATCAGGGTGAAGAACATCCACAAGGGTGCGAAGGATTGTGACATTTCGCCCACAATGGTGAGATGAATGAACCACATGTTAAGCACTAGGAGCCTGCTAGCTACATGGGTGGTACCGTACTTGTATGACTAGGGTAGGGAAAGGATGCCCATAGTCTTGTCTCCCACAATGTAATGCCTTGTTGTTGAGACCCTATGGCGACTGCTGGAGGAAGTCGACATTTTTGCCTTTTTATATGCTGACGACGTCCTTATTCTCACAAGCGCTGATGACTTGGATGTAGTGGCGGGCTTGATGTAATTAGCACTTGAGAACGACGAGAAATTTTGCAAAGGAGTACACTTGACAGTGAACCTAAGTAAAGTTAAAGTCGTGTGCTTGACAATAAGATACAAGGTAGGCTCCATCAAGGGCAGGACACTGGACCTGACCAACGAGATGACGTACCTGGGAGTAACGTTTGACTCCAAGCTCAGTTGGAAAAGGCATCTTGAATTCACCTGCGGAAAGTTCACCTGATACAGTCCTTCTGGGCATGCAGGAGGGCATTCGGCAGGACATGGGAGCTGGAGTCCGAAAAGATCACTGGCTCAATACAGCTGTGTTAAAACCTAAGCTACACGGGGCGACCATCTGGACACCTCGGGTAGCAAAGGTAAAGGACACTGGAATGACACTAGGTCGCATGCGGGCCCTAGTTATGAGAGGGACTCACGGGATGCATGGGCAATACACCGCTAGCAGCGATGGAACGCTTTACAGATACCCTCCCACTCGTGGTTCTAACTCGTGATTAGAAGTGTGGCCTTTAAGGCCATGTGTCGTCACGAGGGCAACGCGAGAGTTGACTATCTGTTAGATTAGCAGATAACCAGAAGATTGAATCTGGAAAAGCTGCCCAAACTCGACCTCGCGGCTCGGAGCATTAGCTTCGACAAGCCGTTCAGAGTCGAAACGGGCAGCAGGGCCGATGACACAGGTATACCGGACAGGGATTCGTTTGGTTCACAAACGGATCGAAACGGACAGGCGGAGGTAGCGTCAGGAGCCTGGAGATATGGCTGCGCCAGGGAGATAGCGCTGCGCCTGCACGACTTCGACACGGTTTCAAGCTGTGGTGAGGGCGATCACGGAGGGCACGCGGGTCACTCTGATGGAACGACAGGTTTTTTTATGTACAACTCCCTTTTCCTGTCTCGATCTCATGGCCCTTCAGGCAACCTCGACGAACTCGTCAACGCCTTATAAATAACGCTGATGTCTTAATAGAATTTTTTCCAGTCATTTTCAAACACGAGCAGTCCTTCCGAGACCATATGTTTGCATAATACTTTTGTTATCTAGCGATGGCCTTTTTTATGTTTTATTTGCGCCATATCTTATGTATCTTAATATGTACTCTTTAAGCAAATAAATACTTCATAAAAAAAAAAAAAAGAAAAGGTCACTCTGATAGAGAGTCACTGACTACATCAATACCCACCACCACGAAGGACGAACAGTTGGCGCGTGCCTCGTCGACGTAGAAAAAGCGTTCGACGGTCTACTTTTCATCCTTGACCAACTTGGCTTTCCGAAAGGCCTGGTGCAACTCATCTGGCACATGACACTAGGCCGCTCCTTTAGGCTTTGGGACGGTGAAAACCTATCGACCATAATCTTCGATATTCTTAAAGGTCTCACTCAAGGTACAGTCAACTCGCCGGTTCTCTTTAACATTTACACGTACTGGATTACGCACGTTGCGTTCGCAGACGACGTCATCATAAGTGTCGCTGACAAGAGTCCGGCAGCTGTTCAAAGGAAACTGGAAGGCCTAACGAACCAGCTCAACAAGCGCTACAGGGAATGGAACCTGAGGATAAACCCCGGGAAGTGTGAAACAATTCTGTTTCACAGACCTCTTCGTTTCTTAGGTATCAACATCCGTACAGAGATCAAGGACTTCTCAATCAGGATCCACCAAGATGGAGTCTCTCACAAGATCGAACACAAAAAGTCGGTCAGATACCTTGGCGTTCAACTTGACTAGCTCTTGAGGTTGAGCGGACACATAATTCTCCAATTCCGTCCAAGGCCAAAAAGGCGTTCATGGCATTACTGCAATCATCTCTCCAGACGACCACAACCTGCACCGACACAGCTCCCTGGCCTGCACATGGCCCAGACCGATCGGGGACTGGAATTGTCCGGCCCAACTAATCTTCGTTTATCTTGTTATTCTTTTCGCTTTTTTTTTTTTTCTTTTATTTTAGTTAGTTAAATTTCATGGTGAATACAGCGGGTTTTTTTTCATGCACTATATAATTTTTCCCGCTATCAATCTAATCTTACTGGGCGCTTCCGACGAAAGTCACTGCCCGACTTTTCATTTCATTCTTATATGAACTGTATATGGCTACCCATGATGAATTCGAGAGCTTACACGAGCTATGTATTTACGTACTCAAACCTTATCGTGGTTTTTTTTGTTTGATTCATTTGTACCACATCACCAATGTAAACTTTGTACCCTAAACAAATAAATACTTGAAAAAAAAAGGTCACTCTAATGGAAGCGGTCAGGAACGGACCAGTTATAAATTGCTTGTATAAAGTACAATTCAATTAAGGTTGTCTTTTCCTTCCTTTACTGAACTACCAATACTTGAGAGTAGGACTCTACTTTGGGGTAAAACAGAGACACCCCATAACTGCACTAGTGACCCTACGTAACCGGGTCAACTTTATTGAGGTAAAACTCATTTTTTGTAAAAATTTTCTTAAATTCCGCATGTAGGGGAGAGCCGGGTAATTCGGGCAGCCGGGTGATTCGAGCAGTTGCTATTTTTTCAAAGAAATTATAGTAAATAGTTGAAAAAAAATAGTAAGCGATAAAGTAGGCTTCATTTTATTATTTTACAAAAAAATTAAATCAAAATAATAAGTTCTTTTTTTTTTTTTTAAATAAAAATGCCCGAATAGCCCGAATTGTTCAGAATCTCTTACTGCCCGAATAGCCCGCTCTCCTAACCTCAACTTCGAGTGAATAAAAATGGGACATATATACGTTTGAATAGTTAAGTTTTGATGGATTTTATTATTTAAGTACCTAAGGAGTGATTTTTTGATAAAATAAAGTCTTTCACTTGCATTTTAATATTAAAATTCTCAAAGTGCCCGAATAGCCCGCTGAAAAATGCCTGAATAGCCCGCAGCAGTGCTCGAATAGCCCGTCTGATATTGTGTCAGTTTTTATCATTTACAAATTTTTCTATCATCATTCAAGAGCTAAGCTCACAAAATAAATTATTTCCAAGTGCAAAAATTAATAAATTTTATTTTTATTAAATAAAGTTTATGGGGCTCGGTCAAACTGCCCGAATTACCCGGCTCTCCCCTACGTGGGTTTTTGAGGACGCTGATTACGAATCTGATTTTAATTTTCACATTTGACCTATGCAAGGTCAACTTTATTAAGGCAAAATTCATTATTTTTCATAGTTTTGTTTAAACTTTGCTTACATGGATTTGGTTAGATGCTGATTTGAAATCAAACCACTATTTTGAAATGAACTAAAATTAAATTTATGAAAGTATATCCATTGCTTTTTGCAAATGATCCGTGGAGAGGTGAATAAATAAAAACTAAGATTTTTTATTTATTAATATGGAGTAACGTCTGTCAATTTGACCTCTTCAGCCTCTAAAATTATTTATTATAACAAAGTTATACACAATCACAAATTCTTTATAAAATTATATAACATAAAAATAAATTTTAAAAATAATGTTACCGTATTAAAATTATAGTCTTTGCTCTACGAGAGCGTGTCGTCGAATGAAGTAAGTATTAACTAGACTATTGTTTACATGATACACAATACAAGTAGTGAGACGGGTCAATGTCTCTTTAAGAGATACATAATGTAACCATTGAATTTATTAGTCTAAGAACGGAAATTAGAGTTCATGATAGTTTTCTAAAAAGAGGTTTATAAATTCTACTTAGTTTATGTGTATCTTCCTTAGCGTTAATAGTATTTTTTGTACTTTTTAGAGATGACATTTCAGATTAATCTTTTTCTATAATTCTGTTCAGTATCTAAAATTTCAACATTCTTAAAATCAAATCGATGGCTAAAATTGTAATTATGTTTGACTACCACTGAGTCAGGGTGAACATTATTCTTGTGTTCTGAAATTCTCTTTCTCAAAGACCGTTTAGTTTGTCCTACATATGATGCCGGACAAGAATTACAAGAAAATTTATATACAATGTTAGGGCAGTCGAATAATTTTGTCAAATCTTTCCCAAGCTTGATGATATTGTCAAATCTATTTGTAACAATCGGTATGATCTGACAATTATAATTTTTTAGAATTTTTGAACATGATTTTATGAAAGTATTATAAAAAGGTAAATAAATTTTCGGTTTGACAGGGCTATCTTCACTGACAGCAGTCTCACAACTAGGATTATTAATTTTAATCAGTCTCTTTTTGATGTATTTTTCAGAAAATTATTTAGGATAACAATTATCTCGCAATATACTTTTCACTCTCTTAATATTTTTATTATGAAAACGTTTGTCAGAGAGAGTGATGGCCCGGTCAACTAAATTGTAGACAATATTAATTTTATGTTTTATAGGATGATTAGAGTGAAATTTGACAGTCACATTAGAAGCCATTGGTTTAATAAACCAATCAGTTACTATCGAACCATTCTCAATAATCAAAGTGGTGTCAAGAAAATCAATCTTACCATCCGACTGAGTTTCACAAGTAAATTGTAAATTCTTATCATACGAATTAAACATTTCTAAAACTTGTTGAACGTATCATCTCTTATTAATACACAACAAAGTGTCATCGACATAACCAAAATAAAAAGATGGTACAATATTTATCTTTTTTAACTCACGTAAACAATATATTTCTAAGTCTTCTAAAACCATATCGGCAAAAATTAGAGAGATTAGGGAATCCATTGGGCTACCAAAAATTTGTTGATAAAATTTTTCATCAACGGTAAAAAAGACATTGTTAAAAAGAAATTCAGTCAATTCAAAAACCTCGTGCAAAGGTATTCTAGATTTTTCGCGTATGTGTTCAAATATTTTGTCTAAACATTTAAGTACAAGATCAAGTGAGATATTCGTAAATAAAGATATAACGTCTAACGAAATCAATACATGATTTCTAGGAATTTTTAAATTATTAATTTTTTCTTTCAGAGCAAAACTATTATTTATGTGTAATTTAGGAACAGGTATGGATTTTTTCAAATTATCATAAATAATTGAGGCAAAAAAACGAGTGGGACTATTTACAGTAGAAATTATAGGTCTAAATGATAAGGAGGGTTAGTGGATTTTTGGTAAGCCATAGCATTTTGGAAGCTGCAGTCTGTGTTAATTGATATTTATTATATTTAAATTTTAAAAAGGAATTATTATTCAAAAATTTCAAATTATTGTAAACTTCAGACTGTAAATCAGTTAAAGGATTTGTTTCTATTTGTCTATAGGTTTTACGATCATTAAGAATTTCTGACATCTTATCGATATAAACAGACCTATCTAAACAAACCGTCACATTACCCTTATCCGATTTTGTAAAAAATACGTGATCATTATTTCTCAAGAATTGTCTAGTAACTTTAATGTTATGATTCAAATCCCTATCAAACTTAGTAATAATGTTTACGTGTGTCATAATGATTAATAGCTTGTACTATCTTATGCCTAACTTCATTCTTAATTCCATCTTGATCATTAATCTTTCCCAGATTTGTTTCAAGATTTTTCACTACTTCAATTATGTCTTTCCTGTTAAAGGTATCTTTCTTTACAGAAAATTTACCACCTAGACTAACTACATCAATTACATTCTTAGGAATTTCAGTCGTACTTAGATTAATGAAAGTTTGATTATTGGTAGAAAATGTATTCAATTCCGTCTTATAAAGGTGATTCAACCATTCAAATTTCTTACTATACATATTCTGTAAATCATATTTGAGCTTTTTTAAATTCAATTGTGATGTCTTAAAAAAGTTTCTCCTATCATGTAAGCTAATATTTGTCTTATGGATGTCGATATATAATTTTTTATCATTATTTCTCAAGTAACGAATGTGTAGATGCAAGTCCCTAATTTCCGTATTCATTAATTTTCGCACTAGCTTATCAATAAAATTTTTTAAGATAGTTTTACAAGATTTACTATAAAGATGGATGTTATAAAGGTGTTTAGTGTAATTTAAAATGTTTTTAACTAATAAATCATTTCTCCTACATAATATTAAGAATCTTATTTTATAAGTTATATATTTATTTTATTTTATAATAAGCTATATAATTTTATAAAGAATTTGTGATTGTGTATAACTGTGTCTGCAAATTGACAGACGAAACATTGCTCCATTAATATGTTATAGTAGTTATTTATTAGTTTTTATTTATTCACCTCTCCTCGGATCATTTGCAAAAGCAATGGATATACTTTCTTAACAACATAGAGAGGATGATCATAATCTTGATCAACACATTAATTTAAATTTATGATCAACTTTATTAACGTAAAATTCATTTGTTCCAATAGGTGCAGTTACAGTGGGACACAGTCTAAAACTTTTCCAAGCGATCCCTCACGACCACGAGCGGTCATAGATGATTCTTAATAATCTCAGACAACCTAAATGTTCTTGAACGAACCCACGAGATCTTGCGTATTGTAAGATGATCTTAAATGTATTCGATGGTTCCTAGAGTTTCTAAATAATTTCAAACTCTCTTACTTTAACGAAAAAAAAATTGCTATTGAAAAACGTGAGGAAACATGTTCCCTGTCAAAAAATAATTCAAGATGAAGAAGTTTCAAAATGTTTTTAACTTAATAGTGCCAGACGGTCCCGGATGATAAATATTCAAACTACTTTAAGGAAAAGAGGGGAGGGGACGAGTACTGCAGCGCCCGAATAATGATTTTATTTTTATCTCATCAGCACTATCGCCTTAATGAATGAATCATTTTGAAAATTTTACAGAACATATTTTAAAGTCTCTAGTTTCATTTACTACTAGTTGTATGTTTAAAAAATATTTTGAAAAATTTATAATAATCACGAAAACATAACATATTTCTCAATGGACAAGACTCTGCGACGAATGTTTAAAAAACGTTAACTTTTTTAATCTCACATTAAAAATGAAGACCTCAAGATATTGTATACTAATTTTTAGATCGAAATATGCAGTAGAAAAAAAGTTAAAACATGAAATTTCACCGCTGCGCTCTTGTTTTACATTGTTATATTTTCAAAATGGTCTGAAACTTACAAAAAAAAAAAAAATCTGAAAATCTTGATTTAACTGAAACCTATAAATCCTCTAATTCTTTTAACGACCAGTGCCTTTTTAAAACAGTGTCTTACGATCAAAGAAAAAAAATTGCTTTATTTCCATAAGACTCTGGGTTAAATTATTTAATAAAATACTTTGGTTTTTGAAAAAACTAAATCGAACAAAAAAAAGTTCCAGGATATTATATTTCTATCAGATTGAAGTTTCAAAGATTCGCGAAAATCACATAAGCTAATAGGAATAATTTCAAAGACTGCTTGATCTGGGGTTGCCTAATAATTTACTTATTTTTAATTTTTCTCAGTTCTTACTTAACAGCAACCGCAAATCATCTGCCGTGTCTATTTCTAACTAATCATGGTTTTCAAGTCTAATTCAGCCACATTCTATCTCGGTGACTCAAAATTTATCATCGGAGGGCTTAGGACAACCTCAAATTGTTGTTTGTCATTAAATAGACTGTAGATCGTATTATTTATTTTACCTTATGGTTTGAAGACTTTTCATAGTTCTCCTTTTTATGTTTTCACAATTATTATGTGGAATAAAAAATTTGAAAATAGTTTTTTTTCTATTAAATAAAGTAGTTTATTAATACCAATCACTTAAAAATACAAAATACTAAATTTAACAAATTATAATTTGTTCAGACACTTACAAAACTAGTTTTTTAGTGGCAACAATATTTATTCCCAAATAATAATTGAAAAATGTTGTCACCTAAATTTATTTATACATCAACAAATATTGCTGGATTTACAAATAAAACTTCGTAGGTCATTCTTTGACTCATGCTAGTGTAATGCATAAGCTTCACAAGGATTAATTTAAAATGTTAAAAGTAATTTGTCGGAGGTCATTTTACTTTACATACTTTATCATAAAGTACAAAATAAAATTTATCAGAGCAAAAAACTGACTTTTCATAAAGCGTCCAAAGAGTTTATTATACATACATGTAACACATAGAAAAACGTAAATAATACATAAGGTGCTTCTAGATCTTTTTTACAATAAAAATTATCATCATCCTTTTACAGTTTTTCTCACTTAATGAATTTATCGTGATAAATTCATGATTTTATTGCACTTAAAAGTAATATTGACTTTCTAATCAAATATTTTTAAATTTTACAAGATAAAAATTTTTAACTCAAGCATTAATAACCAAGATTCGGTACAAATTTTACAAACTTCGAAATCAAGTAGTTTTATGAGGAAATATAATTTAAAAAATGTATAAGTGCTGCAATTGATGACGCAATTTTTTAATTTATTTAACAATATACGAAGCACTAGATAATCATAAGTGTACTTAGTGTAGATTAACTTATATTCAGTTTCGACACTGTCAGCAATTTCAAATAAATTAGTTTCTTTCTTCATTTGCGGGTTCCAATGGAATGATGATTTGATGATTTACGAGCATTATAAGATGGTTGTTGTTGACCTATAATTAAAAATAAAGAAAGGGAATTCAGATATGCAGTTCAACAAAAAAATAAATAAATAAATAATACAAAAAAATTAATTAATAAATAAATAAAACTAAAAACTTCATAAAATTCAAATCAGACTAAGTTGTCAAATTAAAATATAAATTTCTGTGGGTTTTTAATTAACAAGGTTAAACTTTTAATGCTAAGAAACCTACATAGACAATCAAATTTTTTTAGTCACAATAAAAAAATGTAAGCTTAAAAATTAAATATATTTCACGACAAAAAGATGAGGAATCACTGCTGTAGTACTATTTTACACGCAAGGTAAGGAGTTACAAATTGAAAAGTCTTAACAAATTTAATGCAATCTTCCCACTCAAACAAATTTATTCATATATTTTGTCTCGATTTTTAACATATATTACGGTAATACTTTGCACTATTTAAAAAAAAAAAAAAAAAAAGATGATATGAAAAATAATAAAATAAATAAAAATCCTGGATTATTTTAAAAAACAATAATGACCCTCTAGCACCTGATGGATTATAAAAACTTACATACATTGAATACTTAGCCATTTGGTTTTGTACTGTTTTGTTGCAAACAAAATGTGTTATAGACCCTTATTTAAAACCAATAAAACACTTCATTAGTCCATAATATACAGTTTAAGTTCTTCTAGTTACAAAAATTAAAAATTTCAATTTCTCTCTATACACCTTGAATGGTTATTTTTTTAATTTGGAAAAATTTTGACTGATTTAAAATTTTTTATTTATTTATTTAATTATATTCAACACTCTAAAGTTTTTCCAAGTTACTTATTGTAAAATTACCCTGGTTAAAAAAAAGTTGTACTCTCTCTTTCCCTCAAAAACTACAATGGCATTTATCTCAAGAAAATAAAAATTCTTATTATTATTTATTCTTTACATGAGTATTAGTGCTAGAGGATTAAATATCAATTTAAACTGTATTAAAATAAATAAACAATTTATGGTAACTTAAAAAATAACAGTTAAACGAAGAAAAGAAAAACAGTTCATTAAAGGCTAGAAAAGAGAGAAACTCACCAATAGATTTGATGCAAATAGCATCACTGATGAATAAATTTATGCTTTAATATGGCTGATGCCTCTGGTTTTGGCGGCCTCCGCCTCTCTGCTTTCCGCCAAAGCCTGAGCCCCCTGAAACATAATCATTAGAATATTAAAATTCTAATTTTATTAAATAATTATTATCTACTTTTCTAAAAGCCATTACACTAATTTTCTAGCGATCATAAAACTATCAAGTTTTTAAGGTAGTATTCAGCTATTAGTTATTTTATTTATTTATTTACTTATTCATTAACGTATTTGTTCAAATGAGCCTAATGGCCCTTACATATAAAGTTACAAGTCGTGATGGTGAATATTAAAATTAATTTTTAGGAAAATATTATTTTTTTGTTTTATTTTTATTAGTTGAAATTTTTTTTTCAAGATAAAAATATTTTTCAAAAAAAAAAATTAAATGAAAATTTGTATTTGATTGTATAAAATTAAAAATATTTTCATTACTGACACTACCTTGTTTCAAGAAATAAAAAGAAATGAATTATATGTATAGATATATAGTAATAAATTTACCAACAAACTCTTTAAACATTCAAAACAGTAAGATACTAAATTAAAACTTCTAAAAATAAAAAATTTAAAATTAACAACTACGGAATTAAATGTACGTCAACTTTTATCGAGAGGCTACAGGCTGAGGTATTCATGTTGCAGATTTATCAATTATTTTGAGGTGTAGTCGAAAGCAGGGGTTTTTCTAGTGGTTGCGGCGCGCAGCAATTATTAGCAACTTATGTAAACAAAAATAAAATTATAGAAGAGCTTAGTAGCACCCTTCACTATTGTCAAAAAAACATTTTTTTTTTTTCTTTATAAAGATGCTACAACGTCCTTTTATTATTTTTATTTTTAATTTTTTTTATAATGCTGATTAGCACTCTAGACAAACCCTTTGGTAACTACTGCACCTAAAAATAGTGTTAATTTGTTCTATTCAATTTTTATTTCATTTTTTTTGGAAAATTTCTCTCTTCTTTTTCCTTGATAGATGATAAATAAATAAGTTACCATTTAAATTGAATTTTTATTTTTCTCGCATAAGTTAACAATTTTGGACAATATTCTGCATACTTTGACTTCTGTGTAAGTTTTCATTAATTTTACTTTTGTTTGTAATAATGTTAAGATACTACGAAGTTATTTTATCGCACTAGTGCGTAGAGGCTCGATTTTACGCACGCTCACCAAAAGCGGCGTACCTAAAATCGAGCTCTACGCACTTAGTACGATAAAATATTGTATTGTACATGTGTGTAAAAGCGATTTCCTCCTCCTGTGACCATTTTTCACTCGCTTCGCTCGTGCAAAAACGGCCACACGAGGAGGAAACCAATTTTACGCACTTGTATAATAAAATACTATTAAAGTGTAAGGAGGTTCCCTACTTTTAGTTGGAAAAGATAATTTTGATCAATATTTCAACTCGATTTAGTGCTGTAAAATTTATATTCAGAACATTATAAAGATGAGAAATTTTGTACTGTCTGAATATAAAAAATATAAACCATATTTTTACCACAGACTCTAGTGAAAAAACTAAATTATAACTCAACGAATAAAATAACACAATAATTTAGTTGAAAAAAATCTATGCATAATCCTTTGCATAAAAACAATCTGATCAAAACTTTAATTTTATTATGCCATACGTATATATATATATATATATCTTACTTATGGTTACCAGATCAACTTATAATTTCAAGAAAATAATTTTTCCACTCATTACATTATACAGAAATTTTTGTAAAAAATTTATCAGTTAAGCCTTAGAGTAGGGAACCTCTTAAAGGAAAGTTGGTAAGGTAAATATAACATGCATACAATAAAAAATGTGGTATCAAAATTTTTACAAAAACTTTTAAATCAAATTTAATATTTTTCCAAGCGTGTAAAAGTAGCTTATTTATGAAGTAGGTTAGAGTTATGTGCACAAAAAGAAAGTCATGTCAAAATAGTTTCTTGTTTTTTCAATACGTTAAAACACAAAGTGGCTATGATTTGAAAAAAAAAAAATTTTTTTTTGGAAAACAAAATAAAGTAAGTGGCAGTTGACAGGATGAAGTTAACAAAAAGGAACGCTAAAGCGTACCTTTGCCGCGTGCACCACCGCGCCCACCACTGTAGCCGTCGTAACTACCAGCGCCGTATCCGTAGCCATCTGCATTTTCATGGAACACACGGTTAATTATTCAATGACCATTTCGTTATGTTTAAAAATCTAACCATTCCCCCTATTTTTAAAGGAAAATTAATATTTAATAATTTAATCATAATAATAATAATAATAGTATAAGAGCTATCGCCATCTTGCGTAAACTTTTTATTCGTGAGCTGATTGGCAAAGAAGTTTTTAAAATATTCGAAAGTGCATTTAAGATTACTATTTTTTTTTTTTCCTATGCACCCTGGCAGCGCGCTTTAGAGGGGATATATAAAGTAAAACAATTTAAAAACTGATGAAGTTAGAATTTTTTATTTTATTTAACAAAAATTTCTTTTGCAAAAGCAATAAATAAGGGTCCGTGCGCGCTGAGTAGTTTCTAGTTGAATTCAAATAAGGGATAAATATGATTTTAAGTAACAAATATAATATGATGCCAACGAGTATTGTAAACTACTATTTATTTAATGTGGAAAACAAATGTCGCTGGGACAATAAAAAAATAGTGATTTTTTCCTACAAGACCTGTGAGATATGGGCAAATACAAATTCCGCAGTTTTAACTTCACGGAAACATTCTATTCCCGACCAGGCGAGTGAATTGTGTTCATTTGAGGTTATGATTTGTCGGTTTACTCAAAATTTCAGGGATTTTTGAGCAAAGTCAAAAAATCTTGTAACCCAGCATATACTAGTTAAGTTATTTTGCGCCTCAAGAGAGAGCACAGTGTACCGGACTGAATGTAAGAGCCACTAGTGGTCTGAAACGTCTTTAAGGTAGTTCCGTGAAAAATCCTATTTCTTTAAATAGTTCTAAAACTTATATTAAAATGTTTGTTTTAATTCAAAGAATCCGATGATATTAAATTTTGTTGGGAAAAAGGGGTTCAATTTTGAGATAAATGTCTTCAAAGTTTTTTTTACGTTCCGGTCTACTGAAGCCTGAGTAAACCTTGAATTTTTTTTTGAAAATTTGATGTTATAGTTAAATAAATTTTGAACAACTTCCTCGCTTACGCCATGTCCCAACCGGGACTACTTTTTGAGTTATTTTAATCAAAAGATGAAAAATGACAGAAAGAGGGCTGGCGTACGCGTAAGCTTTTGAGAGTGACTGTACTTACGGAACTACCTGAATCAACCAGTGGCGTTCACCGTAAAAACTGTGAACATTATTTGTACCTATGATATTCGCTCCGTGCGACTTGCGAGTTCGTCCGCGACAACACTTTCAGGAAAATCCGTCTGTAAATTCGAGGTGGCGCCACCAACTCGCACGGAGCGAATAAGAACGTGATTGTCAGATTTCAAGTGATTTAACGTTATTTTAGACAAAGATTTTAGTTACAACGAAAATTAACGGCATTCACATGCCTAGTTGGTAAAACGGGTTTCCGTATTGTTTCACTCAAAACATCTACACGTTATTTCAGAATATTGCTTGATCTTTAAAATGTCTGAATCTGCCAACTCCAAAACCTATACTTACTTCTTTCAACTCAATTTATTAGGTTTATTAGAAGTAGTTTAAAGTACATATTTGATGAAAAATTCCAATTCCAAAAATAATGCTTGAATTAAATTTACTCGAAATCTCAAAACTAATATTATAGAATTATAAGAAAAAATATATAGGAAAACCATATTTGTTGCTTCAATCTGGAATTCCCGCTTATAAAGCACTAGACAACTGTCTAGTTTGCTTACAAGGTCGCAATGATATTTTTATTATTATTTTTTTTTATAAATGTAAAATTTTAAAATATACATAAACTACGTTAATTATAAATACAAATTTAAGGTTTGAATGAGTTTTAATGTAGGTCTAACAAAAAGAAGTTGAAGATTTTTTGGACGCTTGCAGTTCTTTTCTATCTTTTAATAGATTTTATTATTTCATAAATTATCATAAAATGATTAATGAAGGTAGACTTATTTTGAATGTATCAAGTAATTTGTAAAACACAAGATTTGAAAATAATTAACATGATTTTTAATTGATACATATAAGATTAAGAGAACAATTGAGGGAGGCCAGCATAAAATTGTTTGATTCAAAGAAGCATTATCATATATTTAAAAAAATAAAACAAAAAAAATTGATTGAAGACAACGATTTTTCATTCAAAATAAAAGTATAGCAGAAACATTTCCCTGATACTCAAAACATTAAAAAATATATATATATATATATATAACTACATTTCTTTCAAGAATAAACACCAAAAGAAAGGGTCAGTCAAAAAACCATGCTTTCAGATAGCACCAGAAAATAACTGAACTGAAATCACAATATTGATGCCAAGCACTAAAACTTGGGTGCTTTGCACGATTTTTTCTGTGCATAACACAAAAATTTACAGATTTAGAGTGCTGCTATGGTTTTTACCGACATGTCGGTATGGAAGTTTGGTTTATCGAGGTTAATTTTATATTTCATAAAATACTTCCAAACCAGCGATTTTCTGCTTAAATTTATATTTTTTAAGAATTATTTATTCAAAAACCAATAATACTAAAATTATTTTAATTAAAAAAAATCTTTAAAAAACTTAAACCATTACATTATAAAATAAGCTTTTTTGCGGTAAGCAGACGTCACCGCTAATGTTTCCTATAGCCAGCGTGCAACTGATGCGTTGCACGGATTTTTTACTGCTCGTGCACGGGTTTTTCAATGCATTGCATGATTTTTTGACTGATACCTTCTTTCGGTGAAGTAATAAACACCAAATCGGTCGCTAACTAATTTCAAAGGTACAGCTGGAGTACCGATAATTTTTTTAAATTAAAACAAAAGCTCAAGTTTCGATCAACATTGTACAATAAATGAAAATTATTTTCATCACTTTATTAGATAAATTCTCTATTGCATTAAATATTTCCTAACTTGGCCCATTTTCGAATTTTAGGGCACCATGACAGGGCCTAGTCAAGAGTCTTTTTATATTTAAGTGGGTTTATAATTCATTCCTTTGCTCGAAAATTTAATTTACGCATATAAAACACGAGTAATAAATGAATATTTTAATAATTGTAATTTCTACACTTGATATGACAATACTAGAGTAAATTTTAAGTACACTTTACTTCTCCAAAAGTTGATGAATGGAACAAGGAAAATATAAAATAACGACAAGAAAACTTAAAAAGTTCAAACACAAACAAATGAAAGTTTTAAATAGATGTTAAATAGAAAATGATTGATGTAAAGCATGAAAAATAAACTCAATTACCGTATCCACTGTAATCGTATCCTCCATAATTGCCGTAACCACTGCCGTAGTAGTCGTAATTTCCTCCGTATCCATCGTAGCCTCCGCCATAGCCTCCATAGCCACCTTGACCATAACCACCGTAACCACCTTGTCCCCATCCTCCTTGGCCAGCAAATCCTCGACCTCTACCACCGCGAGCTCCTCGCATCCCTCTGCCCATACCTCGCATGGCATTTAAGTCTGGTCTAGGAGTGGCTTTTTTTACTTCAACCTTAATTTTAAAAATTACAAGGATAATATTATGTCATTGTTAACTGCTTAAGTAATCTCAAAGATAGAGATATTTTTTTTATTTTACTGCTTTAAAAATAATTTAAATGGCAGTGCAGTTTTTAATTTTTTTAAACAATTATTATTCATGTAAAAATACATAGTAATAAAAAAAAATATTATGCTAAAATACTAAAAAAACTTGTGAGTATTAAGCAATGATCATATTTTGTCACAAACCTCTTTCCCATTGATGGTTTGTTTGGACGTTTTTAGTAGTTCATTTGCTACTTGTTCTGACTCAAAAGTGATGAAGCAAAATCCTTTTCTTTGATTTTTCGTTTTGTCAAATGGCATTTCAACTTCGACAATCTGTACATAAAAATTTAAAAATATATTGAAATTAAATCATAAAAATACAGTTTGTTGAAAAAAATAAAATCTAAACTTACAGTTCCAAATTGACCAAAGAAATTCTTTATTTCATCGTCCGAAAGTTCAGTTGAAAGACCTCCAACAAAAATTTTACCATGGCGAGCTTTTGCTTTTTTTGGATCAACTTTTTTATTGTTTATGATATGATCTCCATGACCCATAGCCTAAACAAAATAAAAAACCATTATATCTTGTTGATTTTTGCTATTTTACATCTTAAAACATAGATATAATATTAATCAGTAAAGTGGAAATTATCTTCATTCTCACTCAGTAGCAGAACTGACTTTAAGTATCATCATATATTTAATGAACTATTTGATTGGATATACGTGAATAAATAATTCACTTTATTGCACCAATGTCTGGAGGCTTGATTTTATTTTGGTTAACACAAAAGAGCATACATCAAATAGAACTCCACACATTTAGTGCAATAAGATGTAATATTTTGCATGTACATCCAAGTATGACAATTTTTCACTCGCTTCGTCCATTTTTGCACAAGTAAAGAGTGCAAAATAGCCAATTAAGAGAAAATCACTATAACACACTTGTACTATAATAATGTACTATATTTTTTAAATTACCTTATCCAAAGCTTCTGCTTTAGAAAAAACAATGAATGCAAATCCTCTAGAACGACCAGTGGTAGGATCTGTTTTAACATTGATACTTTCAATATCACCAAATGTACTGAAATGATCCCTTAGTTCCTCTGAAAAAAAAAAAAAAATTCTTTAAAATATTTTCAAATTATATAAAACTTAAACTGCACTAAATATTCGAGAAAAAAATAAAATTTTTAAGTTAGGTAAGCTCAGTATCTTATAATGATCTCATACAGCAGTGCCATTCTGCTGTCTGAAGGTGTCCTAAGATAGTTACATCATTGCATTCAAATGATTTTTTGATATTTTAAATAATTTGGACTGTTGTTAAAAATAACTTTTACAATGTTTAATTTAACTTAATTTTTAATTACCATCAATAGACACAAGGGTCTGTTTCATCATCGATAAATATACTATTTTTTAATATTTTTAAATAAAATTACTCACTATCTGTTGTTTCCCAACTGAGTCCACCAACGAACAGCTTTCTACACGTTGCAAAACAAAAGAAAATTTGATGTAAGTGAAAAAGAACAAGTTAATATTTTAATTATTTATTATGTATTCATTTCATTTTTTTGAATTTACTGTCCAAAAGACTGCTTTATCCTGGTCTCTATAGAATTTTTTTGGTAATTGAATACTTTTAAAAAATAACACTGAAAGATCTGTGAATCAAGGTTTTTATTGAATGTAAAAGGCAATGTTTGTATCAAATGAAAAATGTAAAAAAAATTAGAAAAAACTTAGTTTTACACTATTTATCAATCAATAAGAAGATATTTATTTCAATGAATTACAATTAAGAATAAATTTGTAGAAACAACAGGTTATCGTTGCCAGCTAAAAGTAGTGAAAAATAAGCTGGATCAAATTTTTCATTTTTATTTTTGTTTGGAATGCTCAAAAATATTTTCAAAGTTATTTCATGAAGAAAGCCAAGAAAGAATGGAAGGTAGTACCTATCATTCAGCAAATCCTGGTTAAATTCAGAAGACCTGAAAAGGTAATTTTATTATAACCCTTTTGACATACATCTTATTTTATTTTTTTTTTTTTTGATCCATAGGTATATATCCAACTAAAATATAAATTGAAAACCCCATACAGATTTGATATTAATGCTATATTTTCAAAATGACAGACTTGATTTCTGCAATGCAGACATATAAAAGTACAGAAAATTTCAATAAATTGAAAGCTAAATCCATTAAAAGTTAATTTTGATTTTTTTTTCTTTTCTACATAATAATGCAATTGCCATGATAATTTACAAAACTGTAAGTACGTATTAAAAATAGACTATAAATACTTACAAAAACAAAAATTACAAGATAATAAGGAAAAAAAGCAACAAAACTTATTTTATGATAAACTACGAACTTTTAAAAATATTATGTTACACTTTTTTCATTTTACATATTTTACAAATTTATAAAAAAATAATGAAAAAATTTTTTTTTTAATCGCAGGATTTTAGTTTTATTAAAAACTATTAATTTTTTTAATTTCAAAAAATTCATTGTGTAAAAACTGTAGTGTCGCATTTCAAGCTTGATAACTCCTTCTAATTGATCCAAATATCACTTGTTCTATAATAGTAAAGAATCTTCAAAATTTTTCACCCTTAATATTTGAAATTACTTAGATATGTTATCTTGGCAAATGAACGTGGTATCAAAAAAAAAAAAAAAATTCACTTGACATTTATTTTAATCAAAAAATTTGATATCTGAACTCCGCTGCTGATAAATACCGTGGAGGCAAGTGCTTCCATGAGTTGTCATCTGTGCTTTGTAGTAGTTCTCAGGCGTTGAAGCCGCAAATGCAGCCCTCGATGAGCGGCTATTTCATCACAAAGGTCCATTTGTTGGCACTCAGAATTGTCACCTGTTGATCAAGCCACATAAATTGGGTTAGTGGCATTCTGATCTCCTAAGCCATTATATTTTTGTAATTCTTTGGACAAGAATTTCAAATTAGAAACTTTGATACCTTAGATTTACTCAAGATAAAAATGAAAATATTCTGGTCACGATGCAAATGGCACTTTTATTGAGGCTTTATAAAAACTCGAAACTTGAAATGCATTATTGGATGTTCAGAACATGATCAATAAACAAATATGTACTCCTGAAACACTAATTTGTTTTGAAAAATTCAAAAACGCTTACAATTTTTTTTACAACTGATTCAAATTACTTAGAAAATCTAGCTGTATTTGTGTTTACATTTTTTACTGAAAGAATCTTACAATTTTTTCAAATGTACAAATATTTTAGATTTAATTTAAATGCATTTAAATTTCATGACAAATTCAAAGTTCCACTGTCACTCAGAGCATTCACTTAAAAAGTCTGACAAATAATATCAATTTTACTGAATAATATAATTTAACACATAATTTCTATAAATTCTAGTTCAAAAGATATCCAAGATGCAGCATTTAATTGTTTTTTTTTTATGTAAGTAATTACTATTTAATTGATCAATTAAATTTATTCATTAATAAAACCTGTTTAATTAGCAAGAATAATAAAGTCAAAAAATAATCACATTTATTTATTAACTGAATGAATTAATTGGCCAATGCAGTGATTTACCTTTTATTATGAAAGTTGTAGTACGAATTTATATAATTTATATATAAATTATTGAAGTTTATAATTGAAAGGTTTTACAAATTCTAAATGATCATTTTTCAAGTTTAAGATATTTCATGGAAAAAAAAATCAGGAAAATCAGTTTTAACTTTGATTATCTGCTTGTAGAAATAACTGTATCTTTCACTTAATTAACTCTTTACATTTTTTCAATTACATTAAGAATTAAATAAAATTAAAACATACTAAGACTTTAGTTAGAATTACTAAGATGCCTGCAATAAGTTCAAAAAATTTAAATTAAGAACTTGAATTTTTTTAAATCATAATCCAGTAAATTTAAATTTTAAAATTAATCTTAATTTTTCATAATTATCTTTGAAAGATCTTGTAAATTATAAAATTGAACTGAAATACTAAAATGTGCTTGTTTGTGTTAACAATTAGTAATTATTATTATAAATATTTTTTTAATCAACTTTTTATAAATAGGGAAAAAAAGATTTATGTACATAACAAAGAAATAGCAATAATAGAACGTAAATTAATTAATGACAAAATTGAATATTTTAGCTATTATTGATTTGATTTATTAAAAGAACAAGTTTAGGTTAAAATAAACATAATTAAAGCTTTGAACTTTAGGGATCACACATAGATAAGATTATTTGAATCAGGATAAATCAATTATAGACCTACAGTAAACTTAGAAGTAAAATGTATATGCTTAATTATCTTTACCTTATTTCTCAAAGTATTGTTCAGGTGCTTGATTCACATTTTATCATTCAAAGTTTTAATTGTTCAATGCTAGTAATGATTTTGCTTTAAATTAGTTTTTTTCTTCAAACTAAGATTACAATCATATGTTTGTAAATGGTTTTATTTAATTAATAACTTCAAGCTAAAATAATTAGATCATCGAAAAATAAATCAAATCAATAAACATGTATCTGCTTTACTACATCTTGTTATCAATAACAATTGATAATTAGTAAATATTTGGCTTCTGAATTGAATTTCTTTAAATTAATATTCGCACTGTAAAATTACAATTAAAAAACGTCGATTTAACAATCAATTAGTTATTAAAAAGTTTTCTTATTGAAAATCTAAAGCAAGTGTTTGTGAAAGTGTAATGTTGGTGAGAGTATTTTATATATTTAAATCCATTGACTTTTTTCTTTTAATTGAAGTTTGAAAAAAATCTAATAAAAATTTTCAATTTACAGAATATGATAAGAAAGTTAAATAGACATGTATATATGTCAAATAACAAACATCAAATTAACAGCTTATAGTACATATATAGAGTAAAAAAGTGAAAATGTCTAACTTACTGTCATTTTAAATAAAAATAATTCAAGTGAATTCCCTCTTAAAAGTTAAACTTATCTTTTAAAACTTACCATTGATTAGCAATTGACAAATTTTCAAACTACTTTACAGCCTCATAAAAAACTTATACGAATTTTAGCTAAATTAATATGAATATTTTAATTCAACACGTATAAACAATTTTTTAAAGTAACTAACAAAATTTCAGCTTTTAAAATTTTAAAAACAATCATTTTATGATTGCTCCAAATAATTCAAATGGCTTGTTCCAACAGCATCATTGATACAAATATAGAAAAAGATTCTATTCAAAGTAACCTGATTTATTTATTTCAAATCAACATAAATATTGAAGAATATAAAAAAAAATTAACAAGGGTGGACTCCAAAATTTACATCCGCAGCATTTTTTGAGAAAAAAAAACTAAGCAAGCGAGGTCACGGTTCTTAAGTGATTCGGCGTGACTCGGCTAAAAGTAAACAAGCTAGTTTATCTATTCATTTTTAAATCAAATAGCAACATTATGCTTATCTGCGATGTATGATGTATATTTATCAATTAACATTTTTAACACGATACTTCGCCTCCTCACAATTATTTTTGAGATTTATACGCACATGGTGGGCATGCAGTCGGAATTGACATCGCTCATACTATGTAGAACTAAAGCGCAATCGGATATACATAGTTAAAAATCTATAAGATTCATTTATGAGGTTCGTTGTACCCACAAAAAACCACGAATAAAGCTAAGTAAAGGGAAAATAAGAAAAATATTTGATGAAGACAACAAAAGTAACTTTTGATTTCACAAAAAAATATACTACTAACTTGCGAATACAGCGGAAGCATGCGATGCTATTGGATTACGACAAGTACATGTAGACTCTCGCGAAGAAGCCATTTTATAGATCACGTTCAACGCAGTATCAGCCTAATGCAGTAACTTCACCACTTTATCTGCTCGTACCTCGTGATACCTAATTCGCTTGCTACAACTAGATATATTTTTCCCAAAAATGTGCGGATTAAATTTAAATTTTTAATAAACGGCGCGATATTCAACCTCATTTTCAAAAAAATTGGAAGAAAAAAAAAAAAAAAAAAAAAATTAGTATCCAATTTAAGCATAGTAATGGTTGTATCGTGGAATTAATGACGATTTCACTCGAACGACTTAGGGATATTCAATGATAAAAATAGGGCGAGGAATATACATTTATAGATTGAAAATAAAATAGTTAAAATATTAACCTGTCTTCCTGATTTTCTTGTCCGGCGCCGTTTTCCGTAGCGTCGCCGCCACCATTTTCAGATTCGCCATTCTGCTGCTCAAAAGTTTGCTCGGAAACGTCTTCGCTAAACTCCTTGTTTTCTTGCTGTTCACTGGCCATGGTAACAGGTTTTGGAGATAGACGATTTTGTATTTAACAATAAAAGTTAAAATACAGTGAGGATGAAGCGCTTCCAAAATCAAGAATCAGGTCGCGTCGCGACTCAGACGTCTGAACAGCTCGACCACCGGGAAAAGAAGAACGATCTTAGTGTACCGATGGCTGTTTCCAAGCCTTCAGTGTCTTGTGAGTTGTGCGCAGTGCCCGAACCCGAAGCGCCCTATGCGCCTGCGTCAGTGTGGGGCGGGGCAGGGGCGGCATGCTGTACAGCGTAGGAGCGGAGGGAAGGTGTAAGCTTACATCACGGGTAATATACGTGTAAAAAAATGGGCGAATTTAAAAATGATTTGTTAAAAAACATTAACCCTTAACCCTTAAAGTACACACCCAAATCCAGAACTGCCACACTGACAGTTATGTGGGGTATTTTACACCCCGTGTGTACTTTAAGGGTTAAATGTCACACCCAAATCCAGCACTGCCACACTGACAGTTATGAGGGGTCAATTTGACCCAGTGTGTCATTTAAGGGTTAAAAACAAAGAGTTAATGAAAATTTAATTTATAATTAATTTTTAAAATTATTATTATTATTTTTATAATATGATTTATATGCATTTATTAATTATCAATTATATATGAAAATTTTTTATCAACTCTTTACTTTTAGCAAATTTATGCAAGTATGTACATTTTATTCAAAACTTTTTTGAATTTTTAATTGTATATTTACTGTAGTAACATTATGAACATTGAAGTTTTCAAAAACCTATAAACTATTACCTATGTTTAAAAAAAATAAAAAAATAAATTCATGATTAGATTAGAAGAAGAATTTAGAAAAATATGTACAGTAAAATTATCTATCATTTTATATTTTAATATAACTATTCAATTTTCTTTTTTTTTTTTTATTACATATTATATTCTATTTTAGATTTTAAAATACTGTGGATAAACAACAGCTTATATTGTTTACAAAGTAAATTTGTGTTTCTTATTGTATTTGTATTTTATTGTTGGACAGAGTGATTATTTTATATAAATAGCTGATTTCAAAAAATAAAATAAGTTGAGAAAAATTTGCTGTACTTATTAATTTTATTATTTAGAATTCAAACTAAATATAAAATGAGCTTACTTAAATTCCCCAAAAGTAAAGAGTTGATAAAAAATTTTCATATATAATTGATAATTAAAAAATGCATAAATCATATTATAAAAATAATAATAATAATTTTTTTAATTAATTATCAATTAAATTTTCATCAACTCTTTGTTTTTCAACAAATCATTTTTAAATTCGTGCATTTTTTTTTTACATGTATATTACACGTGATGGAAACTTACACCTTCCCCCCGCTCCTTCGCTCCGACGCTGTACAGCATGCCTCCCATGCCGCCCCACACTGGGAGAAAGTTGAGTAGTAGGAAGTTAGCACCCACTTTTGTAAAATAATTAAAATTTATGTTTAAAAAATTGTTAGTTTCTCCCTCTTTACGAATATGTTATTTAAAAAATTGTTAGTCAATTAGTTTTTGATTTATTGATAAAAAAGTGACGGCTGCTGGAAAAAATAAAATCTCAATTTTTTGCATGAAAATATTTTTTTTTTTTCAATTAATAGTGCTTAATCGACAGATATTTCAACTAACAATTAGAACTGATTAGTTTTTTTAACTAAAAACGAATATTTTTGATAAAATTTAGGCCGGTGCTAAACGTCGGTCAGATAATCGAAAATCGAACTTATTTTTTTTCATTTAAATTAAGGCCGAAAATAATAAAAAAATTTTATCTTATACATGTTTATGAAAAGCTAGTGTTAAAAATTGATGAAAAATAATGTGAAAACAACCCTTTTGTATTTACAAAGGGTTAAAATTAAGAAAAAAGAGCTTGTAAAAAGGTTATACACAGTATTCTAACTATATATACAATTCCACCGAATTCGTTGTTTCTAGCAGCTCGAAAAACGCCGTTAGAGGCGCTGCTTAAGGAAGTAACATGGCGCTAAATTTTAAAATAGAAAATTCTAATAAAAGTTTTGACTGAAAGTATATATTTTTTTAATTCTTATCAATAAATATAATAATTAATTAAAGATTATAATAACACAAAAATTTTTGTAAGCACGGTTACACAAAAAGAAAAATCAATTAATGAAGTTAAAATTTATTTATGCAAAATTTATAAATTCATCGACAATTCTGTAAAATGACAGATTTTCTTGTTAAAGATAATAAAATTATAATTGTTGTAAATTCAGATCAAAAAAAAAAAAAAAAAAAAAAATGTTTGCAGTATAAGTTAATAACTAAGTTAGTATAAATTGCACACATATACTTCCTTATAACTTGAAAATTAAAGATATCAAATGAATTTTTGAAACATGTTTATAAAAAATTTTTATTGAAATTGGCTTTGAAATATATATTTTCAATCATTGAAAAATTATTTTTCACGGCCAAATTCAAAATAATTTTGAACTCAAAATTTTCCGCGCCAGTCCGGATTCCCGCGTCCTGAAGTGTAAGAATACAGAAATATGAAATATGAAATATCTGACCGACGTTTAGCAGTTCCCTAAAATTTATTGCTAAAATACTGGCCGATTGATGCCTTCGTCCCCCGCAGTCCACGTTTCCATTCCTCGTTTCTAAAATTTCAACTACCCGGTAAACGGTACTTTTGGGAGCATCTCAAAGTTAGCAACTTTTTTTTTTTTTTAATCAAATTATGTTCAAAAAATTACTAGTATTTCACTGATTAAAATGCGCTGAAAAAAAAAATGCTAGTCGCTTGGTTTTTTTATAAATAAATAAAAAGTGGTAGATGCTGGGCGACCAGTGGAGTCGGTTTATTTTAATGAATATTAATTTAATCGGTACATTTTTGATGCTCAATCGAAAGATGATTTGACTAGAAATTAGCATCTTTTGGTTTCACGAAGCTAGCACAATTATTTTTTAAGATACATATTAATTAGTTTTTTCTCTGGTTCGAAATGAATTAAATAATTACTAGTTCTTGCGTTGGTCAATTTTAAAAATAAATGCTGAATTCGTAATTTGCACCCTCAAGAACACACATTCCAAGTTTGAAAAAAAAAGTTATTTATGATAAATTTTTACTTTAAACAAGTAGACCTTATCGAGGTCAATTTTAAAGTCGAAGGTCAGATTTCTAATGAGCGCTCTCAAAAACCCTATTTTAATGAAACTTCGGAGGTAGTTTTCTGGTACCGAATTATGAGCGAAAGTCTAACAATATTTCAGCTCTGAATGGGTTTTTCTACCGGTTTGCCATGTAAATTATCAGCAATTTTTAGCATTTTTTTCATTTCTTAGTTAATTTTTAAAAAATTCGTGTTCAAAGCCTATCCCAGACAGCACCATTATTCGGAAAGAATTTCCGAAGAATTCATTTTTAAGATTCATAAAGAATCCATTTCAAAGTATTCAAAAAGTATTCTAAAAATATTCCATATGAATTCAAAACGAATAATTTCAGAACTAACCAAATGAATTTAAAAAGAATTCAAAAAGAATTCCCAAACTGTTCACGTAATGTCCCCTGATAAGAATTCATTCAAAATTCAAAAATAGTTCATTATTTTTTAAAAGTAGTTCATTAAGTATTCTTTTTGCATTCTTAAAAAATAGCATTTATTCAGTAAATTTTGATTACTGTAAGATCAAAGAGTTCATTTTTAATTCAGTCTGTCTACCTCAAAAAAGTTCAAAAAGAGTTCAAATCTAATTCATTGCAGATAATGCACCCAGAAGTGATTTTCCAACTTTAATTTTTATATCGAAATCTAAGAAGGCTAGAGAAACGCGGTTTGCGGCCAAATTTTGTTTACAAAAAATTTAGTCCAGCGACATAAATATTGTTTTATTTTAACGCAGTGTGCAGCCACAAGGTGGCGATTTAGATAAAAATTTTTAATAATCTGGCCTTAAAAGTGTCTTTCACCTCTTGAAAAATTTGAAAAAATTTGTAAAGCTATTTTTTTTTTTTAAATACATCACATTTTTTTTCCAGAGAGGTATGTAACACCATTTTTTTTTAATTGCATTTTTTAGGGAAAAAAAATTTGAAAAAAAGCCTTAACAATTTGATTTTGGCGCTAAAAATGATTTTGAAAAATGTGGTCTAAGTAAAATTTTTATGAACAAAACTTTGCCGCAAACCGCGTTTCTCTAGTCATTTTAGATTTCGAGATAAAAATTAAAGTTAAAATTTTCAACTGTTGAAAATTTTTCAATGAAAAATGAAAAAATCACTATTTTGGACCGCGCATGCGCAGTAGTGGGTAAAAGAAATTCCGGTTGGCGCCAAAAATTTTCTTTTTTTATGTTCTTTCAAATGATATACATATTGTAGGAGTTTGCGCTAGGGACCGATTCGACCATCTTACGGCTTACCCGGCTATATACCCTTTGCTAGAGAACCGGGTATATTTTTTTTATTGCATCAAGTCAAAGGTGACAACAAAAAACAACTGTCGAAATTTGAAAAGTGTGCTCCAATTTTTACTATATTTTTACGGCGATTTCGATTCTAAGAGTGGATATATAAACAGGAAAAAACTAATTAAAAAAACAAAGTAAAACAATTGCCGAAATCCCCACTAAATGTGGCTATTTTAATTAATAAAATTATCACGATATTTCTGGAAGCCTATTTCAATCCGGTGATAAATCTGAAAAAAATTGATAACGCAATTACTTAAAAAAAATGCATTTATTCTTTATATTATTTTAAAGCGTGGCAACACGCCAAGAGACATGCAGACAAATCAAGACATGTGTATTAATAGTTTTTTCATAGAAACTCGCGTAAAAAATAAAATTAATGTTTTCATTTTTATCTTTGGAAGCTCTGATCGATATTAGATTTTAACAACATATTTATGGGTTACACATCAAAAATTATATAAAAAAAAATTTTTCAAACTGATTACTTGTGAAAATTCTTTCCTCACCAAAAGTAGAGAAACTGCTCAATCAGAAAAACCTTATTATAATATAGTCATTAGGTAATAACAGGTACTGGAATAATTGTGAACATCTAACAGTCATTTTCAAAGACTTAAATCATTTAACAGTCATTTGTTATGAAATTGTGGTTATTTTTATTCTGACTGATATCTTCAGTAATCAAGGAAAATTTTTGTGTGATAGTTATTGAGAAACACGGTATATAATAGTATTAATATTAAAAGTAAAAACTACAGTTTCAACTAAGCTCATAATAAAATGCCAGAAATTAAGGTGCGATTTTTATAATTTTACATTTCATGATAATGTCTATAAATATATGCGTGTGTGTACTGTGGGTGCGCGCGCGCACGAGTGTGTATGTAGACAAATTTAAAACGTGTGAGCCCAATATTTATAATCATAACCTACGACTATTAAAAGGATTACTATTTTTTTAAGAAAGAATAATTACTTTTATAAAAGTATTTTTCAAAGTTTATTGATTTTTATAGGAAATTGAAGTCCACGATGTTTATCGAGCTTGCAATAAAATTCGCGCTGCTCTTAGCAGAATCCATTTGAATATTTGGAACTGTTTCGATTCACTAGACCCTGAAAAAAAACACTTAATTTCAGGTAAAAATTTAAGACATTCACTTGAACAACGTGATGGCTTTAATAATTTTTATATTAACGTATAAAAATAATGATATCAAATTACAGAATCAAGCTTTATTAATGTATTGTCTGGACCATTTGGTAAATTAGTTGGTCTCTCAAATCAAGAAATTTGTGAAATTACCGACTATTTTCGTACACAAGACGGTCGAGTTTATTATGCACAATTTTGTTCAATAATAGAAGAAAATAGTAAGCCTAATGTTCTCATTAATAACCATGCATTTAAAAAAATTATTTTACATCATGACATCATAACTTAAGCTTTTTACCGCTTTTATAAACTCATCTTACTTAATCTAAATTGATTTTTTTTATTTAATAATTTAAAATTAAAGATCCAAAATTCGAGAAAAATGTCTCTTACATAACTGGACAAGAATGGGAAGATCCTTTACAAACAAACTGTCTTAGTGCATCTGAAGAAAGAAGAATCAAATTAATAATCACAAAAATAGCTTCTACCGTTCACAAACGAAAATTAATTCTAGAACCTTACTTTCAAGATCACGAACTGGTATATTTCTAAAATTATTAACCTGAAAGAGTAATACTTTTATGGATGATACCTAATTATGATAAATTTGTATTAGATAGTTAAAAATTGTGGTGCCGTAAGTTTTGCTCATTTTTCAAGAATTCTACATTTTTTAAACATCGTCGTGGCTCCGGAAGAAGTGCATCTCTTAATAAAAAAGTTTGCTAAGGATAATTATACTGTTAATTACATACCATTTGTTAAAGCTATCGAACAAGCTCAAGATTTTCTTGAATGCCACAGTTCTATTGATAAGGGGGTAAGTTACAAAAAAAATCAATTTAACCCTTAAAGGCCACACGGGGTCCAAAAGACCCCACATAACTGTCAGTGTGGCAGTTCTGGATTTGGGTGTGTCATTTAAGGGTTAATAATATTAAAATTTCATTAGTTTTATTTATTTATTTATTTTCTAATCATTCTTAAGTTTTTGACTTTGTATTGCCCAGAGTAAATAATTAATATCAATTAAATGTGACTTTGTATTGACGATTCAGGCGATACTCTTGGAGCTTTTTTCCATTATTAACCTTTTTTTTTTTTTTACTTATTTATAGTCGCGACTTTTATGCTTCATATGTGCTAATTGACGACTTGTTCCCTACACTGCTTCGCATTAGCCCATGGTCCAAATAGACCATGTGGAGTACGGGAAACCTAGGGTATATGCCCCATTCGAGTTAATCGAAAGACCAGCGTTGAACCAGCAGGCTCATGGGGAATTTGTCCCAAATACTGCCCCCAATCAGATAGTCTTGGATTAGACCAGCACTGAACCGGGTTGAGCTCATTGGGAAATTCTGCCCCAAATATTGGCCCCGGTCGAAATAATCTCCGACCAGCGCTGAAATGAAAGCCCCCGGTAAGACCGACTCCAAAGCAGTCGGGGTGAACGCAGGGATCGATGTTACCGACGCAACTAACGAAAAAAAAATTTTATGTTGGCTGCGCCGAGAATCGAACCCAAGACCCCCCGAACGACGTTGTTTCAGGAGCGAGAACGCTAACCACTGACCCAACGATCGCTCTTTTTGCTTGTTTTTGACCCGGAGAAAGATTAGCAAAAACCGGGCATTGTACTTTGGTTATTTTTATTTTATGTAATCTTGCTTCTTTGCCTGGAGGGCTCTTGGGCTCTTTGTTTTTTTCTCCATTAACTCCGTTCACTCACACTATTTACAGTCATTCGTTTCTATCTACATATTTGCCTCTTTACCTTGGCTGTATCATCCTCATCATTAGTTCTTCCATGTATTTACTCTCTTCGTTTAACCAGTGGAATTTGTTCAGATTGACTTTCTGGAAGTCTAATTTGTCGATTCCTAACATTTCTGTCGAGAACATCAGACTTGTGAGTGAGTCGGTGCGTTATATTCATTACGCTACCAGGTTCACCGACTCATCACTGACTAGGACCCCGAACAAACACTGTAATGCGGCTGCCGTAGCCGCGAAGTCGGGCCGAATTTGGCTTCCGAACTCGGTACGAATTCGGTCGGGGGCACGGCTTGGGTTTCGGCCCGAGCGCGGACTGGTGCATCTGGCCGAAGTTGCGGTATAAAGATGATTCCTACAAGAGGTTAGAAATCCAGTGTAGTCAGGGTGGACACATAGTGCTCCAGAAAATAGCTTCCCCAAGACGTTTTGACTTCAAGAGGGTGAACATCTGGAGCACCAGGTGGTAAGTATCCCCGAAGATGATTTCTCCAGTAAGTTTCGATTCCAGAAGGGTCAGGGTGGATACCTCGAGCACCTGGTGATAGTTACGCGTTGGGGATGATTTCCTCGGGAAGTTTTGACTCCGGAAGAGTCAGAGTAGACACCTGGTGCACTCGGTAATAGTTACGCCTTGGAGAAGATTTCCTCGGGAAGTTTTGACTCCGGAAGGGTCAAGGTGGACATCTGGTGCACTTGGTGATAGTTATGCCTTGGAGATGATTTCCCTAGGAAGTTCTGACTCCGGAAGAGTGAGGGTGGGTGCACTCGGTGATAGTTACGCCTTGGAGATGATTTCCTCGGGAAGTTTTGACTCCAGAAGAGTCAGGGTGAACCTCCAAGGCGTAATTATCACCAAGTGCACCAGATATACACCCTGACCATTGCGGAGTCAAAACTTCCTGGGGAAATCGTCTCCAAGGCATAACTATCACCAAGTGCACCAGGTGTCCACCCTGACCCTTCCAGAGTCAAAACTTCCCGAGAAAATCGCCTCCAAGGCGTAACTATCACCGAGTGCACCAGGTGTCCACTCTGACCCTTCCAGAGTCAAAACTTCCCGAGGAAATCGTCTCCAAGGCGTAACTATCACCGAGTGCAACAGGTGTCCACCCTGACCCTTCCGGAGTCAAAACTTCCCGAGGAAATCATCCCCAAGGCGTAACTATCACCAGGTGCTCGAGGTATCCACCCTGACCCTTCTGGAGTCGAAACTTACTGGAGAAATCATCTTCGGGGATACTTACCACCAGGTGCTCCAGATGTTCACCCTCTTGAAGTCAAAACGTCTTGGGGAAGCTATTTCCAGGAGCACTATGTGTCCACCCTGACTACACTGAATTTCTAACCTCTTGTAGGAATCATCTTTATAACGCAACTTCGGCCAGATGCACCAGTTCGCGCTCGGGCCGAAACCTTAGCCGCGCCCCCGACCGAGCTACAGCCGAATTCGGCACCGCTTCGGATAGTTCGGATACGAATTCGGGCCGAAGTCACGCCGCATTAAAATGTTTGCTCGGGACTGCTATTTATTTATCTTTCTCAATGCGACCAAACTACCTCCGTCAACATAAGATTTTTTCTAATCATTTTTTATTTTTTGACTTTGTATTGCCCAGAGTAAATAATTAATATCAGTTAAATGTGACTTTGTATTGATAAAGTAGGATCCAGATTCAATTCCTGGCTGGGTAAATCATAATTTTTTTATCTTTCTCAATTTAATTATAGGGAGGTGGGTATTTATTTTAATTAATTGGGCGAAGCCCCTTTCTGCGAGTTTCACCGGTTTTTCGTTTGGGTTTTAAAAAGAGGTTGGCCCAAAAACTACTGAACCGACTGAACGGATTTAGATAAAATTTGGCAGGGACATTTCTGAGACTTCACAGGGTGCATCTGTATAGTTAGTTAATCGAAATTTGTTGTTTCTAAAGAGTTAGAACAGTTTTTTAGTATGTCTTTTTCGTGTATAGAATATAGATAGCATGCGCTAGAGAGAGAGAGAGACAGAACGAGAGACAGACAAAGCTACTTAATTCGTGCGGTCGCTTCGGCTTTCTCCGATCCCTCCTTTTTTTTTGCCGCGTTTTTATTCTATCAGCTGATGGACTCATTAAGCTTAAACTTCTGATACCTACACCGAAAGATAGTATCAGTCAAAAAATCATGCAATGCATTGAAAAACCCGTGAACGAGCAGTAAAAAATCAGTGCAACACATCAGTTGCACACTGCATGCTGGCCAGGGGCGGCGCTACCCGATTTTCTGGGTGTGGAATTCTTAAAAAAAAAAAAAAAAAGCTTATCGCTCCTAAAGATGAGCTTTTTTTTTAAACTGACGTCTAAAAAAAAAAAAAAAACTGGTAAGCTATCCCCCAAGCTTTAAACCCCCAAATACCCTGGGGGCCCGGATTCAACAAAAAAATTGATCAGCTATCCCCCAAGCTCTAAACTCCCAAATACTCTGGGCACCCAAGGTCAACGAAAAAACTGATCAGCTATCCCCCAAGCTCTAAACCCCTAAAATCCTGGGCGTCAAGTTCAATAAATAATCTGATCAGCTATCCCCCAAGCTCTAAACCCTCCAAACCCAGGGCGTAGAGTTCAATGGATAAACTGATCAGCTATCCCCGAAGCCTTGAACCCCCAAATACCCTGGGCGCCCGAGTTCAACATAAAAACTGATCAGCTATGCCCCAAGCTCTAAACCCCCAAATACCCAGGGCGCCCGAGTTCAACGAAAAAACTGATCAGCTATCCCCCAAGCTCTAAACCCCCAAATACCCTGGGCGCCCGAGTTCAACAAAAAAACTGGTGGGCTAGCCCCCAAGCTCTAAACTCCCAAATACCCTGGGCGCCCAAGGTCAACGAAAAATCTGATCCGCTATACTCCAAGCTCTAAGCCCCCAAAAACCCTGGGCGTCGAGTTCAATAAATAAACTGATCAGCTATCCCCCAAGCTCTAAACTCTCCAAACCCAGGGCGTAGAGTTCAATGGATAAACTGATCAGCTATGCCCCAAGCTCTAAACTCTCAAATACCCTGGGCGCCCAAGGTCAACGAAAAAACTGGTCAGCTATCCCCCACAGGGGAACTCGGGCACCCAGGGTATTCGGGGGTTCAGAACTTGGGGGATAGCCGACTAGTTTTTTTGTTGACCTTGGGTGCCCAGGGTATTTGGGGGTTTAGAGCTTGGGGGATAGCCGACCAGTTTTTTCGTTGACCTCGGGCGCCCAGGGTATTTGGGGGTTTAGAGCTTGGGGGATAGCCGACCAGTTTTTCGTCCGCCAAATTTAAATTATTGGTTTTAAAAAAAATGGTTTTCCTACTTTCACGTCTTACATAAATTTGAATAAATATTTTATTTGGTCAAAAACTTCAACTTATAATTTCAGGGTCTGGAATTCCATACCCACTTTCAATCTGGGTCTGGGTCCTTCCATACCATCCAGAGGGCTGGCGCCGCCCCTGATGCTGGCTATCGGAAACGTGACGTGCTAACTTCAAAAAGCTTAATTTATAATTTAATGGTTAAAGTTTTTTAAAGACGTTTTTAAATTAAAATAATTTCAGTATTATTAGTTTTTGGATAAACAATTTGTAAAAAATATAAATTTAAGTAGAAAATCGCAGGTTTGGAAGTATTTTATGAAATAAAAAATGAACCTCAATAAACAAAACTTCCATACCGACATCTCGGTAAAAATCATAGCAGCGCTCTGGATCTGAAAATTTTTGTGTCATGCACGGGAAAAATCGTGCAAGACACCCAAGTTTTAGTGCATGGTATCAATACTGTAGTTTCAATTCAGTTATTTTCTGGTGCCAACTGAAAGCACGGTTTTTTGACTGACTCTTTCTTTCGGTGATACAAGCTTTTAGCTTTCATTACTGGATTAACAGCAGTGTATGGCATAAAACAACGGATTCATGTTTTAGTTATTATGAGGTCAATGAATGCTCATTAGTTGTTTTAAATTAAAAAAGTGCTATATATTCATCTGTCATTTTTGAAACATTTGCTTTATCAAACAATTGTTTAGAAGTTTGGTATACTATTATGCAATCGTGCCTCTTTTATACTTTGAGTAACTTTAAGGTTATAATCAGTGTTTCTCATTAGTTTCACATAAATAAATGCTAGATATTCATCTGCTTTCTACGAAACGACTATATTATAAAAAAATTTCAAGATATTCAGTAAGGCTTTTTCATAGCAGACTACATCTAGCAGAACATAGAATAACCAAAACGATATAAGTCAGTTTTATTTAATTTCATGAACTTTTTAATTTTTCGTATTTGTTATTTTCCAATCTTATCATGATTTTCTGTGATTTTGACAACTTCATTGAAAAAAGATCTATGCTCTTTTCACTTTACAGTTGATTGAAGGTCTTCGCCGACCCCGAGCATTTGACCAAAAATTGGAATTTTGGAAGCTCCCGGTAATAATCGTGACCTATTGAACCAAGTAAACTTACCTGGATATATAAAGAAAAAACGAATAAAAAGTGAAGGTTTCGACCACTGCTTTAAACAAATTTATTCATTTATTCAAATTTAATAAATAAATAAATTTGTTTAATCCAAGAAACCGATATAAAAGATTTTTTTCAAATCTTTTCGTACATCCTGCAGTTTCAATGAAACGTAAGGCTTCGATTTGTCATGGCCCGAATAACTCTCATATTTTTTAAATAAAAACTTCATAATTTCTAATGATAATACTTTATTAAAATGTGATTTGCAAATTATTTAACTATTCATAAATTTGAAAAAGCAGTGGTCGAAACCTTCACTTTTTATTCGTTTTTTCCTTATATACAGGTAAGTTTACTTGGTTCAATAGGTCACGATTATTACCGGGAGCTTCCCAAATTAAAAAGAACTATTACTATTAATTTTTTTAACATGTTATGCAAAAATATTTTATTCTGCCACACGTGTGACACACGTGTGAGGTAACAACAGGGTAGATACAAAAATATTTTTCTATCAACGCATACACTGATCTCCCAAAATTAAACATTTTACTTAATTTCATATTGTTTTAGTAAGTTTAAGAGAAATAAGTGCTAAATGTTCATGACCGCAAAGAAAATAGTTTATAAGTACGTAAAATTCCACTTATAATAATGCCAGGTAGTTTCTTTTGATCTCCGTATTCACATCGGCACCGCATCCGGCATGAGTTTTGTAATGGAAGAATTATAGAGATGTTCGAAAATGAATACAGAATCAATAAATTTTACAGTTCATAAGTGCAAAATTAATTCAGATAATTATCTGAATAAATTAAATTAGTTATTTAAAGTTTAAATACTGCATAATGCTTCCAAGAAAAAAATCAATAATTGGTCGTAATACCTCCCGGGCAAAAAAGCAGCTGATAAAGCAGCTGCCGATTTGAAACACTTTATCAGCTGCTTTAGCAGCTGCTTTATCTGCTGCTTTATAAGTTTTTGTTAAAAATACATTGTTTGGCCTTACTTTGGGCCCTATGGAACCAAATCCCGGGTTTTTAAGTGGGACCCTTATTGTTTGACCCTAGGTTCAGAAAGAGCGGTTATTGTAATTTATAAAGCAGCTGCTTTATCAGCTGCTTTATAAGTTTTTGTTAAAAATATATTGTTTGGCCTTACTTTGGGCCCTATGGACCCAAATCCCAAGTTTTTCAAATGGGACCCTTATGTTTAGACCCTCGATTCAGAAAGAGCGGTTATTGTACATTTGGGTGTCTAGCAAAAAATAATGGTGTCTTACACGAACTTGTAAGGCATAAAAAAATTTGTTCTCTTCAAGGAACGACATTTTCAATAAGTATGCATCTTTTTCATAGCATGTATGTATGGGAAAGATAATTGTAAAACAATTCTGACCCTGCACGTCCAAAAACTTTTGACTTTACTTAATTTTGGGCTTACTATTCAACTGTTTACTAGTATACAAACTATTTTTCAGAAATATTTATACGTAAATTTTTGTGCTTTCTAGCAGCTGTTTTCTTAAGAAAAAAAAATAATGTTTGTAACTAGCGTTAAGTATAAATTAAAATTTTTAATAAATCTACAATTTCTCGTTTTCTTATCTCAAAGCAGGAATCTTGTCATTGAAAACATTTTATAGTACTGCTAGTCACTCTAACCTCAAAATTGAATCTTTGTTCGTGTTTTTGGTTACTCGTAACATAAAGTTCTATTTTGGTACTGTATCAAAATATGCAGGAATCCCAGGGACCCCATATATGTTACTGCTAGCGTTATCAGGTTGAATTGGTGATGTGGCCTTAAATAATTAATACCTGACGTTCAATTGAAGACATCGAAGAGAAACTTTTCGTTATCATTCAACGTTTAATTCGTTTCTCGAGATTTGTAGTGATACTCCATTTCGAAATTTGCTTTATTTCAAATTTCAATTTAATTTGGAAAATAAAGTACAGTAAAATCAAGAAATATATATCAATCAATATATTGCGTATTTATTACTTATTATTTAATCATTATTCTTTTTTATTTTTTGTTGTTAAATATTGAGAAATGCTGCAAGCTAAATATTTATTTTGCCAAAATTTATGAAACAGCTGCTTAATCAGTTGATTTAGCAGCTGCCAAAGCAGCTGATTTTTTTTGTCCGGGCTATCAACAAAGCTACTCTAGACAGTGTAGAGTAGACAACTTATCTATAAATACAGAAAATAATGACCAAAATGAAACGAAAGATGAAGCTAATTACGATGAGCCCGAAGCAAGTTATTTAATTTTAAGAAACTAGAAGTTGAGTGGGCGCTCGTACGCGCGCCGCGCAGAATTTGACAAAATTACAACCTCTAAAATTTATTGTTGATTAATAAGCAAGTTCGCGATAAAGAACTCGATAGATGACGACATGCTTAACTAAGTGGATCAAAAATAAAAGTCTTAAACTCAAAAATCGATATCGCTTACTCAATTTTAAGAGTGGACTCGCAAGATAAAGTTGATGTAAAGCGATGGAAGGACGGCGGAAAGAAACGAGAAGACTTATGCTTGTGTCAGCTAATTAACTTCACTATTATATCAAAATAAAAAATATCATTTATACGTTTTTGAAAAAATATATTTTATTTTAAATATTTATTTAATTGATGTTTTATAATTTTTTTTATAATAAATGTACATGAATAAAAAGTGCATGATAAAAATTTTTACTCAATTCTTATTAAAATAGTTTTTTTTATTTTAATTTCATGATGATTTAATTAATCGCTTCTTTAATACCCTTCGCCTATCTATGCCAAGGCATCCCTAGTTTAGATTAATTTAAATTTGAAATTAAACGTATTTTAAAACTTTTCTAGCGTTTGGGGAGCTGAGCTACTAAACTAGGAATGTTTTACGTTAATATCAATGCCCTGATCGTCGATACAAAGTCACATTTGACTGGTATACTATTTTTTTGCACGACGCAGCCGAGATGCGCCTTTTTCGTTTGAGGCAGCGGCCACGAAAGAGGCGCTTCCCAGTCGGAGTACAGAAAAATGCCTTGCTGCGTAAAGCTTGATTCTTAAAATATGTCGGCAAAAACTCCTCCGCACCTTGTATCGCAATGCTTTGATACACACGCGATACAAGATATGCAAGAAACTTTACTGAAATTCACGATCGACCGACACTCGCGTTTCGCGCTCGACACATTCGTTCTTTTTACTTACTCCTTTCAATTTTTATACTTAAATTGAGCATAGTATTGGAGGTAAATGTAAATGTGTATCATCTGAACATTTTCCGATTATTTTCTCTTAATTCGGATTTTTTAAATCCGGCTGAAAGGAAAAATTTCCTAATCATAGCTGTAATCATTCATTGTTAAAAAAAACTAAAGTAAAACCAATTAAATAAATATCTATACTGGCTGTCCTGGAATAAATGATCTGATATTCATCAGCTCAATCTAGTAGGGTTATTTAGCAAGGGTTATTGGATAAATTTTATGAATAATCAAAGTTATTGAGCTTGAACGTACGTTTATTCAATGGTGACAATTGTTTCGACACATTGTGTATTTTTCAAACAGTAATACTTTTCAAAGTGCTGCTCAAACCAAGAAAGTAGGTATATTTATATTCGCCAAAGATCAATCTTGAATATATACACACTGTGATTACATTTCAAGTCAAAATATATAGGTTTGTGTCGAATTTCAATTAAAAAGGTTCAATAAAGGAGAGTTATTTAAATCTAACTGATCATTTAACAAAACATTTCTCTCTCTTAATCTGTTAATTTCAAGAGATTCTAAAGTGTTCATAAGAATGCTCTTGTTACAAAAATGTAAAACTTCACACTATCATTAAAGTGATGGTTTTCTCTCAAAAGATTCGTAATTAGATTTATGTTTTTTATTTTTATAATCTGCCTTGTGTTCTTTGATCCGTGTGATAAACATTCTACGGTCTACCTGTTTGTCCTATGTATACTTTATTGCAACTGCCACATTTTAATTTGTAAATACCGGATTTTGAGTCTGTTTTTGTTTCATTATTAAGATTTTTATTATTTTTAATTTACGAACTTAGTTTTTTATTTGTTCTGAAAGATATAACAATATTCTCATTTAGTTTCTTGAACCTTTTTAATTGAAATTTGACACAAGCCTATGTATATTTTGAGTTGAAATGTAATCACAGTGTGTATTAGGGTGAGGCGTTTTTAGGTCATTTTCGAATATCGACTTCTAATAGCGATAGAAGTTTGACTTTATACCTAACTTGAAAGTTCGTGAAGTCCGAACGCGCTAGATGGAAATTTTCTATTGTACTAAGCGACATATATGTGATTTTTGTCGTATTTTTTGCTATTTTAATGATTTTTTTAAAAATCTGCTTGATTTTCATAAAAATTAATTATTTTGAGGCCCATAACTCATCATTTCAATAAATATGCATCTAATGAACACCTTTTTACGATTACAGAGTCCAATAGTGTCGTTATAAATGTTGTACATGCCTAAAAAGTCGATTTTTTCACTCATTTTGGCCATTTTTTAACAATTTTTGATGAATTTTTAAAAATGAAGAAACGGTCTTTTAGAGTCTAGTAAGCGGGATTTTTTTTCTCAAATATTATATTTCTGAAAAAAATTGGCAGGTCTAAATAATAATAGTATTTTGCGATAATACAATTACTTAACAAGTATTTAATTACTTATACTTGGCGCTCTCGAGTGAACGAGAAATTTTTTTTTTTTGCATTTCCTACTATACTCTCTAAATCTCAATTAGTGAAATTTCACTTATTGGAAGTGAATAGTCACTTATTCAATGCGTAAATTGTCGTCCACGTAGAAAAAGTGACTATTCCCTTTTTCAATTAGTGAAACATAACTCATGAATAAGTGAAAAATCGAATTACGCAACCAAATGTTTATTTCTTATTAATTAAATTATTAATGCTTCTACACATGAAAAATTATTATTTTATCAATTAAATAATTAAGTTTTTAATAATTAGATAAAAAAAAAAAAAAAAAAAAAAAAAAATTTGATCGACTAGGATTTGAACCTGGATCCTTCAAGTGGAAAAAAATTGCAAAATAAAAGGTACGAGGAGGGTCATGACATTTAACCCTCTCGATTTGTTCTCATGTCAATAGTAGTGTTTAAACGCCTATAAAAACTGTTCCCCCAAGAAAGCTTGATTATAAAAATTAATATTTAGGTAATAATTAACTAATTGAATAATCATTTCCGTTCCCAATTTTTTCTAAACAAATGAATAACTCAATCATTAATTATTATTTAAGCGATTTTTAAATAAATAAATAAATAAGTTTCAAAATAATATAAAACTGGAGGTATTTAATACATCTAATAATCTTGATTACTACCAAGTATTTTAACATTATTCACAAGTGGTTTATTTATTTTATTTTGATACAGCTCAGGAAAAAAAAAAAAAAAAACAAAGTAAAAAAATTACTTTTTTGTAAAAAACGTAAAGGATGAAAAATTTAGTAGTAATTTTTTTTTTTTTTGTAAAAAGCCAATTTTGTTACGTTCTATCACAAAAAGAAGAGGTTTAATAATTTTTTTCACAAAAATCGTTAATGTACTGCTTTTTAAAATAAACAAAATAGCTTCATTTTTTTTCGTAAAACTTGGCGATTTATTAATTTATTTTTTAGTTCAAAATCCTTTTTTTTTTTAATATTTGTATGACATTTTTTTCATTTTGTTTTTGAACTCTATTATTATTTTTATAATTTACATTTAACTGCAGATTATTCATTGTTTATGATCTAGAAAATATAAAATTTTCAATTTTTAATTACTTAAATGTTATTTTTATCTATTTGTCGAGTTATATTTTATTACTACTTTATTTTAAAAGAATTTTCATATATCCTAGTAACATAATTGAAATTTTAACTAGAAATTATCCTTGTAAAAAATGCAGAAAAAAATACCAATTTTGAATTTTTATTTCGTTAATAATCACTTATTGTTTATGTTTTTCTGTTAAAATTAAATTGTAATGACTTTAACGATGAAATGCAATATTTTTTTCGTAATCCAACTTCATTTAGGGTTATGTTCACAGATATTCACTTTTTCAAAAGTGATCCTTTAGATTCACTCATGAAATAAGTGGTTTTCCACTTTTTTAAATGTGATATCCTACTTCACTTACGAAATAAGTGAATATTTCACTTATTGAGATTTAGAGAGTAGGAAGTAATAGATGAACTTAAAAACATTCAAACAAACAAAAATTTTACCTATTAATTTCCATTAGTAATACAGTTACAAGCGTTCAATGATATAATGCTTTTCTGCTTCATTTACAAAAAAAATTTATAGTAGAATTAAAATTTGTTTTACCGCGTTTGAATAAAAAAAAAAAAATCAAGCAATTTTAGGTTACTTAGAACAATGAAAAAATTAAAATATTTAAAACTAAATTAAATTACTTAAAATATGAATAATTTGAATAATAATAAACATTTTTATCGATCTCTAAGAAAACTGTAAACTTTCAATCATACTCATGTGCACAAAAAACTATTAAACAATTTTGAAAGTGCATTATTAGCGAAACAGATTTGATAAATATTTAATACTAGCTTATTAGAGTTTAAGGATATTTTTTTTTACAATCTAATTATTCGTACATAAAATTAATATATATTCAAATTGTTTTTCTTAGATTAAACTGATTTCTTGTATCAAATCTTTAGAAGCTTTTTCGCGATAAAGAGACTGCTTTAATAAATCCATTTCTATAATTAATAGAACTGGTGTTTACTTGATGAAAATTCATTTTAACAATATTAAAATAACTAACACTTTAAGTTAGGTGTTAAAATTTTCACTTTATTTTTGTCAAATTATAAAATTATTATCGTGACTGATCGATCCAAGTCGTCTGATGAAGGTGCTGTGCACCGAAACAATTGTCACGAGAATAATTTTATAATTTGACAAAAATAAAGTGAAAATTTTAACACGTAACTTAAAGTGTTAGTTATTTTAAATCCATTTCTGTTTTTTCATTGTTCTAAGTTACTTAAAATTTGCTTGATTTTTTTTTTTTTTTTTTTTTTTTTTTTTTATTTAAACGCGGTAAAACAAATTTTAATTCAATTATAAATTTTTTTTGTAAACAAAGCAGAAAAGCATTATTTTTATAAAACAATAATGCAAACTTGGTTTGAAACTATAATTTTTTAGTTCCTAAACTACTCTCTTCGATAGTCCAAAAGTTCTTTAAAAAGTCTCTATTTTATAGGTTAGCAACTTTTTTAAATCATTGAACGCTTGTAACTGTATTACTAATGGAAATTAATACTGCCTTCCTAAGCAAAACCACGCTATCTGCATTTTTTCGAAAAATTTTTTTCTTTGATGAATCGATAGAGAAAAATTTTCTCTATTTATATCTGTAATCAGATAAAAAAAAAAAAATTCTAACTGCATAAAATACACTTGACAATATTGCCCTACCTGCTAGAAATAGGTCTATTACAAAGCTAAAGTGTCCTATCTGCGCAGAAATTGTTTTGTTTACAAATTCTATAGAAAAATTTGGTTATTCCCGCCTGAGTCAACGAAAAAACTGAACAGCTATCCCCCAAGCTCTAAACCCCCAAAACCCTGAGCGCCCGAGGTCAACGAAAAAACTGATCAGCTATCCCCCAAGCTCTAAACCCCCAAAACCCGGATAGCTGATCAGATTATTCATTGAACTCTGCGTCTAGGGTTTTGGGGGTTTAGAGCTTGGGGGATAGCTGATTAGTTTTTTCGTTTACCTCGGGCGCCCAGGGTTTTTGGCGCTTAGAGCTTGGTGGATAGCTGATCAGTTTTTTCGTTGACCTCAGGCGCCCAGGGTTTTGGGGGTTTAGAGCTTGGGGGATAGCTGATCAGTTTTTTCGTTGACCTCGGGCGCCCAGGGTTTTGGGGGTTTAGAGTTTGGGGGATAGCTGATCAGTTTTTTCGTTGACCTCGGGCGCCCAGGGTTTTGGGGGTTTAGAGCTTGTGGAATAGCTGATCAGTTTTTTCGTTGACCTCGGGCGCCCAGGGTTTTGGGGGTTTAGAGTTTGGGGGATAGCTGATCAGTTTTTTCGTTGACCTCGGGCGCTCAGGGTTTTGGGGGTTTAGAGTTTGGGGGATAGCTGATCAGTTTTTTCGTTGACCTCGGGCGCTCAGGGTTTTGGGGGTTTAGAGCTTGTGGAATAGCTGATCAGTTTTTTCGTTGACCTCGGGCGCCCAGGGTTTTGGGGGTTTAGAGTTTGGGGGATAGCTGATCAGTTTTTTCGTTGACTTCGGGCGCCCAGGGTTTTGGGGGTTTAGAGCTTGTGGAATAGCTGATCAGTTTTTTCGTTGACCTCGGGTGCCCATGGTATATTTTCCGTCTATGCGCTGCCAAAAAAAAAAAAAAAAAAAAACTAGATTGTGGTGCCGCCCCTTGGCAGCTGCCGCCCCTACGCCATGGCGTACTTGGCGTCTAAGGTAATCCGCCCCTGCTTACAAAGCTCTAACGTTCTACCGGATTTTATTACTAAGCTTAATAATCCTATCTGCACTTTTTTTACTATAACTTCTTTAATTTTGTAAATATCGTATTTATTCTTGTTTATTATGATTTCTGAGTCGATTCACAATATTAATGTAAAAGCAGAACAAAAAATCTTCGCGAAATATGGATGGCATAATTTAATTTAGAAAAAGTTGTTTCCTGAAAAATTTCGAAAATGTCAGATAGCGTAATTTTGCTTAGGAGGGCAGAATAGGTAAAATTTTTGTTTGTTTGAAAGTTTTTAAGTTCATCCATTACTTCCTATAGTAAGAAATGCAAAAAAAAAATTTGACTGAACTAAAATTTTTTTTCAAAAACATAATGTTTGAGAAAGAAAATCCCGCTTACTAGAGTCTAAAAGACCGTTTCTTCAATTTTTAAAAATTCATCAAAAATTGTTAAAAAACGGCCAAAATGAGTGAAAAAATCGACTTTTTCGGCATGTACATAATTTGTAACGACACTATTGGGCTATGTAATCCTAAAAAGGTGTTTATTAGATGCATATTTAAATGATGAGTTATGGGCCTCAAAATAATTAATTTTTATGAAAATCAAGCAGATTAAAAAAAAAATCATTAAAATAGCAAAAAAAACGACAAAAATCACATATATGTCGCTTAGTATAACAGAAAATTTCCCATCTAGCGCGTCCGGACTTCGCGAACTTTCAAGTTAGGTATGAAGTCAAACTTCTATCGCTGTAAGAAGTCGATATTAGAAAATGACCTAAAAACGCGTCACCCTAGTGCGTATGTATATATTTCAAATTGATCTTTTGCGAATATAAATATACCTACTTTCTTGGTTTGAGCAACAGTTTGAAAAGTATTACTGTTTGAAAAAGACACAATATGTCGAAACAATTGTCACCATTGAATCAACTGTGTAGTTCTAAAACTTAATAAGCATTTTTTATTCTGTTTTCAATTAATCTATTAATTAAATAACAACATAATTTAAATGGAGCTACATCAAGTAAACCCAGAATCTATTGAATAAATTTTGAGTATGAGTCAGTTCATATCTAAGATCTTTTCCAACGACTATAAAGTATTTCACAAAAAATTAATTTATTTAATCACATGAACATCAATTTTGTTTAGCACCTTTTGAATCATTTTCCTGGAAGAATTATTACGGCTAAATTACCAAAATTGGCAAGACCTGAAATAGGAAAAATAAAATCTGCTTGTGTATTCCCGCAACAATTACATTTTCTATCTATGGATACAAGTTCAAAAAGGATCAGAGGTGTCAAAGAACTTATATTAAGGATTCAAGATCATGTTATTAAAAATCATTTGATCGTTTCCCATTATTTTAAGGTTGGCTTATAACAGTTCTATAATAATACTAATAAAAAAACTTTGTTTTATGATTTTTTTAATGGAATTTTCACATATAAAACACACGCATCTTTTTTTTCGTTTAAATATTTCCAACTAAATAATATTGCAGGATTTTGATGTAATGAACGTCGGAAAAATATCACCACATCAGTTTGAAAGAGGTTTAAATCGATTGAGCAGATCTGCTCTTGGTACGCTTTACATAGCTCCAGAAGAATTAGAAATACTGAAAGCTTTTTACACTGATTCAAATGAAAATGATCGAATACTTTGGAGAACATTTGAAGACGATGTTGACCAGGGTAAGAGTTTCTTGATTGTTTTTTTATTTTTGAATGAAAATTTTATGTGAAAATTTGAACAAAACTCATTGTACTGAAATGAATTATTCAGCTGATAAGAAAAAGTATGAGTATCAGTTATATATTCTTTAAAAATCAAATTATATTAATATAAAAAACAAATTATTTTAGGTTCAACAATAAAGCACCTTGATAAACACCCAAATTGTAAAGTATTACCTTCAGAAGATCTAAAAAATTTACCTAGAAAAGGTCATCAAGAATGGGAATGTGCAGAATTTTTTGATAAAGCGGAAATAAAAAAATTATACAAGAAAACATTCGAAAAAATAATGTTCTGCACTAAAGAGAAACGGTTCCGATTAAGAAGTTACTTTAGAGATTTTGACAAGTAATTTATGATATTATCAGTTTATAGAAAACTAAGTCCCAGTGTATAGATGATAAAAATAATTCTAGTTTAAACTGTTACGTAATAAAGTAAATGTACGGGATTATTGGACACCTTTCAAGGGTGGATTTTCAAAAGTCATGTCCACGAGTTTGGAACTCCCCAAAAAAAATTTTCAGAAATGTCCCCCCAAATGACATCCCTACCCGAGCAGACATTCTAATGCAGCGCGACTTCAGCCCGAGTTCGTATCCGAACTATCCGAAGCGATGCCGAATTCGGCTGCAGCTTGGTCGGGGGCGCGGCTGGGGTTTCGGCCAGAGCGCGCACTAGTGTATCTAGCCGAAATTGCGGTATAAAGATGATTTCTACTAGAGGTTAGAAATCCAGTGTAGTCAGGGTGGACACATAGTGCTCCAAGAAATAGCTTCCCCAAGACGTTTTGACATCAAGAGGGTGAACATCTGGAGCACCTAGTAGTAAGTATCCCCGAAGATGATTTCTGCAGTAAGTTTCGACTCCAGAAGGGTCAGGGTGGACACCTCGAGCACCTGGTGATAGTTACGCCATGGAGATGATTTCCTCGGGAAGTTTTGACTCCGTAAGGGTCAGGGTGGACATCTGGTGCACTTGATGATAGTTACGCTTTGGAGATGATTTTCCCAGGAAATTTTGACTCCGGAAGAGTCAGGGTGGACACCTGGCGCACTTGGTGATAGTTACGCCTTGGAGGTTCACCCTGACTCTTCCGGAGTCAAAACTTCCTGGGGAAATCATCTCCAAGGCGTAACTATCTCCGAGTGCACCAGGTGTCCACCCTGACACTTCCGGAGTCAAAACTTTCCGAGGAAATCATCTCCAAGGTGTAACTATCACCGAGTGCACCCACCCTGACTCTTCCGGAGTCAAAACTTCCCGAGGAAATCGTCTCCAAGGCGTTACTATCACCGAGTGCACCAGGTGTCCACCCTGACCCTTCCGGAGTCAAAACATCCCGAGGAAATCATCCCCAAGGCGTAACTATCACCAGGTGCTCGAGGTATCCACCCTGACCCTTCTGGAGTCGAAACTTACTGGAGAAATCATCTTCGGGGATACTTACCACCTGGTGCTCCAGATGTTCACCCTCTTGAAGTCAAAACGTCTTGGGGAAGCTATTTCCTGGAGCACTATGTGTCCACCCTGACTACACTGGATTTCTAACCTCTTGTAGGAATCATCTTTACACCGCAACTTCGACCAGATGCACCAGTCCGCGCTCGGGCCGAAACCCTAGCCGCGCCCCCGACCGAATTCGTACCGAGTTCGGAAGCCGAATTCGGCCCGACTTCGCGGCTACGGCAGCCGCATTACAGTGTTTGCTCGGGGGCCGCTAGCACTTGAAGATGTTACTTTAAGGTGCTGATTAACGAACCTTTAGGTCCTAGAGCCTAAACCAAAATCCAAGTCAGGTTCATTAACGATTAGGTCATCCTTTTATCATCAACAGCTAGACACTGGAAGAACGACGGATATTTTTAGATACTTAAATGTTTTAAACAAGACGTTTAAGTGTCTTAAAATAATTAAACGTTTGTAAGCGTCTTAAAAACACGAAACTTTAAGACACTTGGATTTGCAGAGTTATTACGTAATGTTAGGAGGTAGAGGGACTTTTTGTAAAACTTCATATATAAGCGTCTCAAAATGTTGAAAACGTCACCAATATGTATTGGATCCACTAATACGTAGGAAAGAGGGAGAGCGAAATTTTTTGAAAAACAGTGCTATGTAATGATCAAACAAGCTCCTACTGAACTGTTGATTTTTTAGGCGAGCGGGACCACATCAAAAAGTCGCTTAAAAATATGATTAAGTGACCAGTATTGTTAAGTCACTTATTTAAGCAGTTTTGTATGTAATCGAGATCGTTGAATACAAATATGACATTCATTTTAACCAAAACGAGAACATTGAAAAAATTAACCTCAAAACTGAAATCTTGCAACATGAAATTTTTAATTTTAAGTTCAATTTATATCTTCTACATTTGACATTTCCTTTTTGAAATTTGATGTTTGTATTTTCAACAAAGTAATTCTGATTTCTGTTATAAACTTAAAAAAAATGTTTTAAAAATATTAAATATCATAAATTTAACCCATTACCGCCCATGGAAAAATCAAAAGTGATATAAAAAAACTAACTGTTGGAAAACCTGTCTCATGAAAAAAAAGTAGATACGTATTTTTTCTTTTTTCAATTTTCATTGTTTAAACATTATTTATTTAAACAAATTCGGAAAAAATTTTAAATTTTTATAAACTAATAACGGCATTCGATTCTTTGACCAAAAATAAGGCAAAAGTCATCTAAGTAATTTTTTGATCAGACGCTTAGATCTTTTGAATCGAATGCCGTTATTAGTTTATAAAAATTTAAAAATTTTTCCGAATTTGTTTAAATAAAAAATGTTTAAACAATGAAAATTGAAAAAAGAAAAAATACGTATCTACTATTTTTTCATGAGACAGGTTTTCCAACACTTAGTTTTTTTATATCACTTTTGATTTTTCCATGGGCGGTAATGGGTTAATATATACGCAATTTTTTTTAAACAATTTTAGCTCATCAAAATAAGCAAAACTGATTCCAGATCGAGATCTTACTTTTCACTGTATTATCTGGTATACTTTTCTTAATGTTTTTATTGATGACATGTAAGGAATCGGCGCCAAATCGATCCATTTCGATAGTTTGATTTTACGCGCGTCAAAATATTTGATTCAATTTTTGGGTTAGATCCCGGCTAAATAAAGTCAGTGCAGTGTGTATTTATTATATATGAGTATTCCTTGGTATATATAGCTATACACCGCAACGAGTCGGGTCTAACCCAAAAATTGAATCCAATGAGTCTAACAATTCGAGTCGCTACGCAACTAATTGGAAATACCGAAAAATTATCGAAATAATTTTACCCACACCCCTCCACCAAATGTCCAATACGGCGTTTCTATTGGTTGAAATTCAGCTCGGGAAAATAATTAATGAAATATGGGGAAATGGCGTCAGAATAAGTTTTTCTTAAAATTTTACAGTGTCACTTAAGAATTTTTCAATACTTAGGATCGGGCTTCCTTTTTTGAGGATAAGTCAAGTATCGTATCCTTCAAATTTAAAAAAGAAATGTCAATAATTGTAGGAGGTATCGAAAGTTGAACTTAAAAAAATTAAGAATTTCATGTGGCAAGATTTCAGCTTCAAGGTTCATTTTTCAATGATCCCATTGTAAAAAGTTAAAATAAATGTTATATTCTTATTTAGCGACCTCGAAAACAAATGAAACTGCTTAAATAAGTGACTAACACCATGTGGTCACTCATGTGAATTTTTTCGGTACCGTCCCGCTCGCCTGATTTGACTAAGAAATCGAAGAGGTAAAGGGTATAGCCGGTTAAGGGGGGGGGGGGGGGGGGTAATCGGCCCCCAGAGCAAACCCCTACAATATATATATCTTTCGAAAGGGCATAAAAAAAAAAATTTTTGGTGCCAACCAGAATTTTTTATACCCACTACTGCGCATGCGCGGTCCAAAATAGTGATTTTTCAACTTTAATTCATATCTCAGAACCTATTAGGGCTAGAGACATACGGTTTGCGGCAAAATTTTCTAAAAAAAAAATGTAGTTCACCTATATTTTTTAATATTATTTTTGGCGCCAAATTTAAACCGTTTGAGCCATTTTTCGAATTTTTTTACCTTAAATTTGCGATAAAAAAAAAAAAGGTGTGGGTCTATAAAAAATATATGTGACGTATTTAAACAAAAATTAACCGCTCTGATTTTTTCAGATTTTTAAAAAGGGGGGGGGAACTTTCCCGATCGATTTATCAAGACTTTTTACATAAAAAGCCGCCTAGTGGGCACATATTTAATCAAAATTAAAAATTATATATACGGTTGAACTAAATTTTTTTATTTAGAAAATTTTGCCACAAACCGCGTTTTTCTAGCTATTTTAGGTTATGAGATATTAATAAAGTTAAAAAATCACTATTTGGCTCCGCGCATGCGCAGTTGAGGAAAAAAAAATTTGCAGTTTGCGCCAAAAATTTCCTTTTTCAAAGACCTTTCGATTGATATATATATTGTAGGGGTTTCTGCGAAAAAGTTTTTTAAGAACCATCCCAGGGCCAATTTATAATTTAAAAATCCTAAAAGCTTATAAATAAACCTTATAAATAATTAAGCTAGATAAAGAAGTCAACATTTTTTTCGCAGAAACCCCTACAATATATATATCAATCGAAAGGTCTTTGAAAAAGAAAATTTTTGGCGCTAACCGCAAATTTTTTTTTCCCTCAACTGCGCATGCGCGGAGCCAAATGGTGATTTTTTAACTTTTATTAATATCTCATAACCTAAAATAGCTAGAAAAACGCGGTTTGTGGCAAATTTTCTAAAGAAAAAAAAATTTAGTTCAACCGCATATATAATTTTTAATTTTGATTAAATATGCGCCCACTAGGCGGCTTTTTATGTAAAAAGTCTTGATAAATCGGTCGGGAAAGTTCCCCCCCCCCCTTTTAAAAATCTGAAAAAATCAGAGCGGTTAATTTTTGTTAAAATACGTCACATATATTTTTTATAGACCCACACCTTTTTTTTCTTTTTATTGCAAATTTAAGGTAAAAAAATTCGAAAAATGGCTCAAGCGGTTTAAATTTGGCGCCAAAAATAATATTAAAAAATATAGGTGAACTACATTTTTTTTAAAGAAAATTTTGCCGTAAACCACATGTCTCTAGCCCTAATAGGTTCTGAGATATGAATTAAAGTTGAAAAATCACTATTTTGGACCGCGCATGCGCAGTAGTGGGTATAAAAAGTTCTGGTAGGTGCCAAAAACTTTCTTTTTTCATGCCCTTTCGAATGATATATATATTGTAGGGGTTTGCTCTGGGGGCCGATTACCCCCCCCCCCCCTTAACCGGCTATACCCTTTGTACTTTTGACGATTACATGAATAAAAAGTAAAAAATTTATATGTGTTTTAGAAATGATGTACTAATGACAACTTTTTATTTATTTTTTAAAAGACATAGCCGAGGACACATTTCCCGGGATCATTTGTGCCGTGCACTAGCAGTTGCTGCAATTCCTCTTACTAAAGAAGAGATTCTTTCATTGGAATTTATGCATAGTAATGATAGTGGATTTCATTATATGGACTTTATTAAAAAATTAGAAGACTCAATTGGTGATTCTCCATTTTGCAAAAGTGAATTAAATGATAAACCTAATACCTCTGAGCCATCTAAAAAATATCAACTTGAAGAAAAAGATATAGATATTATTTTAACAAAGATTAAAGATAAGATTGTTCGAAATGGTATAAAGGTAAAAATTAACAATTTTTATGGAAAGGGTATAAAATAGTCATTTTAGTTTCAAGGTGAATTCAAATTAAAACATGAATCATTGCAAGAAGGAGGTAAGAAAAAAATGCCGCGCAGGCGGGAAAAGGTGGCCTGTGTGCCAGTCTAACCTGTTGACCATCTGCCCAATAGGCCAAAGGTGACATGAATTTATTTCTTTCTTTGTTTAACCTATTGGGCAGATAGGGAGCCTTTGCCAGTGGCTCCTCCGTGGCATTTTTACCAACCCCTCTCATTTCTGAATCTACCAAAATGAATACATGAAAAAATCTACGACGAAAAAATCTACGATTAAAAGAATATTTCAACAAAAATTTTTATACGCGTTAAGCAAATTTATTTCATTTATAAGTTAAAATAACGAAATGTACATTGTAAACATGAATTACAACAAATTAATTACTTAATACATTAAATTACAAAAATATAAGAGCCGCAACATTTTCTAAATACTCAATAACATTATTTCTATCATAAGACAAAGCAACGTTTCTCAAGCGATTGTCGTAGCTTTTTTGCTTTTTTTTCATGGGGATAGCAATGTCTCTGCCGGTTTTATGCTGCGTAATCAAGACTTCAGTCATGTTTTGCTCGTTTTTCATCGATGTAAACATTAAACCAGCAATCATATTTACTGATGTCATAAAAATCACATCATCAGCATATTTCATTTGTAGTCCACAGCTCTGAATATGCTTAAAAATATTTTGTTTAAAATGAAAAAAACATTCAATTAGGCAAACATTAGAATATAGTTTTTTAAATGTGTTAATAAAACCAATCTCATAATCAAGTAGTATTTCATCAGGTATACAATCATTAGTTAGGGTCTTTAATACGTTCAAAATAGCTTTGTAACTTTTTTTTCTACGATTCGGCATATCCCTTTATAAAAGAAAGCCATCGCCATCTTGCGTAAACAATTTATTCGTGAGCTGATTAGTGAAGAAGTTTTTAAAATATTCGAAAAGTGCATTTGAGGTTACTATTTTTGTTTTTTTCCTATGCGCTCTTGCGCGCTTAAAAACTAATGGAGTTAAAATTTTTTATTTTATTTAATAAAAATTTCTTTTGCAAAAGCAATAACTAAGGGTCCGTGCGTGCTTGCGCGCTGAGTAATTTCTAGTAAATATAAACAAGAGGTAAATTTTTAAGACCACACATTCCTTGTATCGTGTATCGTGTATAATTGTTGAAAAATTACAGGAACAATTTAGAATGTGCCATCAGATGCCCAAATTTTACATGTCTGTAGAAAATTTTAAGTTTTTGCTCGTACTAAATATAACCACCCAGCTGAAAAAATCCATATGGAAAACCGTAAGGAAACCCGTACGGGGACCCATAAGGGTTCCGATACTGATATTTGGTCGGGGTTTCTGTACGGGTTTCCATACGGTTTTTTTTTTTTTTTTTTTTTTTTTTTCTTTTAATTTTATTTTCACACTATTTATTTATTTATTTAATATTATTATTAGATATTGATATATTATTCTTTATAAGATTTCATTATTAATAATAAAATTATTTTGAATAAAATTATCGAAGAAAAAAATTTTGTTCGACTGAGATTCGAACCCACGACCCCAGGCATGGCAGGCAGACACTCTACCACCTGAGCCATTGAGCTAGCATGCATCAAGACCTCAATTAAACTCCTTTAATATACAACTTATTGTCGGTTAAGCCCTTTAATTTAGATGAAGCTTCGACAAAATTTGTTTTAGATTTAGATAATGTAATACAATTGCTCGTGTTTGCGCGCTGAGAGAGACTGGTTAAAAATCAAATATAAAACAGTTGTTAAAGTAGTTTAATTAAAGTCTTCGAGCAAGCTAACTCAATGGCTCAGTTGGTAGAGTGTCTGCCTGCCAAAATTTTTTTCTTTGATAATTTTATTCAAAATAATTTTATTATTAATAATTAAATCTTATAAAGAATAATATATCAATATCTAATAATAATATTAAATTAAATTAATCAAAAAATAGTGTGAAAATAAAATTAAAAGAAAAAAAAAAAACCCGTATGGAAACCCGTACGGAAACCCTGACCAAATATCAGTATCGGAAACCCGTATGAGGTCCTTTACGGGAACCCGTACGGGTTTCCTTACGGATTTCCATATGGATTTTTTCAGCTGGGCATGGTTTCATTGTATACAAACAAATCCATCCCCACCTTTCCTCTGTCTCTCAATCCATTTCAGTTAGATTTTAACTTTCGTAGATTTTTTCGCGTAGATTTCTTCTTTCGTATATTTTTTCGTCGTAGATTTTTTTTCGTAGATTTTTTCACCGTACACGGAAAGAAAGGCGCACTGTAAAAAGTCTCCCGTGCACCGAAAAATCGGTGCAAGGCACCGGTTTCACTTGTCCTGAGAAACAGTAGTATGCGTCTGCTAACAACATAACGATTGTTTTCGAAATTTTATTTTTTTCTGTTTTGAAAAAATTATTTGTAATATTTTTTTCCGAATAAAATATTTATGAAGGACATTTAAAAAATAGGGAATCAAATAATCAGTGTCCAGTTTAGTTTATTATTGCAGAGAAAAATTTATAACCTCAACACAAGGGTTACTTCTTTACCGACAGTGTCCAACTTTAGAAATTTCGGTGCCTAGCACCGAAAAATCGGTGCAAGGCACAGAAATTTTCGTGCGTGTCATGCAGAAAGAAGTGACGGTTACTCATTTTTTCAAAGCTCCTGAAACCACCGCTTTTGCAGTGCGCCCTTCTTTCCGTGTAGATTTTTTTCGGAGATTTTTTCGTGATACCTACCAAAATATGCATCTGTCGACGGCAGAGCTTATTTGAAGGGTCTTTTCGTGAATACCCGAAGAGCGATTGTGGGCTAAAAAAGAAAGGTTATCGAATTTTTGGAAACTGTTTATTTAACAATTAAAATTCAACTCTTCATATACAGTTGAGATATCTATAAATTGTTCAGCAGAATGAAAACCTTAGCAATTTATCTTTCATTTGTTTTTGTTTTTTAAGGAAAAATAACATATTTATATTAATTCTCAGCATAAAATTTATGAAATATTTATAAAATACGACTGAGCATTGGAACTTTTGCTTTGAATAATATAAATTAAATAATTAATAAATTGTTTCAATTAATCGCTCACGTGACTGCGGATCAGCAGATTGAAACTGCGAGGTTGGACTTCTATTTGCACCGTTGGAAAAGGCTGACTGAATCTCAACAAATCTGAAAGGAACTTAGACACCTTGGTATATCACCTCGTCCTGACACTAATCTTGCTGGCTTCTCTGCGGAGGAGCTCAATGCCCACTTTGCTTCAATATCCTTTGATTCTACAGCACCTGAACTCTCTCGTCAGGTGCATTGGTCCTAAAATGCTTCATCTGATAAGGTGTAGATGCCGTTAGATATTCCATCATCTATATATGGTTAGCAATGAAGGGTTAACAGTTCTTAACCATACCTGGTGTGATGTTTTATAATTCCCAGTTAACATTGATTCATTCTTCGGTGGCCATCTCCTTTGTTCCTCAGAATAAATCAGTATTTGACCAAGAATTTCTGTCTCGTCCAAGGCAGGTCGCACAGCTCGCCTCGCCGCCAGGCCCGAAAAATCGAGTCAGCGTGGATTCGAATCGGCATCCCTTGGCACGCGGATGTTTCAGCCGACTAAGACGTGTGCCTTAACAGACTGAGCCATCGACGGCTAGACATCTGGTTAACTGATTTACGCTTAAATACTGTTAGCATCTTTATTGATAGGTTTTTTTTTTTTTTTTTTTTTTTTGCCATTATGAACTTTTGTATTTGTAGCCGTTCACAACTTCCAGAGGTCGTTACAGATTTAGCACAATACACATATTCGCCAAAGGGCGCAACTTTTCCAAGTGCCAAAACAACCACAGTTGATTTGCGATGTCCGAATCTTGTCATCCTACAACCTTACTAATAATGGTATGGTCCGGTATGATGACGTCATCCAACCGGATCATATGCTTTAGGAGTATAACTATATATGTATATAAATTGAAGTTTAAAAAAATTTAAGCGCTTTTAGTTCCTTCGTTTTTGTTTTTTCTTAGAATGTCGACTATTTTTTGATACTCTAACTAACTACACGGAAATAAAAAATGGGAGCTTCTCCAAAAGTTCGGGGAGTTTTCACAAAAAAAAAATTGGAGTTTCTCCTATTTTTTTTTGGTAAATCTACAATTTAAAATTATACATTTTGTCGACTAGGTTAAGATTCTCAGAGATGATTTACCTGCTGGTATAGAAACTTTAAAAGAATCTCTCGGACCCGGGTTGGCAGATCGCTGACAGTATAAGCATACTCTGAGAAGCATATACCCGAGGAGCATTGCACCAGGTCGCCGGCATCATCTTCGAGCAATCGAGTTCTCTAAGTAAAGAATGACGTTGATCACCAGTCACCACGAAAAAAACTCAAGTCAACTTCTCGGAGATGTTGCCCGGGTATACCCGTCATGGGCGACCTGCTTGTCCAGGTCGAAATTTATGCCTGGGAGCTCCCCACACGATGCCCACAGTCACCTCTAAGAAAATTCGAACCAAGTTTTTGGAGATGATCTCCTGGTGTACTGGTCATTCGCGACCTGGTGCAATGTTCCCCGGGTATGCTACCCAGGTGAATCTACCGTTAGCAATCTGCTAATTCAGGTCCAAGAGGTTGTTTTAATGTTTCTATATACCAGCACGTGAACCATCTCTGAGAATCTTAACCTAATCGACAAAATATGATTTTACCAAAAAAAAATTGGAGAAACTCCAATTTTTGTTTGGAGATTTCACTATCTGACGACACTCACAGCGCCTCCCATTTTAAATTGGAGAAACTCCATTTTTTTTTTCCGTGTAAGCAATAAAATATGACAAAATTTAAAAAGTTACCAACCCTATTTTGGGGTCTAAAGGGACCCAATTTAGGGGATCCATTAATTTTGACGAAGATCCAATTTAGGGGATCAAAAAAGTACGATATTAAACTGTGTTTTGACCATGTTTTTAAGAACTTCAGATTTTCGAAGATCCAATTTAAGGTATCAAAATAAAAAACGGAAATATAATATAGGCGATATTATTATATCATATTTTGAACAATAGCTACTGATTCGGACCGATAGGCGTGAGACAGGAACAAAATCAACGCTGCGGATATGATAAGATCTTTTTCAACAAGTAAAAACAAAAAAGATTCATATATATTGTTATAGGGCTTGAACTAGCAATTCCGGACTCTGGAATACAACCCACGACGGTCCGTTGCTAAGCCATTCAGCTCCTATGATCTTTTACAGCAGTCGGCTTCTCGCCGACAATCTTTCTGAAATAGGGAAATATCCCAGAATAGGGAAAAATCCCTGAATAGGGAAAAATCCGCGGCAATAAATCCCTACACGATTTATCTCACCCTGGAGGGCGCGACTGCTCAATATTTCCAGTTTATTGTTTTAGTATTAAATTGATAAAGCCACATTAATTTTTTACTATGATATTATTTTTATTCAAAAAGCGCATAAGTCTAGTATGTACAACTTTCTCGAAAATTTTTGCAAAATTTGACATCAAGAAATGGGTCTATAATTTGAAACAATATGCTTGTCACCACTTTTATATACAGGAAAAATATCAGCTAATTGAAGCACATTTGGCCACATACCTGAGTTAATACACTGATTAATTATGACTTCAAGAGGTTTGGACCTAGATAATTGGAGTGTCTTTTTATAACAGACATGTTAACACCATCAACTCCACCTTATTTATTTTCTGACTCTTCTATTAATTTAGATTTTTACTATATCTCGCGACGCGGTCGGCTAGTTCGTTTATCGGCAGTGGGTGCGGGTATTAAAACAGGATCGATTCGCAGGAACACTAGGTTTAGTCAATAAAAATTAAATTAACAATTTAATAATTTATTAAAACAAATCTAAACCTAAAATACAAATTTCGAACTACGAGTCGGTGTCGTTCAAACCAGTAAACAAAAGAATTTTCAATGCTCTCTAAATCGTTGTGCGCGCACACAAATTCCTGCTGCTATCGGCAGCTAACGCGCACGAGAGAAAAACAAAGATTGTTACAATAACAGTGTACTAAGGACACTCACACGCATTCACACTCACTCGAACATTTACAATTAACTTACGGAGTTGCTAAGGTGCACCTCATACCAAGCCGTCAGGCTAAACAAAATGCCAGGCTACGATGCCGACCAGCCGCAATATCTACCATACTCGAGTCGCCGTGTAGCCGTCGGAAAGCGGTCCAGGCGATGACGTGAAATGACAACTTCACAAATAACACCACACTCTCACACTACGGCTCTACCACAACGCGCGACGCGAATGTCAATAATTGCCTTGACTTCCGTAACGAGTAAGCTGCTTCAAGATCTGCCATGAATCGATCTCCAGATCTTTGCGTGTCTGCCGGACGTCGGTCAGGTTCCCCGACGTCCACGGCTTCCAAAAGCCGGTTGACTCGTCTAGACAGGAGAATGCTTCCCGGGCGATGACCATCAATCCCGCACCTTCTGTCTCTGCCAACTCTCTCTTCGACGACATTCCACTCCCGAGGAGTCCGGTTAGCCGTCGAACCGAGACGAGTTAAGTTCCATGTACGTGCGAACACTCGGACACGAAAACTACGAGTGGCTTCCCGATTCCCGCTCTACCACCTCAGAGGTCCGCTCTGAGCTGCGTTCGACAGTCACGTGACTCGCGCCAAATCCTAAATCGTTACCGACGATTTAATTACGATCACTGACTGTCACAATGCTTAGGGAGTTACAGTATTTATGGTATCTTTGGTGTGTTTACCTTCTGAGTTCATTTTTTTAGGAAGGATGTAATTTACTTCACAAAATAATTAAGGCGTATCTTCAGTTAATTCATCTTTTGTAAAGTTTCTATCATTAATGTCAACCTACATTTCTTTCTCAGTCATATTGTTAGTAATTCCAGTGATTCTCATTCTAGGGTTTGATAAATTTTCAATTTGTACAGTGTTCATCCAAATTATTAAATATTTTAATAATTGTTTTTTAGGTTTCGCTCCATGTTATAAAAATCATCCTCGTATAAATAAATAAATAAAAAACTTGAAATTTATACTTTCATTATTATTTTTTATTTATTTATCATAGTTTTTAATTTTAAAGGACCCTAATGCTTACAAAGTGATTGCACAAAATTTCAAGTTCATTATAATAAATTAGGTAGGTGTACCTAGTATGGCTAAGCGAGAATCGACGTTGTGCCGAATCAAATAAATATTTTTTGACGTGTGAGGTTTCATTTTAAAGGATAATTCAAGAGCTTTAAAATGAGACCTTACGCGTTCGATTTTGATCAATGCGCTTGAAATGCCAGAGAATTTACCAAAACACGTTTTTTTAAGACACCAAAAATTTGTGTACCTAATATGGCCCCCTTGAAGTTATTTATTAATTGCGATTTGTTCCTATTTTTTAAATCAATCAAGATAAGAGATTTAAAAAATTTCAAAATTTTTATTATTTTAAAAACTATTTAAATGAAAATTGAGCCTTTTTTACAATTTTTTTGAAAGCTTTGCAACCAGTAGAAAAATTTCAACTTTAAATTTTTATCAAAGTTTGTTTTTTGAGCTAGAATGTTTTTTTATTTATAAAATGAAAAAAAGCTTTGAAACAATTAAATTTATTTTTATTATATAACATTAGGATAGGATTTTCTAAAAAGTAAATATGAAACCAAGGACTCTTAATATCGGTATTTCTACTAATTCGTGGGGGGGCCATATTAGGTACACTTCAGTATAAAAAGTTATTTAAGAATAAAACCCGTTAGAAAAGGAGTTGAACAAAAACTAAAATCGCATTTTAAAGCTCAAACAATAACGAATCGAAGCTACTTATGAAAATTTTGGTCAGGTGTATCTAAATATTTTGGCAGACCATTTAATCACAACGTAAACTAATAACGAAGGTATACGAAACGAGTTTTAGCTATAAGGCATGCGCGAAAATAATTTTCTAATGTTCTAAATAACTCAAAACTTCATAATTCAGTGTTTTTGACTTCTTCCTACCTTGTAGAGATGCCGCATATCGAGCATATTCAAAATAACAGGGGGGGGGGGCATATTAGGCACAGGGCCATATTAGGTACACCTACCTTACATAAATTGAAAATACAGATTAAAGTATAGAGCTGCAGTGTAGTATCACACTTGTGGTTCATACTCCTTGAGGAAGAATTAAAGAATAAAATAGGCGACACTAATAGGTTTCTGATCAGCAGGAATCAGAGCGTTAGAATTCTTGGTTACCTTTTAGGCTAGTCTAAACTCTGTATTCACCTGATAAGAAAATTTATGAAAGTCAAAAACATTTTTTTTTATTTTTTAACAAAAACATAGTTTTTCCCCTAAAAAGAACTTTAAAACACTTATTAAAATAAAATTTCAAAGTGATCTGATCAGTCTATGCTCGATCATTTGAGTTAGATGATTTTTTATAAAATGACTAATATATCCAGAATCAATGAACATTTTTTTGTACTATGGTATGTTAACTAATAATTTTTTAAAAACTTTTTCAGGTAAACGAATTCATTCGCAAGTTCGATAAAAGGAATATCGGATTAGTGACTATGGCCGAATTTGAAAGAGGTATTGATAACCTCAAGTGCGACCTTACATGTACTGAAATAGATACTATTAAGAAACATTTTTCTGCTTGCAATAGGTATTTATTGAAGATGCTATTTTTAATTTAAACATAAATATTTTTGATTGGTTTCAATTCTAGTTTGAGTTACTAAAAAGAAGATGCTACACCCACGGGTCATCGATCTTAACGATACTTTGGGGATCGGTTTCTAATATCAAAAACTGAAGAAATTCATCAATAGTCCTATCAATGGGCCTTCTATATCGATTCACCATATAGCTCATGTGGCATTTTTAGCACTTTTTTGATAGTTTTTATGGTTTTTTAGCTAATTTTCAAAAGATTCCTGCCCAAAGCCTGTTGCACCTTTAAAATTCTGAATCCTCGTTTTTAATGAATTTTTAAGAAAAAATATTTTTAGACATTATTTTAATAAGGTTGATCACGTACAATTAAAGTTTAAAAAAGCCAAGAAACCCTAAAAAATGCTTTTGGAAATTCTCTTAGCACAGGCTCAAACTCAACAAAAGTGAACGTAAGAATATTTTTCCTTGAAAGTAAATGAAAAAACAAGAGAATGTGAGGTTGCAGAATTCCGTAACTGCAATAAGCTTTAAGGACGTTGCCTCGCGAAATGAAATCCATAAGAATCGTTTGAAAATTATTGCAATCTTTAAGTTTAGGCTTAAGGAATAACTTGTCAAAATTTCAAGAGGATTTACAATACAGTTGTTGAGAAATTTTAATTCAAAGTTGGGCTAAAATCGCTCCAAATCGGGTGATTTAACATAGGCTCTTATGGGAAAACCATGCTGTTTTCATGTTGCTGTAGTTTTCGAACCAGGTTGGCAATCATCTTGAAATTTGGATATGTCATTCCTAGAGCCTTAAAGAACAAATTGCTATGTTTTTGGAAAACTTCTTATGGATTTTTAAACAATTTCGGCATTGTTTTGTTATTAAAAAATCAGTAAAAAGTTTGCTGATTTTTCCTTATTTTTAAAAAAGTTTTCTAGACTTTTGATTGACACTGTTAAAAACTAGAAGTCTTCAGTAATACTATGTAAAAATTCCAGAAAGTTTTATTAATTCAGTCTCGAGTACCAATGAGTCGAAAATAAAATAATTTTGTTAATCGACCGGGTAGACTCGAGGCGAATGTCAGCTGTTCCCGTGCCTAACCTATGGGCGGCTTCCCCCACTACTTCCGCGACGAGGCAACGTCCTTAAACAGGAAATTTTGGGAAATTAGCAAAAAAAACAAAAAAGTGCTAAAAATGCCGTATCAGCTGTATGGCGAATCAATATTGGGACTGAAACTGAGGTTATGGTGGGGAGCGATGCCTATGCTGAGTCCAGGTAAAGCTCCCCCAACGGTGGCCATGTTGGATTTAGTGAATTACGTGCAATTCAGATAGAAACTCCCCCAACGGCGGCCATGTTTTCATCCCCACCGTGAATGCAGTATCAGTCCCAATAGAAGGCCCATTCGACGGAACTATTAATGAATTTCTTCAGTTTTTGATATAAGAAACCGATTTCCAAAGTTTCTTTAAGATTGGTGACCCGCACGGTGCAGCCCCTCCTTATAAGTACAAATATTGTTAATAAATTGTAACTATTTATATTTTTGTAACGTTTCTCCTAAAGTTTTTTAGCCCCTTTGAGCTGAAAGAAAGTTTTAGTTTATTAAAATTAAAAAATCAAGGATATAATACAGTGTGTACACTGTACACAAATATAACAAACTATATAGTTTCTTGGACACTCTTGATATGATATTATTAATCTTGACTTCTTATAATTCTTACTACTTGAATTATTATTTTTAAAATAAATTTAAAAAAAATCTATGTATAATATGTACTTTTAAAAACAATAGTGTTTTATTTTTCGATGTAAAAACAAACTTTTTTTCATCATGTTTTAAATGTATATATTTTTGGGGATTTTTATAAATAAATATAGTTTTTTGGAATTTTTTTTTAAAGAAATTTAGAATATTTTTTCGAAACTCTGATTCTTACCGCATTTTTGCAGACTACATATTTTTTTAACTTTATATGAATGTATAAGTAGAAATAATATCAAATAGTTTTTCACTTGTCTACTTAAGAATCTACTCATTTTTGAGATAGAAATAAAAGAAAAAGCTTATAAATGCAGACATTGGAGTGTTTAAAAAATTGTTGTAAGGAGCTGATAACAAATAGCTTATATTTAGATTGGATCCAAAGAAGTCAAAAAATAAATTTGGGCGTATCAAATGAAAAATTTAATTACCATGTGTTCTTTCAAGTTTTAGTTTCAAGATCACCTTGAAGTTAGAATCATGTGTAAAATTAAATTTGTGAGAATGTAGCTGACAATAGTATATTATAGTACGGGTGCAGCATCGTCACCGGGGCGGTTTTAAGGACCCGAGTGCGTAGCGAAGCGGAGCACGAGGTCCTTAAAGAGCCCTGGTGACGTGCTGCACCAGTGCTATATACTATTTTATAGTACGAGTAACCGAAAACACGCATCAAAGATTTGATTTTGAGGTTAGAGTGACCAGGAGTACTATAAATATTTTTTCTAAGTAAGATACCATATCAGTTTTTACAAGACTTAAATCTTATAATTCTGAAGTAATTGAAGTCTAAAAATACATGTCCTTAAAAAATTTAGATCAATCGATATAAATTGATTCATTATCAAGGAACAAAACCATTTTTTTCAAAACTGTTTAACTTTTCTATCTCAGGTTATATATTGTAGCATGTCTGTTACATCTTGAACTCATATATAATAAACTGTAAATTAACTCCCGAAAATTTTTTTTTGAAAATTTCACTTTTTGTTAAAGTTATAAACAATCAAACTTCAAGGTCCTTTTTTTCAATAGGCTATAATTTAAAAAAAACTTGATAAAAATTTACGATTTTTTGATAATTAGTCAAAAAATAATCAAAGAACAAAAAACATCATTTTATAAAAAAAATTTCGTTTGTTTATAAAAATTGAGTTTTGCAATAAACAATTGAAAATTTAAGTGACGTCTCATATTGCTAGAATAAAATTTTTTTCAGCATATTGTACCTTGAATGAACGGATATCTGCAATAAAAAATGAGTGCTGTAGTGAACTTCACAGTGTAACTGTGAAAATAAATAAATAAAATTTCATTCGAATCAGGTAATAGATTCGATTCAGGCCCTGACTCTGGTAGCTAGAGTCAAGTTAGGTGGATTTTTGTCGATATAAACTGCTTATTCTTTCTTGCTATTTTCTTTGTCTTGTTCTTTTTTACGAATATCAGTATTATATATGTATTAGGATGAAACGAATTTTTTGTGGGCAAAACTTGATGAGGCCTGACCCCCTAAAAGCTTGATTATGACTTTTAGTGTGTTTACATCCATTTCGTTGGCATCCTTGCATGTAGATTAAGACCCATTACGAGGGGGTCGTCAACCACATATGTGTGAGAGACCCATGCTACCTATTCTAAGTGTTTTAATACAGTTTTCTCTGTTTTGCCTTTCTCACGTTTTTTAACGTGGTTTCTGCCCAATTTTCATTTTCTGTTCCTACTCTAATAACCCCCTTACAGAACCCCAAATTCAGCGAATCTCTAGAGGGATGCCTGCATTTTGGTTTTCGAAGATACTCAGTCGACCCTACAAGCCGCAAACGCATCGGGATACTCAAGCTCAACCTGGTAAATTAGTTAACTTTACACACTTTTTCTCGAATCTGATACGTGAACCAACCCGATTCCAATGTAGAGAAAAAATTTATAAAAAAAAATAAAAAATTTATAAAATTTATAAATTTAAAAAATTTATACGAGAACCGCCTCTGTTCTCGTTGTCTCTAAATGAATAATGAAACTCACGAAGAAACGCGATTCTTCGTTAGTTTTGAGGAATATAGAATATTGAAGCAACGAAGAATCGCGTTTCTTCGTTAGTTTTGAGGAATATAGAATTGAAGCAACGAAAGAAACTTCACGCTGTGCTTGCGTCTGCTACGCACTGTTTTACCGACGCTTCATTCACTTCGAAAATTATAATGAAAAATGTAAGATTTATCGTCCAAAAATCGTTGTAATATGTTTTCAATTTCATTCATTGATTTGGCTAGAAGTTATCAATAGGTTTATTGTACATATTTATTGCAAACTGTAGGATCAACAAAGACTATAAGCTTACAGTAACGTTTGATGGATGTGTATCTGTATACATGAACTGTACATATAGCTGTACTCAACGCTGACATAGCTGCTGACGCGTAGTGACAAGCCGATACACGCAGCGCAATTAAAAAAAAATGGTGAATTCGAGATAGAAATATATATTTAACAAGAAAATTCATCAGATTCGAGAAAGTGCGCGGCGCATTTGAAAAAATGACCGTCACATACAGAAAAGTTCCAACTCTCGTAGAAACATCACTGTTCCCATGCTTGGTCAAGAAAATACTATTCCGGTCGGGCATCGGTCGACTTTATTCCTCCGATTCGGACTCGCGGCTGGTCAATGTTTTCGGAGAGATTTTAGTCGGCCTTTGGATGTCCGAGTTGGAATAAGTGATATAAGACATCTTACTTTACCTAAGCTACAGTGGATTCGAATTAGGTCGTGACAGAATTAAAACAAGAGCTATCAGCGTTCACTAGAACCTTGGTTATGAATTTATCCTCATGTTCTTCCGCTCTATTACATAACGCCAGCAATTTTGACTCCTCCAGGATAATATTTTTAGGTCTAGAATTTCTGTATCCAAATGCGATTCTGATGTCCACCAGTTGTACGCTTTCCAGATAATTCAAGAATTTTTTCCACTTAGGCCCATAGAGAAAAAGACCAAAATCAATTGACGATCGAACAAAAATCTTGTATAAATTTAGAAGTGTCCTTGGATGAGCACCCCACCAAGTTCCTGACAGCAGTTTCATGATGTTCAATATATTTCTGGTTTTCTTGGCATGGTGTTCATAGGAGAGCTCACAGTGGAACTGGATACCCAAGAATCTTGTCTGGCCTGTAGACTAAATCGGAGTATCTCCGATTTTTACTTTAATATTTCCCAGTTTGGTTCCTTTCTTTCTAAACTGGAGGGTTTTCGTTTTTTCAACGTTGAATTCCAAGCCAAGCTCTTTCAAGTTGAAATGGATTATGTTGACTGCGCTTTCGATCTGCTCGACGCAGTTGTTGAGGATGTCAACACTGCAGTAAACACCTAGGTCGTCCGCGAAGTGAAATACCTGAACTGAGTTCGGACGCCACATTTCTTATGTAAATGTTGAAAAGGAGAGGGCTTAAAACCCCGCCTTGGCGAACACCTTTGGTCACACATATCGGCTCTTCCATATTAACTTTGCTCGTGATGTATCTTTCCAGGCAGAGGTGGGAAACAAAGTTTATAAACTTGCTGGAGCATCCAATATTAATGAGTTGCGGCAGAAAAATTGCAGAAGCTACGTTATCGAAGGCTTCCTTGATATCCAGATATACAGCTATATTATCCCGATAACATTTAAATCCATTTTGAACGCATAAGACCAAGTTAAGCATATTGTTAATGGAGGAGCGACCCTTCCGAAATCCACTCTGATCAGCCGTAATAACTCCGTTGTGTTCACACTACCATCGCCTATTTTTCGTCAAAGTTTCCAGAATCTTACATAAACACTCGGGCATTGTGATTGGACGAAGCTCACTGTTGTCTGGCTTTTTGATGAGGTGAACAAACGCAAATTTCCAGTCCGTTGGATAGTCGTTGGCCTGATACATTTCATTTTAAATAACGAGCAGTATGAGTCTATACCTGTTTGACATCTTCTTGATATTGAAATAATCGACCACATCTAATCCTGATCCAGTACAGGTATTTCTGGAGTCAATGGCACAATTAAGCTCAACAAACGAGAACGGCTCATCGAAGAATGGATTAGACTATGCTTAGCAGGAACTTGAAACTGAGGGTTGGTTGCTCTTTATAAGATCTTTTCAAGAGTGCACAGCTTTTTCTTTATGCAACTTTGTCATTGAACGTCTTTGTGAACCTCCATTTCATATATGCAGCTTTCCTTAACCTCTTCAATTTGGCACAATTTTCGTCCCACCACTCGACTGGATTTCCGTGAAATTTGTCTGCGACAGATTTATGATCCCGCAGGGATAACTCGCATCTGGTAGTACTGATGTTGGACACTCACACATATATACAATTACTGAACGGTGACAATTTCGTCGATTTTTCCTTTCTTAACTGGTTCTTCATGTTGGGGCTGGGGAAAACTTTACTTCAAACTTCCATGTTTCGATGTACTGGATTGGCTCGACTCCATGGTCGGAGGCTTGTTAGATAATATATATTATTAGACACACATGTCACTTTATTGGGTCGGATTTTCAGGTCGCTTTTTAAGGATTCGCTCTTCATATAAAAAGCTTCGCTTCAAAAAGTCTCTCGTAAATTTAGCAACGGCCAGAGGTAAAAAATTTACGAAATAAACCAGACTTCTCAGCTAGGAACACGTATTTGAGCTCTGAAACACACGACCGTCACCGTAAAAGGCGTCAGCCATACTGACAAGGTTCAATATGCTAAAAAAAATTTTGTTCTAGCCATATGAGAATTCACTTAAATTTTCAATTGTTTAATGCAAAACTCAATTTTTACAAAAAAAAGAATTTTTTAATGAAAGAATGTTTTTTGTCCTTTGATTATTTTTCGACTAACCATCAAAAAATCGTAAATTTTTATCAAATATTTTCTAAATTATAGCCCATGAAAAAAAAGGACCTTGAAGTTTGATTGTTCATAACTTTTTCAATCTTAGTGAAATAAAATATTCTTTCAGCTGAAAGGGGCCAGGAAACTATTGGTGGAACGTAAAAATTTCATAAGTACCTTTTACCCATGTATGTTATAATAAAAAACATTTAACTTAATACTTGTATACAGGCCAGGATATGTGAACTATTTAAATTTCGTGAATAAAGCTGAATCAGCAAGGGCTACACCGTTCATGGAGAAATCACCGCGGCTTCATCCTATACAGCATGTACCATTTGAAAGTACCCCTCGATCCTTTCTCAATTTTGATGAAAGACAGATACTTATGCGAACACTTGATGTACTGTCTTCACATGTTTTGGATTCCAATTTAGAAGAAATTTTCAAGGTTGACAGTTTGTTAAAAGAATTTATCATTATTCTTATTATTATTAACATTTTTATCTTTTACTATATTAAAAAGTTAAGCTCCTTTTATAATTTTATTTCGTCATATTGTCTTTTTTTTTCTATAAAAAAGAGGTTGAAAAAAAAATTCATGAATGCTGTAATCTTGTACTTATTAGAGACATCTCCTTGAAACTTCCCAAAAACATTTATCGAAAACTTTTGAAAAACGTCTCTGATGAAAGTCTTTTATACTTTTATGGTTACTTTTTTAAAAGCAAAGTTTGAGGTAAAAAACTGTTATTTTTTGATTTTTAATAGTTAATTACTTGGCTCTGTAGCGCTTTAGAAATATTTGATTCATTCTGTTGGCAATGGGAAGAGTTCAAGAGTATTGCGCTAAGATTTCATAAAAAAATATTCACTATTTTTCAAGTTCTTGTAACTTCAGTGCAAAATTTGATTTTTTTTTTCAATTTAAGATTTCTCCGTTTCAGTCGCAAGAAATTGGAAACACAAACAACTGTATATTTTTTCATGAAATCTTAGCTCTGTACTCTTGAACTCCTTTTAATGCCAACAGAATGAATCAGATATTTATGAGATATTATTAAAGCTCTACAAAGTCGAGCACGGCCCGCCTGAACCGACAAAAAAAAAGTCGTGTCCCTTCATATCTGAAAGACGATTCTGATTCTTCATAGTTTTCTGAAGAAAAAAACCTCAAAATGAAAATCGCACGAAGTGCCGTTCTCTTTTGCGGCCTTAAATACTAAATGCTATTTATAAGATAATTTAGTCTTTTTTTATCAATTAAAAGTTAATTATAAATTTCTGGGTTGTTTTTAATCAAGCCTCTTTTCATTATATAAAATTTTTTTTATTAAGTTTGTTTATTTAACCAATTTTTAACGCTCACCCCGAGTCGGTATAATATATTTTTTTTAATTTGACAGCATTTAAAAAAATTTTTTAGTTCCTTTTTTGGTGCTTTTTGTAATTTTAAGGTATACGTTAAAATAAAAGATGTAACAAAAAAGTTTTGATATATTTTGAACTAATTAAAAATGTATTTCAAATATTTTAAATTTATAAAATTAAGTTTGACTTGTTCGATGTTAATATTTACTGCTATGAGAAAAAATTTCTTCTAGTTTGGTATTAAGTATTATTTTATTTTAACGTATACCTTAAAATTACAAAAAGCACCAAAAAAGGAACTAAAAAATTTTTTTAAATGCTGTCAAATTAAAAAAAAAATAATATACCGACTCGGGGTGAGCGTTAAAAATTGGTTAAATAAACAAACTTAATAAAAAAAATTTTATATAATGAAAAGAGGCTTGATTAAAAAAAACCCAGAAATTTATAATTAACTTTTAATTGATAAAAAAAGACTAAATTATCTTATAAATAGCATTTAGTATTTAAGGCCGCAAAAGAGAACGGCACTTCGTGCGATTTTCATTTTGAGGTTTTTTTCTTCAGAAAACTATGAAGAATCAGAATCGTCTTTCAGATATGAAGGGACACGACTTTTTTTTTGTCGGTTCAGGCGGGCCGTGCAAGAATTAACGATTAAAAATAAAAAAAATAAAATACAGTTCGTAACCGTAAACTTTGGATAAAAAAAGTAAGCTCAAAAAATAATAGGTAAAAAATTACAGCATTTTTAAAATAGCTGAGTAGACTGCCTGAGCCGATATTGAGCGCTCACCTGGTTATTGCAATCGCTGCATTCCAATTCCGATTGTAACAAACTAAATTCATTTTATTAAAATGTGAATGCAAATATCTAACGAAACCTATAGCTTTACGATAACGCAATGACTCATAAACCATCTTAACCATTTAAAACGAACTAATAGGGTAACTTGGGCCGGGTGTGCGAGGTGGTATGTTTGAATGAACCACAATTATTTTCTATTGCAAGAGTCTAGAAAACCTTAAAAAGAAAAAAAAATGCTTAAAAATATGTTTTTTATATACAACCTTGATAGACATTTTATTTTTTCATAAAATTAATCATAATTTAATTAAAAATAATACCTATACCTTAGGCTCGCACAAACAGCCTAATATACCGTGTTGACTATTAGTGCGTCTAACCTATACTCAAACACGTTCTCTTTAGATCGCACAAACAGCCAACCGCTCGCACAATGACCCTTAATTCTTTTTTAATTTTGAAGGGACATTATTATCTTTAAAAAACAAATTTTAGACGTAGTTAAAAAACAAATTGCTTCTACAGAGTTTGAACTTTAAGGGGAATCATCGGCAAATTTTCAGCCTATAGAAATAATGGACCTAAATAACCTTTCTCAAAAATAAGCATTGCAACCAAAACAAATCTATAATCTGAATTCCTCGACGTTTCGACGGCCAGGGTTTGCCGACCTCTTCAGGAGGACTTTATTGAACAAAAATCACAATTAGTTTACAAATTTGAATACAACTCTTAACAATCTAAGTTATACAAACATCAACCTCAACTTACTTATAATAAAAATAAGATGTACAGTATCATCGAAGATGCAGTGTAAATCGCCAATGCAAAAAACAGTCATGAATTGTGCTGCAATTTAAATATAATCTAAAGTCAGTGTCACAGTTTAGGTAAAAAATTCAACACACTGCACACACAGTTCGGTCACTAAAATCTGTCAAACCTCTAAACTGCACAAAGAAAAAAGTAAAAACTGCAAAAATGCACCTGCAAGAAGTCACATTTGCAAGAACTCAAAAAGTGCATTTACATCAATTAAACTTACAATTGACTAAAGTCAATTATAAATCTAATTAATGTATTTTTGAAAAACTATGTGGCACAATGGAGTGAACAGCACGAATGTTTAAAACAGACTGCTTCCCCCCCGTAGCCTCACGGTGAGCGAGGCGAGGGTGCAAGTGAAAAACGCATGACCAACGCTCGCACCCTGAACACGTGGGCCTCATGTTTTTCAAGCAGCATCAGATTCGGGAAAAAGTCGTAAACGGGAACACGAGCAGGTTCAGTGTGGTGGAGTCCGTGTGAAGGTCAATGAGTAGTTAAAATAGAAATCAGAAAAAAGGGGGAGGGAGCAACAGGTCAAACTACAGGATTCATCGGAGCAGGCAGGAAATATTTTTGTAAATGGAGTTCAAATTTTTTACTTCATGCTTTTTATTCAAATTATTGGGGTTTGAATTTATAAAAAGCATCTCAGAAATATTACGCTTATACGGGTTCCTCTCAGTGTCTAAAATTTCTGTCTTCCCCCACTCAAACTCGTGGTCGTGAAATTGTCTGTGTAATGAAACTACCGAAGACGGGTCTTTAAATTCAGCGTGCTCCCTGACTCTGTCCTCAAGTGGTCTTTTTGTCTGTCATACGTACTCAGCTGGTCAGTTTTTGCAAACCAACTTGTAAACAGAGCAGGTTTTACGCATCCTAGGTGTACTGTCTTTCCCCAGTTTAATAATCCTTTTCAGTGGCTTTGATATCCGGGGCACTATCTTAACATTGTAGGAACTCAAGGATCTTGAAATTCTACTAAAGGAGCGCTTGTCATTGAGAGAATAGGGATAATGAGAGTGTTATTTGAAGGATTATTATTTGTGTCGTCAGTAGTGTTGGAGTTTTGTGTTTGGAATTTAATGTTCCTCAGTCTACTTTTAATATGTTTATCAACAAATTCCCCGTCATAATCGTTGTCGGCAAGAATCTTCCTAACTAATGTAATATTCGCGTCGTGAAACTGTGCGTCTGAGAGTTTGATGGCCCGATCAACCAAGTTATACACGATATTCTTTTTCTGTGAGTCTGTATGGTTTGAGTAAAAATTAATTGTCCCAGATGTGAATATGTCTTTCCTGTACCAGCTGGTGATAATTCTGTCATCATTTCTAACAAACGTCACGTCTAGAAAGTTTATCTTACTATCCTGCTCTGTCTCACATGTGAAAACTAAGTTTTCGTCATGATTATTAAAAATCTCAACCACCCGGTTGAGGTGTGACCTGTCAAAGCACATAAAAATGTCGTCAAAGTATCTGTAATAAAAACGAGGTTGAATATCGTGGTCTCTCTGCAGTGTCTCGAGGCAGGATGATTACAAATCACCGACCACTATGTCTGACAAAATTGGGGAAATGGAGCAGCCCATAGGTGTACCCAAAATCTGGTGATAGCATGCATTATCAAATGTAACGAAAGTGTGTTCAAAAAGAAATTGAATGCAAAAAATGAGATCATTAAAATCTATCATGCATTTAGAACCAATATCGTGGGCTCTCCTCGAAAGGCTGCCAGTCACCGACTGAACAGAGATATTAGTAAACAGTGATACTAGATCTAATGAGATTAAAATATAGTTAGGTGGGATGTGTATGAATTTATTTCGTTTTATCTGTCATCTTAAATTATTGCTAATCGTAAATGGCCAACAAACTGCTACATCATCTTATCCATGCCCTTACTGTTTTATTTCACTCAAAGATATAAGAGAAAACTCTACTGTCACAGTTTTAAAAACTTACAAGGATTTGAAAAAAGACTTTAAGAAATTTATTGATTTAAACAAAGTAAAAGCAAAAGCAAAAGAGTGTCACAGTACAATCAACCAGCCTCTTTTTGAAGAAGAAGATGATAATATTCTCGTAATTCAGCGATGCACGATTCCAGGGCTACATATTATTCTGGGATTCCCTCTATTCCTATTAGGATCAAGAAAATTTATGAGGCATTTTTTAGTAAAAAAAAAAGATGTAAAACCGTGTATATTCTAAGAAAAGTCTATGGTGACTTTATTCGATTGATTTTTCAAAAAAATCTGAGTTGAGTATTCAAAATAACAGACTTTTTGCCATTAAAAACAGTATCTTTAAAAAAAAAAAAAAATTTTCAGATAAAAAATCAGAGGGTTTGAAAGTTTTGAAAATATGTGTATAATTAATGAAAAAAAGTGAAAATTTAATTTTTTAAAATTAAGGGCATTTGAACAGAGAAGCAGATCTTATTTTCGGGTTTGCGTGGTTGAATTCAGTAAGATTTGCTGAAAAAAACCCTCTATTCAGATTTTTTTGTCAGTTTAGGTAAACCTAAACCCCCTTAAAGCGAACTGTGTATACATATGTGATGATTGAAGAAAAAAATGCTGGATTCCTTTAAGACTGTACGTAATAGTATATTGCAATACAAGGACAGAAGGTTAAACATTGCTGCACTGCGCGATATATGCCCGAGGCGAAGCCGATATCTACAAAAAGTTAAACGCTACAGCACAGCTGTTTTGCTCTGTAGCTCACGCGGCACGCGTTGCTGCACGAGGTTAGATTGTGATTTCTTTCTGCATCGTGGTTTTGCGTTGGTATAGTAGAGAACGACGATGCAGCAAAGTTGAATTTTCGACTGAGAAATCGAATCAGAAGGTGCGTACTTTCGACCATCGGATGGAGAAATAGTATTTTTCATAACAGGTCGGGGAAGGGTTTATTTGGCCTCCGAGAGGTTTGTGACCCGAAGGCGAGGCTTGCCACGAGGTGGCCAAAGAACCCTTCTCGACCATGTTTTGAAAAATATTTTTTCTCCAGAGATACCGAAAACAAGGGGTGAAGCTCCGATTTTGAGGTTAGAAGGAGGAAAAATTATTTACGCAAAGGCTTGAACTTTTAAAAAAGCTAGGATGGAAAAAAAAGGGAAAAAGTCCAAAAATTATTTTAATATGAATTATAATAAGATTCGATGAAAATTTACAAAATTGCTGCGTTTTTTCATGTATAGTAAGACACTTTTAAGTCATTAGATTAGCTTCATCCGCGTGATAATTTGCTTTAACCATACTGAAATTTTTATTATGTGGTAAGATATTGGTTTTCTTTAAATTTATTTTATTTATTAACTTATCTAATTTTTTATGAAGGTGATTGGGACAATCAAATTTTTTTTTTTTATTAGATTTCGCTCATACATTGATTTAATAATAAATATCAATTCATTACATAGAGTCTGCAAATTTTAAATTCAATCTCAAAGCCCCTCTCGTTGTGATTAATTTTAATAAGAGTAATAAAAAATTAGATTAAGAATTATAATTTTTTATATTAAAAAAAATTATTTTTAATTCACTTCAGGATCTCGATAAAATTGGAAATGGAACTGTGACCAGGAGCCAGCTAATAAGAGCGTTTAGCGTTCGTAATATAATTTATCATATCAATAAAAATGAACTAGATATACTTTGCAAGTGCTTTGCAGTTGGACATGTTACTTTGCCACAAATGTTTGACTACCACTCATTTTTAAATGCCTTGTATATATTGAGAAAAAATAAAACTTACAACCCATTCTAATAAAAACAGTTGTCGACTTTAATTCTCAACTTTTAAATTATTTTAAACAGTTTTATAGATAATCATACTAAGCAAGAAAGAAAAGAGCATAGAAAAATAAAAACATAAATTGAGAAAAGAGCTCTGAATACCCTTGCAAAAAATAGTAGCAAAGACACAAAAACCCCACAGCTCTTTTTCTATTTATGGTTTTTTTTTTTTTTTTCTTTAAAATGTTTTTTTTTCTTTAAAATTTTTGCAACACGCAAATAGTAGAACATTGTTCTACCATTTAAAAGAGCTAGATCGGTTGATGGCACCTAGAATGATAATCAGCATTTTACATGAAACAATAACATAAATAGAAAAAAGGGCTCATAGGGACATTGCTGCTATTTTTTGAAAGGTTGTTACAACTAGCTCTTTTTTCTTTTTTATTTTTATTTTTCTCTAAAATGCTTATTAGAGAAGCAAGCGAACCTTCTACGGTGTGTATACAGCGTGAGAATACACGCTTGTACACACATATGTATACCGCTTTCACTCCCAGATTTTATATAAATCTAATCAAACAATATAAGTTGTTATCGAGTTTTCCCCCAACAAAAAAACCTCTGAATGCCTAATTTCTAATGAATCCGAGACTTATCTTTTTTTTCTTTTTTTAATAAAAAAGAAGATATAATATTATATTTTATTCAATAAAATTCAATATCAGATTTTTTTTCCTTGACTGACAGCTTTTTTGCTGCCTACTGTGATATTTTATTCTAACCTGAAGAGGCCTTTATTTACTAAAAAAGGCGAAACATTGTACAGTTTTATAAATAAAGAAAAAAATTTTGGACAGTAAAATCCGTTAGTTTTATTTGACAAATTTATTACTTTTCTGTCGGTTAATTCACTTATTATAAATTTAATTAATATTTTCATGGACTGTCTACAAAACAACTAATAATTATTTCTATCGATGTTGCAACATAATTACAATTCAAACAAAGGATTTTAATTTTTCCCACTCAGAAGCTACATCGTAAATTAAGAAAAAAATCTCATCTTATTAAAGTCCCGAAAAAACCCATATAAATAAATTAAAATTACCTAGAAAAATTAAATTAATAATTATTTATTATTATTAAATCAGTTGCGTTTGGGTGCTAAGCTAAGGGACAATAACAGCTTATTTTCCCAAAAATTCCTGTGGGATTTAAGTCAATTCAGTCTTAGTGGTATGTTTTGAGTTGTCTTTTATTTTTTTAATTTTCTTACAAATAGAGTGTAGCCTCTCCTTGTTATCTGATACATCCATAGAAGTAAAATTAATTACATTTTTTCCATGTTTAAGTAGTCTATTTCACTACTTTAATGAAGTTCTGATTGCATCTGAGTCAATGCGTCTATGGAGAAAAAAAAAAAAAAAAACTGCAGCATGTTCTTGTCACTATTTTTGTTACATGTGCTTGCACTTGATACAAAGCTGAATAAATAACAGTAATCAAAATGATCAAACAACATTAAAAGTTGGTACCACACCACTAACTACTTTTATTATCAACTAAAAAAGTAAATTTACTCCGTTTTATAAAAAAGTTATTTATAATTTGGTTATTGGCTTATCCAGCGTTGTACAGTCAATTCCTTGGAATTTTCATGCAAACAACAAATTAAAGTATTTTTTAATTATTTTCAATTTGCAGGGTCTGAATCGATACAATTTTTGGTGATAAAATTTATTATATTAACAATTTTAGCTACATGTATGTACTTGTCTGACGATTTGAATAACCCAATTTGACAGTGATCACTATCACATTTAAATGCAGCAAATTTCAATGACCAACTACAGAGAGTTAGTACATAAAACTAAAATTAAACTTGATAGTCAGGCAAATTCATCTTGGAAAATAAACTGAAAACAATAAACCTTCTGCATGTTAATGTATTGACTCAGAATTTATAAATTCCAATGATCCCTTTATAGAAGAGAGCTATCACCATCTTGCGTAAACTTTTTATTCGTGAGCTGATTGGTGGAGAAGTTTTAAACTATTTGAAAAGTGTATTTAGAGGTTACTATTGTTGTTTTCGTATGCGCGCTTGCAGCGCGCTTAGAGGGGCTCGTTTTAATAAAAAAATCACATCATAGTTTTACTTCGAATATCTTATACGCAGCACAAAAATGACTTTTATTTTGGACGTTTTTTGGCCATTTTACCTATTTTTTAAGTACTACTTGAAAAAAATTGATCTTTTAATTTTTTATTTATTAATAAAGAAGCAATAAACTTTTTCTATTCAACACTAGTCTATTTTTGCATCCAAATATATATATATTTTTAATTATCCAAAAAAAAAAACCGAAATTCTGTAATTCCCCTTTTACGTAGAATCCCTCTGCGGTAGGGTTGACTAAGACCGCGAATAAAAAAATTAAAATGAAAAAATGAAACCAATAAATTTTAAAACTTACAAAAATCACCAAAGTCAACCAAATGCAAGCTTCGCTCTAGAGATTCGCTAAATTGGGCCTACCAGGTGGGTTAAAAAATTGAATGAATGTATATTAAAGGTGAGATTTTGGGAGGTCCACAGTGGATACCTCCCCCCTGCTTAGGCGTCAACAATGGTTGGCCTCAGACTTCAGAGTGACGAAGTACTAACTGTAAAGAATCTCGTGGCGCCCATATTTGATACGGCCCTGCTCGCGTAAGCCTCCTTAATGCTGCATAAAAGTTTTGACAAAAATCTTTTTTCACCTTTTTTAGGTACTTTTTTTAAATTTTTACTCCCAAAAATTGAAAGTTTTTCCTAGATAAAGAACTAAAAAATTCAGTTAGCATCAAATTTATGAGAGAGAATTCTGCTATTGTCCTTACAAAAAATTAAAAAAAAAAAAAAAAAAAAATTCAAATTCGTTGAAAAAAAAAAAAGTAGATACAATTTGAAGATGAGGTTTTCATGATCGGCCGTCAAAAACGTACCTGGTGGATTTACTTCTAAAAAGTTTATGAAAAAATGTATGAATCCAATGAAATTTTGGATACGAGAGCTTATGCATGCGCTGAATACGAATTTGAAATTTGTTTTTTAATTTGACTCCTACTGAGAGCAATGTTTACCTAAGGCAGGGTGACAAATTATTGTTTCTTCAGCTAGTACGAATTTTGCATTTGTCTTTCAACTAGACCTTATTTATAAGGGTCAGTGAAACTTGATGTTGATTTAGCTTGTGATGTGAATTGATACAAAGGGGTTTTTAGCAGCACTAAGCACGATATTTAGATTCGTTTTTTAATGAGACCTTATCCAAGAACAAAAATATAGTTTCCGTCTGTTATTTTTTCATAGCAATTTTTATCGTAAGCTCAATAAAGAGTAATTTTCAGTCGCCCTTAGATAAGTACTGCCAGCAGATAAGATCTAATTGAAAAATAAGTACAAAATTCGTACTTAGCGCGTCCAAAAACCCCCTTGTATCAATTTACATCGTAATCTTAAGAAACAGTAATTTGTTACCCTCCCTCAGGTAAGCACTGCCCTTAGTATACGTCTATGAAAGTTAAATTTAAAAAACAAGCTTCAAATTCGCGTTCAGTTCATGCATAAGCCCTTGTATCCAAAATTTCATTGGAATCATACATTTTTTCATAAACTTTTAAGAATTAAATCAACCAGGTACGTTTTTGACGGCCGGAGCTAATTGTTTCATGAAAATTTCATCTTCAAATCGTATCTACTTTTTTGTTTTCCCACCAATTTGATTATTTTTTTTTAATTTTTTGTAAGGACATTAGCAGAATTCTCTCACATCAATTTGAAGCTAACTGAATTTTTTAATTCTTTATCTAGGAAAAACTCTCAATTTTTGGGAGTAAAAATTTTTAAAAAAGTACCTAAAAAGGTCAAAAATGATTTTTACACAAACATTGATGCAGTAATGATGGAAATAAGTAAAACACACGTGAAAAAATTTTTCCCGCTTTTTATGATAATTTTTTCTTCGGGCTGAAAAATTGCCGAAGGTTCCCCTTAAATTTCAATCTGTATGTTCGAAATATGCAATAATAATCAATTTGCCAAAAAATTCTTCGCTATTGGGAGGAAAAGTGCAGTCATAGAAAGGAAAGCAATATGGCTGCCCATGACTATTTTTAATGCGATCAGCGCGCATGACGACGTAAACCTAAAATCAACATGGATGACCATAACTATTTAAATCCACTGGAACAGCGCATGAACCACGTGACCTCATCCCCACCACAACTGCACTTTTCTTCCCAATAGTATATACTTTAGACAAAAAAATAATCAAAATATTGAAAAAAATCGTTTTTCGCTCTGATTTCACACAGTGTGGATTGGAGGGCTTAAACAGGTAAATACGGTAATAAAAAAGTAAATTTCACAGGCAATCTTCTACAAAAAAGAAATGAGAAGTGTTCAAAATAGCCTTTGTAAAAAAAAAAATCGCGTCATAAAAGTTAAAAAAGCGTTTATCGCATTCCTCATCGCAGACTTAACGACGGCGCGACGACGCACCGTTAATGGAGAGTACCTATAAAAAAGACGCAAGAATAAATGTAAAAAATGATCCCTACTAGGTAGAAATAAAAAAAAAAAAGTAAAGAAACAAGAAAGAAAGAAAAATTAGTATCAGCAGAACGAAAGTAAAAAAGCAGGTGAGGAGAGGTACTGGAGGGTAGTAGTGGTAGCTCAGGTGAGCCAGAGGGGTATGTGCGGCTCGCCAGACGCGCAGAATCCGAGCGCCAGCCAATGAGAAGGTGATGCTCGTCTCTTATCACCACCATGGGTAGAGTAGAGGGGAGCGAGATAGGGGTGGGTAGGGGTAGCTCTGGGTTATCAGATAGATGGCGCAGCTGGTGGTGAATCAATAATTATAGTCTCCGAGCGGCTACAGAAACGGCAGTCGGGCCGCAAGCCTTGTCCTGGCAGCAGCTGCGGGCACGCGAAAGCTTAACAACCTAAACATGTTCGCCGATTTTTCGTCGTAGTCTCAGCGAGCACGCGTGTGTACTGGTGTTATGCGCTGCAGCAAGCGTAAAGAACAGCTTTCAAACCTGCAGCTAAGCGTGGTTATGATTAAAAATTACTTGTACCTTGCTCCACATCCATCCAAAAAACCAAGGCTGGTCCTTTGGTACTGAATTATTCCTGCTCCTGATCCTGTTGGTACTTCAATTTATTCTTCTCATAAGCCTTACTATCAACTTCATCGTCATCTCTACTAAACCGATCGTCATTGTTGTTGCTATTATTATTGTTGTTATTGTTCTTGTTAATGGTGTTATTGATGGCAATGATGATAATTTATTCCTCAACTCAAGTACAAATCAACTAAGTATTTTTTACAATCCTGCGCTTGCTGCTTGGCGCTCTTAGTAACGTACCAGGATATTACAAGCTTGCAATAAACAGCGGCCCGATTTTTACTCGTGAGTTTGTTTTTCAATAATATTGCGACACATTTCAAAACCTTCATGAATCTACAGCTTTGATCCATTTTAGTTGTTTATAATTTTAATTTCTTTCAATGGCTGAGTCAATTTTTTTTTTTAAAGGACTCAGCAAGGATGACTTTGACCAGAATCTTGTACCTATCTCTGAATTGCATGGAATTAACTCATAATGATATTTACTATTTATTTTCATTCTTTTATTTATTGAACGGGGGCTTTAGTGTGAGAAAAAACCATCAATTTTTCATAGCTTACTTCAAGCGTGTCGTTGAAAAATCCGCCATACATTTTGAAAAACAATATTTTCTTCAAAGATTATTCATATTTTTAAAAGTCAATATACTTTTTACTCTCTAAATTATTTATTTATTTATTATTTTTTGTTTCGCTTCAAACTAAAGTTTAAATTTGAAAAAAATATTAACGAATGCTCTTAAAAATATGAATGAAAATTAAAAAAAAATTTTTTTAAATTAACTTGTTAAGTTTTGCAACGACACGCTTTACTTATACATACGAATTTTATTTTTTTATAATTTTATTAAGACCCACAATCCGACAATTATCGAATTTTATTTAATTCCTTTTCTGGATAAAAAAGTTTTTCAAACTATAATTTTGCACTGAGGACAATTTCTTCAACAACTTTAAATAGATGCATCCAAAAGACTATGAAAAATTTTAAGATGATCAGATGAAGTTTTTGAATAATAACTACAAATATTAGTGCTACTACAACTTCTACAACTACAGCTGCTTGTATAACTAGTACTACTAGTTTTACAATTGCTTCAACTACTTAACATCAAAACTTCTTCGTACGATCACTCTAAAATTTTTACAGAAACTTTATTTTAGGTGCATTGAAGAAAATGATATTAAAATTTAAAAATAATATAAATAGTAGAGTCCAAAATTAGCATGCCCTTAGCAAACCTAAATTGACGCTCGAGCCGAAACCGTAGCTGCCTATATCTTACTGTATTTTAATTTTAAAACACATCAAAAGTTTGAAATTAGATTAAGGTGGTTTTCTACCAGAGCTAGTCAAGTTCAAGACTAAAAAAAAATTATTTTACCAAATTACTAACAATTGGTTATTAAAATTTATTTTTTAACTTTTTATGGCTTCTGAAATTATTTTCTACCAAAAAAACATTGACAATCACAACAAAACATTTTTTTAAACTTTTAACCTCACCTTTGAATACCGCAGTTTTGGAGGTTATTTACGTGAAAATTATTTTTGTAAAATTACTGTAAAATTTGTAAAAGGTCAATTTTTTGCAGTTTGAAGAAATGAATTCTTTGATAGTGAAACTATATGTATGTGGTTTTTCTAAAGGATCTCTATTGTAAGAAGATAAATATTAATAATTTAGTACACTTTTTCAGCGTAGCGGCCATACGCGTAATGAAAAAAATTCAATCTTTAACTTGCTGTAACTTTCAAACTATATGGTCAATTTTGATCAGACTTCGTAGAAATGTTTATTAATATCTAATAAACACCTCCAGAAAATTTGAGCTGATTCTCTATTGTCATGCATTTGGTAGAAAACCACCTTAACTGCACTCATCACTACTTAAAACCAAAAAGCGAGAGAAAAAAAAAAAAATTTCAATTCGAAAATACAAAAAAGAGTCGATTTCGTATATACCAAGTAATTGTCCAAATAATTTAAACTTGAGGGCTTGTACAACAAATCAGTAAAGTTGAAATGTAATTCTTTGAAGACAAATGTGAAATTTACGTACAGTCTCATAAGATTGAGACTGTTTGACTGTTAATATTGATGAAAATTCTATGTAAGCTATAAAATTAGAAACAAAGCAAGTTTCCAGAAATATTTTAATTTACTGTTTTAACTTATCATAAATTTTAAAGATTTTTTGAGATGTTTTGAATATAAAAGAATGAAGGTATTACCAATGCAATTTTATGGAATATTTATTACGTTGCAAGTACTCGATTATTAATCAAAGCGGTATAGTTGCACGTACGATGAAAGAAATTTCGAAAAATCTTAACTTGAACCGTTTTCTTTTTTGTAAAATATTTTTGAATGAAAAAATTTCAAACTTTCTTCAGGGATTGTAAAAAAATGCTTTCAAACAAGTATTCTTCTGTATTTTCGGTAATTTAAAGATATATCTTATACACAATATTGTATAAAATACTGGAATAAATTGATCAGTATTAACGTAACAGGCTAAAACATGGTCAAGTACATTGTTTTTAAAAATATTTTTCAAAACTCTATTGTCACTACGATGAGACAAAAATACAGATGGCTTTTTTAAAATGATAAAATTTGAAAGCTCTCATAAAAGCATGCTAAGGTGGGCGGTCGGTTGCAATGATTACGTGCACGGCTTACCTCGTACCTGCAGCCGCTTATTCAGGGTCACACGCGATTTATATCCTAGCTTCTATAAATAAGAAGGAAAAGGTTATTCCACGTTTAAACAAAACGAGAGTTTGCATAGGCACATCGTGGTATTTCTTTATTTTTTCTTAAATTTCTTTTTTTCATTAAATTTGCGTTTTACGCATAAGTAACTTATACAATTCAGCTTTATTCAGAAAGCTAAATTATATGATTCAAAGTGATTTCGTAACCTGGTACATGTGCAATTTTATATAGCTCAATGGACATCGTCGCGCGTCTCTGCGTCGATATCTCTCTCGCCTAGGCCTGAGTCGAGGTCGCGCCTCGCGCAGATCGTTAAAATCGATGATATGTAGAGCGCGTGCACCAACCCTTCTTGATCAACTATTATATTCTTTTGAAAAAATCCTTTTTCATGACCTTTTTACTTATCTTTTGTCTGATCTGTTTCTTTTCACAAAAACCATCTCATAAAATCAAAATGCTCGGCTACCATAAAATCGATAAAATCTTACTTGAATTTAGAACAAAATTTTTTTTTCTGTTTCAAAGCTATTCAAAATTTAAATCTTGTTTTGCTTATAATTTTTATTTCTCATTTTTATCTTTGCAATAATCGATTATTCAAAAATATTTTTAAGGACGCTATCCAAACTAAAAGGAACTAGTCCAATGGCCAGGGGGCTTCTGTAGGATCTATTTTTCAAGTACACTCAAGTTTTCTGACATATTTTGGTTTTTTTTTTTTTTTTTATCAATTTATCTTGGGAAGAGTGAAAATTTTTTTTTAATAATTATTTACAAAAATTTGTTTGAATAAATTGTAAGAAATATCAATTTAACCCTTAAAGTACACACCCAAATCCAGAACTGCCACACTGACAGTTATGTGGGGTATTTTACACCCCGTGTGTACTTTAAGGGAAAACCAGTTGATCCGAGTAAAAAATCATTAGATATAGACTTCTGACACGACTTAAGCATCACACTTTTTCGAGTCTTATGATAACACTTCATTAACAACTTTGATGACACGTCAAACTTGTTTGCTGCTCTTTTCAAATCTGTTTACATAAATTACTCTCATTTACGAACTCATTTATATAAAAATACACCCCTTTGTGTATATAAAAGCAATGAATTAGCACAGCTCAAATAAAGATTGTTTTAATTCAATCGATGGGCCAAACAATTCTCTAAAAATATAAACATTCAAAGACTGTATGACTTTTTCCATCCAACGGACTCTGGTTTATAGAACGATATTTTCGATCAAAAATTCCCACTTCAAAAGTTTTCTCACAAATGAAATTTTTTTTTTTTCGTTTTTCTTGTCTCGAACCATCAAAGAATAATAGTACTTTGAGTTAATCAATCACTTACTGGTTGGTTTTATTTGTTGAAACAGTCATTAAATTAATGAAACTGAATTTTTTACTTGGTTTTTATGGCTTCGGATGCTATTCCAGTCATTTCTGTTTTAGTTCAAATTATTAGGTTTAGTTCGAGCTATTTGAATTATTTGAATACATAAACACGGACGAAAAGATTTTTTATTTTGAATAAAATGTGTGTACATGGCGCAAATTATTAGTACAGAATCTCGCCTTGCATTTGTTAAGAACTGCAACAAAGTCGCCTTTCAATTAATTCATCGTAGGGATGTGAGAGTAATTGAATTTTCGAGTTCGAGTGGTTTCGAGTTTTTAATCAGGTTCGAGTTGAGTCCTCGAATTGTTTAAAGTAGTCCTAAAGGCCTTGTGATCGATTGAGTGCTTAAAACCGAATAATATTTAAACAGGTACATGAATTATTTGAATATGATAAGAATTCTCTTATCATGAACATCACTTATATGAGCAGTTTGAGGTTATAATGACATTTTTTCGATGTTTATCGATTGAATTATTTTTCAAAAAGCCGGGTAACTATGAGTTTTTATTCCGAGTATTAAAAGTTGAAATTCTAAGAATCATTATGAACCCTAGTTTGTAAAGGTAGAGTTACCGGGATATAATTGACATTTTTTGTTAAATATCAAAAAAATTGTATCCACCGTTATCGACCATAAAAGAATTTAGAAATTTCAAATTGTTTTTTCTCAAAAAATGCACGAATTCATTCAGGAAAAGTTTATTAATTCAAAATAAATACTAAGAAGTCTCAAAGTTAGAAATGAACTTTGGCATTGGAGGGATTAGGACTACCTTTGTAATCGAATCACGTCAAACTAATTTTTCGAGTGCTCTGTCGCTTGCTTTCAAACTATTCGAATTTTTCTAGAATTCGAGTGACGTGAGAAAAAGTCTTTAATAGAGTTAAAGCGTTTTTAAAAAATGAATAATCTTTATACAGCTCTAAAATCTAGATAAATATACGAAGCTATAATTCATTTTAAAACCTGACAGAGCAAAGTAAATAAAAAATTAAAATAATTGTTTGACCAAAATTTACCCGTTGGGTTATTTAAGTGCTTCTTATCTTGAATCAAACTTTTTTCTTCTTCAGTAATACATATCAATGAATTTTGAGAAAATTATAGGGCTAAATTTTTTTCATAATCTATAAAATATCGTAATCGTAGGAAAAACATGAAGTGCTTTGTTAAGTTAATGAAATTCAAACCATACCAGATATTTTATTTACTGAGTTTGATGTAGAAACATCGTTTATCTTAACGTACAGTCTATATGTTGTATATGAAAAATAAAACGGAAAAAATCGTGTAAGTCTTGGGACCCGCATCAGAAGTGAAACTTCAAATTTATACTCATGCAAATGTAAAACTTAATTCTTATTTTGAGCATTAATTACTGCGCAAACATTCTTCAAATTTTTTTAAGTATGTGAAATTGTTCTGTTCAATTGAAAAAAACTTAAATTACATAAATACTCATTTAATTTATTACTATTTTAATACGCAAAGAGCAAAAATTGGGTCAAACCGGCGTCCGCAGTATTTACGATCAAACAAAAAAAGTTATCACTTAAAATGAAAATTCGCCAAATTTTATAGAAAAAAATCTGGATGACATTACAATTTCATTTACGTAGTTTCAAATGTCTTAACCTCAAGTTTTTAAAAAATATCTATCAAAATCGAAGATGAAAATTGAGTACAAAATTGAGTACAAAAAATTTCTGAACACGATTCGAATCTTAAAAACTTAAACTATTGACTGGTACATTCCAATTAAGTTAAATTTTGATGGTACATTTTAAAAATAAACTGAAGCATGCGTCCATAATTTTGGCTTCACCTCTGTCACAAGCAGTAATCGTAAGCTTTTTCATGGATTAACTATAAAAGACATAATTTCAAAACTTTCTAGTATAAAAATTTGCTATTATTCCTTTTTTTTAAATTTCTCATTTGTTATTTCTGTCTGCAATAATAAAGTCACTTACAATTTTTGTAAAATTTAATTTTATTTGCAACGAGAGTTGTGTATGTTAATTCAGTTCACGTCTGTCATGCAATTGTACACATGAAAAAAATTTATTAAAGTAAGAGTAACTACAAATATAGATTTATTGACTAAAAAAATTATTAGGTATAATTGATTAATCACATTTATGTAAGTAAAATTAGAACAAATTCATTTAACGCTTGAATTTTAACAAATATTTACTTCAAATCTGCTACCTACATTGATTGAACGCCGGTCAAATGACGAATGTAGCACTGTGAGCCCTTTCATATGCAGACGAAAGTTATTGTTCAGCTGAACGATAGACAATAATTATCTTGTCGTCAATTCATAAATATTTGTATTTTTAATAAATTAAGTAAATAACAATCTGTGTTTAAGTAAATTCACTAATTTTATGGTGAAATGTGATGAAAATGACTACAAATAAACGTGATTCAAGTGCAGAATGGCGTCGTAAAAATCAGGATTGGCAAAAAAAAAAAAATATCGGCAAAATTTACAAGATGAAGATGGTCAAAAAATTCGAGAAAAGAATATAATTTAACGCGAAAATCACAGAGATAAAATATTTTACAAATTTACCAGAAAGATACAGAAATTAAAATAAAACGAAGGGTTATTGTGAAAAAAGCGATAAAAAAGAGCATTATTATCAACGACGATAAAGCGAGTAGACCTATCAGCGAAAAAAAAAAGAAAAGGTCGTAGAAACTGAGAAAAGGTAGATCATTAGCTTATCGTGAATTGAACAAAAAAGTATTCAGAAGAACAAAAAAAGTCCGAATCAGTAAAAAAAAAAAAATTATACCAGTTGAAAAAAAAGTAAGAAAAATGTATCCGATTCTCTTATAAGCAAAGTAAAAGACAAGATATCAAAGGATCACGAAAAAGTAACTTTTAATATTCAAAACAACTGCTATTTGAAGAAGTTTCGCTATAAATCAGCTAAGAAAAAAATGCCGAAAAATCTATAGAACAAAAAATTAAAATAGCGAATTTTTTAGTCAATTATTACACAGAAAACATCAATTAGCAGGAGATGTCAGTAGTATAATAAGTAAAAGAAGAATTGGTCGATCCATAATATTCGAGTCAACAAAAAAAATTAGTCTAAATTTACCTTAAGGAAAGGCAGTTGGGAAATTTTGAGAGGATGACATGCCCTGGAAAGCGAGTCAAATTTCGAAAGCTACTGCTTTTTTGGAGAGTAAAATCACAATTGACCGACCGTATCACGTGTGCGTATATAAAACATGAAAAATTTTAATTTTTACTTAACGCTCTGTATCAAAGTTCGGCTTGTCGCAGTTAAAAGTTGAGTTATATTTGTAAAGATATATTTGTTGCGATACAAAACGCAAATCGTGCATGCATCTTACTAGCTCAAAATGCGAATCTAAAAAGGTATTTAAGGTAGACGCAAATGTTTCTATATAATATTACTGACTATCAATGGACCAGAGTTTCTGAAAAAAGAACGATGAAAGAAGAAGAAAAATATGTAAAACTGGTTGAAAAAGAAAAACGAACAGACAACATCAGTACAAAGAAATCAAACATATTAAAGATAATCTTTAAAAAAAAATCTATTTTTGGAAAATCCCGTTTTAAAATCTTATAATATAGTAAAACCCATGCATTTCCCACCCTACCAAGTGAAAAAAAAGTTAATTTAATTGTAGAGAAACTTTTTTTTCCACTTAATTTTTCAATTAAAAAATTTTTTTCTCTACACAAAATAAATTTGAGCCAAGGAACCGCAATTCAAAACATTATTTTTACGACTCACCTGTACGTTAGATGTAGATAATTTACATAGCTCATTCCAACGGATTTCGAACTTTTGCTGTCGCAGCGGGGTCGATAAACCTAATCGCCAATTTTTTGGTTGAAGGTATACTATCAAAAAAAGTCTTTTCCTACTCAACGCTATATTTTTTTGAAGGTAGATAAAAGACCCATTTTGGGGTCTTTTTCAAAAAATTTTACCTTCGGAATAAGCTAAGCTTGCCTGCGACTCGGGTGATAATTAAACGTGCTCTGTGACAATCTTTACTTTCTCTCTCTAGATGTGTAATATACTATTATATCTCAACGATCCAAGGGAGAATTTAAATATATACAGTAGGCTCCTTGGATTTCTGGACAATGTCCGAGGTTGTACGGCGACAATCTGTGAAGTCCTACTGTAAATTAATATAGGCATAGAATAAACATGAAAATACTTGAACGTAACCTCAATTTAATATTTTTATCATAGTAATCCTTAAAAAAAAATTAACCAGTGATTAGGAGAACAAACTTTCAGAGCGTTGTCAAATTTTGTTTTCCATCATAAATTTTATGCCAAAATTATAATATAAATACCCATAAATTTTTTACCATTTTTAGTAAACTTAACATTTTCATAATTCTGTAGTTTTTTTTTTTTTTTTTTTTTCATAAAAACAACTCTTTAATAACCTATTTATCAAAATTACACTTACAACAATTTTCCAAAGCTGACTTGCAACTTATGTTAGCCTTCTCATTCGTATTTTATTCTAGAAAAAAGTAAACTTGTACGAGTTAACTTTTAATTATGAAATAAGAACAACATACAAGAGCTTCTACAATTTTGTATTCTTTAAATGATTTAAAGAATATTAGACCGATTTGATCTAAAATTTACAAAATCTGCAGTTGGGGTCTCTGATTTATCTCAAATTGGAATATGTCTCTTCTTATATTGTACAAAAAGAGACCTGCATTATAGTTTTTCTGGAAAAACTTTCTTTTTCGAGTTATACTATATCGAAGTTTTGGGGTAAAAAGATATGACTTTTTAGAAAAATAAAAACAATGTCCTCAAACTAATGAAAGCAAAAAATAAAAAAATTTCTGCACCCACTAGAAACTTTTAGCGCAGAGCAGACCTTTCAAAAAATATTGTTTATGAGTTAAACTGTTTGTAAAAAAATTTTTGTGCTAAAAAGGTGAAGTTTTCGAGAAAATCAAGTTTTTTGATTTTTCGTAAAATTGCCGCTGTTTTGTTAATTTTCAAAATTTTTTAAAAATTCAAACGGGTTATTAAAAAACAGCAAATTTACTATCATGATCACAAAAGAGTTAATATAGAAAATATTAATTTTAAACAAAACGGTGACGGTTAGAAAAAAGTTTACATTTTTGTAAAAAGTCATATCTTTTTACCCCAAAACTTCGATGTCGGATAGTTCGAAAAAGAAAGTTTTTCCAGAAATGGAGGTCTATTTTCATACACTATAAAAAGAGGCATATGTACTTCATTTTGAGACCAATTGGAGATACCAACTGCAGATTTAAAAAATAAAATCGGTCAGTAATATGAAGAGTTATAAAAACTGGCATTGTGAGTAAAAAAAAAAATAATAGGTGAAAATTTTATTTGTTTACAGGTAAAGAATAAACGAGAAGCAAGGTGAAAAAGAAAAATATAAATGCAATTGAACAAAGAAAGAGGATCATTAACATCGTGACATTTGGATAGGACTGGGAAAAAAAAAAGTGAAAACGGACAAGAAAGAAAAAGGAAGAAGGAAGGGGGTGGTGGCGGTAGAGGAGGCAGAGAAGAGTAATTCGAGCCACAGAGCAGGAAAAATCGATGGCCATCAGTGCCCATGGGCGGCCTGGGGTTTAGGACGCGGAACAGCCCCTCCCAAAAGACCTCGCTCCGGTGGGGTGACTGCTGCCCTTCGAGTTCCCCTGTCTCAGCGGTCCTGCTGCACCAACCGGACCCCTGGCAACACCATCACCACCACCACCTCCACGGTGTCCTAGTTTCTACCACAAAACATTTTTTTGTGAGAAAAATCAGAACCATGCAGAAGTACAAAAAACCCGCAGCATTGCCTTTTCCCGTCTGAGGCTGTCCCCCGCTGTTGCGCGACTGCACACCCAGGGGATTACAGAGGTTAACAATCTACTAATTTCATGTCGAAAATCCCTCAATTTTTATCTTTTAAATAAGGCCTTGCGAGTCAATTAATATTTATGAGGAAAAACGCCGATTATTTGGTGTACGGTAGGACCTCGCGCATTGGATTTTTGGACAATGTCCAAGGTTTTACGCGGACAATGCGCTAAGTCCTACTGCAAATTTAAAGTTCCAAGTTCGAAAAAAATAGATGTATTATGTTTTTACTGTGATTTTTTAGGTTGTTTTAAAAATTTTTCAACTATTTTTTTAGACTCTTGACTATTCAATGGTGCATTAGATATTTTGATTATTGTTTATAGATTTCCGAATATAGTAAAATCAGATAGACTACCAAATCTCTCGGAGCTCTCGGGCCTTCGTCAATTGGAATACACTCCGGTCGAGCTATCAGACACCAAAATGATAAACGTAGCAGGAGTCGTGTCGATAGTTTTGTTTTATCTGTTAATTCTGGGAGTCGGGATATGGGCCGCTCGAAAAAAAGAGGCTGGCAATGATTCCGAGGAGGAGGTTATGCTCGCGGGCCGATCGATAGGATTATTCGTTGGCATATTCACCATGACGGCGACTTGGGTTGGTGGAGGATACATCAACGGCACCGCCGAGGCCATCTACACCAAAGGGCTAGTCTGGTGTCAAGCACCTTTTGGATACTCCCTCAGTCTTGTTTTTGGTAGGCATTCGTTTTTTCATTTTATTTGTAGCTCATTTTGCAATAATATTAATAATAATAATAACATGAGTTAAATATTTTCTTAAAAGGTGGAATATTTTTTGCCAACAAGATGCGACAGCAGGGGTACATTACTATGTTGGACCCGCTTCAAGATGCTTTTGGAGAGCGAATGGGTGGTCTTCTGTTCCTTCCAGCGCTCTGTGGCGAGGTGTTTTGGGCGGCAGGAATACTTGCTGCTCTTGGCGCTACCCTAGCCGTCATCATTGACATGGACCAGGGTACATCGGTCGTACTGAGTGCTTGTATCGCTGTCTTCTATACACTCTTTGGTGGCCTCTATTCTGTTGCTTATACTGACGTTATTCAACTGTTTTGTATATTTATCGGACTCGTAAGTAACATATGTGGGTGTGTTGTGTGTTTTAAAAATTTTGGTAAAACTTTAGTTGGTACTTAAACTTAAAGCTATGTTGGTAGAGGGATTTTAAACTTGGGGTTTTCCTATTTTTCTAATGTTTCACATTTCTCCCTTTTTAATTAAGTTATCATTTTTAATAATAGCTGAAAGAAATTAATAGATTAAATCCAAGCTCAACCTTTATGAGAAACCATATGATCGCAGTTAAATAACTAAAAATAATAATAATGCCCAAGGTGATTTACTTTTGGGAAGACCTAAAATTTTGCAACGTTTTTTAAGTTAGCAATAAGCAAGTCCAACTATTGTCTCCCTTTAGGCCCCGAACAATGTTCTTAATTTAGTTTAACCGCTAAGCTTTATTTTAGCAAAGTTAACACCGATTTTATCCATTGCAAAGCGTAAAATTCATTGATAAACTTAAAACCTTTTTTTTCTGTCACTTAACACCTTCAAAAAAATATTTATATTAATTTTTACCATGAATTTATCTCTTTTTATTATTAATTGAGGGGGTGCCGCTCAGGGAGGCGTTTGAGACTACTTATCCCGGTGGTGGCAACTGGACAAGTTCAAGTTCTACGTTTATCCCCTAGATGGTACCTTTTTTATTAACTGTTTTTTCGTGCTTACCTAAATAATTTAACCAGTGTTTACGCATAAAAATGCTTGAATATCATCTTTAAATATTTTTTAAAAAGTTTTGTTAGCTAAAACATGCAGAAAATTTTTATCTAAGCTTTCAAAGTTAACCTAGTTTTTACGAAAAAACACTCGACGCCTAACCTAACCAGTGAAAATAACCTCAGTTGAGTTTTTCGTTCGTGTCCTTCTGATGGGGAGCTAATGTTGAGTGTAGTTTTTAGTAATATTGAACTAAAAACAAATGATTTTTAACCATCCACAACGGTTAACAAGTAATTTAAATCAATTTTTAATCAAAGTTAGTGAGTTTAATACGAAAAATACGCGTAAAACGCGGAATTTAGGGGTGCCATTTGGGAGATGGTTCCAGAGAAAATTTTTGAAAATTCTTTTGTGGGATTTGCCGAAACTGTGGACATGACTTTTGTGTTAGTTTGTAGTAAACTAAGCAGTTTTTTAATGAATAATTGATGAAAAAAATAATCGAACCCTATTTCTGACACATTTTTCAGTATTCTATTAAAAAATTATAGCTTTTCATGCAAAATTACTGTAATCATCGAGCATAAACCGAAGATCCCCCCTTGAAATGTGTCCAATAATCCGCGGATATTCACCTGAATATGCAGAAAAACTATTAAAACCATGAGAGCAATTATTTCTGTTACGGACGTTACATTGTAAGCTTCACACATCTGTAAAATTAACTGAAATAAATAAAATGTCGAATTTGGTATCTAATAAGATGCAATTTAATGAGTACTAATCAAAAATATTACGTTGTGTGTAATTTAAATATTTATTAAGACACGAGTCAAAAATAAGCGTTATGGACGTTACTCGATTAAATGTAACATCCGTAACGGCTACTTTTGACTCGTGCGTCTTATCTAATTCATAAACTAGATATAAGTAGTATAATTTTTTTCAATAGGAGCATGTATTAGGGTACTTTTCGATTGAGAAAACAATGGGACAAGTTGTAAAATGCCGTTGAGTTTTTCAGCTCGACGGCCTTGTATATTTTTCTCCACGCAAGATGGGAAAGTAAAAAAGGCCGTCGAGTAATTTGGGTGCGATAGTGTCAAGTGCGAGTCGTTAAAAAAACCCATAAAAATTTGATGACTCCTAGCTCTTGTTTCCACTTGATAATGTATGCATTGCATTCTGAGAATCCTCTATTTTTCTCAAAGTACCCTAATACATGCCCTATTGAAAAAAGTATGGTACCTAACGTGAGTCAGTAGTTCTACTGGCCGTCTCGAGTTTTTATGTGCTGCACGAGGCGGAGCGCAGCACATCAAACTCTCGACGGCCATGTAGAACTTCTCACTCATGTTGGGTAATATACCATTACATATTGTATTCATTAAATTGCATTTTTCTAGAAATTATTTTTTACACTATTTTTATTGTTATTCATTTTACAGCTTTTCAAAGCTAAAAAATGTAACGTCCGTAACAGAAATAATTGCTCATGAGTAGACTACTCTCACCTGGAGAGGTCATAGCTTGCGGAACGTCGATCTTGACGAAACTTTGGGGATCGTTTTCTTATGCTAAAAGATAAACTAAACCACGAATAACTCTTGCCATAAGGCCTTTTTATGCCTCGTACGTTTTTAGCTCTTTTTTTGAAAAAATGGGATTTTCAGCTAATTTTCTAAAAATTCTTGCTCGAAATCTGTTGCACTTAAAAAATTTTGCGACCAAGCATTTGTTTGTGTTTTTATAAATTTTTCGGAAAAATATTTTTGGATCCAAATTTTTCAATTTTGACCGGATTAGAAAGAGATTTTTACAAGCATATTTTGGTTTATTTAGGGACTCGCGAATCTCTATCGAGCAGTTCAGAAAATCTCTTAAAACTTCCAGCAGGGTTCAACCTTTGTTTTTTTTTTTTTTTTTTGTTTTTTTTTTTTTTTTAAGTGAAGCTTATATTCTTTTGTTTTACTGCTGAAATTTATATACAATACAATACAACTTGCGATGAAGGTGAAATCGTGAATCGGCAGCTCTGTTTTTCAAGCATCTCTCTGCATCTCGTCGACCTACCTGAATCAGTCTTTCTTTATCGAAATAGAAAGAAAAGAAATTGACGCTGCTTTAATCTTATCTTTGCTCTACCTACATCTAACTTCCTTTTTTTTTTCTTTTTTTATATGCAGTCTAGTAAATATCAATCCTTCAACTAATTCTTTTTTCTTAAAAATAAAAACTTAAATTATAAGAAAGATTTACTAATGTTGATATTTCTTTTTTAATATGTTGTGAATTTTTAGAATATCGAGTTTTTTAATTTTTGCAGCATTTTTATCGCTGTTTTTAGTGTTTGCATTACCATATCCTAAATATCTCTAAATGAATTTTTAAATCGTAAAACAAAAGTAGCTATTACGAATTGAAAAAAAAAAAAAAACAGAACAATCATGTATTATTTTATCGACTCTTAACGACTTTGACCTGTTACCCGTTCTTTGATTACAATCAATAGATTTTAAATATTATTGATTAAAATAATTAAATTATAGTTTGTAATATTTATTTTTTCTAATTAAATTGAGGTAAAGTACCGAATTACGAAAAGTAATAAATTAAAAGTTAAGTAGAAAAAATAAAAACGGGTTTGAAAGGTGGAAGGATAAGGAATCGAGTCTACAAATCATTATTTCGATTGGTCGCATCTTGATTCCTGTTTTATTGGTAACGTATTATATGTATTGATTTTCACCGATAAAAATAAGAATTTTTAGTTTGGAAATAAATTCATAATATATTTGAGTAATCACCCAATAGGGCGTATGGATCGGTTGAAGGCAGGAGGTGTGTTTGCAAAAAGAATTTTTCAAAAACAAATCTATAATCTGAATTCCTCGACGTTTCGTCGGCCAGGGTTTGCCGACCTCTTCAGGAGGACTTTATTGAACAAAAACAAAATTCACAATTAGTTTACAAACTTGAATAAAACCTTAACAGTCTAAGTTATACAAACATCAACCTCAACTTACTTATAATAAAAATGAGATGTACAGTATCATTGAAGGTGCAGTGTAAATCGCCAATGCAAAAAGAAGTCGTCAATCGTGTGGCGAATTAAATACAGTCACAAGTCAGTCTCACAGTTTCGGTAAAAAAAAATTCAACACACTGCACACACAGTTCAGTCACTAAATTCTGTCAAAACTTCAAAATGCACAAAGAAAGGTAAAAACTGCAATGATGCACCTGCAAGAAGTCACGTTCGCAAAAACTCAAAAAGCGCATTTACATTAATTAAACTTACAATTGACTAAAGTCAATTACAAATTCAATCAATGTATTTTTGAAAAACTATGTAGCACAACGGAGTGAACAGCACGAGTGTTTAAAACAGACTGCTCCTCCCCCGCAGCTTCACGGTGAGCGAGGCGAGGGTGCAAGTGAAAAACGCATGACCAACGCTTGCACTCTGAACACGTGGGCCTCATGTTTTTCAAGCAGCGTCAAATTCGGGAAAAAGTCGTAAACGAGAACAAGAGCAGGTTCAGTGTGGTGGAGTCCGTGTGAAGGTCAATGAGTAGTTAAAATAGAAATCAGGAAAAAAAGGGGGGAGAAAAAAGTTTAAACTACAGGATTCATCGGAGTAGACGGGAAATATTTTTGTAAATGGAGTTCAAATTCAAAATCTACTTTACTAAATTAAAGTTAAAATTAATAAACGTTATCCTAAATTTTATCGGAAATTAAAAAAATTTTTTTAATTCTTGTTACCCTGTGAAGTGACCACAGATCGCAACCGTTCAAAATATCAGGGGTGGCCCTATTGGGAAACTGCATTCACGGTGGGGATGAAAACATGGCCACCTTTGGGGGAGTTTCTATCTGAATTGCACGTAATTCACTAAATCCAACATGGCCGCCGTTGGGGTAGCTTTACCTGGACTCAGCATAGGCAGCGCTCCCCACCATAACCTCAGTTTCAATCCCAATTAGGCACATAGCTATGTTAGGAACACTTTACTTTACTTTAAATACAACGGGGGGTTGTGCGTATTAGGCGCAGTAAGAGTAAATTACGCTTAAGGATTTTGGAGCAACGTTAACTATTTTTGTAACTACCCATAGAAGCATACTTTTTTCCATGCTCTTTCGAATGCCATAAAAAAAATATGGCAAGCGTGATTCGTTTTTGAGTTATGAACGCTTAAAGTTCGGTTGTTTTGCATGGGAGGGCACGTAGGGCACTACAATTTTTTAATGTTATCGGCGACTGTAAATTAACTATTAGTTAACTTTTTCTGAAAAAAAGAGTATATTCTAGCTATTGAAACAAGAATCAATCTAACACTTATCAAAATACGGCCTACTTTCAGAGTAATTTAACAGTAAAGTTGATTTTTTAGTCTTTGCGGTTATGCTGCGCCACGAGAGCGAGAGAGACGGAACGACAGGCGCGTCAACTGTTTCTCGTGCGGAGAGCCCCAAAACTGAACGAGAGTCACTGGAGGTCTGAAACGTCCTTAAAGTTAGTTTTTCAGTCATTGGTCAATTCCGTTAAAAAATGAGTTAAAAAAACAATTGAAATGGGTTTCTCAGAAGTAATTCTCAGAAGATTTTTGATTTTGTTTTTTTGTAGGTAAATGTCCAGAATTATTGGACAGTACCGTAAATGTCCATCACAGTGGCACCCCCTCTGATTTATTATAAAACCACACTTTAGAACCTGAAAAAATATTCTAAATTTAGTTTAACCACTAAACTTTACTGTAGTATGAAAAAAACTTCGATTATAACCTTGAAACTAGCTTAATAATCACTTCCAAGTGAGCCCTTCAAAACCTCCAAAAGTTGTTTGGCACCCCTAGGAAAATCTCGAATTATCATCAAAAGGTGCACTTTTGTTTTATCGATCGCAAAGAGTACAATTTATTAAAAAACTTAAAAACTTTTTTTTCTGTTACTCAAGACCTTGAACAAAATATTTATGTCAATTTTTACCATGAATTTATCTATTTTATTTATTTATTGAGGGGGGTGCCGCTAATTGAGGGGACCATTGAGACTACTCGTTCCCTCAATAGCACCCGGACAAGCTCAAGTTTTACGTTTGTCCCCTAGATGGCACCTTTTTTATTTACTGTTTTTTCGTGTTTACCTTGATAATTTCACCGGTGTTTACGCATAAAAATGTTTGAATATCATCTTCACACAGTTTTAAAAAAGTTTGGTGAGTTGATGTGTGCAGAATGTTTATATATGAGCTTTCAAAGTTAACCTAAATGGGTGCAGTGTCGTCATCAGGGCGGTTTTAAAAGCACCGATAGCGAAGCGAAGCGTAGCACGAGTGATTTTAATAAGCCCTGGTGACGTGCTGCACCCGTTGCATACTATATTTTATCACACGAATTGCGTGGAGGCTCGATTTTGCGTACGCCGCCTAAAGTTAGGTTAGGGCTAGCGTGCGTAAAATCGAGCCTTCAGTCTCCACCCATTAGTGTAATAAACCTTTTTTTGAGCAAATACGTTTTGAGCAAATTATGATAATGAGTGGTCGATGTATTCGAGATCATCAATATGTTGAAGAATACTCACTACTTTTGTTTATGAATTAAATTTCTGACCTTAGGCAGCAACAATTGAAGGTTATCAAAGTTTTACCAAAATTTTTAAGAATAAAAAATTATTATTTTAAAATATAACTGCAAGCTAGAAAAATAAATTTAATTTCAGTGGATGTGTATACCATTTGCATGGTCGCACGAAAAAGTACTTCCTCTAAGCTCGATGGATGTTGATTGGATAGGTACAATCAAACCAAAGGAATATTGGTATTACTTAGACTACGGATTGCTTTTAATTTTTGGTGGCATTCCGTGGCAAGTTTACTTTCAAAGAGTCTTATCTTCTAAATCTGCCGGAAGAGCTCAACTACTAAGCTACGTAGCTGCTGTTGGTTGCATTCTTATGGCCATCCCTCCTGTTCTCATCGGTGCTATTGCCAAAGCCACTCGTGAGTCTCTTTACTAATAATAATATTTAAACAATACCACGCATCAGACCGATTTTATCTCAAATTTTCAAAACCTACAGTTGCGATCTCCGATTTATCTCAAAATGAAATATGTCTCTTCTTAGATTGTATGAAAAGAGACCTCCATTTCTGGAAAAACTTTCTTTTCGAGTTAGCCGATATCGAAGTTTTCTAATAAACTGATGACTTTTTAGAAAAATAAAAACTTTTTTTTCTAACCATCGCCATTTTGTTAAAAATTAATATTTTCTTTAGTTTTTTTGTGATCATGATATAAAATTCGTTGCGTTTTGAAAAACCGTTTGAATTTTTCAAAAATTTTCAAAATAAAAAAAATAATGGCCATCTTACAAAAAATCAAAAAACTTGATTTTCTCAAAAATATCATCTTTTTTTTTGCACAAAAATTTTTTTACTTATAAGTTAACTTATAAGCAATATTTCCCAAAAGCTTCTTCAACGTGGTAGGCTCCATATACAATTTTCAGTAATACCGGGTGATAGCTGAATTTGAATGCTTTTCAATGATATTTTATTTTATTTGAAAATATTAAGTTATCCTTGAGTTTTTAAAATGAAGCTGGCACTGATCACAGTTCGGCGCTTTGTCACGAAGACGGATTGTTAAAAAAAAAAAAAAAAAAAAAAAAAACAAAAAATTATATCAAGTGCTTATAACTTAAGGCCTTATTAATATTTTCAAATAAAATTAAATATCATTAAAAAGCGCTGAAACTCTTAAGGAGACGGTTTGTCCTTTGGGACCTGGATTTTCATGAAACTTTGCTCACAGCTTTTATTCATTTATTCATCATAAAAACAAGCCCTCCAGTGTTCTTTTTCTAGAATGGGCCTTTTTTCACCTACTTCCCATATAAGCCTGTGTTAAAAAATAGACTGTTTCCAATAAAAAGCCGTTTTGGCCTCGTTTTCAAAAAATTCCTACTGGGGCCGTATTGCACTTAGAAAAATCTGGAACATAGCATTTTTTTTGGTTTTTCTAAGTACATTTGAAAAAAAATTATTAAAAAAATTTTTTGAACGATTTCGTCCATGTATATTGTAACTCAAATTGACCAAAAATTGGCTTTAGAAACCTTAATTTTTCATGGATAAAATTATTCAAAAAATGTTTTGAATAATTTTTTTTCAAAAGTACTTAAAAAAGCAATAAAAATGCTAGGTTCCAGATATTTCTAAGTGCAATACGATCCCACTAGGAATTTTTTGAAAACGAGGCCAAAAACGGCTTTTTATTGGAAACAGCCTACTTTTTAACACAGGGTTATATGGGAAGTAGGTGGAAAAAGGCCTATTCTGGAAAAAGAACAGTGAAGGGCTTGTATTTATGATAAATAAAAGCTGTGTGCAAAGTTTCATGAAAATCCAAGTCCCAAAGGACAGACCATCTCTTGTCAGTTATCACCTAACGTTACTGAAAATTGTATGTCGTCCTTCCACGCCGACAAAATGGCGTCAATGTCCTTAAACTAATATGGGCAGAAAATGAAAAATCTCAATTTTTAACAAAATGGCGATGGTTTGAAAAACTAAAGTTTTTATTTTTCTAAAAAATCATCATTTTACCTGAAAACTTCGACATCGGATACCTCAACAAGAAAGTTTTTTTTCTGGAAAAACTATGATAGAAGTCTCTTTTAATACAATGTAAGAAGGATAAATCTGTGATCCCAACTGCGGATTTTGAATTGAGATAAAATCGGTCATTATTTAGGGATCGTTCAAAAACTACGTAGCTTTATTTGAGTCGATTTTTGCCCCCCCCCCCCTCTCGTGGCCTACCGTAGATTTTATGAAACCCCCTCCCCCTATAACGTAGCCTTTTTCCAATCATTAGTTTTTTTTTTTTTTTTTTTTTTTTTTTTTTTTTTTTTTTTTATAAGCGGAAGGTGTGACTAGAGTCCCAGCGGCCCTGGGGTCGATTCTCGCTCATTACTATTCGACTAAAGCATATAACGCTGTGAAAAAATAAATTAAAGGGCTAAAAGCCCGTAAATAAAATTAAAATAAAGTAAAAATAAAATAAATAAGCTTATTTAATTATGTTAATTGTAATACTGGAAACAATGAAATAGAATTATTAAATTGTACAATTTATTGAAAAAATAACTTCTTTATTTAAATAAATATTTTTATCAATTTTTAAGATTAACTCATTATTTTAGGTATTTGAATTTAAGAAAAATAAAACACATAAACTGTAGTAAGAAAATTTTTTTGTATAAAAAAAAAATAAAAAAAAACATTTTAGTTAATTTTTATAAATTATGAGTATTAATTTTGTAATTACTAAATTTGAATTCTCAACTAATTTTTTGCTGAAAAAACTATATTCATCGAGACGTACCAACATCATGCAATGTGGAATTGACTTATAAAATCACATTGGAAGGGCTACGTTACCTAAATTAACCCCCCCCCCCCCCGCTAAAAAGGGAACGTAGTTTTCGAACGACCCCTTATCCTTGATTTAAGTTTGCGAGCAGTGTCGTTTGCACGGACCTCTCATTGGGAAAATGATATGATTCTAATTCATGTTATAATGCATACCGATAGTAATTTAATTATAATGTGAATTACTCTCAAAATACATTCTCGTTTTAGTAAATAGATAAAATTACACTTCAGTGTACTTAAAATGTGCAATTTAGGTTATAGATAGCCGTTCCCATTTCAACTCGTAGAAAGCTCTTGAAAAATTTTTTTTTTCAATGTCCCAAGCTATATAAGTTTTCAATAAAAAAAGAGGTTTTTTTTGGTAAAAAAAGGGCTGATCTAGGATTGCGCCCAAATCCCTAAAATAAACAAGAATTTTGCCAGGATTGGCAAAACGGCGCGCATTGTTTTAAAAAATAACCCGTTAGTGTTTTATTAAAAATCAATTTTTTTCTCACGTTTGTATTAATTCACTGTTCAAAATCAAAAGTTCTGACGAAAAAGGCTTGGCAACATGGGAGTAGTTTTTGTAAGGATTGCGCCCATTTTCAGTGAAAGTTGAAGGGGAGGAGTTTGGGCGCAATCCTTATACAAAACACATGTTTGGGCGCAATCCTGGTTCACCGAAAAAAAGAGACTGCGATCTTCGTATAGCGATAACTTGAAGTATATTTTCGGACCCCCCCCCCTTTTTAACTCTTTTGTTTGCTCCACTTTTTGAATCCTTTATTAGTTTTTTGATCTACTAGTTTTTTCCTGATCTCAAAAAACTGAAAAGTACGGATTTTTAAAAGTCGCGTTGACTCGAAAAATGCATCTTCGATTTTTTATTAATTTTAGTATTTTTTCTAATTCAAAAAAGCTAAGTTTTTAGCCCAATATACTTACTAAAATTTTTCATTTATTTTTAATGAATTTTTTTTTAATTTGTACTATCTTTTTTACTTTTTGAATCATTTCAACCGCTGCTTGTCTCATAGTTTGTGACTAATAATTTTGGTCTTTGTAATTTTGATGCGTTAAAAACTAAAGTTTCGGTCAAAAACTTTCGAAAGAGTATTTTATGTTTGAATATTTATTATGAAAAACGAATTTTTTAATATAGAGTTGTGTAAAATAAGCCTATTTACTGTATCTTTTTGAAGCGTAGCTTCTATACTTATGAAAAAATTATTACTTGAAACTGCATAAATTAAAAGTATCTGGTTGGAGTCAAAATTGTGTTTGTGGTTAGTACTGCTCTGCTAAGAACCTTAGCCGATTCTTCAGTTAAGGTTATTAACGCTCAGCTAATCTCTTCACTGAATTTTCACTGAACTTGCCTACGCAATGTCTATAATGACTTCAGTTTTGGTTTAGCTAGTAATTAAAATATTGTCAGGTGGTTAAATCAATAAGGAGATTAGAAGTAAAAAAATAAATACAGGACCCACCATTAGTCTTAGCAGTTTTAAGTGTCACCTGCGATCCCCGTTTTTACAGCTTGCGATCGACCTGAGAGATATAAAGCAATCCATCTGAAGACGTTGCTTGAGAAACCTAGAGAAACCTTGGAGTTTTGTCAAGTCATTTGTCTCTCTTCTATGCTTGTACGGATGTCATCAGCCAGTTAAGCAACGCAGACCGAGTGCTATGAATTGACTTGAATCCAGTCTGAAGACTGTCCACCAGACCCTCAGCTTCAACAAATGTCGAAATCTGGCCATAGACCAGTCTTTCGAGGATTTTGAAAAGAAGCAGAGAAGAGAGATTGGAAGAAAATCACTAAGGCCGATTCGGAACGGAGTTTTGTTAAACGGGATCACGAGTAATTTGTTCCATTGACAAGGAAAACTAGATGTTGACAGAGAATGGTTCATGTTGGAACAAACAAAGGGGCCTATGGTTGATAGTGACGATTTGATGAAGCTTTATGGGAGATGGTCGATGCCCACCACTAGTGACATCGACCCATTGAAGCTTTTACAACATCCTGCACAGATATCTCAGAAAATTCTACCGGCCATCATCCCCTCTTCTTCCCAGTTCCTGATCCTGGAAATGTGAGTTTGGAAGTGGTAGGAATTAAAGACAGCGACGCGAAGTGAGCGTTGAGTTCCTCTGCAATGAAGCCAGCCAGGTTGATGTCTGATTTACGAGAAGTGCCCAAGTGACGGAGATCTTCCCAGATCTGTCGGTGATCGCTCAGGTCGAAGTTATGACCCATCGAATATAATTATGAAAATTTTCGATGCTCCAAACACGTAGAGTGCAAAATGCTCACACGAGGAGGAATCATTTTAACTCACATGTACAATACTATATTTTATTACACTATTGCTTGGAGGCGAGATTTTACGTACCCCGCTTCAGGTTAGCGTGCGTAAAATCGAGCCTTCACGCACTAGTGTAATAAAATTACATATTATGGGAAAGGTCTTGATTTTAGCGTATAAAAGTGGTAGTAGTTAGCCAAGAGCGATTTGTGAATGTAAAGGGCCACACCACCTCCACGATGGTTACGTTCAATTCAAGTATCACTGCCATGCAATTTTTGACCGCCAAACAGTCAAAAATTGAATAAGAAATGATGTTCTTATTTTGAGGGCCAGCTGGAAGTCGGCAAATCAATTTGAACCTTAAGTAAAGGGATCAAGCCTCCCTTGGAACAGCCCTTTTTAGGAAGTAAAAGATTTTTGACCGTCAAACAATCAAAAATTGAAGTTTTTATAACGAGGGCCAGCTGGAAGTCGGCAAATAATTTTGGATCCTTAGTAAAGGGGTAGAACATGTCTTGGGACGGTCTTTTTTAAAAAGTAAAAGATTTTTCTCTGAGAATCTATCAAAATTGAATTAAAAATGATGTTCTTATTGCAAGGGCCAGCTGAAAGTCGGCAAATTATTTTGCACTCTTAATAAAGGGATCGAGCATTCCTTGGGGCAGTCCTTTTAGAAAGGCAAAAGCTTTTTCACCGAGAAACTATCGAAGAGTTTATATTATAATACTTCCAGCTGGCCCTCGGAATAAGAACATCATTTCTTATTCAATTTTGGATAGTTTGACGGTCAAAAATCTTTTACTTTTTAAAAAGGACTTTCCCAAGGAGGGCTTGATCACTTTACTTAAGGTTCAAATTGATTTGCCGACTTCCAGCTGGCCCTCGTAATAAGAACTTTATTTCTTATTCGATTTTCAATAGTTTGACGGTTAAAAATCTGTTACTTTTTAAAAAGGACTGTCCTAAGGAAGGCTCGATTCCTTTATTGAGGGTTCAAAATGATTTGCCGACTTTCAGCTGACCCTCGTGATAAGAACATCATTCTTTATTCAATTTCTGATTGTTTAATGGTCTAAAATATTTTACTTTTCAAAAAGGACTGTCCCAAGGAAGGCCCGATCCCTTTATTAAGGGATCAGAACAAATTGCCGACTTACAGCTGATCGTTGGAACATGAATTTGACTTCTGATTGGATTATAGTTGGCGTTACGGTAAAAAATCCTTTGCTTTTTAAAAAAGACCGTCCCAAGACCTGTTCTACCCCTTTACTTAGGGATAAAAATGATTTTATTTGCTTTATTCGGAGTCAGAAAAATTTGCTGACTTGCAGATGGTTCTCGCAAGAAGCATTTTACTTTTTATTTAATGCCAGTTAGTTTTACGGTAAAAAATCTTATGCTACTTAAATTTTTTTTTAATTTCATTGTTTCTAATTTAATCCACATTATTACAATTAATCTTTTTAATTTACGTTTAAAGTGAGTGATTCAATGGTACTCCACGATAAAGCCACCACGCCGCCCGTCTTCGTTAAAAAATTTACGGTTATGTTTATGTTCGCTCGATTCTATACTTCAATATGTATGCACTGTAGTTTTTCCATTCCATTTTTCCCAACCTATATTTTTAAATATTGTTCTTGCTTTCAATCGTCAATTACATAAAATATAATTTTTTTAGAACCATACTATCATAATAATTAGGAATCAGCGAAAAATAATAAATCTGAAATTTTTCGGCTGGCATATCCTGATGAATCACGGTTTATGTGGATCTTATTTCCTGCTGCGCGCTCCGAGGATGGTGAGGGTAGGTGAAATAGGTTGAGGTTTATAAATGAGTGAGATGTACTGAATAAGTGCTGGCTTGAGCGATGTAAGATCCATTCCAGTAGGCATATGTTCGGCGAGAGATAAAGTGTGGAGCTTACCCTTCTCAAGTTTACCTTGAATTACCTGCAACAGTAGCGCTCATGAGCTCAGAATTTCAAGTATGGGGATGCTTAGAAAATCGCGGCATTGGGGCGCTACTGGCAATGGCCTCCTCTCCCAGCAGTTTGGCAACTCCTTAGAATTTTCAAGCTTTTGCTTGATCTCATCCAACTCTCGCTTGACCTCTTCAAGTTCATCTTCAGCTTTGTCCTTTCTCTCCGCAAGCTTGGGAAGTTCATCCAGCCCCTGGAGCTTTCCATCAAACTTTTCATCGAATCGAGAGTTAGAAGTGTCGTAAGATGTTTTATGGGTAGTGATTTCCATCAAGATATTGTTGAGTGAGTCATTCACAACAGTGGTTGAAGTCGATTCATTCAGCAATGAGGTCGATTTACTTGAGGAGAACATAGCGTCACTGTTAATGTTTATTTTGTATATATTTCTATAATAAATTACAGTTTAAGTTGCGATATAGGAAAAATTTGAGTTTGGCTTTAAGATGAGCCTTTTCTCAGACTCATAAAAAATTTTCATTAAAATTTGATTATTTTCGCGATCAGTAGACATACATACATAAAAAAATTAAATAATATTAAAATCCTTAAAATAATGACGTCATCAACTAAAAGGTTATTGACGACATGTCATGACATACAAAATATCAGTCAAATTGCAGTTCCGCAAGCATTAATTTTAAAGTCACCTTCAATTTTAATTGTTCAATTGAAAAATTTTTAAGAAACAATTTTGTGTGAATGTGAAATTTTTATTCAAAACCATGTGCGTGAAATAATTTATAATTTGAGTTAACTTTCGAGAAAAAAATACAAACTGCAAAATCAGGTGGTCTTAACCTAACTTTTCTCTTAAAAAATATACGAACGCAGCTTTAATTGACTGAATGAATATTAAAATGCAAAAAAAAAACATTTGATTTGTTCATTTAAATGCTTTTTTTACCAAATATAGAAAAAAAAAAAATTCACTTTCTTGGGGCCCCTTCACTTGATACGGCCCTGCTCTCGTGAGCTTCACGATCTCGATCGACAATCGGCTGGATCGAATCCGGATATGAGCGCAATTCATCGCATCCGATGGCATATTTCTCTCAAAAAACTTTTTTTTCAATTTTTTTTCATGAAAGAAAGGGTTGTAAAAGAGATCAGAACCATAACTGTACACTGGGAAAAAATTGAGTTGCAGCGCCCCCATTTGTCCGGTACTACTGTTCGCAACAGTTTGGGAAAAATATTTCTCGTGGTGGGGAATATATTGCCCACCCCGAGAAATATTTCTCTCAAACTGTGGAGCAGCGCCTCTTACGGCAGACCCGACAAATTGTTTTCGCTGCGTTTTTTCCGTATGTGGGCAGAATATTACCCGTAGCAGTCAGCAGCACACGGAAAAAATAAAATCCTTGCAGCGTAGCTGAATTCAGCGATATGACGATGCGAACAGTTAACGACGCTCCAACGCAGACTTTTCATCGTGGCGAGGCAAAGTCTGCGTTGGAGCGACGTAAAGTTAGCTATAGCATGCCTTCCTTACCAACAGCTGTAGCAGAGCTCGACTCACGCTTGACGCTTGTTTACTTGTGTACTTACTCTCTGCTATCGCGGGTTTACGGCAGCATAACTATAAAAAAATGTATTTATTGATAGTTGTAATTAATTTAAGTATTTTTTATATCAGTATTTTTATCACCCGCGATAGCAGAGAGTAAGTACACAAGTAAACAAGCGTCAAGCGTGAGTCGAGCTCTGCTACAGCTGTTGGTAAGGAAGGCACGCTATAGCTAACTTTACGTCGCTCCAACGCAGACTTTGCCTCGCCACGATGAAAAGTCTGCGTTGGAGCGTCGTTAACTGTTCGCATCGTCATATCGCTGAATTCAGCTACGCTGCAAGGATTTTATTTTTTCCGTGCAGCGTCCTCTACTTTTGGGACAGCTGACTCTCAACTTTTTCCCAGTGTACACTTTAAGAAACTGATTTACTTTTTGATTTTAGAAATGAACCATAAAATGCTTAAAAAATTTAATTTCGTAGTTTTATAAAGAATAAACAAGAAAAAACCATTTTTATGTTGCAGCGTGGAATGAGACAGGATATAAGGGTCCTTATCCGCTAACATCGACTGAAACAAGTATGATTCTCCCAATGGTGCTGCAATACCTCACGCCAGATTTTGTCTCGTTTTTTGGTTTAGGAGCTGTGTCAGCAGCTGTAATGTCTTCTGCAGATAGTAGTATTCTCTCAGCAAGCTCTATGTTTGCAAGAAATGTCTATAAACTTATTTTTCGACAAAGAGTAAGTATTTTCACCGGTTATTATTTTAATGAAAAAGAAAGAAAACGACTGTGAACTTATGACTTTTTGCACCTTTAAAAATTCCATTGCACTTTTGACCTGGCTTTTGACAAAGTTTATCATAACAGCATGGTTGGAGATGATAGTAACAAATTACGATGGATTCTTTTGTTTACTTGAAGACATCAGATGTAACTTGGGACTCTTTGCACTTTTAAAAATTTTATTGCACTTTTGACAAAGTTTATCATGAAACGATGGTTGACGATAATAAAAAAATTACGGTGGGTTTTTTTGTTTGGTTAAAGGCATCAGAAATGGAGATAATTTGGGTTATGAGAACGGGTATCGGTGTAGTTGGGATCTTGAGCACAATAATGGCTTTGACCATACCATCGATTTATGGTCTTTGGTCAATGTGCTCAGACCTCGTCTACGTGATCCTTTTCCCCCAACTGCTGATGGTCGTGCACTTCAAGCCTTATTGCAATACCTATGGAAGTTTAACAGCCTACATCATAGCCTTCCTCGTGCGAGTCAGTGGAGGCGAGCCAATTATGGGTTTGCCTCCGTTGATTCACTACCCAGGTTACAACGAGGTAACTCAAGAACAGATGTTTCCATTTAGAACCATGGCCATGCTTATATCGCTCGTCACTCTGATTGGAGTGTCGTACGGGACGCAGCATGTCTTTCTCACTGGGAAACTTGCCCCAGGATATGACATATTCCGATGCGTCGTCAACATACCTGAAGACGTTGAAAGGGTTGGTCCTGATCCTGCTGAGGTAAGTTTATAAACGCTTTTACTTAACTTTCTGTATAGGTTTGTCCAAGAAGTGACTGTATAAATCAAACTTCACGGTATCAAAATAAAATCAAAGTCATGGTTATAAAGTTTTATTATGAATTATAAAAGTTTCTGATAATTAAAAATAATAATAAAAATAAAAAATAAAAAATATTAAATTCTTAAAATAAAAGTTTTTGGATGCTGTTTTTAAAAATTATTCTAAAAACCTTCACACTCGGTCGTGTAAACGTGTTCATACGTTTTGAATTTATTGTAGGAGTGAAATTTAACCGCAAAAGTTTTTCGATAGCTACTGAAATAAAAAATACTTAAATACAAAAATTAACTGCTGTAGAGTAATTTTTATTTTTAAATTAGATTTTTTCATTTGTAAATAAGAAATGTTTTATATTTGATTAATGCAAAGTTGGAATAATAATTATAATCATAAGCTAAAGGGTTTGAAATAAAAATAAATAAATAAAAAATTATTTTTAAAGGTCAATTCAAAGTGACAGGTAGTGACAGGTAGTGCATTTGTACATCTTTGAAGTAAATTTTGACATAATAAGATTTAAATATAAACATACTAATAGCACACATAAAAAGCTCCAAAAAAGCTTCACAAAGAAATAGCTGTGACGAGTGGGACCGTGGAACGGAAGTGGTTTTTTTCTCTCATTAATCAAAAAAATTATATTATTGGCGATACAACCACCGAAGAATTCGTCTGCTTGAGTCGGTGACGGCCTTAAGAAAAGTATATCTATATAAAAAAAACATGAAGATGATCTCCATGGAGTTTTCGGTGCAGCAGCGACTTCAAAATGATTTTACTAAAACACTAAAAGCATACATGGTTAAAAAAGTGTTTCAGATTATTCTTGAGGGTTTAAACTTTATCTCATGACACGAATTTTTTTGTTTTATGAGCTTAAAATTACGATAAGCTTGAAAAGCTGTTTAACCTCCTATGCTGCTAGCAGACGAACTTCTGTGGTTGTATCGCCAATACTAAGAAAAAATGGACATTAATCTCTAATAATAATTTTAAATAAAAACCAGTGTGACGGGTGGAACACGTACGACAATAGCTAATACATAATGAACATCTTTCTGACAAAACAGTTAAAGAATGATTTTTTTTTCATCTTGAAGAAGAAGGTTTTTGAGTATTTTAGCCCCGATTTAAAGGGGTAAAAAAATTGAACTGAAAATAAAAAGTATCTGAGGAAAATTTGTGATTAAAAATGGATTAAGGGAAAAAGTAAAAAAAAAAAAAATGGGGTCTGGGTGTTCCAGGGCGAGCAAATGGCAGTTTTGGCGGCTGGAGTTGGCAGGCTTTACGGCAGTAAAGACGAATCGAACGGTAGAGTGAATCCAGCACTCGAACCGGACTACGACATGGAGCCGGATTATCCAACGGTGGACCAGACGGGCAGAGTCGGTCAGAGCGGCTTCGTCGGCGGTGGTGGTGGAACCGCAGGGTCCCATCAATATAATCCCGTTACCACCGCCGACGGTGCAGCCCTCGGCTCGCGGCAGGCCCAGAACACCGCCTTTTAATCGCTGGTTCCGTGATCGGATGCTGTGACCAACAATAAATACGGTGACGTGACCTTTTTTTCTATTAGGTTTTTTCATTTAAAATAGCTTTTACTTTTTTTTTCATTTTAGGGTGCTCGATATACTCTATTTTATTTAATATCTTATGCTCCCCCGGTTTACGAAAGATTCTCGTTTACTGACGTTATTATTGTACAGCTTAGCTGCTCTGGTGTTTATTGATTTTTAGTTGACCTAGAGACTACTGATGTATGTTTATACGAGTCATTCGGACCAACTATCAATCGATGCGACCCCTTATAATTGGATCGAGAATGCAACCCTTTTCTATATCATTCAATCTGTTAGTGACTGAAACTTTTTTTTTCTTCTTAGTTCAAGAATTTTCTATCCATAAACATTGAACTATTTTCACTTTTTTTAATAAACATTTTTTTTTTCTCTCTCTTACTCTCTCTATTATCATAAAAACAAAGAGATTTCCAACCAATGTTGTTTATTTTTTTGACTAAAAGATTTTTTTAATAAAAAAAAGAGAAAAAGAGAAAAAAAAGATGAACCAATTTTTTTATTCAAATTATTCATTTTAATTTTATTTGATTGATTGTTTTTCCACTAAAACAAAACAATTTAAAAATGTTTGCTTTTTATATTTAATAATTTTTACTACATTGTTGTTATGTTTCTACAAGGTCGCGTCGCCAATTAGGCCTAGTAATCGTTTTTGTTTGAAATGAATATTAACATATTAATGCATTCATAGTCTACAAATTGCTTCATAATATTTTATGTTGAAAAATTATATATTTATATTGGCCGATCCGCCAATCACGTTATTTAATGTAAAGTTTTTTTTTACAAAACACTAATTTTATATTTAAAAAAATTCAAATTTAGAACTGATGCATAAAATGGGCGTATTTGAAAATGTCGAAAATTATCAAACAAAAATTTTTTTACAAAATTTGAAAAAAAAAGAAAAATCTTTTTTTGCAAATGTGAATAAATTTTACGAGAAAATGAAAATTTAATGGGAATCGTAAGTAAAAAAATTTTTAACTAACAATTTTGAAACTGCCCTTATTTTCAAATGATTCAATTTCGAATGAAAAATAATTCTTTTCAACAAAATTTTTGTTTAAAATTTCAGAGTGTTTTAAAAATAAGTTGGCACCGATATTTTTAAATAAGCTCAGTAAAATAAGGTAATCACGGTTTTACTTAATGTTATTGAGTTTTTAATAGATTTTAGCGTGAATATTATAATTATTCATTTTTTAAATCTTTTTTTTCGTAAAAAAAAAGATTATCTACGACAGTTTTGTAGAATTTTTATTTCATTTTAATCTATTGCTGCCTTCTTTCCAATTCATAAAATTACTACGTTGTATTCCCTTTTTTCCTTCTCATCAAAGACATTCAAAATTTCAGTAAAATTTTAATTTAAATACTTTATTTTTTGAAATTAAAAAAATGGCCTCGTAACAGTATTTTGAAATTATAAAAGCCGTGATATTTTGATCATGACATAATATAATGATTGACGTAATCAAAATAAAAATTTAGCAAAGCGGGCGATTAGCATCTAATAAAAACAATATGGAACTATCTATAAAAAAACTTCAAAATAGTAACAATATTTTGCTCAAGCTTAAAGTGAAAAAAGTATATCATAAATTTTGAATTACATTCATGTAATTTTTTTGAATTTAAAAAGAAGTGATAAATTTAATTGCCGAGAAAGAGGGTGCTTTTCATATGCAATTTTTTTATGAACGCTGGTCGTCTCTGTTGCTTTCAAAGTTCCTTTTACTAACGTAATTTAAAAGTATAAATGGTAAATTGTACTTAGTAAAGTTATCCTATGTACAAGTATAAATATATATATATATATATATAACTTAAATAATTGTTGAAAACTCAATTGATATTAAACCATAAATACTTTGGTTTTATAAATAATTTAAAAAAATTTTTGTATAATTTAAAAAAAGCTTTCTAATTATAGAAAACGACTCAAAAAATTGTATATTATTTGGACCACCATATATGTTTTCATTAATTAAACAGATTTTACATCTTAAATGCAACTTTAAGTTTATTTTTTTATTTTTTTTATTAATTTCTTTTCTTTTTTTTTTTTTAACTAACTATTTTTAAATTCGAATATTTATAAAAAAATTACTGAAGTTTGATGCTGATAAACTTTTTGATTAAAAAATTTTTTTTAATAAACCGTATACAAACTTATAGACTTAAAAAAATACCGTGATTAAACCTTGTTTTTTTTTTTAAGTTATTTACATTTAAAACGGGAAATATCTATTTTTTGTTCCAATTATTAACATACCTACAAAAGTTATACTGAAAAATTTGTATTTTGGAGAAGGGAGGTGGAGGGGACGAATAAAATCCAAGCTTAAAAGATGTGTGCACTTATAATTATTGGCTGTGATGATATTTTTGATTATCATAGATTAGTTTCAAATCAATTAGCTGAGCGTAAGGTATTTTTAGATATTTTTATGTTGAAAGCTTTTACACGCTCGATTACATTAAGTTCACTGGAGAATGTTTTGAATAAAATGTTTTTTTCTCTTCTTATAAGTTTCATTTACGACCATTTTCATATTTTTTGTTTGCCACACCAATTTTTAAATTTTTTTCAATCAAACATTATAATAACAAATTACTGACATTATGAATTTCTTTTTCAAGTATGAGTTTTTAAGAATGAATTATATTCAAGTTAGAGTGTAAATTTTTTTATATCTATAAAACTATTCCTACTACGCAATTTACAAAGACTAAATTTCAGATAACTTTGTGTGTGAAAATAATTGGTGATCTTCAATAATAGTAATAACAAATAAAATATTTTTCTAAATAAACATACTGGCGGATCAATCTTCAGCAAAGCTTGTTGAGTTTATTAAAATATAGCTAAAAGATTTTGTGTAGAATGTACGGGGAAAAAAAATAAAAAACAATAAACTTGTTAACAGTATAAGTAAGTCTAGCTGGCGCTGACCGTTCGTACAAAACTCTAAAAAATTTAGATATTTTAAAGAGTGAAAAAGGTTTACTTATATTTTTTTATATTTGTACAATTGTTTTATTCGGTTGAGTTTCATATTAATAATAAGAAAAAAATATTTATTTCAAGTAAATTAACCATTCTGTTTTTATTAATACGCTTTAATGTATCATATATACTTTATTGTTTGAAAATTAAAAAATTTTTTTAATAAATTTAATAACAAGATTTTAATGAAACAAAAAAGTATACATATCAAAAAAAACAAATTTTAGTCAATAAAAAAATATATTTAATGAAAAATGAAAGTATTTACGAAAGTGAAAAGTAGAAATTTGCTTATAAAAAAAATTAAAGAATTTAAAGATGGAACGGTAGCATAGTATTTATCACTGCAAAATGAAAGTTAATAAATTATAAAAGTATAAATATACACACAATTGCAAATATAAAAGTTGCATTGTGAAAGAGGAATTGGAAAAAATAAAGTCTATATGCATGATTAAATTTATTGTTTACGAAAGAGTGTTAAAAATGCTTATTACTGTTGATACGTTACCTAAATTTATGTTTAATTAATCGATGAATCTAGGGGTACATAGACAAGTACACGAAAACCGCTTTGCATTCGGAAAATTTCATGAAAATACATTAAAAACTTTTGTTTTCTTCAATATCCCAAATAACCCATTTGACTCAAGCAATAATACTCCTTTTTAACTGAAAACTAACATACGTTAGAAAAATCCTCAATAAATTTATTTTTTCATAGAGCTCCGCTTACGCGAACTGGTTTTCGCCTGCGCGACTATGTGTCCTGCGACACTTCAATAAAAGCATACATTAGTAAAAATAATGCTTTGATCATTATATCATCTATCATTATTTAAGGTTTGTTTAATGTTGATGATGTCGTAAACAATAGTAAATAAATACTCATTGTTAAACAACCACTGTTTTGAAAATGTTAAATGATAAGTCGTCGAATCATCGAATATAAACTGATTATTTTTAGCTATTGTTGGTAATTAAAATAAAGTTGCCACTGTACAGATGTTTAAACAAAATAAAATATAATATGTGTACATAAAATTCGTACTGTTTGTTGTCAAACTAAATTTTTTTTTTTTTTTTTTTTTTTCCGTCACTGTTGAATGTTATTTAAAAATTTTAATTAAAAAATTAAATGTAATTAAAGAAAAATTGATTCAACCATATTTTTACAACAGTTTTATTCTTTAAAAAAAAAAAGAATTTTATTTGAAAATTTATCTTTTTTTTTAGTTTGTTAAAAATGAATTTTGAAATGAAAATATAATATTTCTTTAAAAATAAAAAAAGAATCAGTTTAACAATATGAAAGTATTTAATATATTTAAATGTTATTAATTGAATTATGTGAATATTAAAACAAAATTGTGAGTGTTTGAGTAAGTTAATAACGAGTTGTTTAAATTATGACAAAAGTAACTAAAGCATTTAAAAAAGTATGATCTTCCCCTGCGAGAAATTTCCGCCAGAATATTGCCAGACAGTGGGCAGATTTAGCGAAATTGGGCAGAAATTTAGTAGGGTTAATCGCCAGATTCTTGACAGAAGGCCAATGCTTTACGCATAGGGATTCTGGCAAGCTATAGCCTAAACCTTTTTATTTTAAATTGTAACATTGATTACTAACAAAAATATGTTCAGTTTCATAACTTGACTCTGAAATTTTTCTTTTTTTTTTTTCCTTATGTTGAACATTTTTCTCATCCATTTTGATGTAATTTTAAAATATTATTCACACAATACCAGCCCTGCTGTATAGCCACACGTGTGGCATACGTGTGCCACACGTACAATGGACTTGAACAAATTTTTTTTCTTCTTCTATATATTTTAACACCTATGGAGTCAGGGCGGAGACCTAGTGCATAGGATAGCGATTACAACCTGGACATGATTTCCCCAGGAAGTTTTGACTCCGGAGGGGCCAGGGCGGATACCTGGTGCACTTGGTGATATTGACGCCTTGGAGATGATTTCCCCAAGAAGTTTGGACTCCGGAGGGGTCAGGCTGAACACCTGGTGCACCTGGTGATACTTACGCCTTGGAGATGATTTCCTCAGGAAGTTTGGACTCTGGAGGGGCCAGGGCGAATACCTGGTGCACCTGGTTATACTGAGGCCTTGGAGATGATTTCCCCAGGAAGTTTGCACTCCGGAGGGGTCAGGCTGAACACCTGGTGCACCTGGTATTAATTACGCCTTGGAGATGATTTCCCCAGGAAGTTAGGACTCCGGGGGGGGTCAGGGCGGACACCTGGTGCACCTGATGATACTTACGCCTTGGACATGATTTCCTCAGGAAGTTTGGACTCCGGAGGGGCCAGGGCGGATACCTGGTGTACCTGGTAATACTTACGCCTTGGAGATAATTTCCCCAGGAAGTTTGGACTCCGGAGAGGTCAGGCTGAACACCTGGTGCACCTGGTGATACTTACGCCTCGGAGATGATTTCCTCAGGAAGTTTGGACTCCGGAGGGGTTAGGGCGTACACCCGGTGCACCTGGTGATACTTACGCCTTGGAGATGATTTTCCCAGAAAGTTTTGATCCCAGTGGGTTCACATCATCAAGTTTACTATTAGGATAGCATCTTCAGAGTTGGGTTATTACCGGGTACACCAAGTATTTTCCCTGGCCCATCCAGGGTCAAAATTTCTTGATAAAATCACCTCCAAGGCGTAAGTATCACCAGGGGCACCAGGTGTCCGCCCTGGCCCCTCCGTGGTCCAGACTTCCTGAGGAAATCATCTCCAAGGCGTAAGTATCACCAGGTGCACCAGGTATCCACCCTGGCCTTCTGGGGAAATCATCTCCAAGGTTTCAGTATATCCAGGTGCACCAGGTATCTGCCCTGGCCCCTCCGGAGTCAAAACTTCTAAGGGAAATCATCTCCAAGGCGTAAGTATCACCAGGTGCACCAGGTGTCCGCCCTGACCCCTCCGGAGTCGAAACTTCCTGGGAAAATCATCTCCAAGGCGTAAATATCACCAGGTGCACCAGGTGTTCAGCCCTGACCCCTCCGGAGTCGAAACTTCCTGGGAAAATCATCTCCAAGGCGTAAATATCACCAGGTGCACCAGGTGTTCAGCCTGACCCCTCCGGAGTCCAAACTTCCTGGGGAAATCATCTCCAAGGTTTCAGTATAACCAGGTGCACCAGGTATCTGCCCTGGCCCCTCCGAGGTCCAAACTTCCTGAGGAAATCATCTCCCTGGCGTAAGTATCACCAGGTGCACCAGGTATACGCCCTGGCCTCTCCGGAGTCAAAACTTCCTGGGGAAATCATCTCCAGGTTGTAATCGCTATCCTATGCGCTAGGTCACTGCCCTGACTCCATAGGTGTTAAAATATTTAGCAAAAGAAAAAAAATTTGTTCAAGTCCATTGTACGTGTGGCTATACAGCAGGGAGAGGTTAGGATTTTCAAACAGCAAGCATAATTCATCGATTAAAAATTAAAATTATATTTCTATAAAATTATTTGATTATTTTTTATCAATTTTGTAACATCGGAGCTGCATGCTGCTGCTCCGATTTGTAAACTAACCTCTCATCAACGCATCTAGCTACATATACATATATGTATATATATAGACATATACATAAAATAATAAGCTTGACAGAATTTTCTGCCCACTATCTGGCGAGCACCCCAGACGTTCTGTTGAAACTTCTAGCAGGGTTCAACAATTGATGACATTCTCTAGTTTTTCGTACTTGCAAATAAAACTTGTCGGGTTATGCGCCCTTTTACGACCATTATGAAATTTTTGCATCATACAAATAACTCTCATTATGGTATAAGTGAGAAACTGTTTATAGCTTGTAAGTTACCGTGAATATGATAAAAATTTCCCCCAAACCAACCACGCTTAAACTAGAGTTATATTAATTGAATCGAAAGCATTTTTTGGAAAACATTCAATTGATAATATTGAGTGCATTTTTTCGATGATTAAAATAAAACATTTCAGTTAATAGTTTTTTTTTTTTTTTTTTTTTTTTTTTTTTTTTTTCGAATAGAAGAATATAAAGTTTAATGTTCAAACAGATGATTAAAATAACGGAGGAAGGTAATTAAAAGTGCTTTCGAGATATCCTATATCGTTTTTAAAGACCCATCATTTATTTTTATTGAACTTGAGATCAAAGAAGATTTATATAGCTTACGGTTAAATGCAATTCACATTCATATTTTTTAGTAAAATTTTGTTGATTATACTTAGATTGAAGATCAATGAACGAAAAAAATAAGAAATTACTTTGTCAATTAAAAAGTTAATTGACCGATAACTAGACGTGTTCTTTATAAACTACAAAAAGTACGACTTAATCGAGATTTTACGAAATGTTATTGTATTAAAAATGTATCATATTTCAGCATGTTATAAAAATACTACATACATTTATATAAACATGTATGGTGTATAATCATATATAAATATACACATACAACAATGTAACTGTAAAACTGCGCAAATGGAAGTAAAGATATGTTGATTGTCAGTGTTAAAAATAAACAGTGTATAAAAATGAATTTTGTTTATTTATTATTAATTACATGTGGTCAGAATCTAATAAAAAATGATTGTCCTTGAATGATACATTAAAACATTAAAAAACATTTATTCTCTTAGCACTGTCATGGATCTGTTCTCAGAGAGCTTTCAACTAAATGTATTCAAAAAATAATCAGTAAGTATTGTAGCTGTAAGCAACTATTGTTGACTCAATACATCAGACCACTACACTGTCCTACAGATTTAAAAACGCAATATCTGCAAAGAAAACCCGTAGCAGATATATTTCAGTTTTAAATCTGTACAGCGTTACACCTCAGACTTTCAGAACTACGACTAAATTAATCAGACAACTCACGTCTCCTTCACCTCAAGCTAAAATCCCATAACCAAATCTGTTGGGCTTATATTCCTCAAGCTTGCAACCCCATAAACGATTACTTCAAGCTTGCAATCTTAAAATTAAAGTAATAAGACTACTTTATCTCAGACTTACATCACTATAACTAGATTTTTGAAACTATCGCACCCCAAACTTACGATAAACTACTACTACTTGGACTTGCTACTAAATATATGAATTCGCCAGAATCCAACACTTTAAGATTTTAACCCTACGATCGAGCTCGTTGAATTTGTCCACATGAAGCTTCACACCAGTGCAACCGAGTTTGCCAGACCACCTTAACACAAGCTTACAGCCCCATAACCGATTTCAGTAGACTGTGATACTTCAGTTTTTCAATTCTATATTTGAATTAGTCAACTGGCAACTGTGAATTAGTTTGAATTACTGATAAAAAAAAAATCAACCCAGTCCTGCTGAATGAACTCCTACGTGTCTTCCGCAGAATAAATGAAAACTCGAGAAAAGGACCCGCAGCCTGCCTCCCCCTTTCGACTAGCCCAGATAACAAGAAGTGGGTCGAAAACCTGCATGCAAACTCCCTGCTAACGCTGTTGCCACTGCTGCGGAACCACCTGTCTGTCAATTTGTTGCTGCTTCGTCTACCAGCAGAAACTAAGCTGTTGCCATCTTTCGGCAGAAATCCGGTCTGCTCCTTGCCGATGCTTACAATGCGAAAAGGTAGACTATATAAAAAAACAATCTCGTGATTTGAAAGCTCAATGAGCTCAATCAATAACAGAACAAATTAATGATAATCTGAATTTAATTGAAGTAGACAATCTCGGAAAAACGAGCTCTAAAAAAGAAAAGGCATGACAGAAAATTAATGGAGCATGTAGGGTTTTTTTTAGTAATTAATTTATTATACTCCGCTCTCGTTGCATACACGAGCTGACGATGGTCGGGTATTTCACACCTGTATTCGCTCCGTGCACGAACGTTTACGTCAACACTTACAGAAAAATCCACGCTGTAAATTCTAAGTGGTATTTTGCTGGTGGCAACACTTACAGAAAAATCCGGCTGAAAATTCGAGGTGGCGCTGCGAACGTGCACATAGCGAATAAGGAAGGAAACGCGAGGCTGTAAACTCCAAATACTATAAACTATCCTACAACTCTGGCTGTCAGACGTGATGCAGAAGTAATTCTCGGTTTTGTGAGTCTCGTAAGATCATCAATGGTGTTGGTTCCAAGCATGTTTTTTGATTTTAACAAAAAAAATTTACATTTTTTTTTTTAAACCACTAAATATTTTTTTATCGAATGACCAAAAAACTGTAATAATCAACCTTCAAACGCATAGCGTGACCTCTAAAACGTCATCATAAAATTTAAAAAATTAAAGTCATTTTTTCATGATAATAAACAATACTTTGGTAAGCTCCGAAGAAATTCAGACTTTTTGGAATAAGTGAACCACCCGAATGAGTGTGCAAATGCAGCAATGATTCTGACAGCCGCTCGACAGAGAAGTTATTCTGCGCTTTTAATTTAAATAAAATCAAGCACTCGATTTTGCTTGTAAAGTTAGAAGTAATAAAGTAATTAAAGAATTACCCTAAGACCCTTTTATTTAACTTTGAATTTGACTTAATTTCCATTTTGAATTGAATAGAATTCCACCGCTAGGAGGCTAACAGTACATGCATAACTCGTAAGTAGATATAGCCGAGCACTCGATCCGTTCATAAGCCCGGAAAACTCCCACTATTCTATCTTGTGTTTGAGGATGGACCAGTTCACACATGCCTTACTGATGCGTCCAGTTGGCTGGCCCGGAACGATAAGCCCAGTAGTAGAGCAAAGAGAGAACGGGCACTTATGCACGAGTGCCCGTTCTCTCGTACCTTTTTGTGCTCCTTCTCTCGTACTGTTTTTGGTCCCACTCTCACGTAATTTTTTTGAGGGTGTCGTGCTAGAGGCTAGCCGCTGCTGGCTAGCCGCTAGCTCTACTCATTTTTAATAATATTTTAATTAATTAATTAATTTTTCACATTTGTTCAATTCATTGATGACATTTGAAAATTATTAATTTAAAATAAATATATGTTATCATAATTACGTATATTAAATATAATGAAGTAATTTTAATAAATTATAAAGTTCTTGTATCTTGAGATCCATTGCTAACTTCACTAAAAATCTCATCCACCTCTTCTCGTCCTTCTCTCGCTTCAATCAACCAGGTCCGACGTTTACCAACCAGCTCTTCATGGCGTGAGCATTCGCCAGTGCGCAAACTACACCTTTCCGAAGGGGGTGGTAGTGACAGGAGAACAAAAAAGTTCTCTCAAGTTTTTTCAAAGATGGACACCAGATTTCATCCACAATAAATTTAGTTAAAAAATTTGCATTGTAAACAAAGATTTAAATATATGTATATATGTATAAAAGAATAAAGGGTTGTTATTTATTTAAAAAAAATGTAAAGTTGAAACTAATGAAATAATTTTTAACATTTAAATATTTTTTGAAAAGTTAATTTTTAAATTAAATAATGTCTAAACAAAAAAATTATAAAATATAGAAAATATAAAAATTAAAAATAGGTTAAAATTCATGAACATTAATAAAAATATAGATTTTCATGAAAAATTCGTGAGGAGCAAGGTAAAAAATTAGCAAAATTGTATCAAAATGATGTAATTTTGAATGTAATGATTTTTAAAATGAGGAGTAAGACAAAAATAACGTAAATATAAGATAAAATCTAATAATTTGATTGTTCCTCAGTGAGGAGCAATACTAATCCAAGTGAACACTAAAAAAACACAAACAGAGGAGCACGTGAGGAGGACTTCGTATCTCGAAAACTAAAAGGAATTTCTTTATAATTCGGCTTCTAAAAGGAAGTGAGGAGCAAAAAACGCATATTTTCATTAAAAATTGACTGCGCCTCAGGATATAACTATATAATATAGGGAGATATTTGTATAGTATATATACATATCTATATATCTTGGTGTCGGATTTTTGGGTCGGTTTTTTTTGTCGTTTCTTACAGATTCACTTCTCATATAAAAAGCTTCGCTTCAATATTATTAAAAATGAGTAGAGCTAGCGGCTAGCCAGCAGCGGCTAGCCCCTAGCACGACCCCAGGTGTACACCCTCAAAAAAGGTACGGGAAAGCGGGACCAAAAACAGTACGAGAGAACGGGCACAAAAAGGTACGAGAGTTCTGACTCAAAAAAGAAGGAGCACAAAAAGGTAAATTTGCTCTCTTTGCTCTACTACTAAGCCCTACCAACCAATTATCCTTTTACCTTCTAACACTAAAAAACCTAACTTATCAACCTAACAACTATAACTATAACATCAACCTTACGCCTACTGATCAACATTGTTAGACAAAACCTGTCATATCGAGTTTCCACAGTACATCTGACCCGGACGGCGTGTTTTATGTAACCTCAAAAACATGGCACGAATGCTTAATTTTCCTTAATTTAATTGTTATTACTGTTTCTTGCGCTTCTACGTATTTATGGTGCTTACCAAGTATAATCATCCAAGATCGTCGTGAAGCTGGATACAAACAACAATCTTTAATTGTACAAAAAATATAATTTTATAATCCAATCTGATAAAAAAACTATAAATTTTATGAAGATCAGTTTTTTATAAAAAGTCTATTGAGTATGTAGCTCTATCCATCATGATTTAAATTGATTTCTGCTTAACAGAGTGGAAACACGGGATCACTGCATTATTTAATTCGCTAGCTTCTCAAGAACAATGGGTAAAATTAGAATTTGTTTTACAGGCATATATTTTTTTTCTTTAGTTTCAAAGGTTATAAATTTGATTGAGAATGAGTGTAGAGAATTTCATTAAAAACATTTTTATTAAATTATATTAAATGGAATTTTAATATAAAAACCTTAAATTTTTTGCTAGTAAAATTCCAAGTTTTATCAAAAAAAAATAAATGAGATCCCAAACAAATAGTATATTGCTTAACTAGGCAGCTGAAATGGGAAGTGTCTCAGATCACATGAAATTGTCGTCCGAGGCGCCGGGAAGCACTACTGACTGTAGCGGCAGCGGCAGAGAAGTAGCACTTCTCGCTCGGAGTGCAGAAAACAAATTTTTTTAGATGAAGTTTTTTATGATTTTTTATGTTTCAAGAATTTGTGATAGTAAAAAAATTTGCAGTATTTTTCATTCCTTTTTTTTCAACCATATACAAAGAGATAAACTTAAACATATGACCATATGTAGATTTTTATATTAGCTGATCCACTGATTTTCATGTTTTAATGAGTTACAAGACGAAATTCTTATTCGTAAGTTAAAGTGTTCATTGTAATATTTCAATTTACAATTTTTTAAATTTTTATTATAATCAATTACTTTTGTTTTCAAGTATTCTCTGGAAGAGTTTAAAAAAAAAAAAAAAAAAAAAAAAAAAAAAAAAAAAAAACAGAAAACGTTGAGTAATTTAAATTTATACTAAAAGCTCAAACCTTTCAACTGATTTATGAATATCATTGAAAGAATTTGTACTCGTTCGTTACACAACGCAATTCATCTTTGGGAGTAGAAATGTTTCTAATTTTAATATATAGTTCTTTGAATCTTTATTAAAATTAACAAATCTTATTTGAGCAATTCCATTCGTGATTTTGACATATCCAAGATATTATTTGTCAGAGAATAATAGTAAAAAATTATTATTATTATTTTTTTTTTTACATATAAATCAAATTCATAGTGCTTAGGGATCATTCACAAACTACGTTGCCTCTTGAGGGAAGGGGCGGGAGGTCAGAAAGGCTATGGTTGGCGACGAGGCGGCAGGGAGTTATTTGAGCTTCAGCTACGTTGCTTTTTATTAAGCAAAGCAACATTTTCACTGAAAAAAAATTTTGAAATTTAAAGGGCGCACGGCGCCTAAACCTGAGCATGCGCCTAGTTCACAGTAACATGACAACCTATTTGTAGCGGCGAGCAGTCAACAAGATATGATCTGTCGAATTGTGAGGAGTAAAAAACTACTATCTTAAATGAATATTGATGTTTTTTGAAAATATTTACGCAAATAAAAAACAGAAGATGGTAGTTAATAATTATTTTTAGAGCTAACCAATAAGCGAAAAGAATTATTGTTTTAACTTTTATATGTTTTTTTGAACAAGTCTAGTAATTTAATAATTAAATGGTAAAAAATTGTAGCTAAAGTCATTGAGATGAGTTTTGTTTCGGTTAAACTTATCCAAAAAAAACGTGAAAAAAGTTTTAAGACCCTTTTTTAAAACCACGAAGTAACGAAAAACTTCTACCAATCTACCAGAAACATGACAAAATTCGTCATGATTGTCAGAAATTAGCGCAAGAATCGTGAATTTTCGTTAATAAAATTAGCGAGTACGATTGGAAATCGATAAAATTTAAGATAAAGTCGTTAATATAAGTTTTACTTTGAATTAAACTAGTCATAAAAATTGCAGAAAAAATCGTTATGATTCGTCATATTTTCGACAAGCCGACTTATTTTCGCGTGCACATTTTGAAAATATTATAAATAAGTCCAAAAGTTACTTAAATCAGCTAAAAACTCTATGTAGGTAAAAACGCTGTTGAGGTATAACACAATTTTAATTAGGCGGGTGTCAAATTAGAAGCTCAACAGCGTCCCCTAATGCACTAGCAATTGAATAGCGTACTTTATTGCACTAACCGATTAGGATTGACATTATTGAATTGAATCGTCGAATTTATCAATTCCAAGTTATTGCAAATTATCTTGCGTGACGTACGTTTTACAGTCAACTTTAAGATCGTATATTTTAGTGAAAATGTAGAAAAACATTCTAAAAAGGGCCTGTCCGTATGTCACGGGTGTTAAATCGTACACAGTTTTTCGAATACAACTAACGTTTTTTCAACAATTTTTCTGATTTTACAAGAATTCCGCATTAAAATTTTTCATCAATATTTCTTAATGAAAGTCTAAATAGTACAAGCCGTGCAATAGTACAAAAATTAAACAACGAAAGAATATTTATAATTATTTATCAAAACTCATGATAAAAAAAAAAAAAAAAAAAAAAAAACAACACAACACAGAAAATAATAACAAGTTGTTTATAAAAAAATTATTTATTTATCATTATTTTTTTTTTAGTTTCTTATAAAGTTATAAAATTTATGATTTGTATAAAAATCAGCTCTTACATATTAAATAAATTACATTAAAAAAAGCTGTTTTTGAAATTAGTACAAATTTCAAATCCTTGGATACATTCAATTTGCATAAGTACATCACTTTCAGGAAGTAGTGCTGAGCTACAAAGATACAAAAAATCATTTCACTTTAAAATGCTTTGCAGATACATGGACGTGGTTATTTTTCACTTTCAAGTTTACAAGATTCGTTTGGTTAAAATATTTATAAAAAAAAAAAAAAAAAATTAAATATTAAAAAATGAAAGCAAAAAAAAACGATTGACTATAATCGCTCGAATAACCATTTGTGCAGAGAGAAATGATTGATCTAATCTTTGATGGCAAGTTAATGTTGATCTTAAAATAGACCTCATTTATGATAGATTTGGAGTTCCGTTAATTTTTTTTTTAATTAATACTGATAACCTCCATTACTAGCGTAACCTTGTCCACCTCCTCCTCCAGAACTTGGAGCACCGTAGCTCGAAGATGGTCTGCCTACAGAATTGGAGCTGAAAATAAATTTAAAAATAAAGGTGAGTCTTTTAAATTAATTCTCGTTGTTAGTAATCGGTTAATTAAATAATGTACTGAAGATTTACCTTCCACCAAAACTGGGAGTACCGTAACTGGAGGAGGGTGCACCACCTGAGTAGCCGCCGCTTCCAAAACCACCTCCACCCGAGGGAGCTCCGTAACTCGAAGATGGTCGGCCTTGATTTGGAGTACCGTATGACGATGATGGTGCACCACCTCCAAAACTACCTCCTCCAAAGCCACCTCCGCTTGACGGAGCACCATAGCTCGACGACGGAGGTCGGTTTGATGGAGCTCCGTAATTAGATGAAGGAGGTCGGTTGGATGGAGCTCCGTAACTGGACGATGGCGGTCGGTTTGAGGGAGGTCCGTAGTTGGATGAGGGTGGGCGGTTAGATGGGGGTCCGTAACTGGACGATGGCGGACGGTTCGATGGAGGCCCGTAAGAAGACGAAGGTGATCCACCGCCGAAACCACCTCCGTTTGATGGTGGACCATAACTAGAGGATGGTCTTCCTCCTCCAAAGCCTGAATAATTCAAATTTTATTCGTCAAATCGAAAATATTATCTCTTTACGAAATTGTAAGCAAACCAGGATCTTTACCTCCACCGGACGAAGGAGCTCCGTAGCTAGATGATGGTCGATTTTGAGAAGGAGGTCCATAAGAAGACGAGGGGGCACCACCTCCGAAGTTGCCTCCAAAACTACCGCCTAAAAAGTACAATTTCATTTTATAAGAGTTAAAAATCTGCTTATTTCAATAATGATTGGTTGGTGAAAATAAAATTACCCTGGCTTCCACCACCAAAAGATCCACCACCAGACGAGGGAGCTCCATAGGACGAAGAGGGTGGGCCAAAGGATCCACCACCGGACGATGGAGGTCCGTAAGATGACGAAGGAGGTCCGAACGAACCACCACCAGACGACGGAGGTCCGTAAGAAGACGAGGGTGCCCCACCGCCAAAGCTACCACCCCCGAATCCACCATTTCCACCAGAAGATCCACCGAAAGATGGAGTTCCGTACGAAGACGACGGGGCTCCACCTCCAAAAGATCCACCAGACGAGGGAGCTCCGTACGAAGACGATGGAGCGCCTCCTCCGAAGCTACCGCCGTTGAAGCCACCACCTCCGGAAGAAGGTGCTCCGTAGCTAGAGGATGGAGGGCCTCCACTGCTGTAACCACCCCCGCCGCCGCCACTGCTGTAACCTCCACCGCCTCCACTACTGCTGTAACCTCCACCGCCTCCGCCGCTGCTGTAACCTCCACTTCCGCCGCCACTGGGATAACCTCCACTTCCGCCGCCACTGGGATAACCACCACTTCCGCCACCACTGGGATAACCACCACCGCCGCCGCCACTGCCAAAGCTTCCACCTAGATTTGGTGTACCGTAACTAGTTGAGGGAGGAAGATAGTTTCCTGATAGTGGGGCTGAAAAATATCATCAAATAAATTAGTTGATAATTCTTTTTTTTACTTTGAGTAAAATCAATTGATCCAGTTATTTCAATATAAACAGTAAGTTCGACTATTTCAATTTTATCAATTCCAGCGTGACCCTGTAAAGTTCAAGCCGCGGGAATTCACATAACAAATTTCCAATTTTCAAAAATAAACTACGGACACAAATTCTTCTTCCGTGGTTAGTTTATGTTCAACTTGAAAGTCTTTTTGATTATAATATTTAATGCTTTTTTTTTTATTAATTATTACGAATCTATTTTTAATGACGCTCTTTTTGTCTCGGTTAAAAAAGATTTTTTCTAACGATTCGCTTTCGCAAATACTTATTGAAATACAAAGTCAAATCGTAGAACTTAATAAAATTTTTATTATAAATACATTTTAAAATTGAATTTAGAACTATCCTGTGGTAATATTATTATTTCAGCGTATTGGTCAAGAAAAAAAAAACAGTGACCTACCAATCATTGACTAAACTTTCGCTGATCAGGAAATAGTGAGATAATAACCGAAAGTTACCTAAATTGATTATTAATTGCAAGCATTGTTAGTTAATTAGGTGAAGTAATTTATTATAGTTCCTTAATTTACGTAAAAGAGTTATGAAAAAATTATCAAAAAACAATAAATTTTTAAAAAAGAAGAAAATGCGGTAACTTTCTACTTTTTACGTTTTTCCTGTCATTACACAGACCAACAGTTTTTATTATCAATACACGCTTTAATAATTTTCAGTTTGACACCTTAGAGAAAAAGTTTTTTTAAAAAGCAGAAAAATTTAATATACAATTAAAGTTTATAGCAAAAATTTCAATTGAAAAAAAAATAAAGAAAAGCCAATTTAAAGTATTAAAACGTTAACTTAGAGAAAAAATATAGATTCAGCGCATGAGTTTAACAATACGTTTTTAAAGGATAGGATGCTTGCGTAAAGTTAATCTCTCGAAATTCGGGTGGCTGGGAGAATTAAGAAATCTATCGAGTTTAAAAAGAAAGTTTTGAGCATTGTTTGCTCGCAGCTCGTTTTCTTGCTGACCTCTCCGGAAAAAGTTTAATTCGTCAATTTCCTATTACTGGAGCCCGAGTTGCGCGAAAATCCGCAAAAACAACAACGACAGGACTACGAGGACGACAACGCTAATTATACGCGCTTGTTGAGAGTGAATCTCCCACACTTTCACCACTTGACGCTTGACGATGTGTGTGCTGCGCAGTGTAGAATAACCATGCAACGTCGAGGAAAAGCGGTAATTTGCAAACGCGTGCAAGCAGACAAATCACTGATATTAATCATCCGTATTATCAGTCCTGTGCGAAGATAAACCTTAGCCCGAAATTTGTCATCAATAAAGTTACAACTGATAGGTACTTTTGGCCAATTAAATTTCTCTGAACCGCTTTATTTATTGTTTTAGACTGTGGCAAAAAAAATTTTAAATGACCTTTGCTATCAATCCGTTGATATATTAAAATAATAATAAAAAAAAAAGAAAAAAAAAAACAAATTTCAGTCGCGAATACAATGACTCCTTGAGATTTTTATAAGAAAAACTCAGTCATTTTATTCGCGGCTGCTGTGTTGGAATTTTTTTTTTTTTCAATATATCTACGGTATAGTAGCAAAAGTCGTTTTCTACCAATCTGCAAAAGCAAAAATAATAATAAAGTGGTTTGGAGACCTCGTTGTTACTTTACTCATGGCAAATTTTGGGGTAAGGTTTTTCTTCACACAGGCAATCGATTCACGATTATCATCGATTACTATTTTACTTTATTCATTTCTTTTTTTACTTTTTCATTCTTTATCATGCTCTCTCTTTTGATGCGATTTTCATTAAAAAACATACCGTGATATCAATTAAAATTCATATTTGTATGTTTCTTTTATTTAGCAAAGCTAAAAATATTTTAAGTATTATTGAATAGCCAGATCTAAACAATTGTTAATTTTCAAATTAATTTGAAAATCCTAAGTTTTAAACTCCTTTTTTCAAAAACTTTTTTTTCGAAATTAAACCTTATGCGTTTGATTGAAGAACCGTTTTTTAAAGTATTTATTGATTAACATTACTCATAGTTGAAGGTACTAACATTTGAGTTAAGTTTTCAAGAGATTCGGTCATTTTAAGTTAGTAATAAGTGGTACCCGTTTATGTAAAAATTCATGATAATAACGGGCCGCAACTAATCATAGCTTACTCATTTAATTTGTGAGTAAAAAACTTTGAACACTTTTCAAATTCAATGAACTTGTATTTTTAATAGTTCTAGCATGTGCTCAATTATTATTTTTTAAATTATAAAATAACTTTAATATTTTTTTCTCTCTTTTTTTTTTTTTAATATTTTATTTAATATACATATTTGATTGATAAGATGTCATTAATAAATGCCACATCTAAAATCTCGAGAAAAATTTTAAAATCGTTGTTTTCATCAAGTGTCACAAAAATTACTGATATACACAAATTGAAGTTTGATCTGAAAAAATTCACTGATTGAAAAAAAAGAACAAATAGGTTTTTCCCAATCGTAAATATGGGAACTGTACACCAAATGTTAAACTGTAAAAGCACGCGGATTCAAGTTTATCATTCAAAAATTAGTTAAGGTAAATGTCCCTTATAACAAAATGTGCTAGAACTAAGATGGGTAATGTGAAATTTATAATTTTATCGTGAATATTTAATTCAAAATCATAACTTTTTAGATCCAAGTTTAAGGTTCATCCGAAAAAAGAATGAAAAGTTTTATGAAATTTCAACAGCAAAACCGAACAATTTATTTCTTACGCATGAAGTTGCTGCATAAATTCAAATTTGGAGAACATATAACTCATTCGTGACGTTGAATTATTAATAAAAATTTTTTTTAGCTTTTTGTGAAATGATAGAAAAAATGCAGTCGTTGAACAATATCAAATTTTATCAAAGTTCAATAATCATCAACACAATGAAATTATTTGGTCAATCTGAACGAAAAAAATGTTTACAAATTCATCATAGGGACATTATAGGGAAGTTTTTTTTCAGCATACGTTAGCAATGTAAATTTCTTCATCGAGTATCAAACCCAATTATAGTAAAATAAGATTTCTTTTTTAATGATGAGAGTTACAATGCTAACAAAAGATTGAGACACATCACTATAATTCCTAAAGTTAGTTGCAAATTTCAGTCAATATTTTCATTTTTACATAATAAAATATAATATCAAAAAATTAAAAATGTACATAGTGATGAATCATTAATAAACTTGTACAATTAAACTTAGCTAAAAGTAATAAAATTACTTTTCGTTTAAACGATACAATTCAGTGAATAATTTCAAAAATATATTTTTTTAAACAGTTAATTTTTTTTTGTAAAACAACTAATTTTATATTTACAATAAATTTATTTTTTATCACAACAAAAACTGAATTTTTTTAAAAAACTCACTAAATTTAAACTAAAATTTTTGCAATTTTTTGAATAAAAACGAAAATTTAAACAAAAGTAAAATTGAAATGATAATAATCTTAGAGTACGCTGTCCAGAAAAAAAAAAAAACCCACATGAGTGGTAATTCAAAGAAAACACGCTGAATATACATGGTACACGTATTCTCTGAAAAGTCTGCCTTCACGTTTGATGAATATGAATGAAATAAAGGTAAACAATGGGAAAGATGAAATTCTGAAGAAAAGTTAATAATTACCTTCAGCACGGAAAGCCGGTGGAAATGTGGTTGTCACAAGTAGAACTGCCATAGGCAGCCAGGATCGCAGGTAAATCATTCTGTTTGTTATCACTAAAAGTCAATGTGAGTCAATTTAACTGGTAAAACAAAACAAGAAAAAAAAAAAAAAACAAACAAAAACAAAAATAGTAAAACACACACCCGCGATCAAGCCAGCAGCGCAGTACGACTATTTGAATGTCGCTCCGCTGCGGTACCGTTTCTAACACAACGCTTTAAAAGACGGTGAATCTCGCTTTTATACAGCCGGTGCCGCGTCGTCTTTCGGAGAAAGTAAGTACTCAAAGAACTATATTCCTGGCGCACACGTACACACGTATATACAGGTATAATCAACTGCATGTTGGTGTCAGCCTGCGAGTTAAGAGCGAATCACATGAGTGGGGAAACTTGGGTAGGTACCATCTCTCACTATTCTGTCGAGGCTAAAAAGATGGCATTAAATCCACCCTGTACGTATCCTAAAACTTTTACAAATCATCAATTGATGAAGTTCATTACTTTTACATATGATGGTCAAAACTATCTTCGATAATATGTTTACAATCAGTATTTCAGTTTTGCCAAAAAATTGAGTATTTCATTGGCCGAGAATCAAGTCCAACCTATTCGTAGTCGTTTGTAGTGTTACGCTTCCCCTCCTCTCTCCTTTTGCCACCGTGGTTTCCGCTCTTATGTCAGTTCTTATTTAAATATCCAACCATTTTCACTCTTATGCCAGTCTCTTCAAGTTAATTATTTAATTCTATGTTTTCTCTCATTCCTCTGTCTATTGTGTGCAGTTAATTTATTGCGCACTCTGTTTCTTTTTTATTTTACTTTTTTTGAGATAGGGTAAGGGCACCCTATTCTGCGGGTGTCCCAATTGTGTGGTTTTCAAAGATGATGATTTAATTATGTGAAAAGTGTGGTAGAACTCAAAATTGTTTTTAAAACTTAATTCTTATGTCTAAATCAGATCTAATCTAAATCAGACGAGGTAAAAACAGCCTAAATATCTATACCCGCAGAATTAAAGACCAGGTCAATTCAAAGCGCGTGGGCTTAATTCAGCGGAAACTTAATCGAAAAACCATGGCCAAGCGTTTAAATTTTAAAATTTTCATCAAGTGGACTCAATTTATTTAGATTTTTTAAAAGCATTTAACCTTGTGGATATTCTTCCAATCAAATTTATGAGACCCCATGCCTCCTACTCTAAGGTGTTTTATACAGTTGTCTCTGTTTCCGTGACGTGGAGTGACTTTTTATTTTGAAGGTGGCTTGGTCCCTAATCAAAAGTCCTCCCCTTAGGGAACCCCAAAGTTGAGCGAAGCTTTCATATGGTGTTTCGGGGACTCAATCGCTGCAATAATAAATGCTTTCAAAACCATCAAAATTAATTTTTATTGTTATAGTGGTTATGTTTCCGATCTCGCGGGTCAAAAAGGTCAAAGGGTCTTTGATATTTTCTCCACAAAAATTTAAACGATTAATCTTATGCAAACTCGGTGATTGCAATCAACAATGTGCGGCCAGAACATTAAGTTTTTGCGGCAAGAAATTGCTTTTCTTTCTTTACAGGAATTACCATTGCAACGATTAACACGATTAACAACTAGTGCGTTCCGACTTAACTGTTAAGCTAAAGATAAAGTTAAAGATTAACCGTACAATCGGAGTTCTCACAGTGTAGGGTTTTCTAGTGTTTTTTTTTTTTTTAGAGTTAAATTCGCCATGAAATGATTCTTAAAAAACTTTTTCGCAGAAACCCCTACAATATACAGCGTAGGCCATTTTAATCTACTGGTGCCATTATCTTGAAAACAAAGCACCGTGTGAAAAAGTTTTTCAGATTATGTTCATTTTTACAAATGGGAACCCCTACTCTTGACCCCAGATTCGGAAATAGTAAAAAATTTTACGATTTTTAGGTATTTTTTGAAATTTTTTTTGGGACTCACCTGTGAGCTCCGATAAGGCCCATTTTTCTCTGGGAGAATTATTTCCGAGAAAACAGTAGAGAGGTTTGCGACCCGAGCTGACGCCTAAAAAATGAATTCAATTTTTCTCCCTTTTAACTAAAAACAAAGGACGAAGTTTCGATTTTGAAGTTAGAGGGGCGATAAAGCATTTTTTGGCACATGCATTGGAAAAATGTCTCAAGATAAAATTCTTCATCAAATGGGCCCAAAAAATTTGGCTCCGTGCTTCGAATGTGGTCGAATTTTATTTGATACCTTCGGCTTGTACCTAACTATACCAACAATCATAACAAATTTTTATGCACCCTGTGAACTCTGATCATCCTATCTTAACAATTTCAAGTCTAAAAATGTATGGAATTGTGTTTCTTAAATTCTATAGAAAACTATCGTCTTTCATGAACCAAGATAAAAGTTTTTGAAATTTTGCGGATTTTATTGTTGGGGTGCACATAATTATGTTATCGAAAGAAAAAATTTATTGAAAAACTGAGTTTTGATAGGCGTCTTTCTCAAGATCATTCATGACCATGTCTGCAAATAATCCCGATGCTAGACAACCATTTAATAAATGTGTTTATTCATTCAAAATTCAGATGCTCGAGAATTTCGTGGAATGGAATTTTTAATAAATTTTGATCTCACTATCAGATCAGTATCAATGTTTGTGTTGAGAGATTTCACATTTGAGCTAACCACGCAAAGAAGTCTTTCGAATTAATTTTTTATTCTAGAGCTTGGAGGCTTTATACATTGAGATGATTTATAAGTCGGTATTTTTTCATCTTTTGTCTATTAAATCTTAGAGTTTTTAGTATATTATTATTTAATTATCTTACAGTTTGTTTGATCAGAGAGTAAGCTGTTCATTTTTTGTTTTAATTTTAGTATCAGACCTCTAGAACCCCTAAACTTACAAAGTTCAGTAAAGATATTTAAATTTGAAAAAGTATTTTAAAAAAAGCAAAACTTTTTTTTTAATTTATTCAACTTTTTATTATGGGTATGTAAATCATGTGTAAAGAGTTACAAAATAGCGCATACTCTCGAGGCGCAAGGATATTGAATCACTTGTTTAAAATGAAAAATTTCATGTGGACTTTTTGCGTTTATTATATCCTGCATACAGCCTCTGACCGCGCGAAAATTAATGGTTGTTCGTGCCTGAGCAATTCTTTAGTCTTCTTCGAAGCAACAGCACAGAGCCTGAGAAAATGTCAAAACTGCGAATACCCATGTGCTCGTTTTGTGTGTGTGTGTGTGTGTGTGTGCATTGAAATCTATAATTAATATTGAGATATGAATTTTACTCTCAGCTCGATCTTCGCTCTCTTATAAATAGTAATGACTCTTTCCAGACGTAAAAATTTATTTTTTGTAATACTCTTAATTTGTTTTTTGTTTCTTTTTCTTCTTTGTATATTTTAACAAGGACATTTACGTAGCCTTTTTCATCAAGGTCTTTTGGTAATCGTGCTCGATACTCATCTGCGTTTGAATTTGACTCCCGTAATAACTTACAAATTCTTCGGAAAACAGAATACTTATAAAAAGTAAATTTTTAAAACTTAAACGTTTCTGCTACCCTACTAAAAGTTCCAGAATGATCGTATTCATTAATAAATATTTCAAAAAATATAAGGTAAGTTTATTTAATAAGGCGACCCTAAGCAAGATAGATGCTGTGGCTCCTTAAATTGATATTTTTTAACATTCAAGGTCTCATTTAAAAGCTTGATCCAAAAGCTTTAAAACGTCTAATTATGATAAACATCAGTATATTTATTAAGGTATTTTTTAGCAAGACTAAAAATGTGTGTACCTATTGCAGCCACCTTCTCCGCTATGACTTTTATTTTGATTTATTTCAGGCTACGCAATAGATTTTACTGGAAATTGAGAAAAAAAGAAGAATTCCGTGACTAAATACTTTCTTATAGGTTGTTCAACCAAATAAATTTTTTTTTTTTAGTGAAATAGAGTAAATAAACGTTATAAGATTAACATTGTAGAGTAAATTTAACCAAACAAGGCCCAAAGCTAAGTTTGGGGTTGCTGCTAAGCTTTATTTCTTATTAATTTGCAGCACTTTAGACATTTCGATAATTTAGTACCAACATACTGAGTATAAAGTTCAAATTAAAGGGGTTGGCCGTACTAGGTGCACTAGGGTTCATGTAAATCATTTATTTTTATTACTAGCTCTTCTGAGCGCGCTTCAAGCGCGCATAGGAAAAAACAATAAGAGTACTCGAGAGTAACCTCAAAATGCACTTTTCGAATATTTTAAAAACTTGTTCACCAATCAGCTCACGAATAAAAATCTTACGCAAGATGGCGATAGCTTTCTTTTATAAAGGGATAGCAAAAAATTTGGTAGAAAATACGTTGGCTAAAAAGTAAACACGAAGAAGGATAATCGATGAATTATTAGTTCGATCGGATGCATCTTGTTTTATTGGCAAAGCATTAAATGTATTAATTTTTACTGAAAAAAATAAGAGTAGAGATGTTAAACAGAGATAGACATTATTCGGATGTTTAGGTTTTTGAATAAATTTTTTTTTAAATGAATGTTTTGACTTGGTTTTCGTTGGATGAATTCATTTCAGAACTTTTCTGACTCAACGGTGTAAAAAAAAAACCGAATTCGAAATTTCATTCATCGAATAAAATTCTGAATACTTTCGTTATTCGAAAAATTATTCATTGAATAATATTTCCAATATTATTAAAATTGCGTTTTTTCGTTTCTAGGCATCTTTAGGCGTATCAAAAATATTCAATTTTTAGCCCCCCCATCAATTTTAGCCAATATTACATATTTAAAGCACATAAATAAACTTATTTTAATTTTGGCATTTAAAAAATTACTGAAGTGATTCAAAACTTGTTGGAGTAGTTAAAAAATCGATCTAATCTAGATAGTGCCTTTAATTTGTCAAATTTATCAAAATTATAGAAAATAATATTTCTGATGCCTCTAAGAAGACCTAAAAAAAAAACCTTATTTGACGCAAAATTTTTCGAATAAAAGTAAGGTTATACATGTGATTATATATGTACCTTAAGTGCCCCCCCCCCTCCACCAAGCCAAAACTGTTACTACGGGTGACCATATTGATATTTTTGAACGTGAAAGTTCTCATTTTAAAGATCAAAACGAGAGCTTTAAAATGAGACCTTATTTGTTCAATTCCGATGTACTGGTTCGATATGTCTGCTGATTTACTAAAATTTAGTATTTCAAGTTTACCCCCCCCCCCCCCCCCCCGCCCCAAACCTAGTTACTGTTGTCATTTAAAAGTATTCTAATGAGTCTAAAGTAATAAGTTAAAATTTAATAAGAAACAAAGAAAATCCATGGTGAGTTAACTAAAAATGACTTTTGAACTTTTTCAACAATATTATTTTACAAAACATATTGAAACGTATTTACGAGACAAAACTTTCATGCAGATCATACAAAGTATAGACTCTTACTAAATTTTTGATTAATTTGAGTTTTTTGACTGTTTCACACCGATCTATGGTTAAGTATTATTAAAAAACTAGCATCTATAATACCTTGCTGCGCTAACGCTTGCGAGGTTGAAAATTATTTTGAATTTCTTTTTCGAATTTGAATTTTTAAAAAATTAAATTTTATTTTGATAAAAATATTGAAATGAATGAAAAAATTCTGTGAATTTTTTTCAAAGAAATTTATATTTTGAAATTAATGTAAAAATAGATGATAAATGAATATTTTATTTAAAATGATGTTTTAAAATAAATATTTTTTTAATTGAATTTTGAATTCACGCGACTTTTTTCCATGAGGACAAAATTTCTTAAAATTTGAGGAAATATAGTTTTTACAATCTAGATTACGAATCTAAAAAAAAAAAAAAAAAACGCAGGTTGATGACCGAAAATTTGAGAAATCACAATTACAAAATTTTCATTTTTAACACGTGCTCTTATGGGAATTTGACGATTTCTCGATCGCATTAAAAACTGATGAGGGAAATTCTTCTAAAAAAATTCATGATTAAAACTTTCAAATAACGCAGATTAATTTTTTTTAAGTGAATTTAGAACATTTAATTTGCACAATTGAAAACCTTCTTAAAAAAAGTTTTTTCTAAGGTAATGAAAGACAAAATTTACTTTTAACAACTATAGTCATGCAGAATACATTCGAAAATTAATGTCTATTAAGTGATTGAAACTTTGAATTAACATACTATCCCGACTTTGACAAAATTTAATTAAAAAATGAATTTTGACCTCATTAAGGGTCTAATTTAAAAAAGAGAATGAAATTCCGAGCCTAATTTATTATCGGCATCAGCAGAGAGCTTCCTGTAAAATTTTTTATTTACATCCCATAAAAATAAAAAGCCTTGCCAAAGTCAAATCGAGAGTCGCATTCAAAAAAATAGATTGAATTCGTAATCGGCATCATCAAAAACCTCCAAATTAAGTTTAACAAAATCTTAAACGATAATTTTTTAACTCACAAAAAATGAATTGTTACCTCAATTTAGTAGGACTCTCGTAGGGCAAATTAAAAAATGAATGTTTGTAATAGGCGTTCTTAAAAACCCCAGTAGGCCAAATTAAAAATTTTTTTTTTCAAATTTAAACATAAAGCTTAGATTCGTAATCGACAAGCTTAATTAAAGATCCCCATTTGCCGAATTTGAAAAAAGTCTAACGAAAAATAAATTCTTACCTTAAATAAATAGACCTTACGTAGGTCGAATTCAAATGTAAAATTTATATTTGTAACCAGTACCCTAAAAACCCCATTTACTGAGTTTGAAAAAAATCTTATTAAAAAAATTTTTACCTTAAATAAGTAGACTTTACCCAGGTTGAATTCAAAAATGAAATTTATATTTGTAATCAGCACCTTTACAGACCCCAGTATATCCAGTTTGAAAAAGATCCAATGAAAAATAAATTTTTACCTTAAATAAGTACACCTTACGAAGGTCAAATTTTAATTCAAACTTTCGATTCGTAATCGGCACGCTTAAAGACCCCCGTGCACCGAGTTTGAAGAAAATCTAATGAAAAATAAATTTCTACCTTAAATAAGTAGACCTTAAGAAGGTCGAAATCAAATATAAAATTTATATTCGTAATCAGTACCCTCAAAAACACCGATAAACCGAGTTTGAAAAAAATCTTATTAAAAAAAATTTTATTATTTTAAATAAGTAGACCTGAGTTAGGTCGAATTCAAAAATGAAACTTTGATTTGTAATCGGCCATCTCTAAAACCCCCCAATACCAAATTTGTAACTAATCCGATATGTAAAAGTTACTTTTCTTTATTCAACCTAAAACAAGTTAAATCCAACCTGAATATTATACTTATTTAGGGTCAAATTGAAAAATGGATGTTAAATTCGTAATTACCGCCATCTAGAATACCTACCTACCAAATTTCTAACGAATCGGTTGGATGGAAGTCACTTTTTTTTAAAGAAGAAAGTTTAATATTCGACGCCGACGACGGAAAACAAAAAAAAGTGGAAACTTATTAATATAATAGAGGATGTCATAAAAGAAGGGTCACTTTAGATCCTCTAAGGTTTATTATTATTATTGTATTTTACACTTGTTTCAGACATTTTTCAAATAAGGTACCTTATTTCGGACCTGTATATAATCTCTATCGAAAATGCTAGTTAAAAAAAAAAAAAAAAAAAAAAAAAAAAAAAATGAAAATTCAATTTGTTCTAATGTAAAAATAAGATGATACGACAGAATGAATAAGTTTTAATAATTCATCATGAAGCAGCATTATGCACTCCTTAGGATGAACTTGCATTAAAAATAACGAAACGATCATACGCACCATTTATTCAAATTCCAAGGCTTTGAGATGTTATAAGAATTATTAATAAGAACGATTATTCATCGCTGTTTTGTTCTAGTTCTTGTGAAGTCTACTTTTACTTCGTCTCAGTGACATAATTAGTGTAATCACAAAAGGTCATCCACAATACAAATTTAAATTTTTACCAAGAAATAGCCACTGTAACTTACTTGATAGAGAGTTATGATCACTTTGAAAGAATTGCAGAAAAAATTTAACAACAATTTTTTTGTATTGAAGACACAAAAAGCTTCAGACCTGAAGAAAAATATAGTTATAGACAAGATATTCAATTTTAAAAACGTTCTACTACAATGACTATTTTTTTATGTATTTTTTTCGCTAAATATGAATAAAAATTTTTTCGAATCTTTCATACAACTCTAAGAATAAAATATTATTAAGTATTAATTTTATGCCTTTACTTGACGAAGATTAATAATAAAGTATTAATTAACTAATTAAATTTAAAAAAATACTTTTTCTAAAATTATAAAACCCAACATAAACAAGAAATACAGTGTTATAGTATTTTAATCACCAAATTCACAGCTAATTCCAAATAGGACAAATTAAAAACACATGCTGTGGCTCACCAAATAAATATTTTTATTCAACTCGATCATGTAATCGGTACTTTTTGACGTATAAAATACGCGGTAGAAGTGATACTTTTTCTTTTCACCGCAGCGTTGAATAATAGGGTACATTTACAGCCGTATTTTTATCAAAGTACTAAATTACACGATCTTGTTGAACATATCATTATTATTCAAGCCTAATTTTGCAGCTTGGTGCAGGAGCTTTCAAATGAAACCTTAACCGTTTGATTTCAATCAAATGAGATAGAAAACCATAAAACTTAGTAAAATGCAATGTTCAAAATTAGTCAAAACTTAATTAATATATTGTTTTTGAGTTCTTCTAAACCTGTAAACTGACGAAGGAACGCACTCTCAAAATATCAGGGGCAGCCATATTAGACCACCTACGTTTTATAAAGTATTGTTGATACTAATAATAAGGTTACTAAAAATTTATTTGGCCGCGCAAAATAAACATTTATATTGTTCATATTAGCTAAAAGAAGTTAAAAAATGAACACATATAAGTTGCAGTAGAATTGTAAGTTACTCTATTTCTTTATTCTTTTTTTTCTCATTGTTTATTAAAAAACAAAAACAGGTACAAAGAAAAATTTGTCACTGATAAAAATAAAACCACATAAAACCAAACAAATTCAACAGAGTAAATGCGTGTTTTTTTTTTCAAATTGTTTGTTTATTCGGTGTTTAGAGACTAAAATGATTTCTTAAGTACAAAAGATTTAATTTTCAAGTCTCAGGAATACGTTTTTGGGGTTTATTTTAGTGAAAAACAAAGATACTTTTTTTCCCTGCGGAATAATACAGGACATAATAAAGGTACGCTTCACCAAAAGCATCTATTAGTGAGATTTTTTGATGTAAAAATAATATATACGTTCTTTTAAACATAAAAATCTATTAAACTGCAATTTTTAAAAAATTATAGAGCCATTAAAAAATTTAATTAGGTCTTTTTACTTTGTTTACCACTAATTAGTTGTAATTATCATGGTTCGACGTAAAAAACCGAGACAAACTTATTTCGCTTGTCAAATTTTTTTTTTTGCACCGTACTTGAACCCTGCTGATTAACATTTCATACAAATTTCGTTAACTCATGAAATCTAGTCATGTTAAACGTAAAAACGTGGTCGGATCGCTCAAATGGCCGACTTTTTGCCTTTTGCCCATATAATCGTTTTAAAAGAACCTAATTGCCGTCAAGCGCTACCGCGCTTTGGATTGTCTACGTATTTGAGCAAGAGTTCATTTGGCTTTTCAGTGGTTAAATAACCAAGCCAAATGCTAAAACCAAAAACAAAGTCCGATTTTGAGTTTAGTGAACCTTTTTTGTCGACGCTCTAAAAAACTAATTAAAAAATCAAGCTCACGCACAGATCTGAGGTCAATTATGTGTAACTAAAATATCCAATTTAATTAAAAAATATTCCAGTTTTTATATACAAAAAGAATTGAATTTTAAATATGCAATGTGATTTCTCATCGTAATGAAAGTTTAAATTTTTTAAGAAAAAAAATAGAAACGTTACATTAGCTTCAACAAGTGAAAAGTATGCAAATTTAAAAATTTGTTTTAAGTAGTGTCTTACTTCCTTCTTTGACTCATCAAGTTACAGCATGGAAATACAGATGTTAATTTAAAAACGAAAAAAATTACTTTATTTACATGATCTTAGTCACCGAGGCTTATGTATTTAATATAAGAAGGTTTGGTGTATGTTCAACAAAATGAATAAAATCAATAGAGCGGATAAAAAATCTTCAACCTATATCATAAAGAGTTCCTGGTTTTACATCAAAACTCGACTATTTACAGATAAATTAACCAAATAAAACGTAAGTGTCTTTGTCAAAAGAAATTAATATGCAAATATATAAAAAAAAAATATACTTTTCAGGGACATAAAAGAAAAAAAAAAGAAAATAGAGGAAAGTCCCGCGAAGAATGAATAAATTTTCAGCTCTCCGGTGCATATAGTGCAGTCATATAAGTATCATGCGGGTTGAGCGGATCATCGTAGATTGTTATTATCACCGTTGATTCAGGTACTGCTTAATCAGTACCGGGTTTAGAATGTAAAACGGTTAGATAACTCGAGATTTGACCAGCTGCTACTGTTTCAAATATACAACCTTGAAAATTTAAAACTTCAGTTCGTGATATGCCTGTTTTTGGTTAATCAAGGGAAGATATCCACAGCCATCGACATTTATTATATTCCTATCCGTATGACGACTTTCATGATCAAAGATTTTTAAATCACGTCCATCTAACATTAATGAATGATTATTTTTTTGGTCTGCATGGCTGAATCATCATGGTTTATAAAGAAGGTAATAATACTTCCTCATTCTAGCTTTTCAGTAATTCCTTTTTCTTAAATGATCTTTCTTCTTTGTGATGAAAATGATTTCAACTTTTACCTTCCAAAACAATTTTTATCTTAATTTTACGGTTCTAATAAGTTGAATTATTATAATTTATTTTATAAATAAACTTGGATGATATTTTAAAATGTTTTTTACTAGTTGGAAAGGGTTTTACCTTAAAATCTGCTCGATTAATTTTCGATTTTATTGTGTGAAACATTGTGAGTGAATACAAGAATTATAGGCATCACGTGAGAACCAATCGCCAATCGATAATTAATTATTGCGCCAAAACAATCCGAGAGTAAACGACGCATCGTTTCGTAATTGTAATTGCACTTGTACTTTGTAAACCATGGGCAGCTTGTACCTGAATAGTGCTTCATTCATAATTATTACTTCTATCGACATTATCTTGACACTTTTTGTTTTATTTTTTTATCTCATTTCAACAATATATTTTTCAAAGATTTCAATTGAGATGTTGGGTGGTTTTAATTTAATAAAAAACTTACTCTCGTTAAGAAAAATTTTAAATAAAAAACAAGTCTTCATGTGTGTCAGTTTTAAACAATAGTCATACAATCATTAGTCAGTTTATTTAATTACTTAAGTACAAGGCAGACGATTGATATAGAAATAATTATTACGATGGCTAGTACTGCTTGAAAAATATTTATTCAAAGATAAACTTAAAAAAAAGTATAAACTGTTGTAAAAAAAAGCTAATATATACCATTAAAAAGCATTTAATAGAAGAATGCGTGCAATTCATAATTACTTGTTTACGAAAAATAATAATTTAATTTGAATTGCAGCATCTAAATTAAAATAAATTATTAAAAGATAAAGTGGGAATAATCCCAGCCAATCAATATGAGAAAATGTAAAAAAGGTAAATTTGGAAAATTAATTAAAGCCGTGCAGCCATAGGTTGAGTGTGTAAGAGAAACAATAATTAAAAAAGAAAAAGGAGCAACGCAACGTGTACACATACGTGTAAGTGATTACACGAAGAAACGTAATTTAGAAGCACGTGTCTAACGCAGATGGGAAGGTAATGGATTTTCCGTAAAAAGCAAAAAGATTATGGTGAAGTTAATCTCGATTTACGTAACGAGATGATGAGCTGAGACTTGGTAAACAAATGAAACGGACATGAGTGGGCTTATGAAGTTAGTCTCATCTCAAGCTCGTTTGGCTGCGTAAGAGTGTCATCAGTATAGTTGAAAAAAAGTAAAAAATGAGGAAAACGAACGGTTTCGTTGCTTGGATGGCGTCACGTCTCGTCGCGGCAGATGCAGGTTTCCCCAAGTTCCCTGGTAATTACCATAGGCTTTCTCTGCAGCGTCAGATCGATCGGCGCGCGGTGCAACGAGCGATCTTGCGCGAGTGAAAGTCCTACCCGAGCATCCTAAACACACCGGCCGACCAGATGTGCAGACGACACCGACCGAATTGCGAATTGCGATAGAATAGAAATTAAAATCTTTTGGCGCATCTTTTACATGACTTAAACTGTTATTACTGATCGTACTAGCTCTCCAGCACCTTTCAATTCGTTATACGATCTTTGCCTTGCAACTACGCTTTCTTTTGTTTAAAACTATTTTTACCTGCACATCTTGCAACCTTCAAAACAATGACGCTTTTTTTTTACCCGAAACAGACGAGTTGCTTCAATTTATCGCGGAAACATCGTTAATTCTCAATACTATGCACGAGGCGCGTGGAGCACTCGAAACGATTTATAAGATACACCAAACTTTCTAGTTTTTTTTTTTTTTTTTTTTTTCCTTCTACCCAGCCACCATCCGATCGCGTGTTTCGCATTCTCACCCGTTTTTCTTATACCACGCGCCGAGGATCCATTCATCTTAATTTATTTGGACATTTTGCGCCGAGGACCAGCTACATTCGGTCGAAGGTCCTTCACCTTATTATGTATTAATTTTTATTTTCTCTTAATTCGCGCACGATTTACCTCATTTTTATCTTGATTCATTATTCTGCTGACACCGACGAGGTTTTATTAAATTAATAAATATCGACTCAAAATTTTTTTACGCAATATGAATATAATAATCGAAAAAAATTAAAAACTAAGAGAAAAAACATAAAATCCTCTTGAAAATTACCTTTTCATATTAAATGTGAAGAGGGATTTCAAAATCTATCTGTTTCCAAGCCCTGAAGTATGATTTGAAATTTTAGTTATAAATAATACTTCCTACAAATTACGCCTAGGAGTATTAATTAATTATAGTAGTACACTCTCCCATTCTTGCTGGTTGGATCAACGTATGTTGCTTTAATTATAATAATTTATTATAATTGATTACTTTTAAGGCTTTTTACTTTACTAGTACCACTAAGCACAGGAAAAAAACAATGATTGTAACCTCAAAAGACATTTCGAATATTTTAAAAACTGCTCCACCAATCAGCTCACGAATAAAATCTTACATTGAAAATCTCACCAAAATGGCGATATCCCTCATTTATAGATAGATTTATGACCTTTATTAAATAAATACTCTATTTAAGCCCTCTTTGATCGGTGGATGTTTTTGGGTCACAGTTAAGACTTAAAATTTCATAAGAGCAAAAGTCAAAAAGTCAGCCACTTTTGTATCGCATCATGTCATGTAATTCCGCAGAAAAAAAAAGGTAATTATAAATGATATACCATTCTAAAAATATAACAGCTTATATATTATTCACCAAACCCTAGAAGCTATTAAATTTTTAGGATCATATCTCATTTTTAAACACCTTTTTTCCGCGGAATTACATGACATGACGCAACGAAAAAGTGTCCGACTTTTTGAATTTTGCTTGTAAACTTTTTTTTTTAATTTTTATTTTGTATCCAAAACTTCGAAATTGACGTTTAAACAAAACCATTTCATCAGTTTCTGCTAAACTTTTAAGTGATCAGTCATTATCAACTTGAATTTTTTTTAGGAATTTTTGCAGAAATTTTTAGTGGTAACCTATAAAACAGGCCTACCAAACTTTTTTAACAGATATGTACTGCCAAAATGGTTCTGTTGAAACAACAGAAACAAGCTCTCGGTACTCTTGTCGATTTTGCACAAGCTTTATTCGTAATTCAATGCTTTACCATTAGCGAAAATTCTTACTGTTGAACCTAGATTTTTAAAATGATACATTTATTTCCGATCTAGATCAATTTGTCCAGTACGACAGAATATTTATCAAAGTTTGAAAAAAATGCGTATTTAATATGAACCCCCCACCTTTTTTAAATGCTTTTCATTGATTAACATTGGTTTTCACAAATTTAAGAGACTTTTAGAATTTTTAGGAAATCTGATTAAAACTCAAAAAACTACGAAGTTTTAACGTGGCACAACGAAAATTCAGGCTAACTTTGTATTATACTGTTAAACTTGAATAAAATATAAGAAATTCAACTGTATTTAAACATAAGAACAGAGATGTTATAAAAAAAAAACTACTTTTAGTGTGGGACGAACGCTAGACGTAATTTTGATTGTACGCAATGTCTGCGGGCTTCATATTTTCAAGTTTTATATTTTTTCTTACGCAACAGAGTGACTACGGAGCGACTAAACTCAAAATCACACGGAGGTCCACATATTAGTTACAGTTACACATATTTTCCATTCAAACATTAAGTATGATGAATCATTTTTGCTTTTTATTTATAATTCGTCAATTATGCGTTTCAAGACAAGAATAATTGTGATAAATTCTAAATATCTGTTGCATTGTTTTAACTTTACATAAAGATTAATCTTGTTGGCCTTTAATCGATAAATTATCAGGTTCTCCGATGATTAAGAGCCCTTTGCGTAAGAGGTAAGTCAAAGTGAATAATTAATATTAAATATAATTTTTTTTACGGATATTTTACCAATAAAAATTCACTATCAAAATTATTTATACCAGTTATAAAAATATGTAAAAATTATGATAATTTCTATTTATTTTAACTGTGTTTGCCGGAACTAAAATTATATCTTAATTAATGAATAAGTTAAATATATAAATTTTTTTACTCTGACCACAGTATGGGAACACGGAGTATGACCAGACATGATTAATCAAGATGGAGGTTTGAGAAAGTTGAAAAAAAACTATCGATTATCTCTTGGTAATGAAAATAAATTAAGCTACCGGATAAAAGAAAAAAAGACCTTATATTCAAAAAGATGGAATATAGTTCAAATATAAAAATAATAGTAAATACTAGAAGAAAAAAAGAAATCAAATGAATATTAACAATAATAAAAATCGCTGTATAGGTACGGTGATAAAGCGCAGATGAAAATTTATTAATTTAAAATAAGTATTGATGTTACGATAGATCGGAATAAACGCTTGGATTTTGGTGGTGCAAGTCATTGGTAGTGCTTGCAGGAGCGAGAGACCCTCATGGTATCCGAAGATGATGCGCGCACGCAAGAGTCAATCGAGTGATATGCTGCGGGGGCGTATCTTCGAGAGGGCGTGGCTTTGGCCGATCAATAAAACCACCTCTGCAAGCTCCCGACCGCTCTCGCGCTTGGTCGCGCGCGCGCAGAGATGTGGAGGATGCGCGCGCGCGAACCCATAGGAGCAAGAGGAGGTATCGGAAATTCTCCTCGAAAATATAAAAAGCTCCTCGCTGGGCTCAAGCTCCCTTCTTCCTTTCCGCTTCGCTCAATATTTCACCTTTTTTACCTACCACTGTATTGTTTGAATTCATTTCTCTCACAATAACTAACTTTTATATTATTATATTATTTTCATGTACACAATAAATGTTTAGAAAAAACGGACAAACAGCTACTGATTTTAAATAGATCCTATAAAAAAAATTTTCTAACTGTATAGCTTGAAGATAACTACTGCAGATTATTTGATATTTGAAGAAAAACTATGATATAAAAACTTATTCACAACTTCGAAATTCATTTTTTATTTAAAATACTTCATTAGTTTGAAAAATCATTTTTTTTTTTTTTTGTAAACTTTGATAAAATAATATCTGCAATAGATAAAGTGAAAAAATAAGTTTGTTATTTATGTCCATCAAACGACTAATCCATTTTGAAATCTAAAAGCGGATATTAAAGAACGAAGTTGATCCTTGAGGGCTTAAAGGGTCCGTGAAACCAACTGTGTTCTCCGAGGGTTGCTGCCGGGTTAGTGCTTCGGTCTCCACATGAATGCATAAATTCATTTATTCTTTCAAAGTACTAGAATTGATGAAATTTCAACAGTAAATATTCACAAGAAATTAGAATAATGCGCAAGTAATATGCAAGACTATGTAATGTATGTCAGTGATGGCCCCAACGAAGTATCGGGTAGGGCAAAACATTTATGTTCCTGCAAGTAACAAAAAAACAATTTTCAAATCTTTTTAAACAATTATTGAAAAAGTATTAAATGAAAAAAAATCCCTCTTTATAATGATGAACGATAAGCGAATGTCCTCCATTTATGATTGGTGTGATCTTTGTTATTAAGAATTTTATTGCAATAGTTTTTTGAATAGTATAATAGAAAAAATTTCTTTGTACGACTCTATCTTAATTATTATTTTAAACACAACTTTTTGAAGCTACAGCTACAAAAATATCGAACTTAACTTAATTGTAGGTTTCAAGCGATATGTAATGAACTAAGGGTTATTAATTTTTATTGTTATTTACAGGTTGATTGAGAAAAATTTCGTCTTAAATTACTTTTTTGAAATTGAAAGTGAAAATAATCGTTTATTTACTTTAAAGATTAATAATTTGATGGCGCATTAAAAATTGAGCGCGCTTGCGCACCGATTAAAAAAAAAAAGAGAGAAAAACAATTAGTGGGACGCGTCGCAACGATGTACAAATAAAACAAAAGAAGAAGGGGAAAAATAATTCAGCTGGTCATGAGTATTGAAAAAAAAAAAAAAAAAAAAAGAAAAAATGAAATGAAAAAGTGTTAGACGAGGTGAATAGAATTGCACCTCTGGAGAATATGAAAGAAAGTTTGTAGTCACGGTCGCGCAGACATTAACTGTAGCATTGATGACTATGTAATTGCATAGGACAGCTGTATCGTCCGGTAGGTATTCCCGATGTGATTACGCAATTACAAATCGGTAAAATCGTAGCATAAAACCGACAGCCATTACAGAGTGAATAAAATAGACGCGGCAAAAAATTATCTATCTTATGAACTGATACGCCGCGCGGCGCGATTAAAAACAAACGTCTATGTAATTGTACGAAGATGATTTCCAAACAAAATGATCGAGTAAAATTTCGTAAGTTGGATCTTGTATAAGGTTGCAAAAGCACTCGCTCGCTCGTTCTTTGATCATGCTTGTTGTTTCCGGGCGTTATCCTTTCTTTCGGTTAAAGAAACAACTTGTTTTGTGCGATCTACCATGGGGGCTTATACTATTTTCTAATTCGAAAGGGAAATTAATCAGTCCGAGAGAAGGAGGCACACTTTTACCCAGGCGCTTTTTTATTGACACAACCAAAGGATCTTTTCTCTCGCTTTGCGCTTATAATCTACAGCTAAATCATCGCCTTATGTATATATGTGCTTATAATTTCCTTTTTTACCAGACTTTTTACGACTTGCGATTAACGTCTACGCTCAATGTTTTCCCCTCAGGCTCTTCGTTGTTTTATTTATCTTCCTGTTGTAAATATTTCATTTCACTATTTTTTTTTTTTTTTTTTTTTTTTTTTTTAACACACATACCGGCAATGAGAGAGCAAAATTGGCAGAGAGTTTACCATAAACCAAAATTCGGTAAGTATAAGCGGGTCTTCTTTCGACCTCGGAAGCGTAACTGTTACCGTTCCCTTTTCTCAGTGAATCTTTATTTTCGCGAAGTAATCAGTACTTTATACTCGAGCATCCTTTACATAATAATTGCAGTATCAACTGACTTAATTTCGACATCTTAGGTACCGTTATGTTTGAACGAATGGATAAAGGTCAATTGTCTTAAGAGATAATAATGGATTCATTTGAATTAAGTTATAACTTTGAGTTCAACTAGAAGAAAACCAATTGGTAATATTCGGAAGGTAACGGAAAAAAAAATCGATTACACAATAGGAGGGGTAAATATGGAATATGAGGAGAAAAGAGAGAAAGAAAGCTGTAAGGCGAGTAATCAAAAACACGTATACCAACGAACTATACTACTACACGCAAATGAGTTTGGTGCTGGTATTAGTGTGCCGGCGGCCGCGTGGCCATGGCCTGTATCAAATCGATCTGACTCCGTCGACCTTACCTGCTCTTACCGAGGGCTGACCTGCTTCTCTCTCGCTCTCCCTTTAACAGCTTGAGATTTTTGGAGCCTTTTAGTGCCTTCATTTAGAGCTGCAATGATACTGAGCATAATGCTCAAACAAAAGAAATGCCAAAGACTTACTTTACTCTCGATTGTGTGAGCTCGCGCGATTTGTCACGAACTTGGTCGGACTCCACTTTAATCTTGAGGGCAACCTACCTCATCATACGTATAAAATAAGTACAAGCACTTCTCGTTTTTTATTTTTATGTCATACGTGTCAAAAATAACAAAATTTTTACATTTATTATCTGTTCTTAAATTTATATACTCTAATCATCTTTGACGAGTCAACACTTACAGACTATTTTTTTTAAATTACATTATTACTTTACTTATCTCTGTATGAAAAAGTTCTAATAAAGATAAATGCAATAAACTATCGACGTATCATTTATTTAAATAAAACTAAATAAAGTTATAATTAAAAGTAAAAAAAATTTCACGTTGTTCGTGTTTATCAGTTGCGTGCATGCAGAGCGATGCCGGAAAAGACAAGAAAAGAAAGAGCAAGTAGTGGTAAGAAGTAAAAAAAAAAATTGAGCCCCTGGAGAAGACCTTGATCAACACAAGAGTCCCGGGAATGAAAGAATATATTTCTTTTGACCGCGTCAAGATTAGTGATTTTATTTTATTTATTTAATTTTTGTTTTTTCTAGTAAAGACCTGGTACGGTGTGTTCACCACGTAGTTAAATGCGCGGTGTATGCAGCGCGCAACTTCTTGTCCAGCACGGAGACACTCTACTTTGGCTGGCACGTCAGGAATCAGATCTGAACGCAGGTGCACGCGCGCCCGCGCCCGCAACTACTTAAGAACCCGCGCGGCATCTTTAACAAGTTACGAAACATCAAAGTCCTGCACATTTACCAGTTTACCTCCCATCGTGAGATGTTTAAATTTAAAACCAAGCGGTCCTCTAGATTTAATTGTTTTTTCCCTCCTGTCATTCCTCTGCAATTCCATTGATTTTAGTTCCTAGAGAATCGTACCTGAACAATCAATTGGCGAGAATCGAGCCACAGGGTGACTTCAAAGTTTGGTATATCTTTAAACGGTACAAACAGTACTTAAAAATGTCGTTAAATTTTGTTAAAAAAAGAAGTTCAGCGAGGTGGATCGATCCAGCAATTACCCGGGAGGTTGTTCGCAAAGTTAAAATTTTCGTACTATCCGAGCTGTCACATTCAGACGGTGGTGGTAGGTCGTTATTTGGACTGCACGAGGCTAATGCAATATTCTCGACAATTACTGGTATTTGCGGATCAAACACAGGCCAGCCAGGGTGACGCGCTTTTTCCTTGGAGCAGCAGCACCACCTAGTTATCGCGCTCCCCTCGTCTGCCGGCGCTGCACCCCACCGATCTACCGAGTCTGTTTGTTGCCAGTAGGCATTTTGAATTCACGAAGGGGCCGCTCGTTCCCGCTTGTTCCCCCGATTTACCCATAACCAAAGTAACGACTCTCCTCCGACGAGATTACCCAATACATCTTTTTTTTTTTTTTTTTCAAATCGAATGACTGAAAAACTATAAAAATACACAAATTTGTAGGATGCCATGACGCAATAACTCCAAGATTGTAGGTATCGTCCTCACAGCTCAGCATGCGAAAAATAAAATGGAGTTAATTTTAAATGGCTTATCGTAGTTGGCATAACCTCGATCTAGAATATTTGGAAATAGGTGCATTTAGCAGAAGAAAATGAAGCCGTTGACATTAATTAGAGGTGCACTAATAAATGTCGAAAAAAAGCAACGTGAGAAAGGAGTGTGAGTAACAATGCCCAAAAATCGGTTTAAAGTTACATAAGAGAATGGAGAATTGTTGAATTGTTGCGCGCTTGTGCACGAACGAAATGCACAATGAGAATAAGTTTCCCGTAAGACGTGTAAGCGGTAAGCACACGCGCATATTGAGATAAGTGCGCTCACGTAGACAAACCATTACGAGTGTACGAAACAAGATTAAGCGGGCTTACCGAAAAAATGCTAAAAGAAAGTAATCACGCCAATGTCAGTCGGATGCCCCATTAGCAATGTCGACACCGCTTCAACGTGCGGTGCGTCTTGGAAAATTAACGCATCGTGCAATCTAATGAAATCGAGCGAACCTGCACTTCAGCCACGGTACTATGTGTACACCTGTTACCTAAATTACGAAATCGTCAGGGAGAATATTTCAAAGGAGCCGCTCTTTCATATCTCCTATCTTTTTTATTCGAGAACTCGATCTATCAATTTTTCGCTATTAATTTCATACTAAACTGTGTGCGCTTTGTATCGCTCAACTTTTTTTTTTTCAATCACTGCACATCGTTTTTTTTTCAAATTTACTTTTTTCATAATTTTTCATCTTTTTAAAGTGATGAAATTTTGATTTGGATCTAGTCCGATACATAGAACCATCATTTTTTGCTTAACATACATGCTTGTAATTTGTGGCATTAATTTTATATTTTTGAATTATCAAAAGTTAGATACATTAAAGGAACAAATTTTTAAACAAGTTTTTAATTTAAATTTAAACTAAAAACAATACTAAATAAGAGTTTCGAATCCCATGAATTCAGTATGCTAATAACGCTAAAGAAAAAGAAAGGGATAAATCGTTTCCTTGAATTACAAAGGCGAGGTTTTAAAACTAGGACATCTTGTGCTCGTTAAGTTATGATTTCGCAAATTCCAGCAGTACCTCAAACAGTGTTAAAGAGACTCGGGTAAGTATGATTATTCCAGCGAGACGACAGCTTGCGTATGTTGATTCATCGCTGCGTTCAAGACTTTGAAATTTTTAAATCTATCTATTCACTTCAGGAATAAGTGCAAGCGCTTTACACTTCAACCCTTTACTTGAATTCTTGTAAGTTTTACTTCAATTCCCCTTCTGCTTTCCTAGTCAGCTTTACACTCTGTACTTAATGACTATTCTACAAGAGAAAAAACAAAAACTATAGTTTAATATTTACAGGGACGTAAGCGTAGCACTAGTATAGTGTAAACACTGAAAGCAGACATTCATGATTAATTTCATTAGAGATATAAAAACAATTAAATTTTAAACAAAAATGACCTCTTGTTTTGTTTTTGATAAATAAACTGGCGTCTCTACAAATAAAGTAATAAAATTTTGACAAACTTGGTTTTTCTTTCTTGGCGATTCAGTCTCCACGATAAGAATTAGCGTTCTAACAAGATTTCGAGAAAGTCTACAACAAGAATCTTATTTAACAGGGAACATTAAGAAAATTTACATGAATGCAATGACTCGGCTCCAGATCTTACGCCTCGAGTATCAACAACTCTCGATGAAACTGTACAACTTCACCCACAAGTTGAGTAACATATTTAATTTCGTCGCCCCAATTCAGAAACATACTAACTCAGAAATCTCGCGTGAAACTTGCTAACTCACAGCCGGTACAGAAACACAGAGGTGTTTTTTATGCATCTTTAAAATTAATAAACCGAACACTTTCAGTTCTCACTGTTATCTTGTTTTTTTTTTATGTTTTGAAGGATGGTTTTTTTTCAAAGATTTGTATTTATTTTTTCCCAGTGTCTCTGGACGCCGATTCGACCAACTTTTCGACAATTATTACCCTTATCATCTGATTATAAGATGTACAGCTATTTTAAAATTTTTCATTTAAATCTAATTTTTTTCGATATCGATTCACTAGGTAGAAATAAAGTCAAAAATATTAATTTTCAACAGCTTCGTCTTCTTTTTTTTTAAATAGTTAGAATGATAAAGGTCAATTTTTATTGTTTTCAAATGAAATATTTTACTCGAAGATACGAAGAAAATTTGATTGAAAGAAAAATACACTGTAAACTTGGTTTAAAAACTAAATTAACTCGTGTTAAAATAAAAAAGATATTACAAAAGTATAAATGCATGTTATTTTGTTATGAAAACTATTTTTATGATTAAAAAAAAAAAAAAAATTTACAGCGTTAAATTATTTGCAAGTGCGCATCATTGATATGAAATTACCAATAAAATTTTCAAAGAATTGAAAAATGATCTGAACTAAGTATCTATATTTATTGTTTGTTGAAAAAAAAAAGTTAAAAACATTTATATACACATGATCCATATTGTAGACAATACCGATTTTTCCCGTGTGAGCTATTTCTGCTCTATATCAATACGTACCTAAAGTAGATAATTATTTCTACCTCCCCACCTTACACTCCTCCATTTTCATTCCAAAGTTGCTAATATTACAAGTCTTTGATCGATCACTCACAACAATGACGTAGTTACGCGTCGAAAATTTTTCTGCGGCCATAAGTAAAAATAGAGAGTAATGAATAAAGTATGAATATTTTATTTATAAATATATATATAATTTATTGCGACTCTAAACTAAAATCATTTTACAATACTCTTTAAAATTAAGCTGCTAAATTAAGTTTTCTTTTTTTGTAACGACTGGCTAAATGAATCTGGACTATGCAGTGCAACAACATACATCGTTGAAATTCCAATGCAATAACATACTTTATTATAACCGTCGAGCAACAACACACCTCATTAAAATCGTCGCGCAATGACACCACTTATTGGATCACTGTCCAAAATAGTCGTATTTAGAATGATATTCTTGGCCCAAATTAAAGGGTTGTAGATTTTTATAGGTATTTCTGATCGATTTTTGGAAAAACTTCAGTTCCGGATATTTTGGTCGATATCATCATTGTAGTATAACGATACTTTTGGTGCTACAATGAGGTATGTTATTACACAAACTTTTTAACAAGCTACGTTATTGCACGACAATTTTAATAAGGTACGTTGTTGCTTTGCAAAATTCCAGATTTATCTTATTGATCTAACCAAGATCTAACTCATCGATAGAGCAATTAAAAATTTTTGTATTTTGGAGCATTTCTCTCTTCCTTTTTTTACAAAGAGGAAATTTTTTTTTAATCCACTGGGTTATGTAATGAGTACTTTTAGACGTACAAATAAGTTGCCGTAGGCATTATTTTGCCTTCTTAATTTATTTAAATGGTAATGTTACAATACCATCCGCTGGAAGATAAAAGATACTTTACGCTCCTAGGTAAAATACAGAACAGTACATTCCTTTATTATCTAAAAAATTTTTTTCTCAAAGTACATGATTTTGTAGATTAAAATATGATACTTAAAACTCTCTAAGCCCTTTTTAGACTGAAAAAAAAAGAAAATAATAATTATACTAAAAATGCCGTATAAGACGTATATGTATACCACTTAAAAGAGAAGTAGATAGAACTACCAGTAGCTTTGAAATCCTTCGGTTGGAAAACAATCGTATTGGAAAATAATAACAAAAAATTTTCTAAAATCGGTGACCCGGAGAATGTAGCTAATCATCGTAATTTAACAATAAAGCAATAATTCAAATTGAAAAATTTGACTTTCATATAGGCTAGATTTGACAAAAATACTTTAATTTAAAAATTTTTTATAATTAAAATATATGTACCTAATCTAATATGGCCACCCTAAGACCCCTCTAAGATATGTGAATTAGGTTATCCATTTAACAGCCATTTACTAGCTATTTCATATTTTCATAGACTCAATCTAATATTTCTCCAATAACTAGCCATTTAATGGCGATTAAATGGATAACTTAATTCACATTTCTTACAGGGACGTGACTTAAATTTGAAAGTTTGGTTCAAGAAAAAAAGTCAGTATCAAATGAGTGATCAGATCAAAAATATCTCTATACTTTCAATCGTTAGAAAAAAATGAAAAAAAATGTTGACCCTTCACAAGTTCCATACGACCTTGATGAAGGTCAAGTTAAAATAAAAATATCAAATTCGTAATCAGCACCTTCTGAACCCCATAAAATACGAATACTCATTTGGAATCTCCGAATTAGAATCGTTAAAACATAGACACGACTGCATGTGCACGTGATTTATTTCACAGAAAATAAAAAGCCTATTGTCTGTATTGATAATTTTTTTGTTTGAATAGTCACTTCTAATAAATAGTCTATTTTATTTACTATAATTAATATTATAAAAGAGATGTTTACCATAAAATACGCAAGTATAAGTTAATCATACCCTAAAACGATTTCTCTGATTAATATATAAGAGACGTTTTATCTGACGTATAAAAGTAATTTGAGTATCATGCGGTAACACTTTTCAAGTTGATTATTCCTAGTATTATCAGCTCGATTGTCAGGTACTATCCATTAAAATTAACCTCAGGGACCGACTATGATGTTTTATTCAGGGACCAAATTGCAAAATCTGTCTATTGACAATAACGTATTGTAGTAAGTAGTAACAATAAAATTCAAAATGTAATTTCGACGATCTTTTGGTTGTTCAAGCTCGAAGTTCTGCTTTAAAAACTGTAAATAGTTAATAAACCCAACATGTTTGAATTTAAAAAGAAAAGAAAAAAAACTGCAACATCAGTTTTGCAGTTTTTTAATGAAAGAATCTACAAGTTTTCAAATGAAATACAGTATTTGAAAGATTTAGAACGTAAGTAACTAAAAGATAGTCCCTATTAAAGACGAGTTTTTAAAAAAAATTATGTTTAAGTTGCATTCGTTGCTGTGAACTGATCTCGATATGGGTTATTGTAGATGGAATATAAAATTTAAAGTGAAAAAATCCTTGTCACAATTGATGTTAAAATAGCTAAAAAGTAAGAAAAACAAAAAATAGTTTTTTATTTAGATAGAAGGACAATTGAGCTTTTCCACGAGTTTCTTAGCGTCTGCTGCACGGACGTCATCCAAAAAAAGGCAGCGGTGTTGGCGAGGTCGAAGGGTCGACGACGGCGACTATACCAAGTACGAATGGGGTGGCGCGGGCGGCGGGCGCAGGTGAGGCGCTGATATCGACCAGGTGCCAGAAATACCTACCCCGTGCAACATCGACCCGGTCTACCTGGTTCCTGACGAAGAGAGAGAGAAAGAGGATCAAGCACCACCACCACCACCACTACCACCACTACCAAGACCAGCAGTAGCAGCAGCAGGGGTAGTCGAGGGAGGGGAGTCAGGGGTATCCTGGGGATCGGTCGCGCACACGCTGCTGCGCCCCCAAGGTGGGGGTTGCTCACAACTAGCGCTAGTGGGGGAGGTTTCCTGGGGGCAGTAGCGGGGAGGACTGCGAGGGCAGACGCTCGAAAGCAACCGAGATCGAAGGTGAGACTACTGGCCGTGTAGCGCCGTACACGCCGCCGCCGCCACCACCCGTAGCCTGTCGTTCCTGCCTGCTTGCCTGCCTGCGTGAGCAGCCCTTTGCTCTGTGTGTAAGTACTTGTAAATCATCTTCGTCATTTGACATATTTTTCTTTTTCATTTTTTTTTTTTTTTTTCGAGCTTGCGACGCGTTACCATACATTCCAGCGTCTGAAAGACCAATTTATGAATTTCAGTTCCGTTAACGATCTCCCGTCTTTTTTATTTTTTAATAGTGTCGCGCAAGTTTGTTTTATAGGGTACGTCGAGATTGCGTGCGGGATTTCAATGCTTGCGCGGCGTACCAACCGAGCGCGGGGCAGCTCCTGGCACACGCTCCACTTGCAAGGACGTAACGTCTCTGCAAGTTTTAGTATTGATCGATCGAGATTCTTTAAGATCCACATTCAACCCCCACCCACCCCTTTTTTCCTCCTCCACCTCCCCCCTCCCCCTTCTTAACTCTTCCTAGCCCAAATAATAATATTAAGGTTGAAAAAAGTTTGTAATTAACTTATTCAAAGTCGCAAAGATTTTTTACGATGTTTTGCTCGAGCGCGAGAATTGAGTCATGAAAGTTGTTAGTCAACCTTTGTTACTATGTGTAAAGTTACGCGTTATAGAATAGGGGGAAAGAGCAAAAAATAGTAAACCAAACAACCATGTATAATTTATCTACAGCTGAGCATAAGAAAAACAATCGTGAAGCTTGTGATGCGTGCTCTAACCATTTACTTGAGCTTACACGCTCTCACCTACCCCTACCTGCTGGGAGTCGCTCGATATATCTTATATTCTTCATCCACTAAGATGATATCGGTAAAGAAAACATTTTTTTTTTTTTTTTTTCAATTGCCTACCTATGCTTATATCAATCGGTTCTATTTTCAGTAGTCCAGTCAACCTGTTTTAGATATCATTATCTTACGGTCTTACATAAAACCTAAATAAATGCTCAGATACAACTTTGAGCGTGTGTGTGTGTGACTAGCATTTCCTTTTATTTATAGAAACATGTGGTTAATTTTACACCCGTTCCACTCTCTCATATTCATCAAGTTTTAACTGCGGCTAATTTGCAATAAATTAAAGGAGTCACAAATACTTATCTATATTATAACTTCTTTTTTTTTTTTTTTTTTTCATATAAATTGTTACTCCTGTCAATATTTTTTCCTTGGACTTATTTAGATGGTAAAAGGAGAGCGCGGCTTTTTGAATGTTTAATAGAGGGCTGTTAAAACAGTTTTATTGAATTGATTTTTTGCGCAGGAAAAATGTACATCAAAAAAGTTTTAAGGGACTCTATTTACAATAGTGTATTAATAATTGCTTGAAACCAATAAAAATTTAAAGAAATGAGTTCCATAAAAAAAAAAAAAAGTTTAAAAGTTTCGCGCGTAAAAATAAATTTAGGTGGTAGCAATCGATAACTGAAAAAGTTATGAAACAGTTCTAATTTCGCTTACGAAAATGGCGTCTGCCGCAGAGCGCATGAATGTCCGCCATTTTATTTCGCGGAATTGAGATTCGATTTTTACACTCAAATCGTTATCGCTCTACTAGAGTAAGACTCAAAAATAAGTATTGTTTTTTCAAAAGAACAATGTTTCTCAAAATAATTTATTGAAACTCGAAAACTCAAAGGGGTGTGAAAATAAGAACAAGGTGTAGATCACGATTCCTGCGGTTTGCGCCGTGACCTGAATATTTTCATAGAGAGCGACCTCGACGGCTAGAGGGATGAATCGCGCGAGGCTCTGTTGAAAAAATGTAAACGCGACGAACGTTGCTTTTGATGATTTTTCTCAGGCTCAGTAGAGGACTCGGCTGAAAAGGTGGAGGGCCCGGGCTCGAGAGACGCTACGAGGACGGAGTCGGTGGTGCAGCAGATTAACAACAGCAACAACGACGACGTCGGCTCGAGGGTGGACGAACAGCCGCAGCAGCCGCCACAGACGGCAGACGTGGCTGCAACCCTGAGTGGTCTTCTCGCGGGACTGCCAACCCTTACGGGTGGCTCCGGTCAGCGTCTCGCAACATCCCTCAGACAAAAATTTGTCAACAACTCTGGTGAGTTTGTTTTTACGATTTGCATACCACCACTTGCTAGCCTGACTGCTTGCTCCATTTCATTCACGAGTTTTTTCAGTTTTGTAAAAAAGTCAACGCGCTTAAACTTTATACCTAGCTAAAACCACTTGATCGACCTTCTGACCGCGAAAAACAAATAACTTTTTCTTGACCTCGTCAACTTCTATTGCATTGACACACATGCTGACAGCAAAAGTTCATTTCACTTTGAATACTTTTTATCTTTCTCACCGTTTAAAATTTTTAAAACTATAGCGATGTACCATATAATTTCGAGTACAATTATTTGATATGATACAAAGGTGGTTATCAATTCTGACCACTAAACTTTTTTCTCTGTATTTTAAACCAAAATTAAAATAATTGAACCGGTAAAAAACCCAGAAAATGAATGAATAATATAGACGAATGAATAAATAACGATTGTAGCAAATGACGCCTAATCTCATATCTCCAATTTTGGAACAACTTATAAACAGCAAATACTAGTTTTAAAACCAAAACGGAACCGTTTATTAAAAATATCAGTCATTCGAATTTCATAAAACTTTATTTCTGAAAAAAAGTTAACGTAAAGTATAAGTTTAAAAACTGAAAAAACCACGCTCTATCAAATACCTATAAAGCAAAGTTACAAAGGGGAGCCCTCATCCGGCACTGCATCGTTAAACATATTCTACTTTTAGCTTAATTAATTTCATGGAACAGCTTGAAAAAACAGGATGTCTCTTGAATTTTTTTTCTCATTATTTAGTTATTTCAAAGTAGAAATAAATTATCATGAAGTTGAATCAATATCGTTGTATTAGTATAGGATTTAAAACAATTTTTGTGTATTCAAGCGTACCGAAAGCAATGTTTAATTGTTGGCAGCTGCGCTCTTCAGGCCGGGCAAGGGCTCCCTAACAAAAAAATTTCATGATTAAAAATTTTTTTTAATCATGAAATGTAAAACTGTAAAAGATTAAAGACTCACATCAGGCCATTTTTTAAATTTAAACTTTTTAACATGAAAAATCGTATTCAATTTATATTCAATCAAAGTAATATGTTGTTGTAGGTTTCCCCTGGCTCGGCCTGATGCGCGACGACTCGAATGCTGTAAACTCATCACCGCCTGATTGTAAACCAAATTTCAATACCAGTGAATCTTTAACCTTACCCTGTGGACTTGTACGAAAAATCTTATTTTGCCATCAACTGTTAAATTAATAATTCAATAAAAAGAAAAAAAATTGAGTGACTCTCAAAAGCCTTGAAAAGAAAGTGGATTTTAACAAGCAAACTTATCAACTAAAATATTTATACAAATAGACTGATAAAGAAAAAAAATTTTAATTAGCTGTTTGTCGAGTAAAAAAAAAAAAAAAAACGTCCAATTAATTGACATCGAATTTCAAAAAATATAAAGTCAAGAATCAAAAATGTCTTCGATAAAGGTTCCAGTATTGGACATCGAAGTCGGAGAGTTAAAGGAAATAATATGGACAAAATTGCAAGAGCCTCAAGCCCAAAGAAGACTCATCTTGGTTATAGTATGCATTGCACTATTGCTCGACAATATGTTGTATATGGTTATAGTCCCAATAATACCAGATTACCTCAAATATTTAGGGACATTCGATGACGAAAAACCAACGGATAACAGTACGGCACCATCGACTCACCACGGTCACCAAGACTCGGCAACCGGAATTTTGTTCGCCTCAAAAGCAATAGTGCAATTGATGGTTAACCCTTTTTCGGGTTCTTTGATTGATAAAATTGGCTACGAGCTCCCCATGTTGATTGGTTTGACGATAATGTTCTTATCGACCGCGGTGTTTGCGTGCGGTCGTAGTTATGGAGTTCTGTTTTTCGCCCGAAGCCTCCAGGGTGTAGGTTCGGCATTTGCTGATACTTCAGGCCTGGCGATGATAGCCGACAGGTTCACAGAGGAAAATGAACGTTCCAAGGCTCTCGGAATCGCCTTAGCCTTCATTAGTTTTGGGTGTCTAGTGGCTCCTCCCTTTGGTGGTGCACTTTATCAATTTGCTGGGAAAGAAGTACCTTTTCTGATACTTGCATTAGTCAGTTTGATAGATGGCTTGATGCTACTGCTAGTAATGAAACCCGTAAAGGAACAACTAAAAGAAAGCCGCAGAGAGTCCGCACCTTCGATACCAATTTGGAGGCTTCTAATGGATCCTTACATTGCGGTCTGCGCGGGTGCACTCATGATGTCCAATGTAGCACTTGCCTTCTTAGAACCAACAATTTCAATTTGGATGGAGGATCATATAACTCATGACAACTGGAAAATGGGTATGATTTGGTTGCCTGCCTTTTTTCCACACGTCTTAGGAGTAGCCATAACCGTTAAGGCGGCCAGGCTATACCCTCAACACCAATGGCTCATGGCTGCCAGTGGTTTGGCTTTAGAAGGCTTGTGCTGTTTTGTCATACCTTTTTCAACTTCTTACAAGTTCCTGATGCTTCCCATATGCGGTATTTGCTTTGGGGTAGCACTCATAGACACCGCCTTGCTTCCTACTCTCGGTTATCTAGTGGATGTTCGGTATGTGTCTGTTTACGGGAGCATTTACGCCATTGCCGATATTAGCTACAGCTTGGCCTACGCGGTCGGTCCAATAATCGCTGGTGGAATAGTCGAGGCCATTGGTTTTACGGCGTTGAATTTCTTAATAGCCTTATTGAATCTTGCTTACGCGCCGGTTCTCATGAACCTCAAACATATTTATGACTTTAAGCCATTCCCTGACGAAGCTAACATCCTTATGGAAGACCCACCGGATAAAAAGTATCAGACTTATGTACTTCAAGAACAGAGACCAGCCACAGGTGAGGTTGGTAATCATCTGATGTCGCAGACTAGAATGGAAACTAACGTTGATCAAGAAGGAACACAAAATTATCAAAACTATGGTGAGAGCTACAGCAATTATCAGGGACAGCAAAGTCAAAGCACTTATGGTGGTTACGATCAACAGAATCAACAGCAGTATCAACAAAATGTTGGCGGTTACGATCAACGAATGCAGCAAAATACAGGTCAAGATGCGTACTACGGTCAACAACAACCACTACAAGGAGGATATCAGCAACAACAACCACAATCGACCACTAGATCAGGCAATCCAAATCCGTTCAGAAGCGAGACGGGATCTAGACGATCCTCGGGAGGAGGAGATAGCAATCCTTTCAGGCAAGGAATGCATTAAGTATAAAAATTTCTTAAAAATTATAATGAAAACCAGATGATCAGAAAATTTACATTAATGGTTTACTTTGGTTAAAGACTGTGATTGGTTGGGTTTTCATATTGTTGTCTTCATGGCAGGCTTCCAGTGATGAAGAATTTAAGCTTAACAAATAAAGATAACGTTGTTAATTAGTCCTCAAGCGTGACGTGAAATTTTTGGTGGCTTGAAATTAAAATATATAAATAACGATGATAATAATTTTGAAAATCGAAAATTGATCATCTAAGAAATGATATTTTATTGTTACTGGTGAGAATCAAGCAATTGTCAACTACTTCTTCGCTTCCAAAATTATATGTTGTTCATCATTTACATTCAAGTTATCAAGAGTCATTCTTCACAATAACGTATTGTGTGCTACGAACATCTGATGTTGCTCTGTTATTTACAATCTTTTTCAAGAGAGCATTCAAATATGAGAGATGTATAAACTGTGCTCAAAGAAAGTGTAGTTGTGTGTGACCAATATTAAATTATATAAAAAAGTTTAAAATAAAATATGTATATTAATACACATATGATCATCGTAAATTCAGGTGGAGTGAATGCGTTAATTAGTTAATTGTGAGTAAGATTGTGTGTGTTATTCTCGTGAATCATTGTTGCTTTTCTAATGCTGGATTCATCGCTAAAAATGCCGTAAGTATCGAGTATTGAGAAATAGCTCTTTAATCGTACCACTTTCTCAGATTCATATCAAAAATCAGAATTTTATTTATTTTCTAATGCTTTGAAGTTACTTGTAAATTTAATTTCAATAATGATTTTAACAAGTTTTTTATATAAAAGTGTGTTAATTTTTTAAAACAATTATTAAACTTAAATAAAACTGCAATTCAGTTAGTTAGAAATGTAACGAGATTATACGAATGTAACTAAGTAAAGAACGACAAACGAAATATAAGTATTGATTGTTAAAGAGATATAAATACTATAGTTATAATAGGTAATCTAGAGATCGCGTGGATGATAAATGTTAAATATCCTATCAGCAAAGGATTTTAGCACTCTCCGTGTCGTTTACTCAAATAATTTAAATTTTGGTTAAACATTAATTATTGCTGAACCAAGAAACACATATCAAGTGTCTTAGATTTAAGAAAAGTAACTGAACCTAGGATAAAAAATGTATAGGAAAAGTGTAAATTCGCGTGGTAGAACTATCAACATCGAGTTGGTGCATTAGTCTTATCCTGACAATTTGAAGCTTTGAAAGTTTATAGTAAATCTTGTTGAATTATCTGATTTTCATTAAACATTATATGAAAATAAGATTAAAGAATATTAGACTTTTAACACATGAAGCATTCGATGTGTGCAATGTTAATATACTGTGCCTCTGACTTTGTAGGGTTAGAGTACATTTAGAGGATCTATGAGTAAAGTTATAAAGTCGGTCAACACAGGAATCGGGACATTTGTAAAAACATTAAATAAAATAAAAATTCATCTTTTTAAGTAACAAAAACTAAATTACATTTTAATTTTAAAACAATTGTTTGGTTATTTATTGGGATATTTTCAAAAATGGCCTTAAAATGCCATGTCTGTAACATGTTCTAATCTCAAATTTCTTCAAAATTTTGTCTGAAAAAATGTTGTCCCAGCAGGTCCCTTGATTTTTGGGAATTCGCAAAATTTTCAAAGACAGTTTGCGAAGTAGATAAGTTGCGATATTAAACTTTATAATGATTAAGTTTAATTCTCGTCTTTAATTCTTTAAGTAACAAATTAAAAATGTCGAAATACGTTTTATTTAACGCGCATTAGTGTACAATTTTTATCCAGATATAACGATGTTTCAGAGACCAATAAGATTTTTGTTTTTTGTCAATTTTGATGATATTGATTGCAGCAGTAGAATTTTTAAGCAACTATATTCATGCAACTAATATGTGGTAAACTTAATTCCATGTCTGAAATTGACCGACTTTTCGACTTTATATACATTACAAAATTATTTGTTGAAATAAATAAAAATTTCAAAGTTGATTTTTCTGCCCTAGTACGAGTTTGTTGTAAACGTATTTTAAGCATTTATACATGATAAACATATATAATGAATGCATTACACAAAAAATATTGAAAAAATGAAAGTATACATAAATATCAAAGCGCGGTAGCGCTGGATGGCAAATGTATAAAACATATTCCCATTATATCAAATAAAGTATAGCTGTATTTTTATGAAGGTCTAAAAGCTTTTTTCACCGCGGATTACATATATATTTGAAAACAAAAGTTAGAGCATATTTAGCATAAAACGGTGCTCTCAGTTCATTTTTAATGATATTTATTTAGAGCTGGCCTCTAATTATTTAAATAATTTAATTTACATTATTTTGAAACATTACATTTGTTAATTATATACAAATTTTTAGTGTAAGCGAAAAAAGTTTGTATTTCTTCATTTTTGTTTGTTTGTTTTTTTTTTTCAAAAATTACGTTATTTCTTTCGTAACTATTTCAAAGGGTTGAAGAAATCAATGTCAACTTTTTTAGTTAAGGACGTTCAACTCTTAAAATTAATCAAGTTTAAAAAATTATAAAATTTGTAGATATTTTAATTAAAGCTTGAAAAGTACTGAGTTACAATTAAAAAAAGATTTAAATTTTGGTTAAAAGTCTTTGATCGAATTTTTTAGTAATTTTTTTTTTGCATTTAAACAAGGTTTAATAAAAAGAACTAACTTTTACATGTTTCTTTTAAAAAATTCTATTTCATAGACGTTTACAGTTTTTTTTTTAAAGTTTAAAAAATATGTAAAGATAATTATTTAAGTTAAAAATTAAAAGATTATTAATAATTACGTTTTTTGAGATTTGGTAAAATTCGAGCTACTTATTAAAATGGATATTGTATTATCATGTATTTAAAAAATAGTCATGCAAATAGACTTGATTTGAGTAGTTTAAGTTGTACGTCCTATAAAAATTATCGTACTAGTTTTTGACACCGGTGAGCAAAAGTTACCAGGTTTTAATGACACCGAGAGTGAAGTAAAGTAAAGCCGGATTTTCTTCTAAGGACCTGAGTAACATTACATACCAGTGTCGAAATTATATTTTACTCAACTAGTGCCTGAAATTATTCATTTACGTCACTTCTCAGACACAAGTTAAGTATCATATTTTATTTAAAAGGTCAATCTAATTTGGTACTTTGAAAGACTTGATCATTTTATTAACGTTATAATTTTTGTTTATATATATGGGATTTTATGGGCTAACTGATTTGTTTATTTATTATTATTATTATTTTTTTTTTTAATTTTTTTTTTTTTGAAGCCCAGTGAACTTGGAGGGCAGAACTTAGTAGATCCTGCTAAAAACTTTAGCAACCTTTGCGGAAGTGACTGTGCTAAAGACTTCAGCAGAATTTGCTAAACTCTGCTCTCCATGAAAGTTGAGCCAACGTTAATGTAACTTTGTACGTTCGCTGCGGTGCGACGTACTGTTACAGTTCAAGATATAAAATTATTACTTTTACCGAATTATTTACTAGACAGTAAGTACCTATCATATGGTTCTGTTGAATGAAATTTATTATTTATTTTAGTCAACTGGACCATGTAATATATACTTTTCGATGCGCAATTACATGGTGGAAGGGATACTTTTACATCTTGATTTCTTTTTATCATGATACTTCGCAGCGTAGATTAACAGAAACGTATACGTATGCTACGAGCGAGTTTTAAAAAAACTATAAAAATTATCTCGAAGTACCATATTATGTAGCCCTATTGATTAAAATATGATGTATAACTATTGTCCGAAGTTGTACATTCACATCGAGAGTTTTTGATTCTCTCTGCTGCAGATAAGCGCGCGATTACGCCACGAGTAACAACAACTCTTGATGTAAATTTACAACTTTTCACACTAGTGGTGTAACATATCATTCCGCATAAAACTGAAAATTTGATTTGAAGAGTATGATTTAAAAAAGAGCATTTGGGACATAAAGATTTTTTTCTTGGACTTTATTGAAATTGTACATTATTTGTGCATTTTTCCTAGTTTCTAACAGTTGAAAAATTGATTATAACTTTGAAAATTCTTATTCAAGACTTTTTAGTTAAAAATGAAGTTACAAATTACAATATCTATTTATTACTATTGAATTCAAAGCAATGAATATGTGATGAGTGATAGTTTTATTAAAGTTGGCCGTTCGAATAATGTTTTTAATTTATTGTAATATTTTTTAAGATATACCAAAGGAATAATTTTATTTCCTTCTTGTATATAAGATGCCTAAAAAAAGGAATGTCATTATGATTATTGCTAGATTTATTATAAATATAAGAAAAAAATGAAAGTATAACTAAATAAAAAAAGTTTGTAAATCAATAATCGTCAAATTCTTTGTATTTTTTTTTTTAATTTTTTATTTTTTTTATGACAACTATTGTCAATTATCATTACGTAATAGTTATTTATTTTCCTGGTTTATGTGTTCTTCAGGGCTGTGCAAGTGCTGTTTGGTAACCCCGAAGGAGATATATCACCAGAAAAATAAATTATTTTAAGTCTTGAAGGCGCTATTCGAGGTCAAAAAAGCCTGAAGGACTTAAAAAAATGTTCTCATAACTCATCAAAAAAGCATGTTGTAAGATCACTCGATGACCGAAAATACTCATTGTAACAAGAAAAAATTATATTTGTCGACGAAATTAATACTTTGAGCATTTGAATTATACATACATGCTAAACTATATGTGTAATGATTAACCCTATTTCTCCTGTTACTTTGTAAATAATAAACTTAATGAAAGTAAATGACAAATTGTAAAGGTGAAAGTATTTGAAAAATTATTGTTTAAGTCACAAAATTTAAGTATGAATCGAAATATTATATGATTCTTTCGAAATGTACGATCTAGCATCGTAAATTTTAATTGTATTTATGCTTAGATAGTATGTATTCATAAAACCCAATATGTAAATATTAATAATAATAGTATTAATATAATAATAATAATATTGATAATAATAATAACGATAATGATAATAAGTATATCGGTTTTGTTTTTAATTCAAGAATTAAATTTTTTTTTTTCTTTTACCAAACTTGAAGTAATTTCAGTTGACTATGTATGCGCAACATTCAAAATTATTCATTTAGAATAATATTTCGATTTTGATGTTTATTTATAATAATTTTATGAGTTTTATGAATAAACATTAAAAGTTACTAATTTTTAATTTTCATATTTTTACATCGCCGTGAAAGTTGTTGGTGTTGAAAAGATTCATTTCGAAACGTTTTTCAGTTATATTGAAATTTAATAATCTCATTATTGGTAGATTTTATCGAGGATTTTGTTTTGAGTTTTTGTGCATAGAGAATACAATGATTAGATAAGCAATTGAAAAAACAAACTTATATTCATATCATTTTCTGAAATCATAAATTTTTGAATTATTTAAATAATTAAAAACTTATAAAAAATATCACCTTAACAGTTTATACCAAAAAATGAGGAGTTAGTGGTTAGAGTTTAGTTACTGTTAAAGTATAAATTTGTTTGCTTTACGCAGAATATATAAAACTTTAACAATAATTTGATTTTTACTAAAAATTCTTTGGATGGTCGGATGTATAATTATTTATTAATAGAAAAGTTTTTGTTTTTTAAAATATGAATTTATTTTACTTTAAGCTTTTTCGTTTTTATTAAATAAAGATAATTATCGATGTAATAATCTGAAACTAATTTTATACCTCCCCTGTAATAGAAATGAAATATTTAAAAAAGAAATTAATTTTAGTTATAAATTATTTACAACTATAATACATTGAAGAAACCAATAAATAAATTGAAGCCTTATTCTTTTTGAGGGTACTTTTGAGTTTTTTCGCATGAATAAAAAAATTAATTAATAATGAGAAACTCTTCAAATTTGGTTGCTGAAAAAAAAATTACAGAATAATACAATAATTTGTCAATATTCATTAATCTAAATTTTTACTTTTACTGCAAAACGATGTGCTTATTTGTATTTTTGATCATGATGAATTTGAAAAAAATTATTTAACAGTTTAAATATGTAAAGGCTGTAATATTGTTAAAATGATTATTAAAAATGTCATTGTTACCAAATAGTAACTAATTTATTATTTTTTAAATACTCTTATCCTTGGAACCACAATAGTTATCTCTCGTGCATATTTTCGAATTATCTTTTACTTTTATTTACTGACAGTTGGTCAAACCGAAAGTATTCCATTTATTATTACTATTTTTTTTCATGAAATTTTCAATACATTGCATAAATAGCCTTTATTTTTTTCAAATATAAAAACTTCTGAACTATCTAAGGTAACTAGCTTACGGGACAACGAGAAAAAGCCATGCGCAGTAAAGTGAAAAACCATAAGCTGATGGCAAAAAGTCATAGAGCCATGGTTTTTAGCCACGCCTCCCGCCAATGAGATTTCGTCATCCACCTTTCATGGTAAAAAGTCATATTTTTTTCCAACAGGAGCATGTATTAGGGTACTTTTCGATTGAGAAAACGATGGGACAAGTATAAGAACACCCTTGAGTTACTCAGCTAGACGGCTTTCTCTACGGAAGATGAGAAAGTAGTAATTTTGGTGCGTAAGTGACAAGTGCGGGTCGATAAAAATATAAAATTTCCCGATATTTCGATATTATGTCGATATCATATCGTTTCTGATACTATATCGATACGATATTCATGGCTGTGAGATCGATTTCGATATCAAAGGGACGATATATCGTAAAATATCGAAAATATCGATCTAAGAATTTTTATACTTCAATTATAAAAACGCAACGACTATATAAACCTAAATTATCTTTCAAATTATGCGTTTCCACTTGAAAATGTAGTCATTGAATTCTGAAAATTATCTATTTTTATCAAAGTACCTTGAAAACATGCCCTATTAAAAAAATATATGTATATAATACCTAACGTGAGTAAAAAGCGAGGTAAAAAGCTCTACTGGCCGTCTCGAGTTTTTACATGCTGCGTTTGGCTATGCTTCGTGCAGCACATCAAACTCTCGACAGACATGTCAAACTTTTCACTCATGTTGGGTAACATACCATTCTCTCCGTGCTTTCTCGCATTCGGCCATGGTGTGACTTGTGAGTTCGGAAAACTCCTCAGAGAAAAACTGCATAGGAAAATTCTTAGAGGTAACAAACGTCATCAGAGACTGGCCGGTGTATTGTGCGACTCTGATTTGGTATTTACTAAACTGATTTGATCACACCCTACCGATCGTCAAGTTGAATCGAAAAAAACGAAAAAAATTTTAAATTATCGAGAACGAAACAGTGGGCTGAGGTGTCCCGAGTACTGGTCTTTACAAGAAAAGCCGACTGAATTCTCTTTTTTGCACTTACTATGACGACGGGGGGGAGTGGGTCCGATTTAGAGGAAAGCCGACTTGTGATACCCAAACCGTGAAGTTGCCCTGATATTCTTGTTATATATTTATTGTTACAAACTGATTCAAGCTATTTTAAAATAAAATACATAAAGGACATTCTTCAAAATAAAATTTGCAAAGTCAAAAAAGTTTTCCCTGATCTTTTAGAAACACGACGATCACTATCATTGTTAACTTATTATAATAATTTTCTTGAACATTACTTTAATACCAATTAGAATTGAAGCTTGAAGTTTTATAAAAACTTTTTTTTGTAAGTCCCGGGAATAAGGTCGTAACTGTTGATTTGAGTTTTGCAACTGCTAATTCTTGGTATAAGTTCTTTAACCATAAATAAATAACTAAAAGCAGAGAAAATAATAGAGCTGTTCCTAAGTATTTGATATTTAGATGCGAGCAGATAGCAAAGTTCTACATGAAAAATTCTACCCTACACTAACAGAAGCAGCAGCAGCAGCAAGGGCGACTTACATAGGTATACGTACCCAACCCCCTTCGATCGTTCGGCTCGTTTCCCCCATCAGCCTCGGCTCGACCCCTCTAGGGGTTGCTCTCTAATATAAATATTATTACACTTTGATAGGGTTAGGTTGACACTTGTTCGAGTACTAAGAATGGGCGGTATACACTCGTCCACTCGTTTCTCCTGTCTCGTTTTATAAAAACCTTGTCTGTGTGCACCTCTCTTTGGCAGAACCCAATTGCGATTTATGTGCTTTTCATTACGTCTTTGTTTAGGTATACTTGATTACACAAAAGCAGACAATATAACTGTTGATACTTATATATTGTTCGTCGCTATTGTTTCTACCTCGAACCCCTTCATCGTGCCTGTGTATGTTCAATAAATTCATACCCCTGTCTCTGATGCTTTTCGATCTCACTTTGAATTATTGCCAATTAATGATGGATTACTACAGTGTCCCCGCTCACTCGGCACCCGACAATATTAAAATTATTCCCTGCAGATCCACTTGAGTGATCTCTCGGCGTATACTTGGTTTCAATTTAATTTTTAAGCTCCTCTACAAGATTACTCCACTCGAGTTTAGTGACGTCAATTTACAATTGTATTGTACGGCTGTTCCGTTTGTGTTTTTCATCACCTCAACTTTTTCATCCTCACAAATCATTATCGCTTCATCCTGTTTTTTCATTTAAACTTTAAATCTACGCTGACGAATTACTCATACAAGGGATGAATTCAATATTTCATCCAAAAAATATTAAAAAAAGAATGTTCCTTATTTTGCTTCAAGGGTTCAACAGAAAAAAGTGAAGAGCTGAAACTGCCTAAAAATATAAATACATTTGCTGAAGAGAAATTAAAAATTTTTAAAAAGTATATTTTTTGTAATTAAATTTTTAGTTTTTTCAAATTTTATTTATGCTTGCATCATATTAATTTAATTTTTTGGTAAAAATATTTTAAATTGGTAAATCTTTGATTCAATAAACCTGCATTCAAAAAACATAGAAAATAAAGTATTATCAATAAGCTTTTTTCTACATTTTTTCAATTCTTATAAATAGAACTTGTGTAAATCCCAAACGTAAGCTTAGTAACTTTAAATTAGTCAGAGATTTGAAGGTATAACAATGTGTAAAAGTGCGGTAGGTTTGAAGGCGTATAATGATCTGCTTTGCCTTTGGTTTTGACGAGAGATGCCCACGTGCGTTGTACGGTATACGTGTGCGGTGGTTGGCGCGAGGCGCGCAAAGAGCCTCGTAATCTCAAAATCCGATTATTCGCCTCATCGACTGACAACAACAACAACATGAGCACCCTACGAACATTTGATACTGCAACGTGGGTCTTAATCTATCTAATTCTTCTTTCTTCGTCTTTTTCTTTTATAAATGCCACTGCTTGTTTGCTTTTTTTTCAACATAACACCTCAGTCACTGCTTGTGCTCACTTACCTTTTGGTCAAAGTTTAATTTCTTGTTTTTACAATACTAGTCTCAATCGACGCGCAAGCGCGCTCAATTTTTAATCTTGAAAATAAATAAACGATAATTTTTTACATTCATTTTCAAAAAAACTATGAAAAAAATTTTTAACACTAGATTCATCACATATCTTTTGCAAACTGCAGCTAAGTTCAGTTCGATATTTTTGTGGTTATAGCTTTAAAAAGTTGTTTTCAAAATAATAAAGATTAAGTCTATTTATTGAAACAAAGTATTCAATTATTCAAAAAGTTATTGCCAAAAAATTCTCAAAATCAAAGTATTCAATACTTCAAATTAAACGCAATTCAAATTTTGAATTTAACGTTCTTAACCAATCAAATCAATTATAAAACGAAGACATTCGAACATGCTTCATCATTATAAAGAGGGATTATAAAGAGGGATCATAAGAGAGGTTAAATTGTACCATTTTGATATCGTAAAATTTTTAAATCTTACAAGTTAGAATTCGTCAAATGCTAAGATAGTATTTGTTTTTTTATTCTAAGACGCATAATGTATTTATATATCCTTAGGAAAAATGCTGCTTTGCATTGTAATACCTTCTATATTAAAATCTTTTATAAGAGTTTTCAAACTTTTTAAATAATAACTTTATAATGTATGAAGTGATTTTTAAGTTGAAAGATCAAGATGACTTATTTTACTACGGCAAACAAAAAAAGACGTTTTTACGGGGGGTAAAGACAGATCAATTCACCAAAAAAACGATCGAAAGTAGGGGCATCGGACGAAGAGAAAAAGAAAAAGTAATGAAAACGACAGTGACAAATAAGATTACACCTTACGGGGTAGGGAGGTTCTTCCCTTATCCCATTTGATTTTACCCAGTAAACTAAAGTTTCATCTTTTTTTTCCCAGCGGAAACCTCTTTGTCTTGTTCTCAATCTTGCGGGCACCCTCCGGAAAGCGAGAAATTCTCAAATTGACCGGGCTCGATTAATTGACGTTATGCCTTTCGAGACCCTTGGACGCGCAATCATTCGAACCGACAGCCCCGGGATTGACCGAGAAACAAGGGTGTACTCCCGTTTGTCTATTATATCTTTTTGAGGTGGGAAGAAAGGCGTTGTTTGTTTAAGTTAGACCGCAACTACCTTTGCTGAATTGAATATCTATATTATTTAAATCTTCTTGACGCCTATTTCTGTTTCCAAGCACTCTGATACGATGACGGTCAAATAATTGAAGAAGAGGAAGAATGTTAACCGCATTTGCGCGCGCACAATCAAAGTCTTGCCCACGGAATCAGTTCACTCTCTTTCTTTGACTCCATCCACACGACTTGATTTTCGGAGCACGAAAAAACCACGTAACATTGCGCACATACAATTCACTTGGCTCCTCCTTCCCGTCTTCCTCCAACCGGAAAATCGATAATTTCGATAATGAATTTTACAAGGCGGGCGTTTTACGCTTCAGAATTTTTATGAAGAATGTAGATGATAAATTACATCTTATGAATAATATGTTTTTTCGAGCAAAGCCTCCCCAATGTTGTTGTCCTAGTACACGAGTTTGAGTACATCGTATAGATACGTTAGAATCCCCGACAGCCACGACCCTCTCTGGCGTCGACAAAGCCCAGAGGCGAATCGCCGTGAATAAATAACTGTTTGATGGCGCGTTGTCATGGAGACCGATGAAAAGGTGAATTTAAAATATACTTTAACATGCCAAAAGGGTTTAACGCGTAAAAGTAAAACTAAAAATAAGATGCAACGAGAGGTAGCGATATGCGATAGAGTGATTTGTAATATTTATAAGAAAACAGAGGGGACAGTTGCGATGTAATCTCGCGAATTATCGCGCCTGACGCGACAAAACAGAGAGTAGCTCATAATACGCCTCCCACCCCTATCATTGATCAAAACGACACATTTCGTACGCTTATCGTTGTGCGCTCCCCCTCCTGCTTCTGAATAGGGGAGAGAATACCCAGCGCGTTGAGGAAGGTGCAACTTGACAAATTGTTCGAGCGGCTTTGAGGGAGATAGAAACGTAAAGAAGAAGAAGAAATAAATGAATAAATGTGTACCATGTCAAGATACAACTGTAACGAGAGAATGTATTGCGTAAATCCGCCACGGAAAGCACGTGGTCCGTAAGGCACTTTGTGGGGTCGGCTCGGTCAGGTCGTTGCGGTGTGGCGTATCTTCTCGGGAAATTACCACTCTAGAAAGGGGAACCATTCCATACCAGCTCCTACTTTAAGACGCTATCGAGATAATGCCTCTGCTTCTTTTACCTTTTTTTTTTCTCCACTACTTCTTTCCTTCCAAAAGAGCGAGTGATCCAATTTGTTATCAACTTTTATTCTCGATCGTTCTTGTTGTTCTATCACAGCTGCTTAGGCGAAAAGTAACATCGATCTCAATTATTATTTTGTGCAGGAACGATTGCGAAAAGTATAATTATTCGCAATTAACTGTGCAATTAAAACCACATAAACGTATAATATAAATAAAAGTGAATACTTCAACAAGCTTAGTCAAGAAAACTTTTAACTTTTAACTGTATCGTTTTCAGATTTAGTTTATAGGATCGTCACAAAATTTATTTATACTTACATGGAATGTCAAAAATATATTTATCTAGGAAGAAAATGTACTGAAAATGAATGAATTTGAAAAAGTCACGAATAACACCGTACATTGAGTAGGTACTTATGACAAAAGCAGAACAGAGACAAATTAAGTCTAAGAAAAAAAGAAAGTATTTTTAGCATAGGTCTTGGAACAGTAATGCTGCAAGGTCCAACGTCTTTCCCTCTTGTTTCCTTTGGACTTCATCCCCTTTAGCCTCTACACTACAACCCTGTTAACTCCGGCCTCTTCGTCTTAGGGCTCCAAGAGATAAAATGAGATCGTGTTCTTTCGGTTGAGCTCGTCTGCCAGGGCACAGGAAAAAAAAAAAAAAAACGATGAGGGAGTGCACGAGTGGAAGAAAGAAATTGCTACATCGTCCACAAAAGCGGCTGGAATTATCTTGTAAAAAGAATGCAGGCATCGGGGAGAGAGAGGTGAAAGAGAAATTCAACGCGACTGTTCTTTTTCTTTTGTCATGTGTACCCCCAGCGTTGGATCGTTCTTCTTACTGATTGACTTCTTTTCGCTCCCTCTCCATTACACTTTTTCACTAATTCCACAAATTCTTTCCATTTATACTTTGATTCTTCAATTTTTTTTTATTCACACGTTATTTTGCTTTCGATTTATCTTTTCAAACTTGAGCGATTTTGGACTCTAATAATTGAAAAATATTATTTATTTTAATATGTTGATCTTTTTTTTTTGACCTTATCAATTCATCAGTATCTTCAATATGTTTTTACAACCAAATTAAGGGTTCGAAATTTTTGTTTTATAACTAAATCTTACCCGAAATTAAAATTTATTATAAATTATTCAAAATCATATTGTAATCTTTACTCTTCGAAGTGAGAATTTAATAATTATTTTTTATGCTTTCCATGCATGTTTTTACAGAAAAATAAAATTTTTATTTTCAAGCCCTTCTCTTAAACCTACATAAAATGGAAAGTTCATACTTTTCTACGTATACTTCTGACCCATTTCTTACGTGTAACAACCCTCATATTATCTGAACTAGCACGTCTTAACAAAATTTTGTCTAATATATATACTTTCTACAAGTCAGACAATTTTCAAAAATATAAGTTTGCAATATAACTGGTGTAAAAATTATTCTAGTAAAATCATCAAAAATTTTTAATTTACAAATATTTCACGTCAATAATATTATTATTATAGCTATGGTAAATTATGATAATTAAAGAGGGTTACGCCGAACTTTGAAAATAAGATAAAATAATAACCAAACAGTTTAATCCAATGCTCAAAAATATTGAATTTGAAAAAAGAAAAATGTATAAATAGAGAATATTACATAAGTGAAAAATAATTCGTGTTAATTTGAGTGATTGTCGGTTAAAACACCAATCGCCAGTCGACACAAATCTTTCTACAAACACAAAGAATGGCCAAGTGCAAACAAAAAAAGCCGTAAAAATAAAAGATAAAAAAGAAGGGGAAGCTGAAAGCCAGCAGCAGGAAGTTGCAGCGTGAAATTGAGAAAAAGCAGCAACTCAAAAGAAAGAAGAATTACCCTTGGGCGGTGAGCAGTGGGTTTAATAGAAGGGGGAGGAAGGAGGAAGAAACGAACAAAAGTAATGCCTGAAGTGGGCTGCTAGTACCCATTGTCGTGCCCTGCGGGCTATCGGGCTGTAAGAGAATAGGAGGAGGGATAGAAACAAGGGAGGGTCACCACCACCGCCCGCAAAAGAGACGACTGCAAACGCACGGAAAACACTTGAACTTTACGCGAGCAAGCGTGCCAGCCGGAAGTTCATGAATTTGGCACTTCCGAAATCGACTCGCTTTTCGGCTTTCGTACTTCCGAAACCAAACACCGAGCATTTCGCAATTTAAGCTTCGCACAGCTTATTATTATATAAGCTGACAGGAATTTTTTAATTGAGCTTTCAGGTTTTATGTCTCTTCAAAGCTTCTTTTTACAAGTCTTTTTATATATTTTAATTTTTTCTGTTACTTCTGTCTTGGGGCCTTTAATGAGAGTTAAAAAATTTCAATTTAATCAAGGTGAGCAAGGAAGTTGTAATTTACCGAGCACGTCATAAAGGAGACAAAGTAAGTAACATATATTAGCAAATTCATATGCGAGAAGCTGGCCAAACGAATTAATCTTCCCTAAGATCGTGATTCTCATCACGCACGAGGTAGTGGCTTCGGCAGCGCGCGCGACCGTCGACGGGAACTTTAGTGCGAGTTGTTTGATTAAGAAACCACAGGGAATGAATCCGTCTTGGAAAAGGCAGCATCGTAATAAAGATGCATTGTAAACGGTTCATTAAGTCATTTTTACGATAAAGTTCTTTCTCTATATTCATTTTTCTTTGGCCGACTTATGCTCACGTTAATTTGAGACCGAGAAAAAATTAAAAATCCAGTTTCAAAAATTTATTTATACTATTAATATTTATCATGATTCCTAATTGTCAACTTTTATAATTTTCTTCCCACCAGTTGTGCATAAGAGCAGGCATTTGACTGCGTGTGTATCGGTAAGGAATTACACACCGACACATACAATCAAACAGAGCTGGGCCCATGCCAAACTTCTGGCAGCACGAGCCGAATCAAGCTTACACTAGGGACGACTAACCTCAAATTTTCCAGAACATTCCATTGCTTCTTCCACACTGGCGGATCACCCGAAGTTCGGATTAACTTTATAATTGTTATATCGCGCTTCCATATTTGTAAATTATACTAATTTTTGTGACAATGTGTACTACTTAAGTGTTTATTTAAAAATTTTGAGCACATTTAACACAAAGATTTAAAACAGACTACTCTCAATCAGCGAGCTCAATTTTTAATATACGCCATCAAATTTTTATTCTTGAAAGTAAATAAACGATAATTTTTACTTTTAGTTTTTCATAAAAAAGGAAGTTGAAACGATTTTTTTCTGGGCCTTACCTCAATTAACTTGTAAATAATAATAACATATCGTTTGCAACCTGCAACTAACAAGGAGGGGCTACACCATGCAGGTTACCGATGCTAACGAAACTTTGGGGATCCTTTTCTAATACCAATAAATGAAGAAATCCATAATTAATTCCGTCCATGGGCCCTTGATGTTGATTCGCCATATAGCTCAAATGGCATTTTTTGCACTTTTTTTGTTTTTTAGCTATTTTTCAAAAATTTCTGTTACAAGCCTATTGCACGTACATAATTCTGCAACCTCGCATTCTTCTTGTTTTTTCATCAATTTTCGAGGAAAAATATTCTTAGACATCGTCTTGATAAAGTTGTCCACGTAAAATTAAAGTTTAAAAAAGCCAAAAAACCCTAAAAAATGCTTTTAGAAATCCTCTTAGCACAGGGTAAAACTCATCAAAAATGAGCTTGAGAATATTTTTCCTTGAAAGAAAATAAAAAAACAAAGAAAATGCTAGGTTGCAGAATTTTGTAAGTACAATAGGCTTCTAACAGGAATTTTTGAAAAATAGCTAAAAAACCAGAAAAGTGCAAAAAATGCCATTTGAGCCCATAGGACAGAATTATTGATGATTTCTTCATTTTTTATATTAGAAAACGATCCCCAAAGTTTCGTTAGGATCGATGACCCGCAGGGTGTAGCCTCTCCTTGTAAGTGCATTTCGATATTTTTGAGGGTCATAGCTTTAAAAAGTTGATTTTATAATATAAAGATTCTGATTTTATTTTATAGAAGTTTACACAGAAATTTTTTCTATTTTATTAAAACAAAGTATTCATTCAAAAAATTTTTGCAAAAAATTTTTGAAAACCAAGTATTCAACATTTAAAATTAAATACAATTCAAATTTTGAATTTGACAATATCGACCAATCCAATTTCCAAAATTTCCGGCGGTAACAATTTATTGTGTCCTCTCTGAGCAATATAGTTTTAATAAAAATTGATCACTTTATCGATCGATTTTAATGCGGTTGGTTTTATTCGAAATAAGAACCAAAAACCTGCCAAAAAACGTTATTAAAAAGAGTTTTCATGTTTTAGAAGCTACAGAGCAGCATATTCACCAATACCAATCCTCGTTACACACAATTAGCTAAATCCAAAAACGGCAGTTTTTTTTCACTACATTTTGACGTCTGCATCAATATCATCTTGAATCTTTAACCAGTTTTATTTGTAAAAGAGATAGTACTTGAGCTAAATTTTTGAATATGTTTCAAATTTGCAAGCCATCCCTTACGACTGACGCAAAGCTCTTGCTTTAAACTAAAAAAAGTATGACTAGCAACATTTAGTAGAATAATTGTAAACATAAGCCTCTAAACGATACTAGTTATTTATATATTTCCCAGTGTGTAAAAACAAATTTGATGAATCAAATACACAAAGCTCAAAGATAGGGCTTTTGTGTGAATATTTAAAATATAATCAGCTTATTGGGGAGATGTAAAGATCGTGAGGCAGCAGTAGGATTCAAAAAAAGTGAAGTAGAATATGGATGGGGACTGGCTCTCATTTACACGTCAGAATAAGCTGAAATAAATCATAAATATTAAATGAGGAGGATTACGAGGGTAGGTACGGGATATTGTAAAGTCCCCCGGTCGCGCCTTTCCTCTGCTACCCCTCCAGTTTTAGGTGGGCGGGCGGTCTGTAGGCACTATGCTACTACGCTCCGTCGGAGTCGGGAATTTCAATGACAATACGCCCGAGTTGCCAACCATGCCGATTTCAAATCCAATTGATGTCCCCTCTCTGAGATGTAGCAACACTGGCGAAAAAAATACTTTTTAAATGCTCGCGATTAAAGGAAAACATTTATTTGTGTTTCTTTTTTGCGTCCCAGTGCACGAATATAACAATATTTTCCAGTTAGGAAGTTTTTAATTGTTCAATTTTTACACTGTCAAAAATTCATCATTTTTTTTCTATAAAACTATTAATAAATGGAAAATAAGCTTATTTTGACAAACTATTAAACTGAAAATATTATTATTATTTTTTTTTTGAAACTAACAATGTTAGTGTTTTACCAATATTCTGCTAAGATAATTAATTATTATTATTACTTTTTGAAACAATCAATTTTTTTTACAATAAGCATTTAGAGAATAAAACATTTTTATAAAATATAAAAAAATCCATTTTGCTTATGCAACTTGCACTATTTATACAAGCGTTTAGAAAAATTTAGCATTAATATATTTATGGAGTTAATGTATTTTATTTATAAATATTAAATAAAATATTGATTTATGATTCATGAAATTCTATAAAAATAATTAAATTTATTTATTTTGATTCTGTATTTGAATGAGCTAGGTCTACCTAATATGTCCACTTTTGGTATTTTTATAATGCTTGCTTTGAGGCCACTCTGAAAATGAAAAAGCAATCAATTATTGTTTTAAAGCTGTTATAATAAAACATAAATAAAACTATATTATCTTATATATAATTATTTATAAATTTTAATAAAATATATACGCTCATTATTTTAAAAATTTGTGTTTCATAGAATCAATTGCAAAAAAGGGGTTAAACATTTCGGTCACTCAATCAGTCATCTTTCATCCAAGTGTGTACGTTGCTCTTCAAAATTTTTCAAATATTTGGACCATTTGAAAAGCAGCAGAAAGGGTTCAAGAGTGTGGTCCTAAAATTTCATAAAAAAATATAGAAAGAGTTTAAGCAAGAACTTACGAATTAAAAGCTAGATCCAAAAATAACCATGGATTAATGTATTGTCTTCCACTCCTGGATCCTCTGATAAATTTCAGACCTTTAGATTGACAATATAAGATAAAGAAGAAATAAGATTCTAATAATAATTTTAATAATAAAAAAGTAGTATAACTATGCGCATGGATAAAAAGATAAAATGTGCGGTGTTGTTTTTTCGCGTCACTCATTTCTACCCCCGCAACGCGTTGCACGTGTACGCTAGGATAACAATGCGGGGGTGGTTAGCCCCCCCCCCTTTTTCCGTTGGTTTATGTTGGCGCTACTTCGACTCCCCTTTTCTTGCACTGCATCAAGTCACGTAATTGAGATTTATTAATATAGAGCAGCGCCATCCAGCCTCATCGGACTTTTCACCACGAGCTACTCGTTATGCGGTTTATACGCCTGGTCTAACTCACACTTAATCGTTTTGCGGCTTGTTTTTTTTTTTTTTCTTTTCCCCTCCTTTTTTTTTTCAAGTCAACTCTATAGTCAAGTTAAGCTGTTCTGGTTTGTACGCGAAGAGAGATTTAAAACAAAATTTTCGTTTTTAATAATAATAATTTCATTTTGCTGTTTGTAGTAAATGATTTGTGTGCCTGCAGAGTTAGAAAATAAAAAAAAAGGCTCGGTCTAATAAATGTTTTGATGGCCCTTAAACGAGAGGTTTCATTAAAGACGGACCCTACTAAATAAACAGCTTGGTCGGTTACGGCGATCAGTCATAGCGACGAATTTAATGAAAGACGTAAGGCCTCACCGCGGCAATACAGCAACACAAGGCTTTTCAGAGCTTAACGCCATCCCTCTCTACGTGCCACCACAGCTTAACCATCATCGCTTTCACCTAATACCCAAAAAGTAATCATCCACGCGTACTGTCATCCTACGTAATTTATAATTTTTTAATGCTCTTTAAGTTTTAAATTTTCATTTAACTTGGAATAAACGTTGTTTCGAGTTTAAATAAGCTTGAAAACTATTATTAAAGTTATAGCCAACTATTTATAGAAAAAGTTTCGATTATCAAGTACAAGTAAATAAAACAAGTTACGGCGCTCCCCCGACAATATTTACCAATAAGTTTTAAAACTATTAGATGTGCAAAGAGGAAAAAAAAAAATACCTAATTCAAGTAACGATTGAAGTTCAAACTTGTATACCTGCTGTAATATCAAAGTTAAATCGTCGCAAAGTTACGATCGTTACGGCTTGAAGGAAAGTTTCCGTAGCTCATGACAGCCTTAAAGCCGCCACCACCGCAACCACCTCTTTTTCTTCCCTCGCGTAACGAACCCTTTTTCGTCGTGCATCGTAAATTCAAGCATCGTTAAGGCGATTTAAAATCGTAAAATCATCATAATATCCTCGCGCGAACGCGCAAATTTTCTCAACTCATTTCTTTTATTACTTTTTTCTTTTTTAACTTATGGAATTAAATTTTTTTTCAAGCAAGTGCGAACCGAACTGTGTTTAGCCTCCAAAATATTATTTAACGAGCAAAGTAGTATTTTAAAGTCGATACAAGTCCTTTTCAATACCACTAGAGGCGTTGGGTTTCGCTTACGTCTAACTTTGTACGTTTGTGTCCCTTATTAAATACTAACCATAAAAGCGGCATTATTCAAATCGTACCTATTTGAATTCTTTGTAGAATAAAATGTTAACTATTTATAATGCAACGAGTTTTGTTGATTCGTTTAGTCAATGAACTTCCTCTTCTCTTCCGAGCACAACTTTATTTGACGACCCTTTGAGAAAACTTTTCGAAACAAAACATCTCATTTTTTCATATTATCGTCGTTGTGATTCATGAAAGATAACAGGAAAAGGAGGAGAAAAATGAGAAAGATCATCAAAGTAAAGCGTATAAGTAAATACGTGGGAGAAGCTTATGAATGTGACAGAGAGAGAGAGAAAGATAAGGAAAGAAATTGGCATTTAAAAATTGTGTGGTTTTTTATTTGTTTCAGAGGGATTGCGAGACTCGGTGATTGGAACCTCGCGACGGCTGCTGTCCAGATTCGGTAGTCTCTCTAGAGATGCCTCGCCATACCCCACCTCGGTAAGTAAATACCAGAACAATGTCAAGAAGAAAGAGATGGAATGATACTTACTTTATACACACGCGCACACATCAACAGCAGTGCTATAGTAGCCAACTCGTAGCTTCCAACCCCCAATTACGAGATTATACCTAACTGGCTAGCTTTATTTGCCCAGGCCTCCTCTTCCTTTTTCTTTTCCGCTTGTACACTACGCTCGCTCTTTTTTTTCTTTTTCCCCTCGCGATTTAATTGATTTATGGTCTTTTGTTTTTTCTTATACTTTTACCTTGTTTTCTTATCATCATCGGCTTTTTATTTTTCCAACTTTACTTTGCTTTTTCTCCGGAGCATTAAATTAAAAGATCTATTTAGACTTATGAACCTTTTTTCTTTTAAAGATATAATGTCACTTACAATATTGAATTGATAACTCGCGCATAATATAATTAGCGTATGCAAGGTTTTGGGCTCTTTGGTGAACCAAGCGTAATTAAATCCATAATTAAAGTAGCGAGTCTCGAGCCTTGAGGCGCAGCTTAAAAATGCAAAGTTTAAATCACCACAGCACTCTGGCTAATAAGCATCGCGATTCCGAAAGGGTCGGAACGGCAATGCACACAGACAGTTCAACTTCAAAGTGTCGCTCCGTACCGGTCCATTTCGTGATTAAGAGCAAACTTGACCGTACTTGTGCTCGTACCTACGCACTCGATTTATAAAATAAATAAAAGTTCAAACGTAAATAACAAGAGGGAAAAAACACAAAAGAGCTCGTCCGTCATAATCACCGGTCGGGCAGTCGCATCAGGCAATAAAGTACAATTTTGAATAAGCCAGTTAATTATCAATGGGATGCGGCGCGAGGGGAGCGCAACCCCTACGAGCTGCATCAACAAAAGGTCTGAGGCTAGCGCTCCCGGAAATCCTTCCGCCGGGCCTGCTTCCGAAGACCATTCGTCTTTTTTCTGGCTAGTGGGGGAAGAGGGACCACCACTAAAACCGCGTCATTAGGATGCATGATTAAGCGTACCGGTTGTCCTGCGGAATTGGATTAAAAAAAAAAAAAAACAAAAAAAAACTCTAATCATAATACGATAAATGCCAGATGGCCGCACGTGACTCACGCTATCGGCTGCTTAATAAATTAGCCCTTATCTCTTCTATGAGCGAACTCCGATAGCTCGATTATCTCTGGTTTTATATTTCCATGCATCAATCGTTCAATCATTAGCGCGGGCGTTTTTTTTTTTTACCAAATTTCTCTATAAAATGATCATGATTGGTTCAGAGTATCAAATTAAAAATTTTAATTTCAATAGTGATAACTTTTGAATTTAATCAAAATTATGAAAACTGACATGATTTTATAATGAATTAATGCGCGCTGACAGATACCAGTCAGTCAAATAAAGGATCGATAAATCGATTGATTTTAAAATAAAGTAACGATCAAACGGATAGAAGAATAAAAAAAAAAAAGAGCTGGAAGTGAATAAACAAAAAGAATAAGCAAAGTTAAGCGTAGTATTTGCGCAAGCATTTCTGTCACCGGCAGCATCGCCGCGAGCGAGCGAACGAACGGACTACAAAGCCAGCCTGGTTGGTCTAGAGGGGGTGTTACTAATTGGAGGAAGGGGAGCAGCGGAAAAGAGAGGGAGAAGGCAAAACCTTGTTATCTCTTAATTGCTGCGAGGCCGCGCTGTTTTGCATTGATGAGAAGAAAGAGCGCCTCTTCTTAATCCTCCGAATTTTTTAAAAATAAGTTTGCATTTTTAAAAAAGTTGATAAATTTTGGTGGATCAATAAATAATAGGAAGCACTCGAGTGTCTTTGGAAGAGGCTCGAGAGGCTCTAGAGGTTGACAAATTGAATGATCAAAGCTTTGCGATAAAGGCACGGACGCAACAACCGAGCCCGATTGTAGTCACACGCAGTTATATTGCAGGAAGTAAATTTATGAGGGAGGAAAGCCCGTCGTACAATAGCAGCACGAGGGCAATCATTTCGAATTCAGTGAGCCCGAATGCGGAATCGTCCGATTGATTATTATCGCGTAAACCATAACCTGCGCCACTGCCTTGGCTGGTGGTGCGCCGATGCGTCCCACCCCCTGTTGCGTGTGTACGGACACGCGTCGACACTCGACGGAAAAAAAAAAATAAATTACTAACACTCGTATTCCTTATCATGCTGGTTCGCTCGTAATGATGGACAAGTTGGGATTGCCTTTTTTTCCTAAAACCACTACAACCAGCCAGTCATGATCGATGAGATCTGTCGTCGAGTGATTAATTAAGATTTTTTTTTTTTTTTTTTTTTTTTTTTCTTTCCTGTCAAGATTTATTTATGCTTTTCAATATCTAATTTACGGGGCGCTGGGGGGTGGATTTTGATATTGGTTAAGGCTCATTTCGCTATGACTGGTGAGACATTTGCACACTTTTCGAATCAATTTAAACTAATTAGAAAGAACAAGTTACTAAGAATTATATAATAATCAGTAAGATGACAGTCTGTAGTTTAATTTTCACTTTAGACTTATTGAATTATTTCACATTTTCAAGAAAATATCCAAAAAATATAGTTCGTAGACAGTAGGAAGATGGAACTTCTATTTTGCTCTCGTATATTGAATGACTCCTCACTTTTACGGGATAAAAATTTATAAAAAAGTACTCTGCCAAATTGAAGACCTTATCTTCAATACCTTCTTGTAAAAGACTTAGATCCATTGATAATGAACGATGATCTTTTCTTTAAATATAGCAATAGATTTTCAGAAAAAATTTCAAATTTGTGTGACTTGTGGAACACGTACGAAATGACAATTTTTAAAGTTAGATGAATCCATTAAAATACCTTTAAAAATTTTTTAAATTGTACCTCGTGGGCTGTACAACTATTGAATTATTGGTAGATCAAATACGTTATACATAAAAAAATTAATTTGTATCACTTTCATGACGAGGTTTTTTTCTCTCAAAATCAGGCCAAAAACTACAAAAGTTGAAAATTTTAAGAGAGGAATAAATTTTCATTTACGATATTGGGGCTAAACGACGTAATTCACTATTGCTTAACTTACACTAGATGATTTGTATAAAATATGAAAAATACTTAATTTATAACTAAAAAATCGTTTTTTACTGAAGTTTTCTTTACCACGGAATGATCCTTAATATTTGGACGTCATTGTTGTAAAGTACGAGCTGCAATATTTAAAATCAATACGCTTAAAATACGTTTTCATACGACTTCACAGGTAGGTACATACGTTGTAGTCTAATTTAGTATTGATTTTTACGTGTGACCCATTATTTATTAAAACTGCGGCTGACGTCCACTCGATCGATTCGACGAAAAGTCACTTATAATACTTGCTTATTTTAGCTCACGCATACCTGGACGAACAAACTTCTAATCGAACGACAAAAATTGACATTTTAGTATCATTGATGTAAAGAAAGCCAGAATATATATTATTAGATTTTCTTTGATTAATTTATGTAAAACTTTACTAGTACGGTAACTGCCGGTAAAAGCTTCTACATTAAGCTTTAATCAAACTATTGATAATAAATACCAATCAAGACTTGAAAACTTTCGATAAATATTTAAAATCACAGTAAAATGTACTTCAAACAAAAATATTTTTGTACTATTAATATAATTTTTAAAGAAAAAATGTTATCATATACCGTGAGAGTAAAAATAGTCTTAAATCTTTATTTAAAAAATTATAGATAGAAACCAAGAAAATTAAACAATTAACGTGTGCGTAAGAAGTAAAAAAAAATGAGTCTCTTTTCATTTATTTAAACAAATTAAACTCCACCGAATTCAAAGTGTTGAAAAGTTTTAGTTTGAAGGAAAAACCTTAGCAAGTCAAAAAAATTTATGCTGAGTTAAGAATAGTTAAGTAGTCTTGGGTTTTTGCTATAAGGATATCCTAACATCTGGACGGCCATATGGGATCGAACGAAAAATTCATCCTTACAGCTACATCCACCTACCCTACTTTTGATTACGTAACAATAGGAAACGTCAATGATAATCAAAAAGTGTTGTACGGTTCAGCTGGCGAAAAAATTATGGTTTATGTAATTGATATATGTACTTAAAACTAAAAAATAAAAACTTTTTTATATTCTTTACTTTTTTAATTTAAAATTATTTATTAGATAAAGCTTTAAAAACCTGACACGGTGATTTATTTACCTTTTCATGAGGCTTAATATTTCAAAAGAGAAGTTACACATTTAAAAAAATTATTTTTTTCTAAAAGTTTTAATATTTTTTTTAATAATTTTTAGATCAAAATTACTGAAGATATTAACCACGGAATTTGATCCCCAGTAATGTCAGTAAGGGGTATTTAATGTTGGGAAGTATATAAGCCAATATCTCCTTTAATATTGTATAAAAATTTTAAATTCTTTGAATAATTAATTTTTTTAGAGCCATTTTTTAGATGTTTATTTAAAAAATAATTATTTTCACTATTGAAACACCACTTAAATTGTGAAAATTAAAAAAAATGTATTTATTGAAAGGGTAAAAAAGGGCGGGTTTTTTAGACTTAAAAATGGTAAAAAAAATTGAGGAAACGCAGTGATTGACAAAAGCGAAGGCTTTTTCAGCAATCAGCGGGTGGTGTGTCTCGAGATTTATTTATCCGAACGTGTCCCGGGGTAATAAATGTGTAGCTCGCACCCTCGCGCGCAAAAGAATTCTCGTCACGCGGCACGGCCAAAGTCCGCATGGGGATAGGTAACGAGTTAGATTATCAAGAGGGGAGAGGACCGCGTCACGAGTCAGTCACGAGAATTCTTCGTTTTCCGTGTGCCCAACTTCCTCGATTCCCAAGAGATTTACTTCCACCAGCTCATTGTTATGCACCGCTGCGAGCCACCGTGCGCTAACGACTTTCCCTGGCTAGCAAAGTCCCCGAGGCACTACCGAGACCCCCTGCTGCTGTGTTATCTTTTTACTCCCCCTCCCCGATTACAAAGTTTTATTTTTACTGTCAATATATGCACATATTTTCTCATCCTCCCTTTTGATATTTCTCCACCCTCCAATCGGCAAACTTGTCGAGAATTCAAAAAACTCTCGAAACTCGGAAAAAGCGAGCAAGTAGTAGAGCGCGGTTTAAGTCCGACGCAAGGAAGAAAAATCAAGTTAAACGCTTGGATAGAGAAAAGACGAATCGAAAGAAGAAGAATGAAAGAGATAAAATAATCCCCTCCGGTTGCAAGCCGCGCAACGACAAACACGAAGCCGCCAGCCAGCCAACCAGGCAAATTGGCAAACAACGCTAGGGTGCGCGCCTACTCGGGCAGAGCAATTACGGATTTAGCGCGTGCACCGGCATCGCCCAAGGACGAGGAGGAACTTTTTTACTTTTTCTCTTTTTCCAGCACTCTCTCGAGGGTCTTTGACTCGAAGAAAAGGTGCGTGCGCAGACCGACTCAAGGGGGAGTCTGCCTTTTTGGTAATTGGAGACTTTTTTTTATCGACAATACTTTGATGTTGTTTTTTTTTTTTTTTTTTTTTTTTTTTTTTTTTTTTTACTTGGAATTCAGCTCGCAGTCGCAATCGATTGTCTTTGACATAAGTTCACGAGCTCAATGCTAAGATGTTAACCTTTGTAGCACAGATTTATAATTCATAACGGCAATTTACGAAACGTCATGATATTTAGTTGATAATCTTATAGCTTTCGTACCGTGGCTATAACCGTTTTCCATGAACTCTATATCTCGCCTCGCGACACTAGCATCGTTTCACACTTTAGCACTACATTAAAACTTAATTTTGATGAATGCTCCAACAAAGCGTTTTATGAAATATTCATTAGTTGCGATGATTATTTCATGTTTGCTCAAACATTTTTCTTGGCTTCCGATCAACAGAAGGAAGAGGAATTGAAAATTACGAAGCACAGAGTAAGAGAAAATGATTAAAAAAAACACGCTCACGCATGACGAACTACCATCCATCCCGCCCTCGACACTCGTTGCGGCAATCGAATTAAAAAAGAGCATCGAAGCATGATAACAAGCGTCTCCGCTCCCTAAGTACATACGAACCACCCATGTGTTTTCAATCGACACGTAGTTTTTTTCTCTCTCTCTTTTCTCTTTCGTCTTGTAGTTAAAATCGGAACCCAGTCTTATTTCTCAACTCTTTAAAAAAATATCCTTTCGATAACTTTTTTTTTTTATTCCAATCCCATCATCCATAAGAAATTACGTAACGAGCATCTCGAGTGGGTTCCGATACATTCAAACGAGTACAAAGCGGCTCTACCGGACGGGGGGACTTTCTACACCGACCCTCGATACGCCACGCGAGCACTTGTTTCCCGAATTTTTCAGATCATTTACAAATTGGTGAATCTCTCCCTTCCTTTTTTTTTCCTTCCTCTTTCACTTTGTACCTCATTGAACTGCGATATGTTTTCTATTTCCTTCTCCATCATTTGATGAACATTTAATTTTTCTTTGATCTCCTTTCATAGGTTATTCAGTCTGTAATCGTGAGGTACCCTCGTTTTTACTATATTAAAACACAATTACAATACAGATAAAAAAAAAAAAGAAATGACCATTTTTTTAAATGATAAATTATGATACAGAAGGATGAGCCGTTACCCAGTTTACCAGTACCCCAGCTGGAAACAACGATGCAAAAATATCTGGCCCAAGTTGAAACGGTTGCACCAAATCACCTAGAAAAAACCAGAAGTCTCGTCAGGGCGTTCCTTGCTGGACAGGGACCGAAATTGCAGCAGCGTCTCCTAGAACGAAGACAAAATGTTGAGAATTGGGTAAGTTTAAAACTTGTTTAAATTTAATGCTTTTACGTTAATCAGTAGAGAAAGTCAAAAGGAGAACGAAAATTTAATGCAAGCGAAATAATATAAAACAAAAGTTTTACTTCTAAGATACTTATTAAAAATTCGCCAGGGGGATTCGTCTCTTTTTCCGTTGAAATAAAGAGACAGTGCCGCAGGGGATTCCCGGTCTAAGTGGCCGAACAGCATTTTGATTTCAGACCGTCACGGGGGGTAAACTTGCGCCCTCCTACGCTGCGAAGAGTAGGTAAAAGCATCACCAGCCATTTGTTTGTTTGTTCTATTCCCGTATCCTTTTTTTTTTTAGTATTTATTTTTTAAAGTCAACTTTTTAAGCCTATTTTCGAGTAACTTATTGGTATTTAAAATCTGCACATCATTCGACATTTAATTAACGAGATAAAAGTAAAAAATCTACTCAAACAAATTGTAATTTGTGGTAAAATAATCTATTTGAAAAAGGGGATGGTCAAAAGTATTGTGCGAGCAACAGCACCCCAGCCAAAAGCTTCAAATTGCAAATTCAACCTAAAAAGGAGGAGAGGGTGTGTAAGCAAAGCGCTTCTGCTCATCGTAATCCGATCTTAGATTAAGCTACGTACAAAACACGACTTCAAAACAACATTTGACAATTTATGCTTGGTGCGTACGGCCAATCGTCGAGTCAAAAGTTTTAAACTCGGACGGAGGCATTCGAAGAAGCTCTAAAGCTTGCCGTATATGCTCGTATCAGCTGATCATCGAAAGTTATCAAAAATCGAAAAAACCTGAGTAGAAAAAAAAAAAAAAAAAAAAAAAGAAAAGAAAGTACCTGATTTATACGCAGCACGGACGTTGCACGCACACACGTACACAAAGTTATTGCGTGCGTATCCCCTGCAAGCGTGCGGGAAGGGGATCCCCCAGGGGAAAACGCAGTCTCGTTCAATCCTACTCCCCCTCTCTCTGAAACTCCTCTGCTATCATAAATATATAAATAAATAAATGGATTTACGCGTATGGGGATTACCACTCGCATCACGATAACCAGAAGTCGGATCTTCGCTCTAACGTTACTTCTATACGTCTTTTTACTGGCGTTCTTACCAAGGTACCCTGCATCAAATATATAACACGCATCTTCGATACAGCAATACAATCTTTGTTCATTTAAATACTCAGGTTTTTTTTTCCACCAACTACTGGCGCTGCATTGAATGAATTTTATGACTCGAATCATTAAACTTTCATGAGACCACGAGTTGAATATTTCATGCAGGATAAGTCTCGAAGTCTTACAGGGAGTATTAAATATCACCAGGGCCTACAACGATGGAGGGTTTGATTAGCTTAATTATTACCTGAAGAAAAATAGAGGAAAAATCATCACTTATAGGAAGTAAGGTAGAGAAGGCATGTCGCTTCGCGAGATTGCTTTTCGGCGTCTTTCACACCCAAAATTTAGCGGCAGGCGAGAGGAGAAAAGGGAGGAGAATTTTTTTTCATCCCAAACGGTTACAGAAAAAAAGCGTGTGTACCGGTAAATCGAAGTGCGCGACTCGATTTTGGTCCTTGGGGAGCACAGAATAGACCGGCTGAATGAAATAGAAGTACAGTATAGTCCTGGCGGTGGTGGTACTCTTTCTTATTATGCTCCCGCGTGCTCCGTCCCACGAAGAAAGATTCAAAGTCGTTAACCTGCTACAGACGCGCGGATCGTGTCGTGGATTTTAAGTCGCCCCTTGAACGATCTCAATTTTCAATTCAATTTTACCTTCTATCGCTGTTTTAACCATCAGCTTTATCCGATCAAGCGACGTTATTTGATTTCCGGAATCTGAGACCTTTTTTTTTTTTCTTCTAAATTCAAGATTTATTTATTCATTCATTTTTGTGCGACATTTTTATCGTCTTAGGAGATCTGCGGAGGTGAGTTTATTATTCAACTTGAATTTTTAAGACCATCAGTCTGTCTCCGCAACAGTCTGCTATCGCATATCTAATTTGTGTTTCAAAATATGTCAAAGTAACTAAAATATGTTGTTGCCGAATCCACACATCGCAGAGAGGACGCTGACCTTTAGTTTGAAATTTTGGCGAGACTAGTCGGTTGCGTAACCGCGTGACGGAGGTTAGATCAAAATCGTAAAACTCGACTGAGTTGTAATGAAATGTTATTGGGGAAAAGGAGAAGGATATTATTTCTGCACACAAGTAAATTTGCAGAGAGAGAGAGAGAGAGAGAGAGGCGTTAGAAATTTAATCAACGGCAGCCGGGGTGCAGTCATAGCAGCGAGATGAATAATGGAAGTTTGAATGAAATTTTCCAGAGCGCTCGCCACGGGACACCGGAATATTAGCTTATGGCCAATCCCCTGCACAGGTCCCTTTGAATCGCAGAAATAAAATTTTCAATTTCAATGCTGCTGCTTTATAATGCGATATATAGCTTGTGATAATTTCGCGTCAACAAACGCGTTATTCCTAGCGTACAGCTTAAAATTTATTGTTTATTGGAATAAATTATTTCATACAAGACGTGGTCTGTTTACTTTAACTTGATTAATTGTCTAACTATTTTATTTTATTAATAACTAATAAGAATCTCTAAAGTTACAAATTAACCTTAATAAATTGATTTTTAGACTCGGTAGTTACAAGTACTCGGTAGTCATGATTTTACTAAAATCAGCTGCTGACTTATCCAGAAAATAAATTATTTAAGTGAAAGTCTTGCCTAAAGATAGTAGAAAAAGATGATAAATAAATTTGTTAGCATTTTGGACGATGATAGAAAATTCACTGCGAAGATTCTTTGAGCATTCGTCTTTCTGTCGGTCAAGATGAAGACGTCGGAAAAAGATTGAGTAACGTGGGTGCTTGTACGAAGGTAGCGAGGAAACTTCGTTTCTTTCCTCATGGGGTCGAGCAAGAAAGTAAAAGTAGCTAATCCTATAATGGAGTATGCGAGAATATAGGGTGGGTAAAACCTGGATTACCAACTTTCTTCTGATTTTATATCGAAGAGACTGGAAAAAAAAAACGAAAATAAGTAAACAAATTATTGATACCACGATTTTCAAATTAAAAGTTTCGTTCACTCTTTAAGTGGATTAAGGTCTTTTTTATCCATGAGCGAAACAAAATTGATCAAATGGTGGTTAATTTAATTTTTTTTCTTCTCTTTATGCAGTTCTCGAGCTTGATGATTCGAACAAAAAAGAGAGTGACTCAATTTTAATTAGATTATTCTTGTTAAAAAAATTTTTCTTTCTCGATAAAAAGTAATTGAATTTTGAATCAGAAGGGAGAACGCGCAGCATCTGAATGATAACTCGATTAAAGCGAATCGGTAACTCGGTAAGAGCAAGTTAAGATAATTACAAAAGCCGCTTTTCCGACAACAGCAAACAGGAAAGATCCACCGGCGGGTTGTTGTGAATTAGCGAACGATTACTACTACTCGAGTCTCTCGTCAATGGCAGGGTTCCCCGGGGATCAGCGCCGCGGCAAAGCGAGCAGCAGTACCTAACTAAACTACCAACTGATCAAACGAATTCAACTTCGCGCCACTCGATGAATAAGACACCGCTAGAATTCGTTTGATCACTGCGCACTCTGCTGGCTCTTGGGATAATATTAGTTTGTCTCGATAAACTCTCGCATATTTACGTATTTACATTTATAGCGTCCTTTCTCAACGCCTAATACAGCAGATATACCTTAAACCTATTTCAAGATCTTTCTTGTACAATTTCATCTTTTCTTTACATTCGTAATCTTCTACGTATATTTTACCCAATTATATTTTGAAAACCAATTGTTTGAATTTCAGTTTATCAATTTCAATTCATAAGAATATTAAGAAGTTAAAATACTAAGAGAAAACTTTGAGATATAATTATAAGCAGATTATTAAAAGAAAATACAAGAACCACTGAAATATAAAAAGTTAACAGAGCTCTTTAATAAATTCAATTCAACGAAAAAAGCATAAATCGCTTGTAGGGCTACTTGAAAATTAGATGGAGCGTCAGGGTGAAATTATCTAATAATATCCTTTTGTACGCTGTACAAATACGCAATACGCTGGAAGCGCAAATTCAAAAGCTCTCTGAAGATAATCCCAAATAACTCACGCATTATAGCTCGAATTTAATGTTTACAGAATGATCGTAGTATGACAAAAAGAATAGAAAAAAGGAAAGATATAAAGCGTAACAGCTAAACGGCGCGAGCCCGGGCGTGGGCGATTGTTAGGTGCGAGGGGCACGGGCGCTCGGTGCGTAATCCCCTGTTGAAACAGCACTAAGCCACGGGATTTTCCGCGGTATTGCGGCCTGATACGCAGCGTGCCAAACAAAACACTTTTTTGATTGTCACAGAGGGCAATTAAACAAGCTCGCTTCAAACTGTCATCGAGCTTTCCCAATTTTAAATCATTTTTTCTAACCAAGCCACGTTTGCGGTATTAGCCGAAACCCTAAATGAGCTAAACAAATTCGTCAAAGCATGCGGAATAATCGAGGAGAGCCAGTCCGTACAGCGGTGTTTCCGGCAAGGCGCGCCCGTGTGTGTGTGCTACACTTACTACAATATACGAGGGGTTGAGCAAGGGTGCGGCCACGGGGAGAAGGAGATCCCATGGGATTGACGAAGAGAGAGAAAGAGCGAGAGGGTGGAAAAAAAAAAACGAGCGAGGCCAATTTTACCCCGGAGACGACGCGACGCCGCGCGCCGCCCCGTTCTAGGCTGGGGATGAACCAGCTCGGTTTGTGCCGAGGATTAAGGTGAGAGACGGCACGACGCCTACTTGAATCCCAAAGTCGACGTGTTTTCGGTAAAACGTCACGCCTCTATTATACTCAACCGTTTAGTTCACCCTCAACAATAATATTTGTTTAACCTCTACTTTTAATATTTACCGATGAAGCTGTGTTTTTATTAGCTATATTTTTTTCAGATATTATTCTGAAACTAAATTTCATTTTCAATGTTAAACAATTTTTCTTGTCTTTTATCGATAATTCAACCTGGTCTAATAGCTAAAACCACTTAGAAGTTTCAATTAACTTTCTCAACTTTATTTTTGAACCTGAGAGAAAGAGATGCTGTTTGAAAAACTATTTATTGATAAAAGTGTTCCTTATGCAGTCAACAATATCCCTAACAGTGATTGATAAAACAATTCATTTCCATTTATCTGTGGTTGAATGAGAAACAAATGAGCTATCAATTTAAACAAGTTCTGCACTAATTTCAAAGATAAAAACTGACAAATTCAAATTAAACAGTTGTGAGGCAGGGTAAAATTTTGATGAATTTTAATTAAATTAAAATAGAATTTGATTAAGTCAAGAAGTAAGGCGGGTACTTTCAGTCCAAGTGATGGATTATCTTGTCATGTCGGATGTCACTTGAAATCAGATCTTAATTCATTCAAACTACCATCAACTTATTCGATGAATTTCGTAAGGGACAAAGTAATTAAACGCGCTTTATGATTTTTGATAAATTGATAAAAGCTATACCGAGGCAATCAACCGGCTGGGATTTTTTCGCACATAAAAAAAAATGAAAGATAATTAAATGACGACGAGCATCTGAAAAATCGTGGTGTCATAGTTAATGATCGACAATAAAAATTAAACGTCGCTCGTGGGTAGTGGTGGTGGATGAGACTAAGTAAGCGGTAAGGCCCAGGGGGATAAATTTAAAAAGCAGATGGGAACTTCTTGAACTTTGGCATTCTACAGGGTGGCACGCTGGTGCACTCAAGAAGGCAAATATTTATGGTGTCGCGTTTTAAGAAGTAGCAGCAAAAAACAAAGAGAGTGAAAGAGGGAGATAAGATTTCTCTGCCTCCACCGCCACCTTACTACACCACCGAAGAAACCTTAAATTATATTAATCTTTATATTATGGATTTCTCCATCGACTTTTTGCTTTGCTTTTGAAGCTTAAAGAGAGAAAAAAGTCAAGGCGTTGTATTTTTTGCGAGACTCGCGGTATAGCCTCCCCCTCGATCGAGCACTGGGGCTTCCTTCCGCTTTTGTACGTGCGTAAGCGCTAAAGGATTTTATCTTTGGCTGTTGTATCGTCAGCCAGGCAGACTGCCTTGATGTCAAGATAGATCACAAGCTTCTGCCACTTTTCGCCTTGACTAACTTATTTCTTACCGCTTCGCGTCACGTCGCCGCGCCCCTACTTCATTGCTTTCTTTCAAACTCTTTCTTTTTTACCTTATTCTTTTTTTGCTTTTTCGACTTTCCAACAATATTATATATTGTCTAAGAGGTGTAAATCGTTTTTAATGGAAAAATCTTCTGCAGACCTTTTTTAATAAATTTTTTCATTGGTTATCTATTCAAGTTACTACATTAAAAAAGCTGCATTACGAAACTAATTTTACGGTAACTTTAACAAAACGAGGTTTTAGTCGGTGATTCAAACGCTTCTCTTGAAATTGAAGCTGTTCACCATTTGTTACTTGGGCTGATGTACGGTTTACAAAAAAAGAAATGTTTATTTACGATGAAAAATACAATCAAAGTACACATATAAACTAATCTTTCAAGATCAAATTCTTGTATTTAAAACACTGCTTTAAAAAACGTTTGAAAACCCTACGGCAGTAAGAGAAATAAAAAATTTTAAAGGTAAACTAAATAAACAAATTTAATTAAACCTGCAAATGCTCAAGGGGGATAAATGCTTATATCCGTGAAAATGTAAAATTTCAGAAGTTGCGCAGAATGGGCGAGAAAAGATGTAAGTGAAGAGAATAGCAAGGAATACAGAGTAACGTTGTAGAAGAATCACAGGTGTGTGTATTCAGAGCCAAGGTGGGAGCTCCCTGGTGCGCAGAATCCTAGTTAACGATTGAAGCAGTCGCAGGAGGCTACCTTGTAGCTGCTCGCACAGGTGAGATCGCTTGCCGAAAGCCGATGGATTTAGGTCAGGGTGACCTCAAAGGAGCGAACAAAAACTCAAAACCTCGTCGTCTGACGCGTTTAACCGCACCGCTGCAGGACATTTTTATTTAAAACCTTCATCGATCGCCCTTTTCGAAACATCATTCTCAACAACTTTTAGCTAAGAAATTTGATAAGAGCTCACCCTCGATTCTTCTCGCCTTCTGTTCGGAACTATCGAATTTCCGTGCTCACTCTTTACCTTTCTTCTGCAACCTTTCATCTTTCGAAAAACACGAGTAGAAGAAGTCCCGTAATCAAAGGATCTCTTTTCCCATTTCGCTAACTTGTAGAAAAATCGCTCCCACGCACTGGTAATTAAGTAAATCATTAAAAATACTTCGGGAAAAAATTAAATTATGATGGTAAATAAAAACAAAAGTTAACGAAGATAAACGGTTTACAAGGTTTTGAATCAAATCTGGCATCAAATGTAAGCGAAGCGAAAGAGAGGTGGATGAATAGACAGGAGTGGGAAATTATAATCAAAGCCCGAATATAGAAATTTCAGAAGGCATGATGTAAAAACACGCAAGGCTCATCTCTTCGCCTTTGCGCTCGGTTGTAAATTCAAGCCGCAAAGTAATCAAGCTACAGTAAAGGCGTGGAGGCGAAAAAAAAAAGATTGGCTCACTCGTCGTAGCGTTAGTGATTTATCCTCCGGTAGGTAGGTTGCGGGCGAGAAAACTCATTCCAAGGAGGATAAGAGCATCTTCGGCAAGTGTCGCACGGAGACGCCAAGACCGGGACGATAAGCCGAAGCGCGAGAAATTAATTTCAAATTTCGAAGCTTGTCGAGATTGAACCACCACCAACACCAACACCATCCTTATAACTTAAAATTTCCCTTGCTCTACCTCCAGTGTAGGTACTGGGTCAGGATACATTTAGGGTGTAATACCACCGACGCCCAAGTGGTGGCGAATCTTGTTAAACTTATTTAAAGTTTCGGGGGGCGTGACAAATTCCAAAGACATTACTCATTCCACGTACACCGTCTTACATGCACTCAAATTACTTTGTATATCCTTCGTTTTTTTTTTCTTTTTTTAGTCTTTCAGGATTTTTTATTGATTTGCGTTTATTCAAGCTTCAATTTAAATCAGTTGAGTTAAAATTTAAATTCTTGTTATCTATACAATATCGAGTGCTTTACCTTTATCTATAGTATTGATAAAAAGAAAAAAAAATTTTTAATTAATACTCTTAATTTGAATAATTTCTTTTTTCTTATTTTGAACAACTTGATCTCAAACAGTACATTATTTATACATACAATTTATACGATATGTAAGATACTGTTCGAGACAGGAATTCGGTTTTGAATTTTGTATAAAAACTTGTTGAAATTTTTAAGAGGTTTTCTGTTTTTCTTATTGTTTCAAACTATTTTTCAGACTTACGTATAAAAAATTACAACCTACGAAATAAATTTTCAATAAAGACATTAGTTATTAATACATAACTTAAAAGTAACGATTTTCAGTGAATTTCAAGATTCAGTAGATTTAGATTTGCCCTTAGAATTGCCCTGTAAGAAATGTGAATTAGGTTATCCATTTAATAGCCATTTACTGGCTATTCCATAAACTCAATCTAATATTTTTCCATTAACGAGCCATTTAATGGCTATTAATAGGATAACCTGATTCACACTTCTTACACACATTTCTTACTTTTGACGAAATAAAGTTAAAAAAAATGTATAACCTTGAAGGGAAATTGGAAAAATAGTAGAGATGATAGGAAGAGCAGATTTAAACAGATATCTTTGTAATTTTAACTCAAAGTAGAGGAAGATAAATTGTGAAAAAATCAGAAGTGAAGACTCCAGTAGTAAAAGCTATGTATCGTCGAATTACGCGATGAGCTTTCTGCAGACTTTAAAGAGGATGTTCTTTTATTTGGACGCAATGCGTGTAAATCAGCTGACCGATGGCCAGATTCTAATTGACGTCGTCCACAGACTGTAATAAAGCTTTGGCCCTTATTTAGTATTGACTAGGTAATGTTGACATTGTACTCGAAAGGATTTAGTCTCTTCGGCTAAAAAGAATTTTTTGTTTTCAGGGTGATATTGTAATTGATTCGAGGGTTAAAAATAAAATTAATCAACCAGAAAGTAATGCGATACTCATTGATGAACGTAATCGAAACCGAACGAGGGGTGAGAAAATTTGGGAAATGCTTGCTGTTAACGGAAAAAGCAAACTGTGTAAACAGAATCCCTATATACAGATAGATTGTTGTATATATAATTTAGAGTATGATGCGCCCTTCCTCTCGCAGTTTCTGTTTTAGTGCTGTATCACGTTACATCGTTCCCCTCACTTCCCCTCCTTACACTCATCATCTAGCGTCAGTATCATATTAAATCGCTGAACTTTGAGACAATGCAGACGTAACAATGAGTCTCCGCACTTAATACATAATAGATATTTTGTTTCAATATTTACTTAAATATAAGAGATTATCTCAAAGCCAATTAGACTCTTATTTGTTTTAAATTACCACAAACTTAATGAATAATATAACTTCAACATTGAAGGGTAAAAAAAAAAAAAAAAAAAAAAAAACAGAGGGATTGAGTTATGAGTTTGGCGTGGGTGCTAATTGATGAAGCGAATACGTACAAGGCACACGTTTGCACGGTGAAAAAGGGGGATGGCCTGTACTGAAATACCTAGCTGCGAGAAGGGAATTAAGAGAGTCATAAGTTTCAATGAAAAGCAACGTGCGTGTGGTCGGATTTCGCCCAAGTTTAGCGTTACTTCGTTAGGCTTTATATAAAAACGAAAGTTATATATACAGGTGGTAGGTACGCTGATAAAGTTTGCGGGAAAACCGAGGTGGGTTTAATACAGGTGTACAAATTCAGCACGTGGGGTCGATAAGCCCGAGTTTGCGCCTCTGGTGCCATCCCAAAATACATTGCGGCTCCTCCCACCTTCGGAAGTTTGTCGTGGTCCGTAACAGAGCGAATAATATTTTAATGAAACAACAATTGCCAGATCCTTACAAGTCGGTACTCGATTAGACAAGACCACAACTTATTCAATATTTCCGCTTTAGGGGACGTACAAGACGAAGGCCACTGGGAATTTCTATATTAATGCTATTTTCCATGCTAACTCGATCCAATTTTCTCCGATAATTTCCACCACCTTTAAGCTCTCTTTCTCTACAATTTATTCAACGGTAGACTTCGTAATTGCTATTTAAATCATTTAAATCAATCTTTTACAAATTTATAAAAAAAATGAAAAAATTCAATTGAAAAAAAGTACAAAAAACGACTTGGACGTAAGAAATTTTTTTTTGTAAAAAAAAACACAGGTAGGTTAATAATGGGAATAAGAGCGTTGGCGTAATTAGATAAAAGAAAAAAGTGTGAAATAAAAGTGCTTAATGATGGTAGCTTTTTATGTCTCTTTTTACATAACAAGATCTCATTGTGTTGGCATGAAAATTTCTTTGCTAAATCGCAATCTTGATAACCCATTCCATACTGAACTTTTACCTAAAAAACTCAGTTTGTTTTTAGATATGATAGTAATCACCACGAAATTAAAATCTCAAACACAACTTTTGAATAAGTCAACATGCTAAAAGACATTTTTAAATGGCACGTAAGAGTATTAAAAATTTTACTGCCAAACACCACTGAATTTACAGCCCATGCTGGCTGCTTTTGTATTTTTTAAAGAACTTTATTTGCCTTTGAAAATGTACGCATCATTAAATTTGAAATTATACACTGAAATTGCATTAACGTTAACGCTAAGAACTGTATTTTCTGATGACAGTGCAAATGTTTAAACTATTTTCTGCGTCTGTCTATTTTTAGCTGTCCTAAATATTTTCTTTGTTATAAAAATATAGTATTTCATTCTCAAGAGTTTGTTACAAATTCGAAATAAAATGACCAAGGTAACATTACATAGACCGTTAAAATTTTACAACAATAACAAAACATATAGTCAAAGGAAAAAAAAAAGAAAATTTTAAAAATAAAGAAAATTCCAATATGCTATTAACAAACTTGGAAATAAAAATTTATTAATATTTTCTTTCAGTTGACACTATTAAAAAATAACTTGAATTTTATTTATTACTCGATCATAACGTGAATAAAGTGCTGAGATTCTTTTCAGGTTATTTCTTTTACTCACAGGATGTGAATAATAATAATAATAATAATTTTTTCTTAGCTGAAAAAAATGCTATAAATTATATTGATAAATTATGATCAGGCCGTGTGAATAAAACTGGAGAATGCACACGAGTTACATAATGAACGAAAAATATTTTTAAATTAAAAAAGAAAAAGATGCAACTCGGATGAAACAATGATAATAATGATGATGATGACGTTGATGCCAGTGATGCAGTTTTTGATTTCACAACCTTTCACCTTTAAGGAAATAATGGTAAAAAAGTGTAAGATAAAAAAAGAAAAGATCAAGATTATAATTGCGTGCGTGTATGTGTCTATAATAATGAAAACTTAAAATAATTATAAATCATTTGGAGTCTGGAGATAATAATCGATCACCGCAGATGTCATAATGAAAGTGAAATGAAATGAAATAAGGTGTAAGGAATGAGAGAGAGAATCAAAAGCCGTACGAAGATTCGCCAGGCCAGGGAAAAGCGATTGCATAAATCGCAGCAGCGGCGGCAGGCAGGTTCTGTTGAAATCTCCGTAACTTGATACCAGACCGGCCCGGGAGTGACGAGAGGGTGCGAGTTAAGCTAGGAGAAGAGGTTTTACCGATGGGAATTGAAGTCTCTCTTCTCAAACCGGGGAGTGAGTACAATCGGAGGAAGGAGGAGAAAATATTTTTAAATTCAAGTGAGCCAGCTAAATGAACCAAAAAAAAGTTTTAAAAAAGGGATGATTAACGAGGATACGCCACGATACATGATGCACTGGAAACTTTCGCCGATTATTTACGCGGAATCCGGATTTTTATCGCAGTATGTGCTGGCACCGCCCGCTACCTCCTTTTATTCTCTTAATTTATGCACTGGCGGCTTGGAATTAAAGGAAGAGCGAGGAAAATAATAAAAAAAGTCACGCTGCACACGTGGCTCGGTGAAAGTTACACTCTTGAGTTTTTAATATCATCCTGTCATCGACAATCAGAGCTCGTACCAAATATATGATACCTCTAATCGAAATGACTCTCGACAATCTTGCTTGGCCATTCAGGCTCTCACCTCTACTATTAGCATCGCATTATTATCTATGAATATGTATAATTTTGGTATTTATGTCAGCTGATGTCAGCTACGCAATATCGTATTTAAATTTTAGAAATAACTGTGACTTTGCTGAGCTTAACTGACTGTAGACAGTCAATTAAATCGAGCCGCTCGTTCCCTTTCGAAAAATCAACTTGTTCTCTAATTGAAGAATCGGTAATTATATACTACACACTTGAAACTCGAAACTCGATATTACAGCTTATGTTTTGTCCAAAAAATTAAAAAAGAGCTCTATTAAAAGTTGCTTATCAATAATGTCCACTTATCACTATTATTATTTATTTATTTATTTATTTTCCAAGTACAGGGATGTAACCGTATCATACTCGTATGAGACATAAATTTTTACAACCCATTAAGGGGGTACATATACCTAAAATTTTTCAAAAAATCAATCTTCAGTTTTTTGTGTTTTTTGATGTACTTTTACATCAGCTTTCAAATGCCGCAAACCGCGTTTCTTGATTCGTTAAGGGAAAAAAGTTACAGTTAATTTAATAAAGACATTCAATTTATTAAATTAACGTTGAAATGGCTTTTTTTGAAATTCAAGAATTTCAAGTCAGTTCTAGTAGCAGAAATACTTTCTACGATACTATAGGTACAAATGCTTTTTCGATGTATTTTTTCCTTTTTAAATTTTCGCAATGTAGGTATAGTTTTTTTTTTATCCACGAACAGAACTGTAAGTATTTATATCGTTTTCGTCTAATAAAAGCGATGAAAAAACAGAAAATTTTTTTATCTGTGATTAGATTTTTTCCGTGACATAATATCTTAATAATGAAAATTAAGAATGACAGATTAACTTTCATTTCAAGTCTAATGCTAAAACAATTTATTAAGTTAGAATCGATCGCATAAAAAAATTTATAACCTTTATGACATAATATATGACATATATTACCTGTACGAGTCTACTTTAAAATATTACACCAATATCGATCTATCGATATCAAATTAGGTATTTCTACAGCGTTGCAAGTTCATGACGACTTTTTTGTTCTTTGAGTCATCTTTCTAGTGAAATTCTACTTTACTTGGTTTTGTTTTTGTTATTATTTCAATCTGAAGTAAATAAGTTAGTTTTATTCAAAAAAAAAATTTAAGAATAAATGACCAATTCTTATCAGGTAAAATAATGAAGTTTTTTAGTTATTAAAAAAAAGGTGTTTATGTGCAAATGTGAAGTGAAAAAATAATTCTGTGATTTAAAATTAAAGATAATTTTTAGATAATTGCATGTGAAGACTCCGCTGACTCAAAGTCTTAACTTGCTCGTGGTGCCTAATAGGGTGTGATCTGTGTTTTTGATAAAAAAGCTAATTGGGTCACTTTAGGAGCAGGAGAAAAAAAATAAAGTATCCGGCTATGTGCAAAAGAGTATTTACATCAAGCAAGAGTCCTGTGACAAGATATTTTCAAGATCTAAATGTTTATGTGTTGGTGTGTTACATTTTATTCATCAAAATCTGTTCAGAACTTTAAAAGCCATTTTCTCAAATATGTGATTTTTGAGAAAATGAGGGCATTGCTCGTAAAGCCAAAATTTTTCCAGACAGCAGATGGACCCAGGACTTTGCACACTTGTTGTACATGTGAACCCTCATGAGCGCAACCTCAGGCAACCAAATCTAAGCATTATTTAGCTGATGGCACACCATAAATTGACTAAAATGATAAAACCTATCAAAATTTTAACCACACTAAGCAATTTTAGAGTATGCAAGTAGCTTAATAGTGCTTGGATTTGGTTGCCTGAGGTTCCGCTCATGAGGGTTCACATGTACAACAACTATGCCAAGTCCTGGGTCCATCCGCTTTAAGGAAAATTTTTGACTTTACGAGCAATGAACTTTCATCGCCTAAATAAGTTGAATTTTATAACACTTATAAAAACACTTATGTTAATTTTCTAAATGTAAAAAATTATGTAAAAATGTGTATATATTATGGAAAAAAAATATCTTTTTAAATAAATCATTTTTAAAAAACTTACAAAATTTTTTCTGAGTTTTTTTTTTAGGTATATGTACCCCCTTAAGATATAATACTTTGACGTAATACATCTTAAACAAGACAATACTCTGATATTGACAAATCTTCTGTTCCATTTGATTTCTCTCAACGTAGTCTCTTCTTTTTGGATTTTTTCGTTATTCATAATGCGGTTGTGATTTGGCAATTGGTTTGACATTGATTTGTTTTCGAGTCGTTTCGTGCAATGTGTACGTTAGTGTTTTTCAAATTTCCTAGTTCCATACAACTATATCTCTTTTAGATAAAATATCTGGTAGAACCGAGTTTAACTGTAGGGGGATTAATTGAAGATTTTGAAAGTTCTACTTTCAGTGCTGGTTTGAAAGAATTAAATAGTTGATCGTTCGTAAATTGTTGATAAATCTGCACGACTGTGTCGTAAGAGAAATATAATAGTGATTCGTATGAATATATATCGTCGGGTCTTACGAAAAAAAAAACAGTACCCAAAATTTTGACTGGAGTTTTACCTGGGGAAATGCTCAATACTGTTTTTTTTCGTAAGACCCGATGATACAGGTTCGAGTATTCTTCAGAATATTATTTAATATTAATTACTAACTTAATGTACTTTTTAGTCGAAGATGCGGGTATCAGCTACTAATTTATACATCACTTTTTACGACTTACAGTGAAATGAAACTTAATTTCTAATTGATTACTTAACAAATACAGTAATTATAAAGTTGTTTCATGATTTCATAGCTATTTGGAAAAGTCTTGCGAAAGGATTTTAGGTTTCGAGAGGGCATTGTCAGAATGGATAAAATCGGAAGAATAATTCGTATTGACTTATACTAAAAAAATTTTTGACGCGTCTATATTAGACTTTGGTATCTGTGTTTGGTCTTCCATTAATTTCCTGTAAATTCTCTGTATACGTACATGCAGCTAATAATTCTTTGCTCATTGTATATAAACAGCAGGTTGTATCAAAAATTAGTCATGTGAAATACTTGTACCTAGTTGTTTAAAAACTTCACAAAGCACGTTTTCTCAAAACCTTGTGGTCTATGATAATTTTCAAAATGTGAATCCCCCGCACTGTTTAAAAAAATTACAAAAAATAAAGAAATCACTGATTTTTATACCACGTATATTCAAGTTTCACTGAGCGAGTCATTTAAAATAACTGTAAAGTTCTATAATCAACCTGCCGATAATCGACCAAATTTATTATTTCAATCGACCATCAAATTTGAGAATGCACATTCTTGGCAAATAATGAGAACTTCGAGCTTCTGCACTCTACTTCGTATGTTACAGAAAACTTCGGACGCAATGAGAAATAATGCAGTTCTTTTACTTTTTTAATCAATTTTAATCAAATTGAAAAATAATTCCTAAACAAAAGCCGACATTCGAGCTGGGCGAGTTGCTGAACAGATACATCAAACAAAGGCTCCTTATACATTTGTACTCAAGTTTCCGTACCTAGCACGTGTTAAAATCTCACTGCGTTGTGTGAGTTTGTCTACACATGCGTCGCTTTTGTCGTTTACCAAAGTAATTAATTGTCCTGGCTACAAGGATAATCGAATAACTTGCCACGGACTTGGTTACTCAAAACGCGTTAGCGCTTACTACTCGATTTTGCTGCTTTAACGTTAATTATATTTCACAGCTTGTTTTATCAATTATGAAAGTTCATTACTTCTTTACACATTGTTCTTTTTTTTCTTATTTATTCATTATTTGATTGTTTATCTGTTATTTTTTTATTTAAAATAGTAAGAATTTATCCTTTTCCTAAAAAGTAACCTTAAATATTTAAAAGTAATAAACAAAATAAATACAGAGTGTATGAATATTTGAATAATATTAACAGTAACAATAATAATTTTTGTTCAAAATTTGTTATACAATAGTTTTTTACGATTTGTTACCATTCACGATTTCTCTCGAGCCATTCATCATAAAAACATTTAAAGTGCTTGTGCATGATTTAGTTGTGCTACTTTTATTGTAATAAAAAAATTAACAAATTAACGCTAAATAATACAACTAACATAATTAAATTTATGAAGTATACACTTTAAATAAAAGACAAAAACTACATACATGAATCATGATTATGGTAATATTTTTTGTGATTTAAGTGTTTAATTTTTATCTTTTATGATTCTTTCCAATACAATTTCTGTATAATATAATAATTTTTTCTGATGCAATACGAATTGAATCTACTACTATCAGCCAGAATAACAAAATTTTCAATTTTGAAGTATTCAAATTTTTTGCATTAAGATAATTTTTATGGTTTTAGAAAAGTTTCTAATAATAATTTTTAGCGAGTTGTAAAACCATTGAGAAATTTGATGAAATCGATTTGGAAAGTCTCTGAACCCAAGAAGAAAGAATCAGTGAGAGCGCCGAGGTGAACGCACGAGCTTTACAAAACCTACGTAATTTACATTTTTTCCGCAAATTTTCGCAGAAAAGAGACAGTAATACTGTGAGGATTAAAAAATGTAGAAATGATTCTTATTTACCATGACTCGGATAGACCGATGAATAGTATTGAGATATTTAAAAAACTTTAAAACTTTCATATTAAAAATCAAAAAGTTTTTTTTATTTTTTATTAATTTTTTTTTGTAATACCAAAATTAGCTCCATATTCATTAATAACTTGGATTGTTTGAATTATTTTATGTTAAAAAAAAAAAAATTCAATTTAGATAGATTTAACTTACAAAGCATAGTTTGCTGAAGTTGTAGAACTCAAAAAAATAGATAAATCAAAATGATTGGAAAGTGAAATTGTCTGAGGAGAGGAACGAATCCCAGGGACATTGTTTCAAAAGTTTGAAATCCTGGAGACATGAAAAAAGTAATAAACTGTCAAAAAAGTAAAAAATTTGCTTGGTAAACACGAGAAGAGTAGCGAGTACAAGGCACGTTGAACAAACCGTATTAGACGAGTTGCGTTTTGTCGTGGTTTTGCAATTTTCCAGCGTATAGTAAGCACCTCATACGTCGATATGCACTTCTCGCAAATCGTGTACTAATCATAATTGCCTCGTTTTAAAACACTGGATTTCTTAAGGGGTATCGTAACTCCGTCTGCTGGGGGTCATTATTGAGCATCTTAAATATTCTCTGCGAGGCGCGAGTTGAGAATGCGAAGCGTTAAAAAGGAAATGCAACAGCATCAACTTCTTTTCATATGCAACGACGACGAGTTATTATATTACGCAGTGTACGAGCAAAAGAAATCGTATTCCTCCATGATTTTTTTTTTTTTTTTTTTAATTATTTCTCACAGTGTAGATTTACAAGCTATACAAATATTTTTTTAATATTTGAATATTAAAATTCAGTATATTGTTGATCTTAATAAAAATAATTAAAAATTCGTGGGGTTAAATCTCTGTTTATGCATTTCCTTTTTCTATTTTTATCCTATCTTTCGTAGCTGTCTTTTACATTACGACGCATGTACGGGTGTCCGGAAATCGCAAAATCGACTGTTGATGGCCTGTCTTTGCAAGGCTAATTATTATTTATTCTACTCTAAAATTTTGATGATCAAATTTTAGATCCGACTATTGATCCCCGGAATACATATACGATATTGTATAGTTTTGAATTTTTTTAATTCACTCTTTGACCGAAAAAATAAATTAATCTTTTGTATTGAAATTAACCTCAAAATTTTTTGAGAGAAAAAAGACATAAAAAAGCTTGGATACACATTAGAGTAAAATGATGAATCGTCATCATCTAGAAGTAAAGTGTTTAAAAAATTTTCTGGGTCATATAAGGTGGTAAATGATGTATTGGTGTCAACATTGCTTCGACCAAACATAAAATGTGTCATAATTTTTCTGAGTATCAGCATATCATTCATCAAGTGCGAGCTCAAGGTTTTTTTTTATAATTGAGAGAAAGAAAAGAACAATGTAAAGCATTCACCTCGTTACATTTTTAAAGGCACTATTTTTATTAAAATATGAACAAAAATTATTGGATTTTTAGTCAAATAAGTATCTGATGAAAGCTGCTATCAACAAAAGAAGTAGTTTGTGCATATCCATAAATCGATGGTCCTGCCGCGAATAAAGTTACAACGAGGCGAATTTCGGTGACTAAAACGTCTCTAAATCACTTTGTTCGTGATTTTAACTTTTGTAGATTGGAAAAAATAGTAGATTTTCTATCATTCCGTTGAAACACGTGAGCGAAAGATACATATTGTACCTAGGGCGCTCGAGATACGAACGATTTTTTATTTTTCCGAGGATGAATATTACTATGAAAAATTCGTTGCTCTCGAAACAATCGAAAAATTTGAAATTTTGTGCCCTAGGGCGAGAAAAAGGGGGTCATTTCGTCCAGAAAGATTTAGTAATATTTATGGTCTGCGGGTGTAATGGCCCTGGAGGCTGGTTGAAGGGCCGAGGGTCTTCATAAAGCTCCGGGAGTATTGCGTCCAAAGGCCATAATATTTTTCCAACCTAAGTACGCACCGTGAAAAACAAAACGCGAAAAAAGCGCAGAAGGTCATAAAAATTTTTTTCGACACTCCAGGTGCGAATAAAAAGACCCTTGCAATTTTGATAAGCTGAAAATTAAGAGTTATTTTAAAACATTGTAGCCAAGTATTTTGAGCACGTTAACCCTGGTTATTTCGATAAAGGAGCTCAAAATTTATTTTCAAACCTGGGTTGCCGTGAGAGCGAACTTCATCCACATTATAACTCGTATGGAAACTACACTAAATATTTATCTACTGATAAAAAAAATTGCTGATTCAAACAGCTTGATTGTAAAATTTTTTTGTAAATTTACTCAACTAGTTTGACATTTCTGGCACGCTGTGTTCTTTAGTTTTATGTAATAAATGTTTATGGTATACATGTTGTTACAGGCAACAGATTGGTGGTTGGCAGACATGTACCTGAATGTTCCTCTGGGGCTTCCGATAAACAGTAACCCGGGCCTAGTGCTGCGACCCAAGCAGTTTACGAACCAGCGTGACGCGGCTGTCTTCCTAGCGCGCTTTCTTCAGGAGCTTCTCAATTATCAAGAGATTCTCGATAAGTATGGCTTTACCAAAGAAAAATAACATTTTTTCAATTTTGTGTAAATTAATGTAAATTTTATTACAAACAAACACGTTTAAGAGGGCTTATATATGTATTTGATGAACTTTGATAAAACTTAATTAAGATAGTAATGTACGATTAAAGATTGTCACATCATTTATCATTATACCCGTTTTTATCGCTATTAAAAAATTGTGCACGAGATTTATAACGACCTATTTAACAAAATTTAACGAGGTGTACGGAAAATATCGTTTTGGTGTCCCATACTTGCAGTTTCATTTTAAAAATAGTGTCGATAACGTTCGATTACTAACGGCCAATATTTTTCGTCACAGGGGAAAAAACTTAAAAGTTCTGCAAGTGTCCCAACGTTTAGTTTCCCAACTATCAAGGGAAAATGACCTTTGAGCTTTCAATATTTAAAAACTACTTTTGAGTTTCACTCATAAAATTTATTTTGATCACAAGAGGAAGAAGGCCTACAGCGGGGATATTTTTTAATGCCGAAATAGTTTTTAATTTTAACTAAATTCATTTATTTCTAGGTAGTAATGAGGAGAGGTAGGATTCAATTAATTAAACTGTTTACGCAAATCATGTAATTTATAATCAATGCAGTAATATTGATTGATTGTGTACGAAATATTTACAAATTTCGATCTCATAATTATAATAATCAAATATGTGAAGAAATATAGTCATAATAAGTAATCAGCGTCAATTTGAGCGATGTAAGGTTTTGAAAACTTAATATTTTCGTAAAATATGAAAAATTTTAATCAAAAGAAAACTTCTTAAATTTTACCCGTTGAGTTAAGATTTTACAAAAAAAGCTATTTGTGCGACGAGTAAAATTTCGTAAATTTAACAAAGTACAAAAATCATTTTGAGATAAACGATCGAAGTTGCTAAATCTGTTTACTCGTAATCTGTCGTATGTATTAGGAATATGCATTTAGTATTTTAAGACTTACTTCCAAAAGGTGCAATTAACTTACTATTAATTTATTTTCTTTTTTACTTTATTACTAGCTTCTATATACCTCGCTGCGCTAACGCTTGCTCAGTTGAGAATTTAATTATTTTTATTTTATTTTTAAATTAAAACAAAAGGTTTAAAAATATTGTTACCTAAAATAAAATACATATTAAAAATAGTTCATACCGAAATATATGATTTTTATAGCCCTTACATAGGTCAATTTTAAAAATGAAGGTCAGATTAATAATCAGCAACCCTTCATGAAGTTTGAAAAAAATTCTATTAAAAATAATAAGTGGCCGTTTAAGTAGATCAAATTAAAAAATAAAGGTCAGTTTCATAATAAGCAACCTTAAAAACCCCCGTAGACAAAGTTTGAAAAAGATGCTATTAAAAATAGATTTTTACCTAAATAAGTAGCCCTTGCGGAGGTCAGTTTTAAAAATGAATATCAGATTCATAATCACCGACCCAAAAAAACCTCTTTTACGAAGTTTCAAAAAAATGCTATTGAAAATGAATTTTTGCCTTAAGTATAAGTAGCCCTTACATAGGCCAAATCAAAAAATAAAGGTCAGTTTCGTAATCAGCAACCCCAAAAATCCCTGACTACTCAATTACTAAATAATCATAGACGTCGAAGTCTTAAAAGAGCCTGAGAAAAAATAAGATTCAACCTTGAATAAGTAGACTTTAGATAGGTCAAATTTAAAAATGAATGTTGGATTCGTGATCAGCAGCCCCGAAAACTCCCGAGTACTAAATTTCTGATTGATCTGAGATGTCTAAGTCACTTTTTTTTTTTTTTTAAAAGGAAGTTTATGAAGACGATGACGAAAATAAACTTCTTAATATAATAGAGGATTATTTACTTTTTTGTTACTTAAAAGCGACTGTTTTCAACAGATTTTAAACTGTTCTTTCAAAATTAATTACTCTGTAAAATGAATAATGAAAGTTTTAAGGTTTTCACATTCACAAATAATTTTATTTACTTTTTGAGTTTCATATACTGTAGAAATGATGATATGCCATACACTGGTTTAAAGAAGGATATTTTTGGTTAAAAATCCCACTTAAAAAGCTGCTTCATTGTCAAATCAACTGCTCTCAAAGAATTTTTTTTCCCTTTTGTGCACATTTTCAAACGCCATTTACAAACCAAAGAGGGACTACAAAAATAGCTTATTTGGGAGTCAACCAAATTCAAGTCAATTTTTGGTCTATAATGACCCGCGTTAAGTTTTAAGAATGGAAACCTTTTAGTTTCATAGATATGACCGGTTAAAGTAGTATTTTTATACAGACGTTTAAAGGGGCAACTCTAAAAAATTTAATTTTTAGAAAACAAAAAATACTACCGTATTTTGAGTGAAATTCTAAAGAGAAAATATACTTGCTGTTTTTTTGATTTATCTCACCGATTTTGCGCGAAAATTCATAGGAACTCACTCTTTTTCTACGATATTTCCTGTACTTATAATATCACAAACGAATAAACTATATTCATGTTTCTACGTAATTTAATGAAATTTATGCACCACATCTATCTCTTTTTTAAAAGTACGTTGAGTTAATTAATTATTTATCGGTTGATCTTGTTCGTTGAAGCAGTCGTTAAAGTAAAGAAAATGAACCTTTTTTGTGGCTTCAGATCCCATTTCGAAATTTTTTTTATTCAAAAAAGTTATTTTTTACTTAAATTTCGCAAATACTATATTCTTATTATGACCGTTAAAATTTTATAAAAGAACCGTTTTAAACGAGGTTTGTTTCAAAATAGAATAGAACCAACTGGTAAATGATTAATTGATTCAACGTACTTTTAAAAATAATATTGAATTACTTAGAGCGTAAAAATGTACCCTTTGATGGTTCTAGAACGAGTTCTAGACACGAAAAGACGCCAAAAAATGGCATTTGAAAATATGCCTTTGTAAAAGAGATTTATCGAAATTTTGCGCAAACTTTTTTATTCACAAGCTGATTGGTGGAGAAATTTTTAAAATATTCGATAAGTGCATTTTGACACGAATCTATGTAAAATAAAATCATAAATATTAATAAAATTACTGTGAAAAATTTACAGTGAGTGAAATGAAGCTTACGAGTTTAACACAGTTGAATAATGACTTCCTACGATGAGCAATTTACTTAACCAGAATTTGTCGGATATTGCACGGACGCTTTGAGGCCGTAGACTTTGTGCCCGTCGGTTTTCTATAGATTTAACTGGAAGACGGATTTCCTTCGATGGGGAGCGCGCACGCAGTTAGATGGCAAAGGAACCGTTGAATTCAATCGCGCACTTACTTGGTTTCTTTTTATCCGTGGATGTAATAAGACTAAATGAATGAGGAAAAAAATCAATACTTGGAAAATGTATAACATTAAAAATACTATATATCAGTCTACTATATATACATGTACTTCTTTAGATCTTCATTCATCTTAGGTCCAACATCACTAAAAACAAACTACGCTTTTAAAAGCTACGCATTTATCAATATGCACTAGCCGTTATGACAGTAAAATTATATTATTAAGGCTACAAAAAAAAAAAAAAAAAAAAAAATCGGTTTACCAATGATAACTATCTCTTCACCCTCGCGAAATTTTGTCAATTAGGTCGCGAGAAATCCTGTGCACAATATTGTAATAACGCTTAAATCGGGTGAAATGTGATTGAAAAATTTTTAGATATGAAAAAGTGGACATTCTTCCCGGAATATGTCCAAAAGTTTTTTTGTGACCTGGATATTCGATTTTTGGGTGGTTGCATTTTTTGTTCTGGCGAACTATAAGGCCTCAACGATCCCTTTGGGGTCGAACGTGCCTAAAAATTCACACTATTTATTTGAAATTAATGAATCATTAAAGATTGCTTCTATTTACTAAAGTCTCTACTATAACTCTCACTTTAACTCAAATGATATGGTTATAATTAATTATCATAGTGCTGAATTAGAAGTTGAACGAGTAAAATCTAAAGATGGAAAGACTATGCAACCATTGTGTATGGCACAACACTATCAAATGTTCCGATTGTATCGGAGACCTGGAGTCGTTAAAGATGAGCATGTTCACCTCAAGAGAGACTCTAGTGGCGATCACATTATCATTGCTCACCATAATCAAGTAAGAGTTCTCTTATAATTTCAGTTTCATACAAACACTTTTTCATGAAAACTGACGAAAAGAGATTGATTTTTTTTTTTTCGTCTGTGCTAAAAATAATTTTTATCATAATTAGAATAAAAATAGTAAGTGCATAATTAGTCATACCTCTTTCAACAACCATAATCTTGAAAATTTAATTTTTTTACAAGTTCAAAAAAAAATCTGTTTGTTAAAAGTTTTATAGCGTACCGGTAAGAGCTTCTGATCGAGGGCGAATAACAGAGTCGGAGCTAGCACAACAAATTTTGAAAATAATGGAGGTACCAGCAGATGCAAAAACACTGCCTGTAGGAATACTAACTACTGCTAAAAGACCCATTTGGGCTAAAGCTAGAGAAGAAATTCTAAAATGTAAGATTTAAAAAAAAGTTAAAACTATCTCTTATCATATTTGCAATAAAAAAAAATGTGTTAAAAAATAACAGTCGAACGAAATCGTCACAATATCGAGCTTTTGGAACGATCTCTGTGCATGGTGTGCATAGACAATGATATACTACCTACAACGTTTAACAACCCTATGAATAAAACGAAAGATCGCTGGTTGGGTGAGAGGGACTACGCAAATGTGCTTCATCATGCCCTCCACGGGGGAGGCTCGCGACATCTGGCTGCCAATCGCTGGTTTGATAAGACTGTTCATTGTATTCTTGGAAAGGTACTACTAAAGTTTTTTTATTTATTTCGTGAAAATTCATATTAGACTATTAAAAACAAAAACAAATGTGTTTCATAATTTTATTTTATATACTTCTATAAAGAATTTTTTTCTATTTACCTATTTAAACAAAGTATTTAACCATTTTAAAAACTATTGAAAAAAATTCTTAATAACAAACTCAACATTTCAACTTATACACAGTTAAAGTTATGAATTTGACATTCTCAACCAATCACATTAATTTTAAGTCGAGGACATTCGATCATCGTTCATCATTATAAAGAGGGATAGAGAGAAATAGTCACTTTTTGTTTTAAAACTATTACAACCTAAAGATATCGAGAATAACATAACGCTTTTTTAATTTGCTTGTATTTAAGTTGCTCAGGTTCTTTTTCAGTTATTATTTTTTAATTCATGTGCGAAAATTAGAAATTGATTTCGAAGGTACTTATCTATAGTCATGGTAGAAATTTCGAATTTCGTACAGTTAACAATCGTTGATGACAATGAAGTATAAAAAAAAAAATTTCGTTGTCTCAAAAATTCGCATGTTCTAGACCGAAAAGAGAAAAATATAGATAAGACGAAAAAAAAATGAATTTTCAATGTTTTTCTTAAGCATTGTAGTCAGTTGGGACAATATTTTATGCTTTGGATAGAGGAAAAAGTTTCCTGTGAACAAAAAAACTGCCCAAGTTTTCAGAAAAAAGTAAAATATTTAAAAATAAATTTATTTTCTTAGTCAAGTAAACTTAAAAAGAATAAAATTAAAAATAAATAAAAAATGTTTTAAATGTGCTTTTATTCAATTAAATTATCTAAAAATTAAAAAAAATTTTTTTTTTTATACTCATGATGATTATAAAATTAAAAAAGTGCAGCTTATCGATGTCATGGACAGGAGAGTGCCGTACGGTCACATAAAACCTAAAGCGAGAGTCTTATTTGACGCAATCAATTTACGTTTACCCTCCTTGTTCCCATCTTCTCCAAGCAATACCAAAGGATTTGTAGTCTGCAAAGAAACATTATAAGGTATTCAATAATAGTGTAAGCTACGAGTAGGATAGATTACGATAATCCACGCTTCTACCTCTAGTCGCCTTTCTAAATTAGACTGTCCGTCTATGATCCATAAGAAGACCGTGCAACATCACGGCTATTTATTGGTATCGAATAACTCAAATTTCTTCATCCTTTTATAAGGTAACTGAACCTAATTTCTTCCACTCAAGCATAAATTGATGCTGAAGCTCACTAGTTTTTTATTTTTTAATGTGGCTGGGCTCATTTTAAAGCTTGAGCTAAGAGCTTTTAAACTAGCCCAGCCAGTTGATTTCAATCATAGTGCGGAAAAGTACTATGAATAATTTACTAAAACTAACTTTTTGAAGTCAGTTCGTCAAAAAGATGTGTACCTACTTAATTTCCATCTTTACTTTTCAAGTAGTTTTTTATTTCTTTCTTTAAAATACTTATCTGACGACTTGTCACATTACATATTGTAGGGATTTATCGTAGGGGCCGATTCGACTATTTTACCCAACTATATCCTTTTACAAGTTTCATTTTTAGTGAGATTTATATAAAAAATATAAAACTTTTTTTAACAGTTTTTTTTTTTTTTCAATTAAAATGCAAATTTATTTTCAAAAAAACTAAGGTAAATGTCCGGAATTATTGGACACTTTTCAAAGAGGGATTTTTGGTTTATGCTAGATTATTACACTAAAACTGCATGGAAATCTATAATTTTTTCACAGGATGATGAAAAAATAAGTCAGGAATAGTGTTCAATCATTTCTTTCATTAATTGCTCATCATAAAACTGTTTAATTTACTATAAAATAACACAAAAGTCACGTACACAAAGTTGGCACCACCCAAAAAAAAATTTTCAGAAGTGTCCCCCCTAACCGTCCCCCTGAATGACACTCCTAAATTTCGCAATTTACGCATATTTTTGGAGCGGGAGAAAACGTCAGAACGGCAAAATGTCAGATAATAATAACACTCATTTAATAAACGACAATTCCACAAAAAAAAACACAAAAATTTTATTTTTTTTAACTGAAACAAATCTTTATTTCAAACACTTTTATTATTACAACAAATTTAACTTTATAATTTTTTTTACAAACATTCTACAGTATCATATAATTTAAGTGATGAAAACATTTTACAATATTATAACTTATAAACAACTTTTCAAAAACATGGTTATGAATTATAACTTTATTTCCTTCAATTACTTTTCCAGTTTTTTCATTTGAAGTAGTATGCACTCTAGCAGGACATTTTTTTGTTTCAAACGAGTCACATCTCCACGTTATGAAATTTTTACCAACGTAACATTCTCGAAACAAAAAATCACCGTGTAATAATTTCTTTTTTCCTTTTTGACTCATTATAAACTTGAGAGTCATCGTTAAATGTGACTGTTTACTATGAAAGAGTTAGTTTCATACTAAGTAGAACTCAAAGTAAGTTTTACTCTCACCAAATAACAAGTTTCATAAGAAAGGATAATGATAACAAAGATGGGATACATGTCAACGAACAGGGGAGATGTAAACAGTAGTTATGTACATAGAAAATATTATAATAATAAAAGTGTTTGAAATTTTAATTTTTTATTATTGTATATTATCTGACCTTTTGTCGCTTTGAAGTTTTGATTTTGAACAGTGAATTAATACAAACGTGAGAAGAGTATTAATTTTTAATAAAACACTAACGGTTATTTTTTAAAACAATGCGCGCCGTGGGACCCCAAGGGTTCCCGCAGAGGCGCGCCATAAAATTTTGTCGTTCTGACGTTTTGTCGGGGACCCTATTTTTCGCATTAAACTCCCTAACTTTAATTAAAAATTGTTCAAAATCACTTGTTTACCACTGTGGATGGTTAAAATCACTTGATTTTAATTTAATATCACTAAAAACTACACTCAACATCAGCTCCTTAGCAGAAGATCGTAAACGAAAAACTCAACTGAGGTTATCTTCACCGGTCCGGCCGTCAAGGTGGTTTTTCGTAAAAACTACGTTAACTTTGATAGCTCCGATATAAATATTCTGCATGTTTCAACTCACAAAACTTTTTTTAAACTGTGTAAAGATGATATTCAAGCATTTTTATGCATAAACACCGGTGAAATTATCAAGGTAAACACCAAAAAACCGTAAATAAAGAAGGTGCCACCTAGGGGACAAACGATCAACTTGAGCTTGTCCGGGTGCCACTGAGGGGACAAGTAGTCTCAAATGTCCCCCTGAGCGGCACCCCCTCGATAAATAATGAATAAAGATAAATTCGCGGTAAAAATTGATTTAAATATTTTGTTTAAGGTATAAAAAAGTAAAAAAAAAAATTTTCAAGTTTTTAAATTAATTCTACGCTTTGCAACCGATAAAACAAAAGTGCATCTTTTGATGATTATTTTCCCGAGCTGAATTTCAACCAATAGGAACGCCGCATTTGACATTTGGCGGAGGGGTGTGGGTAAAATTATTTCGATAATTTTTCGGTTATTTCCATTTAGTCGCACGGCAACTTGAATTGTTAGACTCATTCAATTCAACTTTTGGGTTAGACCCGAGTCAGTACGGTGTATACCTATATATGCTCGTATATATAAGTATACATAGGTATATTCATAGTAAACAAATAGTAATATAACCGCAAAAATGTAAAATGCAGCATTCCTGTGGGTTGAAATTCAGCTGGGGAAAATAATCCAGCCAAAAACCCCTCGTGTTTCAAAATTTTAGATAATTTTCTTACAGTTTTTGTTGCACAGCAACTCGCGGGGCAAGTTTGACAAAAAAGATTTTTAAAGATTGCCAAACTTGCCCCCCCCCCCCCCCCCCCATGTTGCTCTGCAACAAAACACAGTCGGAAAATTATCGACAATTTTGAAGCACTAGGGGTATTACGACTGATAATTCAAGATTTTCCTGGGGGTGCCAAACAACTTTTGGAGGTTTTGAAGGGCTCACTTGGAAGTGATTTATAAGCTACTTTTAAGGTTATAATCCAAGTTTTTTTTATACTACAGTAAATTTTAGGGGTTAAACTAAATTTAGAATATTTTTTCGGGGTCTAAAGTGGGATTTTATAATGAATAAGGCGGGGTGCCACCGTGGTGGACAATTACGTTACTGTTCAATAATCCCGGACATTTACCTTAGATGCCTTTTCTCACCATCTCCATGAACACGATCCATACAACGCATCTCGCACGTCCTCTGACGATTGAAAATTCAAGCAATCAAGAGCACTTTGATCATAATTTTTCAAACTACTTCGTGGAAATTTTTTAGTATTGTATTTAGTAAAATGAATATACATGGATGAATAAATTTTACATATTATTCTTTTAAATTTTGAATCAAATGCTTATATAGTTGTATTCGTTTAAATTGTCATCGCTTCTCATCACAATCAAACTTTGGTAAAGAGTCGTGTTCTCTGATTTGCTCTATACTCCAAACTCCCAAGCGATATTTGGACGAACCAGTTTATTTATTTTTAATAAATTTTAAATATGCGTAGTTCAAAAATATTACAATCATAAATTCAATCAACTGATCGTTTTTTATGATATGAAAATTTTTCATTTCACCAATATGTTTTATTGTTGTACTAGCTCCAACTAACTTTTATTAATTTTCATGAGTCTAAAAAAAAATTTAATGATAAGTTCTGAAGAAAAAAGAAACGAGGAGCCTGCGTAAACAAGTAAAATAAATTTTACTTTACGAAATAATTACACTACACTAGGTCAAAAGGAGACTAAAGCGAGGCTTCTGTATCAGGGTTTAATTTGTTCGTGTGATTTTTCCACTTGCTCAAAAGTAGTGGTTTGCCGTCCTCATTGAATTTGAGATTTTAATCTGCATTCTGCAGCGAGTGCATTCGCATTGCCGAAATATCGTGACCTCCAAGATATTTAATTTGCAAGTAGACGTTTTACATTGTTTCATTATTGCTGAGCAATTACGGTAACATCGTGAAGTTTGTCGGCTGTTGCTCCACCCGAAGCGCTTGTGTTGCAATTTTTTCCTTGCTATAAAAAAAAGTTCTTTTTTAAACAACATATTTATGAAATTTATGAATTTTTATATAAAAATACTTTCAAATATAATCAATTCAAGATTAATATTTAATTTTTGTTTAATTATTTTTGTACTGAATCTTTTTTGTTTTTTTTTAAGGATGGATTGTGGGCTTTAACGTACGAGCACTCGGGAGGCGAAGCACCAGCAATATTCCGGATCTTTGAGGAGTTGACGGAAAAAGTAGACGAGATGCCGGCCCCAGAGGACAATATGATTCCCTCTCATCTGCCTGCTCCGGAAAAGCTTGAGTGGTCTCTTACCGAGCAAAGCCGCAACGATATCCGTGAAGCTATGACATCTTTTGACGCGTAAGTAAGCACTACCCGTCTACCCGTCACCCTACCTTTATACCATACCCCATCATTTTATTCTTTTTTCTGCTTCTTTATTCCTTTTATTTCTTACTCGCTAACTTATTGATTTTTTTTTCTTTTCACTTCGCATACGTGAACACTTTAAACTCTTGTTACTACATGGAACTTCTGTTAAATTTTTTTTTATTTAAAAACGCGCTCACCCTAGTAAGAATCTTCACTGAAAATTAACTAAACTTATTTAACGAAAATTCACCGAACATCATTTATATTTCTAATTTATATCAGTTAAATTCCGATAGTAGATGCACCTGAAGACTATACCCGAGGACTATCGCACGAGGTCGCCGATGACAAGTATTCTCGGAGATCATCTCCAAGAACTCGACTCGAATTTTCTTCGAGGTGACTTTATTGATTCTATGCAAGCCTTTTAGATCTACAGTATGATTCTAGACCTTGAGAACTCTATTTCTCAGAGATGATCTCCAGGTGTACCCATCGTCGGCGACCTGGTGTTCAGGTCAAAATTCGTGCCTGAGAACTCACAAAAGATCACTAAAGCTGAGTTTTCAGAGATGATTCTCGAGTAAACCATCGTGCAATAACATGCCTTATTGGAGTACTAAAAGCATCGTAGTACCTACAATGACGACACCAACTAAAATAATCGCGACTGAGATTTTACTGAAAATCGATCAAAAATATGACACGATTATTTCGGTCAAGAATATTGATTTGAATAATTTTTGTCAGTCATCCAAGAAGGTATCTTATAGCACAACGGTTTTAATAAGGTATGTTATTGTGCTAGCACTTCAAAAGTATGTTATTGTACAGCATAATCCATATTTATCTCATTGATCCATGCCATCGAACTGCTCGTTAAAAAAAAAAAAACAAAAAAACTTTGATCTTGAACTTTTTGAAAAGTAGTTTCTGCCAATAAAAAATTTAAGGTTTTTGAAAAACTAATTTTTGGGAAAAATTTTTACAAAAATTAGTTTTTAAATTATTATCATAACAGGAGTTTTTCAATATTTAAATTTGATATATGTAATTTCTAAACAAGCTGCAAAACATTTTAATAGTATGTTTAAAAATTACTACTATTTTATACTAAACTTCCCGTTGATTTTTCAAGATTTTTACGTATTTTTGAAATAAATACTATGATATCAAGGTATTCTTCAAGCAAAGAGAATTGACATTGCGATTTATTTTTATTTTTTTAATTTAATTTTCAACTATTTTTCGACACTTTAATTCTTAAACTTATTTTACAATGTAAAAAAACATCCACCCTTACACAAAATAATCTAAATGTATAGTGTTAAGAAATAAATTTTTGTAATTTATTAATTAAAAATAAAATCTTGAATTTTTAGTCTTGTAGAAGATCTGGATCTATGCATTTTGTGGTTCGAAGATTACTCAAAAGAATTTATCAAAAGCTGTAACATAAGTCCTGATGTATACATCCAATTAGCATTACAATTAACATACTTCAGGTAAGTTCATTAAATAAGATAGGTGTACCTAGTGTGGCCGTGCTAAGCGCAAATAGATGCTGTGGCCCGACAAATCAAAATTTTAACAAAAAAGGTTTCATTTTAAAGCTTGATTCAGAAGCTTTAAAACAATACCTTATACGTCTGATTAACAGGCTTGAAATGTATTAAAACGTAGTTTTTTGAGACACAAAAAATTAGTGCATCTAATGTGTCCACCTCCTACACTAAGACTTTTATTTTGACTTATCGGTTCATCTCGGGCTTCAATAGTTTTTACTAAAAATTAATGAAAAAAGACAAAAATTCTGTGACTAAATACTTTCTCATGATTTGTCTCAACTAAGTAATTTTTTTTTTTTTTTTTTTTTACTCAAATAAAGTAAATTTTTTGTTAAGTCGAAGTACTCTAACCATTCCGATCGTTTAGTACCAACATATCGAGTTCAAATTAAAAGGGGTGTTCATTCTAGGGTTGATGTAAAATAAATTTTTTTACTACAGTGTGAAATTTGATAGAGAATACGTTGGCTCAAAAGTAAACAGGGTTTGAAAGATAGAGGAATAATGGAATCGAGCCGATTAATCATTATTTAGATCGGGTGCATCTTGTATTATTGGTAAAGCAGTAAATGTATTAGTTTTAACCAAGAAAAATAAGAACAGATGTGTTTAAAACTATATTTTGTCATGGGGCAAACGCAACAATCATTTTCAAATGTTTCAAACTACTCATAACTTCTTAATTTATTGTTTTTTACTTCTTCCTACTTTTTAGAGATGTCGCGGATCGAGCATATTCAAAATATCAGGGGTGGTCACATTAAATACACCTATCTTGTTATTTTTTATTTAAACAATAGTATAATATATTTTGCATCAAGGGCTTAAAGTGCGTTGTAGAGGCTGCATGGATTGACTGACCAAGGTACATAACTTAAACTTGCAACCAAGACAAGACCAAGACAAGAATGAAAATTTTATGATTTTTCAAGACCATAACAAGATTATGTCTAAATCTTGGTTTTGTCTTGTCTGGCAAAGCTCTAATTGTACTTGAATAAATAAAAATTTTGTGGCCTCACAGAAGCTGGTACGACCTTCGGAACTGAGATATAGTTTTCTGAAATTTAACGTTTTTTTTTTTTCGTATAAACCTAAAATCCGTTCCCTTTTATCAGCATGAAAACACTTGTCATTATAAAAAAAACTTGTTGATATCGTAGAAAAATACGCTGCTTTTATTCAAAGCCTAACGTATCTTTTTAAAAGTACTCATTCTTCCTAAATTTAAGTTTGCAAAATGATTTATCATGAATTCTTCACAACAATGGATTTGAGTTTATATGAATTATTGAAAATAACTCACCTAAGTTGAAAGAGACGCTTGTAAATCGAAATAAAAAATTTTTTACTCTAAGAAAAAAAAAGTTTTATGGAATTGCCTATTTACTCATGAAATTTAGTCTGTGATATCTATGAGAATATTTTTACAAGAGTTTCCCAAATTATATTCTGTTAATACGAGCATTAAGAATCAAAAAAAATTTTGAAGAAAAAATTATTTTCATTTTTATTAGAAAGTTAAGTTTATTTAATTTAATTTAACCACACCGTATTTAAGAGCTCCGTCAGCCAAACCGATGCGCTATTACGCAAAAAAATTACATGTTCAATCATTTTTATTAATTCTCGGTCTTTAATTAATTTTTCACTGCTGCTATTAAAAATGCAGAATCCACGGACGACTCGTGGCTACATATGAGAGTGCTGGAATAAGAAGGTTCGCAAAGGGACGAGTAGACGTAATCAGAGCAGCAAGCCCCGAAGCCCTGGCTTGGGTAAAAGCAATGTGCCAGGGTGATCCAAAAGCTCACGCAATATCTGTAGATGCACAAGAGGAAGGCACTAAAAGAGTTCAGTTCACCATTTACAGTGTAACTGAATCAAACATTCGATTTTGTTGTATTTTTCGTGATTATTTCAATTTTTACTTATTTTACAGCAAATCATTTGTGTAGGTCTATTTTTATTTATACTCATTTATTTATTATTTTCGTTATTATTACTGTTTTATGCATACTTTTTTCATCAAACTCATTTTTATTATTATTATTATTATTGTTGTTGTTGTTGCTGTTGTTGTTGTTATTATTATTAAAAGATTGTTTTTGAGTCGATTAATTTCATCTTTAAAGAAAAATATTTCAGGGCCTGATCTCATTACGTATTTTTTCGGTTTTATCCTGTGCGATACAATGATGTGGCAATTACAGTTAGTCAAATTTGTTTATAATAAAAAAAAAACTTACCCCTCATGGGAATATTAGAAGCGTAGTTTTAAGTTGTTTAGTACAAGGAATAGTTTCACATTAAATCTATAATTATTACTCTCAATTTTTTTACAAGTTCGACGTCGACACTTTACTGAGTATTTACTCGCAAGACATCGATTTTTAAACATCTTAAGGAAGTCCTCCCCGATTAGTTTTTTGACCTGGTACAGGAGTCAACCTGGTCTCTGATAATACGACTTGCAGATCGACCTGGGCAAGACAATGGCAAGCAACGTACGGAATGAATCTTTCACCCTAATCTTGAGTATACTATTTGCTATGAGGGTGACTGTAGTGCCACCTCGGATTTACAGCGCGGAAAAAGCTCTAAGTATTGGTCACGCGATACTTCAAGTTTTTTCTCTCTGTAAATCCGAGGTGGTAGTGGAGTCACAGCGAATATGCCTTAGACGCGATCCAACCAGCTGTTTGCCAAACATTATAGCCGCATGAATCCGAAGTCATGAGACAGTGTTGGTAATAATCACTTTTTTCATTTTAGTCCGGCCACGCCCGGTTAGTATATTACTAACGTAATTAATAAGTATAAAAGCTACTTATTCTTTTATATATCACTTTTCGTAAATAAAAAAAAAAAAAAAAAAAAAAAAAACTTCACAGCACCATTTTTATTCATTTCCTTAGCTTAATGCTTTCTTATTTATAAACAAATTCAAAATAATAGCTGTATAAACCAATAGGTTTTGAGTAGGCTTTAAATAAATAAAAAAAAAAAAAAAACAAATTCAAATGTCTGTTTAACTATGACTAACTATTTACTATTAATTTTAAAAAGTCGACGTTGTCACATCAGTGTGCGGCATATGATACAACTGAAATGATACGTTACAGAATAAAGACTCTAGTTATCAAAAATACAGCTTTGCATAATATTCTGTCCAAGTTTATCATTCTTGAGAGTCTGAAATTTTTTTTTCTTTGGAAAAACTCAAAATAACATGTATAAAAAAGCCGCTTAAGTGTTTCTGTCATGCATAGTTCCTGCCAGGTAGTTCTGGAAGAAAACAAATGATTAGAGATTTAGAAAAGAAACAGACCAAAAGTGAAAATATTTTATTATTTGACTATTTTTTTAAGATCTAAAAACTCCCAATTCCAAATCTCCATTTTTGAACTTGTGGATCTTCAAAATTGAGTCCTGAGGACATAAATTTTAGCCGAGAGTCCGTGAGAACAATAGGTGCAGTCACAATGGGCCTAACGCAAGAAAAAAAAATTAATTCTTAACATAAGTACTCGTGTGGATATGTAAAAATTTATAGCTAATTCTAGAAATTCCCAATGAATCCCAACGATCCAAAAAAGCTCCCGTTGAATTTTGACAAAGTAAAAAAGCTCCCGGTGGTTCTTGATGAAGTAAATAAGTTTGAAATGAATCCCAAAAAATCAAAAAAGCTCTCGAAGGTTCCCGAAGAAGTAAAAAAGTTACCAACGACCCCTAGTAGTCTCCAACCGTTACAAACGAAGCAAAAAGTTAACATTGAATCTCGACGAAGCCAAAAAGTACCGAAGCAAAAAACTTCCTGACGATTTTCAATTATATCGAATAACCTAGGAAAATTTAAATAATCCCTGAAAATTCCGAATAGAAATAAAAAATTCTCAACGCATTCAAACGGTTCCAGAGAAGGCAAAAAATTTTAAATGGTCCCAGATGATCTTGACCAAACCCAAAAAGTCCTAATTGATACACCAAAGTCCCAATCAATCCCGAAACTGCCAAAATCGACTCACATCATTCCTGAAGAATCCAAACGTCTTCCAATGATTCCGGACACGGTCAGAAAATTTTTAACTACAGCTCACGATTCTGAATAAAACTAAAAAATTCCCAACGTGCCTAAAAAGTTTCTGAGAAAGACGAAAAAATTTCCAAAATTTCCATCCGAACGATTCAGATAAAGACTAAAAACTTCAAACGGTCCCCGAGGATCCCGATCAATCTGAAAAAAGTACAATTGATTCTTGATAATATCGATTTATCCCAGAAGATTCGAAGCAGTTCCAAATGACCTCTTATGGTTCCAAACAATCTCAATCATACCAAAAAACTTCCGAACGTTAAACAAAAATTCCTGAACAGTCACAGATGACCCCAAACACTCCTGGTCAAACTTAAAATCTACCGAGGAATCCTATCTACTTAAACCCTTGAATATTTTTCGATTGCTCTATATGATTGCCTATCTCAAACTATTTTACATAGTTCTAAATAGTTTCAAACAAATTTACGCGGACTCAAACGATCTCCAATAGTCCCATAGGGCCTCACAAAATTCCCCACAATTCTACATGGTGCTAAACGATCCCTGACGATTCGTAACAGTCTCAGACAACCCAACACGACCATGATCGGTCTCATTCGGACTTCAATAATTCTAAGACGTTTTCAACGTTCTTTAATAATCCTCAACATTATCAAATTATCCCACACGACCCTAAATGGTTTCAGACTACTTCTTCGCAAAAAAAAAACTAAGTGATCTAACCCGAAATAAAATTTCAATCAAACTTAGACTAAAACAGGTTCCCGAGAGTTCTGGATTTATATTATGCAATCCAAGACAAAAAATTTCTATAAAATTTTAGACTAAAAAATCTAAGGCACTTTGGATGAAAAAGATCATTTCAAACAAAAAAATTTCCAAACAATTTCTAAGGTATAAAAATTTCAGATGATTCTGAAAAATCCTAAAATATAAAAAAAAAGCTTAAGACCCGTATGATCACATTACAAGACTTTAAAATAACCAATGTATCTGGAGCTTGCCTAAAGATGCAACAATATTTTTATTTTTTCTATTTTATCCCTATCAGCAGCCACGATTCACCTGATAAGTTTAATTAAAATTTGGGTTTCATACAGATCTGTAATGTCTGAATTAGCTATAAATTTTTAAATATCTACACGTGACTACTTATCATCTGTTAAGAATTAATTTTTTTTTTTTTTTTTGCACTAGGCCCGCTGTGAGTGCACCAAATGTCACAAAACTGAAGAGTCTATTCAGACTCGGACTTGTAACTTAATCGTTTGCTCAACTTCTTAACTTGTAATTTTTTACAAAAAGATCTAAAAATAAGCACCCTTTGGAGCACCATTTTGGAGTGATAGTCTATCAAATACGAGTTTCTTTCATTTATTGAGAAATAATTTTTAAAGATAAACGTTAAAATTGTTAACAAAAATAAGATAAAATTTATTCGAAAATTCATTTTCCATTTTTGCCATAGTAATGGATAAGTTTCATGAGTTTCATGCAGAGTACTTATATTTATTATGTAATAAAATAAATAAACTAATGCTTGTATTTATTTACAGAAACAAAGAATAAAGGAGTTATTTGACCTGGCAGTTCAGCGTCAAACCAAGGAAATGAATGACAATATAACGGGTCATGGAATTGATAATCATCTTATGGGTTTGCGGTACGCTGCTTTGGAAGCTGGTGAACCAATCCCGGAAATATTTAATGACGAAGCTTATAAAATTACTCAACACTTTGCACTATCTACGTCGCAGGTAAAGTCATCTGAATATTTGGAGAAAATTTTGAAGTCAAAGTTTAAAGCTTATTCAAAAATTAAGTTTTATTAATCGTAAGCAATGATTATGTATTAAATTCTTAATAAGGGTATATTTATTCTCAGATAACAACAAAAAATGATACGATTGGTGGTTATGGACCAGTTGTACCAGACGGTTACGGATGTGGGTACAATATTAGAAAAAACGGTTTTGTTTTTACATGCTCCGCTTTTCACAGCGACGAACACACGAATGCTAAAAATTTTGCTCAAAGTTTGCAGAAGAGCCTGCAGGACATGGCATCCATGCTGAAGGAATCCAAACAACTATAAAAAAAATAATAATAACAAATGTATCTAATGAAAAGGGGGAAGAAAATTTCTTTTAAATATAAATGATAGCTTAAAATATAAATTAGGTCAAATTTTAATAACAGAAATATATAAACAACAGATGAAAGTATAATAATAGAAAATAGTAAAAGCGATAGTTGACGTACTGGTTTACGTTTAAAGAATTTAAAAATTAAAGTGGATCTTTAAATTAAATCGAGAGAAAAATTATTTATGTCGTAGTACAAGTGAGAACATAAGTGAAAGTATTTATTTAATAGTGAGATAAAAACGAAAATATTTACCTGAGAAAAGATTATATATACATATACAAATATATTACAATGATAAATTTAGCTTTTAGATAAGCAGTTGTCAGATGCGGCAATAAGTGGTTGTTTTAAGGTTTTCTTAGCTAATCTATTGATTTGCTCAGAAACTGCATTTAAATTTAAACGCGCTACAATATACTATCATATTTAGGAAAAAATGTGTTGGTATAAAAAAAAAAAAAAAAAAAAAACTAATGACACAAATGTACACTTGTAACAGCATGTAAGATGTCTGTAATGTAACAACTGTTTTTGCTATAGATGTTATGAAAAATTGTTCTGTTGAAAGAATAACTTTAAAATCTAATAACTTAGTTCAAATTTATTATGAGTTTTTCAAACAAACATTTTAGTGTTGAAAATTTGTTCGGCTAACAGAATTTTATTGAATCAATATTAAAAGAAAAAAAATGATGTGTTCAGAAATCATAGTGTAAAATTATTTTTGTGATTAATATAATTTTCAAACTTGTTGAAAAAACACAATTATGTTCAAATCAAATATTAATTATATTAGTAAATTTAAAAAAAATTAAATGAGTTTTTCAATAAACTGTTATTAAGTAAAAAATTGTTAAATGAATATGTTCACGTTTTAATTAAAAATTTCATCTGTTATGGTATAAAAATATATAAATTGTTTTGTATACGAATAGATTTCTTATCAAAATGAACACGAAGAATCGAGATCTCTTGGATAACTCAAAAAATCTCCATTTTATACTGTAAAGTATATAGTCTAACACGCTTTGATAATATTTTAGATCTCCAATTAAATTATAGGACGCAAAATAGTTTTTTGCAAAAACTACAAAAATTGACGAAAAACGAGAGATGAATTCACTACGTGATTGAGACATGGAAGAAAATAGAGGGAAGCATATTTTTGTATTAGATAGCTGAGCTAATAATATATTCAAAATTTTAGCGACATTTTGTTACTTATATTTTTAAAAACGACAAAAAAAAATGTTATGAAATTTAAAAAAACAGCGCGCTATATATGGCACTGCGTTTATAGTGGTGAGGAAATCGGATATTTAAATTAAAAGCGAACAATTTTTTCTTTTACAGCTGTGTAAAACAGAGGGCAAAGCAAGTATAGATTTTTATTTTCAAACACTCGTATTTTAAAAATCACATTTTTCTCTTGTAAAAATTAAATAAAAACCTCTTTAAAAAATTAATTAAAATAAGTCAGTAGTGTTTTGAATAAATTTTACCTCAGCTTTTAAACATTGAAGATTCACCCTTCTTTTTTTTCCTGCCTGATTTTTAAAATTTTGGTGAATTTATCTCTACTTCTTTCGAAAATTTTCTCAAAATTATTAAAAACTACTCTACATATTGTTTTGGGTGTAAAAAATTTACTTGTAGATCCTGAATATGATGAAGACTCGTATTCAACATTAAGAATTGTTATAACCAACTCGTGTTCGCTTCGATATGGTACTACCCAAATTCAAAACTTTGTTGAGTTTTTTTTTTGAGAAACTATTATAACTTTTTTGTGAAAGTATAGATACGAAGATTCAAATGAAATACATAATAACATTGTATACTTGATTTATAAGTTGTCAGTTTAGAGTGTTTCTAGACTGACGCCCGCACAGTAACTCTTGTCCATTATTATATGTATATTAGATTGGTCTTGGGACACATGAGCCTTTTTCCAAATTTTCGTGCTCTTTTCTGTATCTATACCGAGAAAAAAACTGAAGAATCCAAAGAAAGTAACTCGTTGATTATAAAAAATATATTGTTATTTTATATGCACCGTTGCAATATTTAAAGTTTAAATAAAAATGTAACTTGTTTTGTCTTGTAAAGTGTAAAATAAAATATATATACATATATTTAAGTTTATTTATTTATTCAGTGTCAATCACAGGTTTCTCCCGTTTAGTTTCATTTAGTAGTAAATTTCAGTTTTTGCTAAAATTTCCTAACAAATCAATTGGCAGGGTGAGTTCGCCTAGATAGTGACTTCTCCAACACGATACACTATATTTTATTTACTGTACCGTAGTTACAGAATTTCGCCACAGTCAGCTATTACTGTGAAATTATTACTGTCTAATTTCTGTAAGTACACCCTGCCCCTGGGGCGGCATTCTGTAAAGTGTATACAGAATGTAGGAGTGTAGGAGCGAATGGAAGGTGTAAGTTTACTTGACAGTTAATATACGTATAAAACAAAAATAGCGATTATTTATAAATGGTTGGCTGAAAACAGTTAAAAACTATGAGTTGATAAAAAATCAATAAATAATTAATAAAAAAAAATGTATGTAACTTACATTCCAAAAAAATAAAATCATCCTAAAACGTATACAATGCATTTGTTGATTAATCGTATAAAAATTTTTTATCAGTTCTTTGTTTAAAACTGTTTTTGGCAATTATTATTTGGGCACATTATTTATTCATTTATTTATTTTTAAATAATGTAACTAATACAGCAATGTCGAAAAGTTTTCAAAACAGTTTTATTTTAAAAAGTTGTTTTATTTTTTAGGCTAGTTGTATTAGATTCTGCAGGACCATCTGCAGTTTTTACAGATCTCATTGTAAAAACTTAAGGTTTATTTTCCAAAAATTTTTAATTTTGAAAATAAAAAATCACAATTTAAATAAAACAACTGTTTGAAAAGTTTAAACAAAAAAAAAAAAAAAAAATTCAAGAAAAATGTGTATACAGAGAAGTGTTTCTTGATATTTTTAAGCAAATCATACACAAAATGAAACTGGAACAATGGGACATTAAAACGAACATTATTCCGTCCACCCCGTTCAATTTTGTCCATTAGGTCAATTTTGTAATAGCACTAAAATCGAGTAAAATGTGACTAAATAGTTTTGGTATGCCCCTTTTGCACCCATGTGGTCCGATTATACTCAAAATGAAACTGGAGCAAGGGTAACTTGGGGCGATTCTAACGCTATTAAAAAATTGTGCACAAGATTTCTCGCGATCTAATGGACAAAATTGAAAGGGGTAAACGGGAAAATGTTTGTATTGATATTCTACAGTTTTAGTCCCAGAATAAAAAAATAAAGATTGTCAAGCGCGAAGCGCGAGTGTCGGTCGGTCGTGCCTTTTATGCATTGCTCAGAGCGATAGCGGAGCATGGCAATGTATACCTTGCATCGCGCGGAGCAGTAGTGGTGCGTAGCGATGGGCCGAGGTGGTTTTGCCCATATTTTTTTTAAAGTCTCAGGTCTTGCGCAGCAAGTAAAAAAATTTTGGGCAAAAACACCGTAGCCAGTCAAGTGCCAAGTCATCTGGCCTCTTGAGCGTAGCGAAAGGGCCAGAGGGCGCGCTAGTTAAAATTAATTTATGGATAACAAGCGATATTTAACGTTTTTTTACAAAATATTTTTACTTATTAATGTAATTTAATTAGGGTATAAGGTATCCTAATTCTGCGGATTTTTTGGTCGTCAGAAGCTTGAACTACTGCAGAATTATATGTACTTGATATTGTATTAACTTTTTTTTTTTATCAAAAGTCAAATTCGTAGTAATCTTTCAGAAGCTTCAATGTTTATTGTCAATTTATAATAATCGATTTGAATAATAAAAATAAGTGTGCCCTAATTCTAAAAACCGGCCATATCGCATGACCGGGGTTTTTAGGTTACGTTTCCACAGAATTAGGACCACGTGCATCGGATTTGTTTGGTCCACAGTCGTTTGGTCTCTAACTCTGCGGGTATAAATATTATGGGAAAAATTATTGTTATAGATGATTGTATTTACCAAAAATAATCTTCTTTAAGGTAAACGTCCCGATTTAAAGAATATGTCCGAGTATACGGAACGATATCTCGTAATTTAGGAGAAAAATTTACTGATAAATAACGTGACTAAAAAATATTTATTAGGTTAGCTACAGATGTAATACTTTAAATGTGATGGATTTTTTATTAAAATAAAAAGGTTTAGTTTAAAAAAAAGGAAAGAAATTGAAGCATTCCTTAGTTTGAAAAAATACAACTCTAGTTTCTAGTCATACAAGCACGATGCACTATTTTTTAAAATTGATATTAGAGTTACATTTATTTGAAAAGTAACAAACATACGCATATTGACAAAAAACTTAAGCTTTGCAGATTTTATTTCTTTTATTAAAACAATGATTATTTATAATATTTTTAGTTTAAATTAGTAATTTAAATCATTCTTTAAAATCGTTCGCGAAGTCCCGATTTAAAGAACGCTTCATTTCAAACATTCCGTAGCAACGTACTCGAGTCCGAGAATAAGGAATGAACTTTAAACGTAATTTTTCAAAGTTGTAGACATTTTTATAATAAAAAGAGACTATTCTGAATCATTTTAGATAATTTCTAAGTCAGTGTATATTTAATAGTAAATTTTTTTTTTGTTTAAAAAAATTTGTGTCCCGTTAGTTAGTATAACCTAAGAAACCGCAGCTTTTGTTTTTGGTTCTCAAAGTGAACTCAATTTTTGTACAGTGTTTTAAAGTTGATTTAAAATGAATAGAATCAAAACAAAATTACTTGATAACAAAAATCTTTCGTGTAAAAAGCAGGTAAAAAAAAAAAAAAAATTAAAAGAATTTCAAATCAAACTAAAACAAGCATTTGAAGAAAATTTAAAAAATGAAATGAAGAGGCAAAGAGAAGAATTTGAAGCGCAACAAAAAATTATGAAGGATCAACAGGCTGAAAAAATAAAAAGTTTAGAAGCTGAAAAAGAAGAGTTAAATACTCAAATTGGTAAAGTTGTAAAAAAAAGAATAAAAAAAGAAAGAAACTAACACAAACAATTGTCTTTTTCTTCTGTTTTTTTATAAGCTCATGCAAATATTTAAACTATCCCATGAATTATAATCTTGTTGTTTGTTATAAATTATACTGTTATTTTAATGTTATTAAATTTGAAATTTATTCAAGACTAAAATTTATTTAGGCTTTGTTGTAACAAATAGTTAATAAAAACTATATTTCATATTAATTCAAAGTTTTACTCAATTCTAAGTAATTGTCATTTTTGTTATGATTCATACTTCAAACTTATAGGTACCATTCTATTCAATGTACATAACCTTAAATAATTTTATACAATACAGTGATTTTCGGTTTATTAGAAATTAATTACTGCAATAATTTTTAAGTTATCTTTTAACTCATTTTTATCTATTTCAAACAAACGAAAAGTGTCTACCTTGATTATTTATTTCAAAAACAAATTCATTCCTTGAATCGGGACACTCATAATGAACGCTGGTACATTTACGCTTCGAGCGTTCCTTCTAAACGTACATTTCACTTTTCCATAAGTTTTGCTTAATATTATAAAACTGAAATAATTTTTTTTGAACTTTAATGTCGGAATATGTTCCTTAAATATACGAGTTACTAAAACGATTTTTTTTTTGTGATCAGAGTTTTTATTTTTTTTTTATCACCTCTAAACATCGCGAGCTCCTCAAAATTCATTCTTTAAATCGGGACGTTTACCTTATAGTCAATTCATAGTGGACGGTGGAAGTCTTGCCCTGTGTGGTTCATTAAAATTCTTTGTTTTGAAGCATTGTTCTTGAATAATTACGCGTAGCCGAAAAATTATTTTTAAATGAAAAATTTTCGAAAGATGATTAAATACTGTATAGTGTCTTGATGAGCTGCTTGAACGTTTTTATTTGTATATCATCGATAGATTTTACACTTTTCCTTAGTACCTCAACTAAAAAATTTTAGTTTGAATTTCTGTGTACACCGTCCACTATGAATTGACTATTAGACATAATAATTAAGGAGGCTTGGCAGCGTAGGGGTGGCATGCACCCTTGCGAGTGCATGAAATTGAAAATAAGAAAAAAAGTTTTTTTTTTATTTATTTTCATTAGTAAGTGATTATTTATCATTTTTAAACATATTAAAACAAAAGTTAAGATAAAAAATTTTTAAAAACGTTGAAAAATTGCATGTTTTGAAGGTTATGTACCGCAATTTTCTATTTTTCTTGTAAATTAGTCCGATAATCTTAAATTTTTATAATTTTAAAATAATCTTCAAATTTTTATCTTTAAAATGACACCTGAATCGTAGTAAACTTGTCGATTTTGATGATTTGCCAAATTTTTAAATGTTTTTTTCCACAAGAGCCCATGTTAAAAAAAAAATTCTAAACTGATTTTTTTCTCGAAAACGAGTCCGACAACCATTGTTGTGTTAAATAGGAAAGTTGTTTGTCTTACTTCAAGGAATCTACAGGAATTTTTTGGGTTCTTACTTTTGGATTTTGAAAAAACTGCCAAGCCTCCTTAAGTTTTAAAAACAATTCAGAAATCTCCATTAAGGCTTTTTCATAGCACACGACTTACATTTATAGTAATGAACCTAAAACGATATTTTGTAGTTTTATTTAATTTTCAATGAATTTTTTAACTTTTTGTAAAAGTTAGATTTAAACTCTATTAATTATTCTATTATTCTGACAACTTTATTGTAGAGAAATTTAAGTTGTTTTTACTTCAGAGCTGATAAAAAAATTCTTGTTGTACACTACACGCAAAGAACTCGGCGGAAAGAAGCGGCCGGTTAGGCATACCGAGAAAAAAGTCGGGTGAAGTTACGCCCGAAAAATCGGCGGAAGGTTTCTGATTTTTTCCAAAGCCTATATAGGTATATGCCGCGGCCGAGTGCTGCCAGCTGGGGCTGTAGCGCTGGAGCTTGATGCAGGCAGATCCATCCGCTTTTTAAAAAACGCTGTCAATTTTTATTTGTTTGAACAATTTCTTTCAAACTTTTCAGAAATGTTCTTTCGGACCTAATGAAAAACTTCTTCGCTGGAAGTTTTTTCAAATATGAACTTTTATGCTTACTTTTTTAATCTAAAGTTTTTTGTTTATAAAGCACTTACTTTTATTTTTAAATGTTTATTACTCGGTTCTGAAAATTTTTAAAAATATTTAAACAAGTTTTGGCTCATTACGCGATAACTCGAAAACCTTTTAATATTTTTTGACGAAATTTTAGCTTTATATTCTTGAACCCTTAGCGCTGCCAACGGAGTTGTTTAAATATTTTTAAAAATTTTCAGAACCGAGTAATAAACATTTAATAAATAAAAGTAAGCGCTTTATAAACAAAAAACTTTAGATTAAAAAAGTAAGCATAAAAGTTCATATTTGAAAAAACTTCCAGCGAAGAAGTTTTTCATTAGGTCCGAAAGAACATTTCTGAAAAGTTTGAAAGAAATTGTTCAAACAAATAAAAATTGACAGCGTTTTTTAAAAAGCGGATGGATATGCCTGCATCAAGCTCCAGCGCTACAGCCCAGCTGGCAGCACTCGGCCGCGGCATATACCTATATAGGCTTTGGAAAAAATCAGAAACCTTCCGCCGATTTTTCGGGCGTAACTTCACCCGACTTTTTTCTCGGTAAGCCTTAAGGTAAAGGACCCAATTGTGGACCCCTTACCCCAATTAATGGTCCCCTTCAGCAAAAATAATTTTTAAATATTTTTTTAATGCAAATATCGGCATAAAACTATTTTAAAATAAACTTATGTTATCAAAGAATATTTCGAAATTTTTTTTTCAAGTTTAAGTTAATAATTCCGTTTTATTTTGAAAGTCACAATGTTGGTTGACTCGAGGATTAGGTTGGTGTTCTCGTTGCAGCGAATCAAGCAACTTTCAAATTTCTAGGCATACTTTATTTATTTACGCAATGTATCACTTATTAATGAAAAACTTAGACTTCAAAAATTAGTATAGTATCAATTTTGTAAGTTAAAAATATACATTTTTAAATAAATAATGCAGTTCTCATAATTAGGCCCTAGTCTCAAGGTACCCCAATTAATGGTCCTGAAGAGCAGCGGTCCATTAATACGAACCTTTAAATGAAACCCCGAGTACCCCAATTAATGAGACGTTAGTTTTGGCTTTCATACTGAGTTTTATACACTAAAATATCAGCTTTATAAATCTTCTAATGTGGTTAAATTACTTTTATCAATGAAAACTGTAACTACTTTTAACTTCAATGTCAACAAAAATCGTAACCTCAAAAGTCAATAGTTTGAAATAAAATCACAGGGTCCATTAATTGGGGTAAGAAAAACGTAAAGGGGATATCGCATGTAAAAAAGGTCCATTAATCGGGGTACTTTGACACACAGTCTCAAAAATACGGTCCAAAAGGTCTCTACTTTAAACATTAAGTACTCTGTAAATAAATAAAATTTTTTAATAAAAAAAATTGATTTTGATTCTTAAGACCACTAAAATTAAGTATGTACAAAAAAAATTAACCTCACTTGCTTGGTTTTTTCTATAAAATTCAAAAACCCCGAAAGTTGTGATTTTTGGGGTCCACAATTGGGTCCTTCACCTTACCGGCCGCTTCTTTCCGCCGAGTTCTTTGCGTGTACCCGCGTTAAAAGTTAATTCACATTTTTTTGAAATTTTAAACTTTTCGCATTCATTTTTATTAAGATTATTTAGATTTTCAAGATTTTTAAGATTGAATTGAAAAAAATATTTTTTAACATTAACGCTGTAAAGCCGACAGAATTGGGAATTTTTTTTAATCGGCCATTTTTTTTTTAAATGAAAAAGCCTTATACTTTGAACATCATTTAATCGTCAACTTCAAAAACCGCAGAATTGAGCTGTCCTCGCAGAATTGGGGTACTTACCTTACCCTAGTATAAAAATAATTATTAATACTGGTTTCGAAAAAATTCACTCATATCATTGAGTTTTCAAGACGGAAATTCAAAAATGATTGTCAAATATGTAAGATAAAGATGGCAATTATGATAACAAAAATCGCTACTTTTCAGAATTTGGAATTTTATTGAAAAAACAAGGAAGGTTAGAGTAAATCTTTTTATACATACTTAATTTTAAGGTTCTTAGAAACTTTGAAAATTTTTTTTCTATGAAAATTTTATTTATTTATCGAATAATGTTTAAATCAAGACCCAATTTTGACCCCAATTGATGAAACAATTTTATACCCGTCCCCAGTTTATGGAACACTTTTACACGTAAAATCCCGTCTGCGACTTAAGTACCCCAGTTGATGGAACGAAATCGTCAAAATTCGAGGGTTTTATTACTCCCAAACACGAAAAAGCCACCACGAATGCCGCCCCAGTGAGCGTGTAGTCACGTGTAGACTGTAGAGTGTAGTACCTTATGAAGACGACAGTGTTGGTATCTTATTCGTCGGAATATTCAACACGTAGTTCCAAAGGATGACGTGTCTCAACTTGTGTTCAGTTTCAGCAGTCAGTCGAGAAGTTTTTCGATTACCTATCTTGAAAAATATATTTTTATTCTTGTTTCGTGATATTTTTTAAAATAATTTTATTAAGGTTAATATTGTACAGACAAAATATATCGATATCGATGTAGATACTAAATATCATTCGTGGTTCTCCTCCATTTAAAAAATTGCGTCATAAAAACTACGCAAGTTGAAAATCCTAAAGTTATCTGATTCTTGATAAAATTTTCACTTAACTTTTTGAGTAAACTTAACCAATTTTCTTCTGTTTATTATTTTACTTCCCTTCCATAACACACAAATCATTTTTGTGTTAATTGATAATCTTGTAACATTTTAAAATTGTTTTTTAAATAATGTTAAAGTGAATTATTTTAATTAAATTTTTTTTGATTTTTTTTTTTTTTTTTTTTTTTTTAATAATAATTTTTATTGTTGATGGAAAGTGTTATTAAAATCAATAAAATTGTAAAACTTTTACATTACTTTGATAAAACATATATTTAACTTTCAATTCAAAACTGTACATATTATAATGTGATAATTAGTTTTCTATAACTAATTTCATGTAAAAACATTTTTTTTTCAGGAAATGGAGAAAAATCCCATCTCACTTTTACAAGAATGCATGTCTAAAAAAAGATGCTCTGTTCCAATGTATACTGTAGTCAAAGAACAAAATGGTTCTCATTTAAACCATTTTGTTATTAAAGTAGATTGTGATGAACATTCCACAAAAGGTGAAGGAAGTAGCAAAAAAGAAGCTAAGCTAAATGCAGCAATTGAAATGTTAAAATTATTGAAAATTTATTGTAAAAATGATAACAGCCATACTTATAATGAACATCAGAAATTAATCAGCACAAACATTAATGATCAAACAAATTTTGTGGGAAAATTAGGAGTAAGTATGAAATGCTGATTGTGTTTTTATTATTTAAGTAATTAAATAAAAAAAATTTTGTTTTTCAACAGGAATTAGCACAACTTCATAATCTTTTGACACCAGAATATAGTAATCCAATTGCAACAGGACCTCAACATAATTTAAACTTTACTACCATCTGTAAATATCAAGATTTCGAAGAAGAGGGCAAAGGTAAAACAAAAAAAGAAGCTAAAAATAATGCTGCTAAAAGAATGTACGAAAGACTGTTAAAAGAAAAAATTACAGTAACCATAGTAAAAAATAATGGTAAACTTGAAAATTATTTGAAAGATTCCACTAGTGGTATATCACAATTAAAAGTTTCTGAAAAAAATCAAAGCTTTATAAAAGAATCATCTGAAAAAGCGCTTCAAAAATATTCCGTATTAACTAAAACAGGTTTAGTTAAGTCAGTAGTAGACCAAAAAAAATCATTTCATGAGTATTATTCTGTCTTGAAATGCTGTTTGACAGTTGTTGAACTGAACACAGTTGTAAATAAATTAGTTAATGTAATTGACACTTGTAAACAATTTTCTTCTAATACCAAGATGGAATTAGAACAAGTTTTAAATATTTTAAATTTAAATCTAAAAGAAGTTCAATACGATTCAAAAACAAATTATACTATTTATGGTTTACAATTGAACACACATCCAGTTATAAGTGAAATAGGATTTGGGGTAACAAAAAAGGAGGCAGAAATATCAGCAATTGCAGAAATAGCTAAAACTCTAATTATAATGTTAATTTGAATTTATTGATTATTGTAAATAACTGATGTTTATTTAAGACTAGTAAACAGTAAATGTTAATTGTAAATAACTGAAGTTTATTTTAGTCTAGCAAACAGTAATTATTTACAAAAAGATCAAAACAGCTCCATTCAAAAGGAAAGCAAGTTTTTCAGTTTATTAATAATGATTAAAAATGTATTTATAGTGCAAACTCAAAAAAGAGATTCTCTATTGCCAAATATTATATTTTAAGATTTGAAAGAATTGAAATAAACTTAAATTTACATGTAAAAAGTAAAAATTAATATTTTTAAGTGAATAATTACATTATTTTAGTAGTTTAATGACCTTGATTGTATTTTGTAATTTATATTATATTTGTGTAAATTTTGAAAATAATTTAGATTTCCATTAATTAGATATCCATGCAAGTATTATCTTTCTGTAATATTTTTAATTCATATAAAAAATTGTCCATTTATTAATAAAAATAAAATAGATAAATAATATTAGTTAGTTATTGTATAAAAAAGTTACAAACAACTATTTTAATTTTAGATGTGTATAAAAATTTTAATAATTGTAATTTTAGTATCCTACCTAGTTCTATTTGTATGACTGAAAATATCAATATTCAATAAAGAAGAAGAAAAAGTTTGATGTATGAGTGTTTGAAATCAAAGTTCAAACAGTTTTTTCGATAAAAAAAAACTGAAGATAAAGTAAGCTGCTTACAGGCGTCCGTGCATCTGTATACTCTGTGCAGCGGCCGTCATCTCTGTCAGTCCCTATAATTATTATTCAAAACTGATCCATAATTTGATCCTCGGTCTAAACTCTAAACTCTAAATCTTCAACGACGAATTGAAATTCAGTTTCAGATTGGCTGTATAGTTTGGTTATTGGTAGGTACTTTGGTCATTGAGGTACCTAACAAATAACAATTTACCTACACGGCACAAAATTCAGCGAGGGAATGGACCTGTTCAAGTGTGTTCAAGTCCGTTTAGCCAATGGCAGCTCTCCCCGAAAAGAAAGATCCAACGTGATTCGCTAATAAATTAAAGCAGCCTCGTTCCCGCGCTAAAATTTCTTGCCATGTAACCACCGACCAGTGACCACGCTACTCGCTAGGTAGTTTTCGTATGTCCGCAGTCCGCAGTTGTGCAAAAACAATAACATTGAAATTTAATGTGAGACCTATTATTTCGCTTTTTTTGAAACGTTTTGTTTTCACATGTGCGGTATCAGCTGCGGCGCTCGCTGATTTATTACACTGTAGAAAACTAAAATCAGTAAAAACAAATGATAATAATTTAGTAAAGTAATATACACTGTTAAGTACTCGACCTCGAAAATCTTGATTAGGAACAAATAAATTGCTACAGTAATAACAACTTAATGGAGTACATAATAATAAATTCAGCAACTTACATCAGCTGGTGCTTGATACATATTTTTTATTGTAATTAATACAATGAAGAAAGTACATCTTAAATTAAAAATTTATATTCCAAACAAACTAATCGTTGATGTTGGACATAATTTATTATAAAGCTTAACAAATGCATTAAAAATTGAATATTTAAAGGTTAGGAAATCCAGTAAGTAAAAAATTTTTTTTTATCTTGAATTTGAAAAGTTTGAATTTTTTTTTCCTCTAATTAAGAAAGATTTATTTATATAATTTCATTTAAACAAGTTATGCAGCATCTATAAACTAAAAAATAATTTTAGATAATTTTTATAGGACACCAAAATGAGCTCTCACCATCGCTTAAATTCATCTTCGGGTGAAATAGAACACACTCGATTTTTATCTGAAGATATTGGAGCACTGTATCTAGCTGATGATTATTCAGATGTAACATTAATTGTAAATGGTCAACGTTTTAATGGCCACAAAGTCATTTTAGCAGCTAGAAGTGAATATTTTCGAGCTTTACTTTATGGAGGGCTTAAAGAATCAATGCAAAGTGAAATTGAATTAAAAGAACCCACCCTGCCAGCTTTTAAAGGGTTGTTAAAATATATTTATACTGGACAGATGTCTTTGGCTAATCAACGAGAAGAAGTAAGATATAATTTTTATTTTTTCTGCAAGCATTAAAATATAGTGATTGTAAAAATATAAAAAGATGATAAAATTATTCCAGGTTATTTTAGACATTTTGGGACTAGCACATCAGTACGGCTTCATTGAATTGGAAGCTGCTATTTCAGATTATTTAAAAGAAATACTTAATATAAAAAATGTGTGTATTATATTTGATGCAGCATGCTTATATCACCTTGAATTTTTAATGAAAGTGAGTTTCTGTATTATTTTTAAATGATTTTATATTTTGCAAAACCTTAAACCTTAAACCTTAAAATATTAATAAATTTTTATTTTATAGGTTTGCTATGAATTTATGGATAAACATGCTATGGACATAATCAAACACGAAGGATTTCTGCAATTAAGTTCAGGAGCCCTTACTGATGTTTTAAAACGAGATTCATTTTATGCACCAGAAATAGAAATTTTTTTAGCTGTCCAATCATGGGTTAAAGTCAACCTTGGAGTTGATAATAATCAAGTTTTAAGTAATTATTTATCAAAAATCTAAACTTAATTATTTTAATTTGATAATGATTAATAATTTTTTGTTATTTTGAGATAATTATTTTTAAAAATTATTATTTACTTTATAGAACAAGTAAGATTGAGCCTTATATCAGTCTCAGATTTATTAAACACAGTTAGACCAACTGGCTTAGTATCACCAGAAGCTATATTAGATGCTATAGCAGCTAATACACAGACTAGTAATCTTCATTTAAATCACAGAGGATTTTTATTAGTTGATGAAAATTTAGCTCACCCGCGTCATGGAGCACAAGTTTTACAAGGAGAAATGCGGAATTACCTTTTAAACGGTGACAATGAAACTTATGATATGGAACGAGGGTGTGTTTCTACTTATAAGGATATTTAATTTTTTTTCAATACAAAGTTTTAAACTTTTTAACTTAAATGACACTATTTTTATAATAGTTATACCAGGCATACAATAACAGATTCAGCAGATAATTACATACTTATTAAACTTGGAACTCAATGTATATTAAATCATATGAAAATGTTATTATGGGATAAAGATGGTCGTTCATATTCATATTATATTGAGGTAAATATTTTTTAATTTATTTTATAACTTTTTTGATCCATTTATAATAAACTAAATTATCTATTAAATTTCGGTTTTTAGGTATCTTTGGATGAAAAGGATTGGGTAAAAGTAATAGATTATTCACAATATTTCTGTAGAAGTTGGCAATATTTATACTTTGAACCCAAAGTTGTTTTGTACATACGTATAGTTGGAACAAATAACACTGTAAATAAAGTAAGTAGAAAAAATGAATAAATAAAAAACAAAAGAATTAAAAACTTATGTTTAATCTCTCAAAATGGTTACAGGTATTCCATGTAGTAAGCTTTGAAGCTTATTATACTCATCATAATGAAAAGTTATTAAATGGCATTATTGTACCCAGTCAAAATGTAGCAACAATGGAACGCAGTGCTTGTGTCACAGAAGGTGTTAGCAGGTATTCTATTTTAATTTAAATACAGCTGTTACTACCAATTTTTTATAGATTTTTGTATTGTTTACTATGCTAAAGAAACTCTGTAATGGGTTTTTACTTGAATATTCCCTGTTAATTGTCTACATGTGTGCACACATAAGTTTTTTTTTCAGTAAATATTTTTTAAATAAATTATTGATTCATTAATATCGGCTCCAAGGGTGCTTGGAGGAGAAACAAAATACTTATGCATTTATAAACGATATCAAGGGAAACCAGTTTGAAAATCTTGAAAATAAATTAACAAGTTATTTATTTAATCTAATATCTCTGCTGCACGGATGCATAACATAACTTCGCCAAGGAGCTTCGGCCAAAGTCGGCTGCAAAAGGGCCGCTATCGCTTCAAGGTGGTTCGAAAGGCCGTAAGCTCAAATGAGCACTTGAATCGAATAAACTTCGTTAATATTCTTTTGTGACCATGGTTTGAAAATAATAAAAATCCATTTTATCATCAAAAATGATTTTTCATGAACTTTTTGGTTTGATTTTGATAAAAATAAATTATTTGAAAAAACAAGTAGTTGTGTTGACTAATGCAGTTTGAGGTTGTAACTTTTTCAGTTTCATGTAATTTTTTCAGTTTAAATAGTGTTGTTTACTTATTTTCTTACAAATATCGAAAGTTAAGATCCTAAGGGTCAATCTGGACCCTGGTTTAAATGGAAAAAGTTTTCGGTAATTCGGTAAAAAATAGTTAAAATTATTACTGGTTGAAAAATGAAAAAATTTGTACGTCCATTTTTCTCGCCTTCTCATAAAAATCCAGAAGTTCAAATTTTGTCAACTAAAAGCTCGGTGACGTAATCAGAAGACTTTTATTGACTAAAAAAAAAACTAATAAGAAACTCTAAAGTTTTACTGTGGAAGCAGCACAAAAAATTTCTGTACTCAGAGAGCGCTTGAATTTAATGTTAGCGCTACGAAAAAAATGTGCTCTGTATCAAGATAGGAAAATTCTTAAGCTTTTCTGTAGCAAAACCAATCAGATTAGTCAGGTGATTATTATACAGATAATAACCAAGCATACTTTCGACATCGAATGTTAAACACTTCTTCACAGCAGGATTTATGGCCAGACATCGCACAGTGAGGAAATGTTCATCTTTCATCCCTTGTATACTATTTTCGAGACTATTTTCAATGTTTTTAATACCATACAAGAACAGATTAGGTACAGTTACCGCATTCGGAAATTTTTTATCAAAAACTTAAGCGGGGGTTGACGAGCGGAGTGACTAAGGGGTATCCCCGCAGTAGTAAATATTATAATTTTTTAAATAATTTTATACATGCTACATAAATAAATTAATACTTAATTTTTAAAAAGTTTTTTTATGCTAATAAGTTTCATTTTTCAAATTAATGTTTGTATAAATATTGCAGGTGTCGAAATGTTTTGCTTAATGGAGATTTACAAAATTATGATTGGGATAGAGGCTACACTTGTCATCAATTAAACTCTGGATGTATTCAAATACAACTTGGGCAACCTTACATGATTGAATCAATGAGGTCAGCAAATAGGATTTTACTGATTAATGTACATTTTTGTATCTTTATTTTCTATTAACATTACTTTATACATCTAAATATTACATAGATTATTACTGTGGGATTGTGACGAAAGATCTTATTGTTATTATATACAAGTTTCTGGTAATCTTAAAAATTGGGAATATGTTGTGGACAAGACTAGGGAATCATGTCGTTCTTGGCAAATTCTTCATTTCAGCCCACCCCGGCCGATTGTATTTATTAGAATTGTTGGGACTCATAACACTGCTAATGAGGTAAATTATTTCAACATAGTTTAAAATGAATTCAAATTATTATCATTTTTTACTTATTAATTATTTTTAGTACATACGTTATTTTATTTCATTTATTTATTTTTTTAAGTGAAACTTCTTTTCTTTCGTAACGTAAAGGTTATCTATTCGCTCCGTGCGGGTAAGTGGCGCCTCCTTGAATTTACAGCCGGATTTTTCTGAAAGTGTTGTCTCGCGGACGAACTCGCACGGAGCGAATAGATTTGGGGGCCAAAATGAGAGCGGTCCGGGAGCGTAAATTACGCTGATGGCGAGAAGAGAGATACGAGAACAGCTGCTGCGCGTTTGAAGTCTCCCCGACCCCTTAATAAAATTATTTTATTTTTAACACTTGACCACACAGACTTAATTAACGAAATTCTTTAAAATTTGTTTCGGCCAAATTCAGCATGAGGAGAGACGCTGTTGCAATACATGGTAAACAGTTGTGAAAACAGCCTACAAAAATTTTGTGGGGACTGAAATAATTTTTTTTTTTTTTTTTTTTTTTTTTTTTGTGGTGGAGTTGGTGAATGCGCTAACGCACCATCAGGTGTCAATGACTCGCGGTGATTCCTAGATACCTACTAAACACCAGTCTCCTTTACCCCCGCCCAGCTAGGTACTGCTTCTTTAGCATTACTTCTTGACTAGGCGGCGTGTCCGGCCTTCTATTTCGAGGGCGTCTATATCCGTCCTTTCCTCACTTTTTAAGGTAAAGGACCCAATTGTGGACCCCTTACCCCAATTAATGGTCCCCTTTAGCAAAAATAATTTTTAAATATTTTTTTAATGCAAATATCGGCATAAAACTATTTTAAAATAAACTTATGTTATCAAAGAATATTTCGAAATTTTTTTTTCAAGTTTACGTTAATAATTCCGTTTTATTTTGAAAGTCACAATGTTGGTTGACTCGAGGATTAGGTTGGTGTTCTCGTTGCAGCGAATCAAGCAACTTTCAAATTTCTAGGCATACCTTATTTATTTACGCAATGTATCACTGATCAATGAAAAGCTTGGACTTCAAAAATTAGAATAGTATCAATTTTGTAAGTTAAAAATATAAATTTTTAAATAAATAATGCAGTTCTCATAATTGGGCCCTAATCTCAAGGTACCCCAATTAATGGTCCTGAAGAGCAGCGGTCCATTAATACGAACCTTTAAATGAAACCCCGAGTACCCCAATTAATGAGACGTTAGTTTTGGCTTTCATACCGAGTTTTATACACTAAAATATCAGCTTTATAAATCTTTTAATGTGGTTAAATTACTTTTGTCAATGAAAACTGTAACTACTTTTAACTTCAATGTCAACAAAAATCGTAACCTCAAAAGTCAATAGTTTGAAATAAAATCGCAGGGTCCATTAATTGGGGTAAGAAAAACGTAAAGGGGATATCGCATGTAAAAAAGGTCCATTAATCGGGGTACTTTGACACACAGTTTCAAAAATACTGTCCAAAAGGTCTCTACTTTAAACATTAATTACTCTGTAAATAAATAAAATTTTTTAATAAAAAAAATTGATTTTGATTCTTAAGACCACTAAAATTAAGTATGTACAAAAAAAATTAACCTCGCTTGCTTGGTTTTTTCTATAAAATTCAAAAACCCTGAAAGTTGTGATTTTTGGGGTCCACAATTGGGTCCTTTACCTTACCGTTGAGTAGCTGTACGGTGCTCCTTTGCGACTTTAGACCTTCCCCGATGGCATTCCATTAGGCTTAAGGTCCTATAAAAGGTCGGCGAATCTGGATCACCTCCTCTATTTTTCGAGAGGAGAACGTTCCTCGCAGTCTTCCAGCTGTCACAAAAGGCGTCACATCTCAGGCATTCATTGTAGAGATTGAGGAAGGCTTACAACAAGACGTGGCTTGAGGAGGAGCTCGAGAGCTCGCGCTGAAACACCGCACAGGATTCGCTTCCTGCAGCGTGGTCACACTCCTTGTGTTTTTCCTTCCTGCAAAGAAATCAGAGTGGCGGTTGCTCGCACTTTATCTTCTTATGTCCGGTCTGCCTACATCAGAAACAACAGTGTGACCTAATTTCTTCTTCCTTGCAACCCTTACCAAGGTGAACGTATCCTAGGCACTACGCGCATCCTCCTGCAGATACGGCACATGGTCCGTCCGATCTTGACTCTTGCTGCCTTCTCGATGCTGACTGCATCTTTCTCAGAGAGGTCAGTCACAGCCAGCCCTACGCCCTACTTTCCTGGCGGAAAGAGGGTTACTTTCAATCTTTCTTGAGGGTCGATGGGGTCGATCCCTCGAATCTCCAGCATCGTTGTACGCCAGTGCTTTTCGATGTTTCCTGTACCTCGGGTTCTTTGACTTTCAACTTTAAAGTCTCCACCCCTTGTCCACCGTCGAGTCGCAGAATGTTTCCCTTGAGCTGGTCTTACAGACAATGGTGTTCCAGTCGTCCGGTGCCTGTATCTTCTCCTTCATTGTTGAGAGTATTCCGGCGTAGGTCTGGTCTCAACTTACTTTGATCACCAGATTGTTATATTCTAGTTTAAACTAGAAGTTCTCAGAATTCTGACAATGTTAATCAAAAGCCCAGAAAATTTTTTTAAAAATCAGCAAACATTTTACTGGTTTTTATGACAAAACTATGCTGAAATTGTTTAAAAGCCCATGAGAAGGAATCAATGCCAGCGGTAGCTGGCTTGGAGAAGGTGTTTAGACTGTCCAGGGCTACCGCGCTTTATTTACAGAAACAGAAGTTACTGTAACCTCACTTATACTTTTCGTTAAAGGCTTTCTGAAATATTTTCAGCTATTCAAAATTTAAAATCTTTTGAAAAGCTTTACTTACGTATGACATTTATTGTTTCTTCATTTTTTTGGTCTCACTTGTTGTAATCATTATATTTAAATCACGCGTTTTTTGAACCAGTAGAAAAATTCTCCGAACTTTCCACGTTCCACGCTTCACTGACTTCTGTGTTCAATATTTTAAATTTTCGACATTCCAGACGGATACCTGGGGGAAGCCGTCGTTGGCTCAGTTGGCTAAATGGTTAGCTGAAACAACTTCGTGTCGAGGGTCGCTTTTTTCCGAAATTTTTTTCAGAGAGAGGGGTGAACCGCAACCCGAAAGACTCTTGAGTTAGGGCATGTATCTACCATATTACACAACTGTGTTAGCATTATGTCGATATCGCCTCGGATGTACTTAATGTATTAGCAAAAGACAATAATATAATGATTTTAACTTTAAAATTAAAATCTTGAAAATTAAAATTTTAATTATTTCCAATTAAGATGTGTTGATCTTACTAAATAAAAAAATTGTAAAAAAAAAAATTTGATTATAAATTTTTGTGAAAGTACTAAAATGATTTTTTTTTCGTAAAATCGGCCAACGTTTCGATACGGCCGTGCTCTAACAAGCTGCTACGAGTCCCATGGCGCTATTCGTCCGCTGGGGTGGATTACTCTTGAGAAACACATCGACAAAAAAAAGTACCAACTCGAGTTTGTAGTAGTGCCTATCGTATCACCCAAAGACAAGGCGATCATCAAAGATCCGCTACGTGACCATGCCACTATGATGCTCAGAAAAGACCGAACGATCGTGACATCTCATGGCAAGGTAGCTCAAGTCAGAAGATTGGAACTGGAACCTATTAGAAATAGAAAAGGTACTGAAGGGTGTTCCAAACGAATTTAGACAATTTATACAGTCTTTTGCACAAAGCTACCAGCCCGTCGTCTCCGAGGAGTCCCCGATCAAGATGAAGATCATATTGAAGGACGAAAGGTCCATATGGCGTAATCCAACGAAGTTATCGCTCAAGGAAAAGTAAGTTGACACTCAGGTGTCTGAATGACTGCACGCAGGGGTAATCGTGGAGAGCATTTTTGAGTACGCTTCGCAGATGGTACTAGCACGGAAAAAAGACCAACGGTCAAGATTGGGTATCAACTTCAGACCTTTGAACAAAGTGATTGTCAGGGAATACACCCCTGAACTCCTCATTGAGGACTGTATCGACGAAATCGTTTATTTTCGTCGTCGTCGACGACTTCCTTTTTCAAAAAAAGTGACTCAATTAGAAATTTGGCACTTAGGGGTTTTCGGGGCTGCTGATCACGAATACAACATTCATTTTTAAATTTGACCTATGTAAAGTCTACTTATTCAAGGTTGGAATTTATTTTTTCTCAGGCTCTTTTCAGAATTTGGATATCAATCATAGACGTCTATTGATCTATTGATTGTAATAAGATTTATATTGGTCAAACAGGTAGAAATTTTGAAGTTAGAAATAAAGAACACAGGAGTGCCTTTTTAAATTTACACCCTGAAAAAATTACGCTAGACGTGCTATAGAATGTGAACATAATTACAATGACAATTAAAAAAAAAAAAAAAAAAAAAAAATACATGTTTGTAATAAAGGCAAAAAACTAGACTTTAGAAGCGATGGAAATTAATAGATTTAAACTGAATGACAAATTAATAAACTACCAGCTAGATTTAAACAGTTCACCACTCTTTAATTGAACTTACTCTAAACGTAGGTTATTGACCCCACACTTGTAAACAACCTCATGTATATAATCCGTACAATCTACTGTAATGACTTAGGGTGCGCCTACACTAGATGCGTTTGACGCGTACACTACGTGCGTGTGGGGCGTGCGAACGATGCGTTGACTATGCAAGGTTATGTTTTCTATTAGATTTTCTCAAAACACATTTATTATTGTTCAAAAAGTAAGCAAATTTCATCCCTTGACACTTAAAAAGTCAGAAAGCTTTTTTCTTACCAAATAAATATTAAACATAACCTCAATTGGTCAACGCACCGTCCGCACGCGCCATACGCACGCATCAAACGCATCTAGTGTAGGCACACCCTTAGTCGATCCAAGTCGTCTGATGAAGGTGCTGTGCACCGAAACAATTGTCACGATAATAATTTTATAATTTTACAAAAATAAAGTGAAAAATTTATCACGTAACTTAAAGTGTTAGTTATTTTAATATTGTCTATGATTGATTAGAAGCTGATTAGTCAGGGATTTTTGGGGTTGCTGATTACGGAACTGACCTCTATTTTCTGATTTGGCCTATGTAAGGGCTACTTACAAATAAAAAATTCATAAAAATTTACAAGGTAAAAATTCATTTTCAATAGAATTTTTTTGAAGCTTCGTACATGGAAGTTTTTGAGGTTGTTGATTATGAATTTGACTTTTATTTTTAAAATTGACCTACGTGAAGGGCTACTTACGTAAGGTATAGGTAAAAATTAATTTTTAATAGCATTTTTTTGAAACATCGTACAAGAGGATTTTTGAATCTGATATTCATTTTTAAAACTGACCTACGCAAGGGCTACTTACTTAAGGTAAAAATCTATTTTTAGTAGTTTCTTTTTCAAACTTTGTCTATGGGGGTTTTTGAGTTTGCTGAGTACTAATCTAAAATTTATTTTTCAATTTGGTCTAGTTAAAGGGCTACTTATTTAAGGTAAAAATTTATTTTTAATAGCATTTTTTTCAAACTTCATGAATGGGGTTTTGAGGGTTGCTGATTATGAATATGATATTCATTTTTAAAATTGACCTATGTAAGAACTATTTTAAAATATTTATAGTTTTTATGCAAGAATATCCCTTAAGAAATTTCAGTTCACCTTCATATAGTAACGGGCCGTGACACACTTTTTTTTTAATATTTTTTTATTGAAATAGTTTTATAAATAAACAATTACAAGTATGTACTTGCAAAAAATGTAATACTAGCTGTGAAAAAATAATATTTTTGACAACAAGAGAAAAACATATATTCGAACGATAGCGAATATTTACAGCACGAGGTGTAGGCGAGAACGCCGAAGGCGGTCTAAAAAGTTCAATTTTAATTTGATCAGGTGATACTTGATGCAGATCCATAGCAATTATTAAATGGTTAATAAAAATAAAACAACGTTTTAATTGTTTTATTTTTATTAACCATTTAATAATTAAAAAGTTCAAATAAAAAATTCAATATTTTTACACATTTTAACTACTCTATTTATTTTTAGGTTTTCCATTGTGTTCATTTTGAATGTCCAGCTCAAATAAATGAAATTAAATCGTTGAATACTCCAACTGTTAAAGATATACCAAATAAAGAAGATCGTGAACAACAACCATCCTTACCTCCTCCTCCACCTGAAACAGCCACAGAAGCAGTAAATATTGATCATGAAGATAATGTTGCAACGGATTAAATATTTGTACAAAATTTTCATTAAATTCTAGGGTAACAGATTGTTTAGCTTCAAAAAATCAAAAAACTATTAGAAGTAATAATACACTAAATAAAAAAAAAATTTTTAAACTTTTTTTTATATACTTCTATTGATTTATAAACCTTAAAGATTGATAAATTGTTGGCTTATGTTTTCTAGAATTTGAGTTTTAAGTATTATGAAATGATATAAATGGCGTTATATTAAATTTCTCATGACTCAAGTTTGATCTGATAAAATTATTAGATTAAACAAGAGATTATAAATTATAAAAGACTGTTGCTGTGTGAAAAAATTATTATTTTTATCTGTTGTGGGTTATCATTATTTTTGTCAAGTTAAATACTTTTACTTTTTTGTATATACTTTTAATGTTGGTAAACTTAATATGTATAGCTTTGATTTTCAGAGCGTGGGCATTATGAAATTATTTATAAGAATTATGTATCACATGATTTTTAAGGTAATAGGTACGGTGCGAGAAAGAACGCTCTACTTGTACGAGTAAGACAGAGGGCGTGACGGAGCTCTCCATCTCTCTCGCACTCGTGTAAAACATGACGGCTAATCTAAGATTTTATTTGATGAATTTTTTAACTAACTTAATCGTTTCACAAAAAATTCATTCAAACCGGAAAATTTGTATTGAATATTTTTCTATCGCTCAGATTTTCTTTTAATTAAATTTCAATCTTTCTTTCAAATTGAATTTCCAGGTTGATTATGAAAAGTCGTGATTTCCCCATTAGAGCACATGTTAAATCGTGCTAAATTAAAATCGATTGAATCTTTTTTATTAGATTCTATCATGTCCTGAAAATTTAAAGACATTAATAATACATTAACCCCCCTGCGCCCAACGACGAGTTATATCGTCCAAACGAGACCTGTCAAAAACGCCCGAGGACGAGATAACTTGTTCAAGATACACGCATTTTAGACTGTAAGGTAAAACACCCAATTGTGGACCGCAAAAATCGCAATTTTGAACATTTTGATTTTTCATGAAAAAACAAAGCGTTTTTAGATTAATTTTTTATTACATACTTAATTTTATTGGTCTTAGAAATTCAAATAAATTTTTTTACTTGAAATTATTATTTATTTATTGAATAATTCATGTTTAAAGTCAAGACCAGCCGGACCCAATTAACGAGACCGATTCCGAGCTGACCCCAGTTGTTGGTCCGTTTTTACACGTGAAATCCCGTCTGCGACTTACTTACCCCAGTTAATGGTCCGAGGATTCATCATTTGAGGTTAAGTTCTTGAAGTTTTGTTTCGTTTCACTTGTTTGGTGCCGAAAAAGTCGTCGACTCGGACCATTAACTGGGGTACGTAAGTCGCAGACGGGATTTCACGTGTAAAAACGGACCAACAACTGGGGTCAGCTCGGAATCGGTCTCGTTAATTGGGTCCGGCAGGTTTTGACTTTAAACATGAATTATTCAATAAATAAATAATAATTTCAAGTAAAAAAAATTTATTTGAATTTCTAAGACCAATAAAATTAAGTTTGTAATAAAAAATTAATCTAAAAACGCTTTGTTTTTTCATGAAAAATCAAAATGTTCAAAATTGCGATTTTTGCGGCCCACAATTGGGTGTTTTTCCTTACCCGGAAATTACGAGCATTTAAGACCGTTCAAGTCGCCGGTATCGATGTCGCGAAGGGGTTAATAGTAACATTTTCATCAAGTTTTATGCAATTCCAATTTTTTTTTCGAGTACCATACCTACTACCTTAATTAACTAAAATTAGAATTAATTTTTGGTTAATAATTAAAAAAAATAAAAATTTTAGTAAATAGAGCGCGTGTCCGGTAATCCGGTAGTCACAAGTTCGAATTGATTCTCGCTTTTGACTATTACTTAAGTTATTTGTGTGCTTGTATTAATATTTTAAAACTTAAAAGAGCTAAAAACCCGAATACTATATGAAAAAATAGTATTAATTTTACTGAGGAAAAAAAATTTAACCGCTTTTGCCTAAAATTTTAATTTCATTACATTTTAAATGAAAAAAATAAAAAATAAAAAAAATAAACCCAATTTTTTTTACATACATAATGTATGAATATTATCAGAAAAGTTAGGAATTGTGTTTTCACCTATGCATTTTGAAATATTTCTAAGTAACATTATTTTGCAACAAAGTACTATGTTTAAAAAGTGACTTCAAAAATAACCCCTTTATGCTAGATGACCCTCGGTTTTCGAAAAAATTTTTGGTGAACATAGCAGTTTATAGTCAGATATATAGCCCCGCCAAGTTGCAAGTGGGAACATTTTTCATCTCTGGGATATCAAAGGTCAAAGTTGCTGATTTTGGCCTGCGCGCAAGATAGTTATCGTATATATAGGTGTATGTATAAAAATTTACATTATTTAGAAGTGAAATATAATTATTATCAATAGTTCATTTATTTTACCCTTTAAACAATTGCATATAGTATTTATTTGGACGTGTTCGATTATGTGAGTAGCGCTACGTGCGCTACAATTCTAGCCTGCGGCACTGTCCAGAAGCACACGCCCTTATATTATAACCCCGATAATCGAACATGTCCAAATAAATACTATTTTCGGGCTCCAATCAATTTTTGGTGCGTTTTGAGTGTTGTTTACTGAACAAATGACAGCAAGTTCAGTCATAAACTGTGTTGCCGCGTTCTAACCTCAAAGTCTGGCACCTTGGACCTTGGTTGTTTTCATCTTTGAGTAAGTTTTTTGATGATCCGACTGTAAAACAGATCAAATATCGGAAAACAGAACATATATACACCTGTTATCTGGTCAGAAAACAGCACGAATAACGCACCCATAATTGGTTGGTGACCGAAAAAAATAATAAATGGTTTTTTCAAGTTTAGAAAAAGAAATATGAGTCGCGTGAAGACCTCCTTCAAGCTACCAGGCACCAGGGCCAAAATCAGTACCTTTGACCTTTGAAAAGATTTAAAATGTTGCTCCCATGTAACTTGGCTGGTTTTTTTTTTATATCTGACCATAAAATACCCTTCCCACCAAAATTTTTTTCGAAACCATGTATGGGCTATTTTTTGTGGGTATTTGAGGTCACTTTTTGAATTCAATTTCAATATTTATGAGTAAATATACTTCTCGAAAAAGTTGATTATAAAAATAAAAATAATTAAAGTGGTTTAAGTAACAAAAATAAATTGCATAGCTTTTTTAAAGAATGGGAAACATTAAAATGATTTCATAATTAATATTTTTTATATCTCATTATTGCCAAGCTATTAGAAAAATTTATTGATCGAAACACGATTTTACAACTAATTCTGAAATACTTACAAAATTTTATAAATACCAAATGTTTGTTGAATTTGTGACTCCTGTGCCGAACTTAATTTGTAATAAATAAAATATTTGTTTATAAATTTTGAAATAAAACATTGTCTAAATTTTCTGTGTACTTAATAGTTAATTTTTATAATAGATGTTTGTACATACAACATTAATCAAGTCTTTGGCTAAGTTAGTTTTGTTGGTTTCAATATTTTTTATACATTAGTTATTTCATACTTAATCACAATTTTATAATTATTGTTAAAAAATTTGAAAATAAAAGAAAATTGTTATCAAATTTACCACTTTATTTTTGTTCTTAATTCATTTTAAAAATATGACCGCATCCATCATGTATAAAATAATATAACATAATTTATTTAATTAAATAAAAAAAGTGCATTCAAATTCAAATTTATTTTTTATTTCTTAAAAAACAATAATATTGCAAAAAATTTTAATAGAACTCATTTCTTATTTAGAAAGCTGAGAGAAAATCTGTTTCATCCTTTTTTAAATCTTTTTTTACGCGACTAGGCTCTTCCTCGTAGAAAAATCCATCAATTTCTTCATCGGCTAAATCTTTTAGGTGATAAACAGGAGGATAACTAGTCAAGGATATCCGAGAAATCTTGAATAACTCCAAGGTCCAACCACTCTCGTAACCTTTCGCAAAAACGTTTCGAGCTCGACTGACGCGCACCAGGTCGTTCACGTTATATTTAGGAACTCTGACGATGGGGCGTTCGTAACGATGCTTGATGTTTCTACGAGCTTCGGCAGCGTTATCAAGGGTAACGGACGCCGGTGTCATTTTTGTAGCTGTGTGTTTAGTATGATTATAAGCTTCTACAATGTTAGGCAAAACATCTAAATATCTATGCGTGTTTTTATGCGTTAAATATCTGTAAATTCGCTCTTTTATCGATCTTATAAATCTCTCTACGATCGCGGCTTTAACATCGGGACTACGGACAACGCGGTACAATATATTTTTGTTTCTCAGGTAAAGTTGAAACTCGCGATTTACATACTCTTTACCTTTGTCGAATTGCATGGAAACGGGAACTCTGTTGTTAGCCTTTTTAAATATATTATCGAAAGCAAGAATTACGCTTTTTGCAGATTTGTCTTTTATCGGCTCAACCCAAGAATATTTACTCACAACGTCTATAACGGTAAGAAGATAAGCGTAATTATTGTTGTAAGATTTTAGGGACCTCATGTCCATCAAATCAATTTCCCATACATCATCCATGTTACGAACGTTGTAATGGCGTCGAGGAAACCGTCTTCTCACCTGCTTATGTAAGTTATAGGTATCTTGACCTTCTAGCCAACTTAAAACCTTCGGTTTATTATATTGCTTTCGTGTAGAGTGTAAAAGATTGTTTGCACCTGCGTATGTCGTGTCGCGAGGTAGGCCGTAATACAAGCTTTGCAGTCGTCTATGCATTTTTTTTATCGCTCTTTTTATTATTATTCTTCTTCTTCTGCAAAGGTTGACAGTTTACTGACTTAGTCTTCTTCTTGTCCTTCCTCTTGATAGCTTTTTTTATTCGATTGAAAAAATTTTCAAATGTAATCTTGCTGACCATGCAGCAGGCCGTCATCATTGCAACTGTTCTTTCATCTGGAGGAGTCTCACAGGCTAACAAGCGAGAAAACGCTTTTTCGGCAAGCACGCGATCAGCTTGACGGTGGTTGGCCTTTTTATCGGCGTATGCTATATCGTGTTCACGACACGCTTCGTCTAGAGGATTGATGCCTACGTCACCACGATTCAAACGCTCGGACAATTTTGTACCTGGACCGCAAAACTTATAACCTGGTACATGCATTTCAAAAGGCATCAGGTCTACGATAGCATCCAAAGCACTTTTTTCTTCCTCTTCGCTCTCGGTGAGAGTAGCGTTTTCTACAGAAACTTCCATCTTCCCTGGTTATTTAATTTTTGTTTTTTCGGAGTTCCGGTAGCGATTGAATTTTTTTCCAATGCCTTTTTAGCGTTTCTCTTTTGCCGTCTCGACAAACTTTTTTCAAAATTGTCACTTTTTTCGAAAGCACTACTTTGGTCTTCGGTAATATCAGCTGGTGAAATCAAATGAGGTCGTTCCCTTCCTGAGTTGTAGCCATGAGCCAAAATATCCGAGGAAGGAGAAGAAGTAGAACTGGATGACTGACTATGAGCACTGGAAACGATTTGCTCCCACAGTTGATTATTTCCGATAAACTCGCGCGGTGTGTTCGCCTCTCGAAGAGCAGCAGCAAACTGTTTACGACCTGTAGGTGGAGCGCGTTTTCTGTGTCTCAGAGGATCGCCAACCAAGTCGACGATATTAGCCCCCGCCACCGAATTTCCGTTTATAGTTACAGCGCCACTCGGGGACCATGTGACGTTACCAGCCCGTTTCAAATGACGCACAAGGTTAGTAGCAGCGCTTTTAAAAGTCTTGGGTACTCCTGCGATGATGAAACTGTCATCCAAAAAAGTTTTTCTTTTTTTCTCTTCACTTTCATTGGTCGAGCGATCTTGAGTTAAATTATCAGGGGCCGAGACAATTTTTTTTTCCGTCTTATCGTTAAAAAGAAGAAATCTCTGCAACGCACGACTGTAATCGAGCCACTTTTCTCGATCGTCTTTTCCTCTTTCGACTGAGTTTAAAATATCGTTCATATGCGCGTCGAGCCTTTCACTTGGTGTGCCAGGAGTCTGGACTGTTTTGAGGAGGCCATCTTTGCCTACCAGCTGTTGTATTCGCTGAAGACTGTCGTACGGTAGTAAAACTAATTTTCGGGCGTGGTCCAATATTTAGCTATGAGAGTTGATAAAACGGTACCGAGAAGAGGTGCCAACAGCGCAGGTAAAAATCCCCGCTGAACGATTAGTTTTTTTTTTCGAGCCAAACTAACCTTGGGCTTGGATAGCGTTCGTAAAGTAGAGGCGTGGTGCCGAAGACGCGTCTTGTGGTTTTTTCCCAGTGGTACGTTCCCCACTAAGATATTCAAGGCGCACTCGCAAATACGTTTAATCAATGAAGAATCAGCTTTGCGCAAAACTGCTTTTCTCTGCTCCTCGTTGAGGTGATACAAGGCTCGCAAAATATGTTTTTCTTTTTCGGAAAACGGCGCTCTACGTTTACGAGCCATCACAGTGACGCGACTGGTACGAGATTTGCTTTGTCACCACCTTTTATATTTTTACGCGGCACGTAAACGTACTGCCACTCGTCGTCGGGGAAAATAGATGTCCGAAATCTGCAGTTTTCCGGAGTATTTTGTTTCAAATCCAGTAGCAGATAGCCGTAGGGCTCAGAAGTAGCGTCCCAGTATGCTTCCTGCAAAAAACGCGGATCTTCGGGACACAGTTGACGCGAGAGATGCGTAATCTGAGCGCGATCGCGGAGATTTCTAAAAACAACGATGTACTGCGCATTCAGCGATATGTCGCGTTGACCTCGGGCTTGATGAAAAATATTCTGAGTAATGAATATTACCGACAAGTTATTGTGGTGACTCCCTTTTGTAAATAAATCGACAACTGCGCCCCCTGTGCTCGATTCGCGCATCAAGTCGTCAACAATTACGAGTTTTGGTCTAGGGACGCTTGCGTAATCCCCGCTATGAGGCAGTCCCTCGCGAAATTCAATCTTTTCACCGAGTTCGCGATAGCCGTTTTGCCACTCGGCGTAATGCAATATTATTCGTTGAAAGCGAGTGTCGCACATACGATCGATGAATTTAAAAAATTTTTTCACAAACACAGTTTTTCCACACCCTGTGGGACCACTCAGAATTGACGTAAACGGGTGCTCCCACTGTAAGGTCATCGTTACAACTGACGCGATTTGCTCGATTGTCTAAATTTTGCCGCCCCGCCGGAGAGGGAGACGCCTGGTCTCTGACAGAGCGCAAGCGCCTGATGCTCTTTTTGCTTGAGCTAGAGCTTGAGCTTGAGCTTGAGCATTTGCTTGAGCATTTGCTTGAGCTTCTGCGTTTGTTTTTGTTTATATCAATAATATTTTTAAAAAGAAAGTGAAGACTGTTGAGACTTAAAATTGCTGCTTTTTTTTTTTTAATTATTAAAACATGAAAGTTAAAAATTTTGAACTTTTTCAGTAAATATAGAAAACAGGAGAGGGAAAAAAAGGGTTTTTGCCAACAATAGATTTATTTTGCTTTTTAATTCATTTACACATTTTTTTTTTTTGGACCAATTTTTATTTACAATACTTAAAATTTTCGAGAGATGTATTTCACTTTTAACCATTTTACACTTTTTGACGCACTGTGCATGCGAAATCTTTTTTTCAAGGTCTTATCTCACTCGTTGGCAACAGCAGCAGCAGCAGCAGCAGAAAAGTAGCGTTGCATACTTATCAGCGTAGGAGAAACGCGACCACCACCACCAGCTGCGAAAGGGTCTACGACCGCGAGCACTGTGATGCCCGCGTATCACACCTACAAGATCGTACGCAGCCTAGTGAAAAACGCTGACGAGCTCTTCGTTAAGGTCATCGTCGAAATAAAGCTGATATGCTGAAAATTTTTTTCTTTTCAAGTTTTTTAAACACAGAGAGACTATTCAAGCGTTGGGGATTTAAAACCATAAGGATAACTTTTTTCTAAGCTTTTAAAATACCTCTTACCGTATACGGGTTTACAAATCTTGGATTCGTTTTGCGTGATTACTTCATGAAAAGCTGTTCGGCGTATGTTTGAAGAATAAATAACGATATTTTCAATTTTTCCTACTATCATATCGTGCATAGATTCAAAATTAATTTGCTGTCTATTTATAAAGTTAAGTCTAATTCCTTTTACTTTACACACGTAATCCTTGCTACCGTCTGGTTTCACGTACTCAAAAGCGTAGAATTTAGGACCTCCAGATAAAAATTTGGTAATATAAGTACCGACACCTTTATCGGCTAACTCGTCCGTCAACTCTCCCAGCATAGTTCCGATAGGTAAATCGGGCATATCAGGTTTGCTAATGTAAAGCACGGAATCTGTGTCATAATAGAGAGCTCTGGGACCCAAAAAATGCAAATATTCGAAGAGTTTTAATCGGGCTTGCGCGGTGGTGAATGCCGCGACGACAAAATTCGTAGATCGTGAGGGAGTAAGCGCTTCAGACTTGTAAGACCAACCAATGTACAACAACTCGTCACTTACAGGTAGGATACTATTAACATCTATATCTTTACTGTGTAATAACTCAAACAATCTGCTTGATGAGGTAAGCACTTCGGTTTGCTGCTTATTTTGAGCTTGCGCGAATTTTCCCCAAATAGAATTTATTGCAAGTTTTGTAACTAGACGCAAACCTGGATTAAAACTTATAGATTTTTTATCTAATTTGATACCTTCGACTTTTTCAAACTCTGAAATAAACTTTTCTTTTTCTTCTTCGGTTGTGCACTCGGGAGGGTAACCAGAAGCTTGAGTTTTTTGGGTGAAAAAAGTATCTATGTATTCGGCAAATATTCCACCTTTTTTCGTTACAGGGTCGTACTGCGTTACATCATACTGCCAAATTTCAAAAATTGAGACAATCACGTAGCCTAATTCTATAGCTCTTTTCAATTCTTCGGATACCCACGTACCAATAAACTGTCTATCCGCTGGGCTTTCATGCCTGCATTCTCTTTGCGTCATTTGCTCGGCACACATACGACAAAGTGGAAAGAGCAACTTATCGTGCATTTTTACAGGTAATATAGGATGAAACAAATTTCTAGGCGGTAACACTTTACATTTTACCAAACCGTTCACGTTTGAAAAGTCGTTTTTATTTTGCACAAGGCGCAGACATTCCTCTTCGCCTACGTACAATTTTGGATGGCTCACGACATACTTGGCTTTTTTACACACCATAGGATACAGACTATTCACGTCAACGTACCTGATTTTTTCATCCTGCTTACAAAAGTACTTTTTAACAGTATTACCCGTGCGACCTCCAAACAAAGCATCGCGAGGATTCAACGGACTTTGATAAATCATTTCTATTTTTTCACTTAAAAACTGTTTTAAACCTTCGTTTGTGTTTTTAAAGTCATCAAATTCGTGCTCCCAGATCTCAATTAATTTGTACTGCAAACTCTTTATTCGCTCTGATTGAGCGTGAGTACTTTCAAACTTCTTATCCATTGTTTGACCGACTGACAGCTTTTCATCTCTATTAAATCGATAACAGCTTGGACAGCCGTGCCAATAACATCTAAAAGTAAGAAAAATTTAGTTGATATAATTGATTATGAGAAATTAAATGAAAAAAAAAATTTTCAACTTACCCTTGGAACTGAAAAACTAATCCTCTATGTTTTTCTTGATGTTTTGGAGCACTGTAACCATCGACCAAAATTCCTTCCAATAATCTTTTTTCTCTGCAGCGACCTGCGTGCTCGATGATTCGATTCAATGATTTTTCCATCCAAAATAGCCATTGAATTGCTTTCAAAGATTGCTTATTACAAAATCTATAACCTCCTGGTGGAATTATACCTATTTGATTCTTTTTCAAAAATTTTTTCTTGAACACTCTCATGCAAGTAGAAGCAATCGTCGTACACTCCAGAAATGGGTCCACCCCAAATTTCATAAAAGTTTCTCGAAAATTCAAGCATGCCAGTCTTAAGATTTTTACATCTTGTTTGCAGTATTTAATTAGTTTCACTTCAAAGTCAAAAATAAAGTTTTTTCTTGTTTGTTCTCTGTGCCATGTAATAAAGCTTTCTCTTTCTTTTTCACCCATGGTTTCAGGGGAGTAAAATTTCATTGGTGGTAAAACCCCTACGTAATTTGCATTTTCAGGCTTATTAAAAAAATGTGGGAATGTACCTTTTTCTATGTTCTTTAAACCATATGCCTTTGGTAGATTACTGAGGGGCATATGGAAATAATTCAAACTATCAATAAATTTTACATCCTTGTACTGCATCACTATAATCTTCGTACCGTTCAGAATCACAGACGGTTTTTCACGTTCACTTTTTTCGGCCAAATACTTGAAAATAAACTGCGCTATCTATAACTATTCGTTGATTTTGTTGTCTTCCATTACCAGCCTGTAAAAATACATCTAAAATAAAAAACTATAAGAGTCTGAATTTATTTTTCAACTCTATAAACAATTAATTCTTACTATTAACATTTTAGAGCTCGTCGTCATCATCATCATAATCATCATCATCAGCAGCTGTATCGGTATCTGAATCGTTTGAATCAGAGCTACTTTCAGATGACAAAGGCTGCGGATTGTTATTTTCGGCTGATGTCGATGGCTCACCCAGATCATATACGCAACGGTTGATAAACTCATCTCCTTCTTGATCAGTCATCATTTCATCGAATTCTAAAATTATAAGTTAAAAAAAAGTTTCAAAATTAGAAGTTAAATAATAATAATAATAACACAAACAATTTAGCTACCTTTACAGGTGTTGAGAAGCTTGAATGTAGGTTTATCCAATAAATTTTTAAGTTTTAAAACGTTTTTCAAAATCAAAATAATTTTTTGGTCGTGGAAAATTTCTCGATTATATAGGTACTCGATTGTACCATCGCTGCAGTGCAAAATCAAAAAATGCAGCTTTTTTTCCAAAACTTCCATGGTTAAACTTGTTAAATTTTTTGAACATACTTCACCACACATTGTTTTGATGTAAGGGTCTCTCTGATAAGCGACCCTCAAAACGCACTTTATAACATTCACTACCTTTTTCAATGTAACTTCCGACATGATGAAAAAAATGTTATATTCAAATATGCTTGAATGCTCTGAGTAACGCGTGTGATTCGAAAGCTCATACGGCTTTCATTCGACTGATCGTTGGAATAGAAAGAGAAGTAAAGGATCTAGATAAGCATTTTTTCACACGGTAAAGTACAATGTTTGTGAAGTTTTATTTTTCAATAAAAATTTTATTATTGCAGTGTAACAAAATATGCTTGCCGTGCTTTTTGCTTCATATCAAACACGGTGAAAGAAGGCAAACCATGAAAGCTGACGCTGCGCGATAAGAGTAAATACATGAGCAAAGTTAAAATTCTTTCTTAAAATATATGCAAATTTTTCATTGTTAAATCCTAAAAAACAATATGTATTGATTTTTTTTTGTTTTTTTGGAAAGTCTACGGGTAGTAAAATGCAACGTATTGTCAAACATTATTCATCTTTGATGGTTTGGTAAAACTTAATACTTCATAAAAATTTTTTTAAAACTTTTTTAAGGTTTAAAAATTAATATTATTAATTTCTAATTTTTTTTGATTTCTTAAACTATTTTATTAATTAAAAAATGACCGATCCAGAAGATTAAATAATCTCTTGAAGAATAGAACAAGATACAGATGCCGCAGCAGCAGCAGCTCCTGCAGAGTCAGCAGCAGTCGCGACGTCCGAGCGCAGCCGCCTCAGCGACCCCGAGCACCACCTCCTGCAGCACCCGCGAGCCGCCGCCTCGACCGCGTCACCGCACCAGGAAGCCCTCCTCCTCCTTCCAGAGCGGCCCCGAGCACCCGCAGCAACCGCGAGCCGCCGCCTCGAAAAAGCTAATATGATGATGCTCTCTCTCATGCAGAGTCAGCATCGGCTGCGAGAAGCAGTTACGCGCTCCCCGACCACACCGCTTACCCTACTGCGCTCGCGACACACGAGGCAGCCGCCACCGAGCACTGCGCCTGGCGAAGTAAATGAATCATGTTTGTTTACTTTCGCCAAAGCGGTACATATACTACTTCAGTTTTTTTGTTGAACTCGGGTGCCCAGGGTTTTAGGGGTTTAGAGCTTGGGGGATAGCTGATCAGTTTATTTATTGAACTCGGGCATCCAGGGTTTTGGTGGTTTAGAGCTTGGGGGATAGCTGATCAGTTTTTTTTTTTTTGTAGAACTCGGGCGCCCAGGGTTTTGGGGGTTTAGAGCTTGGGGGTTAGCTGATCAGTTTTTTTTTTGTAGAACTCGGGCACCCAGGGTTTTGGGGGCTTACAGCTTGGGGGATAGCTGATCAGTTTTTTTGTTGAACTCGGGCACCCAGGGTTTTGGGGGCTTACAGCTTGGGGGATAGCTGATCAGTTTTTTTGTTGAACTCGGGCACCCAGGGTTTTGGGGGCTTACAGCTTGGGGGATAGCTGATCAGTTTTTTTGTTGAACTCGGGTGCCCAGGGTTTTAGGGGTTTAGAGCTTGGGGGATAGCTGATCAGTTTATTTATTGAACTCGGGCACCCAGTGTTTTGGGGGCTTACAGCTTGGGGGATAGCTGATCAGTTTTTTTGTTGAACTCGGGTGCCCAGGGTTTTGGTGGTTTAGAGCTTGGGGGATAGCTGATCAGTTTTTTTTTTGTAGAACTCGGGCGCCCAGGGTTTTGCGGGTTTAGATGTTGGGGGTTAGCTGATCAGTTTTTTTTTTTGTAGAACTCGGGCACCCAGGGTTTTGGGGGCTTACAGCTTGGGGGATAGTTGATCAGTTTTTTTGTTGAACTTGGGCATCCAGGGTTTTGTTGGTTTAGAGCTTGGGTGATAGCTGATCAGTTTTTTTTTTGTAGAACTCGGTTGCCCAGGGTTTTGGGGGTTTAGAGCTTGGGGGATAGCTGATCAGTTTATTTATTGAACTCGGGCATCCAGGGTTTTGGGGGTTTAGAGCTTGGGGGATAGCTGATCAGTTTTTTTTTTTTTTGTAGAACTCGGGCGCCCAGGGCTTTAGGGGATAGCTGATCAGTTTTTTTTGTTGAACTCGGGCGTCCAGAGTATTTGGGAGTTTAGAGCTTGAGGGATAGCTGATCAGTTTTTTATTTATTTTTTTTTGTAGAACTCGGGTGCCGAGGGTTTTGGGGGTTTAGTGCTTGGAGGATAGCTGATCAGTTTTTTTGTTGAACTTGGGCGCCCAGGGTTTTGGGGGTTCAAGGCTTGGGGGATATCAGACCTCAGGACACCCCCGAGCTAAAAGGAGTTGTTGCGCCCTTGCTTTTAGAAAAAATTTTTCGAAAAGAAAATTTCCCTTCCAGTTGTCATGTTTATAAAAAAAAATTTTAAGTTGTCATGTTACTAAAAAAAATTCTGAGTTGTCGTGTTAATAAAAAAAATTTTGAATTGACACCTTCTTGAACTCAAGCGTCGAAATAATCGTAGTGATACCAATGTACGTGTTTTACTCATATTTTTTGAAGATAATGGATAAATAGAAATAATTAAGTCTTTTTTACAAATTAGCTTATAAAAATTTTATATTGTAACCATAAAAAAATTTTGTTATTCAGTAATGAACTGTAAGACCTAAAAAAAAATTTCAACAAGAACTATAAATAAAAATAATTTTGCAATATTTTTGTTTTCATTTTTTTAAATAAGGTTTTACAAGAATAATTTGAATATTAAAATTTATGGTATAATTCAAATTACAAATGAAAATTTTGTTTGCACATGAAAAATATAAATGTTTATTTTATACAGTATTTGATGTTAACGTATGTATAAAAAAATAATTACATTCATGAACATATGAATATTTTTAAACATAGATCCCGTAATTTTTTCAATTTAAAATTCATCGTTATACGCGCTTTAAAGGCCACGGAAAGTAGGATTCTAAGTTACCAGGGCTCCTCACGTATTTTATTTATTAGAAAAAAAGTAAATTTAACTTGGCTAAACTGAGCTAAGGTACACTAGATAACTATACAATATGCTTGAAAAAAATTTCTTTAGCCTAAATTTTAAAAGCATTTTTTCATATTTTGGTTTGGAAAATTTTTTTTACTAAATAAATTTTATGCTAATATTTTTTAGATTAAAAAACTTTTGAAACCAAAGTATGAAAAAGTGCGACGGAAATGGAGGTTAAAAATTTTTTTTTTCAATATATTGTATGTTTATCTAGTGCAACTTAGCTTAGTTTAGCCAAATTCAATTTACTTTTTTTTAAATAAATAAAATTAAAGTGCGGCTCCAAAGAATCTTAGAATCTGAGTACCCGTGGCCCTTAAGAGCGAACGCTTATAAATTAAGATTTTTTTTTGTTTTATCAAAATATAATTTATTTTATTGCCAACATGTAATTAACAACACAAATTGTAGGTTATACATTTGAATCACTTTTAAAATTTTTTAGATATTTGCTTCGATTGTTTATTACTAAATTTTTTTTATGGTTACAATATAAATTTTTATTAGCTAATTTGTAAAAAAGACTTCATTATTTCTATTTATCAAATATCTTCAAAAAATATGAGTAAAACACATTGGTATCACTACGATTATTTGTAAAACTGACCACACAAATTGTAGGTTATACATTTCACTCACTTTTAAAATTTTTTAGAAACATACTTCGATTGTTTATTGCTAAATGCGATTATTTTCATGTTTTAATTTCGAATATTTATATATTTCAAATTAAAATTAATATAATTTGAATTTCAATTTCGCGCCATATTATACTTTTATTATACAATTTGCCACGTCGTAGAGACTATGGAACACGCTCAGCACGTAGTGTAGTGTCCCGGTCTTTATAGCTACTAAACGCTATTATGCCTAGAAAAAAGTGCGGAGGGAGCGGAGAGGAGCGAAAAAAACAGCGTTGGTATCGATATTCTGCTCAGGGGACTAAGCTATATGTTCAGGGCCTACTTTTCGACCAAGCATTGGGTTCAGGTTGTTCGGTGGGCTAGTACAGGAATCCCACAAGTTTGACAACCCAATAACGCTGGGTACAGCGATAAATAAATTATTTTTTATAAACAAATAACTAACCAGCAAGCTTCAAACCCCCGTAACGCTGGAAAAAAGGATAAATAAATATTTTTTTATAAATAAATAATCAACCAACGAGCTTTAAACCTCCATAACGCTAGAAAAATAAATAAATTATTTTTTATAAACAAATAAGTAACCAGCAAGCTTGAAACCCCTGTAACGCTGGAAAAATAGATAAATAAATATTTTTTTATAAACAATTAAATAAACCGCCAAGCTCTAAGCCCCAATGACGCTGGAAAAAGCGATTAATGAATTATTTTTTATAAACAATTAAATAAACCGACAAGCTTTAAGCCCCCATAACGCTGGGGAGAGCGATGAATAAATAATTTTTTATAAACAATTAAATAAACCGACAAGCTCTAAGCCCCCAGAAAGCTGGGGAGAGCTATAAATAAATTATTTTTTATAAACAATTGAATAAACCGCCAAGCTCTAAACCCCATAACGCTGGGGAGAGCGATAAATACATAATTTTTTATAAACAATTAAATAAACCGACAAGCTCTAAGCCCCAATAACGCTGAGGAGAGCGATAAATACATAATTTTTTATAAACAATTAAATGAATCGCCAAGCTTTAAACCCCAATAACGCTGGGGAGAGCGATAAATAAATTTTTTTTTTAAAATAATTAAATAAACCGCCAAGCTCTATGCCCCCAAAACAATGGGGAGAGAAATAAATACATAATTTTTTATAAACAATTAAATAAACCGCCAAGCTTTAAGTTCCAATAACGCTGGGGAGAGCGATAAATACATAATTTTTTATAAACAGTTAAATAAACCGACAAGCTCTAAACCCCCATAACGCTGGGGAAAGTGATGAATTAATTATTTTTTATAAACAATTTAATGAACCGCCAAGCTCTGAAAATATTAATTTATCGAATATTATTATAAAAAATAATTAATTTATCGCTTTCCCCAGTGCTTTGGGGGTTTAGAGCTTGGTGGTTTTTTTAATTGTTTATAAAAAATAATTTATTTATCGCTCTCCCCAGCGTTTTGGGGGTCTAGAGCTTGGCGGTTTATTTAATTGTTTATAGAAAATAATTAATTTATCGCTTTCCCCAGCGTTATGGGGGTTTAGAGCTTGTCGGTTTATTTAATTGTTTATAAAAAATTATGCATTTATCGCTCTCCCCAGCGCTACGGGGGATTAGAGCTTGGCGGTTCAATTAATTGTTTATAAAAAATAATTAATTTATCGCTTTCCCCAGCGTTATTGGGGCTTACAGCTTGGCGGGTCATTAATTGTTTATTTATTTATCAAAGCCAGCGGTAGCTGGCTTGGGGAGATTTTTTTCCCGCCAAAATAGTAGCCGGCTGCCGTGCTTTATTTACAGCTACTGGAGCTACCTTAACCCTACTAACCACAATTAATCAATTATTTAAAAATTAAAACACGTTACCTGCATCATTAAACCTCTAGACTACGCCTACTTTTCACTACCGAAGAGATGAGGATTGTTTTCGAAGCTTATATTTTTTTAATTTTCTTATTTTTTAATTCGCGTTTTTGAAATCGGCCTTTTTTTTGGACTTTCCATCCATCAACGTTCGATCGGGGATCGGCACCTCCCAACATTTTCAACAGATGGCGCTATCATGATTTTTTTTATTTTTTTTTAAAAATAAAATTAATTAACGTTTATAAAAACTTGTTTTCATAAATAAAAAAATGAAAAAAAAAAAAAATTAAATGATAATTAATAAAAATTAGAATTAACCTTTGAACGATAAAAGACACTGGTAACTGGCTTGGTTAGAGAACAATCATCAGTGTCGCAGTAAAATCAGAGAGCAAAAGAAAATATGTATTTTAAAAGAGGTAGTTGTAAACATTCTTACAAAGTAACATGTTCAATAGCACACGTAGGAAATAATTTAAATAATGGGCACTACGTGAGCATTTTACGACAAAAAAAAGAGTTGGATAGAAGTAAGCGACGAAAATATTATAAAAAAACTTTGGCCAACTAATGCTAAAGGTTTTTATATATTTATATTAGAAAAAAAAAAAAAAAAATTAGAAAAATAACAAATAGATAATTATCAAAAAATTATCAAACAAAAAAAAGTGATATCCCACAAAAAACCTTACAAAGGTAAACAAACGTGGGGAGATTTTTTTAATGAATTGATTTAACAAAAAATAGTGATATCATTAGATAGATTTTATAAGGTAGAATTTTTGATAACATGTCATATTAATAACAGAATTTAAAAATTAATTGCTGTAACAAATTTAAGAAAAAAAAAAATTATTTCAAAAAGTAATAAAAAAATTATTTTAATGAGTTGTGTATTTAAATTTAAAAAATAAATTGAAATCTATATTCATAAAATCTGCCCACGAAGTTCATATTCAGAAGAAAATTTATTAACTTTATCTTCGTTGGCAGATTTTATGAATATAGATTTCAATTTATTTTTTAAATTTAAATACACAACTCATTAAAATAATTTTTTTATTACTTTTTGAAATAATTTTTTTTTTTCTTAAATTTGTTACAGCAATTAATTTTTAAATTCTGTTATTAATATGACATGTTATCAAAAATTCTACCTTATAAAATCTATCTAATGATATCACTATTTTTTGTTAAATCAATTCATTAAAAAAATCTCCCCACGTTTGTTTACCTTTGTAAGGTTTTTTGTGGGATTTCTATATACGGGCATGTGCCCTTTAAATACATAATTAATAACATAATATTGCTAGGTTTATCTTATATTAAATATTTAAGATAATAGTGACTTAGTATTTCATTTCATTGCTTGACTAATAGCTAATTCAGATATAATTAAATATAAAGTTTGCATTATAAATAAGGTAACTTCATAATTTAGTATAACAACTAGATAATAGATTTCTATCTTGAATATTTGGTTGGATGACAAGATTACCCAGATAGGAATCTTAGGTTTGTTTCCCTATTGACTCTAATAAAATTGTTGAGGTTTAGACCCAGTAAGTTCGGAATCCTGTTGTTCAAATCATTCAGGCCAAGGGATGCACGATCAATCATGGAGCGATGATTTAGGTCAGTAGGTTTGAGATTAACTGTAAAAATGTTTTGATTGTTTCGGAGAGTTCTGACTGGGTTAAAGAAGTTTAGCTTATTTGAAAGATATGGGGCATCAGTGTAGTTTGTGACAATCTTAAATAGAAATAGGTTATCCTGGCAATGGCGGTAAGATTTAAGAGAGGGAATTTGAAATTTCGAATAGAGATCATCATAATCATGGTCTATGTATGCCATTGGAGTATTTGATTTGAGGGCTAGAAAGCGAAGGAAACGATGTTGCAATTTTTCAAGTAAAATTGATTTATAGTTTGTTTGTGGTGACCAGATAACTGAAGCATAGCAGAGAGAGGGACGAACTAATGAAAAATATAATGTTTTTAAAGTGTCAATATCATTAAATGATTTGGCAGATCTAAGAACCGAATATAAAGATTTTGAAGCCTTATTTTTTATAAGATTAATGTGAGAATCGAAGGTTAATTTACTGTCAAAGATAACACCAAGGTCTTTTACTTCATCGCAACATAATAAAGACCAGCCATCCAGAATATATTCATATTTATTATATGGAGTTCGAGAAAAGGAAACATAGGAACATTTGTCAATGTATAAGGGTAAATCGTTTAAAATTGTCCACTGGTATAGTGAATCAAGGTCTTGTTGAAGCTCAAGACAATCTTGTAGAGATCTGATGATTTTATATAGTTTGGAATCATCTGCAAATAGAAGAAGAGAGGAAAATTTTATAACAGCTTTCAAATCATTTATAAAGATTAGAAAGAGTAGCGGACCAAGATGTGAGCCATGAGGTACACCAGAAGATGCTGTAAATTCACTAGAAGTGGTTCCTTTTATTTTAACTTTATAAGAGCGATCACGTAGGTAAGAGTTTAACCATTTGAGTAAAGAACCTGAAATCCCAAGAGATTGTAGTTTGTTAAGAAGACGAGAAAGATTAACTGAATCGAATGCTTTTTGAAAGTCTAGGTAAATGCAGTCTAGATGTGTTTTGTTATGAAATGAATTTACAATATCTTCAGTTAGTGATGCCAGATTAGTTTCAGTTGAACGATATGGCATAAAGCCATATTGTTCGGCAATAATGTGGGGACGAAGAAGAGTAGAGAGATATTGTTCGACTAGCATATCGAAGATCTTAGCAAAAATACACATTTTAGCAATGGGACGATAATTTCGTATATCATTTTTTGGGCCCTTTTTATGAACTGGTGTTAAGTATACATTTTTCCATTTATCAGGGAAAATACCACAGCTAAGTGATTTATTATAAAGGATGATGAGAGGCTTAGCTAATTCAGAGGCACAATTTATAGATAAAAGAGGATGTATACCATCAGGTCCTGGACTAAAAGTTTTTTTAGTATTTCGAAGAGCAGCTGTAACTTATGTAAGAGAAAGTTGAAGAATTGGAGAAGAATTTGTTAAACCAGTATTTAAATCAGTGTTTAATGTATGAGTATTATTTTGGGATCTACGAAAAACAGAGGAAAAATTTTGGGCAAAAAAAGAAACTGTGTCATCTATATTGGAGGATTTATTTTCATGGTAGAACATGACATCAGGGTATGAATGAGAATTTTTACCTTCATTTATGAAGCTCCAGAATTTACGTGGATTAGTTTTCAGATCTTGAGAAGTTTGATTAATAAATTTTTGTTTATCATGAGCAAGTAAATTTTTACAGATTGATCTTTGTGCTTTGAAGTTGAGGTAGAGTTTTAGGTCATTTTGTTCTTTATGCTTCTTGTGAAGATGTTTTTTTAATTTGATAGCTTTAATTACATTTGAGCTAAACCAAGAGGGAAAAGTACTGGTTCTAAAACGAGTTTTTGGAACGAATTTGTCAATTATTTCAAAAAGAAGATTATAAAAATTTTGAACACAAGTATTTATGTCATAATCAAAGAAAATTTCCGACCAGTCTACCACTGATAAATTATTGTTTACAGCAGTAAAATCAGCAAGTTTAAAATTGTAATAAACTTCTTCTAGTTGAGTATAAGACATGCAGGGGAAAGTAAATGAAATATCAAGAGGAGGATGAAATGAGTCTACAAGACTAATTGGATCAGGGGCATAGGTAATATTAAACTTATTTATATTGGTCAACACAAGATCCAGTGTATTGCCATTTGGGTTTACTATATTAGATATTTGTTTAAGTGAAAGATAATTTATCATATCCTCAAGTTTAGATGCTGCAAGAGAAACAAATTTCGATGGGTGAGAACAGTTACATTGCTGATGTTATGTTTGAAGTTCCATGTTGTTTTAGAGAGATTGAAGTCTCCACAAATGATCAGGTTATCTAATTCAGAGGCTGGTAATGAAGAAAGGAACTCAGAGAAGCTATTTGTACTATTAAGGAAATCAATGTGTTCTAAGAAAGAAGTAAAAGGTGGAAGGTAGACAGCAAGGAAATTTATGGTTTGTTTATAATAGAATAATTTAAGGAATATGTACTCGAGGTCAGAAAGACTAGACGAAATAAACTCACAACGAATGTGTTCCTTAATATAGATTAATAGACCACCACCTTTTGATTTTCCAGTAAGTACAAAATCCCTGTCTGATCTGAATAATTTGAACCCCAGTATGTAAAGCTCAGTATCTGCAACACTGTCATCCAACCAAGATTTTCTGCAGTTCTGGAAGTATATTTGAAGATGACCATGATCCGGTGAAATTAGTTTTTTGAACTTCTCAATTGATGTCTCTTGACTATTTGTGGTATTCCATTGATATGCTGTATTTGGATGTCTGTCTCATTATTTTTCCTTCTATTTTCCAATTCATTATATAGATTCTTATAGAGCTGAATCTGTTTTGGTTTTTTGTCAGTTGATATTGAGATGTCCTTGAAATCACCAACAAGAATATCTTTCTTATGAATAAAAACCCAGTCAACATCATTAGAGTTCAAAAAGCATACTTTAAGAGGTCTTGGACCAGGTCTTGTTGAATCAAGTGTTGAAATAAGAGCAAATTCATGCTTGTACGATTGAATGATGAAATGCTGACAGGAGAAATTCCTCCGAGCATTGAACTATGTATATGAGTGTAAATGCTTAGTCGTACTTTAAGAAAGAGTATTTATACAGGCGTTAAGTTGTAACGTGTACGCCACTCGGTAGACCGCTATCGAGACGTCATAATGTCGGTTTCTATAATTATATTATTCTGTAACAAATATAAATTAATAAATGTTCTTTAAGCCACTAATTTTAACATCAAGTTTACCTTACCTAAATAATCTGATGTTGGAGGTGATGATCGGAGTATTTTCAAAGAGGTCATTAATTTTGGAATGATCTTGTTGATTTGAGGACTCAGGGAGTTTACGGATGATGATATTTCTTGATCTTTGTTGTCTATCATTTAATTCAGAAATTATCTCACTTTCAAACTGATGACTGGTCAAGGTCAGTTCATTTTTAAATTGGGTGATATCATCTGCTTGTTTTTTACATGATATAGTGAGATTAGAAAGAACTTGATCATGTTGATTCACTTGTGAAGTAAGAGTAGTTAGTGAGTTTGTTAATGTATTGATATCTGAAGAAAACTTAGCAGAGAACTTATCTATTTTTCCTCTCAGTATAGTAATATCATACTTAACTTATTCATGTGCTTGGTGCTTGAGGATTTAAGTTTGCTGAGTTGAGAGGCACTGTTTTCTTTTAGTAATTGAAATAATTTTTGATTGTCTGGAGAAAGTGATGAAAAGGATTCAGGATTTGTTTCACGAGTTTTATTTTTATCTTCATCAGCCAATGTTTTATCCAGAATTGATATTGTTGGAAGAGTTTGTAAATTTACTGAATCCTCATTAGATTTGGTTTTCAATATTTTATTACCACAGCACTTTTTGAAGGAACCATTCTTGAGTCGACCAACGCGATCGGGAGCAGAACAAGATTTATGGTAAGGCTGGTCACAGCCAGGACATTTCACTGCACTTTCAAGAACTAATCCTTCTTTGTTGCAGTTTATAAAAAATTATGTATTTATCTCTCTCCCCATTGTTTTGGGGGTTTAGAGCTTGGTGGTTTCACTAACTGTTTATAATAAATAATTTATTTATCGCTCTCCCCAGCGTTGTGGGGGTTTAGAGCTTGTCGGTTTATTTAATTGTTTATAAAAAATAATTTATTTATCGCTTTCCCCAGCGTTATGGGGGTTTAGAGCTTGGCGGTTTAATTAATTGTTTATAAAAAATAATTAATATATCGCTTTCCCTAGCGTTATTGGGGCTTAGAGCTTGTCGGTTTATTTAATTGTTTATAAAAAATAATATATTTATCGCTCTCCCCAGCTTTATGGGGGTTTAGAGCTTGTCGGTTTATTTAATTTTTTATAAAAAATAATATATTTTCCGCTCTCCCCAGCTTTATGGGGGCTTAGAGCTTGTCAGTTTATTTAATTGTTTATAAAAAATTATTTATTTATCGCTCTCCCCAGCGTTATGGGGGCTTAGAGCTCGGCGGTTTATTTATTTGTTTATAAAAAACTATTTGTTTATCGCTCTCCCCAGCGTTATTGGGGTTTAGAGCTTGGCGTTTTATTTAATTGTTTATAAAAAAATATTTATTTATCTATTTTTCCAGCGTCATTGGGGCTTAGAGCTTGGCGGTTTATTTAATTGTTTATAAAAAAATATTTATTTATCTATTTTTCCAGCGTTACAGGGGTTTCAAGCTTGCTGGTTACTTATTTGTTTATAAAAAATAATTTATTTATCTATTTTTCTAGCGTTATGGGGGTTTAAAGCTTGCTGGTTAATCATTTGTTTATAAAAAATAATTTATTTATCTATTTTTCCAGCGTAATGGGGGTTTAAAGCTCGTCGGTTCATTATTTGTTTATAAAAAATAATTTATTTATTCTTTTTTCCATCGTCACGGGGGTTTGAAGCTTGCTGGTTAGTTATTTGTTTATAAAAAATAATTTATTTATCGCTGTACCCAGCGTTATTGGGTTGTCAAACTTGTGGGATTCCTGTACTTGCCCACCGAACAACCTGAACGTAATGCTTGGTCGAAAAGTATGCCTTGAACTTATAGCTTAGTCCCCTGAGCAGAATATCGATACCAACGCTGGAAAAAAAGTCTAAGTGCTCAGACATGCGCACAACAGCGCGGCGGTCCACTTGACCAAATTCAAACCATTTTATTCATCTCAAATCGACTACCCAATATCCTGATAAATAAATAAATAAATAAATGATACCCCAACATTCAACAACTTAATAGCGCTGGGCGTCAAGTTTTTTTTAATAAATAAAAAAATAATTAATACCCCAAGCTCCAACAACTCAATAACGCTGGGCGTCTAGTTTATTTTATTGATAAATAAATAAATAAATAACACCCCAAGCTCCTACAACTCAATAATGCTGGGCGTCTAGTTTTTTTTAATAAATAAATAAATAATTCATGCCCCAAGCTCCAACAACTCAATAACGCTGGGCGTCTAGTTTATTTTATTGATAAGTAAATGAATAAATAACACCCCAAGCTCCTACAACTCTATAACGCTGGGCGTCTATTTTTTTTAATAAATAAATAAATAATTAATACCCCAAGCTCCAACAACTCAATAACGCTGGGCGTCTAGTTTTTTTTTAACAAATTAACAAATAAATAATACCCCAAGCTCCTACAACTCAGTAACGCTGGGCGTCTGGTTTATTATTATTATTTTTATAAATAAATTAATAAATAATACCCCAAGCTCCTACAACTCAATAACGCTGGTCGTCTGGTTTATTATTATCATTATTTTAAATAAATGAATTTTAAATAAATAATACCCCAAGCTTCTATAACTCAATAACTCTGGGCGTCTAGTTTTTTTTTTATAAATAAATAAATATAGAAACAATCTCCGAGCACCTACAACTCAATAACGTCGGACGTCTAGTTTTTTTTATGAATAATTAAACAAATAAATGATACCCCAAGCTCCTACAACTCAATATCGCTGGGCGTCCAGTTTTTTCATAAACAAACAAATAAATGAATCATACCCCAAACTCCTAAAACTCAATGACGCTGGGTGTCTGGGTTTTTTTTATAAATAAATAAATAATTCATGCCCCAAGCTCTAACAACTCAATAACGCTGGGCGTCTAGTTTATTTTATTGATAAGTAATACCCCAAAAGAAGTAATACTAGAAGCCCAGAGTTCTTGAGTTGTAGGAGCTTGGGGTATTATTTGTTCATTTATTTAAAAAAAATAATAATAATAAACCAGATTCCCAGCGTTATTGAGTTGTTGGAGTTTGGGATATTATTTATTTATTTATATATCAATGAAATAAACTAGACGCCCAGCGATACCGAGTTGTAGGAGCTTTGGATATCATTGATTTGTTTATTCATTTATAAATAAAAAAAACTAGACGCCCAGCGTTATTGAGTTGTAGGAGTTCAGGGAATTATTTATTTGTTTATTTATTTATAAAAAAAGTAACTGGACGCCCAGTGTTATTTGTTTGGTCTGCTCAACTAGGGTTTTCCAGTTTGTTTTGACCAAAAAACAAGCCTGAGATACTCGGAGGAGGTTTCTGGAGACCTTGCATAAATGTTTTTCTTGGACCCCCTCGTTGGGTGGACATCGCCATCCTTAAAAATTGAAGTTTGGCAAAGTCGGCCCGGACTGCTCCACTAGGGTTTTCCGGTTTGTTTTGACCAAAAAACAAGCCTGAGATACTCAGAGGAGGTTTCTGGAGATCTTGCAAAAAATGTTTTTCTTGAACTCCCTCGTTGGGTGGACCTCGCCACCCTAAAATATTGAAGTTTTGCAAAGTCGGCCCCGGACTGCTCCTATAGGGTTTTCCGGTTTGTCAAGCCTGAGATACTCAGAGGAGGTTTCTGGAGATCTTTCAAAAAATGTTTTCCTTGGACCCCCTTGTTGGGTGGACCTCGCCTCCCTAAAGAATTGAAGTTTTGCAAAGTCGGCCCCGGACTGCTCCACTAGGGTTTTTCGGTTTGTTTTGACCAAAAAACCAGCCTGAGATTCTCAGAGGAGGTTTCTAGAGACCTTGCAAAAAATGTTTTTCTTGGACCCCCCCGTTGGGTGGACCTCGCCACCCTAAAGAATTGAAGTTTTGCAAAGTCGGCCCCGGACTGCTCCTATAGGGTTTTCCGGTTTGTTTTGACATAAAAACAAGCCTGAGATACTTAGAGGAGGTTTCTGGAGACCTTGCAAAAAATGTTTTTCTTGGACCCCCTCGTCGGCTGGACCTCGCCACCTTAAATAATTGAAGTTTTGCAAAGTCGGCCCCGGACTGCTCCACTAGGTTTTTCCGGTTTGTTTTGAACAAAAAACAAGCCAGATATACTTAGAGGAGGTTTCTGGAGACCTTGCAAAAAATGTTTTTCTTGGACCCCCTCGTCGGCTGGACCTCGCCACCTTAAATAATTGAAGTTTTGCAAAGTCGGCCCCGGGCTGCTCCACTAGGTTTTTCCGGTTTGTTTTGAACAAAAAACAAGCCTGAGATACTCAGAGGAGGTTTCTGGAGATCTTGCAAAAACTGTTTTCCTTGGACCCCCTCATTGGGTGGACCTCGCCATCCTAAAAAATTGAAGTTTGGCAAAGTTGGCCCCGGACTGCTCCACTAGGTTTTTCCGGTTTGTTTTGAGCAAAAAAAAGCCTGAGATACTCAGAGGAGGTTTCTGGAGACCTTGCAAAAAATGTTTTTCTTGAACTCCCTCGTTGGGTGGACCTCGCCATCCTAAAAAATTGAAGTTTGGCAAAGTTGGCCCCGGACTGCTCCACTAGGTTTTTCCGGTTTGTTTTGAGCAAAAAAAAGCCTGAGATACTCAGAGGAGGTTTCTGGAGATCTTGCAAAAACTGTTTTCCTTGGACCCCCTCGTTGGGTGGACCTCGCCACCCTAAAGAATTGAAGTTTTGCAAAGTCGGCCCCGGACTGCTCCTATAGGGTTTTCCGGTTTGTTTTGACATAAAAACAAGCCTGAGATACTTAGAGGAGGTTTCTGGAGACCTTGCAAAAAATGTTTTTCTTGAACTCCCTCGTTGGGTGGACCTCGCCACCCTAAAATATTGAAATTTTGCAAAGTCGGCCCCGGACTGCTCCTATAGGGTTTTCCGGATTGTTTTGATATAAAAACAAGCCTGAGATACTCAGAGGAGGTTTCTGGAGACCTTGCAAAAACTGTTTTCCTTGGACCCCCTCGTTGGGTGGACCTCGCCACCCTAAAGAATTGAAGTTTGGCAAAGTCAACCCTGGACTGCTCCACTAGGGTTTTCCGGTTTGTTATGAGCAAAAAACAAGCCTGAGATACTCAGAGGAGGTTTCTGGAGACCTTGCAAAAAATGTTTTTCTTGAACTCCCTCGTTGGGTGGACCTCGCCACCCTAAAATATTGAAGTTTTGCAAAGTCGGCCCCGGACTGCTCCTATAGGGTTTTCCGGTTTGTCAAGCCTGAGATACTCAGAGGAGGTTTCTGGAGATCTTTCAAAAACTGTTTTCCTTGGACCCCCTCGTTGGGTGGACCTCGCCATCCTAAAAAATTGAAGTTTGGCAAAGTTGGCCCCGGACTGCTCCACTAGGTTTTTCCGGTTTGTTTTGAGCAAAAAAAAGCCTGAGATACTCAGAGGAGGTTTCTGGAGACCTTGCAAAAACTGTTTTCCTTGGACCCCCTCGTTGGGTGTACCTCGCCACCCTAAAGAATTGAAGTTTTGCAAAGTCGGCCCCGGACTGCTCCTATAGGGTTTTCCGGTTTGTTTTGACATAAAAACAAGCCTGAGATAATTAGAGGAGGTTTCTGGAGACCTTGCAAAAAATGTTTTTCTTGAACTCCCTCGTTGGGTGGACCTCGCCACCCTAAAATATTGAAGTTTTGCAAAGTCGGCCCCGGACTGCTCCTATAGGGTTTTCCGGATTGTTTTGATATAAAAACAAGCCTGAGATACTCAGAGGAGGTTTCTGGAGACCTTGCAAAAAATGTTTTTCTTGAACTCCCTCGTTGGGTGGACCTCGCCACCCTAAAATATTGAAGTTTTGCAAAGTCGGCCCCGGACTGCTCCTATAGGGTTTTCCGGATTGTTTTGATATAAAAACAAGCCTGAGATACTCAGAGGAGGTTTCTGGAGACCTTGCAAAAAATGTTTTACTTGGACCCCCTCGTCGGCTGGGCCTCGCCACCCTAAATAATTGAAGTTTGGCAAAGTCGGCCCCGGACTGCTCCTATAGGGTTTTCCGGATTGTTTTGATATAAAAACAAGCCTGAGATACTCAGAGGAGGTTTCTGGAGACCTTGCAAAAAATGTTTTACTTGGACCCCCTCGTCGGCTGGGCCTCGCCACCCTAAATAATTGAAGTTTGGCAAAGTCGGCCCCGGACTGCTCCACTAGGCTTTACCGGTTTGTTTTGACCAAAAAACAAGCTTGAGATACTCAGAGGAGGTTTCTGGAGACCTTGCAAAAACTGTTTTCCTTGGACCCCCTCGTTGGGTGGACCTCGCCACCCTAAAGAATTGAAGTTTTGCAAAGTCGGCCCCGGACTGCTCCTATAGGGTTTTCCGGTTTGTTTTGACATAAAAACAAGCCTGAGATACTTAGAGGAGGTTTCTGGAGACCTTGCAAAAAATGTTTTTCTTGAACTCCCTCGTTGGGTGGACCTCGCCACCCTAAAATATTGAAGTTTTGCAAAGTCGGCCCCGGACTGCTCCTATAGGGTTTTCCGGATTGTTTTGATATAAAAACAAGCCTGAGATACTCAGAGGAGGTTTCTGGAGACCTTGCAAAAAATGTTTTTCTTGAACTCCCTCGTTGGGTGGACCTCGCCACCCTAAAATATTGAAGTTTTGCAAAGTCGGCCCCGGACTGCTCCTATAGGGTTTTCCGGATTGTTTTGATATAAAAACAAGCCTGAGATACTCAGAGGAGGTTTCTGGAGACCTTGCAAAAAATGTTTTACTTAAACCCCCTCGTCGGCTGGGCCTCGCCACCCTAAATAATTGAAGTTTGGCAAAGTCGGCCCCGGACTGCTCCACTAGGCTTTACCGGTTTGTTTTGACCAAAAAACAAGCTTGAGATACTCAGAGGAGGTTTCTGGAGACCTTGCAAAAAATGTTTTTCTTGGACCCCCTCGTTGGCTGGTTCTCGCCAATCTAAAGAATTAAAGTTTGGCAAAGTTGGCCCCGGACTGCTCCACTAGGTTTTTCCGGTTTGTTTTGAGCAAAAAAAAGCCTGAGATACTCAGAGGAGGTTTCTGGAGACCTTGCAAAAACTGTTTTCCTTGGACCCCCTCGTTGGGTGGACCTCGCCACCCTAAAGAATTGAAGTTTTGCAAAGTCGGCCCCGGACTGCTCCTATAGGGTTTTCCGGTTTGTTTTGACATAAAAACAAGCCTGAGATACTTAGAGGAGGTTTCTGGAGACCTTGCAAAAAATGTTTTTCTTGGACCCCCTCGTCGGCTGGACCTCGCCACCTTAAATAATTGAAGTTTTGCAAAGTCGGCCCCGGACTGCTCCACTAGGTTTTTCCGGTTTGTTTTGAACAAAAAACAAGCCAGATATACTTAGAGGAGGTTTCTGGAGACCTTGCAAAAAATGTTTTTCTTGGACCCCCTCGTCGGCTGGACCTCGCCACCTTAAATAATTGAAGTTTTGCAAAGTCGGCCCCGGACTGCTCCACTAGGTTTTTCCGGTTTGTTTTGAACAAAAAACAAGCCTGAGATACTCAGAGGAGGTTTCTGGAGATCTTGCAAAAACTGTTTTCCTTGGACCCCCTCGTTGGGTGGACCTCGCCATCCTAAAAAATTGAAGTTTGGCAAAGTTGGCCCCGGACTGCTCCACTAGGTTTTTCCGGTTTGTTTTGAGCAAAAAAAAGCCTGAGATACTCAGAGGAGGTTTCTGGAGACCTTGCAAAAACTGTTTTCCTTGGATCCCCTCGTTGGGTGGACCTCGCCATCCTTAAAAATTGAAGATTGGCAAAGTCGGCCCCGGACTGCTCCACTAGGGGTTTCCGGTTTGTTTTGACGAAAAAACAAGCCAGAGATACTCAGAGGAGGTTTCTTGAGACCTTGCAAAAAATGTTTTTCTTGTACCCCCTCGTTGGGTGGACCTCGCCACCCTAAAGAATTGAAGTCTTGCAAAGTCGGCCCCGGACTGCTCCACTAGGGTTTTCCGGATTGTTTTGACCAAAAAACAAGCCTGAGATACTCAGAGGAGGTTTCTTGAGACCTTGCAAAAAATGTTTTTCTTGTACCCCCTCGTTGGGTGGACCTCGCCACCCTAAAGAATTGAAGTTTGGCAACGTCGGCCCCGGACTGCTCCACTAGGGTTTTCCGGATTGTTTTGACCAAAAAACAAGCCTGAGATACTCAGAGGAGGTTTCTTGAGACCTTGCAAACAATGTTTTTCTTGGACCCCCTCGTTGGCTGGTTCTCGCCAATCTTAAGAATTAAAGTTTTCCAAAGTCGGCCCCGGACTGCTCAACTAAGGTTTTCCGGTTTGTCAAGCCTGAGATACTCAGAGGAGGTTTCTTGAGACCTTGCAAAAAATGTTTTTCTTGTACCCCCTCGTTGGGTGGACCTCGCCACCCTAAAGAATTGAAGTTTGGCAACGTCGGCCCCGGACTGCTCCACTAGGGTTTTCCGGATTGTTTTGACCAAAAAACAAGCCTGAGATACTCAGAGGAGGTTTCTTGAGACCTTGCAAAAAATGTTTTTCTTGGACCCCCTCGTTGGGTGGACCTTGCCACCCTAAAGAATTGAAGTTTGGCAAAGTCGGCCCCGGACTGCTCCACTAGGTTTTTCCGGTTTGTTTTGAGCAAAAAACAAGCCTGGATACTCAGAGGAGGTTTCTGCAGACCTTGCAAAAAATGTTTTTCTTGTACCCCCTCGTTGGGTGGACCTCGCCACCCTAAAGAATTGAAGTTTGGCAACGTCGGCTCCGGACTGCTCCACTAGGGTTTTCCGGATTGTTTTGACCAAAAAACAAGCCTGAGATACTCAGAGGAGGTTTCTTGAGACCTTGCAAAAAATGTTTTTCTTGTACCCCCTCGTTGGGTGGACCTCGCCACCCTAAATAATTGAAGTTTGGCAAAGTCGGCCCCGGACTGCTCCACTAGGCTTTACCGGTTTGTTTTGACCAAAAAACAAGCTTGAGATACTCAGAGGAGGTTTCTGGAGACCTTGCAAACAATGTTTTTCTTGGACCCCCTCGTTGGCTGGTTCTCGCCAATCTTAAGAATTAAAGTTTTCCAAAGTCGGCCCCGGACTGCTCAACTAAGGTTTTCCGGTTTGTCAAGCCTGAGATACTCAGAGGAGGTTTCTTGAGACCTTGCAAAAAATGTTTTTCTTGTACCCCCTCGTTGGGTGGACCTCGCCACCCTAAAGAATTGAAGTTTGGCAACGTCGGCCCCGGACTGCTCCACTAGGGTTTTCCGGATTGTTTTGACCAAAAAACAAGCCTGAGATACTCAGAGGAGGTTTCTTGAGACCTTGCAAAAAATGTTTTTCTTGGACCCCCTCGTTGGGTGGACCTTGCCACCCTAAAGAATTGAAGTTTGGCAAAGTCGGCCCCGGACTGCTCCACTAGGTTTTTCCGGTTTGTTTTGAGCAAAAAACAAGCCTGGATACTCAGAGGAGGTTTCTGCAGACCTTGCAAAAAAGGTTTTTCTTGGACTCCCTCGTTGGGTGGACCTCGCCACCCTAAAGAATTGAAGTCTTGCAAAGTCGGCCCCGGACTGCTCCACTAGGGTTTTCTGGTTTGTCAAGCCTGAGATACTCAGAGGAGGTTTCTGGAGACCATGCAAAAACTTTTTTCTTTGACCCTCGTTGGGCGGACCTCGACCACCCTAGAGAAATGAATCTTTTGTAAAGTTGGCCCCGGGCTCTCCAATGAGTTTTTCCGATTTATTTTGACATAAAAACAAGCCTGAGATACTCAGAGGAGCTTTCTGGAGACCTTGCAAAAAACCTTTTTCTTGAACCCCCATTGGGTGGACCTCTACCATCCTCGAGAAATGAAACTTTTGCAAAGTCGGCCCCGGAGTGCTCCAATGAGTTTTTCTGCTTTGTTTTGACATAAAAACAAGCCTGAGATACTCAGAGGAGCTTTCTGGAGACCTTGCAAGAAACCTTTTTTGGACTGCCGTTGGGTGGACCTCGACCAACCTCGATAAATGAAACTTTTGCAAAGTCGGCCCCGGACTGCTCCAATGAGTTTTTCTGATTTTCTTTGATCTGAAAACAAGCCTGAGATACTCAGAGGAGCTTTCTGGAGACCTTGCAAAAAACCTTTTCCTTGAACCCCCATTGGGTGAACCTCTACCATCCTCGAGAACTGAAACTTTTGCAAAGTCGGCCCCGGACTGCTCCAAAGCGTTTTTCGGATTTATTTTGATCCGAAAACAAGCCTGAGATACTCAGAGGAGGTTTCTGGAGACCATGCAAAAACTTTTTTCTTTGACCCTCGTTGGGCGGACCTCGACCACCCTAGAGAAATGAATCTTTTGTAAAGTTGGCCCCGGGCTCTCCAATGAGTTTTTCCGATTTATTTTGACATAAAAACAAGCCTGAGATACTCAGAGGAGCTTTCTGGAGACCTTGCAAAAAACCTTTTTCTTGAACCCCCATTGGGTGGACCTCTACCATCCTCGAGAAATGAAACTTTTGCAAAGTCGGCCCCGGAGTGCTCCAATGAGTTTTTCTGCTTTGTTTTGACATAAAAACAAGCCTGAGATACTCAGAGGAGCTTTCTGGAGACCTTGCAAGAAACCTTTTTTGGACTGCCGTTGGGTGGACCTCGACCAACCTCGATAAATGAAACTTTTGCAAAGTCGGCCCCGGACTGCTCCAATGAGTTTTTCTGATTTTCTTTGATCTGAAAACAAGCCTGAGATACTCAGAGGAGCTTTCTGGAGACCTTGCAAAAAACCTTTTCCTTGAACCCCCATTGGGTGAACCTCTACCATCCTCGAGAACTGAAACTTTTGCAAAGTCGGCCCCGGACTGCTCCAAAGCGTTTTTCGGATTTATTTTGATCCGAAAACAAGCCTGAGATACTCAGAGGAGCTTTCTGGAGACCTTGCAAAAAACCTTTTTCTGGAACCCCCGTTGGGTGTACCTCTACCATCCTCGAGAAATGAAACTTTTGCAAAGTCGGCCCCGGACTGCTCCAATGAGTTTTTCCTGTTTGTTTTGACATAAAAACAAGCCTGAGATACTCAGAGGAGCTTTCTGGAGACTTTGCAAAAAAACTTTTTCTTGGACCTCAGCAAAAGTTCAATTTCTCGAGTGTGGATGAGGTCCAGTCCCACGAGGTCCAAAAAAAGACTTTTCGCAAGGTTTCCAGAAAGCTCCTCTGAGTATCTCAGGCTTGTTTGTATGACAAAACAAATCAGAAAAACTCATTGGAGCAGTATTGGGCTGACTTTGCAAAAGTGTCATTTCTCCAGGATGGTCGATGTCCAACCAACGGGGTTCTAAAAAAACGGTTTTTTGCAATGTCTTCACAAAGCTCCTCTGAGTATCTCAGGCTTGTTTTTATGTCAAAACAAAGCAGAAAAACTCATTGGAGCAGTCCGGGGCTTAATTTGCAAAAGTTCCATTTCTCGAGGGTGGATGAGGTCGAGCCCTACGGGGTCCATAAAAAGACGTTTTACAAGGTTTCCTGAAAGCTCCTCTGAGTATCACCGGCTTGTTTTTATGTCAAAACAAAGCTGAAAAACTCATTGGAGCAGTCCGGGGCCGACTTTGCAAAAGTTTTGTTTCTCCAGACTGGTCAAGGTCCACCCAACGGAGGTCCAAAAAAAAGGTTTTCTGCAAGGTCTCCAGAAAGCTACTCTGAATATTTTAGGCTGATTTTTATGTCAAAACAAACCAGGAAAACTCATTGGAACCGTATGGAGCCGAATTTGCAAAGGTTGTCAAAAGAAACCAGAAAAACTCATTGGGGCAGTCCGGGGCCGACTTTGCAAAAGTTCCATTTCTCGAGGTTAGTCGAGGTCTACCCAACGGGGTCCAAAAAAAGGTTTTTTGCAAGGTCTCCAGAAAGCTACTCCGAGTATTTAAGGCTCTGTTTTAAGTCAAAACAAACCAGAAAATCTCATTGGAGCCGTCCGGGGCCGACGTTGCAAGAGTTTCATTTCTTCAGGGTGGTCGAGGTCTACCCAACGGGGGTCCAAGAAAAATGTTTTTTTGTAAGGTCTCCAGAAAGCTCATCTGAGTATCTCAGGCTTGTTTTTATGTCAAAAGAAACCAGAAAAACACATTGAGGCAGTCCGGGGCCGACTATGCAAAAGTTTCATTTCTCCAGGGTGGTCGAGGTCCAACCAACGGGGTTCTAAAAAAACGGTTTTTTGCAATGTCTTCACAAAGCTCCTCTGAGTATCTCAGGCTTGTTTTTATGTCAAAACAAAGCAGAAAAACTCATTGGAGCAGTCCGGGGCTTAATTTGCAAAAGTTCCATTTCTCGAGGGTGGATGAGGTCCAGTCCCACGAGGTCCATAAAAATACTTTTTGCAAGGTTTCCAGAAAGCTCCTCTGAGTATCTCTGGCTTGTTTTTATGCCAAAACAAACCAGAAAAACTCATTGGAGCAGTCCGGGGCCGACTTTGCAAAAGTTTTATTTCTCCAGAGTGGTCGAGGTTCACCCAACGGGGGTCCAAGAAAGAAGTTTTTTGCAAAGTCTCCAGAAAGCTCCTCTGAGTAGCTCAGGCTCGTTTATATGTCAAAACAAACTAGAAAAATCATTGGAATCGTCCGAAGCCGAGTTTGAAAAAGTTTGATTTCTCGAGGGTGGTTGAGGTTTATTTAACGGGGGTCCAAGAAAAAGGTTTTTGTCAAGGTCTCCAGAAAACTCCTCTTGTCATCTCAAGCTTGTTTTTATGCCAAAACAAACCAGAAAAACTCATTGGAACCGTCCGGGGCCGACTTTGCTAAAGTTTCATTTCTCGAGGCTGGATGAGGTCCAGCCCCACGCATTGTTGTCGCCGAGTTTTTTTTGCGCCGAGTAGCTATGTTCAGGTCCGATATCGAAGTGTCTGCGGCTACGTTCAGTCTGCGCCGTGCATGGTTAAAATTCGAATAGATCCTTTCAACAATCGTGTAAGCGTAATTGTACTTTTAAATTCAGCTAGCACACTTTCTGCATTATTTATTTCTATTTATTGTTGTTAATGCATAATCGCCCAGGTGTTAAATATTTTGTGGAAATATATCAAAATATTAACATATCAAATAAAATTTTTTTTTCTTATTTAAAAAAGTAATCTGAAATTATAAAAAAATTGACGATAGGTTATTAAAAATCGAGTATTTGTTTTATTTATTTATTTCTTTTATTTAATTTTAATTTTTTAAAAAGCTATAAAAATGAAAAAAAATGTTACTTTTTGTAAAAAAAAAAAAAATTGTATCTACCTTACTTTTTTTCTGCATTATTTTGAATTATTTATTTATCAAACAGTTAATTCAAAAGTATGTACGAGTTAAATGTTTTATAAAGCATTATATTAACATATTAATTTATCAAATGAAATTTCTTTTTTTATTCCTCTGAAAATTTTAAAAAAGTATTTTTTGATTTCATGAAAAATTTAGGATAAATAATTTAGAATCAGTAATTTTGTTTATGTTTTTATAATCAAAAGCATATTTTAAACAATAAACTTTTGTATAGTTAAAATTATTTATTTCATAAAATAAGATAAATGGTATCCCAGCTGAAAAAATCTATATGGAAATCCGTAAGGAAACGGGAACGGGGACCCATAAGGGTTCCCGTAAAGGACCCCATACGGGTTTCCGATACTGATATTTTGTCAGGGTTCCCGTACTGGTTTCCAAACGGTTTTTTTTTCTTTTAATTTTATTTTCACACTATTTTTGAATTTATTTAATATTATTATGAAATATTGATATATTATTTTTTATTAGATTTAATTATTAATAATAAAATTATCGAAGAAAAAAATTTTTTTCAACGGAGATTCGAACCGTTTTTTTTTTTTTTTTTTTAATAGATCTTTATTTGCTCAAAATATAAGGCTTTTTCATAGCAGACGACTTAGATTTATAGTAGTGAACCCAAAACGATATTTTGGAGTTTTATTTAATTTTCAATGAATTTTTTAACTTTTTGTAAAAGTTAGGCTTAAACTCTGTTAATTATTCTATTATTCTGACAAGTTTATTATAATGAAATTTAAGTTGTTTTTTCTTCAGAGCTGATAAAAAAATTCTTGTTGTACACCCTGGGTCATACACCCCGCGTTAAAAGTTATTTACATTTTTTGAACTTTTAAACTTTTCGCATTCATTTTTACCAAGATTATTTAGGTTTTTAAGATTTTTTAGATTGTATTGAAAAATTTTTTTTAACATTAACGCTGTAAAGCCGACAGAATTGGAATTTTTTTTTTAATCGGCAAACAGTAGGTTATGGATTATCGTCTGCTATGAAAAAGCCTTATATATTACAAAAACAGTATTGGCGCAAACATAATATACTTACAAAATAGCCAGAAAAATATAATATTAATAAATGTATAGAGTACGCAGACTCTTTCGCATTTAATTATACGGAGAAAGTGTCAAGTTTATTTCTTAAATTTGATTAATTTTTATTTTATTTTATTAATTAATTATTGCTCAAAAACTGAAAACTAAGAAATTTAAAAAAATATGTTTAAGATCAAAACCCTCTAAAGACTGACTTATTAAGAATCATTAAAATATTTTTAAAACTCTACATTAACAAACTAAAAGTATAGTTTTATAAATAATCAGAGTTGTAAAATTTATTAACTGTGTGTTAAATAATTTTTTATGTAATTATTTATTAGAACATAAGAGAATAAGAATAAAACCATTGAAACATTTTTATTGATTTTTATTATAAATATCCTTTCTAATAAAAAAAAACTTATTTTGTCTAAATTCTAAAATAATCGTTTATGTTAGATAAGTGTGAAAAAATTTCACTTGAAATGTTAAGATGATTTCTAGGACCACTAAAGCTAGGACGGTCTTATCGCATCTAGATAGATGAAGACAAATTTTCTATGAAATAAATATATTTATAAAACATCTTCATTTTTATAAAACCTCTAAATTCTAAGGCAATTTCTGAGACAATAATAATTGTGACGGTCCTATCGCATCTATATAGATGTAGAGAGCTTGAAAATACTTATGACTGTCCTTTCAAAAGATCCTTCAAAAATGAGACCGTCCTATCGCATCCAGAAATTTAAAAACGTTCAAGACAAAACCCTGTCTTCTCAAGACGTCCCAGTTGTTTGTCCCAGGAAGGTCACATTACATACGGCTTGTGTATTTCCTTACCATGGTATTCGTTATACCATGTTTCCTTACATTTCTTTTTGACCTGAAAAAATCAAGATATGCTTGAGTTCAATTCTACTGAAAAAAACATTGTAATAATATACAAAAATTTAAATTAATAAAAAGGCATACTCTAGTTGCAAACAGTTTTAGAATCTTATTTTTTACTCTTCACCACTTCTCTCTCTCTCTCTCTCTCTCTCTCTCTCTCTGTCTTTCTTTTTCTATTTTACGCATTGGTATGTAAGTTTTATCAATGACCTCTCGACCTTTTAATCTTAATTTCCTCACGACTGAGTTGTTGAGAAAATGAAGTTAGTTAAAATCTTTCATTACAAATAGATATATGCAAATAAAAAATTAGCTGAAAATTTTTTTTATTTCATTAAATTGTAACTGTGAGTAGAATTGTATTTGTGTGCAGATTTCAAAACGATTTAGATTTAATGTCTTTCAATTCGTACTATCATTTGAAATAATAGAACAATAGAATAAATATAATTTTGCATCAATATTGCTTTGTACCGTTTAAAAAGTGATTTAAAGTTTTGCAGGGAATTTCATTTTTGATCAGAAAAAAGATTTTTTTTTTTTTAAGGAGTTTTAAATAAAAATAGAAACAAATTTGACAATTTAGGTTTAATGAGAGATGTGATATGTTAAAAACTTAAGACACAAGACGAGATATTTTTTATTTTTTTAAATTTTATTAACAAACTAAAGCCTTATTTATAATTACCTAAAAATAAATAGAAATTTTGGAACAAAATTATAAATATAATTAATGGATTATTGAATCATACATTATAAATAATCAAAGGCATCAACATTAGTGATTAAAATTTTTCAAAGTCCGAACCGAAAAAAGCTATCTTGAAAGTTGTTAAACATTTCAAAAAACTTTAAATTAAATAAAACACACATGAAGTAACATTTTTTCTTACGATGTACATACCCATTATCAAAAAGTCCGAACCAAAAGAAAAGATTTTTAATTTTCATGTTTTTTTTTACGTCCCAATAGGTACATTCTGAATCAAATAAATAATACTTTGCAAGTGTAATTTATTTATTTTTTATTTTTTTTTTTTTAATGAACTCAGGACCGGGAAATTTTTTTATTCCGTTTTGAACAGTCGTAGAAGTTAAGTTTTCCTTACGTTTCAAAACAATCTTAATCAAGTGCACTGTGTATAAAAATAAAATTTTTTCTGTTATAAAACAAAAGATTTATTTTATTTAAAATATATCCTAAATTATGAAATAATTGGTATTTATACTAATATTGGTATTATAAATACATATATTGGTTTTATAAAATAAAGTTTGATATTTTAAAAAATACTAGAAATTACTCAGCGTGCAAGCGCGTACGGACCCTTATTTATTACTTTTGCAAAAGAAATTTTTGTAAAAAAAAAAAAAAATTCTAACTTCATCAGTTTAAAAATTTTTTTCATCTCCTGGAATCAAATTTTTTTTTCTATTATTATGATTTTAATAATAAATGTAGTTCTTAGTGACTTTCTCAATTTTTTCAAACTTAGGTTTAAATATAAACATTTAAATCTGAGACATAAACAGCATTTATTTGGGCCCTTGACAATTCATAAAAACTCGATAGAAAACTAGGAAAAAAAAAAGGTTTAAGAAAGTGCAAATAACAGTAGTTCACAAATCTATTAAAAAACGTGACGCAATTGTAAAATTTGTATCTATTTTCAAGCTTGAATAACTCTAAAAAGAAGCATTTTGTCTTTAACAATAGAAAATAAAAAACTTTTAAACTTTTCTGTAAAATTTGGTTTTGAAAAAATGATACCCTAATTGATATCGCCGTATTTTTTAATCCCTAATCTTTAAATCGAGTAATTTTTTAGTTTCTTCTGTTAAATCAAAATAAAATCATGCCAAAAATTTGTTTTTTCTTTTGTCTCCAAAAACTTTACCGGTATTTTTATACTACTCTAGTCAGAGAACTCATTTGAAACTGAAAAATCACTTAAAGTTTAAGAATGTGATAGTGGAAGTATCCACATACTCTGTAAAAGTTTGCTATCAGGAAAAGGAGGGGTTGCGATTTTGTCGAAATTTGCCCTACGTCAAATCGGCTGAAACTGCAGGATAAGGTCTCTTTTTGGATTCGAAAAAACATCCCGTAATTGTTTTTCGATTATTTCATTAGCGGCGCATGCGCATAAGCATTCGTGTCCCATTTAAAATACATGGGGAACCACAATTTTAGGTAGTTTTTCGTTCATTTCTCGAAAACCAGACTAGATCCATCTCTGAAATTTTAGTATGTTATGAAGACATGAAAAACTCAACTTTGCAGGGTGATTCCAAGAAGGGACAAAGTGGGCCACCCACTTTTTAAAGCCTCCGAGTCTGAAAGACCCGAAATTTTTTTTTTTTTTTTCAAAAATTCATAGCTCGGTCTCTAGTTATTCGATCGGAACCAGGTTTGGCGCTAAATTTTTGTCTTTAGTTAATTTTTTTAGAAAAATATTGTCTTTATTGTTTTAAGAAGTATCACTGCACGTAAATCGTCCATAACCTCAAAATTTTGAAAAAAACGTGATTTTTTGGACTTTTCAATGCCGTTTTAGTTTAAAAGTATAACAAAATATATAATTTCTGGAAGAACTCAAAAAAAATGCATTTTTTCTTTTATAAGGTTTTTATACGATTTATGCGTTTAAAGTCGATTTAATTCACTTTATAGGTAAAAAATCGAGACAGTCCGTTAAAAAACCGTACAAAACTTGGAAATTTGGCGCGTAAGCTCCCATTTTTTTTCACTTAAAGATGCCTTTTTTACTCTAGTTTACGTTGATATATCTCCCTATATTATATAGTTATATCCTGAGGCGCAGTCAATTTTTAATGAAAAATTGCGTTTTTTTACTCCTCAAACTGCTCCTCACTTCCTTTTAGAAGCCGAATTATAAAGAAATTCCTTTTAGTTTTCGAGATACGAAATCCTCCTCATATGCTCCTCTGTTTGTGTTTTATTAGTGTTCACTTGGATTAGTATTGTTCCTCACTGAGGAGCAGTCAAATTATTAGATTTTATCTTATATTTACGTTATTTTTGTCTTACTCCTCATTTAAAAAATTTTCTTTTTATATGCTCCTCATATTATTACATTCAAAATTACATCATTTTGCTAAAATTTTGCTAATTTTTTACCTTGCTCTTCACGAATTTTTCATGAAAATCTATATTTTTATTAATGTTCATGAATTTTAACCTATTTATAATTTTCATATTTTCTATATTTTATAATTTTTTTGTTTAGACATTATTTAATTTAAAAATTAACTTTTCAAAAAATATTTAAATGTTAAAAATTATTTAAATAGTTTCAACTTTACATTTTCAAAATAAACAACCCTTCATTTTTTTATACACATATATATATATATATATACATTATTGGCACTAACCGGACAGTTCATATACACGTTCGGCACTAACCGGACAGTCAGGATAGTGATTGGCCCCATTTTTTCCGAGAATAAATAAAAATGAGTTCCAGGAATTGGGTGATTGGTTATTTAGGAAGGGTTATTTTGGTTGGACCGCACAAACCTAGGAAAAGTTTTTATTGATGGGTCATTTTGGAAAAAAAAATAAAAAAAGATGGGTTATTTTTGTTTTTTTAAATACGTGGGTGGATTGGGCGTAATTTGCGCTTAAAGAGGGTGTATTATTACTTTAGGAATTTTTCATGTGGTAAGTACACTTACAAGGAGAGGTCACACCCTCCGGGTCACCGATCGTGACGAAACTTTGGGAATCGTTTTCTTATACCAAAAGATGAAGAAATCTACCAATCATCCCGTCTAATGGGCCTTTTATACCTAGTTCCTACATAGCTTATATCGTATTTTTAGCTCTTTTTGGGTTTTTTTGCGAATTTTCAAAAAATTCCTGTTCGAAGCCTATTACACTTACAAAATTCTGCAACCCCGCATTCTCTTTATTTTTTCATCTTCTTTTGAGAAAAAATATTTTAAAATCTAATTTTGAAGAAATAGTCCATGTAAAATTAAAGTAATCAAAAGCATTTTTTACTGTTTTTTTGGTTTTATGAACTTAAACTGTATGTCGTCAGCCTTATCAAAATTATGTCTAAAAATATTTTTTTTTAAAAATTCATATAAAAACAAAGAAAATTCGGGATTGCAGAATTCTGTAAGTGCAATAGGCTTTGAGCAGGAATTTTTTGAAAATCAGCTTGTTTTGACTCTTTTAACACTTTTGTGCGACTTTTGTGTTTAATTGTAACAATTTTCAAAAAATTCCTGCTCAAAGCCTATTGCACTTACACAATTCTGCAACCCCGCATTTTCTTTGTTTTTATATGAATTTTTTAGAAAAAATATTTTTAGACATAATTTTGATAAGGCTGACGACTTACAGTTTAAGTTCATAAAACCAAAAAAAACAGTAAAAAAATGCTTTTGATCACCTTAATTTTACATGGACTATTTCTTCAAAAATAGATTTAAAAATATTTTTTCTCAAAAGAAGATGAAAAAATAAAGAAAATGCGGGGTTGAAGAATTTTGTAAGTGTAATAGGCTTCGAACAGGAATTTTTTGAAAATTCGCAAAAAAACCCAAAAAGAGCTAAAAATACGATATAAGCTATGTAGGAACTAGGTATAAAAGGCCCATTAGACGGGATGATTGGTAGATTTCTTCATCTTTTGGTATAAGAAAACGATCCCCAAAGTTTCGTCAAGATCGGTGACCCGGAGAGTGTGACCTCTCCTTGTTAGTGGGCATCATATCTGTTCCTTTTTTTAATTACGCGCCATTCAAACAGGGAACAGATACGATGCCCACTAAGGGTACAGTGGTCACTATTCTGCCGAAGGCCGGAAAAAATTAAAAAATTAAAAGTAAAAAAAATTTAAGCAGAAAAGATAACTTGACTAGGCAAAAAAATTTATGTCATTAATTAATTTTGAAAACAAATTAAATCATTGTATTAATTATTCTGTTTCAAATAATATTACAGTTAAAAACATTTGTTTAAATTTTTATATTAATATTTTATTATTGAATAAACATATATTTTTTAATAAATCTTTATAAATCATATTTAATTGGGGGGTTGGCAAGCGGAGCGAGCATGGGGGGGTATCCCCCTAGTATTTTTATATACTTCTATCTATTTTAATTTATTGTCATCATAACATCACTATAAGAGAAGCTATATATTTTTTAATATAGTACATTATTATTCCATCGAATAAGTTTTATTAAATACAGAAACTCAAGTTGATAAATGTTTTTTTTTTTTTTTTTTTTTTTTTTTTTTAAATAATAAGATTTCAGCAAAGTCAATTTTTGAAAGTTTTAAAAGACAATGTAATTAATTTAACCAAATGGTTGATTTAGCAGAGTCAATTTTTTACACAGCTTTTAAAAACAATTGTAATCAGATTAACCTAACTACTTGTTTCATTTAACTATAAAACTATAGTGTTCTATACTAGTCTATATCAGGGCTTTTTTTGGCTAATATCGTTCTATTGTATTAGTTTTATTGAATACAGAGACTCAGGCTGGTAATTTTTTTTTCCACTCAGTGGTCGATCCAGCAAACATTTTAGGGGGGGGCGTTCTACAAAAAAATTATATATATATATATATACTAGGGGGTACCCCCCTGCTCGCTTCGCTCGCCAACCCCCATAAAAATAATTATAAAATATGGAGTTTTTCGACAGTTCATATTTAACATGTTTTTTGAGTTGAGTTTGTGTATTGAATAAAAGTTCAAACATGTTTAGGTAAAATTGTTAAATATGATTTAAATTGAAAAAAGAAAATTTTATATTATGGTGAGTCTAAAAAAATAATTATAAAAATTAAATAATTAGTTAAAATACTTCAAGTACTTGAAACATGTTAAATATAATATTTTTTAACCGTTTTGAAGTACTCCTTTAAAAAGGGCTTTTAAAATTACGACTCCTCTAGGAAAAGCGCCCTTCAAAGAGGTTAAATATGGAGTTTTTTGACAGTTAAGGTGCTCGTACAGGAGAAGCTCCTATAATTTAAAATCAACTCCTCCGGGAGGAGCCCCTTAAAACATATTGAATATAAGATTTGTTGACGTTTTGAGGTGCTCCTCCGGGAGGAGCTCTGGAAATTACGGCTCCTCCGGGAGGAGCCCCTTAAAACATGTTAAATATAAGATTTTTTGAAGGTTTTGAGGTGCTCCTCCGGGAGGAGCTCTTTAAACTACGGCTCCTCCGGGAGGAGCCCACTTCAAACATAATAAATATAAGGTTTTTTGACGTTTTAAGGGGCTCCTCCGGGAGGAGCTCTGAAAATTACGGCTCCTCCGGGAGGAGCCCCTTAAAATATGTTGAATATAAGGTTTTTTGAAGGTTTTGAGGTGCTCCTCCGGGAGGAGCTTTTAAAATTAAGAGCTCCTCCCGGCCTTCGGCTGAACAGTGACCACTGTACGTACCACATGAAAAATTACTATTGCAATAATACACCCTCTTTAAGCGCAAATCACGCGCGATCCACCCACGTATTCAAAAAAACCAAAATAACCCATCTTTTTTTTATTTTTTTTTCCAAAATAACCCATCAATAAAAAAATTTTCTAGGTTTGCGCGGTTAACCAAAATAACCCATCCCAAATAACCCATCACCCAATTCTTGGAACTCATTTTTATTTATTCTCGGAAAAAATGGGACCGAATACTATCCTGACTGTCCGGATAGTGTCGAAATGTCCGGATAGTGCCGATCGTGTATATAAACTGTCAGCATAGTGACGTTATAATATATTTATGCATATAAACATATTCATACAAGTAATTCTCGAATTAATTGTTACAGGTGGAAAAACGAATCACGATGAAAAGAAACAATTTCTTGCGAATAATCTTAACGATAATTATTTGTAATCAAACTGCACTTGGAGGTAAATTAAATGAGTTTTTTTTTTAAATCTTTTAGAGGTTTTATTGATCTTCATTTTTTGTGTTGTTAGAGTTTAATTATTGTTTTAATCGTGGGCTTATCAAAAGACTCAATAAAATTGCTAGAAACTTTTTTTCTTTTTAATATCTATTATCTCCATATATTGTTATCCAGCTTTTTTGGATCCTCAAAATGGAGTCCGCAATTTCAAAGTTTAAAAAAAACAGGTGTGATAACGGTATAAAAACTCAAAGTTGGTTCCTCAAAATCGAGTCTCCCTCGTAAAAATCGGGTCTTTAAAATATAAACCTCAACATCAAGTCCTCAGAATCGAGTTTTTTCTTTAAAAAAATTTTTTTTTTTTTTCAACACTTTAACTTAGAATTTTTATTGACATTACATACGAAGTATGAAAAAGTGTTTTTATTTTTAAACTGTACTGTCAAGGAGATAATTTGTCCTTTGGGATCTGGATTTTCATGAAACTTTGCACACCGTTTTTATTCATCATTAAAAAAAGCCCTTCAGTGTTCTTTTTTCCGAATGGGCCCTTTTTCATCTACTTCCCATGTAACCCTATATATCATTTTGTTCATGTAGAATTAAGGCTTCTAAAGCCAGTTTTTAGTCTGTTTGGGTTACGATATACATGGACAAAATCATTCAAAAAAATTGATAATAATTTTTTCCAAAAATACTTGAAAAACGAGAAAATGCGAGGTTCCAGGTATTTCTAAATGCAGTACGGTCCAAGTAGAAAATTTTCGAAAATAAGGTCAAAAACAGCTTTTTATTGAAATCAGTCTACTTTTTAACACAGGGGCTATATGGGAAGTAGGTGAAAAAGGGCCCATTCTGGAAAAAGAACACTGAAGGACTATTTTTATGATGAATTAATGCTGTTTGCAAAGTTCCATGAAAATCAAGCTCCCAAAGGACAAATTATTCACGGAGAGAAGATTCAGAGATCCGTTTACGAAATTGGAACATAACCTGCTTGTGTTTAGTTAAGCGCGATCGGGCTTCGAACGAGTTCGCAATCTGATTGCAAACTCGGGCGAGAGGCCCGATGTCGAACTGAGATCGTAAACGAAGCGGCGCCCTCTTGGGGCGACATTCCCAGATTACGTTCGCCTGTTCGATATCGGGCTTCGCGCAGTTCGCAATCTGATTGCAAACTACTTCGAAGCCCGATTGCGCTTAACAAAGACAACCAGGTTAGGTCCCAATTTCGTAAACGGATCTCCGACTCTTCTCTCCGTGTTGCCTTGTAAGTAATTTAATGATTTCAACATTCAAAATATGTTTTCTTCATCCAATGGTCGAAAGTAAGTACATTCCTTCTCGATTTCTCAGTCGAAAGTTCGACATTGCCGTATTGGCAGGTAAACACGTGAGCCCACTATAGCAACGGGATGAAAAAAATCTCGAACTTCCTGCATGCGGCGCGTGAACAGCTGCAATACTATGTCTCATGTGTCTGACGCATCTATCAGAGGCTAGTTCCCAAATCTTGCATAAAATAACTCAAATAGTAATAAAGAGACTGAATAAGGTTTTTTGGTTAATTATTGGAATTTTTTTTACATGAAGTCTCAGATAAAAAAATGTATAAAAAAGTGTAATCAATAATATTAAAAATTTAGAAAATAAATAAAAATTTTTATTGAAATAATAAGCTAAATTTATTTTTGTTTGTTTTTAATCGATCGGTTACAAAATTTCAAAAAAAAAAAACAAAAAACAAAAAAACAAAAAAAAAGTTATTTAAAACATTTTATAGCATAATACTTTGTTTAAAGCCACTTAAATACTGTAAGTAATACTTATTCTTATGAAATCAAATACGATATTTAACATTGTCAAACATAAATTAATTAATTAGTTTCAGAATCATTAGAATAACAATAAAAATTATTGATAATATTTCCGTGAAAAACACAATTTTCATACTTAATACCAGAAGCGTTTTGGGAATTTAATTCAACGTTATTTTTTTTTTCCGATGAATTAGATTGCGTTACTATGGCCTGTTTAACAGGATCACTTGTTGCTTGTGTAACAATACAACTGAAGTGCTACCTGTAGTCATAGTTGCAGCTATCGAGTGAAATTTATTAGACGATGCTCTTACTAAATATTGGGGAAATATTAAACTGCACGAAATAAAAAAGAGATTTGCACGAAATCTAATGGCACAGAAAAATAATACAAAATCACGAAATTTTAAGTTAAAGTCACGAAATTTCTCACGCATGAAATAATAATATGTTTAAACGATATTATTTGAGATATGCAGGAATTTACTTATTAAGAAGAGGCTTCGTCTGTCGGAACGAGGTGAGTCTCCGCCCACGTTTAGTGCTCCTAAATTACTTTAGGTATGAAAGAGAAGGTCAGTTGAACTTTAAATGTCATTGAGTGTACACTTATTAAAAATTTTGAATGGAGTTATTTTATTTTCACGCTCCTTCTGATTCTTCATTGGCAAAAGAAGCTGAAGATCTTGTTCAATCTAGAAAAATTTGGAAAAGATGCGCATTAACTGTTATAGGGCGTTATTTAAACGAGCAGACTCAGGAGTACAACCCACGTAGATCTGCCGAGTTTGTCATACAGCCTCTATAAGCTCTGCCGCAGTCGACTACACGTCGACGAGTTTCCTGCAAAAGGAGAAAATTCCGTCCGCGATTATATATCCCTAAACGGTTTATTAATCGGGGAGGGCGCGACAGCTCGTTGATTTCGGTAGGTGGGCGCGGGCTAGAGGATTCGAGCGCGGGGAACCGGTCAGAAAAATAATTGTTACTAAGAAAGTTAATTTTGAATATTTAATAACAAAAAATTAACTTAAAAACTAATACAAAAATCTATGCTTGACACGGTGATAGTTTATAAACAAATACTCATATGGTTGAGTATTCCAATCAACAACAAAGAGTTATCGGTGCTCTCTAAGTTGATTTGCGCGCGCACACAATAACCTGCTGCTATCGGCAGCTTACGCGCGCGAGAAAAACAAAGTATTTTACAGATGATTTTAATCACTCACACTCTCACACGATAACGATTATGGTCGCTTAACAAACAATAACTCACGAGGACGCCGCAGGTGCACCTGTTACAAGCCGTAAGGCTGAAACTCTAGCCTCCAAGCTAGATACCCAAATCGTAGACTGCCGTGTCTCGATTCCGGCGTACGGTCCAGTGTCGTCGTCTCGTTGTCGCAGGTTAACAAGTTGCCCAAGGATGACAATCCTGTCGAAGACTTGTTTTCGTCGCGACGATAACTGCCGAGCACGCGCGACACAACAAAACTGACCTTTCACTCGTACTTTGTACTTTTTATAATTTCACGAAGCTTCGAATCGGTACGATCTGTACTCGAACGCGTGCGGTGATCAGAATGACTCCTGTCCTCCTTCTCACCGGCCAGATATTCTACCGATTCCCGTGCGTTCCATTCCCACTCGTGCTGCGTTCTAACGGTCGCGCGGCGAACATGAAATTAATTTTATGTCGTCGCGATTAATTAACTCGACCGTTACACAACAAATACACCAAGCGGAAAAAGAATTGAGTACTGATGTATGGCAGGAAAGTATAGAGTGGCCGAATGCCCAGCTGGACTCTACTTATTGTATCATAACACAAGCCAAAGCCTGTCATTGTACGAAACAAGTAGGGTAACTAGGGCTGTTCTGGCCAAACTTGTGTTGGTGAGCTCTGACGTCACACACACACACACACACGCACGCGGCTTTTGGTGCGTGCGTCTCGGGTGGAAGCCTGGGTGGGGGCCTGGGGGGGGGGGCTGGAGGGGGGGTGGCGTGCGGCGGCGGCCGCTGGACCACCACGACAGCCTTGACGCGGTGCGTGCGCTAGACCATGCGATCAAACAAAATTTCGACGCAACGTTACACCTACAATAATCATGGAGCCCATGAAAAACCCATTAGTCAGTATTATGTTTTTTTGCGTCTCCAAAAAAAGTCGTGACTCGACGGAAATTTCAAAACATACAATTATTTCCAATTACACTGCTCCAATAATGCGTTCAACTTGCGTATCAAAAAAAAAAAAAAAAAAAAGTCGAGCCTTTGTAGGTCTGGCAATTTAACGGCATTAGTCTTTGGGCGAGAATAAACAATCGCGGGAATAAATCCTTTTTTTTTTTTTTTTTGCTAAAAAGTTACAGTGACACATTTAAGCTTTCTTACTTTTGCTAAAATACGATAAAATATTTGAAGACTTAGAAGTTTGTGACAGTAGAAAAGTAGTCGCAAGAGAGGTCACTTGTGTGACGTGTCATCCAGTTATATTTTGGAAAAAAGAAAATCAATAAAGTGCGATCCTTCTACATTGTGCCTGATTTTGAGTTTTAAAAAGCAGTCATGGATCAGTTATCAAAACCGTCAACGTCAAATGATGTTAATAAGGAGGAGGAGGAGGAAATCTCGTTCAATTCTGAAGAAAAAAGAATTAGAGGTGAATTTTTCAGCCTCAAACGGCAACGTCAAGATGACGATTGGCGCGCTCGTTGTGAAGAGTGTATAAAACCTATGCGTCTAACTGGACCATGTGACAAAGTTTTGACTGGTAAAATTGAACAATTAGAAGGACTTTTGTGAGAATACAACAATCTGCAACAACAGCATGAAGGCGCTGGTTTAGAAAATGTCCAAAGTATGCATGAAGAACAACCCAATTATCGTTGGAAACAAGTTCGCTCAGCTTTAGACAACAATATCAGAGAATTTAAAATTAAAAATATTCGACACATTGATCCCATCAATTTTTTAACAGATGTTTCTTCCTTATTACTGTCAAAAATTAAGGAAAATGTAAAAGAATTATTGAGTTTGAAAATAAACCTAATATTGGTTGCGGAGTTTGTGCGTGCAGATAAAAAAGACGTGTTTTATTCGACCTCGGATGTTGTGAAAATTTACAAATCAACAAACCTAAAAAAGTGGTTCAATAAAGCAAACAAACAAATTTTAAATAATCTTGAGGACTTTCAAGAATGTGAGGGTGGCTGGGCACTGTCGCGAATTCTCAGACTAGACATTAAAGTTGCAAAGATTAATGACTTGCGTGGTTCTGGATGTTGCATACAACTTCCGGAAAAAATTGTAAAAAAAAAAGCAATTATTAATATTGACAATGCTTCGGATAACGCGTGTTTTGCCTGGGCTGTCACGGCTGCTCTTTACACAAGAAAACAAGGTAAAAATATCCCACACGGTAATCTTACAAGTTCATATCCGCACTACACAGAAATGCTCAATGTCAAAGATTTTAAATTTCCCTTTACTTTGAATCAAATTAAAAAATTTGAAAAAATAAATAATGTTTCTATTAATGTTTATTCGGCATCGAAAAAACTTACTTATACTTATGCGGTGTTGTTGACAAAAAAAAAGAAGATAAAATCAGAGAGACATATAAATCTATTTTTTCAATTTGATGGTAAAAATTCACATTTTTCTTGGATAAAAAATTTTTCAAGACTGGCACACTGTCAAATGAATCGTAAGAGTGGTAAAATGTTTTTTTGCAATAGATGTGTTCACGGATTTTATTCAAAATATAGACTCAAGAAACACGAAAAAATTTGTCTGAAAATTCACAAGGAAGAAGGTGCAATTTTTTTACCATCTAAAAATGATGCAACTCTCAAGTTTAAAAATTTTCACAAGAAATTGGACGTGCCTTTTGTTGTATACGCCGACTTTGAGTGTATGTTGATCGATCGTAAAAACACTGACGAAATTAGTGTTTACGACGACGACGACGACGACGACGACGACGACTATAATTATGATGAAAATTGTATACCTAAAAACACCTTTCAAGAACATAAGGTTCATAGCGCGGCATATTACTTACACTGTACCTATGACAATTCTTTGTCGCGATTTGCATCTTATCAACATCCTACAGATGCAGGAAAATGGCTGATGCTCGAACTTTTACAAATAGCTTTTGACGTAGATCAGGTAAGAAATTTTTTGGATAAAAAAAAAAAAAATCATATCTCAAACTATTTATTTATTTTTAGATTTTAAAAAATGTTCAAGAAATCACTCCAGCCCTCACTGAGGCAGAAAGACAAAAATTACTCGCAGAAACGAAGCAATGTCATATTTGTGAAAAAGACTTTGAGAGTACCGATGAAGATCGTGTCTTGGATCATTGTCATTTGACAGGTGCAGTGCGTGGCTTTGTACATAATCGGTGTAATTTAAACTATAAAATGAGTTTTTTTAATTTGCCCATTTTGTTCCACAATATGTCTGGTTACGATGGACACTTTATTATTCAAGAGATTACAAATTTAGGAATTGAGGGAAGAATAAATGTCATTCCAACCAGCATGGAAAAATATATAGCAATAATGAAAAAAATAAAAGGTACGGAAGTAACCCTTCAATTTATCGATTCTTATAGATTTTTAAATTCAAATCTTAGTAAATTGGCTTCTTATTTAGATGCTAAAGATTTTTATATTCTTAAAAATAATTTTCACGAAGCCGACACTATAGAAAAACTTGAATTGATAAAAAGGAAGGGTGTATTTCCGTACGAATATATAAAAAATTTTGATGTATTGAACGAGCGTTCGCTACCTTCGCACGATAATTTTTATTCAAACTTGAGCAAATCAAACATTAGTTTGGATGAGTATCGTCATGCAAAAAAGGTGTGGGATATATTTGCCATAGAGACTCTAGGCGATTACAGCGATTTGTATTTAAAAACTGATGTGTTGTTACTGGCAAGCGTATTTGAAAATTTTCGAAAAAAAAGTAAAAATATTTATAACCTCGATCCCCTTCATTATTTTTCTCTTCCAGGGTTCGCTTTTGACTCTATGCTAAAATTAACTGGGGTAGAATTAGAGCTTTTAAGAAATACAGATCAAATTTTATTTATAGAAAAGGGAATTAGAGGTGGACTGAGTCAATGTTCAAACCGACATTCAAACGCAAATAATAAATATATGAAAGAGGGGTACGATCCTAATTTAGAAGATGTTTATATCAAATATTACGACAAAAATAATTTATACGGTTGGGGAATGTCACAGCTCTTACCGTGCAAAAATTTCAAGTGGATACCCGAATGGAAATTTCATAAATATTGCAACATTCGAAAATTTTCAGATACAGCCAAAACAGGATATATTTTAGAAGTTGATTTAAAATATCCAGAAAAATTACATCCTACACATAAAGATTTACCATTTTGTCCCGAGCATAGAAATGGAAAATTAATGGCTACGTTGTATGATAAAAAAAATTATGTAATTCATTATAAAAACTTGAAACAATGTGTCGAAGCAGGTTTGATTATAACTAAAATACATAGAATTCTGCGATTTCGACAAAAAGCGTGGTTGAAACTATACATCGACTTAAATAATAACTTGCGCGCAAATTCATCAAATAAATTTGAAGAAAATCTGTACAAATTAATGAATAATGCGGTTTATGGTAAAATGATTGAGAATGTTCGCAAGCGTGTGATCATAAAATTGATTAAAAAATGGAAGGGTCGATATGGTGGGGAAGCTCGCATATCAAATCCTTATTTTAAGCGATTTAAAATATTCAACAAGTCTTTGGTTGGTGTTGAAATGAGAAAAAAATTTACCGTACTCGATAAACCCGTCTACGTAGGTATGGCAATATTAGAACTATCAAAAGTTAGTCTTTACAATTTTCATTATAATTTTATGTTGAAAGAATATGACGTTGATAACTGTAAAATTTTATACACAGATACAGACTCATTCCTTTATGAATTAAAAAATAAAGATATTTATGAAGTTGTAAAAAAGAATGTTATTGAAAAAAAGTTGGAATCGGAATTCGACACAAGTAACTATCCTAAAGATAATGTTTTTGGTACTCCTCTGGAAAATAAAAAAGTCTTAGGTTTGATGAAAGATGAGTGTGCCGGGAGGATAGTTTTATTGTACAGAGGATTGCGCGTAAAAGTTTATTGTCTTGTCATTGAAAAAAGCGATGCTAGAGAAAAAAATGATGTTGTGAAAAAAATAAAAGGAATAATACAGTCTGTTGTTGCAAATGAAATAAAATTCGAAGATTTCGATGATTGTTTAAATAATCAAGAGAAACAAATATTCATTACACAAGGTTTGATTGCCTCAAGTTGTCACCGTCTCTTTTCTATTAACCAAAAAAAAATTGCACTAAATGCCTTTGACGATAAGAGGTGTATGCTGAAAAATTCACACGACACGCTACCTCACGGTTACAAAGGATAAATATAGTAGATTTGCAAAAGTGTTATAAATTCAATGTGTAATGATGATGATGAAAAAAGTTAGATTTAGTGACAATGTTTCAACGCGTGTTATGTGTGTTTATTCATGTGCGAGTATGCAGGCAAGAATCGGTCCGTGGGAACAGATAGCCTGAGACCGAGAGCGTTTTAAACTACGATGTCAAAGGACCGCGCTCATACTCAATCCAATAATTTTTAAAAAAAGAATAAAATATATGGAATATGTATTAAGTCCTTTATTGATTAAACGTCTATGTTAAATTTTTATCTGTAGGATTGGTTTTTGTGAATTAAATGTAATAATAAAACACACTTTGTTTGTCTTTTTATTTTTATTCCTTTAACACAGTGTTACATATAATTTCATTAATAAAAAAAAAAAAATATGAGGTAAGTTTTGGATTGAACAAAAAAAATATTACAAATCTTTTTTATGAATGTAGCTATTGTGACTGTCATCGAATCCTAGCCATTTGACCAGCAGACGATTACCGCGTTGTTCAATCACCTTTTCAACTAAATAAACATTTGGACACGTGGTTTTTTACAACTCTTCGGCGTAGAAGCCTCCTTTCACCGGATGGTCTTTGTAATCTTTTAGGTAGAACATGGGTGGATTACTTCGTCTGACACGAGTAACTGTGAAGACTTCAACCATCCAGTTTGGCGTGTAACCTTTCTCAAATATATGTTTTGTTTTACTCACGCGCACTTTATCCCCAACTTTAAATTTCAGAGGCTTTCTTGATTTTTTTTTACATTTTCTCAATCTTTGCAGGACCTCGTGTGCGTTATCTTCGTTGACGTCCTTTGGCTTCATACCTATACTTCGATGTTTTTGATTGTTGTACTCTTTAACGAGCTTGGGTAAGATATCAAGCCACTCGTAGCTACCTTGCAGGCTGAACTGTTTCCACATCTTCTCCTTAAGAGTTCGATTAAATCGTTCGCATATTGAAGCCTTGAGTCCGCTGTGCGTACATGTTGATCTTGTACTTTTGTATCAACTTTATAAAATCTTCGTTGTAAAATTCTTTTCCCTCATCTACATGGATATTACGTGGAGGTGTAATTGTTTTCAAGATGGATTTCATTGCGTTTGTAACTTCTTTTCCAGACTTTGTTTTTAGCGGAATTGCCCAAGCGCACTTTGAGAATATATTTATTGCGGTGAGTATGTATTTGTAATCGTCATTGTCATCAGCATACGGAATCATCACCACCAAGTCGCATTGCAGTGTGTCGTTTATGCCTCTCATTTCAACTTTTCTTCGAGCATACTTGCGTCGAGCTGGCTTGTGCAACTCTGGGTGTCTGAGTTTAATTTTAAACTAAATAAATAATCCCCCAAGCTATACCAACGAAACCTCGGGCGTCTAAATTTCATTTCTAACTCAATGAATCATCTCTTAAGCACTATACCAACAAAACTCTGGGCGTCCGAGTTTGATTTTTAACTAAATAAATAATCCCCCAAGCACTAAACCCACGAAACTCTGGGTGTGCAAGTTTAATTTTGAACTAATTAAATAATACTCCAAGCCCTGAACCTTGGAAACCCTGGGAATGCAAGTTTAATTTTTGAATAAATAGATGATCCGCCAAGCTCTAAACCCACAAAACCCTGGGCGTACAAGTTTAATTTTGAACTAATTAAATAATACCCTAAGCCCTGAACCTTGAAAACCCTGGGAATGCAAGTTTAAATTTTAAATTAATAAATGATCCGTCAAGCTCTTAACCCACAAAACCCTGGGCGTGCAAGTTTAATTTTGAACTAATTAAATAATACTCCAAGCCCTGAATCTTGGAAACCCTGGGAATGCAAGTTTAATTTTTGAATAAATAGATGATCCGCCAAGCTCTAAACCCACAAAACCCTGGGCGTACAAGTTTAATTTTGAACTAATTAAATAATACCCTAAGCCCTGAACCTTGAAAACCCTGGGAATGCAAGTTTAATTTTTAAATAAATAAATGATCCGTCAAGCTCTTAACCCACAAAACCCTGGGCGTGCAAGTTTAATTTTGAACTAATTAAATAATACTCCAAGCCCCGAACCTTGGAAACCCTGGGAATGCAAGTTTAATTTTTGAATAAATAAATGATCCGCCAAGCTCTAAGCCCACGAAACCCTGGGCTTCCGAGTTCAATTTTTAAATAACTGAATGATCCCCCAAGCTTCAAACCCACAATACCCTGGGCTTCAGAGGTCAATTTTTAAATGAACAAACAATCCCCCAAGCTTTAAACCCACAATGCCCTGGGCTCCTGAGTAAAATTTTTGAATTAACAAATAATCTCTCAAGCTTTAAAAACACGATACCCTAGGATTCCAGATTCAATTTTTGAATAAATAAATATCCCCCAAGCTTCAAACCCACAATGCCCTGGGCTCCTGAGTTAAATTTTTGAATAAATGAACGATCTCGCAAACTTCAAACCCACAATACCCTGGGCTCCTAAATTTAATTTTTAAATACATAAATAATCTGCCAAGCTCTATACCCACGAAACCCTAGGCTTCTGAGTTAAATTTTTAAATAATTAAATGATCCCCCAAGCTTCAAACCCAGAATACCCTGGGCTTCTGAGTTCAATTTTTGAATAAATTAATGTTCCCACAAGCTTCAAATCCACAATGCCCTGGGCTTCCAAGTTCAATTTTTAAATGAACAAACAATCCCCCAAGCTTTAAACCCACAATGCCCTGGGCTCCTGAGTAAAATTTTTGATTAACAAATAATCCCTCAAGCTTTAAAAACACGATACCCTGGGATTCCAGATTCAATTTTTGAATAAATAAATGATCTCACAAGCTCAAACCCACAATACCCTGGGCGCTAGAGTTCAATTCGTCGGTTTAGAGTAAGAACCTGCTATCTCAGCGGGCCAGAGCAAGAACTTGCTATCTTGGCGGGCCAGAGCAAGAACCTACTATCTCAGGGGCCGGAGCAAGAACCTGCTATCTCCGGACTTACAGGCTACTATTTCACGGGCTCATTTAAACAATGGCATCAAAATTTTTTTTCTTTTTGGAAGCGTACCAGAGTAATAATATAAGTGTAGAAGCTACGCTTCAGAAAAGAAAAAATATGTTGATGCCATTTTTTAAATGGACCCGTGAAAGAGTAGCCTTTAACTCCGGGCCCCTGAGATAGCGGGTTCTTGCTCCAGCCCCTGAGATAGTAGGTTCTCGCTCTGGCCCATCGAGATAGCAGGTTCTTGCTCTGGCCCGATGGGATAATAGGTTCTTACTCTAAACCGACGAATTGTGAAATAAACGAACAAACCCCCAAGCTCTAAACTCATGAAACCCTCGGCTCCCAGGGTTTCCAAGGTTCAGGGCTTGGAGTATTATTTAATTAGTTCAAAATTAAACTTGCACACCCAGAGTTTCGTGGGTTTAGTGCTTGGGGGATTATTTATTTAGTTAAAAATCAAACTCGGACGCCCAGAGTTTTGTTGGTATAGTGCTTAAGAGATGATTCATTGAGTTAGAAATGAAATTTAGACGCCCGAGGTTTCGTTGGTATAGCTTGGGGGATTATTTATTTAGTTAAAAATTAAACTCAGACACTCAGAGTTTCGTGGGTTTAGTGATTGGGAGATCATTTGTTTATTAAAAAATAAACTTGCTTTCCCAGGGTTTTCAAGGTTTATTGCTTGGGGGATTATTTATTGAGTTAAAAATGAAACTTTGACGCCCTGGGTTTCTTGGGTTTAGTTCTTGGGAGATCATTTGTAAATTAATAAATTAAACTTGCATTCCTAGGGTTTTCAAGGTTTAGTGCTTGGTGGATTATTCATTTGGTAAAAAATTAAATTCGTTCACACAAACTTTCGTGGGTTTAGTGGTGGGGGGAATCATTCATTAATTTTTTTATTTATTGAAATAATCCGAACGCTCAGGGTTCTTGAGATTGACAGCTTGGGGGAATGGTTAAATATTTATTATTGAAAAAAACTTAAATGAATCAATCGTATAAATTTCGTAATACAAATTTTGTAATAAATTTAGTATTTTTAAAAACATTCGAATGTTCTTTAACCTTAGCACACAGAACCCCTAGCAATCTGAAATAACCTCTTGGTCGAGCTTCTACGGTCTGAAGTAACCGCTATGTACCCATGTCCGCTTTCTCGAATTCATTACTGGTGGGGGCAGCTGATGCCTCAGTTGAGACGCATGCGCGCCCGTATAAGCCTGTCAGCGGCCAAACGTGGGTAGCCAAACGGCTTCCCACTGAGGGCGCTCCATGACCTAGCTCAAAAAGTTAGCCACTTAACTTTTTAAGTCATCACATCGATAATTTGGGACGCTCAGCGGCCGAAACTAAGTTCGTTAATTGTCTCGAATTTAGTTTACATTCTGCACTCGAGGGTCGCTATCTGGCCGAAATTTTTTTCCGTGATATGTAAAAGTATGTTATTGTTGCACTTAAAAAGTGTTTGAGTTGTGTGCAATTTGCATGTGTTTTCCCATGTATGTGCTATAATTGAAAAATTGTTAACTTTACGTATGTTGAAGGTGATTCAACATAATATGATCATCTTTTAGAAGAGAAATTATTTTTAAATAATATTAAGTAATTCGGCCTCAAGTCGTCCGTAATAAATTTTTTGATTTCACTTCTTTCATTAATTCATTTTCAAAAAAAGATTATTATATTTAGCGTATAACTTTTTATTTAGACTCCTTTTAAAAAAACCAATCGCCGTAAATATTACTTTTTTAAAAGTATTTTTTAAAGATCATTGGTATTGGTATTGGTATTTGTGGGAGGGGTACGCGGTCCCTACCCGGGAACATGCGACCCCAGCACTCAGGTATACACCCATTGTGCTGATTTCCCTGCCTTACTCAATCCCTGTTCAAGGCCCCTTCGATGTGGCCTATTGCCGTCGTGATTGCCGAAACACTTGCCTCCCTTAGATCCAATGGATCTATAATGGGTCCGCCAAGCCTTCTGGTCCGGAGTGTGGCCCAAGCGGGACATTCACAAAGAAGATGTCCCGTCGTTTCGGCCGATTCTCCGCACCACCTGCAGTTTGAGACATCGCTGAGTCCTATCCTTGATAGGTGATGTCTCACCATCCAGTGGCCCGTAAGCCAGCCGATGATCATCCTGAGTTTTGTTCTGCTAGTCCTTCTCAGGTCTCGCAGCCATGTTTCAGGTGGCTTGTCACCGATGAGGCTCTTTGCCTGCCTCAGCCCCTGGTGATCATTCCATCTTCGGTCAGCTACACCTGTCATCCAGCGTTCCATGGCTTCTTGCATTGAGCAATCGGGCATTCCAACGTTGCATTGGTCCGCCCTGATGCTCAAGGCGCCCCGGTTCGCCAGCCTGTCTGCCTTTTCGTTGCCCAGGATCATCGAGTGTCCTGGCACCCATAATAGGGTGACACAGTGGTTCAACGCCATGTTGGTCAGTGCCTCTTTGCAGAGAGCCACTTCCCTCGAGCTTGTGGCCCAGCCCTTGAGAGCCAAAAGCGCCGCTTTGGGCCCGCCGCCACATCCAGATCGTCGGCCCTAACGAGAATGAAGATCATACTTAGCGTAAAATTTTTTATTTAGATTCCTTTTTAAAAAACCAATCGCCGTAAATATTACTTTTTTAAAAGTATTTTTTAAAGATTTTATTGCGTAAATTCGGTAAATATTTAAATGTATTTCCTTTTTGTCCACAAGTTCAAAAAACCAAACTCCATAAATAAATCATTAATATTATTGAAATATGCCTTAATAAATTATTTCACGAACTTGACAAATTTTAAATAATTTAACAATAACTAAGATATATCCAATTATTCTGATGTAAAACTACGACATAAACCAGAACCTATAAAAGTCCAAGGGAAATCAATTTTATATGTAAAAAAAAAAAAAAATTCAATTTAGTATTTACCTATTTTTTAAATGTACATTGCATAACTTTATTTTAATGTAAATTTACATTGAAATGTAGCAAATACTCATTTGTAACCTTAAAATGATTTAAAAAAAGATAAAAATTTTCAATGATTGGTTCATGTTAACTTAGATATATCTAGTTCTTCTGTTTAAAATTACTTTTATATAATTTTATCATTATCCAGAACCCATAAAAATCATAGACATAATTTATTGTTATGAACTACTTTTGAATTCGTTTTGCATACATAATAGATGGACAAACTAAATCCACTTTAAAAATATTACACTCATTACTTAGGTACACTGTTATTACACAATTATCAACGATACGATCTAAAACTTAATCACTAATGATAATTTATACACGATTCTCCGACCAAGGAGTACACGTCCGGCTTAAGAGATATCCTAATTACGACTGCCAACGCTGCTGCAGTCTTGCCCGGGCGTTGCCTCGCTGGCAAGAATGCAGCGCGTGCATTTTTCTTTTGTGTCATCAACCCATTTCACTTACATTTATAATGCTGTATGTGCATTATAAATATAAGTAGAATATGTCACATAACATGCGGCATGAAAAATAATCACTTAACGAATAATTGTAAATTTAGAGACTTTAATTGAAATTATTGTCAAAAAACAGGTCATGTAGAAAAAGTTTGCATTTAAAAACACGGTAAAAATAATATCTTTAAAAATCACGATAGTAACGCGAAACGCATCGCGACCAAGCAATGTCATCGCGTGCAGCCCGACGAGTTAGAGTCAAATAACGAAAACGAAAAAAACGACGAATTCTATTCAATCTTAGAAACTGATGGCAAAATTATTAATAAAATAGATGTTAAACTTCAGTTCGCGGATGTATTAATTAACGATACAAAAATTAAAATAGACATCGATACCGGATCATACGTCACAGCTATTTCGGAAAGCGATAAACAAAAATATTTTCCATACAAAAAATTAATCGAAAATGATCTTATACTTACTTGTTACTATTTAATCCTATCGGGAAATTAAACGTTAAAGTAAATTTCGTACAATTGAAAAGTACTTAGATTTGTATATTATAAAAGGTACGGGACCTTTACTTGTGGCAAGACAATGGTTAAAAGTGTTTAACCTTTGGCCTTTAAAATTAATTCCCAATAGTCAAATTAAAAACATATTCAAGATAGAAAGCGATAAAACAAAACTAAAATGTTAAAACAATTTCCTATACTATTTTCAAACATGCAAGGGTGTTATAAGGGTAGAAAAGTACACTTAGTTTTTAAAGAAAATGTAAGACCGATACAATTGAAACCACATCACGCGCCATTCGTGTTAATGCCAAAAATTTCGAACGAGATACAAAGATTGATAAGATTAAGAAATTTAGAGCCAGTAGAGTGTATGAATGGGCAACACCCATCATACCGGCACTAAAGAAAAACGGAAAAGTTAGAATTTGTAGTAATTCTAAACTTACGGTAAATCCTAAATGAATTGTAAAAAGACATCCGATTCCTTTGAAAGAGAAAACTTTTAACACACTGTTGAAATATAGTTAAATATTATAATATTAGAATTGTGTCACTGTCATTGTGAAATGTAAAGTCAGAAGTTTATATTCGCGAACCACAAGGTTTCGAGACGGGAAAAGATAGAGCATGCAAACTGAAAAAGGCACTTTATGGTCTTAGAGAAAGTTCTAGAGTTTGGTACGATTGTTTTAATGATTATGTTGAAAGACTGAATTTTACTAGAAGTAATTATGATCAATGCTTATATGTAAACAAAACAGGGAAAGATCCTATATACATATTAGTTTTTGTTGACGATTTGTTAATATGTTGTAAAAATAAATCTAAAATTGAGGATATTAAATCGAAACTGATGAATAAATTTATTATGAAAGACAGGGGTGAAATCAGTAATTATATAGAGGCGTTCTTCGTGAGATCGAAAGCGATCTGACGTGACATCTCCGATCTTGATGAAAATTAGCATAAAGTTAGTGTTTGGCATATACATGAACGTGGTAAAATGATTTTTCATAAATCCGCTTATTTTCAAAATGGCGGCCATTTGAAAATTTGGCAAAGAAAAAAAAGCTTGTTTTTTGAAATCTCATAACTTCTCGGGGTTTTAATCGATTTTGATGAAATTTGGTGGGTGATCGGAAAAAAACCTAAAGTTTCTGAAAAAATTATAAAAAAAAAAATTCCCATTATGTATGCTAAAAAAAAGGAATTTTTTTTTTTCAGCCAAAATTTGACCCCCGGGCACCCTTTTTATTTTTTTTTAAATATTTTTAATTAAAAGTAAATTTAATTAAAAAAATTTTAAGACCTTCCAAATGATGGTATGTCTTTTAGTTTCTGAGATATAATTTTTTGAAGTTGAGGTTACCGAGAATGGAGCTCGCGCGCGCTGCTGCTGCCAAGAGCACCATACTCGGTTTCGTGTTTTGTTTATATTTATTTCTTCTTTATTATGCAACCGATAGGGGGCCTTTACTAAAATAGGTGATGATAAACAAAACCTTGCGATTAACCTTGAGTACTAAAACGTTTCAGCGTGCAAATCTTTGAATTTTAAGTTTAACAGTGAATTTTTCAGTTTTTGAAATGAGTTCGCAAGCTCGTAATAAAAGTCGTACGTGCTGTAGTAACCCTTTTAACATGAATAATCATAAAAAATATGGCGTTACTCTTCGATTGGTTAAAAATGGTGCGAACAATATTTTAGTTTGTAATACTTGTAGAATATATCTCACGAACGGCAAGCGTGGTGCTTCTTTAAGTGTTTCAAGTTTGACGAACTTACCAAACCCTGACGACAATAGCGAAAATTTAGAAATGCAAACGACTCAGTATGATTTAGAAAACGAAAATGAAGTTGCTGAACCAGTCACGGATGATGAGCTTTTTGAAAAAGAAATGGTGTCTGAAACTTTAATTTTAGAAATAAATAAGATTCTTGAGCTTTTAAAAGTTACTCCAATTTGCGCAAATGATCGTAAAACAAAAAAAAATCAACTGTCTAAAGTGCGTGAAATTCAAAATGCATTAAACGAAAAATTGAAAGAAATTTTTGAATTTCAAACTGATGATCCACAAGATTTACAATCACTTGTTAATGAAATCGAATCTAAAATTAGTCAAACAAATAAATCATCAGAAAAAATTAAATATTTGACTATGGCACCAATTACTTGGAGTCCTTCTGAGTTAAAATCACGCTTCTCAGTAAGCTATCACATGGCGGTAAAAGCAAAAAAATTACATGAAGAAGAGGGCATTGGTACCACTTCAAATCCGAGACCCGGTAAAAAGCTCGACACTGCTACTGATAATTTGATAAAGCAATTTTATTATAATGATGACTACAGCCGTATGATGCCTGGTCAGAAAGACTATGTGTCGGTAAAAAAAGATGGAGTTCGAGTGCACTTGCAGAAGCGTTTATTATTAGGAAATTTGAAAGAACTGTGTTATGCTTTTAAACAAAATAACTCTGATATTAAAATAAGTTTTTCTAAATTTGCTGAACTTTGACCATCGGAATGTATTTTAGCTGGAGGCAAAGGCACTCATTCTGTTTGCGTTTGCAAAATTCACCAAAATGTGAAACTTATGATTGCTGGAGCTCAGTTCAAAGAATTAACAAAAAACGATGATGAAATCTCTTTTTTACAAGATTATAAATCAATTCTTCCAAAAATTGTATGCAATCCTGCCACTCTTTCTTGTTACTCAAATGAGTGTTCAAATTGCCCCGGAGTAACTTGTATAAAAAATGTTTTAAGGGACTTATTTGATAAAAATTTTATTGACACTGTGACCTACAAAAAGTGGACGTCAACAGACCGTTCTAATTTAGAAACGCAAATAGATAGTATTGATGAATTTATTGAAAAATTTTGTGTTGAATTATTAAAACTTTTACTACACGACTTCGTTGCAAAGTCACAAAGCCAATACTTGGGTGAACTTAAAGCGAATTTGGAACCAGGAGAATTCTTAGTACTTGGTGATTTTGCGGAAAACTTTACATTTGTTATTCAAGATGCGATCCAAAGTTATCATTGGAATAATGCTCAAGCAACGCTTCATCCCATAGTGGTTTATTATAAAAAAGATGACCAGTTACTTCACGAATCATACGTCGTGATTTTTGATTGCTTGCAACATGATTCTATCACTGTAAATTTATTTATAAAAAAGTTTATTGAACAGCTCAAGTTAAAACATACACTCATTAACAAAATTAAATATTTTAGTGATGGAGCGGGTTCACAGTATAAGAACAAATCAAATTCCATTAATCTTACTCATCATTATAAAGACTTCAAAATTAAAGCTGAGTGGCATTTTTTTGCAACTTCACATGGCAAAAGTCCATGTGACGGAATCGGTGGTACAGTTAAAAGATCAGCTATCAAAGCTAGCCTACAACGTCCTGTTGGTGATCAGTTAACTACTCCGTTATCTCTTTACGAATGGGCCAAAGAAGCGCTACCTTATATGACTTTTATCTATGGTACTGAAGCCGAGTATGAAAATCACACAAAATATTTGAAACCACGTTTTGATAAAGCCAAACCTTTGCCTGGATCAAGAAGTTTCCACTGCTTTATTCCTATGAATGAAACGAGAATTTCTTGTAAATCTGTTTCAATCTCAGATCAATCTCAAGAATTTGAAATTCAGAAAAAAAAGAAAAAAAAGGTGACCCCTCGATTGAAAACAAAAGCTTTTAATGGAAAACGAGGGCGAAAATCCGCCGCGTCTCAAAAAACCGCAGCAGGCAACGGAAAAAAACGATCAAGACGCACTCAACCCTAATTTTATTTAACATGTGAAGCCATTTTTGTATTATAAATGTTGATGGAAGCCTGACGAATGAACTCTGTAAACAAAATTTGACATAAATTATAAAAAACTTACTTTAGCAACAGATTTTTCATTTCGCTTTGTATAAAAACTGCAGAAACTAAAAATGTTCAAAATACTGTAAATTTGAACATTTTAATTAACAAAGTCGTATATTTAAACAATTTTAAAACACAAAAATTAATATTTTTTGAGATACAATGGTTAAACTCTATGCCGGAAAGGCTTTAGTAGTATGGTGCTCTTGGCAGCAGCAGCGCGCGCGAGCTCCATTCTCGGTAACCTCAACTTCAAAAAATTATATCTCAGAAACTAAAAGACATACCATCATTTGGAAGGTCTTAAAATTTTTTTAATTAAATTTACTTTTAATTAAAAATATTTAAAAAAAAATAAAAAGGGTGCCCGGGGGTCAAATTTTGGCTGAAAAAAAAAATTCCTTTTTTTTAGCATACATAATGGGAATTTTTTTTTTTTATAATTTTTTCAGAAACTTTAGGTTTTTTTCCGATCACCCACCAAATTTCATCAAAATCGATTAAAACCCCGAGAAGTTATGAGATTTCAAAAAACAAGCTTTTTTTTCTTTGCCAAATTTTCAAATGGCCGCCATTTTGAAAATAAGCGGATTTATGAAAAATCATTTTACCACGTTCATGTATATGCCAAACACTAACTTTATGCTAATTTTCATCAAGATCGGAGATGTCACGTCAGATCGCTTTCGATCTCACGAAGAACGCCTCACTATTCAACAATGCTACTCAGCAGATTACTAAGATGGGCTTTTTTTTATCGGAGTACACATACACAATAGAAGTAGTAAAATCTAAAGCAAACCGAAACTGTGATGCGCTATCACGTTTACCGGTCAAAAGCGATACACCCGTCTTTCCGTCTGAGTACACAAACATTAATTACAGATAAAATGGGTGAAGCACAATTGATCTCAAACAAGTAGCTAAAGAAACAGCAAACGACAGAACGCTAAAGAATATAATGTCATACACACAAAACAAAAGGCCGAAAATTGATGAATTAACACAATAGAAAAGAATTTCCACACAAAACGAAACGAGTTAGACAAAGAAGGAAAATGCTTAACATGGGGTCATAGATTAGTTATTCCAGAAACACTTAAAGCACAAATACTACGCGACTAACACATTTCACACATGGGTATAGTTAAAATGAAACAAACGGCAAGAAATTATTTTTGGTGTCCTGGTATAGATTTAGATATAGAAGCATCAGCTAGCACATGTAAAATTTGCTTAGAATCAAGACCAGATCCAGGGAAAGTAGAGCTTTCACCGTGGCAATGGCCAAGTACACCAGGGTCTAGGATATACATAGATTTCTTAGGACCTTTTCACGGTTGTATGTTTTTAGCGATTGTAGACGCACACTCAAAATGGCCAGAAATAATTAACATGCGAAAAGACACAACAACAAAAACTTGATTAAGCTCATAGACTTAATTTTTAGCAGATTCGGAATATACAAAAGCTGTTATTATAGCTGCAATTTGAATACTGTCCAAAATGTTGGAGTACTTCTTCCACTTTGGTTAATGCACGAAGAGACTATAGTCAATCACTGACCTGACAAAGCTTTTGTAGAGATTGAGAAGTGTACCATGCTGAGCACCCCACCAAGTTGTGAATAAGACCTTCATTACATTGAGAATAGATCTGGCTTTCTTGGTAACTTTTTTGACGTGCAGTTTGAATTTGAGCTGAGGATCAAAGATTATAGCAAGAAACCAGGCTTCAGTAGTGGATTTGATTAAAGATCCACAGACTTATCCACTTACTGAAGTGTAAAATTTTCGTCTTCTAAACATTGAGTTCAAGCCCAAGTTTCTTCAAATTTGATTTATAATTGTTGGAATCGGGACAAATTTATGTAGGTGAAATGTATGATGAAATGCTGACAGCAGAGACAGCAAATTCCTCCTGTCATCGAATGTGTGCTAATGCTTAATTGCATTTTTATACAATGTATTTATAAAGGCAAAAAGTGTAATATTCGTTAAGTGTAATAGTCGTCATAATGTCGGCCCGGTTAAAACAAAATAATTAGCATGGTAGCAAGAGCGCGTAGTTTTTGAAAACTGAAAAGTGACTATTTTAAAGTGTTTTAAAGTGAAACTGAGATACCTTGTTAGTTTGAACATGAAGAGGCTTGGAAAGAATTTTAAATGAACCTTTTAGAAAAAGAAAATCAGTGCTTGAACGAACTAAGCTTGGCAGGTATAAAATTAGTGCCAAAGAAAGATTTAATAAGAACTTTATGTAAATTGCCACCCAGAAAAATTTTGGAATATTTTATTACAGATGAACTAAAAAGACTTTGCAAAGGCACAAAGAGAGAAGATACTGTAGCGACAAAGTCAAGAGGTGAAATAATAGATATTCTGCTACGATATAAAAAAATTCTTGGCCCTGGTGTTTTCTATGTGGTTTATGCGGACGATCTGCAGATTTACGTATGAGGCCGACTTAAGGACATACATGCCACTCTCGAAAGACTGAGCCGGGGTGCTGAACGCGTCGCTGACTGGGCCGCTACCAATCAGCTGGTACTGAATGCTGGTAAGACTAAGGCTATGATTTTTGGGACTCCGTCCTATGTCAATGACTTTAATAGACTTGGTATTTATGACCTGCAGTTTGGTGGGTGTACTGTTCCATTTGTCCCCTCTGCGCGTAGTTTGGGGGTGGTGCTGGACTCTAAGCTGAACTGGAAGGACCATCTTAGGTATGTTTGTCGCAGAGCTAACTCTCTTTTGTAAATGACAGCATGGGTGATCAGGTGAAGAACTCTTTTCTTGAGCATTTAACATAAAATAGATTGGATATTAGACATTGGTTGCTCAGACCACATTATTAATGATGAATTCTATTTTTGTGAATCTATGGTTTTGAAAAAACCAATTAATGTCAAGATTGGTGACGATAGAATTTTGAAAGGCCCGAAATTTGGTAAAATTTTAACTTATTTTGAAGTGAACGGGATTAAACATAAAACAAAAATGTACAATGTATTTTATGTAGCTGAGATAGATAAAAATTTGTTGAGTTTTGCAAGAATTACGAATGAAAATAAAATAATGTCTGTCTGAAATACGTCGAAAATATATAATAGTAAGAATACTTTAATTGCAGTAGCTTGCAAAGAAAATGTGCTCTATAAAATAAGTAGTTATTTTGATGTGAGAGTGCGTCGGAGAAAATTAACAAAAACATGGGACAGAAAGAAAAGTTTCACAGAATTTTCGGTCACATAAATTTTAAATATTTGGAGGAAATGTGTAAGAATAGATTGGTCCATGGGTTACCAGAAAAATGAGAGTCAGTAAATTTGAAGTGTAGGACTTGCACACAGAATAAAATTCATTATTTATCTTTCGAAAATAATAGAAGTAGAGCCACCGAGATTTTAGAGTTGGTACATACAGATTTTAATGGGCCGCATAATACAATGGGTTATGATGATCCAAAATATTTTTTAACCTTCATTGATGACTATATTAAATGTGCATTGATTCACACAATTAAATTAAAGTCGGATGTTTTTTATTGTTTCGTGGATTATATTAATAAAGTCGAAAATCCAACCAGGAGAAAGATTAAAAAATTAAGATGTGATAACGGGAGAGAGTATATTTATCGGGGTATTTTCACATTAGTGAGGGAGAGAGAAATTCTGATAGAACCTTTTCCTCCATACGTGCATGAATCAAATGGGACCGCAGAAAGATACAATCGGTCAATTATGGATTCTGCCAGGTGTTTGCTTTTTGAGGCGAATGTAAATCGTAGATACTGGCCAGAGGTAGTTAAAGCCGCAGCTTACTTAAAAAATAGAATAATTGCAAACATGATTGAAAATAAAACTCTATTTGATTTTATTTAGAAAGAAGCCAAGTTTGAAAAATTTACGTTTATATGGAAGTAAAGTTTTTGTGAGGGTGTCTGAGATAATAAGTGGGATAGAAAGGCTGATTTAGGAATTTTACTTGGTTACAACCACGTTGGATACAGAGTTTGGTTAAATGGTAAATAGTTAAAGCCAGACATGTGGGCATCATTGAAAATGATGAAAATTTGATTGGTTTTAGAGGCTATGACAATGATGGTAGCAATGATGAAAATTTGCAAAATGAAAATCAAAACTCTGAATCAAACGAGGGTAGGGAGAAAATAGAGTCGGGTGAAAATATAGACAACTAAGATAGCGTTGAGGTAATGGAAAATATTTCACAAAGGCCACAGAGAGTAAGACGGCAGCCAGATTGGTATGGAGTAAATGTAAACTCAAAATATATCTATGTAAATATTGTAAGTGCTGATAATCCCTCAAATTATGAGGAAGCGATGAGTGGTATCAAGAACGATTTGTGGTTGCAGGTTATGAATAAAGAAATAAATTGTTCGAATAAAAATAGAACTTGGAAACTAGTAGAAATGCCGAAAAAAAAGTTGTTGGATTTAAAATGGATTTTTACAAAAAAACCTGTCAAAAGAAAAAAATCACGACTTGTTGTTTGAGGTTTCAACAAGCTGAAGTGCTTGCGGATTTGTATTCTCTCGTTGCTAGAATACAGACTTTAAAATTTTTGTCAGCTGATTGTTGCCAAAATGGCTCAAAAATAAATCAGATGAACGTAGAGACAGCTTTTTTAAATGGTCCTGTAAAATAAAAGTATTTGTAAAGCAACCAATGGGTTATCAAGACGGGTCAAATAGAGTTTACAAATTAATTAATTATACGGGTTGAAAGAGAACCCGAGAGCTTGGTATGAGTGTATTGATGAATTTATGAAAGAATTGAAATTCGAGACAAGTGGGAACGATTACTGTTTATACGTGAACTTTGAAAATGATGATACAGTATATTTAATACTATTTGTTGATGCCTTATTAATTAGTGGCAAAAGTAAGGAAAGAATTGAGAAAATTAAAAATCAATTGTCATTTAAATTTTCTATGAAAGATATGGGCGAAGTAAACACTTATTTGGGGATAAATATTAAGTATCAGAGTGATTATATAAATTAACTATCGAGAAAATATAATTATTTGGGTGCGAAACTTTACTGTAAACCTATGAAACAAAACTCATGTGGAGCCTTCACAGCCAGCATCAAATGATCTGAAGTATAAAAATTTGATTGGAGCTTTGTTATACCTAACTATGGGGACCCGATTAGATGTGTGTTAAAGTGTAAATAATTTGAGTAGATTTCAGAATAGTTATGATGAATCTCATTATAAATACGCGTTGACAATTTTGAAATACGTATTTTTGAAAAAAGATCTTAAATTGACGTACGAAAGAAATTTGACCGCTGACGTGTTAGATTGCTTTGTTGATGCTGACTGGACTGGCGATAAAGTTGATCAAAAATCAACTACAGGCTATGTAGTGAGAGTTTTTGAAAATGTTATTTACTGGAAATCGCGTAAGCAAGGCAATGTGACGAAGTCGTCAACAGCTGCTGAATATGTTGCATTATCTGATGCAGTTAGTGAAGTGGAAGTGATTTAAGGTTGAAGATTGACAAACCTGTCAAAATGTATGAAGATAATATCAGGTGCGATTGCGATAGCAAAATTTGGTAATTTGACAAAAAACTCTAAATACATCGAAGTGCATTATCATTTTGTGAACGAATGCTATATGCAAGGTATTGAAAACACTGTAAAAGTTGAGTCTGAGAATAATCTTGCGGATATTTTTTCAAAAGCACTTGGTCGAAATAAGTTTGAAAAATTTAGGCATGCATTCAAGATCGTTAAAAAATGTAGGTTTGTAAATCATAAATTTGAGGAGGTGTGTTGGAATTCGGACAAATTTATTTAAGTGAAATGTATGATGAAATGCTGACAGGAGAGACAGCAAATTCCTCCTGTCATCGAATGTGTGCTAATGCTTAATTGCATTTTTATACAATGCATTTATACAGGTGAAAAGTGTAATATTCGTTAAGTGTAATAGTCGTCATAATGTCGGTCCGGTTAAAACAAAATAATTGACATAATTATCGTCACATTCATAATCAGCACCATAGAGAATGTAAAGATTAATCATTTAAATATGTTTTTTTACCTATTTAGTTACTTTGCTACTTATGTTAGCAACTTTTTGGGGGGTTCCCTAGGCTTCTCCTGCATTGAAATGCGAATGCATAATAAATCGATTCACAAAATGAACTCTTTTTTTTCTAGAAACCATGAAAGATCCAACTATTTGTGGACACGTTAAATGTCCAGGTAAGTTATAGTAATTTAAAGATTTCAAGTTTAATTTTTGAATATTTGGGAGATTCCAAAGAACAAAATTTTCTTTAAATGTATAAAAAAGGGATTCATAAAAAATAAAAATAAGGCTACGCAAGGGGCGAAAGAGGTTTAAGTTAGGCTTTATATATATTTTTTACTTTATGTTTATAATATTTAAATCAAAAGAAAAAAAAAAAATTCAAGTCATACTTTTCTTTAACCAGTTTTAAAAATAACAATAAGATTGTACAAAAAAAATTGATTTTTTATAATTTTAAAATCTTCATTCTGCTTAAAATAAATGAAAGTCTTTGAAAAATTCAGAATAATTTGAGCAAATCCAAAATTTTGTTGGGAGTAAAAAGAAAAATATGCACTGCACACGTAAAAAAAATTTGGGGGATCAACCGGTGTTTAAAAGTGGGTTAAGAACATGCAATAGACCGAACGAATCCACGCATTTTTTGAATTTGAATTTGTTTTTTTTCAACTGAAGTTTTCGTACTTTCACTTTAATTTACTTATCATTAGTTAGGAAATTATTTTATTTACTAGTTAGACAAAATGAGTCTGCAGGAACTGTTTGAAGAGCAACAAGCTGTGCAAGTTAAAATTGCAAATCTGTTTAGCAATTATTTGAAAAAAGTAGAAAATACTCCTAATAAAGGATACGTAGAAATTTATTTACAGAGGCTGGAGCATGAATGGAAAAATAGTCAAGAAATCCATAACGATATCATGAAATTAGATAAGTTAGATAAAACCCATTCCTATTTCACCTCTAAATTATATTCTGCCTGTGAAGATAATTATTGGGATGTAAAGGCTGAATTTTTAGGCCACATAGATCAGTTCGCTGTTGATAAGAGAGCAGCTGTACGTGAAGCCCAATTAACCCTGCAGCGTGACCAAACGATTGAGATGATGAATAATTCTTATCAACAACCTAATAGGTCTGTCTCTTTAGCCAAACTTAATGTTCCCAATTTTAACGGCAATTATGACCAGTGGGAAAATTTCCTTGATATTTTCCAATCACTCGTCCATGAATATTAGGATATACCAAAAATTGCTAAATTTCAGTATTTGAAACCATATGTATTTGGTGATACTCTTAGGGAACGTTCATAAACCACGTGGTCATTTTTTCGAAGATTTTGAAGGGCCCTCCCTCCCACGAAGATCAACGTAGTATTTGTATCAAATTTTCGACCCCCCCCCCCTAAAATCACGTGGTTTTTTTACGATTTCAAATTGTAAATATGTATACTATTAGTTTTTTAAAAACATTATTTTTTAAGTTATAATTTAATGATTTAATACCAGGGGTGCAACAACTCCTTTCAGCTAGGGAGTGTCCTATAACCCCCCCCCCCCGCCCCCAATAAATCTGACGTCTAAAAAAAAAAACAAAAAAAACGTTGAGTTCAATAAATAGACTGGTTAATTAACCCCCAAGCTCTAAACTCCCAAAACACTGAGCGTAGAGTTCAATGAATAATCTGATCAGCTGTCCCCCAAGCCTTGAACCCCCAAAACCCTGGACGTAGAGTTCAATGAATTATCTGATCAGCTATCCCCCAAGCTCTAAACCCCCAAAACCCTGGGCGTAAAGTTCAATAAATAAACCGATCAGCTATCCCCCAAGCTCTAAACCCCGAAAACTCTGGGCGCCCGAGTTCAACAAAAAAACTGATCAGATTATTTATTTCGTTAATTGAAATGCACTCATATTTTTGGAATGATTTAACTCGGGCACCCAGGGTTTTGAGGGTCTAGAGCTTGGGGGATAGCCGATCTATTTTCTTGTTGAACTCGGGCACTCAGGGTCTTGAAGGTTTAGAGCTTGGGGGATAGCTAGCCAGTTTTTTTGTTGATCTCGGGCGCCCAGAGTTTTGGGGGTTCAAGGCTTGGGAGATAGCTGATCACAAAACAGCTGCAGACTGCAGAGAACCATGAGCTACAGAAGCTGCCTACATGCGGTAATAATGAAGCTCGTACGGGACAGTCAAAACAAAACTTTGACGAATTTTTACTTGCACACAGCCACGCAGGCGCAAATCAGATGGCAGGCATGGATTCGGTTTTAACGTTCAACAGTTAAATATTATTAATCGAAACATCGATTCATGCACTTTAAAAACCACGTGCCTTTCTGAATAAACAGCCCTACCCCCCACGTAACCTTTCGTAGCCTTTTAATTCCCCCCCCCCCCCTGTTTGGTCCACGTGGTTTGTGAACGTTCCCTTACTGAAATTAAGCACAACACCTTAACTGAGGCTAAATATAGTCTAGTACAGTTACTGCCAAAAAATTAAAAAATTGGAAAAAAAGTAATCAGTAAACCAACTGTGGGATTTGGTAATACAAATGATACTGATTACTAGAAAAATTTTTTATTTTGAAATGTATGTGAAATTAAAAATTAGGGGTGTGTTTTAGGGGTGAAAAACGGTTTTAAGCGTTTTCCGAAAAAACTACGCATCCTACCAAAAAAGTTCAACTGTAAAAATTGTAGGTAATAAAAAAATCTACAATTTTTATCTGATCAATTTTTCACATAACCTAAAAAATCACCACGAAAAATTTAAAAGACCACTTTTTTTATTTTTTATTTTTCATGCCAACAAAAATTGTTCAAACTTAACAATATTTGGCAAAATTTTAGTTTTTTATATGCATAATTTGTGTTTTTTTTTTTTGGGCAAAAATATTCAATGGTTTCTGAGATATTCGAAAAATACGGAAATTTTTATTTTTTTTTAACCTCAAATTAAACCCCAATAAATTTGTTTAGAAAATTTTGATGTGACTCATTTTTTTCCTTTGATTTCAAACTTTTTTAATACAGAAAAAAAATTATTATTTTCATGTAAAAAATTCGAGAAAAAAGCGAAAAACTTAAAATTTGATGTTTTAAAACTGCGTTCTTGATAAAATTGATAATATTTGTTATAAATTTTTTATTTTTTATCAATATTTTTGGTAGAAGTTGATTTTCAATGTTGAATACAATTTTAAATAAATGATTGGTTAACTATGAAGTTGATAAAGTAAGGAAAAGGGAATAAAATAACTGAAAATCATGCCAAACCGAAAAATCGAGATTTGTAAAAATTTAGATTTTGGTTTTGAACGTTTGTACCAAAAGAAAATTGTTTTTTTTTTTTTTTTTTTTTTTTCTATAACACTATAGACTTCATTTATTTATAAAAATTTATAAAAAACATTATTAAAATTATATTTTAGACCAAAACTCCTCTCGCGTAACAGTATGTTTTGTTACGGTAAAAAAAAAGTTCATCTATCAATTATTACTATTACTATCAGTCCTACATTATCATTATCATTATCATTATCATTATCATTATCATTATAATTATCATTATCATTATCATTATCATTATCATTATCATTATCATTATTATTATTATTATTATTATTATTATTATTATTATTATTATTATTATTATTATTATTATTACAATTATAATTTTTATTAACTAAACATTTTATTCGATAGTACATGAAGAAAAAGTTTTTGAAACACTATTTTTTTTTCTTCTCTTTGGTGCAGGTGGGGCTGCGACTTCTTCTTCAAGTTCATCTCCTTCATCTTTCCTTTCTTGATCTTCTCCATCTTTATCGTAGTCATCTTCTTCTGACCTTTTGGTTCTTTTGTGTCAATTGGTTCAAGAAGATTCAAGTATTTTGTCGTTAAGTAATTCAAGTATTGAGTCGTAAAAAATATCTGCCAATCTTAAAAGGTTTGGATTAGAAATTAGTTACTTTATAGCCGTTTTCTTACCTTTACCAGAAAATCCTGAAGTGGTATCGCAACCAATTGACACAAAAGAACCAAAAGTTCAGAAGTTTAATAAAGTTGGTAGTAAATCAGTTAAAGAATCCTTTTATACGCTCGATACTTTCAAACATGATATTGCTGAAATCAAAGAGCAGCGTTGCAGTCACCTGCCTCCTGTCCATGCCCTCTCGGATGTTGTCTGTAAGTTTCAGTAGTGCAGTCTGTGTACTCTCTAAAACCTGCTTGGTGCCCATCCATCAGTCCCTGCGATTCAACAAAAGAAGCAATCTGGTCATGGACCAGCCTCTCAAGTACTTTAGACAAAAAACAAAGCAGGGAGATCGGACGGAAATCATTCAGGCAAGATGGAGAGGGAACTTTGTTGAGAGCAATAACAATAGACTCTTTCCACCACTCAGGGAATGTTGATGTGGATAAGGAAGTATTGAAAATATTGTAGATAATAGGGCGTATAGATGGGAATGCTGTTTGAATAAAGCTCTGTGGAAGAGAGTCAACACCCACCGCCCATCGCTAACAGCAGTAGCGATTGCGTCCATTGTCACAGCAGAAAAATCAAAGACACCATCATCTATCTCATTTTCCAAGTTGTTTAGAAAATGAGAGAGATCCGGTGCTGAGGAGTCAAACAAAACAGAGGCAAAGTGAGCAATGAGGTCCTCCACAGAGAAACCACCCAAGTTGGAATCAGGACTAGGGGAGATACCAAGGTGTCTAAGTTCCTTCCAGAGCTGTTGAGGGTCGGAGATGTCCTTGAGTCTGTGGTTGTAAAAGTTGAGTCTTGCAGACTCAATCTGCTCATGAGCAAAATCACGTGCCTGTCTATATAAGAGTTTTTCAATATCAAGTCTCGAGCGTCTGTAGCGTCTGTAGAGTCTATCTCTCTCTGATATTAATGAGCGATGATAGGTGATGAACCACGGATGGCGATTCTTTCTATGTTTGAGAGTTTTCAGTGGAGCAAATACGTCAAGAGCAGCATACAGATTAACATACAAACAATCCAACCTCGCACTAAGAGAGCTCGTCCCATCCGTCATGACCGACCAATCAATTTAAGCAAGTAATCATTCAAAGCCTCAGCATTCACGGATTTAAAGTCATGATAAGTGAAATCATTTGTCATCAGTTGTGGCATTTGAATGTCAAGAGAAGCAGTCAGTAAGTCATGCCCAGCAATAAATAGAGTATCAGTCTTCCAGTATTCAGTCACAGTATCAAGAGCATCGACAAGACACAGGTCAAGCCAGGTATCCGAGTGAGAGGTGTGGTGTATAGCCCCATATGGCACAGAGAATAATGAGTTCACCTCAATAAATTTACGCACAAAAACCGCATCTGCATCTGAGTCTGACAGCTGGTTAGCATTAAAGTCACCGAGGATAACTTTGGAGCCATACTCGTGCATAGTATCACGCAGATGAGACACAAAATTGGTACCAGCAACAAAAGGGGCCTGAGGGGGTCTATAAACCACACCAGCAAACACAGGGTTACTCCCTCTAGTGAAAACCTCAGCAACAAATACTCAGGATGACCCGGCTTACCGTCCCATTCCGTAGTTGACGAGCAGAGGTGCTTGACCGAAAGCGATTCATGCACAAAGAGCGCAACCCCACCCCCCTGAGTATTGCGGACCTACCTAAAGATGACATAACCATCCAGTGCGACAAGCGTGTCCTCAATCGAAGGGCTTAGCCAGGTCTCAGCAACAGCTATGAGATGTACCAAGGGCTGCGTCAAAAGAAAAAGCCTGACCTGCTCAATATGGCTGCGCAGAGAGTTCGCATTAAAATAACAGACACGAAGTTCATCCCCTATCTTCTGCACAGAGTTTTGAGAGGTGCAGCTTTGCAGCAGACTTGCTAATAAGTAGTCGAGCTGAGACGACATCACGCGAATCAATGTCAGCGTACAGTTTTCAAGACAGAGAGCACCATAGCTTTGAGGTTAGCACCAGGTGGAATAGCCACACCGCCAATCACAACATCATTAGAGTCCGATGTCCTTGACGTAGAGATTAAGTTAAGACGATTCGAAAGGTCAGCATTCTTTCTCTCAAGCTCGAGTACTTTGGTCAAAAGCTCGGGGTCTTCACGCGAAGCTGCTGGATTGATTGGCAGTTGTAATCGTTGCTTAATTTCTCCAAGTTCACGCTTGAGCTCCTCCAACTCAGCTTCAGCAGTGTCGACTCTATTGACAAGGTCAGGTATGGTGTCAAGTCCCTCTAACTTTGTATCAATGCCATCGAGTCGCACGTTGACCGAGTTCTTGAGATCCTTCATCTCTTGCAGGAGTAAACGGAGAGTGTCATCAGTAGTAGAGGGTTCACTTTGAGCGGCAGTATTTGTAGAGGGTGCAGAGGCATTACTCTTGGTAGCACATGTCTGACAGACTTTCATAGGGACACCTTCATTGTTGTTATTAAAAAACTTTATACACTGTATGTGGAAAAGCAGCTTAAATTCAGAACAAGGGTGAATAAGGTTCCGGGAAAGTTTGGGTAAAACGAACAGGTGTCTTCGCCAAGCATCATTTCGATACGATCAGAAAATACTTCTAATCAAATAAATAAAGTTCAAACACAGGGGAGTAGTGCACCCTAGTAGTAAAGCTGGCAAGTAAATTTAGTCGATGTGAAGTCAGATGCACGGTCGGTAATGCTAGAAGTGCTGCCACCTCGCGGTAAAAGTTCGACTCACGGAACGCAGCGACATTATCGTAAGAGTGGTCTGGGTCAGCTAACCTCAAAAAACCGCACTGCACTAAAACTTCACTTATTTTCAGGCAAATGTGCAAAGTACTACACCACATAAAAGTTTAGCAAGACAAGAAAAATTCACTCTACACAATGCAACAAAGGTGTCCAATTAACGAGATGAACACACGTGAAATTTAGGTAGAAACAGACGAGCAAACTTTCTGCTGACACTTGCGCGCGCTTTCCCCGATCCTCAGTATTGAATAGAATTAGAAAGAGCAAATTACGAATTGAATTTGAATAGATTCGGCTTATGGATATTAAAGCCATTCGAGGTAAATAAACTCTCCCACGAGTCGTAAAAACAAAATTTGAGAGAGAAAGAATTTCGTTTCTAAATTAGCATTTGATCTGCGGCTCCATGGATGGCTTGGTTGGTAAAGCATCCGACCGGCAATCAGGAGATCCCAGGTTCAAATCCTGGTCCTGGAGTCAAATTTTTATCTATCTCAATTTTTGTTTTTATAAATTCATCTTTCGTTATAAGATAATAATAGTTTGAGAAAAAATCCTTTTTCTGCAGCCTTCTAAATTGAAAGACAGTTAAGGGTACTCATAAACAAATTGATTACGTCTTGTGCTCTCCATCCAAGTTACAACCTTTATTGAATAGAATTTGAAAGGGCAAATTACGAATTTAATTTGAGTAAAGTTTAACTGCTTTCAAAATTTAAAAATTGCGGTTCTGATTTAAATAAAGATCTTATTATGTAACGCTGTGTATGTGAGTTATGCATGTGAATGTGTCTGATGTGAGTACGGACTATGGCTTAGAAATGCGCGCCGCACTCTACCACGCGATAAATACGCAGGCATCCATACGAGTCGGTTACTTTTGTACAATAATGAATAAGTAAATAAATCAGTAGTTAAAATAATAGCAGTGCATTTACATTCATTTACCTCTTACCCACTAGCACATACAGAACAAGAATGTTTTGAATAACATTGAACTGTTTAATTTCTTAGATAGGAAAATTCCTTACAGATAGTTATTCATAATAAATTGAAGTTTATATTCTACTTGATGCACTTTTTTCTTTTTTTTTTTTAATTTCGATGGATGAAAAATACTTTAAAACGTTTTTTTTCGAAGAACTCTACTGGATTTAGTATGTTTGATCACACATTTCAATGTCATCTTAACCCTTAAGTTTATTTTTTATCAAACGATCTGTTCATTTTGTTTGAAAAAAAAAATCATTAAAAAACTGCTATAACTTTAAAAAAAAAGTTGATTAATTTAGTTTATTGTATCTATTCGCCAGTTACAATATTTTAATATCCACCAGTTGCAATCATGAAGAGACTCATTTATTAGTGTTGTGTTAATTTATTGACCAAAATGCCTAAAGTTCACCCGAAAGGTCTGCACAATATTTTGTTGAACACGAAAAAGTTTTTGAGCAGACATTATTTTTAACCTTTCAAAGGCAGTTGAATAATTATTTATTTAGCTGGTTAAAATCTTCTCCGGGGTTTCTAAAGCCTGAGAGTTCTTTGAGAGTCTAAGAAAAATGTATCAATAAAAAAAATAAGTTATTTTAGATTCAGGTTAGATTCATTCGCTTTTCGAATTCAAAAAAGCCTGTTTTCATTAAGATTTTTAAATATCACTGCTGGCTAAATGAAAAAAAATAATAATAAAAAACAGAAAAATTCATTATTTATTCAAATATTTAATAGTTTTTACTCATTCTTTTAAATAATTTGAATTTTCATTTACAGAAACTAATAATCGTAAGTTCAAATATTTGGAAAGAGTTCATTACCGGTACAAATATCATGTAGATGTGAGTTTACAAATAGGAAATACATTTTTGAATCAAAATGAGTCACATCTTTTTATAGATGCAGATTTAAAACTGTTATTTACTTCTCCATGTGAGGGAACTCTACAACTAAGTAATGTTAGTATCAGCCACGATCAACGTAGTTATCAATCAGATTTTCCAGATCGAGCTGGAGCTGAGTTCAAAAATAGTCTTGAAAATCAGTATTTGAGATTTACTTTTCATGACGGTATCATTAAGGAAATTTGTCCTTTACAATCAGAAGAAATATGGGCCTTAAATTTTAAACGAGGAGTACTTTCAATGTTGCAAAACTCTATGATAAGATTTGATGTAGATCGGCGTCTTGACGAACTTGATGTCAATGGTGAGTACAATTCCAAATAAAATATAATAATAAAAATGAAAATTTGATTATTTGTTTATAAATAAATTCTATTGTCTTTTTTAAATAAGAGCCATTAAAAATATAGTTATCAAAATTTATAATACTAGGGATGGTTCTCAGCTACTCACCGCGCTCGCCAACCCCTAAATTTAATTTATGATTACATACATTATTATGTAATAAATACATTTTTGTTCATTTGCAAAGATCTCATCTTTGTAGATTCAATCTCCCAAGATATTTATCAATCTTCTTTCGGAATAAGCTATATTTTATTATGTTTTTATCTTACAAGGAGAGGACCAGACATTTGGGTCATGGATTTGGCTAAAACTTGATATATGGGCTCCAAATATGCCAAAAAGAAACCTCCAAGTGTAAGTTTCTCTGAATGGGCCTTTTAAAGTCATGTTAAAGTCTTTTTGGTGGTCGACGCTGTCTTGGAAGTGTAATTTTTTCCAAGTCATGTTCTTTTATTCAATTTTCAGATTCTAAAAAAATTTGTTGGAATATTTTGTCATTTCTGTGACTTTCCAAGCTGCTTATAACAAGTTGAGTAGCTTCAAGAGCTACGCTAACTGTTTCATAACTTGCTTGTAAAGTCTGATTCAAAATTTCCAAATGTGAAAAAATGTTTATAGACATTAGCGAGCCGAGAATAGTTGAGCCATCTGATAATTTTTTTATCAAGCCAGGTGCGCTTGGATTTTCTTTTTTTATCTCTTCGAGAGCTTCTAAAATGATGTTAATTTGATTAATAAAAGACTTACAAGGTGCAAAACGCCAAAAAACGTGTCGGACATAAAGGTCTGATTACTCTGAAAGTTTCATCATATATTATTGCAACATCTTTTAAGATGCTTTTCAACTTGCCTCTACGGGGTATTAATGAACCTAATTCATTTACTGTCTCCATACTCGATGAAGCTAAAGCACTGCTGCTAGCAATACTCTGAGCGACTAAATTAGTTGCATAAGCAGTACAGTGAATGTAATCAGCAAGTGGTTGTTTTTTTTGACATGACTTTGCGTGCCGTTGTATGGGCCAGACATATTAGGCGCACCATCGTACGCCTGCCACCTCAAATATTCGGTTGTGAGTGACAAATTCTGTAGTTTTTCTAAAAGTGCATTTGAAATCTCTTCACCGGTACACGTTTTTACAATACAGAAGCCTAAAAATTCTTCTCGTATGCAAAAGTTTTTATCAACAAACCTCACGCATATTTACTGTTGATCATCGCCTGATACGTCTTGCATACCATCAACAATTGTCGCAAAACACTTAGCCGTGAGTATCTCTTCACAAATAATTTTGGTAATTTCAGAAGAAAAAATGTCTAAAAACTCGTTTTGTACTTTCCAGCTTAAATACTTTTTTTTTTTCTTTATTCATCCACTCTGCTAAAGTTTTGTCCTTTTGTTGTAAAATATTTAATAACTGTACGAAGTTGCCTTCAGTATCTTGATGCCCTCTTAAAGCTACATTTTGTCGGGCTGAATATATTAAAGTTCAAAATATACTAAGCAGACAAGAGCGAGCTTTCAGTTGACTATACTCCAACTCCGAACTAATTTGATTTTCTATTGGCGGGCTAATTTAAATGTGCATTAAATTTTCTATTGCATCTGTATGATCTTTGCTTTTTTTATGACCTCTAAACTTTTCTAAAGCTTTATTCCAATTTGAAAAGCCCTTCGAATAGAAAACATTTTTTTCCGAAAACTGTAATTTCGAATTTATACATGTGCTACAAAGGACACCGACACCTTCTTTTTCCATTATCCAAGGAAATTCTTTTTTCCAATTTGATTGGAAGGAAAGTCTTTTACCACCTACAATCTTCTGTGGCAAATTTGTTTTTGTTTTTAATTTTTTACAAGCAGGTTGGTCTTCTGTCAAATAAAAAGTATGAATTAGAAATTTAATTGGTAGAAGTAAAGTAATGAATATTCTCTCTTAAAAAGTTCGAGATTACGCTTTTATTATCGTTAATAGAATACTGATTTATTTTATTTATTTTTCCAACAAACAAACAGAAATTAATTTTTTTCGAGTGAAAATTAAATATTTAAGATAAAAAGTAATTTGCTAATGTGACGAATAATTTTTTTTTTTTTTTTTTTTTTTTTTACAATGATATACTTTAAATATGAAGTACTAAGTATTTCTAAACTTTTTCAAATTTTGAATCGCTGCTACATAAAAAATGTTTAAATAAATTTTAAAAAAACTTCACTTAAAAACAAGTTGCAAAATTATACAAGAAAAATGTAATAAGAATGCTAGCATTTTATTCGTGTTGTAATTGGTTAAAAAACAAAATTCAAAATTTAAATCATCATTTCTTATTTCAATAGAATGATTAAATATAATTTATTTAGAATGGATAGTTAATGGATATAATAAAACAAGCAAATTTAAAATCCCACAAAAATATCTTACTATATTATATAGTTGTTTTTCCTCTCCCACGCTCCCACCCCCCCCCCCCCCCCACGTCCTCCCCACGCCCCCCACAGGCCCCTCAAAAAAGTGCTCAACTAACCGTAAAAGTGTACCGAAATATGCTTATTTCTATGTGTTTTAATTTTTCCTATAATTGTCCAATCACCCCCCCCCCCCCACCCCACGCCCATTTGTGATATATGTTATCACTTTTACCGATACCTCCTATTTTTGATACATGTCATTACTTATGTAATTATAGAAATTTAAAAAGTAACTATTGAAATACTAAAAAAAACTTATATTTCATAAAATAAAAATAACAAAATAATAGCAGTAATCAAAATATATGAAACAGTTTAAAAAAAATATTTTTATAATTTTTTCAAGTCAGTAAAAATTCACTATTATTGCACAATACTTAAAAAGTGCATTCAATACGTCACTCCTGCAGTAGGCACAATGATACGTACAAAGGTGTAAATTAATGTAAGTACACGGATACGCACACGGGTTGATACAAGTTTAGGCAAGAGGGTAAGCACAGGAGTGGATATGAGAGTAGTTACGGATTTGGAACAAGATCTTATATAGTAGTTTTTCTTCACTCGAGAGTAGGTAAGGAGTTGGTACAAGAGAGGTAGAGATAGTGCCTACAAGAATATGCACAGTAGTAGAAATAAGGCTGGGTACACAAATATACACAAGTGCGGGGAAAAGAGTAGGTGCAAGGGTATGCGCAGGAGTGGACACAAAATAAAGCACGTTGGTAGGTTCAGGATTAGAACTTTAAGTGGAAAAAAAGTTAAGAACAGAGTAAGCACAGTAGTACAAAAAATATTAGAACAATAAAAAATGAATCAGTAGAAAATTAAGTAGAAAAAAGGGAAGTTATAAGGAAAGAAACCAGTGCATCTATAGAAGGTTCAACAGTATTCAAAAGTATAAGGTAGGCACAAGTATAAGAACAATAGTTTTACTACCAGATTTTATACATCTCTGTTCTCTCATTTTCCCATTCAAAGTTTTATAAAAATCGGTGCATTAGTTTTAACGCTAACCTCTTGACGAAATTTGCAAAAAATTGCTGAAAATCTGCCGAAAAGGGTTTTGTACTACTAGGCTAAGTACAAGGATATGAGTAATTGTATGCACGTAAGTAGGTACAGTGGTAGTCATAGAGTAACGAGGGTATGTACACGAGTTTAACAAACATAAAAACAAAAATATGCGCAAGAGTAAATACAAGGATAACTACAAAAGCACAAAACAATAGTAGCTACGAGGGTAGCCACAATTGTAGACACAATGGTAAGTACTAGTATAAAAATCTGGGGGGGGGGGGGGGGTTGGCGAGCGGAGCGAGCAGAAGATTACCCTCCCCCCCTACTATTCTCCCACGCTCTCCCCACACCCCCCAAAAAAGTGCTTAACTAACCGTAAAAGTGTACCGAAATATGCTCATTTCTATGTGTTTTAATTTTTCCTACAATTTTCTAACTGGAAGTATTAAAATGCACGGGAAATGAAATCATTTGCAAGGGATGTGGGTCGCACAGGAAAATAAATACATTTGCACGGGAAAATAAATACTTTTGCACGGTTTAATTAAAACATGTTTATCTGTCAAGCCTAAAATAGTATATTATTCCCAGAGGGACTAAAGTTTGCAGTGGAGGCCCGCTGTTATTGCAGCCTGAGATGAAGTCGAGGGCTGCAAATACGTGGGCCTCCTCAGCAAACTTTAGTCTTGAGGGACATATGCACTTTTTTAAAGTCCGTTGATCACAAAAAATAACTTGATTTCCTCCGATTAAAGCTAAAAGAACGAAATGTACTCCCGAAGCGCCAGCGGCCGACACGCAGCCGGCCGCCATGTTGCGGCCCGAGCGCTAGCGAGGGCATGCAGTAGGCCGGGTGCGCGTTGGTCGATGGCGCAGGGAGTACATTTCGTTCTTTTGGCTTGCGTCGGAGGGACACAAGTTATTACTTGTGATCAACGAGGTTAAAAACAAAAGACCACGTGCTTTTTCATTAAGCATCTCTCCACCCATTCTATTATTGAGCCCAGTTCAACTCACAGTGTCGCCTCAGTCGATGAGTAAAGCAAAGAGCCAAAAGATGGCTGGTGAGTTAACGTATTTTGAAACCTCTGAGGACTCATCTGAAGAAGAAAATTCATCTGAAGTGATCCAGCAGACTAAGAAAATATACAGGATAAATAAGCGACCAACACGAGTGTCGCTTTAACGTCACAAATACCCTTCAGCAACAGAAGCAGAAAGTGCTGTAAACTTAAAAGAAGTTTGGAAAATATCTTCAACGAAAATGGTGGCAGCAGGAAAACGAGTTGAATATCGGTGCACAAAGAAAATTTATAGAGTGTCTGAGTGTCCAGCGTGCTTGTACCTACTATATCATCTTTGGATACTTGCGTATCCTTGTACGAAATAGAAAAGGAGCAAGAATATAAAAATATTGATTTTACATGAGGCTTATCATCAGAAATAAAGGCTTTTGTAAAAGATAAATATGCAGATGGTGTTACAAAGCCAAATGCACTACTAAATCTCATTCGTAAAAATCAGACGATAGAACCTGCAAAAGAAAAACTTGTTGCATTTCTTAGAACAATCCGAAGTGATAAAAGCACTCCTTCCGTATTGGCCACAGATCTTGGAGCTTAGTGCAATGAGCGCACTAAAGTTCCGGATGATGAAGATGTACCATTCGTGGTTGATTTCCACATTTTTGCAGAATTTTTTGATTTATAAGAACAGGATTTGAAAATAATTTTATCAACGCTTAAATTGTTAGCATTGGCCAGTAAATGAGATTAGTGTACAATAGATACGACCTACAACCTGATCTACAAAATAAAAAAAAAGCTTTACTTATGCATTAATCATTTATAATAAATATCGTCAATTCCAATTACAGTTGTATAATGTTCAATAAAACAAATTTTTGCTTGATTTTTGTAGAATTTTGCTCTCAGTTCCTTTTCCCGTACGAGATCAATTCTATTGCCGTTTAATAAATTTTTTTCCCGTGCAATGTTAATTCTACTCCCGTTTAATATATTTTTTTCCCCGCTTAATACATTAAACTTCCGCTCAAGTATTTTTTTCCCGTACATTTATTATCTTTCCCGTATAATCACTTATTTTTCCGTGCAAATGTCTTTTTTCCCGTGAATCTGACCTAAAATTTCCTGTGCGTTTGCTTTTTTTACCCGTGCCAATAAATCACATCCTTTTCTAATCACCCCCCTCCCTCTAACCCTCCTTTTTTTTACTCACGCCCCCCATTTTTGATATATTTTATCAGTTTCTACCCGCACCACCAATTTTTGATATAAGTAATCAGCTATATAACTATAGAAATTTAAAAAGTAACTACGAAACATGAAAAAAATTAACTAATATCCTAAGAGAAAAGAGAGAACCCAAAAAGAATGTCAGCATTTGATTCGTGATGTGATTAGTTGAAGAACAAAATTTAAAATTTGAATTTTTATTTTTAATTTTTGTATTACAATTCAATTAAAACATCTACAGAATAGGTTTGATAAAAAAATAATGATGTAATCAAGTGTTCGATATTATCCGATTAAAATCATGAAAAAAATAATTATTAGTATACAAACTGAAACAAAACCAATGAATCTTTTAGTGCCTTCACAGTGGCACGGTAGCGTACACAATTTTTAGAATTAATTCAAGGCAATCGGCGGGACAAACATGTTAAAAATTGAAAAAAGAATAAAAAATAACATCAAAATTATAGAGGGATGTATACAATTGATATAAATATAAAAATACCAAAATGAGAGTGCATAATTTGAAAATGAATAATATTATTCGAACATGGGTAAAATATTCCAGGAAATCTTGAATTATTCAATTAGAAACGTAATGAACCAACCGTTTGAAGAAAAAATCGAACGCGTTATGAAGAGTCGTGCAATTAAAAAAATTTCTAAAAATATTTTTATTAAATTATGCATTTTTCTGCGATTACATATCGAAGTTCAAAATTAATTATTCGTTACCATCCCAAACAATTGTACAGTTTGTTCTATAAGTTGTGCAATAGAAGAAGAACTAATTCTGCACAACGAAGCAACTTAGAAAATTTGCAAAGATTTCTATTGTAAGAAATAATGATTAAAAAACAAAAACAACCTGCCACCTATTTACTAAGTAAGCTGCAATATTCAACATTAGAAAAAAAAAAAAACTGGAAAAAAAATTGATTTCGCTCGATCTAACTATACCAAAGAATCATACTTATGTAAATAAGACACTTGCTATGTTTATTTTATTTTATTTTTTGTAAAATATAATTCAATTTAGCTTAACTTCACCCCGTACTCAATTAAATTAATTTATTTTGCATTGTTACGCTTGGTAAATATGAATATATTTATTAGCAGCGCATAAAACTGTTTTTGAGTTGCAATGCATAATTTTCCAAAAGTTCCATTAATTTGATTTTCTCTGCAGTGCAGCGTTTGTCATGCGCTACACCAGCAAGGCCAACCCTTGCACCATTTTGCTGGAATGACATTAATAGTCATGCACTGCCCCGCACTGTATGCCAGGTTTAGGCATGTTGCGCACGGCATTTCATCATTTTGTCTTGTAATAAACTAAATCGCGATGAAAGTTCACTAGTTCGGGAAGAACCGCAATAATGCATATGATTACGAATTGGAATGCAGTGTTTTGGACTATTTCATCATTTACTGCACTGCAATGCACAGTATTCAGATTAAGGTGTACTATATTTCACAAATTTGTCTTGCACTTTGGTGTGTTGATTCGCTGTGTACTGCGCGGTAATGCAATGCATTGAGCTGATTAGCCGTGCACTGCACTGCAATGAATTGCACTGCACTAATTCGCTATGCGCTGCACCGCAATGCAATGCACTGAACTGATCAACCGTGCACTGAACCGCAATGGAATGAACTGAACTGACTAGCCGTGCACTGCACTGCACTAATTCACCGTGCACTGTACCGCAATGCACTGCACTAATTCGCCATGCACTGTATTGCAATGCACTACACTAATTCGCCGTACACTGTACCACAAAGCACTGCACTGATTCGCCGTGCACTGCATTGTGATGCACTGGTTCGTCGTGCAATGCACCGCAATGCACTGCACTGCACTGATTCACCGTGCACTGCTCCACAATGCACTGCACTGCACTAATTCGCCGTGCACTGCACCGCAATGCACTGCACTTCACTGATTCACCGTGCACTGCACCGCAATGCACTGCACTGATTCGCCGTGCACTGCACCGAAATGCACTGCACTGTACTGATTCGCCGTGCACTGCACTACACTGATTTGCCGTGCACTGTACCGCAATGCACTGCACTGCACTGATTCGCCGTGCAATGCACCGCAATGTACTGGTTTGACGTGCGCTGCACCAAGACGCATAGGAATGGGATGTTTCAGAATTTTTCAGCTTAACTTAAATGAATTTTATGGAATGTATGCACACATGATACATGCTTTTCTGATAGTAAAATTGAAATTTTCAATCATTCAGAATTCAATTATTAATTTTTTCAGTATTTTAATTTTTAAAAAAACGTTTTAAATTCTAGATATCTTGCTTTTGTTTATTCAAATCTCCTGCGATGTCTTTGGCTCGAGAAAAATGATCGATCGGTCATTCCAAGTTTATCGAATTCGGCGCCCAGGGTTTGGGGGGTTTAAGGCTTGAGGGGTAGTTGACCGATTTTTTATTGAACTCGGGTGCCCAGAGTTTTGGAGGCTTAGAGCTCGGGGAATGTCCGATCGATCATTTATCGAACACGGCGCCCAGGGCTTTGGGGGCTTAGAGCTTGGGGGATAGCTGATAAGTTTTTATATTGAACTTGACGCCCAGGGTATTTGGGGGTTTACAGCTTGAGGGATAGCTGATCAGTTTTTTTATTGAACTCGGGCGCCCAGGGTATTTGGGGGCTTACAGCTTGGGGGATAGCTGATCAGTTTATTTATTGAACTCGACGCCCAGGGTTTTAGGGGTTTAGAGCTTGGGGGATAGCTGATCAGTTTATTTATTGAACTCGACGTCCAGGGTTTCAGGGGATTAGAGCTTGGGGGATAGCTGATAAGTTTTTTTTTTGAACTCGGGCGCACAGGGTATTTGGGGGTTTAAGGCTTGGGGAATGACTGATCGATCATTTACGTAACTCGGCGCCCAGGGTTTGGGGGGTTTCAGGCTTGAAGCATATCTGATCAATGGTTGGTTGAACGCGCCTGGGTATGGATTTGTAGACCCTGAATTTCCCGGGTCTGGATGCATCCAGACCCACTATAAGGGAAATAACGCCCCTGAAGAGACCTGTTGAGAAGGTGTCCAGGTCAAGAACGTCATCTTAAATTCGGTAAAGAATGCCTAACATCATTTTTTTTTAATTTGACCCAATTTCTCGAAGATTATTTCCAGGTATCCCTGTCATCGACGACCTGGTTGTCCAGGTTGAAAAGATCATCAAAAACCAGTTTTTGAAATCTATAAGTTCATCATAAAAAAATGAACTCGATATCTCGAAAATGATGTCCAGGTATCCCATCATCGGCGACCTAGTTGTCCGGATCAAAAAGTGAACATGAATTTGTATTGTCATCTTATCCTGAGGTCCTTACAAAATTTAAGACCTCTAGGTCAGATTTGAACCAAAAATGAACAACGAGAGTTAAGGAAAAGCGTGAAAAATTTAATAATAAAATTGTTTGTGATTATTGATACAGGTACTTTATGAATGTTTTGAAAAAAAAGAATAACCAAAGTCTGATTTTTTTTTTTTTTTTGTGCAAAGCTGCATTCAAATCTGTGAGCTATAAATTAAGTAATTTCAAGATTATTAATTTTCTCATAAGAGCCAAGGTCAAGTTGTAAAAATTTAAAATGTTTCTAACTTTTTTCACAAGCTCCTCCTCACTTCAAAAATAGTTAATATTAAACTTTGTAAGGTTTTGGAATGTTTAAATATTGGCATTAATATATATATATTTTATTTATTATTTTTTTTTTTTCGAGCCAAGGACGTCGTAGGAGATTTTGATAACCAAAAGCAAGATATCTAAAATGTTAACGTTTTTTTAAAAATTAAAATACAAAAAAAATTAATAATGGAATTCCGAATGATTGAAAATTTCAATTTTACTTATCTGAGAAGCATGTATCATGTGTGCATACATTTCATAAAATTCATTTAAGTTAAGGTAAGAAATTTTAAAATATCCCATTCTTATGCGTCTTGGTGCACGACAAACCAGTACATTCCGGTGCATTGCACGGCGAATCAGTGCAGTGCAGTGCATTGCGGTGCAGTGCACGGCGAATCAGTGCAGTGCAGTGCATTGCGGTGCAGTGCACGGCGAATCAGTGCAGTACAGTGCATTGCGGTGCAGTGCACGGTGAATCAGTGCAGTGCAGTGCATTGTGGTGCAGTGCACGGCGAATCAGTGCAGTGCAGTGCATTGCGGTTCAGTACACGGTGAATCAGTGCAGTGCACGACGAACCAGTGCATTATGGTGCAGTGCATGGCGAATCAGTGCAGTGCATTACGGTACAGTGCATGGCGAATTGGTGCAGTGCATTGCGATACAGTGCACGGTGAATTAGTGCAGTGCAGTGCACGGTTCGTCAGTTCAGTGCATTGCATTGCGGTGCAGCGCATAGTGAATTAGTGCAGTGCAATTCATTGCAGTGCAGTGCACGGCTAATCAGCTCAATGCATTGCCGCGCAGTACATAGCGAATCAACACACCAAAGTGCACGACAATTTTTTGCAATATAGTACACCTTAATCCGATCACTGTGCATTGCAGTGTGGAAAATGATGAAATAGTCCAAAACAGTGCACCCCAATTCGTAATAATGTGCATTATTGCGGTTCTTCCCGAACCAGTGAACTTTTATCGCGATGTTTAGTTTATTACAGGACAAAATAATGAAATGCCGTGCACAACATGCCTAATCCTGGCATACAGTGCGGGGCAGTGCATGACTATTAATGTCATTCAAGCGAAATGGTGCAAGGGTTGGCCTTGCTGGTGTAGCGCATGACAAACGCTGCACTGCAAAGAAAATCAAATTAATGGAACTTTTGGAAAATGATACATTGCAACTCCAAAACAGTTTTATGCGCTGCTAATAAATATATTCATATTTTGTCAAGCGTAACAATGCAAAATAAATTAATTGAATTTAGTAGGAGGTGATGTTAAGGGGGTACATATACCTAAAATTTTTCAAAAAATCAATTTTCAGTTTTTTGTGTTTTCTGATGTACTTTTACATCTCTTTTCAAATGCCGCAAACCGCGTTTCTTGATTCGTTAAGGAAAAAAAGTTACAGTTAATTTAATAAAGACATTCAATTTATTAAATTAACGTTGAAATGGCTTTTTTTGAAATTCAAGAATTTTAAGTCCGTTCTAGTAGCAAAAATACTTTCTACGATACTACAGGTACAAATGCTTTTTCGATGTATTTTTTCCTTTTTTAATTTTCGCAATGTAGGTATAATTTTTTTTTATCCACGAACAGAACTGTAAGTATTTATATCGTTTTCATCTAATAAAAGCGATGAAAAAACAGAAAATTTTGTTATCTGAGATTAGATTTTTTCCGCGACACAATATCTTAATAATGAAAGTTAAGAATGACAGATTAACTTTCATTTCAAGTATAATGCTAAAAACAATTTATTAAGTTAGAATCGATCGCATAAAAAAGTTTATAACCTTTATGACATAATATATGACATATATTACCTCTACGAGTCTACTTTAGTATATTACACCAATTAGTATCGAATATCGATCTATCGATATCAAATTAGGTATTTCTGCAGCGTTAAAAGTTCACGACGACTTTTTTGTTCTTTCGAGTCATCTTTCTAGTGAAATTCTATTTCACTTGGTTTTGTTTTTGTTATTATTTCAATCTGAAGTAAATAAGTTAGTTTTATTAAAAAAAAAAAAATTTAAGAATAAATGACCAATTCTTACCAGGTAAACTAATAAAGTTTTTTAATTGTTAAAAAAAATGTGTTTGTGTACAAATGTGAAGTGAAAAAATAATTCTGTGATTTAAAATTAAAGATAATTTTTAGATAATTGCATGTGAAGACTCCGCTGACTCAAAGTCTTAACTTGGCCCAGGTGCCTAATAGTGTGTGATCTGTTTTTTTGATAAAAAAGCTAATTGGGTCACTTTAGGAGCAGGAGAAAAAAAATAAAGTATCCGGCTGTGTGCAAAAGAGTATTTACATCAAGCAAGAGTCCTGTGACAAGATATTTTGAAAATATAAATGTTTATGTGTTGATGTGTTACATTTTATTCATCAAAATCTGTTCAGAACTTTAAAAGCCATTTTCTCAAATATGTGATTTTTGAGAAAGTCGCCTTGAATCAATTTTAAAAATTGTGTTCGCTGCCGTGCCACTGTGAAAGCACCATACCACAAAAGTTTAAATGAATATCAACTCTGAACGTAGCATAAAGGTAAAGGGTATATATAACTTATTGTAGATTAATTTAGATGAAGCTTTGACAAAATTAGTTTTAGATAATAAAATACAATTGCGCGTGCGCTTCACTTAGATAGCTTCAAGGTTTGGCGAGAGGATAGGTACGTGGGTGGATTCAAATGTGGGTAAGTGTTTACCTACAAAGGTTTGTACAGGATCGAAAACAATAGTATAAAAGATGATAGTTTCAGGGTTAGATGTTAAGAAAAAAAAAAAAAAAAGAACAACTATTAGGGTTAATATAAAAGATAGTGGTAGGTTTATTAAATAAACAATTAAAGGTTTAATTCAAGAACATCTTTATTTAACTGGTGATTCGATGCACGCGTGCCCTTGACTCAGCGGTCATGGACGTACTGAACTCCACCACTGTGGCGTCGCCGCTGTTGTCACTTGCTTACAGTAAAACAGTCTGACTAGGTTGGCAGCACTGCGCACTGTGCTACCTTTGATAATTACATTATAAACTCTCTAACACTCCCTCCTTTATAATTGTAATTTACATCCATATATCTAGAGTATCAAAATTTCTTACACAGAACTAGAGTTAAGAGTATCACAGATCTAGAGCTTATTCAATCTATAATACGTCGTATAAAACTTAAAGTTGGAGCCTGGCATACAGGTTTGAACAGACTTAAGACTAATTCCTTGCATACAGGTTTGAACAGACCTAAGACTAATTCCTGGCATACAGGTTTGAACAAACTTAAAACTAATTCCTGGCAAACAGGTTTGAACTTTGAAAATGGCACTTGAGATTTTCGCCGACCTACGATATCACAGCTTATCATTCTGACAATGACTCCCAATCAGCGTCTGTAATCAAAACAAAAATATTAAGTTTCATTGATGATTAGATATTCTAGTTCATAATACTCTAGTCAAAATTCTACAAAGCCTCAACATTCGGATTCAGAATTAAGTAGTAAATCCCTCAATTTTTTAAAGCGATCAAACGCGAGTGCTTTTGTAAATATGTCAGCTACGTTATTTTCACCACAAATCCATCTAGCTTCTACTTGCCCTTTTTCGATACATGCTGGTATAAAATCACAATGAGTATCAGTCATGTCTCTTTTCCGGCCTTCTCTTTCTCTAAACTTCAAATTAGCTTTAATCAACTCTAGTTCGTCATCAAAGTATTTCAATTTATTACTACCGTCCATCTGCGTGATTTTTACCGCAGCGGAGTTATCGCACCAAACCGTCGCGGGGTATAAACATTCACCAGTTATATCTCTCGTGGCTTTATCTAAGGCAATCATTTCACGGCAAGATTCGCTCATTGTCACGTATTCTGCACTACATGTGGAGGGTTGGGGTAAACTTTGCTTATGGCTTCTCCAGGCTACTGGATCACCATATATTCTAACTAAATACCCGCAGGTAGAGACCGACTTGGCATTGTCGCAAAAACTAGCATCGGTAAGAGCTTCTAACGAGTCACTTTCAGCTCTCAAAGTCAAACCTAGCCTCGATGTTCCCTTAATGTAACTAAAAACTCTTTTTAAATCTTCCCAAATTGCCGGTGTTACTTCTAGTTGTTTTCGAGTAAAGTAATTAGTTGGATACGCGATGTCTGGTCTAGATACATTAGCCAAATAAAGTAAACTACCTATAGCTTTGCGATAGGGGATTTTGATTTTTCTAGATGCTTCTAGTTTTTCTTTATTATCAACTTTTAGTTTTTTCGCATGTCTTGTAGCCATGGGCGTTCGAAATGGGTGGCAGTTTTCTAGATCAAATTTTTGTAGCATTTTATTAATGTATTCTTCCTGAGTGATAGTTAAAATCTTATTTTTCCTATCTCTAGTAATTTTCATACCCAAAAACATTTTTGGTTCGCCAAGATCTTTCATTTTAAAGACGCTACTCAGTTTGGTTTTAATTTCTTCAAGTTTTTCTAGACTATTACTAGCTATAATCATATCATAAACGTTCAACACAATAAATGCCACTATCCCCTTATGTCGCCAAGTAAATAGACAGGGTTCATTATCACCGGACTGGAAACCTAACTTTTTAGCCTCTGCCTTAAATCTACGATTCCATTTCTTAGGACTGATTTTCAGACCGTAAATCGCTTTTAGTAATTTACGCACTTTCCTTTTTTTAGTATCATCATCGCAATCTACACCTTCAGGGATTTCCGTGTAAATCTCTTCCTCTAGAATACCGTTTAAGAACGCGGTTTTCACGTCCATTTGACAAACTTCTAGATCCTTTTTATTTATAACTGCAAGAGCAGCTCTTACAAGGAATAACCTTGAAACTGGAGCATAAGTTTCCCTCAGTTCATATTCATTTGGATCTTGGAATCCCCTGATTACTAATCTGGCTTTAAAAAAAGTTTAACCTTTCTAGTCTAGTTTTCTTTTAAACACCCATCTAGAGCTGATTACCTTCGCTTCATCTTTAGATGGTCTATCTACAAGTACCCAAACATCATTTTCTCTCATAGAATTTAATTCTTCGGCGATCGCGTGTTTTCAATCATGTCTTTCGTTAGAGACCATCGCTTCTTTGAACGAAGAAGAATCTTGATTCATTTTCACAAACATAATAAATTTCAATTCGTCTTCTTCTAGACGTTTCTCAATACACTTATTCTCACGCTCATTTTCCTCGTAAAGATTAAATTTAACTGTTTTTAAGTTTAGAAGGTTTAATTTAAAATACTCAAAACTAGAGTCTTCAAGTTCAGCAGGGGAGTTAGTCGTTCTAGCATAAATAGTAAAATCTCGATTAAGTTTTGATTTTCGCATGGGCATTTCTCGTCTAGCTGTCTCTACATCATTTTTGTTTTTCTTAACTTCTGGTTCTAAATTTGTATTTTCGATCTTGCGTTTTGGTGGTCTACCTCGTTTTGGTTTTTCTAATTCAATTTGTTTTTCAATTTCTACCGAACTAGAATTTTTGTTCAAATCGAGGTTTGTAAGCCAATTTTCATCTTCTAGATCCTCACGGTTATTACAACCCTCTAGTTCTTTTATTACATCATGTAAGTTCTTTTTATATGCGTTTTTATAGACTACCTTTTCATTAAATTTAACGTGTCTAGAATTCAAAAATCTACCTGATTCAGGATGCCAGAGAACATAACCGGTTGGTGAATACCCAACTAGTATTGTTCTCACAGCTGTGTCAGAGAACTTAATCTCAGTGATGGGAATTTTCATGTACGCGAGGCAACCAAATCTTCTAATTCTAGAAAAGTGTAAGTTTTTCATTCCAGAAAACTTCTTTAAAGGAATCTCGAAATCTATGGAGCTATGGGGAGACCTATTGTACATGTGAACTGCTGCCTCAGCCGCAAGAATCCACATAGTTTTCGGTAAACCGCTGTCTATCATAAGTGACTTGATTTTCTCTTGCAAGGTCTCGTTAAAGCGTTCAGCAACACCGTTGTGTTCTGGGGTAAATAGGGATCCTAAATTTGATTCTACGCCTTCTAGATTCATAACTTCTAGAAATTTACCTCCTGTAAACTCAGTATCTTTGTTTGATCTAATAAAACGTAATTTTTCATTTTTTCCTAACAGATTTCTAGTGGTAACTAAATATTTCTCTAGATGTATGCCCGAGCCATTTTAGTCTTTATACAGTACACCTTAGCAAATCTACTATAGTCATCCACAAAAACAACTATAAAACAATTTCCACCTGGAAACGAGGCTGGTTTAATGGCTCCCATAGTATCGCAATGAATCATTTGTAACGACCGCTTGGCTCTAGTTCTTTTCTCAGTAAAGGGTAATTTCTTCATTTTTGCCAAGATAGAAACTTCGCAGTCTAGAATATTATTTCCGAATTTAACTCCCTGAAGTTCTTTCACGGATTTCTTGAGTTGTCTCAAATAGTTCAATGACACATGACCAAGACGCATGTGCCATAACATACCCTGATCGATGTTATAATTTATGTTCTCGGCATTCAAGGGTTGCTCTATATACCTTTCACCCATTCCCTCTAGAGTATCCACTTTCTCAGCATCTATTATTTTTCGACCCAGAGTATTCTCATTAAGATCGAAATCTATACTTCCTATATTCAAGTTTGAGTCGCTCGCAAAAGTGGGCTCCTCTGCATTCTCCCTCCCAATCTCAGGCGGGGGAGATATAGAAACACCGGGATCTACTCCCTCCAAGCCTGAAGAATCTTCCTCCGTCTCAGATTGACTGAGGAGCTCTTCTGATGTGCCTATGCGTGCTTTACAGACGTAATCGTCGTAGTCAAGTTCGCCCTTATTGAATTCGCTTTTAGCACTCAGGGATATGATCCAATTTGGTTTTGAATAATAGCCCGACAAGTACACGTCATGGGTGTCTTTATCAAAAACTTTCAAGACTTTCTCATCTAGATAAATGCCTAAACCCGCTTCTGCAAACCGTTGCAAGGAAATCAAATTATCACCCACGTCCGACGCAGAAATTACATTTGAAAGTTTTTTTAGGGTTATCATCACGTCTTGAGAATAAAAATAAATCCCCCTTACCATCAATTTTAATATCGGCTGATGTATTCTGATTTTCGCATCTAATCACTTCATTCGCACTCTTCTTAAAGTTCGACAAAATTATATTTTTGCCCACGATGTGTTCGATGGCACCGGAATCAGCTATAAAGTAAATTTCATTACTGGAATCAATTATCTTCGAGGACATACCTGCTTGATTCACTCTCGCTTTAGGTTTCCCCCTCGGAGGTAAAACACTCTGTCCTGGCTGTGCAGGCTGGTACGTTCTGACTTGGCGTTTGAATGGCCTACCCCTACCTCTGTTTAAAGAACCTCTGTTTGGAATATTATCTCCAATATTACCACCTCTGCCTCGACCGAAAGACCCACGACCTCTACCTCTAGGAGCGCCTCTAAAACCCTGACCTCTTCCTCCCCTTGCAGAATCGTTTCCCTCTAGAGTTTGAATTATTTTGGCCTACTAACCTTTGATTATTTGGACATGTGCTCGAGGTATGGTACTCCATGCTTCTGCAGACGTAGCAAAACCACATTCCAAGGGCCTTGTATCGATATTGGGGTTCCTGGTGTCCATTACCGTCGCAGCGCTGGCAACGGTTATCTTGCCATCTTGTTCCGTTTCCTCCATTCGCTACATTGGCTGTGGCTCTAGGAGTTTGCACCTGGTTATTCATTGCCTGTCTAGAGGCTTCAAGCTGTAAAACAAATAATTAATAACTTATTAATAAAAACAAAACAAACGTTTAGTTTTTGTGAACTACACAAACTTTATTCATATGACAGCTGTTTCGACGTCTTGTATTTAATCTGATGAAGACGCTAAGACGTCGAAACAGCTGTCATATGAATAAAGTTTGTGTAGTTCACAAAAACTAAACGTTTGTTTTGTTTTTATTAATAAGTTATTATTATGGATCTACATCAAGTATCACAAAACACATTAAAATATTAAAAAACAAATAATTTCATTTTTTCTAGGGTCATAGGTTTGTTAATTGTTGATTGTACGAGATCAGCTGTCACTAACTCTGGGACAGCTCTAGAAACTGCATTATAAAATGCAGCTCTCTGTTCCTCGAGAGGGATTGGGATTCCTCCCTCACACATTTGAGACTCTCGTACAATCGCGTCAAATTTTTCACAAAAATCATTTATTTTTTCTCCAGGTTCATTTTTAGCGCATACAAACGAGATCTGACGGAAGCAGCTGTAAAATTTGTTTCAGCCTTTCTATAGTCTTTCAATTTTTTCAAGATAGTTTTGGGATCTTTCAAATCTATAATTTTTCTGTGATAATTCTCGTCTAAATGATTAATTATTATATCTCTAACGGTGTTGACTCTTTTTCTATGGACTTCTAGAGAATAAATTTTGTTTGGCAAGACATTTACATCAATGACGTCTAGTAAATCAGAACTGATTAGTTTGGAACGTAAAGAGTCTAACCATACGTTTAAATAAAATTTCAAAGTTAATTTGTAATTGCGCTAAGGAGAAACTTTTACTGCACTGTTCATCTCTAGAGTTTTATTTAATTCGGTCAGTGTTGCATTTAGGTTTGGGGAAATATTCAAATTGGACAAGTCTTGCTGACTTGTAATATTAACTTGATTATCTCTAGATATTGTTAAATGATTTTGTGGAATTTTTACTAGAGTGGGTTCGGGCGATTTATCAATGAGGGTGGAGCTAAAAAGATTTTCTCTAGGTACCTGAGTAGAAAGGGTTTTCATCACTCCAGTCATAGATTCTGCGACTCATTTGGTTGACTGACGCCCTCATAACCTCTGTGAGTTCTTGCTGCCGAGCGAGAAATTCAGTGGTGTTGAGCTCACGAGGCATAGCTTGAAGAGGAGGTAGGGGCGGAAGCACCAAGTTCAAAGCTCGTTGTTGCGGGGTCTGCTTCCCTGTGCGTTGTTGCTTCTGCCGTTCTTCCTTCTGCTTAGCTTGCTCAAGATCCTTGATTTTCTGTTCTAGTTGTTTTTGGAGTTGCTGCTGTGCAAGTTGTTGTTGTTGAAGAAGTCTATGGTCCAAGTCGCTCTGTTTGCGAAGCTGTTGATCTCTTGCTGCAGAGCAAGAGAATCATCTGTGACTTCCTGTGGATTGTTTTGATTAATTCCGATCCATCATTTTCAATAATGACCTCGGGCTCTAGGTACCCTGGTGGATCGTGTATTGACTCAGTAGCTGATGGGGTCTCCATAGCGTTTTGAGGAGTCCCTTGCTCCATGTCAGTTTCCTGGTTGTTATTGGATTCATCCTGTGAGAGACTTAGACTTTGGTGTGGTTCTGGTGGAGGGTTCAAGGCGATGCCATCTATTCTCGCCATGCTCATCAGGTAAGACCGTGATTCGCTGGTCAGATTCCACCAGTCGGCTTCTTCCTCGACCTCATCTGTAGAATTAAAAACGTCTAGTGAGATATTTGGATGTTCTAGGTAGTTTATAAGTGACAGATCTGCCGGTTTATTTTCTAGATAACTACAGATGATTCTAATTTGTATAATATCTTACTATATTATATAATTGTTTTTTCTCTCTCACGCCCCCCCCCCCGCGCCCCCAACCCACCCCCCACAGGCCTCTCAAAAAAGTGCTTAACTAACCGTAAAAGTGTACCGAAATATGCTTATTTCTATGAGTTTGAATTATCCTATGATTTTCCAATCACGCCCCCCGCCCGCCCTTCCCACGCCCCCCATTTTTAATGTTTTGTCACAAGTTTTGTATATTTTCTTAATTTAATAATTCTTTTTTAATGGTATAATTAAACTATATAAAATTTTAAAATTTGAATTAATTAATTTAAAAAAATTTTATTATAAGATTAATTAGAAAAATCCAAGTTTTTAATTTAAAAAAAATGAAAAAAAGATTTTATTTTCAGAAAAATTAAATTTATAATGAAGTAATTTTTTCTTTTTGATAAATTGTAAAATTTTATTTAAAAAATTCTTGTTAAACTTTAAATCCTTATTTATTTATTTTTTATTTTTTTTATTCTGTAATTATCATCCAAATATATTCATGTATGTATTCATGTATGTACGCGTGCGCGTACGCGGAGGAGTCTCCGTGTAGGCGCAAACTTACCCTTTCAAACAAAAATTTGCGCGTACGCGCAACTTAGGTGTTCCGCGTACGCGCAAACTAAATTATCCCGTGTGCGCGCAAACTTAGGTACTCCGCGTGCGCACAAAAACTTCCGATCTCCGCGTGCGCGCAAAACTAATGATGTTCCGCGTGCACGCAAAAACTTCCGATCTCCGCGTGCGCGCAAAAACTTTGATTGCGTTGCAATAGATGCATCAATTATTGTCCTTCTAAACATTAAAATTGTGATTGAAAAAACTTCCTAACTCTATAAAATTTATTTTTCACACACGGTGCAGAAAGTTCAAACTTTCTTATTTTTCCCAAACAGGAAGTTTGAAGTCCTTGCTTTGAGTTGAAAAAAACATGACACTCGACGCTAGAAAAGTATGAGCTAACCCTTAGCAAACCCTCGACACTCTCGCCTTTGGCTCAGGTTTTGAACACAAATTGTTTGAAAATTAGCTAAAAACCCAAAGAAGTGACCCAAATGTCTAGTCCTAGCGGGTCCTCCTCTCAGGGTTGGATAAGTTTTTTTGGATCATCGATTGCAGAAACTTTGGAAATCGCTTTCTGGTACTGAATGATGAGCCAAATCATCAATAATTTTTCTAAATGGTCCTTTTTTTCGATTATCCACACAAAATGTTTGAATTATTTTTGTTTTTTAAATAATTTTCAAACAATTTGTGTTCAAAGCCCATTGCACTCCTAGACATGTTTATCCTCGCATGTTTTTGTCTCTTTTTGAACTTTAAGAGAAAAATATTTTCAAATCTTAACTCAAAAAGTGTAAATTTGAACAATGCAATCGATGATCCAAAAAAACTTATCCAACCCTGACTGACTGACTGTATAAGGTTTTTATTTCGGCCTTGGGGTATAACCCTATTTGGTCACCCCCCCATGCCCTTTTTTTTACTTACACCCCCCATTTTTGATATATGTTATCAGTTTCTACCCACATCGCCAATTTTTGATACAAGTTATCAGCTATGTATCTATAGAAGAAATTTAAAAAGTAACTACGAAGCATTAAAAAAATTAACTAATATCCAAAGATATAAGAGAGAACCCAAAAAGAATATCAGCATTTTATTCGTGATGTGATTGGTTGAAGAACAAAATTTAAAATTTGAATTTTTTTTTAAAATTTTTATATTACAATTCAATTAAAACATCTAGAGAATAGATTTGATGAAAAAATAATTATGTAATAAAGTGTTCGAAATTATCCGATTATAATCATGAAAATAATAATTATTAGTATACAAACTGAAACAAAACCAATGAATCTATGAGGACCTGTAGAAATCAGCGGCACTAGGGGGCGCCACTGGCAATGGCCTCCTCTCCCAGCAGTTTGGCATGGAGCAGATGTTTGAGTGTGTGTGTATCTCACGGATGTGCACACAAACAAACGTCTGCTCCATGCCAAACTGCTGGGAGAGGAGGCCATGGCCAGTGGCGCCCTCTAGTGCCGCTGATTTCTACAGGTCCTCATATCCACAAAGGTTTAAATGAATATGAACTCTGAACGTAACTGCAAAGGTAAAGGGTATATATAACTTATTGTCGATTAATTTAGATGAAGCTTCGACAAAACTTTTTTTAGATAATATAATAGAATTGTGCGTGCGCTTCGCTTAGAGAGCTTCAAGGTTTGGCAAGAGGGTAGGTACATCGGTAGATTCAAAAGTGGGTAAGTGTTTACCTACAAAGGTTTGTACAGGATCGAAAACAATAGTATAAAAGATGTTAGTTTCAGGGTTAGATGTTGAGAAAAAAAAATAAATAAATAAAGTACAACATACGTTCAAAGTTACAAATTGAAGTATGAAAATAATAACAAAGTGAAAGAGGCTACACATGGCTGGAAACTGGTGTCGTAAGATAAACTTCGATATTAATCAAGATAGATTGATTGGAACAGACCTACGTAGAAAAAGCGTTGATAACAAATGCAAAAGGATGTAGGAAATATTTGTCAAAAAAGTTAAAGAGCTTTGTGGGCAAAATTGTATGAAGATGATTAGTTTCACGATTGCAATTACAAAAAAATTTGAGAAGAACAATAGAAAAAATAGTTTTCACAAAGATGAGAACAAAGATTCAAAGTTAGAGACCAAAGCATGAAAAAAAGAAAAAACAACAGCAAACACCAAAATTTAAGCAAGTAGATTTATGTGAAAGAGATAGAAACAAGATTAAGCAAAAATGTACATATAAGCGTAGGTTCAAAGTTACAAACGTAATGACAAGTCCAGGTACAGCAGGAGGTACAATGAAGTTACCACAGTAGTTATCAAGTTTGAAACAATGTTATGAACAAGATTTGTTATAGGGTTATTTAGAATAGTAAGTACAAGAGGATAAAAAAGATTATGCACAAGGCTAGATTCAGTGTAGAAAATTAAAAAAAAAAAAAAAAAATAAAGAACTAGAGTTAGCATGGGAGTAGAAACAGATGTAGAAACAAATGCATGTGTAGAAGGTTCGGCGTTAGAAGCTTGAGTAAAAAATAGGTAGTAAGCACAAGATTATTAACATATGTAGGAAGTAAAAAAAATCAACAGACGTAGTAAAGAGAGTCAGAAAAAAATACTCAACAGACGTGGATAGTAGCAAGGTTATAAAGCAGGGAAGGTTAATAAATAAAAAGACGAAAATAAGTCGGTAAAAGCATGGAAACAGATGTTTAACAAAGGATTGAAATGAAAGTATGATCAAATATTAGAACAAAGTAGTCTTAGAATTAGAAATAAAAGCATGAAAAAAATTCAAACTACAGTTATCACCATGATAGGAATATATATATAAACATGAGCATATTCCTGGGTAAGAGGTTAGTTATAAAAAGCAGTAAGTGCAACGGTAAGAACAAGGGTAGTTACAAGGGTTTGGAGTAAGATGAAAGGTAAGAACAAAGGTAGGCACGAAATAAGGTGCAGGTGTAGTCACTAGCTATAAAAGTAGAAACAATGGTACTTGTATAGTTGTATCAGGATTTCCTGGAAGCACAAAGCACAAAGAGACGCACGTCCAGACCACACAAAAATTTCAATAACGAGAACAAAAAAAAAATGTCGAAAAACTATCCTTAAAAGCGTAGCTGGACTACCATAACCTATTAGGGTTAATATAAAATATAGTGGTAGGTTTATTAAGTAAACAATTAAAGGTTTAATTCAAGAACGTCTTTATTTAACTAGAGACTCGATGCACGCGTGCACTCGACTCTGCGGTCATGGACGTACTGAACTCCACCGCTGTGGCGTCACCGCTGTTGCCACTTGCTTACAGTAAAACAGTCTTACTAAGTTGCCAGCACTGCGCACTGTGCTACCTTTGATAATTACATTATAAACTCTCTAACAACAACATACGTTCAAAGTTACTAATTGAAGTATGAAAATAATAACAAAGTCAAAAAGGCTGCACATGGCTGGAGACTGGTGTCGTAAGGTAAACTTCGATATTTATCAGGATAGGTTAATTGGAAAAAACCTAGGTAGAAAAAGCGTTGATAACAAATGTAAATATGTTAGGATATAGGAAATATTTGTCAAAAAAGTTAAAGAACTGTGTGGGCAAAATTGTATGAAGATGATAAGTTTCACGATTGTAACTACAAAAAAATTTGAGAAGAACAATAGAAAAGATAGTTTTCATAAAGATGAGAACAAAGATTCGTAGTTAGGGACCAAAGCATGAAAAAAAGAAAAAACAACAGCAAACACCAAAGTTAAAACAAGTAGATTCATGTGAAAGAGATAGGAACAATATTAACTCAAAATTTACATATAAGCGTAGGTTCAAAGTTACAAACGTAATGACAAGTCCAGGTACGGGAGTAGCTACAATGTAATTACCAGAGTTGTTATCAAGTTTGAAACAATGTTATGAACAAGGTATGTTATAAGGTTACTTACAATAGTAAGCACAAGAGGATAAAAAAAGATTATGCACAAGGCTAGATTCAGTGTTAAAACTTTAGAAAAAAAAAAATAAAGAACTAGAGTTAGCATAGGACTAGAAACAGATGTAGAAACAAATACATGTGTAGACAGTTCAGCGTTAGAAGCTTGAGTAAAAAATAGGTAGTAAGCACAAGATTATCAACATATCCAGGAAGAAGAAAAAGTCAACAGACGTAGTAAAGAGAGTCGGAAAAAAATGAGGAAATGTTCTTTCAAATTCTTCTAAAATCAGAGGCTGGAACTCTACACTTGCAGTCAGAGGATATGGTCGTTGCAGATTTAGCAGCTAAATCAGCCATTTCATTACCAAAGATTCCCCTGTGAGAGGGAATCCAAACAATTTGCAAGGGATTGGGAATAAGACTGAAGCTCTCCATTTCGTGAATTTTTTTCTTGACTTCAACAACGAGTGGATGACTGTTCAAACTGGAGATGGCTTGAAGCGTGCTAAGGAAATCAGTAAATATAGCATGATGACGGTTAATTGAAATCGAGATAGACTTCAGAGCGTCTAAAAGCTGTAAGTTCAGCTGTAAAAATTGAAGTATATGGGCGAAGGCTTTTTCTGCTAATGATTCTCCCCTCGTCGTTAACACTCGCTGCTCCCACCGAGATGGCATCTTTGACAAAACTCCCATCAGTGTAAAGTTAACACATAGTGTCATCAAAGAAATAAAGATCAAAAATTAGTCTGGGATCCCCCGAAGCAACGATAATTCTACCCAAGTCGACATTCACTTTGGGCTTAAAATATATAGCACGATAATCGGAAGCGTACGTAAGATTGATTTGACTAATGAGCAATCTATTGTCCGTAGCTTTAAACATAATTTTAATACATTCTTCGAACAGTCTTATCTTTTTCCGCTTGTCATTCTTAAAAGCTGAGTAAAAATTTTTTATGATCTTATTGGAGCTGATGTTATCCGTAGCCAATGCTTTGGTAAAATAATTCAGGCCCAAATAAAGGGCACGATCATGTATGGAGGTTAGCTTAGACTCATCAAGTATAACATTTTGAGGTGTCGACAATCTATATCCAAAAATAGTCCTCAGCGAAGTTAGTTGAATTTTTTCCAACATATCAGAGATGGCTTTCCGCTTAGGAAAATATATGAAGATGCCGTAATCAATCAAAGATCGTACATAACTTTTATATAGGCACAGCAACGTCAGAGGATGAGCTCCCCACCATATTCCGCATAAATACTTGATGATTCTGTGAGCCTTTTGACATTTATTCACATCCGATTTGACATGCTCCTTGAAAGACATTTCATAATCAAAAATAAGACCTAAAAAACGGGCCTGAGCCTGAGATTTAGTGGCCACACCATTGACTTTAATTTTGGTTTGCTCGGGTAAAATTCCTTTGTTATTAAAATGAATCAGTTTGGTTTTATTAAGGCTTAAGTGCAGTCCAGTGTTTAATAAGTTTTCACAGATCTTACTCACCACGTTTTCTAAAAGTTTTTTAGCCTTTCTGAGAGGTTTAACATTGGTGTAGACTCCAACAATATCTGCAAATTGCGATATTTGAACAAATTTTGAGACACTAACAGATATTCCAGAAACATAAATTAAGTACAGAAGGGGGCTCAGAACTCCACCCTGAGGGACCCCCTGGTGGAAGAAACGAGGTGAATCATAGTTGTATTCAGAATAAACACTTCTTTGAAAGGTAAGGTGCTGAACGAAGGATAATATTGACCCAGAGCAACCAATTTGTTCAAGTTTATCAATCAAACTCTTCGGATCCACATTATCGAACGCCCCTTGAACATCTAAAAAAGCTGCTAATGTATCCTTGTTTCTCCTGAACCCGGTTTCGATGTATAATGCCAGGTTAGTAAGATTGTCGTTGCAGGACCTACCTTTGCTGAAGCCGGCTTGAGAAGTGGGTAGAGTACCATAGTGCTCGCAAAACCATTGAAGTCGATTTTTAACTAGAAGCTCATAGATTTTACATAAGCATGATGTCATGGCAATAGGCCTCAGCCCTGAGCCATCGGGTTTGCTAATAAAATGAACGTACGAGGGCTGTAACTCCTTGGAAAATTCTTTACTCTTGTGCATTTAATTATAGATGTCTAAAAGCTCCAGTTTATACTGAATAGGGATTAGCGTGAAATAATCGATTTCATCCAATCTACAACCTGAGTGCTTGTTTCTCGACTCCAAGGCAGAATTAAATTCATAAAAGTCGAAAGGACTGTCAAAGAATTCGTTCACCATGGAATATTCCTGGCTTGGGTTAATTGAATCATCTTTCAGTAGATGAGGAGCTATCTTGTCCAAGAGAGTAGCTGGTTGTACTTGTTGCCGGTCTTTATTCAGTAACGTAGGAGAAGCCTTAACCCATTTATTTTTTAGAATCTTCATTTTGTTCCAGACCTATGAGGGGTTTTTACTGAAGTCCATGGTCACTGCGAATTTCCTAGAGGCAGCTTTCTTTTTTTTCCGGAAAGTCCTCTACATAGTTTTATATGCTAACACGTATTTTTTATAATCTTCAGGTCTTTTCGTAAAGTTCAATTTTTTTATGCAGCTTTTCTTAACCTTCTTAATTTATTGCATTCATCGTCCCACCAACAGACTGGGTTCCAGTGTCTCGAAGGTCGAACATTTTTCTTAGCTGGAGTACTGGATTTAATTGCTGTGGAGACTTTTTCAAACCAGAATATTTATATTTTTTGCAAGCAGAAAAGTTTAAATGAGCAGAGTCATGAAAATCTGTGTAACCTTCAGAGAGCTTTTCATTAACTTGTTTCCAATCTGTTTTTACGCTGTGTACTTTGAACGATTTCTTCCTGAACAACCATTTTTCGACATCGATATCAATTTCAAAAGGGTAATGGTCAGAACCAAACGTTTAGTCAAGAACATGGCATTCAATATGCTCGGCCAAAACTACAGAAGAAATAATGAGGTCGATATTCGAATCATGACCGTGCGTGGTGTCGATGTGCGAGGTTGTGTCTAGGTTGTGGATAATGAGATTATTTAAGTCGAGGGCAGCTTTCAGGTTATTACCTCCTGAATCATTCTTCCTACAATTCCAAGAGAAATGGTGTGAATTGAAATCTCCAACCAATAGGCACGCTAGCCTGGTGGTTCTTTGATTTTCTAAAATTGATGACCATTCTTGCTGGAAGGTGGTAATATTTGGCGGCTTATAGCAAACAACGAGGTTAAAAAATTTTGAGGCCGCGCACACCTGTGGACCAGCAATTTCAAGATTCTCAACAGGCGGGGAAAAGTCCAAAGTTCTCACATTAATATCATTCTTTACAATAAAAATGAGACCACCACCCCTAGAATGAGAGCAGTTCTTTCTAACTATTTTATAGCCAGAAAAAGCGAGAGCTTGATCTTCTAGCAGCCAAGTTTCTACCCCAACCAAGATGTCGTATTCTTGTATTATTCGTTCCAACTCAGACTTTCTCTGCATAAGGCTCCTAAAATTCCAGTACAAAATTTTATGATTATTCAAAACAGTCTTCTCGATAAATTCATTAGCGTCGGTTATTGTGAAGAGATTCAATAAATTATTTTAAAAATTTTATTTTTATTATTATTATTTTTTTCTCTCATTAAAATGAAAAATAAAATTGTACCACCATTCATGATCGGACTTAAACTGTGCTCATATCGAGCGCCTCGGTGTTACGTTAGTGTTGGGTGGCATCATCTGGTTCTGAGTCAACCTCCATGGTGGAGGATTCAGAAATATCTGGAATGTTATTACCCTCAAGAGCATTCTTGAGCCTAGTGATTTTCGATTAATACCTTTACCCGAGACTTGGCCATGGATGACGGTGAGTAGTTCGATGAGCTTAGTCGTGTTATGGGTGAAATTTCAGTCAATTTTCAGTTTTTCCTCTCGAGGAATTTCGCACGAAGACATAATAAGCTCAACTAATTTATTAAAGCTCAGAAGATGAGCTTTGCTTGTTACCTCGACGTGAGCGCTGGCTGGCTCAAGAAGTGAGCCAATATCGAACGCAATTTCCTTGGCGCTTTTATGTTTTTCTTCTTTTTTTATTTTCTTAAGTTTCCTGGTTTCGGAGCTAGTTTCTCCCCTTGGCAACGGTTGAATAGCAGGGAGGTTCGGCACAACGAATTTTCCAAGAACCGTTTGATTGGTTGACGAGTTACTCGAAGTACTCGAGTGACCCCTTTTCTGTCTCTGTGTAGCACTCAGACAACCACTCGTCTCCAGCTCCATCAATGAAGGGAGAGCCGAATCCTCAGTGACAGTTAAAGCAGGAGGGATTTCTGAGCTACCAGTGTTGCCAGAAAAATCACCGAAATTTAGAGAGCTTACATCTAAAAGCTTCTGAGCATCAAGACTCTTGTCGGGGGAGACTTTCTGAGTTTGTTCGCTAGCCTTTTCTGAGTCGTTAAGGGAATCTTAGACGGAACTTGCGGGCGAGACCATGTTTTTGTTTTCATCCGTGGAATTTTTCGGGCAATCAGCTTTAAAGTGCTCAGTAGAATGGCAGATAAAACACTTAGGGGTATCGACGTCGAAGAAAAAATTATAGCCAATAGCACCAGTACTTAACTTCACAGGGCCACTTGGGAGCTTGGACACATCCTCAGGGTGTATATACACAGCCCGTCTGTATCTGTGCAAATCGTCAAATATGTCAGTCTCTGGATCCGGGTTAGCTTTCAACTCAGAGACGCTTGATGCAGTCCTGATCCCATACTTTGAAGTCAACAATTTTTAAAGCGAGGAGTTGGAGACACCATAGCCAGCTTTGGAAATTATCACCTTAACGGAATTTGGAACCATACATTTCAATGGGACTTCAACACCTTCAATTTTAATGCTCTTGATCTGCTCAACTAACATGGTTGCGATAGCCGCCGAGTCAAACACAACGCACATTCGATCACCAGATACTCTTGACGCGTGGAGGAAACGTTGTTTATAATTGCGTTCAGAGCATGTAGGTACACTTTGTTGGTGACATCACGTTGAATGGGAAAAGCTATTGCCTGGTCATCTTTTGGGCGAACTTCAGAAGGGTCGGTCCAAGCCTGAACTGGTACAAAAAACTCAGCCGAAGTTTTGGCCATTTCGAAGAATTGCGCTGGCACGTCTAACAACGAGCCCAACAAATCTTCAAAAACTTAGCGCAGTTATCGCTCTAACAAACGAAAACGGCAAAAACACACTCTCACAATCACTGAACAGGGCCAGCGGCCGCACAAGGAATGTAAACAAACAAATACCGCTGCTGTTGGTACGCGTGACGAGCTCGGAGCAGAGGAATTCACGTCCGTCGCTGATGACGACTGCGGATGAACTGCATTCATTAATTACATAAGGATTTTTAGAATAGTATATTCTATAGACGTTGGCACTGTACCAAAAAACCTTAAGTAATAAATGAATAGTCCCTTAGAATAAAATCAGCGTTTTGTTCCCATTGGTCGAAATATCATCTCCTTCAAAATGTACATCATAAAAACTTCAAGTCGGATCACCATATTGTGTATTCTTAGAAAAAATTTTACTCATTTCACTCCCGGAGACCGCGTGTGTGGCTGTAGGAGCGGCGTGGTAAGTTTAAAAACTTGAGCCATGGGCTCTTCTTAAAAAAAATTATTATTAGTGTCTTTTTTTTCTAAAGATAGAAAAATGAAAGAAGTTAATTTTAATACTGTTGCTGGCACGTGAATCTCCGTAAGCGAGTTACAAATTTATTTTTCTTTAAGGTCGGTAAAACGTACACAACTACGACGCATTAATGATTGTTTCTTTTTAAGATAATTAAGCTACACTTTACGGCTCGATAAGGAGCGTTAGCACAAACAACACAATTTCGGGCTCGACTTTTTGGAGCAAAAGAATGATTTTTTTAGGATTAAAAGTACTTCCTTGGTTGACTTCTAAATCTTTACTGAAGAATTCGAGCTACCCTGAATTTGGAACTTCAATAGTATATTACACACCAGGCGTTGGAAAGTATTAGCAAGCCCTATAGGGCTATAGCTATAGCAAACCCAAATTGACTGATTTAGGTTTTGCTAGGGATTTGCTAATACTTTTCCAGTGTTGTGTGTAATGTTTTTTTCATAACGACGGGAGGAAAACCCAAAGTCCCACTCCGGGGATTTGCTGTTTCCGGCCCGGAGGTATGAAAAGTCCCTTATGTGTTTACTATTTGAAAGATAAACGGCTCGATAAACGGCAATAAGCGTCAACTTCTCATTTAGAGATAATATTTATATCGATTATAAGTGTGCAAGCATGCACACCTACAATGCTCCTTGAGGAAAGAAAGCAAAAAAACACAGTTTACGAAAGAATGGATACAGTAAAAAAAAAAAAAATACATAAAGTTTTGAGGCTGTTCCGGTCAATTGGGCGGAAAGAGAGAGCAGGTAAGCAGGGTTGAAAAGGGCGAAGAGGGGAGCGTGACTTCAACACAATGAGGTTCTAATTCTTTATTAAATGGTGTTACCTTCAAACACAAGAAGGAGGAGGAAGGAGGTCAAGCGTACACGGATAGGACTCGGCCGGCTAAAACAGCCGGTAATCATACTGGGGAAAAAGTCGGGTAAACTTACGCCCGAAAAATTGGCGTAAGGTTGCTGTTTTTTTCCCGATGCCTTATATAGGTATACCGCGGCCGAGTGCTGCCAGCTGGGCTGCAGCGCTGGAGCTTGATGCAGGCAGGCCCATCCGCTTTTTAAAAAACGATGTTAATTTTTACCTGTTTGAAGAATCTCTTTGAAGCTTTACAGAAATGTTCTTCAGGACCTAATAAACAACTTCCTCGCTTGAAGTTTTTTCAAATATGAATTTTTATACTTATTTTTTTAAATCAAAGTTTTAGGTTTTAAACCGCCAAATTTTTTTTTTAAACGTTAATTACGCGGTTCTGAAATTTTTTAAAAATATTTGAACAATTCCATTCGCATCGGAAAGGGTTCAAACACAAAATGCTGAAATTTCATCAAAAAATATCGACTGGTTTCCGAGTTTTTGCGAGTTGAACTGAAAATGTAAGAAAATGCATAAATCGATAAAATTATAAGTTTTTACTCAACTCGCAAGAACTCGGAAACCAGTCGATATTTTTTGATGAAATTTCAGCATTATGTTTTTGAACCCTTTCCGATGCCAATGGAATTGTTCAAATATTTTTAAAAATTTTCAGAACCGCGTAATTAACGTTTAAAAAAAAATTTAGGTGCTTATAACCTAAAACTTTGGTTTAAAAAAGTAAGCATAAAAGTTCATATTTGAAAAAACTTCAAGCAAGAAAGTTGTTTATTAGTTCCTGAAGAACATTTCTGTAAAGTTTCAAAGAGATTCTTCAAACAGGTAAAAATTAACACCGTTTTTTAAAAAGCGGATGGGCCTGCCTGCATCAAGCTCCAGCGCTGCAGCCCAGCTGGCAGCACTCGGCCGCGGTATACCTATATATAGGCTTCGGGAAAAAAACAGCAACCTTACGCCGATTTTTCGGGCGTAAGTTTACCCGACTTTTTCCCCGGAATGATTACCGGCTGTTCTAGCCGGCCGAGTCCTATCCGTGTATAAAGATATATTGACATATTTATGTATCTCTTACTGATCGACAGCTTGTATCGTCGGTGCCTGCTTAGTTTGAGGAGTACAATACAAGAATGAGTTGCAATGCTGGAATAGATAAAAAAAGAAGAGACAAAAAAGAATGCGTGAGAGAGAGAGAGAGAGAGAGAGAGAGAGAGAGAGTAAAAGAATTCTTTTCTCTCTGCTGCGTGATTTTAAGGTAAAGAAAAAAAGTTTTTAGATGCTTGGTCAGTATAAAATAAGAAAAAAAATGTCTAGAATGAACAACAAGTAATTTTTTTGGAGTTTCTTATATGTTTATGAAAAACTCTGCTCTATATTTACTAAAACTTATTATTTTCCTCATGGGGCACACACTTTCACTCGATTTTCGTCTTTCTTGAAGCAAACTAAGATTAGTTAGTTTCAATATTATACCCACCATAGTAAAATCAAATAAGTGAAAGTACATACACATGTGAAACAAGGCTTATAATCTAAAAATAAGTTAACTTTTAACTTTAAGCAAAAAATAAAAGAGAAATGAACCATCAGTTAACTCATGTATTTGTGATTTAAGTCGTCAATTAATGCCTTTAACCGATGTTTAGTCGGATTAAGACTTTGTGCGTGTGAATTTCGACATGGTGTTGCTAACAATAGTAAAAATTAACTGTATTTCCGATAGAATCAGTCATTAAAAATCTAGGTTCAAATTTGTCATCATATACCATTTATTTAAATTTTTTTTTTTTTTTTTTTTTATATGAGAGTAAAATTTATCACTAATAAATCCTTATTTTCATCCAGGAATTTGTGACACTAAGTACCGACTTCAAGAAGCTCATCGCACAAGTCTTATAATTCGAAAATCCAAAGATCTAAGTAGTTGCCAGCATAGCTCTAAACACCTTTCTTTGGTTCAATCTCAAATGTACAGAAGTTTGAATCCTCAGTTGAAGAATTTCCAACGCCCTTTTGTTTCATCTGAAAACTCATGTGAAATGACGATTGATCACAATATCTATAAAAAAATTGAATGCTACAATAGTTATCAACACAAAACTATTTCAAAAAAAAAAAATGATGAAACTCAAATAAAAGTAAGAATTTTAAATTTATATTTCAAAACATATATAGGGGTCAAAATAATACTTTTTTAAAAAACCGCCCGCACGAGGTTCACCGATTTTATTGCAATTTTTTTTGGCAAAAGTACTATTTAATAGAAGACTTTTGCCACAAACTAGAGGTCTCTATCTTATTTCTGCTTGGTGCTAGATTCTTTCAAAGATTGAAAAATGGCCTATTTTTAAGCTGTTTTAACCCATTAAGTCCGAGGATTATTTAAATTTTTGGTGGTTTTCGAGCTGGGAAATCTTGGGAAAATTTTTAAAAATTTATATCTAAATACCCTACCCCCCTATTTTCAAGTATGCCCTACACGATGGTATAGTTTATAAAACTCAAAAATTCGATTTTCATTTGTTTATTTACAAAATAAAAAAAATAAACAATGTTTTTTTAGCTTTTTTTTTTTTAATCGAAAAATTGAGTGGTAAAAAAAATTTTTACACACTTAAAAATATGATCACAGGTGATCATGGATTTCAAAGTTTTCAAATCTTCTTCAAAATTGCAGCTGCGATTTTTCTAAACAAAAATGCAGCCAAAAACTGCGACGAAAAAAATCGTGTACAGCAATACAGCAGTCGAAGACGAAAAAAAAAAATGAGTAATCAAAAAATAAAAAATACCACCATTTTCAACGTTAAATTTTAAGAATAAAATATACTTGTCTTTTTTTTCATTGGGGCCACCGTTTTTTCATAAAAATTCGTTGAAGTTGGGATTATCATGATATAACCACTGCAATTCTTTTTCCTGCACCTGTAGCGAATTTATCTAGCAATTAGATGGAAAAAAATATCGAAATAGAGGTTTTGGTTCCACTGATTAAGAATTTGAGGTCCAATGTGCGATATTAGAATAATTGGGCCTTATATTATGGGACCCAAAAACAAAAATCGAATAATGAAAAAATAAAAAATACCTTCTTTTTCTACGTAAAATTTTAAAATCAAAATGAACTTGTTGTTTTTTATTAGGATCTTGGTATCCTGGCGGATTCTCCTAATTCTTTAGAATCCGCTAGGTGGCGTACCGTTTAAACAATATACAAATAAATAAGGTGACAAAAGTGAATAAAGAACAGTTGGTCAAATGACATTTTTACTCTGGCAGATGATAAGTTCCACCAGGGCCGCTGCTCAAAGACTTTGGCTAATAATTTTAGCGAATTTCAAGCTACTGCATACTATAGAGATAAATAAATTGCAAAATTTTGAAATCTATTCAATCTTTTGTGATTGAATAATTTCAAAAGTTTCAATATGAGACCAAAGCGTAATAGACTAGATCCACCTCCTGATTTAGATTCTGATTCTGAATCGGAATCTCAATTATTTTTTTTTTGTTTGCATCTGACATTTGGCAAGTATTTTCAACGTTTTTGGGATAACTTTCTTCCCCCTCTACCCACTCATAAACGTATTTATCCTCCAAACGACTGTTACTACTAACATAATTTTTGGAAGCTTCCGAATATGATTTTTTTGGAGTTTTTTATGCTGAGATTCGATTGTAGAGTCATCACTATCTTCAGCTCCTGATTCTTAGCTATCATCTCCAGAATAATTTGGATCCGGTAAGCAATAGCGATCCTCCTCTTCCTCATCTGAACTGAAACATTGAGATTCCGATTCAGAATCAGAATCTAAATCAGGAGGTGGATCTGGTCTATTACGCTTTGGTCTCATATTGAAACTTTTGAAATTATTCTATCACAAAAGATTGAATAGATTTCAAAATTTTGCAATTTATTTATCTCTATAGTAGTAGCTTGAAATTTGCTAAAATTATTAGCCAAAGTCTTTGAGCAGCGGCCTTGGTGGAACTTCTCATCTGCCAGGGTAAAAATGTCATTTGACCAACTGTTCTTTATTCACTTTTATCACCTTGTTTATTTGTATATTGTTTAAACGGTACGCCACCTAGCGGATTCTAAAGCATTAGGAGAATCCGCCAGGATACCAAGATCCTAATAAAAAACAACAAGTTCATTTTGATTTTAAAATTTTACGTAGAAAAAGAAGGTATTTTTTATTTTTTCATTACTCGATTTTTGTTTTTGGGTCCCATAATATAAGGCCCAATTATTCTAATATCGCACATTGGACCTCAAATTCGTAATCAGCGGAACCAAAACTCTATTTCGATATTTTTTTCCATCTAATTGCTAGATAAATTCGCTACAGGTGCAGGAAAAAGAATTGCAGTGGTTATATCATGATAATCCCAACTTCAACGAATTTTTATGAAAAAATGGTGGCCCCAATGAAAAAAAAGACAAGTATATTTTACTCTTAAAATTTAACGTAAAAAATGGTGGTATTTTTTATTTTTTTATTACTCATTTTTTTTTTTTTTTCGCCTTTGACTGCTGTATTGCTGTACACGATTTTTTTCGTCACAGTTTTTTGGCTGCCATTTTGTTTAGAAAAATCGCAGCTGCAATTTTAAAGAAGATTTGGAAACTTTGAAATCCATGATCACCTGTGATCATATTTTTAAGTGTGTAAAAATTTTTTTTACCACTCAATTTTTCGATTAAAAAAAAAAAGCTAAAAAAACGTTTTTTTATTTTATTTTGTAAATAAACAAATGAAAATCGAATTTTTGAGTTTTATAAACTATACCATCGTGTAGGGCATACTTGAAAATAGGGGGGTAGATAAAAATTTAGATAAAAATTTTTCAAAATTTTCCCCAAGATTTCCCAGCTCGAAAACCACCAAAAATTTAAAAAATCCTCGGACTTAATGGGTTGAACCAAACCTTTGACCAATAACCACCATCTCCGCCAACGTGACTCGTGGCTTCGGTTTTTTTGATACTGTTTCTACTATTGAAAAACCAAGGCTTTCATGTTTTTCAGACTCTGGGTTTTCACAATTAGTATAATTCTGACTTGAATTATTTGATGAAATTAAAGGTTGTGAATCTTGTTTTTCCGAATTTTTTACTTGATATTTAGTGGAAATTCTTAATTTTCTTTCTTTTCTTTGATCAATTAATAACACCTGTGCTTCCTCAGGAACTTTCTTTAGATGTGAGCAACTACACATACTCAGGTCCAAGCATTTACAAGCAGCTATATCAAATAGTTTTTTTGAACTTTTAACAAAATCTTTCTGTTGAGTTTGTTTCAATTTACTTTTTTCAATTCTTTCAGAATTTCTTTTAATTGCTCGATATTTGTTATGAAGATGATTAATTAGTTGTATAACACGACTTCAAGTCACTACAGGAATGGAAACACTTATGTATGTACCCATTAGCTTAGTTGCAACTAATTCAGCGATTTCAGAAAATTTTGGTTCTTTCTTGCTTTCAGATATCTTACCCAACCTCATCCGTTCATGATTGCAGCAAAGTAATACATCTTTTTTTGAAAGTAATAAAGCTGAACTTAATTCCTTAGGTCATCCCAGTAAAGAGCAGGTGCAATTTTCCCTAGTAAATTTCATATGAGCCATTTTGTAGAATGCCATTACTACACTATTTCAAGTTTAAAGAAGAGTAAGCGCTAGGCTGTTTATCAAACACTGAAAAAACAATTTTATTTCAACAAAAATTCACTAGCAAAAAAAAAAAATTAATTGAATGATAATATGTAAATACCTTGAAATCTAAGAAAAATTTGAACACTGGTATCCAAAAAAGCTTTGTAAGTGCATAGGAAGAGTATCATTTATTACAATTTTCAAAAGATCAGGAATCAAGCTTTAAAATTAATTTCACTATTTGTTTAGGAGTTTAACCGAAAAAACTTCAGTAGTGCTTAAGTAAATCCAACTTTGAAATCCAACTTGAAAAAAACTAAATGTGAAAGATAAAAAAATAAGATAAAAAAGTAAAAAAAATTTTGAAAGTGGCAGCAAACAAAAATATTTACTAAAAATAATAAATTAACAATAAAATATTAAGATTCTGCAAGGAAAACTGCAATATAGCATATTTTTTACATTCCAATCAAGTAACTTAGGTTTAGTCAAATATATAAAATTTATTAATTGATAATTTTTATGTTAACCTCAAAACTTTTACAACAAAAAGATATACAAAAAATTTTTGCAACAGTTAAATTCTTAAATATGTTATTTACCTTAATTTTCAAGTTTTTCAAACAGTACTTTCTTGAAAACTGATCACTTAAGAGTGCTCAGGACCCCGCGGAGAGCGCCACCTAACGTTGTGTTATGGGTGCGTAAAAAAAGTTTCTACCAAACTACGGCCACAAAATAAAAATAATCACTCTGAAAAAAATCTTAAAAAATAGTTGAAATCACTCTACAAGTGTGTCACTATCTGGTTTTTGCAAAAAGTGTTTCTAAATAGTAAAAAAAGTTGATCAAAAATATCACTAAAATCGTCGTCTGCAGCACGTGTTGATGCTGATCACAGTTTCTTATTCACTGCAAATTATTGCGTGACTTGATCAAAAATCGAGATAGTAACACACTTGTACGCCACTTTCACAAATTTTTTGGTATTTTTTTCACAATCATCCGTGGTTTCTAGCAGCCGTAGTTTGGAATATACGATTTCAATCGGTTGGCTCTACTAGCGTGGTAATGCAGAGCAAAAATTTAGTCTAGCGGGTCAAATGTAGTGGCGCTGATGTCGAATTGCAGGGACGTAGATATTTTTCACAAAAAAGAGGGGCCTGCCCCATAGTTGCTCATCGATAGACGGGCGAGCGCAGCTGGCCGCGATTTTCGTTCATCCACGAGAGCGGCGACTGTCAACTGAGCGCCCAAGGTCACGTGGTTTCGGCAGCCCTGACTGCGGCACGGGCCCACGGTCTTTCCTCACGCTCGCCGTCGGTTTGGACTTTTCGGTGTTCGGGCAAAATCGTCCGTGATAAAATTGTAGATACTGGAGATTTTAATTATAGGTATATATCTACATATTAATTTATTGCGAAAGGAAGTATTTTTAATAGGCACGGAAATGAAAAAAATTTGGAAAATTCTTAAAAAAAGAACACATTAACAAAACACAATTTAACAACTAACATAAGTTTATTTTTTAATTTTTTCTTTTTATTCAAATTTTTAAATCATTTGAGACTTAAATAGTCATAATTTTTACTGACAGCTTAAATTATAAAACAGTGCTTGAATAATTAATTGGTAAAGTTTAATTAAAAAATTGTTGATTAAATTTTTTTAATAACTATAAGGGAACGATAAGTAAAATAATAATCTCACAGGGATGCCAGCTAATATTTTAGTTCAAAAAAGTAGCAATAGTATCACTGTTTTGTTAAAATAGTAATATTTTTTAAACGAAAAAGTATTTTTTTTTTTTTAAGAAACAAGAACTTTATGAATAAAGTTTTTCGTTTTAAGGCACTCAAGAAAAAAAAAAAAATTAAATTAAAAACGGTGAAATACCTCGGTTGACTTGAATCTTTATAAAAAGCGAAAATATTCATAAATATTAAATGCTCATAAGCTCCGTAACGCTAGGGACTAAAATTGAGTCAAAATTAAAATATAAATCATTGATGTGAAACTGTAATAATCGAGAGGAACTTGAAAGAATAAAAAGTTTACAACTGCGAGTGGGAACTGGAATTAAATTAAATTTTAAAATTGACTAATTATTGTATAGATAAAATTAATAAATCAAATTACGTTACAAATACCGGTGATAGTTTAGGTCAATAAACGCATCAATATTGTACCAGATTGTATCTTTTTTATTTTTTTAATAATCAAACAAATAAATAATTAATCCCCCAAGCTCTACAACTCAATAACGCTGGGCATCCGGGAGTTTTTTTTTTATTTTGTGAATAATAAATAAATGAAAAATCGATCCCCAAGCTCTACAACCCAATAACGCCGAGCGCACGAGGGTTTTTTTTTTCTCTAAAATAAAAAATAAATAAACAATATCTACCCCCCAATCTCTACAACCCAATAACGCTGGGCGTCCAGGTATTTATTTATTTTTTCTTGAATGATAAATAAATACAAAATCGATCCCCAAGCTCTACACCCCTATAACGCTGGGCGTCTAGGTTTTTTTTTCCTCAAACGATGAATATAGTAACAAACGATTCTTCAAGCTCTACAACCCAAAAGTGCGTCGCGTCTTGGTTTTATTGACAAATAAATCATAAAGTAAACAAACAATTCACCCTCCAAGCTCTACAACCCAATAACCCTGGACGAGCGGGTGTTTTTTTTTATTTCGTGAATAATAAATAAATGAAAAATCGATCCCCAAGTTCTACAACCCAATAACGCCGAGCGTACGGGGTTTTTTTTTCTCTAAAATAAAAGATAAATAAACAATCTACCTCCCAAGCTCTACAACCCAATAACGCTGGGCGTCCAGGTATTTATTTATTTTTTCTTAAATGATAAATAAATACAAAATCGATCCCCAAGCTCTACACCCCAATAACGCTGGGCGTCTAGGTTTTTTTTTCCTCAAACGATGAATATAGTAACAAACGATTCTTCAAGCTCTACAACCCAAAAGTGCTTCGCGTCTCGGTTTTTTTTGATAAATAAATCATATAGTAAACAAACAATTCACCCCCCAAGCTCTACTACCCAATAACGCTGGATGACCGGGTGTTTTTTTTTATTTCGTGAATAATAAATAAATGAAAAATCGATCCCCAAGTTCGACAACTCAATAACGCCGAGCGTACGGGGGTTTTTTTTTCTCTAAAATGAAAAATAAATGAAGAATCACCCTCCAAGCTCTACAACCCAATAATGCTAGGCATCCTGGGTTTTCTTTTTTTTCTTGAATGTTAAATAAATAAAAAATCGGTCCCCAAGCTCTGCAACCCAATAACGCTAAGCGTGCAGGTTTTTTTTTTTTTCTTGAACAGGGGCGCAACAACTCCTTGCATCTAGGGGGTAGCTGAGGTCTCTAGAACCAACTCTAGAACCAAAAAACGCTGGGCGTTTAGGCTTTTTTTCTGAAATGATAAATAAATGAATTAACCCCCCAAGCTCTACAACCCAATAACTCTGGGAGTCAGGGCTATTATTATTTTTTTCTTAAATGATTAATAAATATACAAACGGTCCCTAAAGATCTCAAACCTGAAAGCGTTGTGTATCTTGGTTTCTTTGATAAAACAGCTATAAAATAAATAAACAACTAAACCCCCTTGTAAAGCCTGAAGGCCCAGCGTTATTGAGATGTAAAGTTTGGGGGATTATTCGTTTATTTATTTTATGATTTTTTGTTGAAAAAAAACCATGGTGCCTAGCGTTGTTGGGTTGTACAGCTTGGAGGGTAGATTGTTTATTTTTTTATTATTTGAAAGAAAAAAAAGCCTTAGGAGCTCGACGTTATTGGGTTGTAGAGCTTCAGTGGTAGGTGGTTTATTTATTGATCATTTAAAAAAAAAAAGCCGGAACGCCCAGCGTTATTGGTTTATAGAGTTTGGGGATCGATTTTTCATTTATTTATTAATTATTATTCACGAAATAAAAAAAAAAAAACATCCGGACGCCCAGCGTTATTGGGTTGTAGAGCTTGGGGGGTTGATTGTTTATTTATTTATCATTTCAGAAAAAAAGCCTTGTTGCCCAGTGTTATTGGGTTGTAGAGCTCGGGAGGTAAATTGTTTATTTATTTATCATTTCAGAAAAAAAACCTGGTCGCCCAGCGTTACTGGGTTGTAGAGCTTGGGGGGTAGATTGCTTATTTACTTTTCATTTTAGAAAAAAAAAAACCCGCGTACGATCGGCGTCATTGGGTTGTAGAGCTTGAGGGGTAGGTTGTTTATTTATTTATCATTTCAGTAAAAAAGCCTGGTTGCCCAGCGTTATTGAGTTGTAGAGCTTAGGGATCGATTTTTTATTTGTTTATCATTCAAGGAAAAAAAAAAAAATACCCAGATGCCCAGCGTTATTAGGTTCTAGAGTTTGGGGATGAATTGTTTGTTTATTGTATGATTTATTTATCGAAAAAACCGAGACGCAAAGCGCTTTTGGGGTATAAAGCTTGAGGAATCGATGGTCAATTAATTCAACGTTTGAGGAAAAAGAAAAGCCTAGGACGCACAGAGTCATTGGGTTGTAGAGCTTGGGGGGTAGATTGTTTATTTATTTATTATTTGAGAGCAAAAAAACCCGGACGCTCGACGTTATTCGAGTTGTAGAGCTTGAGGGCAGGTTGTTTATTTATTTATCATTTCAAAAAAAATTCCTGGATGCCCAGCATTATTGGGTTGTAGAGCTTGGGAGGTAGATTGTTTATTTATTTTTCATTATAGAGAAAAAAAATACCCGCGTACACTCGGCGTTATTGGGTTGTAGAGCTTGAAGGGTAGGTTGTTTATTTATTCATTATTTGAGAGAAAAAAAAGCCCTGGACGCTCGACGTTATTGAGTTGTAGAGCTTGGGGGCGGTTGTTTATTTATTTATCATTTCAGAAAAAAAATAAATAAAAGCCTGGAGGCTCAGCGTTATTGAGATGTAAAGTTTGGGGATTATTCGTTTATTTATTTTATGATTTATCTATCAAAAAACCCGAGACGCACAGCGCTTTTGGGTTGTAGAGCTTGAGGGATCGATTGTTTATTTTTATTAAAAAAAAAAAAAAAGATCTGTAGTATACAAAATAAATAAATAAACTAACGCAATAAAACCTAAATTTGAATCTAATAATTATTAGACCGTATCCTGATTAGGAATCTGACGGAGAGTCGTGCGACCAAGCCAAAACACCTTTGAAGTGCAGCCGTCGGCGAGTCAAGCTGCAGGCTGATTAGGGAAGTTGGCCTGCCGTGCTGCAATCGACCGACGACATCTGAGGCCCGAGCGAACCACGTGGTTCGCTCTCAGCTGACGCCTAACTCGCCGGCCGCGGGCCGCGGGCCGCGACTCGCACCTACACCTTATAATAAATAATACAACAATCTTAGTCGATGCAGGCCACATTGATTGTTGTTATATATATTTGTTAGATTAATTGATTCACTTTTTTATTTTTGTTATTTACTGAAAGTTATGAAATGTTGAATGAATTTTTTTTTGTCATGATAAAAATGTGGGTTTTGTCGTACCTTTTTTGTGCGCGCACGAGTGTGACTACAATTTATTTTTTAATTTTTAAAAAATTATCTATTAGGTACAATTTTTTATTGATAACCGCAAATCCCGATATTTTTTGCGGGCCCTTTATTTTCAGAAAGTAGCGATGGCCCTGGTTATCGACATTACAGAGCTCTTAGTTACTATTTTCGCCGTCTGCAAAACTCGTGGCGCAATAGTCGAATCGCTTGTCTCTCCGGGGTCCTGAGCACTCTTAATAAGTAAAGTAAGACGAGGAGCAGGGCTGGGATGTAGTTTGTTTGAATCCTACGTGGTTTATTAATTAAACAACTTTATTAATTGCTCGGGGCATATGGTCAGCGGGGTGTTGTCGCGGTGACCGGAGGTGAACTGAACATGAGTTCGGCTACGCAATGCCATGGTCAGTCACTTGGGGCGCGGGCATTATAGAAAAATTCAGATTAAAGATGAAAATAGTCAAATTAAATTATATAAAATAATTAACTTAAAATGAAAGAAATTTAATTTATAGAAAATTAATAAAATTAACGTCGATTTCCGACAGTAGTGTGATTGGAAATTGGATTTTATTAAAACATTATTTAGCACTCAATTATTTTATTTTTTCTAATTTAAATTTAACGTTTTTTATTACTTACAAAGTGCATCACAGTGGTAAATTATCGTTTGCTATAGAGATATAATACTATTGTTATGATATTTAAAGTCATTAGTCTCTTTGAAAAAATGAGCGTTTTAACTTAATTGTTTCATACGTCTTAATACTTTCTACAAATCACTTTCATGGTATTTAAAAATTTGAAACTTTGTTGATACGTAAAATTTAATTTCAGGTACTTTGTCTTCTAGAGTTGAAGACAGAAGTTGACGAAAGTGAATATATTTCTGACTACAGTGATAAGCAAACCAGTTTTATACATTCCAAAAAAACAACATTGCTCTTTGATCATACTAAATCTGTTAGAACAATTTATGGAGAGCTGCGAATTTCTCGAAATTTACTCAAAGTTATGTGTTTTTTGAGTACCAATACAGATCTTAACAATGATTTTTCAGAAACTTTTTCCAAATTTGTTCATTCAGTAAAGATGTTGGATAACCAAGGCTTATCTCAGCTTTATTATAGAGCACAAAGTATCTGTAAAGCAGGGAGGTAAGCGTACTTTTCATTGATGTTTTTAATTTCTGTTTTTTTTTTTTTTTTAATCATTTTAAAAGGAGACTATTCAACGTAAAATAAAATATATCAAATATCCTATTATATATAGTAGCATTGCACTATTATAGAGCTTGAATTATTCAACGAGAGCTATGTCATACAACCGTCAAAGGTCCTCAGTCTTAATGATTTCGCCTATAAGATAGAACAGCAATCGGCTATACACAGGCAATCTTTCCAAAAAGGAGAAAAAAGAACCCGACTGTGGAAGTAAATCCCTTAACAATTTTTCTTGAATCTGACACTAAAGTTAAGACTGAATTGGAAATGCGTTTCTCATTCAGTTTTTTAGAAAAACATTTATCATGTAGTTTTATATTTCATTCAAATTATACAGAAAAACGATCGATTCCCATTGGGTATATTACACGAGAATCGGCACGTTTCCTGAATGAAACATAAAACTAAATGAAAAATGTTTTACTAAAAAACTAAATGAGAATCACGCTTCCAGATCAGTTTTTAGTTCACATTTCAAATTTCACTGGTCTAAAACACAGAAATTTAACCTGAACTGAAGTAATATACTGCATGAAGTAGCATGTAATATACTGTGAGCATTAGTGACCTAATCGCCATGGCTGCATCATGTAAACATGAAGATATCCTTAAAATTTATCAAAGGTAGGCTCGTTCCCAGTGCAATTTCGAAGTTCAGACAAATAAATTAAATTGTAATTATCAAGATAATTCATCGAATTCAAGAAAATACATTCTCGAACCAAGCATGGGATCAGAGATAGTTCTATTAGAATCAGAAATTTTCTGTATTCGATGATCACTTTTCTAAATGCCCTGCGTGCTGCGCGTTTTTTTTAGGAATAAAATGTATTAGAATTTATGTAACAATTTTAATAAGAAACAAAACTTTAATCCAACACAATCAAGTTAACAAGACTCGATGTAGTTAATAATATATTACTACACTAGGCTGGGAGGTAAGATTTCCGTGCCTATATGATTAAGGATGTTTGGTACTTACGAAAAAATGCAGCCGTTTTGTAAATTTTTTGGATCAATTCATGAATAATATCAAAGCAATCATTGAATTTTTTGCTTTTTTGTTCGATTAAGTTTTTTCAAAAATTAAAGTACTCATTAAAATAATTTGCCCCGAGTCTTATGGAAATCAAGCAATTTTTATTTTTTGATCATATGTCACTCTTTCAAAATTGCAGAGTTTGTTAAAAGAATCATAATCATGAGGATTTATAGGTTGCAGCTAAAAGAAGATTTTAAGATTTTTTTTATAATACCTTTCAGACCATTTTGAAAAGATAACAAAGAATGACAAGCGCGCAATGATGAAATTTCATGCACGACTGAACAAGAAATGTTCAAACTTTTTTTCTACTGCAGTTTTGATCTAAAAATTTGTACACAATATCTTGAGTTCTTGATTTTTAATGTAAGATTAAAAAACTTAACATTTTTAAACTTCTGTTGCAGGGTTTTGTGAATTAAAAAATAGGCTATGTTTAAGCGATTTCTATAAATTTTTCAAAATATTTTTTAAACATATAACTAATACTATATGAAACTAAAGACTTCAATATGCTGTGTAAAATTTTAAAAATCATTCCTTTATAAGGGTAAGAGTACTGATGAGTTAAAAATAAAATCATCTATTCGTGCGGTGCGGTACTCGTCTCCTCCCCTTTTTTCCCCTCACGAAAGTACCAAATATTCTTAATAGGCCGAATCTTTGCCTCGACCTATCACTCACACAGGGGCGGGCATTTTACCTCCTGACGTGTGTAGTGTAATATTTTTGCTCCTCAGCCTAAAAGAACGTCCAAAATAATAAATTATTTCTAAAATATGAAAGCAAAATACTTGCAATCCTGCAACCTAGCATACTAGTTTTACTGCCGCTTACAACAGAGCTCCATGTGGTCTCTCTCTGTTAAGTCTATTTGTGGGGCCCAGTAGCTGGCAGCACGCCGCCCAGAGAAACGACTATTAATAAGACCCAAAATAATAATTAGATTATATGAATGTTAATAAGGATTATAGACGAAGGAATGCTGGCCGGGCTTTCGATTTCACGAGACGTTAGTCGAGTCAAAACGAGCTAGCAGTGGCCATTGTTACAAAGTATTGTTTAATAAATTACGGATAAAATTTTTAGTGAGCTGGTGCTGATATGCATGCTTTATAAAAAAACACACTCCGCACAAACACACACATACGCACTCAAAAGTTGCGAGCTTCACTTTTTCACTTAAAATCTTGACTAAATAAACAGATTCTTCTTCTAATTTTAGATAAAAATTTATAATTTATTTATTTGAGACATTTACAAGTAAAATGTCAAGCTGACAAATAAGCCGGCAAAGTTTATATTTACGATAAATAAAAAAGGAGATGTCTTGATTAGTGGACTGTATAAATTAATTGCCGCGATCGCGTAGGAAAGGGCTTTGAGGTCATGGAAGAAAGAAGCAAACACAACACTGAAATTTAATGCTCAAATTGAGAATAACTTTTTATTGCTTGGTAAATGGCATGTTTACAAGCGAGTGAGGTGAGAGAGCTCGACGTTCTTACCAGGAGCCTCTCAACCTTGTAAAAAAATGTCGCACTTTACAAAGAGAATAGAAGCAGCGTGTTTGTTCTCGAAGCGTCAGGTTACGACTAACTGCACGACGGAAGTCTGGTCAGCTGAGAGACCTAGTGTTGCATGCTCGGTTGACAACCAATATGCAGAAAACGCACGCAATTTTTAACATTCCGCCTTTCTTGATTGATCCAGAGGAACAAAAAAAATTCAACTGAAACTTAAACGTGAGGCGGCGTCTCAGTTTTGGTATAGATTCGAAACACTCGTCAGGTCATGTGATAAGGCAGAGGACGGTATGCGAGTTACGGAGAGTGAAAAACGAGACATGTTTTACAGTTGGATTTTACCGGTCGTGCCAAATTTACCTGTAACTAATTTTGCTATTAAATCCTCAAAAGGTAAAACCATGGATTATGAGGAACTGAAATCATTTTTGTTACAGGCCGAGGCAGACGAGCAACTGCGAGCAGTCGGGCCAGCTCAAGCCTTTTGGGCTTAAAAGATCAGTGTGCCGACTCACAAGAAGGCTAAAATAAAATGCAGGAAGTGTAACAACTATGGCCATTATGGTGATGAATGCCCATATAACTCTGGGAATGAGGCAGTTCCTTCTCGTTGGTGTTACAACTGTAGGGTGATGACTGATCGCCATCAGGGCAGCCACTGACCTAATCCTAATGTCTCCTTCGAGTGTCAGGACATTGTTTTCATTAATCCCCAGGGTAATCAAACGAAAAGAAAGACAAACAATCAGGGCGGGTTTGTCAACAATAAAAAGGCCAAGTTTGATAATGGCCAAAATCCTCAAACGGGAAGAGGTGGTTATTCAGATCGTGGGCGAGGTGGTGCCAGAGGTAATCGTGGACGTGGTGGCGGTCGTCGTAATAATTATGGAGACAATCAAAAGCCGCGAGGCAGACAAGGTGGTGATTCAACCAACAACACGTCAGGTAAGACCTATTTTATCACTGGTAGGGATAATGTTGTTGAGAATATCACCGGGAATTCTGTTTTTCGTGATAACGTGATAAATTTCATAGCCGACACAGGTGCAATGGAGCACATGACTAATTCAAAATTAAGCTTTACTAGCTTTAATAATTTGAAACGGGGCGTGATTAAATGTGCCAAAAGTGACTCCGATGTGGACTTGAGAACGGAGGGAGTCGGGACGATCGATGTTCTCAAGGCCAAGAAGAGTTATATGGGCATTCATCACCATAATGGCCATAGTTGTCACACTTCCTGCATTTTATTTTAGCCTTCTTGTGAGTCGGCTCACTGATCTTTTAAGCCCAAAAGGCTTGAGCTGGCCCGACTGCTCGCAGTTGCCCGTCTCGGCCTGTAACAAAAATGATTTCAGTTCCTCACAATCCATGGTTTAACCTTTTGAGGATTTAACAGCAAAATTAGTTACTGGTAAATTTGGCACGACCGGTAAAATCCAACTGTAAAACATGTCTCGTTTTTTACTCTCCGTAACTCGCGTACCGTCCTCTGCCTTATCACATGACCTGACGAGTGTTTCGAATCTATACCAAAACTGAGACGCCGCCTCACGTGAAGGGTTAAACTTTGAAGCGTAAAGCTGTTTTTGTATTGAGAGCAAGGTTAAATTAATCTCACTAGATTTGCTTGTACTTTTGGAAACGCCCCGTTTCTGACTTTAAACCGAGTAACAAATCTGTTACTCGCACCACCTCTAGAGTTCACTTTTTCCATAAAATCACATGCCTGTACATTTATAATCCTAGGTTTGCTTTTACCTGAGTTCTCGACAGCTGGTGGTGTTACATTAACGTCCTATTGAGGAATCCCCAGCGGGCTAACAGTTTCCAGATGTTCAGGAACGATCGAACCCGCTGTCCCTGTCAACAATTTCGGAGACATGTCCTTCCCCTCAGCTATCGGTTCGTTGGTGAGATCAGCCTCCCTCTCATTCACGTCCTGAACTTGTGATGCTGTCGCATCTACCGGCTTGACCTGATGCTCCGCTTTTCCGGACTCCTTTTCGTTGTTAGACTCATTCAGTTCTATAAAGTTCCACAAGTTGCACGTAAAATTCTCCAATCTGTAAAGCATTTTGTCATCTTCCTGCGCCAAGCCGTCAAAACTGCATGGTGGTAACACCTTTACTGAACTGGACTTAACACATGCGTACATGCAATTTCCGGTAGATGAAGAAAGTTCGAAATTATTGACTATTATTACTCCAATGGTCTATTTAGATATACAAAAATACCGGAAGGGGTATCGCCTGCACCATCAGACGTGCAGAAAAAAAATGGATGAGTGCTTAAGAGGGATTGAGGGTACTATAGCGTATCTTGATAACATTTATGTTACAGGCAAAACGGACGAAGAGCATTTGAAAAATTTAAACGAAGTATGTGAAAGATTACAAGAATGCGGATTGAGATTAAAAAAGGGGAAATGTAAATTTATGCAGAAAAAATTGGAGGTGTTGGGATTTGTAATTGATAAAGAGGAGTTACACAAAGCTAAATCAAAAGTAAATGCAATGGTTAACGCACCACAGCCGAAAAATGTTAAAGAGTTAGAGTCATTTTTAGGTTTGATAAATTTTTATGCACGATTTCTTGAAAAAATGTCGGAAAAGTTAGAGCCATTGTATGATTTATTGAAAAAGAAAAATTTTGAATGGGACAAAAACTGTACGATATCTTTTGAATGGTTAAAAAAAGAATTAATTTCGCTGAAAGTTTTGGTAAATTATGACCTGAAGGAGAAAATAATACTGGCATGTGACGCGTTGGATTACGGACTGTCAGCTATATTATCATACTAGTATACAGACGGCTCAGAGAAACCAATTGCTTACGCGTCTAAAAAAATTGGAAAAAATGAATTGAATAGGAAAATATTAGATAAAGAAGCGGTGGCAATAATTTTCGGAGTTGAACTTTTCTATTAATTTCTTTTTGGGAGAGAATTTATTTTGAGAACCGATAATAAAGCTCTAGGATTGATTTCGGGTCCAAGAAACATTGACAGCTGATAACCGATTTCAACGATGGGCTTATTACTTGTCGGGATTTAAATATGAAATAGAACACGTAAAGTCGGAGGCTTACGCGAATTGTGATGCGTTGTCAAGGTTACCAATTGATGACGATTCAGAAGCGGTAGAGACAGATTTTTCACAGGTAAATTTTTTTGAGGAAGGTATAACTGCTTTTAATTATAAAATGTTAGCTGAATGAGCCAAAAATATGAATTGATTAATACAACGATCAAACGAGTTTTGGGGGTATGGCCTCATAATAGTAAAAATTTGACTAGTGATGTAAAAAGCCTGTACAATAGAAGGTTAGAATTAACGGTAGAGAAAGGGTGTCTTTTCTGGGGATTAAGAGCAGTGATTCCAGAAAAAATGAGAAGTGTAATTTTACGCAAATTGCATGCAACGCACTTAGGAATTGTAAAAATCAAAATGTTTGCGCGCTCATATGTTTGGTAGCCTAACATCGATCGCGATATAGAAGATTTAGTTAGCTATTGTAAAATCTGTTTAATAGAGAGAAAAAAGCCTGCAAAAACACCGTTAACAACATGGCCTTGGACATACAAAGCATAGAGCCGCATACATTGTGACTTCGCAGGACTATTTTATGGTAAAGTGTGGTTGATAATTGTAGATGCAAACTCAAAATGGCCTGAAGTAATAGACTTTAATGCAAACACAAAAGCGTGTAGGCTGTTGATCGAATTTAAAAAATTATTTGCAAGATACGGAGGGCCATTGCATTGTGTAACTGATGGGGGACCTCAGTTTAAAAGCGGGGAATTTCATAATTTTCTCTCCAGAAATGTGGTTTTACATACGCTATCTCCACCATATCATCCAGCTACGAACGGGGCTGCTGAAAATTTCGTTCAAATTTTTAAACATAAAGTTGATCAAATTGTAAAGGGGGGAGAGACGCTGGATGATGCAGTGAACATGTTTTTATATGATTATAGTAGTATAGAGCACTGTACAACGCGAAGAAGTCCCATGTATCTAATGAGTAAGAGAGAAATGAGAACAAGGTTTGATTTACTGAGACCGAATGTCGTGGAGGAAGTAGCCAAAAATCAGCACAAGCAAATTATAGCGAGACCAGGCAGGCACAAGGTCGCATTGTCAACCGGAGACCGTGTTATGATAGACGAGTACGGTGTGAGATCCGATAAGAGGTCAGGCGGGACCATTGCGAAACAATTGTCACCTTCTACGTATGTTTTTACAAATGATGAGAATGTGCAAGTAAAACGCCACATAGATCAGATAATTAAATGTAATGATGAAAGTGTAAAAGTGCGAGGCTCTTCGCGGTTGTTAGAGAAGCAATATTTAAAAGAGGCGGAAAGTTGTAATGTATGAAAGTAGAGATGTGCGAGCGTCAGCACTTTTCGGGTGTGAGCCTCGGCGCGCCTGCGAACGCGGCAGTTGCACTACGGTCGTGCTCAAAGTAACAACTATTCAATGATTTTGATAACTTTATTGACTGTGCATTATGTTGTACAAAATACATAAGATTATAATTAAGTATTTTACAACAGTTCAACATTAAAACTAAAATACATAAAATATTTAGAAATGATATAATAAATAAGAATAAAAATAAAAATAAGTAAATAATAACAATGATGATGATAATAAAATAAAAATAAAAGAAGAAAAAAAGAAAAAGAGAAAAAGAGAAAAACTAGAGTCTAAGGTATACAATCATAATAGAATAGCAATATAACAAAAAAGGTAATATAAAAAACGTATACTTAATCTTCTCCCTCGGCAGTAAAGATGTGTGATTTGATGAGATGTTTGAAAATGGGAAGGGATGATGATTGACGAATATGAGGTGGCAGATGATTCCAGGAGTAGGTAGCCAGTACATGAAATGAGCTTTCCAGAGACTTCGTGCGGGAGGGGGGGGACAACCAACACGTCAAGCGCATAAGGGTTAGCCAACCTCAAGGGACGTGTGCTGAGCTTCTCAGTAAAAAAGTCCGCCAAATAAGACGGAGTACCTGTGTGAAGTATCCTGTAGAGCAAACAGGCAACAAAATAATCCCTGCGGCCCGATACTCGGAGCCAGCCAAGCTCACGTCTAAAAGGTGTAACGTGATCGCTCTTTCTAATCCCAAAAATGTACCTGATCCCACGATTGAGCAAGCGCTCAAGTATGAGATCCTGCTCACCCAATATATCACAGAAAACAAGCGAACAATAGTCAATGATGGGAAAGAGCAGGGTCTGCCCAAGGTGCTTACGCAGTTCAAAGGTGGTGCTGCGCCTAAAGTGGTTAAGGCGATACAAAAGAGATCCTCTCATCCTCTCATGTGCAAAATCTCGCGCCTGTCGGTATAGATACAGTTCAATGTCAAGCCTCGAGCGTCGGTAACGTCTGTAGAGTCTGTCTCTCTCAGTCAATAGGTCACGATGGTATGCAGTAAACCACGGATTGCGATTCCTTTTTTGTTTGAGGGTTTTCAACGGAGTGAATATATCAAGAGCAGCATGAAGATTAGTGTACAAGCAATCAACTTTCTCACTAAGAGAACTCGTCGCATCCGTTAGTACTGACCAGTCACATTCACGCAAGAAAATATTCAAAGCCACACTATCAACAGATTTAAAATTCCTGTATGTAAAGTCTCTCACTAAGAGTTTTGGGGTTTGAATATCAAGGGTAACAGTCAATAGATCATGTCCTGCAATGAAAGGTGTCTCTGTCTTTCAGTAGTTAGTCACAGTGTCAAGAGCATCCACAAGGACCAAGTCAAGCCAGGTATCCGAATGAGAGGTGTGGTGTGTAGGCCCGAATGGAACAGAGAACAGAGAGTTCTCCTCAATAAAACCACGCACAAAATTCGCATCAGGTGAGCCCGAAAGCTGGTCCGCATTAAAGTCACCAAGGATGACCTTAGTGACGTAATCATGCATGTTATCACGCAAATCAGAAACAAAGTCAGATCCAGCAACAAATAGGGCATGCGGGGGCCTATACACCACTCCAACAAACATGGGGTCAGTGCCTCCAAGAGAAACTTCATCCAGAAGATACTCAGGATGACCCTGCTTACCATCCTACTCAGTGGAAGACGAGCAGAGGTGTTTGACTGAGAGTGATCGATGTACATAAAGCGCTACCCCACCCCCTTGAGTATTGCGGTCACACCTAAGGATAGTATAACCCTTCAAAGCAATAAGCGGATCCTCAATCGAGGGACCCAACCAGGATTCCGTAACAGCGATCACGTGAGTCAAGGGCTGTGACAAAGGAAACAGCCTAAGCTGTTCAATATGCCCTCTGAGGGAGTTAGCATTAAAGTGACAGATGCGCAACAGCATGCCCCCATTCCGAATGGGTCTCTTAGATCGTAGGTATGAGGTGCGTGTAGGAGGCTGAAATGATGTATGAGATGAAACAGGTAAGCAAGGATATTGGGGTGTTGGATTTATAAATCTGAATTGATACGATAAAAATGATATATTACCGTGAGAGAGTAGATGTAAAAGTATACCTATTAGGTTAAAAACCGGTCAAGATCCTGCACGTTCGTGATCAGCGTTGGAGTATCACCCTTCTTCCTTCTTACGTAGATGTTACCATTCCTGACGAAAGTTACAAAGCCAGAGTTAGGTTGCTTAGCCTTCTCATACACTGTGTGACGAAGTTTAAAAACCTCTCTGGGTAAAAACTCATTCACATTTATCAGGCAAGGCTTGATTGCAGCCGGTTCCAGCCCAACTGGCAGGTGTGGTGTAAGGGCGGTGGAGTGGAGTTTGCCCATCTGGATTTTGCTCTGGATAATTTGCAGAAGCAGTGCACGAGAGTTAAGTGTTACCAAGATCGAAGGTGAGCGTGGTGGTTTCGACACCGAGGCAGAGGCGGTAGGGGATTCTAACATAAAATTATTTACTGTAGAGACTGATACCCGCAGACTTGAAGCAGGTTGTACAGCTGGTTTACTCACGAGAAGGCGTGCTGAAATGAGGTCGCGCGAATCAATGTCAGCATGTATCGTCTTTACCACAGAGAATGCCAAGGCCTTAGGTGAAGTAGCAGGTGGGATAGCTAATCCACCAATTACTACCTCCGTGGTGTTTGCGTGCCTGGAGTTCGAGACATGGTTAAGTCGGGTTGATAGTTCGGCATTCTGATAGTGTCCACTCTTGTCACAAGGCCAGGAATGGCGTCGAGTCCTGCCAGTTTCTGGCCAAAATCGTCGAAGCACTCGTTGACCGAGGTCTTGAGGCCCTTTAGTTCTTCCATGAGGAGTTGAAACATGGCTTCACTCGAGGTAGGATTTGGAGTGGTAGTAGCGGTAAAGCTAGGTGACGATACCAATGACGAGCGAGTACTAGCGGATAGAGTAGTTTTAGCGATACAAGTAGGGCAGGCTTTGCCAATCTTGTTTCCAATTGTGACGGATGCTAATTTTGTACAAGCGTTGTGGTAAGATTGAAGACAATTATCACACATATGGAGAGGCGCTTTAGGCTGTGCAGTATCATTGCACTTTTTGCACGTTTTGGTTAGTGAAGGTGTGCTCTTATCTCCCATGGTCCAGCAAAATGTGAAAATAACTTAGAGCAAAAATCGGCGAGAGAGTAGTACAAAGTAGTTTTCGTCAGCCTTTAATTCAAAATTGGAATTTTTGCGGTTGACAGGCGAGTGGTGTAGGTGTGGTAGGGTGAGCCGAGAGTTCGCGCGGATTTGCACTGTGTTCACGAATGGTTGCCACTTACATGTAGACATTACCTAGGTACTTTGCCCACTCAGACTCGCGCTAACCTCACTTTGGAAACTGTTTATAAGTAGTTTCTAAGATGAATTCAAGAATAACACAGTTGACTGTTTATAAATAACTATAAGAGGCACTAATCAACAATATAATAACAGGTCAAACTATGTTTACTCGATTAAACACTTGTAACTTAGAAACACAATGAAGAGAATCGGTAGCGTCGTGCTGCTTGTAGCGCGGTTGACGGATATTCCGATAGTTGGATGTTGATTAATAAAAGAAAATTCAACTACCTTCAGGTGTATGTCTCAAAGAGGTTGATTAATAAATTGATGGTTGATTAATAAATATAATTTAACAAAGTACTTATTCATTTCTTTCAACTACCCACTTTACATAAATTACCGAAGGGAATGTTCTAGAAGATACAAGAAATAAACACTTCCTGGAAAATGACGTCAACAAAGATAATCTTCTAGAAGAAAACAATATGATAGAAAAAAAGCTTTCACAAGATGAATAAACTTTTGACAATAGTAACATCGCTCAATGCAACTTTCTAGGAAATGAAAAAATGGATTGTGACGGTTGGAATGATGCAATAGCGTCCATAGTAGACGATTTCGATGGTGTATATAAGGGCTGTAGTCGAAGACGAGAGCTCACTTGCTGCTCAAAATTTTCAGACGATGGACCTCCACAGAAAAAGACTAGACTCAATTTTGAATGAAACGAGTATTCCTAATAAGGTAAGCATCAATACTTAAAAAAAATTCTAACCTTAAAATTGACTACTTATGTATATATTAACATGTATTTTTTTTGTTTTATAGATACAAAAATGGATTTCACTATGATGAATGCTATGGCAAAAACCCAATGTCTCCCAAAGAAGAGGTTGACCGATCTTGTCAATGGAGAATTCTATAAAAATAACTAAAATATATCAATGCAACACCAAGTTCGGAAGTAGCATTGTTGTTACAATCAACAAAGAGTTCCAAGTGTTTCTATCTGAACGTTTAAGCACATTCTTCACTAAAAATCCTGATCAGCTCGAGTTTTTGAAAGAAGAAGTGAAAACGGATCAATTGTTCATTAAATACTTAGGAAATCGTCAACTTGAGTTTTGTAATAAGCAGTCATACGTAAAATTTGAGTGTGATCTTCCAAAAAATGAAGCAAGTGACATTTAATGATTGTATTAGTGTTAAGATTATGTGTGTGTATGATTATGCTAGTCGTAAAGCAAGAATTGGTCCTTGGATTGAAGCTGCTTGTGGCAGAGAACGTTTTAATTTTAGAATTCAAAGGGCTAGTGTTATACTAAATCTGATAATTTTTAAAATGCGAATAAAGTATATGGAATATGTAATGGGACCTATTCCAAATTTTAAAAAAATCACTACAAAATCATTTGTCTTTTTATTTCTTTATTCATATTTTAAAATTACATTATAGTATCAAAAGTTACTATATTTTTTTAATTACAGAATATTTTATTGAAACTATAACCTATTTTTATCTATCCATCTATTGTGAGAATTGTCAACACCAAGACACTAAACATAAAATTTATCATATTTTTGTTTAATCACTTTTTCAACTAAATAAACATCAGGTCTTTTGGATTTCTGCATCTCTTGTTCATAAAAGCATCCGGAAATAGGTTTATCTTGATAATTTTTTAGATTGTAAGTTATAGGTTGAGTATTCTTTTTAACTCGTGAAACTGCAAAAATTTATGTAGACTAGTTGAGTGCATAACTTTTTTCAAACAACTGTTTTACTTAACTAACACGTACTTTATCTCCAACTTTAAATTTAGGGTTTTTTTTTTAATAACTCTAATGCTATTCAATCTTTGTAAATCTTCATCACTATTTTCTAAAGTAACTTCTACAGGCTTCATACCTATACTTCGATGCTTTTGATTATTATATTCAGTTATTAAGTCTGGTAAAATATCAAGCCACTTACAGCTTCCTTGCAAGCTAAATTTTTGCCACATTTAATTTTTTAAAGTTTGGTTAAATCTTTCACATATTGAAGCTTTTAAACCACTGTAGGTTGGGTACATTCTAGTTTTATACTCATTCATTAGATCTTGAAAATGTTCATTCTAAAACTGTTTACCTATGTCTACATGAAGATTACGAGGATATTGTTCTTTCAAAACTGTTTGCATTGCTTCAGTAACTTCTTTTCCAGCCTTCGTCTTTAAGGGTAAAGACCAGGCAAATTTTGAAAAAATAGCAATAATATTGAGTAAATATCTATAGCCTCCATTATGTCTTGAATAATTTTGAAGCTCAAGAATATCAGCCTGTCATGTATCATTTATCTCTCTCATTGTTACGTTTCTACGTGGAAAATTTCTTCGTCCTGGTTTATGAATCTCTTTTACAACCTGCTTCATTATTAATTGATGTCTTCTTTCAATATTTTACGTTGACTGTAAATATTTGCTCAAAGTTTTGAATCACTAATGATATCTTCAAGTACTTCTGAGGGTTCTTGCCAATTTAAAGTTTTCGCAACATTGGATTTGAAGAGTGAAAGCCAAGTTGATAGTTCTTTTCTTAAATTCACAAATTTTTTTTCTACTTCTTCAGTTATTTCTTTTTTCAATTTACTCTGTCCTTTTTCAATTGTTTGATGAAGGGTATACAAATTAACTGCGTCTGAGACTTCAACAGATGAGGCTAACAAGGAGAGGCTACACCCTGCGGGTCACCGATCCTAACGAAACTTTGGGGATCGTTTTCTGATATCAAAAAATGAAGAAATCCATCAATAATTCCTCCCAATGAGGCCTTGATATCGATTCGCCATATAACTCATAAGGCATTTTTAGCACTTTTTTGGTTTTTTAGCTTATTTTTCAAAAATTCCTCTTCAAAGCCTATGGCACCTACACAATTCTGCAACCTCGCATTCTCTTTGTTTTTTCATTTATTTTCAAGGAAAAATATTCTTAGGTTCTATTTTGATGAGTTTGATCCAGAGCTTAAAAAACATAAAAAATCTTAAAGAGTCTAAATAAGATAATTTTCCAAAAATTATTGTTCAAAGCCTATTGCACGTATAGAATTCTGCAACTTCGCGTTCTGTTTGTTTTTTTATGAATTTTTGAGAAAAAATATTCTGCGACATCGTTTTGATAAAGTTGTTCATGTACAATCAAAGTTTAAAAAAACCAAAAAACTTTAAAAAATGCTTTTAGAAATCCTCTTAACTCAGGATCAAACTCATCAAAAGTGAACCTAAGAATATTTTTCCTTGAAAATAAATGAAAAAACAAAGAGAATGCGAGGTTCTGTACGTCAAAATTCTGTAAGTACAATAGGCTTTGAAGAGGAATTTTTGAAAAATTAGCTAGAAAACCAAAAAAGTGCTAAAAATGACATATGAGTTACATGGCGAATCGATATCAAGGCTCCATTGGACAGAATTATTGATGGATTTCTTCATTTTTTGATATTAGAAAACGATACTCAAAGTTTCGTTAGGATCGATGACCCACAGGGTATAGCCTCTCCTTGTAAGTTACACTGTCGCTTAAATTCTAGATCGTACTGACCGTCTTGCGTAAATTTATAACCAACGCCTGGAGGTCCACGACTAAAGTTTTCCTCCAGCTTCTTAAGTCCGAACACGTGCAAAGGCATCTTGATACTGATCGATGATTGAATAATTTTCAATATATATACCCACTTTCTTGTAATTCTTCAACTATTGAGTGAATCTCATTTGAATGACTTGAATTACCAGCAGTTTTCTCAGCAATTCACAATCGTAGACAATCTACTTACTCGTGAGGATCATTCCAGTAGATATAGTCAGTCTTAGTACCTAACCTTGCAATTTTATACTTAGGTAAGAAGCCGCTTCCAAGTTTTGTAGGAGTTGATTCTGACGATGGTGATTTCCTTTCTATC